>CM077079.1:207812550-209032571 GCA_039513925.1 Platanthera zijinensis | reverse complement strand
TCGCTCACCTGAACATTAAGACTATTCGACCGAACTCTCGTCCGACGAAGGATTCCTCTTAATACCCGCATTATGCAAAGAACCCCTCTATTGGGTGGGGAATCCAATCCGGTAGAATTACGCTTCTCCTCTCCCGCGGGTATGTACGCAACTCTTTTTACCCAAGGGTGATTAGTACATACGCACAACCTCTCTACTAGCTAGCATATGGAAAACAAAAACAGAGCCCACACATCGATATGTAGTTTTATGCATCGTAAACCTGGGGCAAACCTTAAGCCCTTTAATTAAAGTGAGAAAAAGATCCTTTAATTATTTAGAGTGATTTCATATGTACTAATGATCTTCGATGCCGAGGGCTAAGAACGATTAGCCACTCATGGGTATAGGGATGGCTTATGATTTTAAAGAGGCGTGAATTCGAGACAAAGCGCTAAAGGGTTACAAAAAATGGACAGAAAAGAACACAACGTTAGAAAATTATAAAACTAACTAAAACGAGAACTCACACCTTTCAAAATCATAAAATAAAAAGCTAAGTTACACAAAAAAGAGAAATTACAAGTCCTACTCGAATGAGTAGGCGGGAAATAAATGCATTACAAGTCCTACTCAAACGAGTAGGCGGGAGATGACAAGTCCTACTCAAACGAGTAGGCGGGAAATGATAAGTCCTACTCAAACGACTAGGCGGGAAATGATAAGTCCTTCTCAAATGACTAGGCGGGAAATGACAAGTCCTGCTCAAACGAGTAGGCGGGAAATGAAAGCGAGTCCTACTCAACGAGTAGGCAGGAAGTAAATGCACACACACACACTCTACATAATTGAAAGAAAATAATGAAAATTATCTCATACACACACCACACTCTACATAATTGAGAAAGGGATAAAGAAAGCGATAAAGAAAGCAATAAAAAAAGCAAGAAAAATTATCTCATACACTCACACACTCTAAATAATTGAAAGAGCAAAAAAACTTATTCTCATACACTCACGCATACGCAATAAAAAGAGAAGAAAACAAACTCATCTAAGAATTAAAATATCAACTTTTTCATTGTTATAATTTTATAAAAGAGTTTAAAAAGTGGAAAAAAAAGTTGAAAAGAACAAAAGTTTACAAAAATAAAAAAACTAAGTAAAAAAGGATAGAAAGCCACTTTGAAAACACTTATATAAAACCATAAAAATGAAATTTAAGTACTAAAGAAACTAAACATAAACAATCCTAAGGGACAAGAAAATAACAGTTTATCATAACAACTAATAACTATAAAGGAAAACCTAGCTAGAACAAAAGCTAAGCAAAACAAAAACTATGAAAACAAAAAAAACATGCAGTTAAACTCACACACACACACACACACACACATTTTTAAGAGAAAGACAAAGAAAAATAAAGGATAAAAAGAGAACAAAAGTGGGGCACTCACATCCATTCCAAGACAACCATAAGGAGAGAAAATCTAACATATTTTATTAAGGAAAAAAGATGATTATAAAGCTAAAACAAACATAAAAGAGAGGGGGAAAAAAGCTATCAAAAAGATAGTCGAACCATCAAACAGATAGTCGAACTATCAACACAGAGCAGATAGTCGAACTATCAAACAGATAGTCGAACTATCACAACAGAAAAGATAGTCGAACTATCAGAGCAGATAGTCGAACTATCACAACAAAACAGATAGTCGAACTATCAGAGCAGATAGTCGAACTATCAAATAGTTAAACTATCAAGAAATCTGTCTGGTCAAAAGAAGTCGAGCAGGGTTCGACGATCGACGAGGCAGATATCACAGATCGTCGAGCTATCAAGAGTTGAACTAACTCAAAGATAGACGATCTGCTGACTGAAGAAAGTCGACCAACTGATAGACGATCGTCGAACAGTTGATAGACGATAGTCGAGCGCCGTTCGACTATATTCAAACCAAAAACAACTTAGCCAGATTTTAAACTGGATAAGCAACAACTCTACAATTGAGGGAATCTAACCTAACAACTAACCTTTGACCATAGATAAATAATGGGTCAAGAAACTAATTGAGAGGAATTAACACAAATCCAAACTAGGGTACCAACATAGTCAATACATATAGATTCTCTCTTATAGAAGAGAAGTTACAGGAGAATTCTCAGACAAGAGGAGAGACAACACTATGCAAGAAAAGAACTTTGCCTTCTTCCAAAAATCTAAGTATCAGAGTTATTCTTCTGCTCCAAGCTTTCAAGAGACAAAAATACAAAATTAGTCTAAAATGCTTGCTGGAGATCAACATCAATCTGAAGGCCTACACCCTGAAGCAAAGCATCTATTTCCTGATCATCTAGAAAATCTCAGGGGGAGCTTTGACATCATCAACATCCACTAGTCTTCTCTCAGATCATTTACAGAGAAGACAACATCATTTCTTTTCCCTTTCCTATGTACAGGGTTATTACTCCCTTCAAATGTAAAACCTCTTGGTGGCAGGGCACCTGATCAAAAACCTGTGTGGTTGTTTTTGGGCACCTGATCAAAAGCTCAAAGGGTTATTTTATCTCCCTTAAAAAATAGATATTGTTTTGACAGGGCACCTTATCAAAAACCTGCAGTGGATTCTTACCTGGGTTGTAGAAGAGTGGATGTACCCAGTTTTGGGGAACCACTATAATCCTTGTGTCATCTGGATTGCTTACTTTCTTTCTTTATTTTTGTGTTGTGCTTACTCTTTTATATAATATATATATTTAACTAGAGTAAGTTAGATCTATCCCTATCTTTTATAGGACATCTCTCCTATTACCTCATCCTATTCGGCCAATCGTCATGGCATGCTAGTGTGGGGGGTAGGAGTGGCCATGACACTGGTCTCCACCCCGGAGGGTTGAACCGTTCTTACCCTCTGTGGAAATTCCTCTGCCATGAGCTACTTCTCTCCCCTGACCTTGAACCAGCCCTTCTAGCGGCCTTTACGTTGGCTGATTGATCGGCTCCTAAAATCCCCATCAAAATTCTTGACCTCCCTGGTTTCCTTAGAAACCCTACCCCTTTGGCTCTTCTCTTCTTCTCCCTTCTTACTACTCGAGACATCCCTACTCCCTTTGATATTTTTCCCCCAACTTGGCTAACTTCTTCGTGAACGTCGGGTTCGCAGCCTCTCCTTCGATCTATTCTGCCTCCCTTTCCATTTGCTCCTCGAAAGACAAGGGGTGCTTTCGGGTCAGTCTCATCTTAAAGAAACCCTAATGGAGCCCGAGGGTGAACACAAGTTGTAAAGTATACCTGGGCACTTCTTGAATAAGTAGGACCTCTTCGTGAAATCTATTCACATAACTTCTCAACAACTCTTCTGCCTCTTTTTTAATCGAAAAGAGGTGATCTTCCCCTTCTTCGTCTTCTTGGATGTCGATAAACGGAACTTAAAGCTTAGACTTAAGTCCTCGAAGCTATAGATAGACCTGAGGAGAGTTGGCGGTCCCTCACCTTTCCATTGAATGTGATTGCAAAAAGACGACACTTAAATGCATCTGACATTTGTCTAATAAAGACTGCATCCTTGAACCATTGAAGGTGTTGAACGGGATCATCCTTACCTGTGTAGTATGGCATCTTCAGTTCTTTGAACCCTTTTGGAACCGGGGCTAAGACGATTAACATGCTAAAGAGGATAGCTCCACTTGCAGGGCGAGCCGGCTCGACTTGTTCCACCAACTCACCGGGATGGCCCGCACTCGTTGGGATGGGGAACATATCCCGCCTGAGTGATCTCTCTCACCCCCTTCAGTCGCCACCTCTTTACCACCTAGCCTTCCCGGGGCGTATTTTCCCACGAAATGGGATGCGGGCATTGGGGCAACTAGCGTCAAGCACTCGCCTCGTGGGACGAGTCCATACAACATCTCTATAATGGTTTTTGTAAACTCCATGAAATCACTCTTCCGCACAAGTCGTTCATGTTGAGCGTCTTGTCGGGGTTTCCTCCTTGTTCCTCCTCTCTAGCTATGAGACTTACTCATTATGTTTTTTGCAACCTACTGCTCATGCTCACCGCACCTTTAATGTTGAAATTGGAAACTAGTTCCAAGAGAAGTTCAGACCCAAATGGGTAACCTGAACCTATTCCTCCCACGTAATCATGCTTGACTCATTTCTTGGAACTAAGAAACAAACCTATGAGCTATAGAGAGGAGGTCCCGCCACACACTCGGAAGACTAGAGAGAGGTTCCCGTCCCTAGCCATTGCTGAGCTGGGAACTTTGGAGGGCACTTGGGGCAAACTAGGACAAACCAGAGGAGGAAGTTTCCAAAGAAAAGGAATCCTCTCCAAAGGTGTCCTTGGGGGTTTATTTATAGTTTTCTAAGTTTGACATGCAAATAGCGAAATCCCACATTTTGGTTTTACTATCCACAGCTCAAATTAGCCTGCCAACATCGAAACTCCGCTATTTTGAGGCGATATTAGTAGGCCAACATAGCCTCCCTCAAAAATCACTTCTGGGCGAGTTTATCATTCCATCACACTCACCTGGGATGATGAGTCCTTGGAGGGGCAAGCACTCGACACTCACCAGAGCCGGGGAGAGTATGGGCCGCAACTCCCACTTGCCCGCCACTTATCCATGGCCCTAGGGAAAGTGCAGGCCATGCTGTCTCACTTGCCCCCTACTTGCTCATGGACTCGCCATGGGCGAGTCGGGGAGGTATGTCCTCCCCTTGCCTCTTCATCTTGCCCCGGGCCTAAATCGTCTTTTTTACCCTAGTCTTTTCTGAGGTTCCTACTTGGCAAATACAGAGTTGTACAGCACAACCATGACAATTGTGAACACCAACCACAGTGAACAGAAATGAGGGAAAAACATGAGACTCTCACTCAATGAGTTGGATTCAAGGACTATATCTCTATGAAGACTTGATCTGCACATTGGGAGCCAACAGGTTGTTTGGCGCGTCAATCTTGTGTATATCTTTGTCAGATTATGAAGGAGATCAAGGGTAAGAATTCAATTCCTAATAGAGACCCATAATAATAGTAAGGTGGTAGAAAAAAGATTGAGTGTCGAGAGTTTAGGATCGTTAGTGTAGGAGCTTGAGGGAACGCTAATGTGGTAACAAGGCGGAGGTGGGAACGACCTTGCTAAGGCTAGTAAAATGGTAGAACCTGTAAGACCCCATTTTTTTTGCCACACTACTGGGTCATATACCCAGAACCGCCATTTTGCGGTGACACCAACACTCGGGAGGGTCTCCACTACAAAACACTGATTCTGCCGGCATTGACGATCATCAAGAAGTAGAAGTACAACAAATCAGACAATTAAGTCTAGTCCACAAAATCACAACATATATATGAAATAGAAATAACAGCAAGTCCACATGATAATATAAGTACTGAAATAGATCAGTAAGGTAGGTATATAAACTGTCTTATGCCCGATACAACAAATCCTCACTACAACCCTCTCGCGGAAGCTAAGTAAAGCTAACACTCACGGAGCTAGAGACTGGAGCTCCCGTACTAGACTGGCCCACCTCCATTTGCACCGTGCTCCGCTGGTGCTGCATCTCCTGCTACTGCTCCCTGTCTCCCATCCGAAGTCCCTGAAATATTTGGTCCACCGACCGTTAGTCAAAAAACTAAGCCTGATTTCCCCAACCCCTCCCCCAGTGGCTCCAAGGAACTGTGCGGGAGTAATGATAGGAAAGCTATGATGGTGGAGAGTAGGAATAAGGAAGGTGACAGTGGAGCAAACTAGTAGGTATATTGTAACATTTATAATGCTAAAAAATGAAATGCAAGCTAGCAGTTCTCTAATAAGGAAGTAGTAATGTAATAAAGTAAAGTAGGGCAGTAAGTACATGTAAGGTAAACTATGGAATAAGTAACCTTAACTTATATGAGTGCCCAGACAAACTTATAAGTTAAGGGATCTTTTGCAAGGCTCCCATCGTATAATCTATCCCATTCTAGTTTATACTATGAGGTGTTAGGTTTAATGCAGGTATGAGTGTTGTGATATATTATGTCATGAACCATGCAAGTGCAACACACACACACAACTCTATGCACACATACCTTTAGTTCCCTCATTTTGGAAGCTAAATTCACTCCTAGGAGCCTCCGTAGTGTCCAATAGAGACAGTGGGTCGGGCCACGCCACACCTAAATGGATATTCACACTAGCAGGCCTAGCCCTTACATTTGCCTCTAAAGGACACACCAGAGTCACCACGTACTATGCTGACCAACCGCCAGTCTTTTCCTTGGCAAAGTGTAAACCACACCCGCCGATTCATCGTATCAACATCGGTGTGAACGACCCTCAAATACATGTATTCCCGGGACATTAGCTCCCCGGACCAACCTATCTGTTACAACTACCTTCCGAGCCTTCGGCTCGCTGGGCTAACCTGCCCATTTCCACAACCACCGAGCCTACCGCTCGAATAACCTAATCAAACTAACATATCAATTCACTGGGGTGAGTGAAAGTGAAGTCATAGTATATCTAATTGCTCTTAATATTTTAATCTTACGGTTTAAGGTAATCTCGGACTGCCCAGGGCATTCCCTGTGAAGGGCTCTTGGGGGCACTAGGAACTACAATGGGATGAAGCCCAAAGCTCCCTTTCACAAGGTACTTATTATTATTGGTAACTACCCATGTTCAAACCCTCTTCGCATTACTCTTGAACTAACCTTAAGTGTATTTAGACATCTTCCAAGGAAAGACGATTTATCGTCGATCCCGAGCACAACTCTGCCCTTGCATAACTGGGCTCACACAACCTACCTTATTTTTGTGCCCTATACCTTCAAACCAGACTAGTTACACCAACTATCTCAACCTCCCCATACAAAGTCCTACATGTTACCTTATTTCTACCATTTTATTGAGTGCAGACCTAACGAGCTACATGATGTGCATGAAAGGTGATACTCCGAATAATCATCGAAATGCCCTAAGATTATTATTGGGGTTCTATCATGATACTTTATGAATAAATCTAGAAGATTGTAATTTTCCTACTTTATTAGGTATTTATTATATTTTCTGCAAAATCTGACCACCTATGCTTTTGAACACCAAGTATAACTTTCGGACATGATATGGTTTTAACAAAATTATGACAAATTAATATCATTAAAATAACATGAAACACTAAAATTCACACTTTTCCAAAAAGGTTTGGCCTCTAAACAAATTACTGATTAATTATCCACAAGCATAGGGTAAAGAAAAAAATATTAGAAATAATCATCCAAAAATTATCTGAAAATTACCAGATGGTAAATATGACCTGAAAATGCTACTGACCAAGAATTATAATTTTCCAACACCATATGGTCACATAAATGAATTATATGATAATATTCAACTTAGGGCACTATGTGAAGGATCATATATGAAACTCCTTTCAATATTTTTATAAAAATTCTCAGAGAATGATTATGTCCTAAAATATTCCCTGACCAAGTTTCACAATTTACCAGTAAGCACGTAACTCTAAAATAATTTTTTTGTAATTGACTCACTCCTAGTCTTGTGAATGTAGTACTAAGATTATCAATCCAAAATTCATGGCAAAATTATCAACGAACAATAACATCAATATAAGCTCACTTCCAAAGTTTCATGAACATCCAAGATTATATAAACATGAAATTTCATTTTTAAATAAAGTGCCCTAATTAATTTTTAATTAATTCAGAGGGGATAAATGTCCCTAAAAATTCCAGTAAAATTATCCAAGGCTTATTACCACCCTAAGTAGTAGACTACCAATATTTAAGTTAATCTAAGGACATATGACCCTATGTCCTCCTCAATACTCAAAAGGGAAACCCTAGGGTTTGTACTAGGGTTGGTGGGCATATCCACCCCAAACCACTCAAAAACCACTTGTGAGGGGGTTATATGTGACTACAAGCCAGTGCCAAAGTTTCACCACATTTGGGTGAGGAATGGTCACTCACTCCACCAAGTGCACTTTTGACCTAATTTTCCTTAAAGTGACCAAACTTTTGTCACACCAATACCTAATCAAATCAACCCCAAATGGGTTGAGATTTTTATTAGTTACCTATAATGACCCTAAGGGTCATCCACCAAAATTTTGGTTGGTTTTGAGGTCATTAAAACCCTTAATTAATTCATACCTATTTATTAAATTTTTACAAAAACTTTAAGAAAATATTTTCCAAAAATTCCAATTTTTGGATATGATGAGTGTGACTGTATAACTAGCATATAGTCCAAATTCCAAAGCATTTTCTTAGCTAGTTTAGTGGTAGCACTCTGATTAGTCTCTGTTCAAGCCTATGTATAGGCTACGCCATATTGAGTGTTGTGGCCAGAACACTAACCCAAATGAGTTGAAATCAATTTTAAAATAGACTAAACATCAAGGGCTACAACTTTCATATTAAACATTTTTCCAGCAAAGGCCTCTAAGTATTTTTAATAATTAATTCACGATAATGTAATAATAGTGGCATAAATGAAATTATTTTATCCTTAAATAAATAAGGCCGCACGAATCTTGAAGCAGGATTGGACGGAATCCCGTCTTCTTCTACCTTAAGCCAATGGCCAGGATTGGCCTATCTTGGGCCGCCTTTGCCCGTGAATTCCCGGCCACCAAGGCCTCTTCTCGGCCGGCCACCGCCACCACCACCTTCGTTGAGGTGGTGGCTGGCGATTCGCGGTGGTTGGCCGAACGGAGGTGCCCGGAACAGTGAATTGTGAGTGGATGAAAAAGCTTGAAAATCAAGATTTCAGCCTGCTTAATCTTGGACCAATTGGACTCGAATCAAGCCACCGATAGATTGATATCTATCCAATGGAAAAAGAGAGGAGGATAGGACCTTTTGGGAGAGCTGGAGTCGGGCCGACCGTCGTGTCGCCATTGCTGAAATTCGAGCTTTCGGGTGCTCTACAACTGCACTACAGAAGGGATTGAATTCTTCAAGGGAGGAGTGGAAACGACTGCTAGGGATCCAAGGAAGCTTTTAAGATGATCAAATGGGGGGAGGAGAGATCTAGGCTTCAATGCCATTAGTGACCTTGAGTGGAGGTTGTCAGCCTTGTCTTGGGGGGGTGAACCTAGGCTTAACTCGGTTGGGAAATGGCTGGTAACTCCGCCTCTCACCCAGGGGAGTTGAATCCAACCATTAATGGGGAACTTGTGGGGCTTCATTTTCCCCACCATTGATGGCTTCACTCTCTCTCTCTCTTTCTCTCTCCTCCATTAAAAGGGAAAATGGAGCTTTCTCTCTCATAGTCACTATTTCTAGAAAATGAGTGGAATTTTTGATAATTTTAAACCTCATGAGGCTAGTGGACAACCTCAATTGGGCTTAACCCAAATGGATTGGGCTAGGTTAGGCCAACTTGAGCTAGTTTGACCTAAACCTAGGTAGAGTTTACTCTGGTCAAATTGACCTTTTGGGTTGACTCCAATAGGTCCTTAGTGATTCATTGGCCTCCCCTAAGCTCTTGAAAGGGTTGGTTAGGGTTTTGTTGGTATCTTGGAGGCCACTTGACCATTAGTTAGGGCACTTTGACCATTTTGGGGTTAGCGTTGACTTTGGTCAACTTGACCTCTTTAGTTGACCCCAATGGGGTCCTTGGTGACCCATTGACCTCCTTTAGGGGTTTGGAAAGTGTAGATGTGGTCAATTTGGCTAAGGGAAGGGTAACTGGCCTTATATAGGTTAGTTTGACCCATTTAGGGTTAGGGTTGACTTTCGTCAACTTGACCTATTTAGCTGACCTCAATGGGTCCTTAGTGACCCATTGACCTCCTTTAAGGGTTAGGAGTGTTGTGGTGGGGTCCTGGAGTCAAGTTTAAGCCCTAAGGTCAAACCCTAGAGGTGGTTACAAGAATGAGCTAATTGCAGACAAGGTGTTCTCACCTCCATTCCTAGGTTCACTTGGTCTTCTTGAGCTTCCCAGGATTTTGTCATGACCTAGGGTCTGTTTGCCGCAGCTCTGGCGGCTAGAAAATCTCTATTACAGCCGTGAGAGCTGCTTTTAGTCTGTTTGGGACAGCTCCCTGTGAAGAGATTTTCAAAAATCTGGAGCTGTTTTGCAGTTTTTCAGAAATCTCTTCCCCCCCAGCTTCTGCTCCCGCAAATAGCTTTCTCTCTCACATGTTTTGGAAATTTAATGGTTTCATCAGTTGGAACATGCTCAGAGGCCGGACGGCCTTCCTCCAGCGATTCCGAGCCCCGGATGGCTTTCCTCCGGCGATTCTGAGCCCCCGACATCCTTCCTCCGGCGATTCCGAGAGCACTTCTGCACAGAACACCCAAACAGTCTGCAGCTTTTCAAAATTGCTCCCCAGAGATCTATTTTAAAACAGCTCTATCCGGACAGTAGCTCTTCAATCCTCCAGAGCTGTCCCAAACAGACCCCTAGTCATTACAAAACCACTCTTAGGAGTCTAGTAGTTTAAGTGATGTTACAAATCCCAATACATAAAGATAAAAATTTTGTCCCCGAAATTAAGGTTAGGCCTACGGGGTTTCTACTAAAGTAAAAGTATGTAAGATCCCTGGAATTTGAATATATACCTTACTCGAAGAGATCCGGGTATCTCTGTTGCATCAGGTCCCGTAGCTCCCAGGTGTGCTCCTCCTGCCAATTATTTCCACAGGACCTTGAATAGCAGAACCTTTTTGCGCCGCAAGACCCACACTACTGTATCATCGATCCTGACTGGCTCCATACTGACTGATCGATCTGAAGCCACCGGTCCATCTATAGTGGAAATTAGCTACTCAGGTCGTAGTGGAGCCCTCCGGAGTGAAGAGACGTGAAATACGTCGTGCAATCCCGCTAACTCCGGCGGCAGCTCCAGTTTGTAAGGCAAGGGGCCGATCCGCTCTAGGATCCTATAAGGCCCTATGTATCTCGGACTGAGCTTCTTCCGCCCGCGAACCCACGAGACTCCATGCATCAGTTGTATCTTCAAGAAAACCCAGTCTCCTACCTGGAACTCCACCTTACAATATCGTGCATCATAGTATTTGGCCAGTCTACTCTAGGAATCCATCATCTTATCCCGTATCAATCTCACCTGAGCATCTGTGTCCTCTACAAACCCCTAGTCAATTGCATTTGGATCCTCATCCTTGATCCAAGATAGTGGGGTCCTGCACCTATGTCCGTACAATGCCTCGTAAGGGGCCAGGACTATGCTGGACTGATGTCTGTTATTGTAGGAGAACTTGATCAACGGCAACAGTCTCTCCCAGGGCTCTCCGCGGTCCAAAATGCATAGGAGCAGGAGATACTATAAGGTCCGGGTTGTGCACTCCGTCTGCCCATCCATCTGAGGGTGGAAGGCTGTGCTGAACGTCAACTGAGAGCCTAGGTATGCTTGGACCGACCTCCACTCCTTGGACATTAACCGTCCATCCCGATCTGACACGAACGTCCTGGGCACTCAATGGTAGCGGACGAACTGCTCCACAAATATCCGCAACAGATCATCGACCGGAGTATCCTTTCTAACTTTAATAAACCTGGCCAGCTTCATCAACCTATCAACGATTACCCAGATCGAGTCATTCCCCGTATGAGATCGGGGTAGCCCATGTATGAAATCTTTGGCTATGTCCTCAAACCTCCACTCCAGTATCAGAAGTGACTGCAATAATCGAGTCAGACTCTTACACTCTGCCTTTATGAGCTGACAAGCCTCGCAATGCGTCACAAAGTATGTCATCTCCTTCTTCTTGCCCAGCTAATAGATTGTCCTCTTTAGATCTTCTGCCATCTTCGCGATCCTCGGGTGCACTTAATATCTACTATAGTGAGCCTCTGTCATGATATCCTACCGAATTCGGCCTCCTGCTAGTATGTAAAATCAGCCTCTAAAGTGTAGCAACCCATCTATCAGAGAGTAATCCTCTATCGTGCCTTCCACCAAGGCCCTAAATATCGGCTCCATCCTCGAATCCAGCCTCTTAATGTCCCTGATTCGATCTCGGATGTCGTCAGTGGTAGTCATCGATGACAGGTACTCGTCGTAAAGTTCTGGATCACCCTTGGATACCAGAGATATCTACATCTCTTTCAATATGTGCACCAGCTCCATAGCAATCAGCTGAGGCCCTACTCGTGGTATAGTGGCTTTACGGCTCAGATCGTCTGCTACCATATTGACCTTCCCGGGATGATAGTCCATGGTGTACTGATAGTCTGACAAAAAATTTACCCAACGTCTTTGTCGGATGTTCAACTACTTCTGTGTGTCCACGTACTTCAAGTTCTTGTGATTCGAGAAAATATCACAATGGACACCGTAGAGATAGTGCCGCTAGATCTTCAGAGAGAAGATAACCACTTCAATATCTAAGTCATGCACCGGGTAGTTTTGCTCGTATTTCTTTAGTTGTCTGGAGGCATAAGCTATCACATGCTCGTTCTACATCAGAACGTCACACATCTCTTGATATGACGCGTTGTTATAAACCTGAAAATCCTTCCTTCCCAGATGGAAGGGCAAGGATAGGGTAGAGGTAAGCCGACCCTTCAGCTCTTGGAAGGCAGAATCGCACTGCGGTTTCCAAACAAAAGGTGTCTACTTCTTTGTCAGAGATGTGAGTGGGAGTGCTATCCCGGAGAATCCCTCTATTAACTTCCGGTAGTAACCGGCAAGTCCTAGGAAACTCTTTACATCAGTGGACGTCTTCAGCGGTGGCCAATCCCATACTGCCTGAACCTTTGTCGGATCCACTGCTAGTCCAGCTCCACTGATAATATGTCTCAAGAAAGCCACCTCCATCAGCCAAAACAGGTACTTGCTTAACTTGTCATAGAGCCTATGCTCCTGGAGCCTCTCCAGAGTCAGTGCCAAATGGCACGTATGCTCCTCCTCAGTCCTCGAATAAATGAGGATGTGATCAATAAACACTATGACAAAGACATTCAGATAGGCCGCGAATACCTGATTCATCAAACTCATGAATGTGGATGGTGCATTCGTGAGCCCGAAGGGCATTATGGTGAACTCATATAGCCTGTATCTACGACTAAAAGAGGTCTTCGGGATGTCCTCCTCCTGAATCCGAAGCTGGTAGTATCCTAACCTCAGATCCAGCTTTGAAACTAGTGATCCCCCTCTAATTGGTCAAATAGCTTGTCAATCCTCGGCAGCGGGTACGTGTTCCAGACCATCAGCCTGTTTAGTGCCCTATAATCGATACACGGTCGGTGTGTCCCATCCTTCTTATTCACGAACAGCACTGGATCTCCCCATGGTGATGAGCTTGGTCGGACAAATCCAGCTTCTACTAGGTCCTACAACTTACTTCGAAACTCCACCAACTCCTTCGGGGCCATTCGATAAGGAGCTATGGATACCGGCTTAGCGCCTTACACGAGCTGTATATCAAAATCCTTCTCTCGATGTGGCGTAACCCGAACAACTTCTCCAGAAATACATCAGCAAAATCTTGCACCACCGGGATACTAGAACTCGAATCCTTGGCCTTGGCCATCTCAAATAGCACCTGATAGACTTCATATCCCAATAGATGGGCCTTGACACCCTGAATAGAAGAGAGTAGAAGGCGAGAATCTGGGACAATACCTTCAAAGGTTGGGTAAGTGTCATTATATCTCAGCACGACCCTCCATTCTGGGCAATCGATCTGCGCATGGTTCCAGGTGATCCATGTCATGCCCAGGACGAGATCAAAATCCGGCATCCTCAGGATCATTGTCGGGGCTTCGAAAGTTACACCATCAATGGTCACTCCCAGAACGCACTTGGCCGTAGACTGGATCTCCGTCCCATTGGGGAGACGCACCCACATAATGACTCCTTAAAAGTTCTCGATATGGTCTAGGTCTCTAGTAAACTCCTCCGAGACAAAATTGTGTGATGCTCCAATGTCGAATAGGGTATGGGTGGGCTTGCCACACACTATCACTATCCTTGAGATAGTTAAGTTTTTCTTCTTAGTTATCTAATTTCAGATTCCTTCCTAATTCTACAGTTTTATATTAATGCAATCTAGCTTCTAGAAAGGGAAGAAACATTAAATTCACTATCATACCTGATATCACCCTCTTCGGGTTCCGGGGATGAGCCAGGTCCAAGGCATATACCTGCCCTCTATCTTATCGACGGTCTCTGCCCTGAAATCCACGTCCTCAGCCGCGTCCTCGATCACCAAACTACCGTATAGGTGGTGAATCCTGAAGTACTGGTGGGGGTGCTTACCTCATGGGGAAGTTCCTACACATGTGTCCGGCTGGTTGCACCGAAAGCATATTGGTGCCTCCTCCATTGCCCTCGGCATCTCCCGTATCTGAAAGGGCTGAAGAGCTAACACCACAAGTTTCCTCTGCTCCTGCTTGTCCTCTTGGAGGGGTTGATCCCCATTCCTACTTTCCCAAAAAACACAACCTCTAGGCTGGTCTCTCCTTCCACCAATCACTGAGTCATTAGCCGGTCTATTCCGGCCCCGAACTGTAAGCTAGTCTGCCTCCAGCTTCTTTGCCATCTCCAAAATCCTGGCCAAGCATCTATCAGAAATAAAGAGGAGGTTCTGCCTCAGGTCATCTTGAAGGCCCTTATAGAACCTCTTCATGTAGCCCGTGTAATCCAGCTGATATGAGTCCACAAAGCAGGCAAGGTGTGTGAATTACCGGTAGTATTCCACACCCGTCCTACTGCCCTGCCTCATCTGCGGGAACCTGTCCTCCAATTCATCCCTCACCTACTGAGGTACAAAATGCTCCAATAGAGTTGCTCTGATCTCCTCCCAGGATATGTCTGAGCAATCCATTCCAACAAAGGTGGTGTCTAATAGTGACTTCCACCATCTCTTCGCATGCGACTCCATGTAGGAAACTACCAAGGATACAGCCTCCTACATCGGGCATCGAATCCCAGCCAGCATCTCATAAATAATGTCCTGCCACTCCTTTGTACGGACTACTAACTCCATCCTGAGGTAGGATGGAGGAGAAAGCCTCCGAAAGGCGCTCAGCCAGTTAGCCTCGAGATTTGGCTGTGGGGCTGGAGCCTGTTGAGCCCTGAAGGCCTCAAGAATAGTCGTTAGTGTATGCCCCATCTCCGTCTGCTGGAACGAAGTCGGAGCCGGCGGGGGTGGAACCATGTTCTGTTCCTAAGGTATACCCTACTGAGGAGTAGGGTTCGTCGTAGGCTACAAGGAAAATTCCAATTGTTAGTTAATGTATAAGTGGAACTAATAAAAAGTGGACTTTTGTATGTGATTAACCCTTATGGGCACACCATCGCTTCTGCTGCTAATTTGTCCTCAAACTAAGTTCGTGCTGGGTGGCCTAGGGTTTTTTTGGACTTTTTCTCTTTCGATTGACGTTTCCTCTGGTACCAATTTATAAGACCCCATTTTATTTTTCTATGCTACCGGGTCTTACGCCCAGAACCATCGTTTTGCGGTGACACCAATACTCGGGAGGGTCGCCACTACAAAACGTTGATTCTGCTAGCAATGATCATCATCAAGAAGTAGAAGTACAACAAATCAGACAATTATTTCTAGTCCACAAAATCACAATATACATATAAAATAGACATCACAGCAAGTCCACATGAAAATATAAATACTGAAACAGATCAATAAGGTAGGAATATAAACGGGCTTATTCCCAGTACAACCGTGCTCCGCTGGTACTACATCTCCTGCTCCTGCTCCCTGTCTCCCATTCGAAATCCCTGAAATGTTTGGTCCACGGACCGTTAGTCAAAAGACTAAGACTAATTTCCCCCACCCCTCCCCCGGTGGCTCCTAGGCACCGTGCGGGAGGAATGATAGGAAAGTTATGACGGTGGAGAGTAGGAACAAGGTAGGTGACGGTGGAGCTATCTAGCAGGTATATTATGACATTTATAGTGTTATAAAAGGAAATGCAAGCTAGCAGTTCTATAATAAGGAAGCAGTAATGTAATCAAGTAAAGTAGGGCAGTAAGTACATGTAAGGTAAACTATGGAATAAGTTACCTAAACTTATATGAGTGCCCATAAAAACTTATAAGTTGAGGGGTCTTTTATTAGGCGCCCATCATATAAGCTATCTCATAATAACTTATACGATGGGGTGTCAGGTTTAATACAGGTATGAGTGTTATGATATGTTATGCCATGAACCATGTAAGTGCAACAAACTCACACGACTCTATGCACACAGAACTTTAGTTCCCCCCATTTCGGAAGCTAATTTCACTCCCAAGAGCCTCCTTAGTGGCCAACGGAGACAGTGGGTTGGGCCACTCCACTCCTAGACTGGTATTCACACTACAAGGCCTAGCCCTTACGTACACCTCTGAAGGACACACCAGAGTCACTACGTACAATGCTGACAAAGCGTCAGTCTTTTCCTTGGCTATGTGTAAACTACACCCGCCGAGTCATCATATCAACATAAGTGTGAACGACCATCTAATACTAAAGATCCACCACTTTATGCACATGCACACATGTATTCTCAGGCCATCGACTCCCTGGAACAACTTTTTTGTTACAACCACCTTTCGAGCCTTCGGCTCGCCGGGCTAACCTGCCCATTTCCACATCCACCGAGCCTACCACTCAGATAACCTAATCAAGATAACCTTTCAATTCAATAGGGTGTGTGAAAGTGAAGTCCTAGTATTTCTAATTGCTCTTAACATTTTAATCTTATGGTTTAAGGTTAACCTCGGACTGCCTAGGGCATTCCCTATGAAGGGCTCTCGGGGGTACTAGGAACTACAATGGGCTGAAGCCCAAAACTTCCTTTCATAAGGTACTGATTATTATGGGTAACTACCCATGTTCAAACCCTCTTGGCATTACTCTTGAACGAACCCTAAGTGTATTTTGACATCTTCCAGGGAAAGACGATTTATCGTCGATCCCGAGCACAACTCTGCCCTTGTACAACCGGGCTCACACAACCTACCTTATTTTGGTGCCCTATACCTTCCAACCAAACTAGGTACACCAACTATATCACCCTCCCCATACAAAGTCCTACATGTTACCATATTTCTTCCATTTTATTGTGTGCAGACCTAACGAGCTACATGATGTGCATGAAAGGTGATACTCCAAATAACCATCCAAATGGCCTAATATTATTATTGGGGGTCTATCATGATACTTTATGAATAAATCCAGAAGATTGTAATTTTCCTACTTTATTTGATATTTATTATATTTTCTGCAAAATCTAACCACCTATGCTTTTGAACACCAAGTACAAGTTTCTGACATGATATGATCTTAACAAAATTATGACATATGTATATTATTAAAATAATAGGAAACACTAAAATTCAAACTTTTTCAGAAAGGTTTGGCCTCTAAACAAATTACTGATTAATTATCCACAAGCATACGGTAAAGTAGGAAATATTAGAAATAATCATCCAAAAATTATGAGAAAATTACCAGATGGTAAATATGACCAGAAAAAGCTACTGACCAAGAATTATAATTTTCCAACACCACATGGTCATATAAATGAATTATATGAAAATATTCAACTTAGGGCACTTTGTGAAGGATCCTATATGAAACTCCTTCCAATATTTTTATAAAAATTCTCAGAGCATGTTATGTCCTAAAATGTTTCCTGACCCAGTTTCATAGTTTACCAGTAAGCACATAACTCTAAAATAATTATTTTGTAATTGACTCAATCCTAGGGTTGTGAATGTAGTACTAAGATTATCTATCCAAAATTCATAGCAAAATTATCGGAAAACAATAACATCAATATAAGCTCACTTACAAAGTTTCATGAACATCCAAGATTATATAAACATGAAATTTAATTTTTTAAATTAAGTGCCCTAATTAATCTTTAATTAATTCAGAGGGGATAAATGTCCCTAAAAATTCCAGTAAAATTATCCAAGGCTTATTACCACCCTAGGTGGTAAACTACCAATATTCAAGTTAATCCAAGGACACATGACCCCATGTCCTTCTCAATACTCAAAATGGAAACCCTAGGGTTTGTACTAGGGTTGGTGGGCATATCCACCCCAAACCACTCAAAAACTACTTGTGAGGGGTTATATGTTACTACAAGTCAGTGGACAAAGTTTCACCACATTTGGGTGAGGAATGGTCACTCACTCCGCCAAGTGGACTTTTGACCTAATTTTTCTTAATGAGACAAAAATTTTGGTGACACCAATACCTTATCAAATCAACTCCAAATGGGCAGAGATTTTTATCAGTGACATATCATGACCCTAAGGGTAATCCACCAAAATTTTGGTTGGTTTTGAGCTCATTAGAACCCTTAATTAATTCATACCTTTTTTATTAAATTTTTACAAACACTTTAGGAAAATATTTTCCAAAAATTCCTATTTTTGGATATGATGAGTGTGACTGTATAACTAGCCTATAGAACAAATTCCAAAGCATTTGCCTGGATGGTTTAGTGGGGCAGTCATATTAGTCTCCGGTCAAGATTATGTATAGGCTGCACCATATTAAGTGTTGTGGTCAGACCACTGAGCCAAATGAGTTGAAATCAATTTTAAAATAAAGTAGACATCAAGGGCTTCAACTTTCATATTAAACATTTTTCCAACAAATGCCTTTAAGTATTTTTAATAATTAATTCAAATCACTACAATAATAGTGACAGAAATGAAATTATTATATCCTTAAATAAATCGGGTCGCACGAATCTTGAAGCAGGATTGGACAGAATCCCGTAGTCTTCTACAGTGAGCCAACGGCCAGGATTGGCCCATCCCGGGCCATCTTTGCCTGTGAATTTACGGCAACCCACACATCTTCCCGTCCGGATACTGCCACCACCACCTTCGTTGAGGTGGTGGCTGGCGATTCGCGGTGGTTGGTTGGCAGCGACCGTGCCGGTTGAGGAAGCCAGGCGGGTAGAGCCGCAGGCCGAGAGAGTGGTTGTCGAGCATGGGGACTGGCAAATGAAGTACTTTCTGAGTTTCCATCCTCCTACGTTCAAGAGAATCGGCACGCCCATAGATGCAGAGGATTGGTGGGCTAGAATTCAGGAGCTTCTGAGGGCGGTAGAGGCGCCAGATGAGAAAAAGGCAGAGTTCGCAGCCTTTATGTTGGAGGGAGATGCCAAGTTATGGTGGGTGAGCCATAGTGGCAGGCCGTTTCTAGGACGCATACCATCCATCGAAGAGTTTGGGAATGCCTTTCTGAAGAAGTAAATTCCCGCATCAACAAGGTTAGCCCTCCAGGGGATGTTTCTACATCTGGTGCAGCGAGACAAGTCAGTGGATGAATATGTTCAGGAATTTACTCGCTTGGGTCGTTATGCGGGAACGACCATGGCAGACAATGAAGAGAGGGACAATCTCTTCTATCATGGATTGAGGGAGAATCTAAGACAACCCTTCATATCGATGAAACGTGCGGGTTTCAATGAATTGGTGGAGGCGGCCCGAATTTTGGAGAGTGACATGGAGCGATCCCAGCGTCGTAAGGGTTTCACACCGAAACAGGGGGAAGAGAAGAAGCCTGCTCAGTCCCATGGAAAGGCGGAAGGGAGCCGATGGAAGAAGAAGCCTTCCCTATATAAGTCGGGCGAGAAAAGTAATTGGACGTCCGGAGGGTCACGCTCTAAGGGACCGCAGACGTGTTACAGTTGTGGCAAGCCAGGCCACATAACAAGATTTTGTACCCAAGGGGGCGTTGAGCAAGTGCTAAGGCAGGAGCAGACCGTGCGCTCCGGCCCCAGTGCAGTAGAGAAGGGGAAGATGGCGGAGTCGAGTGCTTCCCGGTTTCAACCAGTGCAGCCAAGGTCCTACAACCTTGGGCAGCAGGAAGCAATCCGCCAAACCGATGTGGTGACAGGTATGAGAGTTCAACCTGCACCTTAGATTTCTTCCTTTCAAGCCTTTTTTATGTTTGTTGTATGTGTGTAGGCTTTGTAGTGGTATCTGGGTACCCCGCTAGGGTACTTTTTGATACGGGAGCGTCGCACTCCTTCCTTGAGAAAAGTTTCATCCGGAGGATTGGAGTTGAGTCATTCTCAATGGACTCAGAGTTGAAAGTGCGCATGCCCAATGGGTCGTCTATGACAACCAGGGCTAAAGGGCGGATTTGTTGGACTCTTGAGGGAGTCGACTTCATGTTGGTAGCGGCGATCTTGCCATTGTCCGAGTTCGATGTGATTTTGGGGATTGACTGGCTAGCGGAGCAGCGTGCCAGTATCGACTATTTGTCCAAGGTGGTAACCCTGAGGGGCGTGGGGCAAGCGGAAGTCAAGTTTGAGGGCCTGGATGGGGTGGCATGTTCCCTAGTTTCGGCACTTCAACTAGTGCGAGCTGTTAACCAGGGAGGTGTAACTCTAGTAGCATTATTGGAGGTTAGCCTTTCCAGGCTGTCTCTTGGAGAATTTCCCGTGGTGGCGGAGTTTGGAGATGTATTTCCTGAGGAGCTACCGGGAGCACCTCCTCGGCGGGAGATTGATTTATCCATCGAGTTAGTGCCCGAGGCTAGACCGGTGTCACGTCCACCCTTTAGGATGGCACCAAAGGAGTTGGCCGAGCTCAAGGTTCAGTTGCAGGAGCTTTTGGAGCAAGGTTATATCAGACCCATCTCTTCACTATGGAGTGCGCCGGTGTTATTCGTAAAGAAGAAGGACGGTAGTATGCGTTTGTGCGTAGACTACCGAGAGTTGAACAAATTGACTGTCAAGAATAAGTATCTGATTCCTCGGATAGACGACCTTTTCGACCAATTGGTGGGTAGGTGGTGTACTCCAAATTGGACTTGAAGTCCGAATACTATCAGTTACGGATTCGAGATGAAGACATACCCAAGACAGCATTTGGTACGAGGTATGGTCATTTTGAGTTCTCGATGATGCTGTTCGGGTTGACGAACGCGCCGTCCGTGTTCATGGACTTGATGAACCGAGTGTTTTGCAAATACTTGGACAGGTTCATAGTCGTCTTTATCGATGACATTTTGGTGTATTCCAAGTCGGAAGCGGAGCACGAGTCGCACTTGAGGACAGTATTGTAAGTATTTAGAGAGAACCAGCTTTATGTGAAGTTCTCCAAGTGCGAGTTCTGGTTGGAGAAGGTGGCGTTTTTAGGCCATGTGATTAGTGGGGATGGGGTGGCAGTAGATCCAACGAATGTAGAAGCCATCAGAGAGTGGCCAGTTTTGAGGACCGTGGCGGAAGTCCGGAGTTTTCTTGGACTAGCCGGGTACTACCGAAGGTTTGTGGAAAACTTTTCGCGGATAGCTCTACCCCTCACTTCACTAACTCGCAAGGATCAGAAGTTTGTATGGACTCAAGAGTGCAATCAGGCGTTTGAAACCCTGAAGGAGAGGCTAATGACGGTGCCGATCCTAAGTCTACCAAATGGGACCGAAGGATTCAAGATTTTCAGCGACGCATCCGGATGCAGTTTAGGGTGCGTGTTGGTGCAGCATGGTAGTGTGATAGCTTTTGGGTCGAGGCAGCTGAAGGCTCATGAGAGAAATTACCCCGTCCATGATTTAGTGTTGGCGGCGGTAATTTTTGCTTTGAAGTTGTGGAGGCACTACGTTTATGGTGCAAAGGTGGAGATCTTCACGGACCACAAGAGTCTGAAGTATCTCCTAGATCAGAAGGACCTAAATATGTGGCAGCGCAGGTGGGTCGAGTTCCTTGGGGACTACGAGGTGGCGATTCAGTATACGCCGGGGAAAGCCAATGTGGTGGAGGATGCTCTGAGCAGGAAATACATGGGGCAAGGTAATTCGATCGAAGCTCATGATGAGCGGTTGAGGCGGGACTGGGAGTCCCTTGGTTTGGAATGTGTGGCAAGAGGCGAGTCTAGCGTGGCTCGGCTAAACTGGATTGAGATGCAGAGTGACTTATGTGATCGTATTCGAGAAGCGACCCGTGTGGATGCGGAGTTCCAACCTTTCGTGGAGGAAGCTCTAAAGGGCGAGGGTAGCGCCTGGGAGATGGTTGATGGGATTCTGAGGAAGGGCGGAAGGATTTCTGTACCGCAATTCGGCAAGCTCCGCGAGGAGTTGATGTTTGAGGCCCACTTCACTAAGTACTCCATTCACCCGGGTAGTACAAAGATGTACTTGGATTTGAGGAAGTCCTATTGGTGGCCTGGGATGAAGCGGGACATAGCTTTGTTTGTGAGTCAGTGCCAAACTTGTGCCTTGGTGAAGGCCGAGTGTTAGAAGCCGGGCAGGTTCTTGAAGCCTCTTCCAATCCCCGAATGGAAATTTGAGGACATCTCCATGATTTTTGTGCATGGGTTGCCTAGATCGCAACAGGGTAATCATGTCATTTGGGTGATTGTGGACCGCTTGACCAAAGTGGCACATTTCATCCCAAACCGGAAGGAGGATGTTGTGGAAAAGTTGGTGGAGTTGTACGTCCATAATATTGTATGACTTCATGGGATTCCGAAGAGTATAGTCAATGACCGGGATGGGCGTTTCACGTCTAAGGATTGGCGGTTGGTGCAGAAGAGCTTGGGCACAAAACTCAAGTTCAGTACGACCTTTCTTCCTCAAACCGATGGGCAAACAGAGAGAACGAACCGTACTATGGAGGATATGCTAAGGATGTGTACTCTCGACTTCGGCAAGAAGTGGGAGGATCACCTCTTCATAGTGGAGTTTGCTTATAATAATAGTTACCAACCTAGTATCAAGATGGCGCCATACGAAGCTTTGTATGAGAGGCGGTGTCGAACACCGATGTCTTGGACAGAGGAGGGAGACACCAAACTATTGGGAAAAGAGGTGGTAGCCGACGCTAGTGAGCTCGTGCGAACCATTCAAGAGCGCATGAGGGTAGCTCAAGAACGGCAAGCTATGTATTTCAACGCTCGCCACAGGCATGTGGAGTTCGCGGGGGGCGACTGGGTTTATCTTAAAATCAAGCCTTTCAAAGGCGTTTCACGGATTTGCCGACTCAAGAAGCCGAGTCCGAGATTTTTGGGACCATTCAAGGTCATCGAGCGAGTGGGAGAGGCAACGTACCGGTTAGCATTGTCCACGGAGCTAAGTGGATTACACGACGTATTTCACGTCTCCGTCTTGAGGAAAGCTTTGTTAGAAGCCAGCGTGGTGTTTGAGCCGACGGCGATGCTGGTAGAGGAATACTTGAGGACGCGAGTTCGTCCAATCGGGATAGAAGATTCAGAGGTTCGGCTTCTGCGGAACAAGGAGGTTAGACTCGTACAGGTCCGTTGGGACAACTGTGGCCGCGTGGAGCTCTCATGGGAGGGAGAGAAGGCCATGTTGGAGTAGTACCCCGAGCTTTTCTCCTCAGGTACTGTTTAGTTTTGTTTACTTTCCATGTTTTAAAATTTCGGGACGAAATTATTTTTAAGGGGGGGAGAGTTGTAACACCCCAAAATTTGGAAGAGGAACCGATGGCATTATTTTTTGGCCAAAGT
The DNA here is from genome assembly GCA_039513925.1 of Platanthera zijinensis. Taxonomy (NCBI): domain Eukaryota; kingdom Viridiplantae; phylum Streptophyta; class Magnoliopsida; order Asparagales; family Orchidaceae; genus Platanthera; species Platanthera zijinensis. The sequence continues at coordinate 209,009,158 of CM077079.1, read as the reverse complement.
GGGTTCTGGGTAGGCTGACACGGCCTGTGACACGGGCGTGTCACAGGGTGTGTCGTGCTCGGGTTCGACGTTTTTCTGTCGACGATCGTTGAGTGAGAACACGGGCTTTGACACGGGCGTGTCAGGTGCGACACGGGCGTGTCACCTGAGACACGGGCGTGTCTCAGGGCGTGTCGAGCACTCAACAATTTTGTGGCATTAAGGGGGGGCACGGGCCGTGACACAGGACTTGACACGGGCGTGTCAGCCATGACACGGGCGTGTTCGAAGACGTGTCAAGGGACGTGTCCTTCTCGGGTAGTTTGGAGGAGTTTGGTACACGGGATTGACACGGCTAGTGACACGGCCGTGTCGGGTCTGACACGGGCATGTCAGAGGCCGTGTTCTAGGCCGTGTTCTGGTTGGGAATTTTGGGATTACGGTGAATGGTTGACACGGCCCTGCACACGGCCGTGTTGTAACCAGTGTTCGGCCCAGATTTTTTATTTTGGGTTCCGATCGTGGCCGTACATTCTTTTCTTGGGAAGATCCAACGGTGGGGAGCCTCCCTGAGTGGTTTAAGGCCGGGAATAGGGTTCACAACCTTCATTCCCCACTTTCTTTTATCTCTCTAAGTTCTAGAGAGAAGGGAGAGCAAGGAGGCCAAGTTCCAGCCGCCGACGAAGCTTCGGAGGTCCGTTTCGCGAGCGGAGTTCAGATCCGCGAAGTTAGGAGCGTTGCGGTGGTTTTCAACCGAGCAAATCTTCTCCATGGCTAGGAAGAGGGGACGGAAGGTAACGACACTTCTCCTCTCGGTTTTTAGGATTTAGGATGCATGAATAGCATCCCCTTCCTTTCGTGTTTTGAGCACCGAATCTCTCAAATGAGAGGGATTCGTGTAGCCTAGGTTCAAGAGTAACCTCCGGGTTGAGTATGTTCATCCCGGCATGCTTTGCATTAGAGATCCACTCTGTTAGCGGATTAGGCATTGTGGGTGAAGCTTTGGTCGCGACCGTTAGTCCGACCCGGTGATTTTGCATAGCGAGCTTTGGGGATTCGGTAGAAATCCGTTGCGGCAATATGCTGTTGTGTGTATGCGTTTTCCCCCCTTTTATTTGAGTGAGTACTCGTAGTCGGAACCGGACAAGGTTAGCTCCGCTTTGTGCGGTAGATTGTTTCCTTGGAGCACGGGAAAGATACGGTACGAATGGTGATTGGGGCGGGGAAACCTTGGTTTGTGCTGTGCAAAGGCGCGGCTATGTCTCCGTGGTCGGCTGGCTGTCCCGTGACGCGCAAGTCATGTGGGGAAAGTGTCCCGGTGAGACTATCCCCTTGTGTGAGACTGACGAGAATGCCGAGCGGAGGGCAAGCCCGGGCAATGTAGCCATGAGCGGGTGGGGTCCAGCAAGGCTTCTTAGAATCGGTCAGTGTGAGACGGAACCCTGACGTGCGAAGTCAGAATGTGCGGGCAAGCCCGGGGTTTATGACCCTTGTGCGGGTGGGGCCTTTACAAGGTTCCGTGTGACGGCCTGTGTACCGTTAGGGACATGGTGGTTCCCTTTTGTTTGCGACTTTAAGCCAATGAGGAAACGGAAGTACCCAGTGTTTGATGTTATGCTAGATGCATACGAGCTAGGGTGCCTTGGATGAAACTCGAGTTGCATTCATGTTGCATAGTAGGCCCCTTTCACCTTGTACAAAACATAGAAAACATGTATGCTGTATGAGACATCCAAGCCTATTTTACCACTTTAATATATATGCTATTTTGGTATACGAAGTGCTAACTTGCAGGTGGAGTGGTACCCCGGGGTCCGTTAGGGACGACTGGGAGGAGATGTGTTTGTTACACAATAGAGGTTAGCCTTTGCTGACCCACGTTACTTCAAATACTTACAGGGCAAGGATCGCATGCAGGAGCTAGCGCACCGGGCGAAAAGCCCTAAGCCTCATGAAGTTTTGCTGTGCTTGGATTTTCCTTTTTTGTTTGCTACTCTTGTTATGTTTATGTCTGGCTTGCATGCCGAGGTAGCCTAGGAGTGCTTGGCACATTTTTATTTGGACTATTATTGTGTACGGCCTTAAGGCCATTTGATACTTTACTGCTAGTGGATAACTTCTGTCTGTTAGCGTTCTGTATCCGCTGTGTTTGTCTGGAGTTTTGAGATTGGGTAGTTTTCATATCATCTTTTAATACTAAAGCTGTGACGTCCGTATGTTATGGGGTCCCGGCCGGACCCATATTATATGGTCATTACAGGGGAGGTTTTACACGTCTAAGGGTGGAAGGTTGTGCTGAACGTCAACCGAGAGCCCAGGAAAGCCTGGACCGACATACACTCCTTGGACATGAAATTTCATTTTTAAATAAAGTGCCCTAATTAATCTTTAATTAATTCAGAGGGGATTAATGTCCCTAAAAATTCAAGTAAAACTATCCAAGGCTTATTACCACCCTAGACTACTAATATTCAAGTTAATCCATGGACATATGACCCCATGTCCTTTTAAATACTCAAAAGGGAAACCCTAGGGTTTGTACTAGGGTTGGTGGGCATATCCACCCCAAACCACTCAAAAACTACTTGTGAGGGGGTTATATGTGACTACAAGTCAGTGGACAAAGTTTCACCACATTTTGGTGAGGAATGGTCACTCACTACACCAAGTGCACTTTTGACCTAATTTTCCTTAATGAGACTAAACTTTGGTCACACCAATACCAAATCAAATCAACCCCAAATGGGCAGAGATTTTTATCAGTGACATATCATGACCCTAAGTGTCATCCACCAAAATTTTGGTTGGATTTGAGCTCATTAGAACCATTAATTAATTCATACCTATTTAATTAAATTTTTACAAACACTTCAGGAAAATATTTTCCAAAAATTCCTATTTTGGATATGATGAGTGTGACTGTATAATAAGCCTATAGTACAAATTCCAAAGCATTTGCCTGGATGGTTTAGTGGGGCACTCATATTAGTCCCTAGTTAAGCCTGCGTATAGGCTGCACCATATTGAGTGTTGTGGTTAGACAACTTACCTAAATGAGTTGAAATTAATTTTAAAATAAAGTAGTCATCAAGGGCTACAACTTTCATATTAAACATTTTTCCAGCAAAGGCTTTTAAGTATTTTTAATAATTAATTCAAGGCACTATAATAATAGTGACAGAAATGAAATTATTATATCCTTAAATTTATCGGGCCACACGAATCATGAAGCAGGATTGGACAGAATCCCGTCGTCTTCTACCATGAGCCAACGACAAGGATTGGCCCGTCCTGGGCCATCTTTGCCCGTGAATTTATGGCCACCCACGCCTCTTCAAGGCCGGACGCTGCCACCACCACCTTCGTTGAGGTGGTGGCTGGAAATTTGTGATGGTTGGCCGGTCGGAGGTGCCCGGAACAGTGAATTGTGAGTGGAGGAAAAGCTTGAAAATCAAGCTTTCGGCCTGCTTGATCTGGGACCAATTGGACTCGAATCAAGCCGCCCTTAGATTGATATCTATCCACTGAAAAAAGAGAGGAGGATAGGACGTTTTGGGAGAGCTGGAGTCGGGCCGACCGTCGTGTCACCATTACCGGAATTGGAGCTTTCGGGTGCTCTATAACTGCACTACAGAAGGGCTCGAATTCTTCAAGCAAGGAGTGGAAATGGTTGCTAGGGATCCAAGGAATCTTTTAAGATGATCAAATGGGGGAGTGGAGAGGTCTAGGCTTCAAAGCCATTAATGACCTTAAGTGGAGGTTTTCGGCCATTGCTTGGGGGGGGGGGGGTGAACCTTGGCTTAATTAGGCCGGGAAATGGCTGGAAACTCCTCCTCTCCCCCAGGGGAGTTAAATTTAGCTATTAATGGCGAACTTGAGGGGCTTAATCTTCCCCACCATTGATGGCATCACACACTCTCTCTCTCTTTCTTTCTCCCCCATTAAAAGGGAAAATGGATATTTCTCTCTCCTAATCACTATTTCCAGAAAATGAGTGGCATTTTGGATAATTCTAAATCTCGTGAGGCTAGTGGACCACCTCAATTGGGCTTAGCCCAAATGGATTAGGCTAGGTTATGCCAACTTGAGCTAGTTTGACCTAACGTAGGTTGAATTTACTCTGGTCAAATTGACCTTTTGGGTAGACCCCAATAGATCCTTAGTGACTCATTAGCCTCCCCTAAGGTCTAGGAAGGGTTGGGTACGGTTGGTTTTGCACCTTGGAGGTCACTTGACCCTTAGTTAGGGAACTTTGACCATTTTGTGGCTAGAGTTGACTTTGGTCAACTTGACCTCTTTAGTTGACCCCAATGGGTCCTTGGTGACCCATTGACCTCCTTTAAGGGTTAGGAAGGCGTAGGTGTGGTCAATTTTGCTAAAGGAAGAGCAACTGGCCCAATATAGGTTAGTTTGACCCATTGACCTCCTTTAAGGGTTAGGAGTGTTGTGGTGGGGTCCTGGAGTCAAGTTTTAGTCCTAAGGTAAAACCCTATAGGTGGTTAAATGAATGAGCTAATTGCAGACCAAGGTGATCTCACCTCCATTCCTAGGTTCACTTGGTCTTATTGGGCTTCCTAGGGTTTTGTCATGACCTAGTCATGACAAAACAACTCTTAGGGGTCTAGTAGTTTGACGAATGTTATAGAACCAATCTTGCTAAACAGATCGTTGAGTGTGGGAGCCCGTGCAAAGAAAAATAATTAAGGAGACTATCTCACACTTGAGCACTAAATTCAATAAAATAAATATATTGTATATCTAAAACAATCTACATACAATCTTGTTATTGTGTGTATAATAGCAATACATTAGTACATTACACATGCATATATACAAGTAAGTGGTATTTATCATTCTTAAAGGTTGTTACGTTGATTGCTTCAGCGATAGAAGACACCACACATTAAGTTTGGGCCTATAATGCCACAAAAGTAGGTCAACCAAATGGCCCAAGCAAGTCAAAATACATAGCCCAAACAAACAACTTTCCATATAAATTGCATCTTGTCCTTCCTCTTATCATCATCTACATGTCCTAGTAAAACTTTGGGTGATGTTGGTCTCGAAACACACTGCACATTTATCTGAATTCCACAAAATCCATCGTTATTTACATAGATGCTTGGGTTAACCATTGACAACATTTGTCCTTCCTCTTGTATCTTACCTGTGAGCATGTTATTGCTCAAATTTAATGTGCTAAGATATTTAAGTTTCCAAAATGAAGTTGGTATGTCTCGTAAAAGCTTATCATGTGACAATATCAGGCTTTCTATGACCTCCAACTTCTCAATACTTGTTGGAATAGCTCCATTGATATTGTTATAGGATAAATTAAGAGACTTGAGAGCTTTCAGTTCACTAATATATTTTTGTATTTCACCTGTCAATTGGTTGTCTGACAGATCGGGGGTGGTATGTTTCATACCATCGTCATCCTGCATGACTTGGAAACTGTGCTTCCAGTTGACATTTACATCATCATTTCTTCTTGAATAACTGATCCTCACAGGGTCCTCTTGGGCCATGCCGCTTATATTTGCAAAATATGGAGGAATAGTTGAAAGTTATTACTTAAAGGTTAACTAGTCACCTAGAGGAAGGTGAATAAGTGTTTGAGCTTTCTTAAGTCTTTTTGATATTTTCTTTTCTAAGTGATCTAGATCTTGTACTTAGTACCTGCAATATAAAATAAGAACAAGCAACACAACACAGCACACAAATATTTATAGTGATTCCCCAATTGGGTACATCCACTTTCCCTCCCACCTTTCTAACTTATGTTAGACAAGGTACAAACTTCTCCAAATGCTCCTCAGAGCTTATACCTCAAGCTCTCTGCCTTATACTCAGGTTCTCTTCAGAACCCTATCTTAGAACCATAAAGGTTCCTACCTCAGAGCCTTGTAGTGCTCCTACAGCTCAGTGGTCCTCAAACCACTAACCTAAGCCTTATCTTTAAGGCCTACAGCTCAAGCTTCTCAGCCCTACATCTTCAGGCATAAGGCCCGACTCTCAGAGTGCTGCAGTACTCCTACAGTTCATTACCATTCCAGGTACCTACCTTTGTGCCCTTCCAAGCACTTACAACTCAGCCTCCTCCAAGGCCTACAACTTAGTTACAAACTTGTCACCTACAGCTCAGTGACTCAAAAATGTCACCTACCTCAGGCACTAGGCCCTACACTGTGGCTGGGAGGACAGCCCTGCCTCAGATCCATACTTGGATCCTACCTCAGTACCCCAGCAGGGCACCTACCTCGGTGACAAATTAGTCACCTACAACTCAGGCACAAAGTGACCTATAGCTCAGATTCAGGCAAGCTAAATCCTACAGAAAATTAATAAAGAAGTTAAAATAAAATAAAACCTTGACTCTGAGATAAATCTCAGTGTCTACCTTGCTAAAATGAGCAGATATCAGTCCAACCATCTTACTATAGAAGGAATTAGATTTCTTTTACAGCTGGCTCCTTTTTTGCTGTACTGAAGAACAACTATCTGCTATTGATGGTTGATGAACCCTCACACAACTATCTCTCCTTACTGATTAGATGAATCAGCTACCTTGTTCTGAAAAGAACAAACTTGTTGAACTAGAATGAGGTGGCAACATCATGCCGTAACAACTAGCTCTACTGGAATTGGCTTTCAAGTTCATCGGAGAAGATGAAGTCCAGCTGTCTCTCTTTTCATTCCTGTGTTTATTAACCCTAATCCCCTTTTCTTCTTTTCCTTTTATATCTGTTGATTTGAATCAACGACACAATTGAATGTGGGCCCCTCCAAGGATGGTCAGCGCCACTGTCACAACCCGCATTTTCTCCATATTAAATAATAGATCAGAATAAGAGAAAATACGCGTCGTGATGCCACGCCAAGCAGGGGACAACTGCAGATGCTCAGGTGACTCGTCGTCACATTTACTTTATGTAAAAGACTTATGAAATTAAGTTTAAAAAAAATACATATAAGTTATTTGAGTTATTGACTGTGTCCCTTAGTCGGTGGATCACTAGTCCATATGTGAGAAAATATATATGTTTACGCGGCGGAAAATACTTAGTTTGATTCATTGGTTATCCTATATAAGAATGAAAGCCTAGCATATCATAATGATGATGTGACTTCTACATTTAATATAAATAAAAAAAATACTTTTATAACACCAAAATGTAGTAAGTTTTGCAGTTAAATGTTATGTCATGTCAATATTTTAGAATGCAATTTTTTTGTATATGTAAAAATAACTATATACATCCTAACATAAATCTTTCCCAGAGAGCAAGTAAAATGAAGCTAGTTATAAGTAATAGCAATAAAAGTAACAAGTACTCTAACACAGGAATTCTGAGACTATGGGCGTCAACAACTGACACGAACGCATAGAAAAACTGAAAAGTCTAACAAAACAACGACCTCAACACTCCGAGGTGGCAACAACCAGCCGCAGCCACTTACAGCACCAAAGCACAACCTTGTCAGCTATACCTACTACCGCTCTGGACCTGAGGCATTCTAAAGAAGAACACCTCAGAAGCAAGTTACAAGTAGTGCAACAAGAGTAAAAGGAGTAGACCAAGCAAACCTCAAGGTGAACGAAAGTCAACAAGACAACTGCAACAAAAAGTCAGTAGTGAAGCAACAGAAACAACCAGTAAATCTAGTTGAGCAAGAAAGCTAATCACAACAACTGGACAGAAAAATGTATCAAACATAAGAAGTTCATGTATTCATCTTTCTTAATTATTCATGTTATTCATTAACATCAATGAGACCGATCAACTCAACCAAAAAGAGTACTGTGCCGGGGAAAAGGTCCACAACGCGCACAAACCACGCCAAAGGCTCTATGCCGAGGGAGAAACCTCAACGCACACAGATCAACAGCTAAGGTAATATGCTAGGGATGAAGGTCCACAACGCGCACAAACTCAACCATAAGGCACTGTGTCGAGGGAGAAACCCCAACGCTCACAGACCACCAGAGTTCTCTTTAATTGCGTAATTATTCACATAAAGTTTCTTTTATTCATCGTAGACTAACGTTCAACAAAATATAAATCGACTCTTGACAAGGCCGACACATCGAAAGGACAATTATAACCTAGGGCTTACCCGACGAGATTTTAAGAGGGTCAACAAACAACTTGGGATGCATAAGGAAGATGCAAGGGTTAAACAAGGTTAGTGTTGGTACCCTAGGTTGATTTGAGTTCAGTCCTCTTCTTTGTGCCCCTTGACCCAAGAAATATCTATGGTCAATGGTTAGGAGTCTAGCTGTAGGGTCCTCGCTTTTCCAAATTGAGAATTTGGTTAAGTAGTTTTTCGTTCGACTATAGTCGAACGCCGTTCGACTATCGTCTATCGACTGATCGACGATCATCTATCAGTTGGTCGACGCCTTGGTCTGCGCTGATAGTTCGACTATCTGTTGATAGTTCGACTATCTGTTCTGCGCTGATAGTTCGACTATCTGTTGATAGTTCGACTATCTAGTTTGCTTTGATAGTTCGACTATCTTTTGATAGATCGACTATCTGTTTTCTGAGGTAGGTCGACTATCTGCTTGATAGCTCGACTATCTCTGTGCGCTTGATAGCTCGACTATCTGTCCTAGATAGATCGACTATCTGATAGTTCGACTATCTGTCCTGATAGTTCGACTATCTGCTGCGGTTGCTCGACTATCTATTTGATAGCTCGACTATCTGGATCGTTCGACTATCTGCCCGATAGTTCGACGATCTCCTGGCGTCGTTCGACGATCTTCGAAGGTCGTTTGACGTTTTCTGTCTGCCGTTAGATTTTGTATTTATTTATTATATTTAATTATTTAATACATTTTCTGGCACAGTATTTTAAGCTGTATGATAAAGTTTCCAGGCATTATTTGCTCTATTCTTTCTGCCTGAGTTCAAATCTTTTAAGATAAAGTTGTTTGTCTTATTAGCTGTCATTTTAATTTACTTTATCTGCTGTCAGCCCCTTTATAGCCGTTAGACTGAAAAGTCTTCTTTTGCTATAAAGAGATAGTTTCTGATGTGACTTTATTTAGTCTATCTGTTTATTTGATTTAAGCCTGCAGCTTCTTAGAAAGAGGTTTATTCCTTTTTATGGAATGTTTTGCTGCAGAAATACTTCTGTCTTCTTGATGTTTACAGCCCAGGTCTCAAGGCTTAGAAGAAGACAAACAATTCAAATGGAAGAGAGCCGTTGCTTGATGATGATATAAAAAGAACCCTTTGCAGAAGGATTGAAGCTAGTGTTACACACATATTCAAAAGCACTCAAGCCTTCATCAAGCTCAAGCTTCCTGCTCTCAGCAAACTCCATCTAACTGAGAAGTGTTAAGATCTTCATCTCTTCTTCACCTGAGTTCTCCTGCTTTCAGGAAGTTCAACTCAGAGTTTCTTTGAAGAAGAAGAAGAAGAATAGCTGCTTGAAGAGATTTCTTTTTGTTATTTATTTTCTTCCTGTAGCTCTTTCCTTCAGAATTTTCTGAAGAGTTTCTGTACTGAAGCAAGACTTCACCTGGACATCTTTGAGCCAGGGGGAGCCTTGATTCTTTAGAGCATTCTAGCTCAGTGCAAGCTTTTGTGCTTCTCTAATCTATTGCAAAATAGAGAAGACATCTTAACCTTCTTCCCCCTCCTGTACAGGGTTATTACTCCCTTCAAAAGTGTCCCTTGGTGGCAGGGCACCTGATCAAAAACCTGTGCTTGGTTTTTAGACACCTGATCAAAAGTCTAAAGGGTCTCTGGATCTACCTGAAGAAGATTCTGTTGGTGGCAGGGCACCTGATCAAAAACCTGTAGTGGATTCCTACCGTTTGGGTAGAAGAGTGGACGTACCCAAGTTGTTTGGGGAACCACTATAAAATTCCTTGTGTCGTCTGGCTTGTTTATTATTTTTCTTGTACTGTGGCTGTGAATAGATATAACTAGGCTGCTAGTTGCTGTTTAGGTTTTTCCAAGCTTAACTGTAATTACAGTTAGCTTGTGTTTGTACACAACACTTGTGTTAGGCTTTAAGGTTAAACCAATATCTATAATCTCTTCATTCCGCACTTCACTCCAAGGGAGTTGGGTAGACAGTTAAGTTTTGTATTGTGCAAAATTTGATTACTCTATTCACCCCCCCTCTAGAGTAGTATCTATCCCTTCACTTTCAATTGGTATCAGAGGGAGATTGACTGACTGTATAGGCTAACACCTAAGTCACAAGATCCTGATAGATACCAAGAGCCTATAGATATTCACTATCATGGCCCAGTCTAAGGATTATTCTAGCACCAGACCTCCAGCATGCAACTTAGCAAAGTTTGGCATCTGGAAGGCAAGGATCAAACTTTATATGAACTCTATTGATGAGAGTATTTTTGCTTCTATTTTGTCAGGTCCCCCAAGAGCACCTGCTGCTGCCACTGCCTCATCATCTGATATGAGTGCAGTGCCTCCTCCAGATTATAATGATGAGTACAAGAAGGCCAAAATTGTTGATGCCAAAGCAATGAACATACTGGCTCAGACTATGTCTGATGAGGTATTCCAGAAGGTGGCCGACTGCTCCTCAGCTAAGGCCATGTGGGACACACTGAACCAGATTGTAGCTGGTTCAGCTGATGAAAGGAAGGACAGGAGGTCCAACCTTATCTCACAGTATGAGAATTTCAAGAAGACTGATGCTGAATCAGTTGAAGCGATGTACACCAGGCTCAGCTCAATCATCAATGAGCTGAGGACCCTTGACAAGGATATCTCATTGACAGAGGTCAATGATAAGATCCTTATGTGCTTTCCTAGCACATGGGATTTGAGGATCTGGCCAATCAAGGAAGCCAGAAGCACCAATGAGATATCAACTGAAGCCCTTCTCGGCAAGCTCAAATCTTTTGAGCAAGTGCTGAAGACAAGGGAAGCTGAAGCAGAAGCCAAGACCCCCACTCCAACAAGAAAAGAGCAATCTCTAGCTCTTAAAGCTGCTGAAGCCTCAGAAGGCAGCCAATCAAATGAGGAGCTCATGGCATTGTTTGCCAAGAGATTTCTCAAAATGGGGAGAAAAGAGTTCAGAAGAAAATCTTCAAAGTATGAAGAAAAGCCAAGGTATGATCGTACTCCAACTAAAGAAATTATTTGTTATGGGTGCAGGAAGCCTGGACACATCTTGCCAGAGTGTCCAGAGGAGAAAAACAAAGAAAAGAGAAAAGATAAAGAACAACACAGGAAGCACTCCAAGCCATCCTCCTACAAAAACAAGAAGAAGGAGAGAGGTTTCATTGCTGAAACCTGGAGTGATTCTGATGAAGAATCCTCATCCTCAAGCTCTAGTGAGGATGAATAAGAAAAGAAGGCAAAAGAAGTTTGCCTCATGGCAATAGATGCCTGCAGCAACCACTCTGCTGCAGAGAGTTCTGACTCAGATGAAGAAATGCCTACTGAAGATGAGGTACTTTCATCTTATGATTTTACTTCAGAAGAGTTTAAGTTAGATTTTAAATCTCTATGTTTAGATTTAATTAGTTCAGAAAAAGAGATAAAAGAACTTAGAAATAGGCTAGCTGACTCTGAATCAATAGCCTCTGAAAATGTTAGGTTAAAGGAAGAACTCACTACTTGTAGTGAAGAAATCAAATTTCTTAAAATGGAATTAGCCAAGTCTAAGAGACTAGAAGAGTCACTTAATGGTAGAAGCCTTAAGCTATTAGAAATTACCAGCATGACCAACACTAGGTCAGGTAATGATAAATTAGGCTTAGGAGCTTCTCCCAGTGAACCCCCAGTCCTCCTTAAAAATAACCTTTCAACTCCAGTGAACTTCATTTCAGCTAGTGGAAAGAAGAACACTGAGCAAGTAAACCTTGTAAATAAAACATTAAATAAGGCTAAGAGAGAAAAGAGAAAGAAGTTTTTCAAAGAAATGCAAAAAGCGTCGAACGCAGCTCGACGATCGGATGCTCCATGGTCGAACGAAGCTCGACGATCTGAGCGCCTATCGTCGAACGTCGATCGACGATTTCAACATGATTTTCAAAATCATAATTCATTCCATAGAAACTTAAATGAAAATAGAAACCCTAGGTTTGTTGACCCATCATCTGCATGGAGAATCCCACCTAGGAGATCTCACCCACTAGGTTATCACCCTCAGCCTGCATTTTCTTATATCTCCAGTTTTTCTTATGTGAAAAACAAGGGACCCAAGGTTACCTGGGTCCACTCTGTCTAAATAGTTGTTTTGCAGGTGAAGGCCTATCCAATCACTCAAAATAAGTGGTATTTGGATAGTGGATGCTCTAAGCATATGACAGGAAACAAAGAGCTACTGTCAAAGTACAAAGCAAAGCTCGGCCCAAAGGTTATCTTTGGAGACTCCAGCTGTGGTCAGACAGAAGGATATGGCAAGATCACAATTGGAGCTGTTACATTCAAGAGAGTTGCTTATGTCAGTGGACTGAAGCACAACCTGATTTCAGTTAGCCAGCTATGTGATGCTGGCTACCAGGTTTCTTTTTCTAACTCCTCTTGCAATATTACTTTAAATAATAATGTTGTTTTAATAGGTAATAGAATAGGCAATATATATTTAGTAGATTTTAATTCATCTCATTCTGAAATCTGCCTGTTTAATGAATTAACCCTTAATAATAATTCTTTATGGCATAAAAGGCTTAGTCATGTAAACCTCAAGAACATATCTAGGTTATCTAAGCACAACCTTGTTAGAGGTTTACCTTCTTGCCCCTACAAGAAGGAGAGCCTATGCAAGGCTTGTCAGCTAGGCAAGCAAACCAAGAATTCATTTAAATCTGTTAATAAAAGTGATTCTCCTAGAATCCTGTATTTATTACACTTGGACCTTTTTGGCCCAATAAATGTACAGAGTCTAGGAGGGAAGTATTACACATTAGTAATTGTAGATGACTTCTCTAGGTTCAGTTGGGTTTTCTTTTTGAGAACTAAGTCTGATAACTTCAAAGCCCTTACAGATTTTCTACTTTGTGTGCAGACTGAGTACTCTACTCATGTGGCCTTGATCAGAAGTGATCATGGTACTGAGTTTGACTCTCTTCTCATGCAAGAATTCTGTGAGAGAGAAGGTATCAAACATAGCTTCTCAGCTCCTAGAACTCCCCAACAAAATGGGGTAGTTGAGAGGAAGAATAGAACACTAATTGAAGCTGCTAGCACATTGTTGGCAGATGCTAACATGCCTCTATCCTATTGGGCAGAAGCTGTTAGTACAGCCAACTATGTCTTGAATAGAAGTTTGATACACAAACTTAAGTGTAAAACTCCTTATGAGTTGCTTAAAGGAAAGAAACCAAAAATTAATTACTTTAGAATTTTTGGCTGTACTGTTTATATTCATAACAATAATAAAGAATATATTAGAAAATTTGAAGCAAAAGCTTCAATGGGAATCATGCTTGGATATTCCCAAGTAAGCAAAGCTTATAGGGTTTATAACAAATCAACCTGTAAGATAGAGGAATCTGTGCATGTGACTTTTGATGAGTCTCAGATGTTTTACAAGGAGAAAGAAAATTCTCCTTCCTCCAGTTCTTTGCAGGTACATGATGCCCCTCAAGAAATCCTTCAACTTTCAACTCTTCAGATCACTGAATCAGACAGTGATGAAGACATTGCTGAAGCTGTTGAAGCTGTTGTTGTTCCACCAACAGTAGATCAAATTCCTCCTGAGGAATTAATCCCAACTGTTGCTGAAGATCACATCCCACCTGCTGATATTGTCACACTTAGAGATCATCCCACATCTCAAGTGATTGGAGACATATCAGCTGGTGTGCAAACAAGACATCAATTAAGACAGGATGTGATGCATGCTTGTTTCCTCTCACAGGTTGAGCCCCTCACCTTTAAAGATGCAGAGCTAGATCCCCACTGGATCATTGCAATGCAAGAGGAGCTCAATCAGTTTGAGAGATGTAAAGTTTGGACTTTGGTTCCAAGACCTAAAGGCCAACTGATCATAGGCACCAAGTGGGTGTATAGAAACAAGTTAGATGCAAATGGAATAATAGTAAGGAATAAAGCTAGGCTTGTAGCTCAGGGCTACAGACAGGAGGAAGGTATAGACTATGACCAAACCTTTGCTCCTGTTGCAAGGCTAGAAACAATAAGGATCTTCTTGGCCTATGCAGCCTTCATGAAGTTTAAGGTGTTCCAAATGGATGTCAAAAGTGCATTCCTGAACGGTGAGCTTAAGGAAGAGGTGTTTGTTGAACAACCACCAGGGTTTGTTTCTTCAACTCAGCCTTCTCATGTTTTTAAGTTGCAGAAAGCTCTTTATGGACTAAAGCAAGCTCCTAGAGCCTGGTATGAGACTCTAGCTAGTTTCCTGTTAGAGCACAACTTCACTAGGGGAGTAGTTGATAGAACCCTTTTCGTCAAGCATCACAAGGACACAATCCTGTTAGTTCAGGTGTATGTAGATGATATTATCTTTGGCTCCACTGATCCCAAACTTTGCAAAAAGTTTTCCAACTTGATGCACTCTAAGTTTGAGATGAGTAGCATGGGTGTGCTGTCTTACTTTCTTGGTCTCCAAGTTAAGCAAGATGCTGATGGTATCTTCATCTCCCAATCCAAATATGCCAAGGAATTGGTAAAGAAATTTGGGATGGCTGATGCTTCAGCAATGCCTACACCCATGGCTACTAATGTAGTTATTGATTCTGATGATCACGGCAAGCCAGTTGATCAAAAGAATTATAGGGCCATTGTTGGTTCCCTATTATATCTAACTGCAAGTAGGCCAGATATAATGTTTGCTACATGCCTTTGTGCTAGATTCCAGGTCAACCCCAAGGAATCTCATCTGATTCTTCTAAAGAGAATCCTGAGATACCTGAAAGGATGTCCAAATCTAGGACTTTGGTACCCAGCTGAGTCAGAGTTTGAATTATTTGGATATTCTGATTCTGACTATGCTGGCTGCAGAGTTGACAGGAAGAGCACCTCAGGAACTTGCCAGTTCCTGGGAGAGAGATTGGTCTCTTGGTTCTGTAAGAAGCAGGCTTCTGTCTCAACTTCAACTGCAGAGGCTGAATATATAGCTGCTGCTAGTTGTTGTTCACAGATCCTGTGGATTCAAAACCAGCTTGTGGATTATGGTTACTCACACAAGAACACCAAGATCATGTGTGATAGTACCAGTGCTATTTCAATTGCACAAAATCCAGTGCACCACTCTAGAACGAAGCACATTGAGATTAGGCACCATTTCCTGAGAGATTGTGTGGAAAAGAACAAGATCTGTCTTGAGTTCATATCCACTGAGTTTCAGAGAGGTGATATATTCACCAAGCCTTTAGATGAACAGAAGCATCTGTTCTTTTTAGTCCAACTAGGCATGATAAATGGACGAGACTAAGTGTGACGATATCTGCCTATGTTGAGGTCTGCTTGAAGATCGTCGAACAATGATCGAAGATCGTCGAACGGATTGAGCCTATCGTCGACCTCTGGTTAATGATAACTTATCTGGTTGAAGATCGTCGATCGACGTTCGACCATCGTCGTACAGGCTGAGCTCATCGTCGATCTCCGGACGACGACAGCCTTTTGTTTGAGAAGCCAGAAATAGTCGAACGATTGTCCGACTACTCTGCTTCTGAGCCGATCGTCGAACGGCTGTTCGACTATCGGTTCAAGATCTTTTTAATAGACCGACTATATCCGGTTCAATATAAAGCCGATAGTCGACCTAGGTTAAAAGATCTGTTGCTTTATCGTCGACGGAACGTGCCCTTTCGCATTCTGCTTTCCCGCTTGCGATTTTCTGCCGCTCCGTCCCCTTCGTCTTCCTCCTCCTTCTCGCGTTTCTCCAGCGATTCTATGGCGATTTCCCCAGCTGTTCTAGCCGTCGTCAAGTTCGATGCAGGATTCAGTGTAGATTTTGAAGCTTTCAGCAGTTGCGATGCCGGCATAGTGGAAGTTCTCCAGCTCTGCAGAGATCAAGGCCTAGAGAAGCTGATGTCTGAAAGGATCAAGATTAATATTCCAGAAATAAAAGAATGGGCGTTCACGTCGTCTTCCACAGACGAGTCGATGATCGGTACCATCGGCGGAGTAGAAGCTATCCTAACTCCGGCCGTTCTTTCTGATGTTTTTGGTTTGGTTATCGGTGACGAAGATTATGAGCAAGACGCTCAGGAGTTCGGAAGGATGCTCGTCGAGCTGGGACATGCTGAAGGCATTCCCTCCAAGTTGCTCAAGGTAAATTTCCCTTTCAAGATCAAGTTCCTCGCTGAGGTCGTCGGAAAAGTGCTTCTGGGCAAGCATTCTGCCCATGATAACATAACAAGGCAGCAATTCGCACTTATGTGTGCAATTGTTAATCGAAAGAGGATCGATTGGGCTGCTATTCTGTTTGATTTGATCAGGAAGAAGACAGGAAAGAAGGAAGTCACCCTGGGAAGGGTTATTGGAATTTTTCTTAAGGAGAAATTCCCCCAGCTGCTGAGTTCTGCCGCAACTACCATCAATGCCAGCAAGAAGATGGATCCCCATCTGTTCTCAAAGTGGAAGAGGACATTCGTGAAATCTGCTCCAGCGCAATCTGAGGACACAAGGACTGCTTCAGTCGCTCCTCAACCTAGTGAAGCTGGCTCAGCTATCCCTTCCTCCTCCTCTGTTTTGCCGTCTACCTCAGTTGAAGTACCATTAACTTCTGCTGAGGTACGACCCTCCTCTTCTGCTGCACCTGAAACAACCGTGGTTGTTCCTCTGTCTCCTCCAGCCTCTCCTCTACCTGCATATCTGGCTAGGATATCTGCTCCTAGTTTCGATTTGTTAGGTTCAGAGAGAATTCTTACTCCTCATGCATCTCCCGTTAATTCCCCAGTTCATTCCCCATCCCCTGCTCCCTCTCCTGCTGTATCTCCAGTTCGATCCCCTGTTCACACCATCCTCCATCCCAGCACATCTACCATATCTGCTGCTGATCCATCCACCTCTCATCCATCTTCTTTTGATATCTCTCCAGAGATTATCATCCGCATCGTGGAGCTGATTACCCCGTCAATCAAAACCATGATTGACGAGGCAATCGCTCCCCTTGCTGCCTCCATTGACCGTCTTACTGCCTCCATCCAATCCATTTCTAAATCAGCTGAGCCATCTTCCTCTAGGAGCCTGGTTTCAGTGGCTACTGAAATCAGGCAGGGGGAGATGTTCAATGAAGATGTCTCAGACCTTCCTGCCTCTACTCCAGCTGAAATAGAAATAGCTCTAGATGTTGTCTTGTCTGCCCAGCCAGAATCTGCTCAAGTTGAGCCAGAAGAAGTTCCAGATGTTGTTATGTCTGTTCAGGAAGAGACAGCTCCTGCTGAGGAAGAGATTGTTCCAGCTGAGAAAGTGGTAACTCCAGCTGAGAAAGTGGTAACTCCAGCTGAGGAAGTGGTTGCTCCAGCTCAGGAAGAGATTGTTCCAGCTGAGGAAGAAATTGTTCCAGCTGAGGAAGAGATTGCTCCTGCTAAGAAAATTTTAGCTCCAGTCTTGACTGAGAAGGAAATATCAGATGGAATCCTGCTATCAGAAATTGCAGTGAAAGTATGTTTAGAAGATATAACCTCTCCTACGATTGCCAGATTCCTGGAAGGAATCATAACTAAATATCTGAATGACTGCTGGGAGATGGTTAAATATGAAGGTAATTCCCTAATCCGGTTTATTGATGAGTCAATTTATTTGCTTGCTGGTGAATACCTTGAAGGGATGATTCAAGCTTATTTAGCAGATCTGTGTTCTTGATTCTACAGATATTATTAAAGAAGATTTAACTGCCAAGAAAATAGCAGTTGTTTCTAAGGCTGCTCCAAGTGATTCTGATACTAAATTAGATCCAGAATTGGATGTGTTTTTAAATGATAAAGAGGATGAACATCAAGAGGAAATCAAAGTTGATTCTCCTGTTTTAAATTTGGAAGAAATTCAAGCAAGGGCTGCTTGGGAATTAAGAGTTCAATCTCTAAAAGAGAAAGAGAAAGAGTTGCAATGTGAAAAGTCATCCATCTGGGATGACTCTCCTGGATTAGATTTAGACTCCCTTCTGGCTATGGATGCCCTGGAAGAAGAAAGGGAGAAATCTGTCTCAAAGCTTAAAGAAAAGGCTGTCTCAGAAGCCTATGATCCCTATGAGAACCCTCCATCATCCCATTCTGATGATGATGATGATTCAGATGTGTCTGAAAAATCAAAGAAAAAGAAATCTGCTGCTAAGAAAAGAAAAGCTGCTCCTCCTCCACCTCCAAATAAGGATAATGACCTTCCATATTATATTCTGAAGGGCATTGACCCCAAATCAAAAGATTTTCAGCATTGGATGAGGTTTTCGAAAAATCAGCAAAAAAGAAAGGAAGAGAACAAAGAGGTATGACAGTCCAGTCTCCAGATGGACTCCCAAAGGTCCTCCTCCACCTCCAGGTGCAGGAGCCTCTGGGAATCTACCTGCTAATCAATCTGCCGTCTATGGAAAATCTGCGTCTGCTCAGCACCAACCTAGACAAGGTCATCAAAGTTCTCAAGGCAGATCATCTTATGGATCTCAAAGACCAATGAAGGAGGTTGTGGCCCAAAGACCAACCTTTTCCCCACCTCCTTCTCCAGTTCAAACTGAGAAAAGTGTTTCGAAAGGTAAATAGTTTACAGTGTTTTAAAACCTTCTAGCAAGTCCCTTGTGCTAAGTTTATTCTTATGTATTATCTAGATAAAATAGCTGATGCTGCTTCTCCAGAGCCCGTATATGAAAATCCTGAGCTCGATCCTAATTTTAGGATGGCTCGCTTTCAAGAGCTTGTAGGAGCAGCCCAAATAAGAAAAGCAAGAGCCGAAGGCAAAGATACAACTGGCTTTACTACGATGTCAGCATATAGAAAGAAAGAATTTGAAAAATTTCAAGTCAATCCTGAGATATTTGATCCAGCAAAGTACATGGAAAAACATCCTGAAGCTGTTGTCCCCAGAGCTACAGAACTAAAGATCATTGGGGCTCAGGATCTGAAGATGTCAAAGAAGGAATCAGATGACCCGCTTAGAAAAATTTCTTTTGTCTCTAGTTCTTCTGATCCATTACCTGACCCTAAAGATTCTAAATAGTTTGATTAACTGCTGTGATATTTGATTATTTGTTTATCTGATTGATAATCTGCCAGTTTATTAATTAACTATCTGCTGAAATTATTTTTAATATTCTATTGCTAGCTGTTTTAGATTCTGAGAGACTTAACTCAAATAGGGGGAGATTGTTGGTACCCTAGGTTGATTTGAGTTCAGTCCTCTTCTTTGTGCCCCTTGACCCAAGAAATATCTATGGTCAATGGTTAGGAGTCTAGCTGTAGGGTCCTCGCTTTTCCAAATTGAGAATTTGGTTAAGTAGTTTTTCGTTCGACTATAGTCGAACGCCGTTCGACTATCGTCTATCGACTGATCGACGATCGTCTATCAGTTGGTCGACGCCTTGGTCTGCGCTGATAGTTCGACTATCTGTTGATAGTTCGACTATCTGTTCTGCGCTGATAGTTCGACTATCTGTTGATAGTTCGACTATCTAGTTTGCTTTGATAGTTCGACTATCTTTTGATAGATCGACTATCTGTTTTCTGAGGTAGGTCGACTATCTGCTTGATAGCTCGACTATCTCTGTGCGCTTGATAGCTCGACTATCTGTCCTAGATAGATCGACTATCTGATAGTTCGACTATCTGTCCTGATAGTTCGACTATCTGCTGCGGTTGCTCGACTATCTATTTGATAGCTCGACTATCTGGATCGTTCGACTATCTGCCCGATAGTTCGACGATCTCCTGGCGTCGTTCGACGATCTTCGAAGGTCGTTCGACGTTTTCTGTCTGCCGTTAGATTTTGTATTTATTTATTATATTTAATTATTTAATACATTTTCTGGCACAGTATTTTAAGCTGTATGATAAAGTTTCCAGGCATTATTTGCTCTATTCTTTCTGCCTGAGTTCAAATCTTTTAAGATAAAGTTGTTTGTCTTATTAGCTGTCATTTTAATTTACTTTATCTGCTGTCAGCCCCTTTATAGCCGTTAGACTGAAAAGTCTTCTTTTGCTATAAAGAGATAGTTTCTGATGTGACTTTATTTAGTCTATCTGTTTATTTGATTTAAGCCTGCAGCTTCTTAGAAAGAGGTTTATTCCTTTTTATGGAATGTTTTGCTGCAGAAATACTTCTGTCTTCTTGATGTTTACAGCCCAGGTCTCAAGGCTTAGAAGAAGACAAACAATTCAAATGGAAGAGAGCCGTTGCTTGATGATGATATAAAAAGAACCCTTTGCAGAAGGATTGAAGCTAGTGTTACACACATATTCAAAAGCACTCAAGCCTTCATCAAGCTCAAGCTTCCTGCTCTCAGCAAACTCCATCTAACTGAGAAGTGTTAAGATCTTCATCTCTTCTTCACCTGAGTTCTCCTGCTTTCAGGAAGTTCAACTCAGAGTTTCTTTGAAGAAGAAGAAGAAGAAGAATAGCTGCTTGAAGAGATTTCTTTTTGTTATTTATTTTCTTCCTGTAGCTCTTTCCTTCAGAATTTTCTGAAGAGTTTCTGCACTGAAGCAAGACTTCACCTGGACATCTTTGAGCCAGGGGGAGCCTTGATTCTTTAGAGCATTCTAGCTCAGTGCAAGCTTTTGTGCTTCTCTAATCTATTGCAAAATAGAGAAGACATCTTAACCTTCTTCCCCCTCCTGTACAGGGTTATTACTCCCTTCAAAAGTATCCCTTGGTGGCAGGGCACCTGATCAAAAACCTGTGCTTGGTTTTTAGACACCTGATCAAAAGTCTAAAGGGTCTCTGGATCTACCTGAAGAAGATTCTGTTGGTGGCAGGGCACCTGATCAAAAACCTGTAGTGGATTCCTACCGTTTGGGTAGAAGAGTGGACGTACCCAAGTTGTTTGGGGAACCACTATAAAATTCCTTGTGTCGTCTGGCTTGTTTATTATTTTTCTTGTACTGTGGCTGTGAATAGATATAACTAGGCTGCTAGTTGCTGTTTAGGTTTTTCCAAGCTTAACTGTAATTACAGTTAGCTTGTGTTTGTACACAACACTTGTGTTAGGCTTTAAGGTTAAACCAATATCTATAATCTCTTCATTCCGCACTTCACTCCAAGGGAGTTGGGTAGACAGTTAAGTTTTGTATTGTGCAAAATTTGATTACTCTATTCACCCCCCTCTAGAGTAGTATCTATCCCTTCACTTTTAGTTAGGAGTGATCAAAATAATGGGACGCACGAGGTATCGCATCAATCAAAAGGAAATGATCGTTAAAGTGACACGACCACTACGTATGTTTACCAACCTACAAGATAACAATTGGGAACAATAGGTATAGGTGAAACACACGTCAAAATAAAGAAAAAAATAAATTAGAAACTCAAAGATAAGGTTTAGGAATTTTAACATGTCAATTCTACGAAATATAACAAACATATGGAAGAAAAGATCAAGAGGAAGAGCAAGAACACCACTTGCCTCAGTTTTTTCTCCAAACGGTCCTCCAAATTGCTCCTCGTCACGGATCTAGCCAAAAGAAGATGCGGGGAAGCAGAGTCTACATGAATTTGGCCAAAAGAGAGCTTAGGGCTGATGAGTTGTAAATATACCTATATTTTTGTATTTTATCTAAGTCATTTTTGTTTAGTTTTATTGTTTTTAGCTTGTTTTATTCAATAAAATGTTTCTTTTTGTAAAAATTACACTAACTTAGATTTATTTTTGTTTTCTGAAATTTTTCAGAAAAACACAATTTTTGACCTTACACACCCGTGTCATTGACCCGACACGGCCGTGTCAAGCACTCAACACCTTCCGCCAGTCGACACTCAACGATTTTACTATTCAACACTAAATGCCGTCCAGACACGCCCCAGTCACGCCCGTGTCCAAGACCCGTCACGCCCGTGTTAATGTCGAC
This sequence comes from Platanthera zijinensis, assembly GCA_039513925.1. Classification (NCBI taxonomy): domain Eukaryota; kingdom Viridiplantae; phylum Streptophyta; class Magnoliopsida; order Asparagales; family Orchidaceae; genus Platanthera; species Platanthera zijinensis. Next base: position 208,987,215 of record CM077079.1, on the reverse strand, counting down.
ACTCAACGCTTTTTTAACACTCAATGCTGCCGACATACGAACTGCCAGCTGTCCAAGTCACATCCCCCAACACGCCCGTGACCAAGCCTGTAACGCCCGTGACCGCCACGTGTTCCTTCTAGAAGCTTCCAAATCGTCGACCGGCGCTCGAAGATCGTCAACCACTACTTGCTACGCCCGTGTCTTACACCTGTCACGCCCATGATGAACACGTGTCACTCTACAACCTCCCAGAATGAAGCCAGCCAACCAAAGTCGCCAAGTCAAACACGTCTTTGATTGACACGCCCCCTATCACGCCCGTGACCTAGGGCGTGTCACACCCGAATTTTTGTCTATAAATAAAAGCTTTCAGAAAGCTTTTCTTGTCCACTTTTTTTGACAACTTTGCTTAGGGGAGGTGCTGCCCAAATGGAATCCAAATGTTATGTAAGGGAATTTTATCCCCCCCCTCTCTCTCTTAGTTTGTATTAGGATGTTTGCTTTAACTTTCTTTGTAATCACCTTTTTATTAATACAATGTTAGCTTTTTCTCTCTTTATAATGCTTGGAGTTCCATTTGAATGCGCCTACCTTAAGTGATTTTTCGTTCTCCTTTTTTGTGCTTCTCTTTTTATGCTTCATTTTATAGCTTTTATAACTTAGTTTAGCTTAGGATTTCTCCGCATTTCTAGCCGTTACGCCGCCCATTTTGTTTTCATTCTCCACACTTGTTTAGGTTTAGGTTTCTATTTTTAGCTTTATTTTCATTCTTATAGCCTTATAAAAATCTCTTTCAAGGTGTTCGTTTTTATTTTCTTTAACTTAGGCTCTTTAGGAATGTAAAACTTTTCGTCTTTTTTAGTTTTATTTTATATTTTTAGGAGCTTTTATAAAAACATAAGAATGAAAATGTCGTTATTTCAATTTTTTGCTCACTTCGTTTTAGCTTTTTATTTTCAAAACTTTTTACTCGTTTAATTTTTATTTTCTCTTTTTATGCATTTCTACCGCATTCTAGCGGTAGAATTACAGTTGTTTTAATTTTTAAAGCACTTTGTTTTTCTTAATTTTTTGCAAGTGTGTGCGCGTGTATGAGTTAGTTTTATAGCTTTATTTCAATTTTCGTAGAGTGTGTGCGTATGCATTTATTTCTGCCTACTCGTTAAGAGTTAAATGGCGCAATCGCTTTCATTTCTCGCCCACTCGTTTGAGTGGGACTTGTCTTTTTATTGCTTTCATTTTCTTCCTACTCACTTGAGTAGGAAACTTTGTGTGCGTGTTTGTGTTTTAATTCCATGTAGAGTGTGTGTGTGTGTTTTCATTTCTGTAGAGTGCATGCATGTATGAGATAAATTTACCCCCGCCCACTCATTTGAGCCGGGATTCGCACTTACTGCTTTCTTATCCCGCCCACTCGCTTGAGTCGGGACTCGCAATTTTCTGCTTTCCTTTACTGCTTTATTTCCTGTTTTCTTTACAGCTTTCTTTTATGGCTTTTCTAGCGTAAGTGTCCCCATTCCGATGAGTGGCTAACCGCCCTTAGCCCTCAATATCGAAGAGCATTGGGACAGATAAAGTAGCTTTAAATAATTGAAGGTCCTGTTTTTTAGTTTAATTAAATTTCTTATGGTTTGCCCCGAGTTAATGACGCATAGGACCGCATATCGATGTGCGGGCTCTATTTCCGTTATCCATATGCAATGCCGATAGGCCGTGCATATGGACCGATCACCCTTGGGTAAAGAGAGATACGCGCTAACCCTCGAGAGAGGAGGCGCGTGACTCTACCGGATTGGGTTCCCCACCCAATAACAGGGTTCTTAGCGTAATGCGGGCGTTAAGAGGATTCCTTCGTCGGTCTAGCGATCGGTCGAATAGTCTTAGCGTTCAGGTGAGCGATATTACCTAGATATAGGTGTGCTCATTTTTGTGGAACCTCCACGGCCAAGTCTCCGCCTTAATTAATTTGAAATTTAGGATCTCTTATTATTAAAAGTTATTTTAGTTCAGTTCTCTTTTTGTATCGTTGTAACATCCCATTTCCGGCTAGACCCCTAGGAGTCGGTTGGTCGTGACAGAACCCTGTGAAGCCCAAAAATTGAATTAAATCGATCGAGGTTTCGGGTCACGGGTTGGTCACGCCCGTGACCGACCCGTCATGCCCGTGACTTGGGCGTGACTACTTCGACGACCGTCGATCACCGCAAGACGATCGTCGAACTTGCTGCCCGGGCATGTCACGCCCGTGACCAAGGTGTCACGCCCGTGACCTAGGGCGTGACCCCTTCGACGATCGTCGATCTCCGTGAGATGATCGTCGATCTAGCAGCCTGGGCATGTCACGCCCATGACCAGAGTGTCACGCCCGTGACCAGGGGCGTGACTCCTTCGACGATCGTCGATCCCCGTAAAACGATCGTCGAAATTGAACTCGGGCCCGTCACGCCCGTGACCTAAGTGTCACGCCCGTGACCTAGGGCGTGACCAGCCTTCGACGACCGTCGACCTCAGTTCGACGATCGCCGACCTCGAAATTGCCGTTCGGGCCTGTCACGCCCGTGACCTAAGTGTCACGCCCGTGACCTAGGGCGTGACCACCCTTCGATGACCGTCGATCTCCGTTCGACAATCGTCGACCCCAAAAATTGTCAATCGGGCCTGTCACGCCCGTGACCTAGGTGTCACGCCCGTGACATTGGCCGAAACGACGGTTCAGGCCTGAAATTATTCTAACGCGCGTGGAAATAAATGCTGGTGTGGGAAGTTACACCCGGAGTAATTACGGGCCGTTTTTCCTTCTGTAATTATATAATAAAGGAGGAAGATGTGGTCCAATAGGAAACCGCCAACTGGACACACCTGTTCATCTTCCACCGTTTCCTATCCCTTCACTGTAACCGAAAGGCTATTAAGAGGAGCCTTCATGGCCATTACGGCTTACCCTTTCACCTCCCCACTTTCTGACTTATAAAAGCCCACTTGGGGCAAGAGGAGAAGTTTACACGCTCAAGTAAACGGATCAGATCTTTGTTCTTGCTGTAGGAGAAGTTCGGCTACGCCACCACTGCGCCATGGCACCCCGTCGTTCTTCTCGCCTCCAAACCGCGAACAAGGTCCTCCTCTGCTTCTTCTCTTTCGTGGGTAGATCTTATGATTCTTAGAAAGGAAGTTCGCGCTCAACGGAGCCGGACCCATCTCTCGTTTTCATGGGAAAACCATGAAAAAGGTATTTTTGAGTTCGCCGGAAACCGCCACCTCTGGCGGCCAAACCACCGCCGACCGCTAGCCATCGCCTCAACGGAGGTGGTGGTGGTGGTGGCTGGCCAGGGAAGTGACCGGACGGTCAGCGACGGATCACGGAATGCTTACAGGAAAAATGGTTTCCTGTGTCTGTTTTCGGTTTCATGAAGAAGATGAACAGTAGATTAAATTTTATAATATATAGATTATTATATATTGCATAATGGAAAGAGGTATTATATGAATATATTTTGGGGCTGCAAAATGAGGCACTTAAAGGCCGTTTTAGGAAAAGTGACAAGACACGAAAGTCGTAGCCCTTCGAGTTTAGACAAATCTAAAATTGGTTTCAACTCGTTTGGGTAAGCGGTTCGGCCGCAGCACCCGTTTTAGTGGGGGCTGTACCTAGAGTTGGGCAGAAATTAAAATGGATGCCCACTCTTCGTCCCTTGTCCAAATGACCTGAAATTTGGGCAGGGGGTTAACCATGTAACACCCCTATCCGTCACATAGCATATAACAGTAGGTCCGGCCGGGGCCCGACGCCATATACTACGGACAGACCGGTTGGTTACGCGTTGAAACCATACAACTAATCAGAGCGTCCTACACAACACCTAGCGGAAGCAAATTTAATTAAGTTGCAAAAGAATAAGAACCCTGCCAAAAAGCATGAATGTCCACTACAACCCAGGAATGAGTACATACACAAAAGAGAACTGGCCTTAAGGCCTTACAATGTTCACTTAACAAAGTAGTGTCTTCCAAACCTTGGCACGCAGGCCGGCCACACATGAGTACAAGAGGTAAAACACTCAAAACAAGGCCTTCGAGGGCCAGCACAGCAACTTGGGCTTTAGCCCGCTATTTACCTCTCGGCTCCGCAGCACCTGCAAGCAACAACCCACCGCACGGTGGTAGACAAAGGCAACGGTCAGCAATGCTGACCAAATTATAACGATTCCGCCCCCAACCGGGGCGGCAAAGCTTCTTCCCTGCACTTGTTAGCAAAACACACAACACAGCCAAACAAGCATCTCAACATAGGTGCACGCTCTCACGGCCGTACACCCCGTGCTCTCAGGGCACTTACTCGGCGAAGCCAGTCCGAACCCCGTCCGGTCCTCGACTCCACCACCACCCCCAGGATGGCAATCTTTGTGAGCATTTAGTCTTCTCAGCCGCAGCCTAGACTCGATCTCCAAATCTCAGTAAGTCCCACGTAAACTTTAGGTCGCTTTAACCGAGCAGGTGGAGCGGGTAGAGGGCTACTAGTCCGTTGCTCACTCCGCCACTGCCATTTGGCCCTTTGGCGCGGACTAAGCTTTCCCCAGTCCCAAATAACGATCAAACACGGTACTTAGCCCTGCTAAGTACCCGGTTGGCTCCCAGGCCATCCGATATGACAGAACTACATTTTCGTCCAAGATTTCCGGGTGCACCTCGGGTTTCATCCCCAAGGCTCCCTGCCGCAATCAAACATGATACATAGCCCCGCTATGTTCCCGGCTGGCACCCAGGCCACCGAGATGGCAGAACTTCGTTTCCGCCCAGATTTCCGGGTGCACCTCGGGGTTAATCCCCAAGATTCCCTGATGCATTCTACCGCATAGCAACCCGAAAACAACCACAACGCTCGGAGTCTTCTCCGGCTAAAATATGCATAGCAAAACATCACCGATCCGGAACACACGTCCGGGTAGGCTTCACACAACATGCCTATGTCCGTATTACGATTCCGGACTCTAACAAGGGGGACTTTACTTATCTACCCCAAGGAATACCACGATCTCGCCACACACTCGCGGGAGAGGGGTTTTCCCATGCAAAGGAAGAAGAGCTTCACATGCTCAAGAAGAGAATCGTTACCCTCGCATTTTTCTGCGGCGCCATGAAGATGTAGCCGGATGGAAAGCTTCGCCTCGCCCTTGCCTTCGAGGATCCGGACTCGGATCGCGAATCGGTGCTCCGGTGCTCCGCCGGCGGCCGGAATTTGGGCTCACACCACCAAAGGAGTTCTCCCCTCTCTCTAAGATGAAGAAAGAGAAACTCAAAGTGAAAATGAGGGTTTCTCCCCCCATTTCCCGACTAATAACCCCCCAGGAGCATCCCCCACCGTCGGATCCAGATCCAAGGGAACGAACGGCCGAGATTAGATCTAAAATCCCAAAAACTGGGCCGAACACGGCTTGACACACGGCCGTGTGTCTGGCCGTGTAGCTCATTCGCCGATCGACACGGGTCTTGACACGCCGTGTTCGAGGCCGTGTGCCCCACACACGGCTTGAGACACGGCCGTGTGTCTCAGGCCGTGTCCTTCTCTGACTCGAGACTGCACAAAAACGCATTCGACCACTGAACACGGGTAGGCACACGGCCGTGTGCCTGGCCATGTGCCCCTGAGATGACCTCAAATCGAAAAGTGGTCAACATGAAAGTTGTAGATCTCGTCGAGACGAACAAAATTCATGTTGACCATTTTCCACCCGACACCGTTTTGACCCTCAAAACGGTGCCCGAACGCGATCATCTCCGAGGTTGGGGTCTTACAACTCCCTCCCCCTTAAGAGAATTTCGTCCCGAAATTAAGAACAGAGACTACACAAAATAAACATAACGAGTACCTGAGGGGAACAACTCAGGGTACTCCTCGCGCATTGCCTTCTCTCGCTCCCAAGAGAGCTCCTCGCGTCCGCAGTTATCCCAACGGACCTTCACCATTCTGATTTCCTTGTTCCGAAGCCGCTTGACTTCGAAATCCTCAATAGATATGGGCTTGACTTTCGTTGTCAACCCTTCCTCAACCGGCACCTGATCAACCGCGATCACTTGCGAAGGCTCTTGCACCGCCTTCCGCAACACAGAAATGTGGAACACATCATGTAAACCACCCAATTCCTCTGATAGCCTCAAACGGTAAGCCGCTTCGCCGACTCGCTCCAGAACCTCAAAAGGTCCAAGGTATCTTGGGCTCAGCTTCTTCAAGCGTCTCACCCGCGAAACCCCCTTGAACGGCTTCACTTTCAGATATACCCAATCGCCTACCGCGAACTCCACGTTCCGGTGCTTGGCATTGTAATACTTCGCTTGCCGGTCCTGAGCGATCAACAAGCGCTCCCGAATGATCCGCAGTAACGAGGTAGCACTCTCCACCTCCTGCTTCTTGTACAACTTTGCCTCACCCGTTTCAAGCCATGATAACGGCGTGCGACACTTCCTACCATATAGGGCCTCGAAGGGCGCCATTTGTATACTCGCTTGGTAGCTGTTGTTGTACGCGAACTCCACCAAATAAAGGTGGTCTTCCCAATGCTTACCGAAATCTAGAACACACATGCGTAGCATGTCCTCCATCGTTCTATTGACCCTCTCGGTCTGCCCATCCGTCTGCGGATGGAAAGCTGTACTGAACTTTAACTTTGTCCCCAGCATCTGCTGCACCAACCTCCAATCATTTGACGTGAACCGCCCATCGCGATCACTCACAATGCTACGAGGCACTCCATGCAGCCTGACAATATTGTCAACGTACAACTTTGCCAATTTCTCCACTGGATCATCCTTCCTATGCGGAATAAAATGCGACACCTTAGTTAGCCGATCTACGATCACCCAGATGGCGTCGTTCCCCTTCTGCGATCTTGGCAACCCGTGCACAAAGTCCATGGATATATCGTCGAATTTCCACTCCGGTATAGGCAAGGACTTCAGAAATCCTCCCGGCTTTTGGCACTCCGCCTTCACCAAGGCGCACGTTTGGCATTTAGCCACGTACAACGCCACATCTTTCTTAAGCCCCGGCCACCAAAACAACTTTTTGAGATCACGATACATCTTCGTGCTCCCTGGGTGGATTGAGTACTTGGTATGATGAGCCTCGTACATCAACTCCGCCCGGAGGTTACCCCCACTTGGGACGCACAAACGATGATCCTTCCTTAATAACCCATCTTCTACCGAGAACTGGGAATTTGACCCATCCAAAGCGGCCTCCAAAAGCTCTTTCATGGAGTCATCTAACTCCAATGCCTGCCGAACCCGGTCAGCCAGGTCATACTGCACCTCTGTCCAGTTTAACATTGCTTTGGCGCTCGTCTGCTTGTCCACGCAACAGATCTCAAGCTCCTCCAACTCCCGCACTAGCCGCTCATCATGCACCGACAACCAGTTGGCTCGGGCGGGAGCCCTGCGGCTCAGCGCATCCGCAACTGCGTTGCCCTTCCCGGGTACATAATGTATTTTGAAGGTGTAGTCCCCCAGGAACTCCATCCACCTCCTCTGCCTCAAATTGAGACCCTTTTGATCCAACAAGTATTTTAGGCTCTTGTGATCGGTGTATATGTCGACCCTTACTCCGTATAGGTAGTGCCTCCACAACTTGAGTGCAAATATCACGGCCGCCAACTCCAAGTCGTGCACCGGATAATTTCTTTCATGCACCTTTAGCTGACGCGATCCATACGCTATCACGCTACCATGCTGCAACAACACGCAGCCCAAACCGCTACCCGAAGCGTCGCTATACACCTCAAAGCCCTCGGTCCCACTCGGCGAACTAAGCACTGGCGCCGTGGTCAACCGACTTTTCAGCTTTTCAAAAGCTTGCGCACACACATGCGCCCACACAAAACTTCGATCTTTCCTTGTCAAAGTCGTGAGAGGTAGTGCCAACCGCGAGAAGTTCTCCACGAAGTGCCTGTAATAGACGGCAAGCCCCAGCAACTCCGGACTTCCTCTACCAAAGACAACACAGGTCACTCTCGTATCGCAACAATCTACGCCAGATCCACCGCAACACCTTCCCCACTAACTACGTGACCAAGGAATGCCACTGAGGATAACCAAAACTCGCCTTTGGAGAACTTTACGTATAGCTCGTTCCTCCTTAGCGTCTCCAAAACCAAACACAGGTGCTTGAGGCGATCTTCTTCGCACTGCGAGCACACCAATAGGTCGTCAATAAAGACGATCCCAACATGGTCTAAGTACTCCCTGAACGTTTTGTTCATCAAATCCATGAACACCGATGGCGCATTAGTCAGCCCGAACGGCATGACCGTAAACTCGAAATGCCCATATCTTGTGTTGAATGCTATCTTTGGGATAACACTTCCCTTGATTCTCATCTGATAGTAACCAGACTTAAGTTCCAACTTTAAGTACACCGATGACCCACCCAAATGATCAAACAGATCGCCAATACTTGGGATCGGGTACTTGATCTCTTTTAACGACTTGCTCAGTTCTTCATAAACGATTCAGAGCCGCAAACTCCCGTCCTTCTTCTACACGAAGAGGGCCGGTGTGCTCCAAGACGACAAACTTGGACGCACAAAACCTTGATCCATACGCTCTTCAAATTGAACTTTCAGTTCTGCCAACTCATTAGGCGTTAGCCTATGAGGAGAGCATGACCCAGATTTGGCACCTGGCGCCAGCTCACTCACGACATCGATTGCTCGCTACGGAGGGACTCCAGGGAAACACATCAGGAATATACCCGAGATACTACCCAATGTAGGCTCAGGCTTCAAAGCCTCCCATGATGGCAGTAACGACGCTTGCACGTCGAATCCCTGACCCCTAAACCGTAACCTTGCAACACAGAATCTCTTTTCGCGCGCATCGAACATCCGTAACGCCACAACGCATCCAATTTGTCCTTTACCATCGAAGAAGGTACTTCAATACATGATATAAACCCCTTGGACAAAAGGTGCGCGAATCTCCCGTATCGAACAATGCTCTCGCCAGATTGCTAATAATCCAAACAAAGCCTAGAACCTCCAGTCCTAAGCTAACACGCAAAAGGGTGGCAGGTATAAGAAGCTAAATTGCTATCAATTACACCATACCTGTCTTCCCGACGGTTGGCCATACGGCCTCCTGCTGGCCAAGGCTGTCCATTCCCAGTTGGACCGGAGTAAACAGCGGTGTGACGAACGCCACCGCCTTTCCCTTCTCCTCAGATATTGCCCCTGACTTCTCTTTGGACATTGGGCGTCCAAACCAACAATCCGGGCATAGTGCCCCGGCTTTCCACACACAAAGCATTCATCCAGGGTTTGGACTGTAGTCGCTCCGGATGTGCTAGAGGAAGGGACTAGACCCGACCTCCTAGCCATCTTGTAACACCTACGGTACCCAGATTTTGAAGTTGTTCGCTTCACCACCGAATCTTTTGCCACAGGATCTCCGACTGTTCCTGCCAAAACTTTCCTTGCCTTCTGAGCACTCTCCCAACACTCTCTAGCGAGGTGCCCTTTCTTGCCACAAGAATAACATTTGACGGTAGTTTGGGTAGTAGATGACCCAGCCTCTTCTCTCGTCATCTTTCGATACGCAGTCCTTATAGGATCTGTAAGGTTTGGTACCCTATTCACCGGTACTCGGTGGGTTTCCCCCAACTCCACTTCCAAAGCTCTGGCCGATTCCACCAAAGCTCGGAATCCCAATAACTTTGGTCCTAGCAGTAGGATACGCAACTCGCTGCGCAGACCGTTATAAAATCTATCCACTATAGATTGCTCGCTTTCCCATTCAAAGCCTGGGTAGCGCCTTACCATGAGGAACGTCTGCAAATATGCGTCCACCGAATGCGCTCCCTGCGCCACAGTTAGGCTCCTCTGCTGCTCTACATGACCCCCAAATGCCCTTTGCTCCAACATACCACCCGATGTTGGGGCCACCTCAGGGACAAATGGTTGCACATTACTCCCATGATGTGCATTGGTCACAGCGAACACTGCTTCAACCACCCTTCTTATGGTTTCCAAAGACGTAGGGGTCTCCGGCACGTCGCTGGGTGCAGTACTTTTCCCAGAAAGTGTGCATTCAGACTGCCACGCGCCACACTTGTACACCTACAATCGTACAGAACACCAATAAGGGACCGAACAAAATTGCAAAAAGCAATTATAGGAACACGCAGGTTCCCCAAACATGTGTATTTTCATTCCTAAGTGGACATTCATGGGTTCTTTTCATGTTATAACGATGACGCACATACATGTGCTCACCACCCCTTAAAGTGAATTCGTCCACGAATTCATTTAAGCTTGACCGAAACCAGTAGTCTGATACCAATTTGTAACACCCCTATCCGTCACATAGCATATAACAGTAGGTCCGGCCGGGGCCCGACGCCATATACTACGGACAGACCGGTTGGTTACGCGTTGAAACCATACAACTAATCAGAGCGTCCTACACAACACCTAGCGGAAGCAAATTTAATTAAGTTGCAAAAGAATAAGAACCCTGCCAAAAAGCATGAATGTCCACTACAACCCAGGAATGAGTACATACACAAAAGAGAACTGGCCTTAAGGCCTTACAATGTTCACTTAACAAAGTAGTGTCTTCCAAACCTTGGCACGCAGGCCGGCCACACATGAGTACAAGAGGTAAAACACTCAAAACAAGGCCTTCGAGGGCCAGCACAGCAACTTGGGCTTTAGCCCGCTATTTACCTCTCGGCTCCGCAGCACCTGCAAGCAACAACCCACCGCACGGTGGTAGACAAAGGCAACGGTCAGCAATGCTGACCAAATTATAACGATTCCGCCCCCAAACCGGGGCGGCAAAGCTTCTTCCCTGCACTTGTTAGCAAAACACACAACACAGCCAAACAAGCATCTCAACATAGGTGCACGCTCTCACGGCCGTACACCCCGTGCTCTCAGGGCACTTACTCGGCGAAGCCAGTCCGAACCCCGTCCGGTCCTCGACTCCACCACCACCCCCAGGATGGCAATCTTTGTGAGCATTTAGTCTTCTCAGCCGCAGCCTAGACTCGATCTCCAAATCTCAGTAAGTCCCACGTAAACTTTAGGTCGCTTTAACCGAGCAGGTGGAGCGGGTAGAGGGCTACTAGTCCGTTGCTCACTCCGCCACTGCCATTTGGCCCTTTGGCGCGGACTAAGCTTTCCCCAGTCCCAAATAACGATCAAACACGGTACTTAGCCCTGCTAAGTACCCGGTTGGCTCCCAGGCCACCGATATGACAGAACTACATTTTCGTCCAAGATTTCCGGGTGCACCTCGGGTTTCATCCCCAAGGCTCCCTGCCGCAATCAAACATGATACATAGCCCCGCTATGTTCCCGGCTGGCACCCAGGCCACCGAGATGGCAGAACTTCGTTTCCGCCCAGATTTCCGGGTGCACCTCGGGGTTAATCCCCAAGATTCCCTGATGCATTCTACCGCATAGCAACCCGAAAACAACCACAACGCTCGGAGTCTTCTCCGGCTAAAATATGCATAGCAAAACATCACCGATCCGGAACACACGTCCGGGTAGGCTTCACACAACATGCCTATGTCCGTACTACGATTCCGGACTCTAACAAGGGGGACTTTACTTATCTACCCCAAGGAATACCACGATCTCGCCACACACTCGCGGGAGAGGGGTTTTCCCATGCAAAGGAAGAAGAGCTTCACATGCTCAAGAAGAGAATCGTTACCCTCGCATTTTTCTGCGGCGCCATGAAGATGTAGCCGGATGGAAAGCTTCGCCTCGCCCTTGCCTTCGAGGATCCGGACTCGGATCGCGAATCGGTGCTCCGGTGCTCCGCCGGCGGCCGGAATTTGGGCTCACACCACCAAAGGAGTTCTCCCCTCTCTCTAAGATGAAGAAAGAGAAACTCAAAGTGAAAATGAGGGTTTCTCCCCCCATTTCCCGACTAATAACCCCCCAGGAGCATCCCCCACCGTCGGATCCAGATCCAAGGGAACGAACGGCCGAGATTAGATCTAAAATCCCAAAAACTGGGCCGAACACGGCTTGACACACGGCCGTGTGTCTGGCTGTGTAGCTCATTCGCCGATCGACACGGGTCTTGACACGCCGTGTTCGAGGCCGTGTGCCCCACACACGGCTTGAGACACGGCCGTGTGTCTCAGGCCGTGTCCTTCTCTGACTCGAGACTGCACAAAAACGCATTCGACCACTGAACACGGGTAGGCACACGGCCGTGTGCCTGGCCGTGTGCCCCTGAGATGACCTCAAATCGAAAAGTGGTCAACATGAAAGTTGTAGATCTCGTCGAGACGAACAAAATTCATGTTGACCATTTTTCCACCCGACACCGTTTTGACCCTCAAAACGGTGCCCGAACGCGATCATCTCCGAGGTTGGGGTCTTACAAACCATAGCTATACCTAACGGCAGACCAAAAATGGGAATTTTTAGAGATACTTTGGCTAAAGTTTTTGCTTTAATTTAATAAACATAGAGGAATTTATTCAAGTGGTCAAATGACCTCCAAACCCTCCCAAATTTTGGTGAGAGGTCCCTGGCTATTAAACCTAGGTCTGTACAAAATTCCAACTGATTTGGTGGAGTTTTGGGTGGGAAACCTTCTACCCTAAACTAGGCATTAGTGAGACATCTTTTAGTAAAAAGTGCACTAAGAGTTTGGAAAGGTCAAATCACCTCAACAGAGGCTGATATGCTGACCCCTGACTTAGAAGGGTGATATAACCAGTTTGGAGAAACATGGTGTGGATTAGGGTGGATTTTACCCTAAGAGATCGGCTCAAATCCAGTGGGGGGGAGTTTGAGGTTTGTGAAGGACGTAGGAGCAAAAGCTCTTGTATGCCCTTGAAATTTGGAGGAGAGTGGAATGATATGCTGAAAACCCTCTAGTTGATATAGTGAAGGAATTGGAGGTAATTAGGTACCTCGAAGGATGAGAGTTTGATTTAGGGTAGAAATGTAATTTAGTTATTTTAAGCACTAAATCTAATCCAGAATCATGAAACTCGGGAGGAGGGATTTTTAGGATGTTTTAGACTTATGGTAATTTTCCTGGAATTTTATGATTAATAAATATTATACTTCATGTGTTAAAGGATTATTAGCCCGATTTGTTGTTTCAAATATTTGGAGGTTTTAAATTAATTATAATCAGTTAAAATTCTGGATTTAGATCTTGACTAGTAGAACATTGATCCCTGAATTTTTATAGAATTTTATGTTGAATAAATCTGGTACTTTGTTCACAGATATTAGAAAGGGGTTTTATTGTTTAAAAATTAATTATGGATAAAATAATTGCTGGAAAATTATGAAACTTGGCCAGTGCTAATTTTAGGCCTTTATCTGCATGGAATAAATTATTTATAATTTTTGGAAGAATATTTTCTGTACAAGTTAGAGATTATTTCTAAAATAGTTTTCATGCCCTTTTAATGATAGAAAAATTATGATACTTAGGATTTAACCTATTGAGATAACCTACTATTTATCATAAATTTGCTGGACTTATTGCATGATTAGTTAGGGTAGATCATGTTCAAACCGGTAGCCCTTAGGATTTTCGGGGAATTTAATTAAATGCCAAATAGATTAGGAAAATTTCCATTTTCTGGATTTAGGTCATTTATATCATGGTGAGTCTCCAGTAAATAATTTAGGGCATTTGGGTGAGTATTGAATCATTGCATAACCGGTTCGACATGAAGTCTAGGTCGGTCTGCATATAGCAATTGTGAAATGCATTAGGACCTGATTTGAGGAAGTCATTGGAGTTAATCATATTGTCTGGGTGGGCAATGGTGGAGGAAATCACAATAGGAAGGTATAAGGAGTAGTGAGAATTGGTGATAGCTAGAGTTAAGAGGTGCTCGGGTTTCGGCGAAAGATTGCCTTTTCCCGAAGGGAGGAAGGTTAAAAATCACCCTAGGATAGTCTATCATAATATGAGAAGGGAATAGGGTCATGGGAGATCAACCAATAACAATAAGTGCCTTGCGAAAGGGAACTTCGGGCCGTAATGCCGCCGTCTTGGTTCCTAGTGCCCCTTGAGAGCCCTTCAAGGGGAATACCGGGGGCAGTCCTGGGCTAACGTAAACTGTAATAACAAATCGACAAGAGTAACTTAGTAACTAGAGCTGCAATTTTCACAAACACTGTTGGCACAGGGATTTTGATGAGAGCTTCGGCTCGGTTGGGTTGGAGACGGACAGGATGGTCCGGGGAGCTTTGGCTCAGTTGGTTTGGAGACGGACGGGATGGTCCGGGGAGCTTCGGCCCGGTTGGTTTGGAGACGGACGGGATGGTCCGGGCAGCTTCGACTCGGTTGGTTTGGAGACGGACGGGATGGTCCGGGGAGCTTCGGCTCGGTTGGGTTGGAGACGGACGTTTTGGTCCGGGGAGCTTCGGCTCGGTTTTTGTATATTTACGATTAAACTTGCATGTGCATAAAATAGGGAAAGTTAAGGTGGTGGGTTTTACGATATCGCGGAGTTCGATTGCACCGACACCGATATCGTTGACTCGGCGGGGTGATTAGCACTTCGCCAACAGAAGTCCGGTGCGCCAGCCGGCAAGAGTACGCAGGCGTCCGCTTAGTGCACCAAGCGTTGAGGCGTACGATAGGTCAGACCAGTGGTGCTTTTACTGGTTTTGAGGTGGGCGAGGCCCAACCCACCGCTTCCGTCCGCCACTACGGAGGTATCCTGGGAGGTAACGGCTCCGAAAGGGGGAACTAAAGGTCTGTGTGCACAGAGTCGGGTGTGTGAGTTGCACTTGCATGTTTCATCATACCCACTAGCATGTCATAGCATAATCGATTCATTTAACCCTGACACCTAAAGTATAAGTGGTATGGGATGCTTATACATTAGGACCTGCAAAACGACCCCTTGGTCTATAAGCTTGTGTGGGCAAGTTTATAAATCAAAGGTTAATTTCAATATATAACAACCATTGCTGTTTGATAACCGACACCCCAAGGTATAAGTGGTATGGGACACTTATACGATGGGAGCCTCGCTAAAGATCCCTTTTGCTTATGTTTTCTCGCATAAGTGAAGGTTAAATTCATATATTTGCTTTTCTTACTGCTAGACCTATTATAACAATTATATTACTGCTCACCGAATACAACTTGTTAGATTAATTCCGCTGCCATCTGTTCTTGATTAATCTCTACTATCATGTCCTTCCCTTTCTTCCTCCCCGCTCGGTACCTAGGAGCCATGGGGGAAGGGGTGGGGGATGATAGGGCTTAGTCTTATGACTAACGGTTTTCGAACCGCATCATTTAGGGGATCGTGGAGCCCAGCATGGAGGAGCAGCCCCAGAGATCGGTGCGCCTAGAGATGGGGCAGTCTAGCTCCGGAGTTCATACAGCCGGGACCGTGAGTCTCGTCCCTGAGTAGTATCTGTTTTAGCTTCCGCATGAGTGATATTGTAGTGAGGACATGATGTACCGGGCATAAGCCCGCATTTATAGTACTCTGATGATTTTCTGTGGACACTCCCTTCGTGGAGATTTTTATTATATATATGTGATCTATTGCTGTGGACTGCATTGCTCTTATTTCATTTATTTTGCTACCTTTCAGTGATCGATTTGGCCGGCAGAATCGGCGCCTTGTGGTGATGACCCTTCAGGACGTGAAGGTGTCACCGCAAAGCGGCGATTCTAGGCCTAAGACCCCCGGTGGTTGAAAAAGAAAAAAAAAGGGGTCTTACAAGTGGTATCAGAGGAAACATCGATCAGAAGGAAGTAGCAGTCCACAAACCCTGGATCACCCCCGCTCGAGTTTAGTTTGGGGACAAACTAAGCAGCGGAAGCAGTGGTGTGCCCAAAGGGGGATCACATATAACTTGTCCACTTTTATTTAAGTGTGAACGTTTTTCTCAGCGTGTGTTTTTGTTACGCAGCCTCCAGCACGGACTATGCCGCAAGGTGGGGTTCAACAGGCTCAGGATGTTGCACCACCCCCACCGGTCCCCACTCTTTTCCTTCAGTCAGACATAGGACAGACCCTGACTGCCATTCGGGAGGCCTTCAGGGCCCAGCAGGTTCCGGCCCCGCAGCCAAATCCGGGGGCCAACTGGCTAAGCATCTTCCGAGGATTGTCTCCCCCGTCCTATTTGGGGACTGATTCGGCAGTTCGGACGGAAGAGTGGCTAGATATCATGTACGAGATGCTGACCGGGATACGGTGTCCCTGGGAGGAGAGGGTGGCTCTGGTCGTCTCTTGCCTGGAGTCCCATGCAAAGAGGTGGTGGAAGACGCTGTTGGACACGACATTTGCCGACAGGGAGGTTGCGGAGGTTACCTGGGAGGAGTTCAGGGCCGCTCTGCTGGAGCATTTCGTTCCGCAGTCGGCCAGGGATGATTTGGAGGAGCGGTTCTTACAGTTGAGGCAAGGCACACGGACAGTGGTGGAGTACCATCGAGAGTTCGACCATCTGGCCCGATACGCAGATTCCTACCAGCTGGACGAAGCAGGGTATATCAGAAGGTTCTATAAGGGCCTGCGGGAGGACTTGAGGGAGGCCCTGTTGTTTGTATCTGACGGGCCCATCTCCCGGATTTTGGAGATGGCAAAAAGGATTGAGGCAGATTGGCACGCTACCCGGGGCCGGAAACGGCCAGCAGAGGATCAGGGACGAAGAGGTAGAAATGACCAGCGGCGAGGTGCTTGTACCAGAGGGGAGGAGGACAGAGGACCAGCTTTGTCGGGACATGAGGCAGGAGCCGAGGGAACAGGTGATATTGGCCCCTCCACCTCTTCGGATGCAGGAGATGCCGAGACCCGGGTGAATGGCGTATCCCCCACCGGAGTGCTTCCTTTGTCATCAGATTGAGCACATTCGGAGGAACTGCCCGATGAGGGGGGCACCACCTCCAGCACCACAGGGCGGACCACCAGCTCAGCATTACGGAGGCCGAGGACGCGGTCGCGGTTGTGGATACCACGAGGGAGATCATAGACAAGGAAGAGAGCAGGTATATGCTTTGGACCTTACGCAGCCTCGGAATCCAGAGCAGGTCATCGCAGGTACGCTGCAATGCTTCTTTATTTTCATAGAATTTCCCTTTAAGTTGTTAAAACTTTGAATCGCACTAGATGGATTAACAAGGAAAGAAAATTCTTTATAGAACCCTAAGATATTTAATCACCCCAGGTATAGTCTTCATCAGCGGCAAGCCTGCCCGCACGCTTTTTGATACTGGAGCTACTCACTCCTTTGTGTCGGAGACGTTCGTAGAAGGACTAGAAGGCGTGGAGCGGTTCACAGGCTCGAGGATGAGGGTGCGACTACCGGATAGATCTGAGCTCCTTACCACGGATCACTGCAATATGGAGGCAGAAATTGGTGGAAAGGCATTCGAGGCTCCAACGACGATTTTGAAGCTGACAAACTACGACCTGATCCTGGGCATGGTATGGCTGCACTGGAACCATGCCCAGATTGACTGTCAGGCAAAGAGGATCACCGTGAGACACGAGGACTCTTTCATTACCATCGAAGGTATAAGACCTGTCTCTCGTATACTCTTATCTTCGGTACAGGACGTTAAGGCCCATCTGCAGGGAGAGGAGGTCTATCAGATTCTATTTGAGATGGCGGAAGTTAAGGAGTCGGTGACGGACATCCCGGTGGTGCGAGATTTCGCTGACATCTTTCCAGAGAAACTTCCAGGACTACCTCCACACCGAGAGCAGGACTTTCAGATACAGCTTGTGCCGGGGGCCAAGCCAGTGTCTAGGGCCCCTTATCGGATGGCCCCAAAGGAGTTGGCAGAGTTTCGGACTCAGTTGCAGGAATTAGTTGAGGCAGGATTTGTTAGACCGAGTTCCTCGCCATGGGGAGCACCGGTCCTATTCGTGAAGAAGAAGGATGGGACACTCCGCCTGTGCATCGATTATCGAGCACTAAACAGGCTGACCGTCCGAAATACCTATCCGCTCCCACGGATAGACGAATTGTTCGACCAGCTGGAGGGGGCCCATTATTTCTCGATGCTGGACTTGAGATCAGGATACTACCAGCTGCGGATCCAGGAGGAGGATATCCCGAAGACGGCCTTTAGTAGCAGATATGGCCTGTATGAGTTCACCGTGATGCCCTTCGGGCTCACGAATGCTCAGTCGGCGTTTATGAGTCTCATGAACCGGGTTTTCGAGGCCTACTTGGATGTGTTCGTCATAGTGTTCATAGACGACATCCTGATCTACTCTAGGACGGAGGAGGAGCACACTCGACATCTGGCACTGACTTTGGAGAGGTTGCGGGAGCATCACCTTTATGCAAAATTCAGCAAGTGCCAATTTTGGTTGAAGGAGGTGGCTTTTCTAGGCCACATTATCAGCGGAGCCGGGTTGGCAGTGGACCCGGCAAAGATTCAGGCAGTTCGAGATTGGCCGCAGTTGAAGACAGCCACCGATGTACGAAGTTTCTTGGGACTTGCCGGCTATTACCAGAAGTTCGTGGAGGGGTTCTCTTGGATTGCCCTCCCCCTCACATCTTTGACGAAGAAGGAGGCACCTTTTGTTTGGACCCCGCAGTGCCAGGCGGCTTTCCAGGAGCTGAAGGACTGACTCATCTCAGCCCCTATTCCGGCCCTTCCATCTGGAAAGGAAGGATTCCAGGTGTATACCGACGCATCATACCAGGGAATGGGAGCAGTGCTGATGCAGAATGGACACGTCATAGCATATGCCTCCCGCCAGCTGAAGACCCATGAGAAGAACTACCCAGTGCACGACCTTGAGATGGGAGCGGTCGTTTTTGCTCTGAAGGTCTGGCACCATTATCTTTACGGAGTCCACTGCGACATCTACTCCGACCACAAGAACCTGAAATATGTGGACACGCAGAAGGAGATGAATATCAGGCAGAGGCGCTGGGTGGAGTTCTTAGCAGATTATCAGTATGAGATGCACTACCATCCAGGGAAGGCAAACGTGGTGGCCGACGAGTTGAGCCGGCGAGCTGCCACTTCCAAAGCTGGGCCCCAGGTTATGTCCATGGAGCTAGTCCGGTCATTCAGAGATATGCAGATATCCCTAGTGTCCGAGGATGACCCAGTTTTGTATAGGGAGTATCTGGCATCGATGGTGGCCATAAACGATATTCGGGATCGCATTCGGGACAGACAGAGGACAGATGCGTGGGCAGAGCCGATGTTCCGAGCTTTGGAGGAAGGTTTGACAGGAGATTATTCCCTGAGAGATGGTCTGCTACATTTCAGAGGCAGAGTATATATACCTGCAGGAGGCCAGATCCGAGAGGATATTATGATGGAGGCGCATTGCAGCCGGTACTCTGTGCACCCGGGGATCACAAAGATGACCGCTGATCTGAAGAAGATGATGTTTTGGCCGGGCATGAAGAAGGACATTACGTACTTCGTGACCCATTGCGAGGCGTGTCAGTTGGTGAAGGCGGAGTGCAGGAACCCCGCAGGATTGTTGCAGCCACTCCCGGTGCCGGAGTGGAAGTTTGAGGATATAGCTATGGATTTTATACATGGTCTTCCCCGGTCTCGAACGGGGAATGACTCGATCTGGGTGATTGTTGATCGGTTGACAAAGGTGGCCTACTTTATACCGATCAGGAAGGATGACTCGGTGGGAGTGCTGGTACGGAAGTTTGTGGAGCAGTATGTCCGATATCATGGCCTGCCCCGGACAATAGTGTCGGACCGCGATGGACGGTTTACATCCAGGGAGTGGCGGTCAGTGCAGGCATATTTGGGCACCCGGTTGACTTTTAGCACGGCCTTCCACCCTCAGACGGACGGACAGACAGAGCGCACCAACCGGACCTTGGAGGATTTACTACGACTGTGTATACTGGACCGAGGGGAGCCGTGGGAGAAGATGTTACCGTTGGTCGAGTTCTCCTATAATAATAGCTACCAGTCCAGCATCAGGATGGCACCTTATGAAGCCTTGTATGGAAGAAAATGTAGGACCCTGCTTTCTTGGGTTCAAGACGAGGATCCGAAGGTGTTTGGATCAGATTTTGTCGAAGACACCGAGGCTCAGGTGAGACTGATCAGAGATAGGATGTTGGAGGCGTAGAGCAGACAGGCTAAATACTATGATGCCCGGCATCGTCAGGTGGAGTTTCGGGTAGGGGATCGAGTGTTCTTGAAGATCCGGCCCATGCACGGAGTCTCACGGGTGCGCGGTCGGAGGAAGAAGCTCAGCCCTAGGTATATGGGCCCTTACCGGATCCTGGAGCGGATCGGACCCCTAGCCTACAGGCTAGAGTTGCCGCCAGAGCTGGCAGCTCTACACGACGACTTCCATATTTCTTCGCTGAGAAGGGCTCTACTACGCCCGGAGCAGAGGATTTTGACCACCGAAGGGCCGGTAGCTTCAGACCGATCTGTTCACTTGGAGCCGGTTCGGATCGACGACAAAGGAGGACGGATCTTGCGCCGCAAGAAGATCCCCTTAGTCAAGGTTCTGTGGAGAAATCACGGTCAGGAAGAGCACACCTGGGAACCGCAGGATCTGATGAGGCAGAGATACCCGGAGTTGTTCAGTCAGGTACACCTCACCACCTCTTGGTATACTATAGATTGCCTTCTTGTTTTGGACGGTTAAGATTAGATAAGGAAAATTCAGGACCTAGGCATGCGCACTCAATCAGAAAGGTAGGGGCTAATCTTTTGTTTATTGGGGAGATTATCTTCAAATAGTCGCTCAAACCCGATAGAAAGATCGTATGGGATGTTACAAGTTTAATTTATTCCGATAGAAATCCCCGTAGGCTCAACCTCAATTTCGGGGACGAAATTTTTGTTTTGTTTATTGGGATTTGTAACATCCCATTTCTGGCTAGACCCCTAGGAGTCGGTTGGTCGTGACAGAACCCTGTGAAGCCCAAAAATTGAAATAAATCGATCGAGGTTTCGGGTCACGGGTTGGTCACGCCCGTGACCGACCCGTCACGCCCGTGACTTGGGCGTGACTACTTCGACGACCGTCGATCTCCGCAAGACGATCGTCGAACTTGCTGCCCGGGCATGTCACGCCCGTGACCAAGGTGTCACGCCCGTGACCTAGGGCGTGACCCCTTCGACGATCGTCGATCTCCGTGAGACAATCGTCGATCTAGCAGCCTGGGCATGTCACGCCCGTGACCAGAGTGTCACGCCCGTGACCAGGGGCGTGACTCCTTCGACGATCGTCGATCCCCGTAAAACGATCGTCGAAATTGAACTCGGGCCCGTCACGCCCGTGACCTAAGTGTCATGCCCGTGACCTAGGGCGTGACCAGCCTTCGACGACCGTCGACCTCAGTTCGACGATCGTCGACCTCGAAATTGCCGTTCGGGCCTGTCACGCCCGTGACCTAAGTGTCACGCCCGTGACCTAGGGCGTGACCACCCTTCGACGACCGTCGATCTCTGTTCGACGATCATCGACCCCAAAAATTGTCAATCGGGCCTGTCACGCCCGTGACCTAGGTGTCACGCCCGTGACATTGGCCGAAACGACGGTTCAGGCCCGAAATTATTCTAACGCGCGTGGAAATAAATGCTGGTGTGGGAAGTTACACCCGGAGTAATTACGGGCCGTTTTTCCTTCTGTAATTATATAATAAAGGAGGAAGATGTGCTCCAATAGGAAACCGCCAACTGGACACACCTGTTCATCTTCCACCGTTTCCTATCCCTTCACTGTAACCGAAAGGCTATTAAGAGGAGCCTTCATGGCCATTACGGCTTACCCTTTCACCTCCCCACTTTCTGACTTATAAAAGCCCACTTGGGGCAAGAGGAGAAGTTTACACGCTCAAGTAAACGGATCAGATCTTTGTTCTTGCTGTAGGAGAAGTTCGGCTACGCCACCACTGCGCCATGGCACCCCGTCGTTCTTTTCGCCTCCAAACCGCGAACATGGTCCTCCTCTGCTTCTTCTCTTTCGTGGGTAGATCTTAGGATTCTTAGAAAGGAAGTTCGCGCTCAACGGAGCCGGACCCATCTCTCGTTTTCATGGGAAAACCATGAAAAAGGTATTTTTGAGTTCGCCGGAAACCTCCACCTCCGGCGGCCAAACCACCGCCGACCGCTAGCCATCGCCTCAATGGAGGTGGTGGTGGTGGTGGCTGGCCAGGGAAGTGACCGGACGGTCGGCGACGGATCACGGAATGCTTACAGGAAAAATGGTTTCCTGTGTCTGTTTTCGGTTTCATGAAGAAGATGAACAGTAGATTAAATTTTATAATATATAGATTATTATATATTACATAATGGAAAGAGGTATTATATGAATATATTTTGGGGCTGCAAAATGAGGCACTTAGAGGCCGTTTTAGGAAAAGTGACAAGACACGAAAGTCGTAGCCCTTCGAGTCTAGACAAATCAAAAATTGGTTTCAACTAGTTTGGGTAAGCGGTTCGGCCGCAGCACCCGTTTTAGTGGGGGCTGTACCTAGAGTTGGGCAAAAATTAAAATGGATGCCCACTCTTCGTCCCTTGTCCAAATGACCTGAAATTTGGGCAGGGGGTTAACCTTAGCTATACCTAACAGAAGACCAAAAATGGGAATTTTTGGAGATACTTTGCCTAAAGTTTTTGCTTTAATTTAATAAACTTAGAGGAATTTATTCAAGTGGTCAAATGACCTCCAAACCCTCCCAAATTTTGGTGAGAGGTCCCTGGCTATTAAACCTAGGTCTGTACAAAATTCCAACTGATTTGGTGGAGTTTTGGGTGGGAAACCTTCTACCCTTAACTAGGCATTAGTGAGACATCTTTTAGTAAAAAGTGCACTAAGAGTTTGGAAAGGTCAAATCACCTCAACAGAGGCTGATATGCTGACCCCTGACTTAGAAGGGTGATATAACCAGTTTGGAGAAACATGGTGTGGATTAGGGTGGATTTTACCCTAAGAGATCGGCTCAAATCTAGTGGGGGGGAGTTTGAGGTTTGTGAAGGACGTAGGAGCAAAAGCTCTTGTATGCCCTTGAAATTTGGAGGAGAGTGGCATGATATGCTGAAAACCCTCTGGTTAATATAGTGAATGAATTGGAGGTAATTAGGTACCTCGAAGGATGAGAGTTTGATTTAGGGTAGAAATGTGATTTAGTTATTTTAAGCACTAAATCTAATCCAGAATCATGAAACTCGGGAGGAGGGAGTTTTAGGATGTTTTAGACTTATGGTAATTTTCCTGGAATTTTATGATTAATAAATATTATACTTCATGTGTTAAAGGATTATTAGCCCGATTTGTTGTTTCAAATATTTGGAGGTTTTAAATTAATTATAATCAGTTAAAATTCTGGATTTAGATCTTGACTAGTAGTACATTGATCCCTGAATTTTTATAGAATTTTATGTTGAATAAATCTGGTACTTTGTTCACAGATATTAGAAAGGGGTTTTATTGTTTAAAAATTAATTATGGATAAAACACTTGCTGGAAAATTATGAAACTTGGCCAGTACTAATTTTAGGCCTTTATCTGCATGGAATAAATTATTTATAATTTTTGGAAGAATATTTTCTGTACTTGATTCATAAACAACAGAAGTTAGAGATTATTTCTAAAATAGTTTTCATGCCCTTTTAATGATTGAAAAATTATGATACTTAGGATTTAACCTATTGAGATAACCTACTATTTATCATAAATTTGCTGGACTTCTTGCATGATTACTTAGGGTAGATCATGTTCAAACCGGTAGCCATTGGTATTTTCGGGGAATTTAATTAAATGCCAAATAGATTAGGAAAATTTCCATTTTCTGGATTTAGGTCATTTATATCATGGTGAGTCTCCAGTAAATAATTCAGGGCATTTGGGTGAGTATTGGATCATTGCATAACCAGTTCGACATGAAGTCTAGGTCGGTCTGCATATAGCAATTGTGAAATGCATTAGGACATGATTTGAGGAAGTCATTGGAGTTAATCATATTGTCTGGGTGGGCAATGGTGGAGGAAATCACAATAGGAAGGTATAAGGAGTAGTGAGAATTGGTGATAGCTAGAGTTAAGAGGTGCTCGGGTTTCGGCGAAAGATCGCCTTTTCCCAAAGGAGGAAGGTTAAAAATCACCCTAGGATAGTCTATCGTAATATGAGAAGGGAATCAGGTCATGGGAGATCAACCAATAACAATAAGTGCCTTGCGAAAGGGAACTTCGGGCCGTAGTGCCGCCGTCTTGGTTCCTAGTGCCCCTTGAGAGCCCTTCACGGGGAATACCGGGGGCAGTCCTGGGCTAACGTAAACTGTAATAACAAATCGACAAGAGTAACTTAGTAACTAGAGCTGCACTTTTCACAAACACTGTTGGCACAAGGAATTTGATGAGAGCTTCGGCTCGGTTGGGTTGGAGATGGACGGGATGGTCCGGGGAGCTTCGGCTCGATTGGTTTGGAGACGGACGGGATGGTCCGGGGAGCTTCGGCCCGGTTGGTTTGGAGACGGACGGGATGGTCCGGGGAGCTTCGGCTCGGTTGGTTTGGAGACGGATGGGATGGTCCGGGGAGCTTCGGCTCGGTTGGGTTGGAGACGGACGTTTTGGTCCGGGGAGCTTCGGCTCGGTTTTTGTATATTTACGATTAAACTTGCATGTGCATAAAATAGGGAAAGTTAAGGTGGTGGGTTTTACGATATCGGGGAGTTCGATTGCACCGACACCGATATCGTTGACTCGGCGGGGTGATTAGCACTTCGCCAACAGAAGTCCGGTGCGCCAGCCGACAAGAGAACACAGGCGTCCGCTTAGTGCACCAAGCGTTGAGGCGTACGATAGGTCAGACTAGTGGTGCTTTTACTGGTTTTGAGGTGGGTGAGGCCCAACCCACCGCTTCCGTCCGCCACTACGGAGGTATCCTGGGAGGTAACGACTCCGAAAGGGGGAACTAAAGGTCTGTGTGCACAGAGTCGGGTGTGTGAGTTGCACTTGCATGTTTCATCATACCCACTAGCATGTCATAGCATAATCGATTCATTTAACCCTGACACCTAAAGTATAAGTGGTATGGGACGCTTATACATTAGGACCTGCAAAACGACCCCTTGGTCTATAAGCTTGTGTGGGCAAGTTTATAAATCAAAGGTTAATTTCAATATATAACAACCATTGCTGTTTGATAACCGACACCCCAAGGTATAAGTGGTATGGGACACTTATACGATGGGAGCCTCGCTAAAGATCCCTTTTGCTTATGTTTTCTCGCATAAGTGAAGGTTAAATTCATATATTTGATTTTCTTACTGCTAGAACTATTATAACAATTATATTACTGCTCACCGAATACAACTTGTTAGATTAGTTCTGCTGCCATCTGTTCTTGATTAATCTCTACTATCATGTCCTTCCCTTTCTTCCTCCCCGCTCGGTACCTAGGAGCCTTGGGGGAAGGGGTGGGGGATGATAGGGCTTAGTCTTATGACTAACGGTTTTCGAACCGCATCATTTAGGTGATCGTGGAGCCCAGCATGGAGGAGCAGCCCCAGAGATCGGTGCGCCTAGAGATGGGGCAGTCTAGCTCCGGAGTTCATACAGCCGGGACCGTGAGTCTCGACCCTGAGTAGTATCTGTTTTAGCTTCCGCATGAGTGATATTATAGTGAGGACATGATGTACCGGGCATAAGCCCGCATTTATAGTACTCTGATGATTTTCTGTGGACACTCCCTTCGTGGAGATTTTTATTCTATATATGTGATCTATTGCTGTGGACTGCATTGCTCTTATTTCATTTATTTTGCTACCTTTCAGTGATCGATTTGGCCGGCAGAATCGGCGCCTTGTGGTGATGACCCTTCAGGACGTGAAGGTGTCACCGCAAAGCGGCGATTCTGGGCCTAAGACCCCCGGTGGTTGAAAAAGAAAAAAAAGGGGTCTTACAAGTGGTATCAGAGGAAACATCGATCAGAAGGAAGTAGCAGTCCACAAACCCTGGATCACCCCCGCTCGAGTTTAGTTTGGGGACAAACTAAGCAGCGGAAGCAGTGGTGTGCCCAAAGGGGGATCACATATAACTTGTCCACTTTTATTTAAGTGTGAACGTTTTTCTCAGCGTGTGTTTTTGTTACGCAGCCTCCAGCACGGACTACGCCGCAAGGTGGGGTTCAACAGGCTCAGGATGTTGCACCACCCCCACCGGTCCCCACTCCTTTCCTTCAGTCAGACATGGGACAGACCCTGACTGCCATTCTGGAGGCCTTCAGGGCCCAGCAGGTTCCGGCCCCGCAGCCAAATCCGTGGGCCAACTGGCTAAGCATCTTCCGAGGATTGTCTCCCCCATCCTATTTGGGGACTGGGTCGGTGGTTCAGACGGAAGTGTGGCTAGATATCATGTACGAGATGCTGACCGGGATACGGTATCCCTGGGAGGAGAGGGTGGCTCTGGTTGTCTCTTGCCTGGAGTCCCAT
This sequence comes from Platanthera zijinensis, assembly GCA_039513925.1. NCBI lineage: Eukaryota > Viridiplantae > Streptophyta > Magnoliopsida > Asparagales > Orchidaceae > Platanthera > Platanthera zijinensis. Next base: position 208,960,831 of record CM077079.1, on the reverse strand, counting down.
GCAAAGAGGTGGTGGAAGACGCTGTTGGACACGACATTTGCCGACAGGGAGGTTGCGGAGGTTACCTGGGAGGAGTTCAGGGCCGCTCTGCTGGAGCATTTCGTTCCGCAGTCGGCCAGGCATGATTTGGAGGAGCAGTTCTTACAGTTGAGGCAGGGCAAAGGGACAGTGGTGGAGTACCATCGAGAGTTCGACCATCTGGCCCGATACGCAGATTCCTACCAGCTGGACGAAGCAGGGTATATCAGAAGGTTCTATAAGGGCCTGCGGGAGGACTTGAGGGAGGCCCTGTTGTTTGTACCTGACGGGCCCATCTCCCGGATTTTGGAGATGGCAAAAAGGATTGAGTCAGATTGGCACGCTACCCGGGGCCGAAAACGGCCAGCAAGGGATCAGGGACGTGAGGCAGGAGCCGAGGGAATAGGTGATATTGGCCCCTCCACCTCTTCGAATGCAGGAGATGCCGAGACCCGGGGGAATGGTGTATCCCCCACCGGAGTGCTTCCTTTGTCATCAGATTGGGCACATTCGGAGGAACTGCCCGATGAGGGGGGCACCACCTCCAGCACCACATGACGGCCCACCAGCTCAGCATTACGGAGGCCGAGGATGCGGTCGCGGTCGTGGATACCATGAGGGAGATCGTAGACAAGGAAGAGAGCAGGTATATGCTTTGGACCTTGCACAGCCTCGGAATCCGGAGCAGGTCATCGCAGGTACGCTGCAATGCTTCTTTATTTTCATAGAATTTCCCTTTAAGTTGTTAAAACTTTGAATCGCACTAGATGGATTAACAAGGAAAGAAAATTCTTTATAGAACCCTAAGATATTTAATCACCCCAGGTATATTCTTCATCAGCGGCAAGCCTGCCCGCACGCTTTTTGATACTAGAGCTACTCACTCCTTTGTGTCGGAGACGTTCGTAGAAGGACTAGAAGGCATGGAGCGGTTCACAGGCTCGAGGATGAGGGTATGACTACCGGATGGATCTGAGCTCCTTACCACGGATCACTGCAATATGGAGGTAGAAATTGGTGGAAAGGCATTCGAGGCTCCAGCGACGATTTTGAAGCTGACAAACTACGACCTGATCCTGGGCATGGTATGGCTGCACTGGAACCATGCCCAGATTGACTGTCAGGCGAAGAGGATCACCGTGAGACACGGGGACTCTTTCATTACCATCGAAGGTATAAGACCTGTCTCTCGTATACTCTTATCTTCGGTACAGGCCGTTAAGGCCCATCTGCAGGGAGAGGAGGTCTATCAGATTCTATTTGAGATGGCGGAAGTTAAGGAGTAGGTGACGGACATCCCGGTGGTGCGAGATTTCGCTGACATCTTTCCAGAGAAACTGCCAGGACTACCTCCACACCGAGAGCAGGACTTTCAGATACAGCTTGTGCCGGGGGCCAAGCCGGTGTCTAGGGCCCATTATCGGATGGCCCCAAAGGAGTTGGCAGAGTTTCGGACTCAGTTGCAGGAATTAGTTGAGGCAGGATTTGTAAGACCGAGTTCCTCGCCATGGGGAGCACCGGTCCTATTCGTGAAGAAGAAGGATGGGACACTCCGCCTGTGCATCGATTATCGAGCACTAAACAGGCTGACCGTCCGAAATACCTATCCGCTCCCACGGATAGACGAATTATTTGACCAGCTGGAGGGGGCCCATTATTTCTCGAAGCTAGACTTGAGATCAGGATACTACCAGCTGCGGATCCAGGAGGAGGATATCCCGAAGACAGCCTTTAGTAGCAGATATGGCCTGTATGAGTTCACCGTGATGCCCTTCAGGCTCACGAATGCTCCGTCGGCGTTTATGAGTCTCATGAACCGGGTTTTCGAGGCCTACTTGGATATGTTCGTCATAGTGTTCATAGACGACATCCTGATCTACTCTAGGACGGAGGAGGAGCACACTCAACATCTGGCACTGACTTTGGAGAGGTTGCGGGAGCATCACCTTTATGCAAAATTCAGCAAGTGCCAATTTTGGTTGAAGGAGGTGGCTTTTCTAGGCCACATTATCAGCGGAGCCGGGTTGGCAGTGGACCCGACAAAGATTCAGGCAGTTCGAGATTGGCCGCAGTTGAAGACAGCCACCGATGTACGAAGTTTCTTGGGACTTGCCGGCTATTACCGGAAGTTCGTGGAGGGGTTCTCTCGGATTGCCCTCCCCCTCACATCTTTGACGAAGAAGGAGGCACCTTTTGTTTGGACCCCGCAGTGCCAGGCGGCTTTCCAGGAGCTGAAGGACCGACTCATCTCAGCCACTATTCTGGCCCTTCCATCTGGAAAGGAAGGATTCCAGGTGTATACCGACGCATCATACCAGGGAATGGGAGCAGTGCTGATGCAGAATGGACACGTCATAGCATATGCCTCCCGCCAGCTGAAGACCCATGAGAAGAACTACCCAGTGCACGACCTTGAGATGGGAGCGGTCGTTTTTGCTCTGAAGGTCTGGCGCTATTATCTTTACGGAGTCCACTGCGACATCTACTCCGACCACAATAACCTGAAATATGTGGACACGCAGAAGGAGCTGAATATCAGGCAGAGGCGCTGGGTGGAGTTCTTAGCAGATTATCAGTATGAGATGCACTACCATCCAGGGAAGGCAAACGTGGTGGCCGGCGCGTTGAGCCGGCGAGCTGCCACTTCCGAAGCTGGGCCCCAGGTTATGTCCATGGAGCTAGTCCGGTCATTCAGAGATATGCAGATATCCCTAGTGTCCGAGGATGACCCAGTTTTGTATAGGGAGTATCTGGCATCGATGGTGGCCATAGACGATATTCGGGATCGCATTCGGGACAGACAGAGGACAGATGCGTGGGCAGAGCCGATGTTCCGAGCTTTGGAGGAAGGTTCGACAGGAGATTATTCCCTGAGAGATGGTCTGCTACATTTCAGAGGCAGAGTATATATACCTGCAGGAGGCCAGATCCGAGAGGATATTATGATGGAGGCGCATTGCAGCCGGTACTCTGTGCACCCGGGGATCACAAAGATGACCGCTGATCTGAAGAAGATGATGTTTTGGCCGGGCATGAAGAAGGACATTACGTACTTCGTGACCCATTACGAGGCGTGTCAGTTGGTGAAGGCAGAGTGCAGGAACCCCGCAGGATTGTTGCAGCCACTCCCGGTGCCGGAGTGGAAGTTTGAGGATATAGCTATGGATTTTATACATAGTCTTCCCCGGTCTCGGACGGGGAATGACTCGATCTGGGTGATTGTTGATCGGTTGACAAAGGTGGCCCGCTTTATTCCGATCAGGAAGGATGACTCGGTGGGAGTGCTGGTACGGAAGTTTGTGGAGCAGTATGTCCGATATCATGGCGTGCCCCGGACAATAGTGTCGGACCGCGATGGACGGTTTACATCCAGGGAGTGGCGGTCAGTGCAGGCATATTTGGGCACCCGGTTGACTTTTAGCACGGCCTTCCACCCTCAGACGGACGGGCAGACAGAGCGCACCAACCGAACCTTGGAGGATTTACTACGACTGTGTATTCTGGACCGAGGGGAGCCGTGGGAGAAGATGTTACCGTTGGTCGAGTTCTCCTATAATAATAGCTACCAGTCCAGCATCAGGATGGCGCCTTATGAAGCCTTGTATGGAAGAAAATGTAGGACCCCGCTTTCTTGGGTTCAAGACGAGGATCCGAAGGTGTTGGGATCGGATTTTGTCGAAGACACCGAGGCTCAGGTGAGACTGAGCAGAGATAGGATGTTGGAGGCGCAGAGCAGACAGGCTAAATACTATGATGCCCGGCATCATCAGGTGGAGTTTCGGGTAGGGGATCGAGTGTTCTTGAAGATCCGGCCCATGCACGGAGTCTCACGGGTGCGCGGTCGGAGGAAGAAGCTCAGCCCTAGGTATATGGGCCCTTACCGGATCCTGGAGCGGATCGGACCCCTAGCCTACAGGCTAGAGTTGCCGCCAGAGCTGCAGCTCTACACGACGACTTCCATATTTCTTCGCTGAGAAGGGCTCTACTACGCCCGGAGCAGCGAATTTTGACCACCGAAGGGCCGGTAGCTTCAGACCGATCTGTTCACTTGGAGCCGGTTCGGATCGACGACAAAGGAGGACGGATCTTGCGCCGCAAGAAGATCCCCTTAGTCAAGGTTTTGTGGAGAAATCACGATCAGGAAGAGCACACCTGGGAGCCGCAGGATCTGATGAGGCATGTTGGAACACCCTTTTTATATTTGGGTCAGGATAACTATGCTAAGGATTCATGACCTCATTGTATAGCATAGGTCACTGAGTGTGAGTTTAGAACTTAGGATATTTGAGAATTTAGTTCTGCTCAGCTCGACGGATAGTCGACCCCAGCTCGACGTGTCGTCGTCCTCAGCTCGACGCGTAGTCGACCGCTGCTCGACGTATAGTCGATCACAGCTCGACGCAACGTCATCCTCAGTTCGACGTAACGTCGACTTCAGCTCGACGTTTTGGCGTGATTCTCTCTGCATCCTAAATCACTCTCTGATCGACGGATAGTCGAGCTCAGATCGACGATTTATGATGAGTTCGATGTTTTGAGTTCTCCCGTCTGTTGACATTTGAAATTCAAATTAAAGATCATCAAAGCAGTTATTGCAAGAGATCCCCTGGCCGTTTCAAGACTTAATTGGTCCATATCTCAAGGAATTTTCATTGGAAATCAATTAAGGCACTTCCTTCCAAGGCATGGACAGTTAAGGAATGCATTGAATGCCCTGCCAACGGCTATCTATCAGACAGTAGTAATTCTATTACTTAGAGATTTTTTTCGAGAGAGACAGTAACACAGTTATTCAGATTTGTTACAGAGAACATTCTTCATCATCTCTCTCTCACAGAATCTGCTGCAGAGAATTCAAAGAGAAGAACATCACTCAGAGAAATATCATCATCAATACTCTCTGATTCTCGTCTGCTCTGCAATCAACTCTTCTACAGACTGCCTTCTACCTTCAGACATCAAACACTCAGTTTCTGAGTTATCTATTGCTGAAGAAGGACAAGCAGTGAAGAGCCTGTCACCCTTGTGCAAAGCTTCTTCTACCTGAACTCATCTATATCTCAGGGGGAGCTCTGACAACATCAAAATCCACAAGCTTCTCTCTGATAGTTGACAGAGAAGCATACTCATCCTTTCTTTACCTTATTCCATCTGTACAGGGTTTTAACTCCCTTCAAAAGTTACCCTTTTGGTTAGCTGAGACCTTGTCAAAATCAGTGGTGGCAAGACACCTTATCAAAAATCTGGTGGTGCCCAGGACACCTGATCAACCATCCTGCAGTGGATTCCTATCAAAGGGTGATAGAAGAGTGGACTACCCAAGTTTGGGGAACCACTATAATTTCCTTGTGTCTTCTGTGGTTTATGTTTACTTCTTGCTGTGTGCTGTGTGGTGTTTGCTTTATCATATATTTAACCATTGCATAACTCACTTTCTACACTAAGTAAATCAAAAGTTTTAAATACATCAATCTATTTGAACTTACTCTATTCACCCCCCCTCTAGAGGTAGATAGATCTTATCACCTAACTTTCAATTGGTATCAGAGCGAGGTTGGTCTTTCCTTCAGGCTAACACCTGGACCACAAAGATCTTTGATAAGATCAAACTCTACAGAGGGTTTATTTTGTTTTGATAAAAAATGTTTTTATAAAAACTCATGGCATAAAACAAGGATTATGCAAGCACAAGACCTCCAGTGTGCAATCTATCTTAGTTTGGACTCTGGAAGGCAAGGATAAAATTATATATGAACTCTTTTGATGAAGACATTTTTAACTGTGTCTTAACAGATTGTCCAAGGCCTCCTACTACAACAAGTACCTCAGCTGTTCCACCACCTGCAGGAACAGACACTGATATAAAGAAATGGAAAGTTACTGATGCAAAGGCCATGAACATCTTGGCCCAAGCAATGCCAGATGACATATTTCAGAAGGTTGCTGAATGCAACTCTGCCAAAGAAATCTGGGACAAACCAACTGAGATAGTCTCAGGTTCAGCTGATGAAAGAAAAGATAGAAGAGCTCAGCTGATAACACAGTATGAGAATTTCAAAATGGCTCAAGCTGAATCTGTGGCTGACATGTACAACAGATTTAGTCTTATTGTCAGTGAACTGAAAACTTTGGACAAGGATATATCTCTCACAGAGATAAATGATAAAATTCTCATGTGCTTACCTAGCACTTGGGATTCAAGAATCTGGCCAATTAAAGATGGCAGAAGTCAAACTGAGACATCCACTGAAGCTCTCTTAGGCAAACTCAAGTCCTATGAGCTATTTGTCAAAAATAGAGAAGGGAGCAAAACATAACTTCTTCTGCACCCAAAGTGGAGAAGACAATAGCTCTCAAAGCTTCAGAGGAAGTACCTAAAGAGAAGGAGATAGGCAATGAAGAACTATTAAGCCTACTAGCCAAAAGATTCAACAAGATGGCTAGAAAGAACTTTAGAAGATGGTCTTCTAAAGACCAAGATAAGCCAAGGTATGACAGATCCAATAATAAAGATATTATATGCTATGGCTGCAGGAAACCAGGACACATTGCACCAAAATGTCCTGAAAATCAAGGCAAAGACAAGAAAGACAAGAAAGACAAGCGAGAAAGAAGAGACAAGAAAAGAGATAAAGACTCCAAGAAATACTATGATAAATCCTCCTCCAGCAACACCAAACATACAAGGAAAGGATTTGTTGCTGAAACATGGAGTGATACTGAAGAGTCTGAAGAATCATCCAGCACAAGTGATGATGAGGATGATGCCACTGAGAAAGGATTCTGTATGATGGCAATCAATGCATCACAAAGCAGCTCAGATTCAGAGCATGAATCTGAATATGTGACTGATCAGGAATTAAGTGAAGATCAGGTACTTGACTCCTTTGATTTTTCTTCTGATGATTTCAAATTTAGATTTAAATCTATGTGCATAGACTTGCTGACTGCTGACAAAACAATTGATTCTCTTAGAAGTCAGTTGTCTGATTACAGCACATTAAGTGTAAATACTCTCAAGCTTTCTGATGAGTTAGAATGCTGTAGGGAGGAGATAGCTTCACTAAAGAGTGAGCTATCCAAGGCTAAACAGCTTGAGGAAACTCTCAATGGGAGGAGTCTCAAGTTAATAGACATCACAAGCACAGTGAATTCAAGAATGAATGGTTCACTAGGTTTGGGTGCCTCTTCAAGCCAACCTATAGTGCTAACAACTCCCATAAAGTTTACCAGTAACAAGGGTAAAGAAATTATGGTGGTAGCCAGAAAAAATTTTGATCTACCTAAGCCATTTCAAGTACAACAGAAAACGTCGAACAGAGCTCGACGATCCTCGACCAGAGCTCGACGCCATTCTAACAAGAAGCAGCAACACCATGCTGAAGCGTCGAACTCAGGTCGACACACGTCGAACTCAGGTCGACTGGCTGTTGTCCCTGAAGGTAGGCTTGTTCAAACGTCGAATGGAGCTCGACGTCCTGAAACATCAGCGTCGAACTTAGATCGACGATCGTCGAATAGAGCTCAGAGCCTTGTTTTATTTACACAGGATAAATCTAAATCAAATCATAAATATCCTACATCTCAGCCTAACCCTTATACTGAATGGGTGATTCCTCCTAGGAGATATCATCCTGAAGGCTATAAGAGTCAGCCTGAAATGTCTTTCATTTCTGATTTCATTGGTTATCAACCTCAACCCAAGGTGAACTGGGTGAAAAACAATTAAGCTGTTACATGTACAGATGAAGAGCTATCCAGTAGTGAACCAGCATTGGTACCTGGATAGTGGTTGCTCCAAACATATGACAGGGACCAAAAACAATCTTACATCCTTCAAGGCAAAGCTCTGACCAAGAGTAATCTTTGGTGATTCCAACTTTGGACAAACCAAAGGATATGGTCAAGTCAAAATTGGATCAATCACCTTCAAGAAGGTAGCTTATGTGGAAGGACTAAAGCACAACTTAATCAGCATCAGTCAACTTTGTGATGCTGGTTATCAGATTTGGTTCACTGATTTGGTTTGTAATATTGCTTTAGATAACAATATTGTGTTGATTGGAAATAGACAAGATAATATATATTTAGTTGATTTCAATTCTTCTAAAGTAGATATATGCCTTTTCAATTCTCTTAGTAAGCCAAATGAGCTTTGGCATAAAAGATTAGGACATGTTAACCTTAGAACTATTGCTAGGCTGTCTAAACTCAACCTTGTTAGAGGACTACCTTCTGGTTCCTACAAGAAGGAAGGACTCTGCAAGGCTTGTCAATTAGGAAAGCAAACCAAAAACAGTTTCAAATCACTTAATAAGAGTGATTCACCTAGAATTTTGTATCTGTTGCACATGGATCTTTTTGGACCCACTACAGTACAAAGCCTAGGGGGGAAATCTTATGCCTTAGTGATTGTAGATGACTTCTCAAGATTCACTTGGGTGTTCTTCCTGAGAAAGAAGTCTGATAACTTCAAAATTTTGACAGATTTTCTCAAGAGCATACAGATTGAGTTCAATACTCATATAGCCCTGATCAGAAGTGATCATGGGACAGAGTTTGATTCTCTTCTTATGCAAGAGTTCTGTCAGAATGAAGGGATCAGGCACACTTTCTCAGCTCCTAGAACTCCTCAACAAAATGGGGTAGTTGAAAGGAAAAATAGAACCTTAATTGAATCTGCCACAACATTATTGACAGATGCTCATCTTCCTCTAACCTTTTGGGCAGAGGCTGCGAACACCTCCAATTAGTTTTTGAATAGAAGCCTGATACATAAACTAAAGGATAAGACTCCCTATGAATTACTCAAAGGGAAGAAACCTAAAGTTAGCTTTTTCAAGATTTTTGGTTGCATTTGCTTCATTCATAATAATGACAAGAGATATTTAGCAAAATTTGAAGCTAAGGCTGATGAAGGAGTGTTTCTGGGATACTCTTTGAACAGCAAAGCTTATAGGGTTTATAATAAGTCATCCCATAAAATTGAAGAATCCATGCATATTACCTTTGATGAGTCTAATATGTCTTATAAGGAGAAGAATTCTTCTACCATAGACCATTTGCAGGTACAATCTCCAGCTAAAAATATAAATCAGTTAACCATCATGGATAATGGTTCTTTATCTTCCACTACACAACAAGAACCAAATGTTAGTAACAATGAAGATACTGATCAGATTTTGGAAGGAAACAATGAAGAACTTGAAGAACCAGTTGTTGTTCCACAAGAGGAAACAACAACACAGGTTGGTGAACAATCAACACCCATTGTTGATTTAGTAACAATAAGAGATCATCCAATCTCTCAAGTGATTGGAGAAATCTCAGAAGGTGTGCAAACCAGAAATCAGATAAATCAACATCTGATTCACACTTGTTTTCTCTCCCAAATAGAGCCTCAAACAATTCAAGATGCAGAGCAAGATCCAAACTAGATCATTGCAATGCAAGAGGAGCTAAACCAGTTTGAAAGAAACAAAGTATGGGAATTGGTTCCAAAACCAAGAAACCAGCAAATTGTTGGAACTAAATGGGTATTCAGGAACAAGTTAGATGATCAAGGGATCATTGTGAGAAACAAGGCAAGGCTTGTTGCTCAAGGCTATTGTCAAGAAGAAGGGATTGATTATGACCAAACCTTTGCACCAGTTGCAAGGTTGGAGGCCATAAGAATTTTCCTTGCTTATGCTGCACACAAGAAATTCAAGGTATTCCAAATGGATGTTAAAAGTGCATTTCTCAATGGAGACATCAAGGAAGAAGTCTATGTCAAGCAACCTCCAGGTTTTATCTCTCCAACCTTTCCTGAACATGTTTTCAAATTACATAAGGCTTTATATGGTCTCAAGCAAGCTCCAAGAGCATGGTATGAGACCTTAGCCTCCTTTCTGCTTGAAAATGATTTTAAAAGGGGTAGAGTTGACCAAACTCTTTTTATTAGAACCCATAAGTCCCATATTCTACTAGTACAAATATATGTAGATGACATAATTTTTGGGTCTACTGATTCAAGCTTGTGCAAAAAGTTCTCACAACTAATGCACTCAAAGTTTGAAATGAGTAGCATGGGTGAGCTTTCCTTCTTCTTGGGATTGCAAATCAAACAACATGCTGATGACATATTTATTTCTCAAACCAAGTATGCAAAAGAATTGGTTAAGAAATTTGGTATGTCAGATGCATCTTCTATGAAAACACCCATGCCTACTAATGCTGTTTTAGATGCTGATGAATCTGGTAAACCAGTTGATCAGACTAACTATAGAGCAATCATTGGCTCTCTTTTATATCTTACAGCTAGCAGACCAGATATTATGTTTGCTACATGTGTGTGTGCTAGGTTCCAAGTGAGCCCTAGAGAGTCACACCTCACATTAGTTAAGAGAATTCTTAGGTATGTAAAAAGCTGTCCAAATCTAGGTCTCTGGTATCCACATGACTCAGGATTTGATCTCACTGGATTTTCAGATGCTGACTATGCTGGATGTAGAGTAGACAGGAAAAGCACCAGTGGAACTTGTCAATTCCTTGGTGATAGACTTGTCTCCTGGTTTTGCAAAAAGCAAACATCTGTGTCTACATCAACTGCTGAAGCTGAATACATGGCTGCAGGTAGTTGCTGCTCACAGATATTGTGGATCCAAAACCAGCTCCTAGACTATGGCTACAACTTAGAGAAGTCAAAAATTCTTTGTGATAATACTAGTGCAATTTGCATTGCTCAAAATCCAGTTCTCCATAGTAGGACAAAGCACATAGAGATCAGACATCACTTCTTAAGGGATAATGTAGAAAAGAATAAAATAGCACTAGAGTACATTTCTACTGATTTACAAAGGGGAGATATTTTCACCAAACCTTTGGAAGAAAAGAAGCACTTCTTCTTCCTTAATCAGTTGGGAATGATAGATGGAGATAGCATAAGTTAATCTACAAGATTTTGAAACCATAAAAAATGACAAAGTCTAGGCAAATGTATCTCTTTCTTAAGTGTCTAGAGGTTCTGTCTGAACTCTGCTCGACGCTCGACGTTTTTCATTTGAAAATGTCGACTGGAGATCGACTGATCGTCGACCGCTAAAAAGCGTCGACCGTCGACCTCATCTTTGCGTCGACCAGAGATCGACCCTGTCTAGAGTTTGTTAAGTTTCTGTCTCGGTCGACGACGTTAATTGACGTCGACCAGAGCTCGACGTTCAGCATCCCAAATAGCGTCGACCGTCGACCTTCAAAACGTCGAACGTCGATCTAAGCTGAACGCCACCGAGTCTCTTCGTTTCCCCTAGAGCTTCTTAGCGTCGATCTAAGCTCGACGTTATTTCCTTTTTTGCGTCGAACCCTAGTATAAAATCATCTTCTCGGCGTCGATTTCATTTGCGCTTTCATATTTTCTGCAAGTATTTTCTCCCTCCAAAGATTTTACACTTGTTTTCGAGAGGTATTCTACAGGAAATGGCGATTCCAGCAGCAATCTTGGCGGCAATGAAATTTGATTGCGGTTTCGACATTGATTTGGATTCCTTTGAAGGATCATCTCAGAATTTTCTGGAAATTCTGGAGCTGTTCAAGGAACAGAAATTGGAGAAGTTCATGACAACCAGAATGCCAATAGTAGAAACAGAAATCAAAGAATGGATTTATACAGCAGTCACTCAAGATGAAAGCACCATTACTGGTTCAATCTCAGGGACTCAGGTATCCTTAACCTCTGCTATATTTACTGAGGTGTTTGAATTGGAGAATGGCAATGACAGTATGGAGCTGTCCAATGAAGAATATGCTACAATGTTAGATAGGATGGGTCATTCCTCTGAGAATGCCTCCAAATTGTTGAAAGTAGACCTTGCCATAAAATTTAGACTTCTAGCTGATGTGGTAGGCAAGGTTATCTGTGCTAAGAGAACAGCACATGATGCCATTTCCAGGCATCAATTTTGCATCATGGCTGCTCTCCTGGACAAAAAGCACTTGAATTGGGGAGAAATTCGGTTTGATTTAGTGAAGAAGAAGGTCAACAAGACCTATGTCCATTTTGGAAGAGTGCTGGGTTTGCTGCTTCATCATATCTGCCCTCAGCTTCTGGTATCCTCTAAGCATATCAATGCTTCTAAGAGACTGACCTGTGCCCTCATTGGTAAGTGGGACAGGAAAATCACCAATCCCAGAGCTGCTGCAGCTATGAAAACTTCTACAGAAACAAGGACTGTTGTGGTCACTTCACCTCAGCCTTCTGACCTAGTAGAAGAAGCCATGCCATCCATCACCATTTCATCTTCCTTCAGCTTTCCAACCACCTTCACTCCATCCACATCTCAATTTTCATCCCCTATGCCAACAACATCATCAATTGCTACAATTGCTTCTTCCATTCCTCCATCCATTACCACATCTGAAGATTTTCATCCTCTTCACTTCTTCCCTCCAATGGATATTGAGATCAACAATCCAGATGATTCTTTCTTGGATAGTTCTCCTGATGACATATCTGAGACACCATCATTTTCTGACCTCATCATGTCATCCATCATTGAACCTACCATCCCCATTCCATCTATCCCAACATCATCTCCTGTTGTATCTGTTTCTCCTCCCTCCACCTCTGCTCAACATCCCCTTGAGCAAGTAGATTTGCTTCCCTTGGCCAACAAGCTCTATGAGCTCTTGGCTCCAAGGCTTTATTCTCTATTGGATGCTTCCCTAGCTCCAATAATCCTCTCTTTGAACTCCATCTCATCTAAACTCTCTTCCCTTACTCCTCTTATGGCTGGCCCTTCTTCTAGGGGCCTAGAGTCAGTTCTTACTGATTCTAGGCAGGGGGAGATTTTTGTAGAAGAAGAGCTGCCTCCTTTTGATAGAGAAGAGCTGTTAGTTTCAGAAATTCAGCCTACAGATAGAGAGTTTGTTCAGCCTCTAGTTGAAGACTTTACAGTGGCAGTGCCAGCATGCTTTTTCCAAAGGTCTTTCAGCCCATACAGATTATTGCTTCCTGAAGATCTGTCCAGGGCTATTGTTCCCTTTTCTGCTGCTGCTGCTGTTATTTTTGATGAAATGATCCTTGATGATGATGCAGTGGTAGCTGATGCTCCTGCAAATGATTCTCTTGATCATAGTGCTGTTGCTGCTCCTGCTTGTTCTAATGTTGATATTAGTACTGTTGATGATATGACTATTGATGAGTTGCCCAACACTTCTGATGCAGTGGAAGCCCTTGCTCCTGCAATTGTTCCTGAAGTTGTTGTTTCAGTTGCAGTGGTAGCTTCAGCTCTTGCCAAATCAGTTGAAGATGTTGATTCTGATATTGTTTTCTTAACAGTGGTAGCTGATGCTCATGTTAGTTCTGTTGTTCCAGAGGCAGTGGTAGCTGTTGCTCCTGCCAGTTCTATTGTTTCTCAAGTCTCTGATGCAGTGGTAGCTTCTGCTCCTGCTAATAAGATCTATCCAGCCAGTTCAGTTGAGACTGTAATATCTGAAGTTATCAGTGACTCAGCTGCTTCTGTTCCTGTTTCAGGAATTGCCTCCAAGAAGGATTTTTATGATCCTTATGATCATGTGCAAAGCAGCTCCTCTGATGAGTTTGCCACTAGCTCAGATGATTCATCTGCCACCATTGCTAAAAAGAGAAAAGCTAGAAGCAAAGCTCTAAAGAGAGTTCCAATGGAAAGGGCCACTGACCATGATACTCCCTATCACATTCTTCACAACTGTGAGATTACAGAGCCCTAGATGCAATATTCCAAGAACCAACTCAAGGCTATGAAACAGAAGAAAAAGTATTTCAAAGGCCCCTCTAAATCTATTCTTCCTCCTCCTCCTCCATCTTCTCCAGGTGCAGGAGGCAGTGCTAACCCTGTCAGCAAACCTCCCACATCCTCCTTCCAAGGCAAGACATATCAATCCAGGAGAGGACAAAGAGGTAGCCAACCAAGAGGTTATCAACAAAGAGGATCTTCAAGAGGAAACCAATCAAGAGGTCAAGCTAGACACCAGCCATATCAAAGGGGAGGAAAGACTATTGCTTCAGCCTCTGGTCCTTTTCCCTTCAAGCTCAATGATGGTGTAAGGCAAAAACCTCCTCCTTCAGATCAAAGCAACAAATATGAACCTCCTGTCCCTTATGATGATCCAGTCAACAATCCTACTGCTTGGAAAGCTAGAATGGCTGAGCTTGCTGCTCTAGACCTGATTAAGAAGAATAAAGAAAGAGGACTGGACACATCAAATATCAGTACTATGTCTGAGCAGAGAAGACAAGAATTGGACAAATACAACTCCAGTAAATTCTTTGAATTTGATAGGTACATAGAATTGCATCCTGCTGCTGTTCCTCCCAGTGGAAAAAGCATAACTTCCTTGGGTACTTCTGAGGATTACAGATCCAGGAAAGATATTGCCAATCCTCAAAGAGAAATCAAGTTCAAGAAAAGCTTTGAAGAAGAACCAAAGAAGAAGTAATGTAAGATGGCTCTACCTCTCTACAACTGCCATAAACACTTTTGATATTTATATATCTGCTCCTGCTCCTATCTGTGGTTTATGGTTTTGTCTGTGTTTTAATCTTCTGTATGCATTTTATTTCCTTATAATCATGTGAATAGTAATCCTAATCCAAATAGGGGGAGATTGTTGGAACACCCTTTTTATATTTGGGTCAGGATAACTATGCTAAGGATTCATGACCTCATTGTATAGCATAGGTCATTGAGTGTGAGTTTGAACTTAGGATATTTGAGAATTTAGTTCTGCTCAGCTCGACGGATAGTCGACCCCAGCTCGACGTGTCGTCGTCCTCAGCTCGACGCGTAGTCGATCGCTGCTCGACGCATAGTCGATCGCAGCTCGACGCAGCGTCGTCCTCAGTTCGACGTAACGTCGACTTCAGCTCGACGTTTTGGCGTGATTCTCTCTGCATCCTAAATCACTCTCTGATCGACGGATAGTCGAGCTCAGATCGACGATTTATGATGAGTTCGATGTTTTGAGTTCTCCCGTCTGTTGACATTTGAAATTCAAATTAAAGATCATCAAAGCAGTTATTGCAAGAGATCCCCTGGCCGTTTCAAGACTTAATTGGTCCATATCTCAAGGAATTTTCATTGGAAATCAATTAAGGCACTTCCTTCCAAGGCATGGACAGTTAAGGAATGCATTGAATGCCCTGCCAACGGCTATCTATCAGACAGTAGTAATTCTATTACTTAGAGATTTTTTCGAGAGAGACAGTAACACAGTTATTCAGATTTGTTACAGAGAACATTCTTCATCATCTCTCACAGAATCTGCTGCAGAGAATTCAAAGAGAAGAACATCACTCAGAGAAATATCATCATCAATACTCTCTGATTCTCGTCTGCTCTGCAATCAACTCTTCTACAGACTGCCTTCTACCTTCAGACATCAAACACTCAGTTTCTGAGTTATCTATTGCTGAAGAAGGACAAGCAGTGAAGAGCCTGTCACCCTTGTGCAAAGCTTCTTCTACCTGAAATCATCTACATCTCAGGGGGAGCTCTGACAACATCAAAATCAACAAGCTTCTCTCTGATAGTTGACAGAGAAGCATACTCATCCTTTCTTTACCTTATTCCATCTGTATAGGGTTTTAACTCCCTTCAAAAGTTACCCTTTTGGTTAGCTGAGACCTTGTCAAAATCAGTGGTGGCAAGACACCTTATCAAAAAATCTGGTGGTGCCCAGGACACCTGATCAACCATCCTGCAGTGGATTCCTATCAAAGGGTGATAGAAGAGTGGACTACCCAAGTTTGGGGAACCACTATAATTTCCTTGTGTCTTCTGTGGTTTATGTTTACTTCTTGCTGTGTGTTGTGTGGTGTTTGCTTTATCATATATTTAACCATTGCATAACTCACTTTCTACACTAAGTAAATCAAAAGTTTTAAATACATCAATCTATTTGAACTTACTCTATTCACCCCCCTCTAGAGGTAGATAGATCTTATCACCTAACTTTCAAGGCAGAGATACCCGGAGTTGTTCAGTCAGGTACACCTCACCACCTCTTGGTATACTATAGATTGCCTTCTTGTTTTGGACGGTTAAGATTAGATAAGGAAAATTCAGGACCTAGGCATGCGCACTCAATCAGAAAGGTAGGGGCTAATCTTTTGTTTATTGGGGAGATTGTCTTCGAATAGTCGCTCAAACCCGATAGAAAGATCGTATGGGATGTTACAAGTTTAATTTATTCAGATAGAAATCCCCGTAGGCTCAACCTCAATTTCGGGGACGAAATTTTTGTTTTGTTTATTGGGATTTGTAACATCCCATTTCCGGCTAGACCCCTTGGAGTCGGTTGGTCGTGACAGAACCCTGTGAAGCCCAAAAATTGAAATAAATCGATCGAGGTTTCGGGTCACGGGTTGGTCACGCCCGTGACCGTGACCGACCCGTCACGCCCGTGACTTGGGCGTGACTACTTCGACGACCGTCGATCTCCGCAAGACGATCGTCGAACTTGCTGCCCGAGCATGTCACGCCCGTGACCAAGGTGTCACGCCCGTGACCTAGGGCATGACCCCTTCGACGATCGTCGATCTCCGTGAGACGATCGCCGATCTAGCAGCCTGGGCATGTCACGCCCGTGACCAGAGTGTCACGCCCGTGACCAGGGGCGTGACTCCTTCGACGATCGTCGATCCCCATAAAACGATCGTCGAAATTGAACTCGAGCCCGTCACGCCCGTGACCTAAGTGTCACGCCCGTGACCTAGGGCGTGACCAGCCTTCGACGACCGTCGACCTCAGTTCGACGATCGTCGACCTCGAAATTGCCGTTCGGGCCTGTCACGCACGTGACCTAAGTGTCACGCCCGTGACCTAAGTGTCACGCCCGTGACCTAGGGCGTGACCACCCTTCGACGACCGTCGATCTCCGTTGGACGATCGTCGACCCCAAAAATTGTCAATCGGGCCTGTCACGCCCGTGACCTAGGTGTCACGCCCGTGACATTGGCCGAAACGACGGTTCAGGCCCGAAATTATTCTAACGCGCGTGGAAATAAATGCTGGTGTGGGAAGTTACACCTGGAGTAATTACGGGCCGTTTTTCCTTCTGTAATTATATAATAAAGGAGGAAGATGTGGTCCAATAGGAAACCGCCAACTAGACACACCTGTTCATCTTCCACCGTTTCCTATCCCTTCACTGTAACCGAAAGGCTATTAAGAGGAGCCTTCATGGCCATTACGGCTTACCCTTTCACCTCCCCACTTTCTGACTTATAAAAGCCCACTTGGGGCAAGAGGAGAAGTTTACACGCTCAAGTAAATGGATCAGATCTTTGTTCTTGCTGTAGGAGAAGTTCGGCTACGCCACCACTGCGCCATGGCACCCCGTCGTTCTTCTCGCCTCCAAACCGCGAACAAGGTCCTCCTCTGCTTCTTCTCTTTCGTGGGTAGATCTTAGGATTCTTAGAAAGGAAGTTCGCGCTCAACGGAGCCGGACCCATCTCTCGTTTTCATGGGAAAACCATGAAAAAGGTATTTTTGAGTTCGCCGGAAACCGCCACCTCCGGTGGCCAAACCACCGCCGACCGCTAGCCATCGCCTCAACGGAGGTGGTGGTGGTGGTGGCTGGCCAGGGAAGTGACCGGACGGTCGGCGACGGATCACAGAATGCTTGCAGGAAAAATGGTTTCCTGTGTCTGTTTTCGGTTTCATGAAGAAGATGAACAGTAGATTAAATTTTATAATATATAGATTATTATATATTACATAATGGAAAGAGGTATTATATGAATATATTTTGGGGCTGCAAAATGAGGCACTTAGAGGCCGTTTTAGGAAAAGTGACCAGACACGAAAGTCGTAGCCCTTCGAGTCTAGACAAATCTAAAATTGGTTTCAACTCGTTTGGGTAAGTGGTTCGGCCGCAGCACCCGTTTTAGTGGGGGCTGTACCTAGAGTTGGGCAGAAATTAAAATGGATGCCCACTCTTCGTCCCTTGTCCAAATGACCTGAAATTTGGGCAGGGGGTTAACCTTAGCTATACCTAACGGCAGACCAAAAATGGAAATTTTTGGAGATACTTTGCCTAAAGTTTTTGCTTTAATTTAATAAACATAGAGGAATTTATTCAAGTGGTCAAATGACCTCCAAACCCTCCCAAATTTTGGTGAGAGGTCCCTGGATATTAAACCTAGGTCTGTACAAAATTCCAACTGATTTGGTGGAGTTTTGGGTGGAAAACCTTCTACCCTTAACTAGGCATTAGTGAGACATCTTTTAGTAAAAAGTGCACTAAGAGTTTGGAAAGGTCAAATCACCTCAACAGAGGCTGATATGCCGACCCCTGACTTAGAAGGGTGATATAACCAGTTTGGAGAAACATGGTGTGGATTAGGGTGGATTTTACCTTAAGAGATCGACTCAAATCCAGTGGGGGGGAGTTTGAGGTTTGTGAAGGACGTAGGAGCAAAAGCTCTTGTATGCCCTTGAAATTTGGAGGAGAGTGGAATGATATGCTGAAAACCCTCTGGTTGATATAGTGAAGGAATTGGAGGTAATTAGGTACCTCGAAGGATGAGAGTTTGATTTAGGGTAGAAATGTAATTTAGTTATTTTAAGCACTAAATCTAATCCAGAATCATGAAACTCGGGAGGAGGGAGTTTTAGGATGTTTTAGACTTATGGTAATTTTCTTGGAATTTTATGATTAATAAATATTATACTTCATGTGTTAAAGGATTATTAGCCCGATTTGTTGTTTCAAATATTTGGAGGTTTTAAATTAATTATAATCAGTTAAAATTCTGGATTTAGATCTTGACTAGTAGAATATTGATCCCTGAATTTTTATAGAATTTTATGTTGAATAAATCTGGTACTTTGTTCACAGATATTAGAAAGGGGTTTTATTGTTTAAAAATTAATTATAGATAAAATACTTGGTGGAAAATTATGAAACTTGGCCAGTGCTAATTTTAGGGCTTTATATGCATGGAATAAATTATTTATAATTTTTGGAGGAATATTTTCTGTACTTGATTCATAAACAACAGAAGTTAGAGATTATTTCTAAAATAGTTTTCATGCCCTTTTAATGATAGAAAAATTATGATACTTAGGATTTAACCTATTGAGATAACCTACTATTTATCATAAATTTGCTGGACTTCTTGCATGATTACTTAGGGTAGATCATGTTCAAACCAGTAGCCCTTGGGATTTTCGGGGAATTTAATTAAATGCCAAATAGATTAGGAAAATTTCCATTTTCTGGATTTAGGTCATTTATATCATGGTGAGTCTCCAGTAAATAATTTAGGGCATTTGGGTGAGTATTGAATCATTGCATAACCAGTTCGACATGAAGTCTAGGTCGGTCTGCATATAGCAATTGTGAAATGCATTAGGACATGATTTGAGGAAGTCATTGGAGTTAATCATATTGTCTGGGTGGGCAATGGTGGAGGAAATCACAATAGGAAGGTATAAGGAGTAGTGAGAATTGGTGATAGCTAGAGTTAAGAGGTGCTCGGGTTTCGGCGAAAGATCGCCTTTTCCCGAAGGGAGGAAGGTTAAAAATCACCCTAGGATAGTCTATCGTAATATGAGAAGGGAATTGGGTCATGGGAGATCAACCAATAACAATAAGTGCCTTGCGAAAGGGAACTTCGGGCCGTAATGCCGCCGTCTTGGTTCCTAGTGCCCCTTGAGAGCCCTTCACGGGGAATACCGGGGGCAGTCCTGGGCTAACGTAAACTGTAATAACAAATCGACAAGAGTAACTTAGTAACTAGAGCTGCACTTTTCACAAACACTGTTGGCACAGGGATTTTGATGAGAGCTTCGGCTCGGTTGGGTTGGAGACGGACGGGATGGTCCGGGGAGCTTCGGCTTGGTTGGTTTGGAGACGGACGGGATGGTCTGGGGAGCTTCGGCCCGGTTGGTTTGGAGACGGACGGGATGGTCCGGGGAGCTTCGGCTCGGTTGGTTTGGAGATGGACGGGATGGTCCGGGGAGCTTCGGCTCGGTTGGGTTGGAGACGGACGTTTTGGTCCGGGGAGCTTCGGCTCGGTTTTTGTATATTTACGATTAAACTTGCATGTGCATAAAATAGGGAAAGTTAAGGTGGTGGGTTTTACGATATCGGGGAGTTTGATTGCACCGACACCGATATCGTTGACTCGGCGGGGTGATTAGCACTTCGCCAACAGAAGTCTGGTGCGCCAGCCGGCAAGAGTACGCATGCGTCCGCTTAGTGCACCAAGCGTTGAGGCGTACGATAGGTCAAACCAGTGGTGCTTTTACTGGTTTTGAGGTGGGCGAGGCCCAACCCACCGCTTCCGTCCGCCACTACGGAGGTATCCTGGGAGGTAACGGCTCCGAAAGGGGGAACTAAAGGTCTGTATGCACAGAGTCGGGTGTGTGAGTTGCACTTGCATGTTTCATCATACCCACTAGCATGTCATAGCATAATCGATTCATTTAACCCTGACACCTAAAGTATAAGTGGTATGAGACGCTTATACATTAGGACCTGCAAAATGACCCCTTGGTCTATAAGCTTGTGTGGGCAAGTTTATAAATCAAAGGTTAATTTCAATATATAACAACCATTGCTGTTTGATAACCGACACCCCAAGGTATAAGTGGTATGGGACACTTATACGATGGGAGCCTCGCTAAAGATCCCTTTTGCTTATGTTTTCTCGCATAAGTGAAGGTTAAATTCATAAATTTGCTTTTCTTACTGCTAGACCTATTATAACAATTATATTACTGCTCACCGAATACAACTTGTTAGATTAGTTCCGCTGCCATCTGTTCTTGATTAATCTCTACTATCATGTCCTTCCCTTTCTTCCTCCCCGCTCGGTACCTAGGAGCCATGGGGGAAGGGGTGGGGGATGATAAGGCTTAGTCTTATGACTAACGGTTTTCGAACCGCATCATTTAGGGGATCGTGGAGCCCAGCATGGAGGAGCAGCCCCAGAGATCGGTGCGCCTAGAGATGGGGCAGTCTAGCTCCGGAGTTCATACAGCCGGGACCGTGAGTCTCGACCCTGAGTAGTATCTGTTTTAGCTTCCGCATGAGTGATATTGTAGTGAGGACATGATGTACCGGGCATAAGCCCGTATTTATAGTACTCTGATGATTTTCTGTGGACACTCCCTTCGTGGAGATTTTTATTCTATATATGTGATCTATTGCTGTGGACTGCATTGCTCTTATTTCATTTATTTTGCTACCTTTCAGTGATCGATTTGGCCGGCAGAATCGGCGCCTTGTGGTGATGACCCTTCAGGACGTGAAGGTGTCACCGCAAAGCGGCGATTCTGGGCCTAAGACCCCCGATGGTTGAAAAAGAAAAAAAAGGGGGTCTTACAATCGTCGCGCTAAGTTCTTCATCGGCTTTCTGCACTTCATTTTCTGCTTTATTTTTTCCTGCATTTTTTCATGTTTTATTATTATGCTTATTATTAATATGCCCTTTTTATGTTTTTTTGCCATTTTAATTTTTATAAACATAAAATATTATCGGTAAAATAATCCGTATTTCAGGGAAAGAGTAGAAATAACTAAGCCGGCCCCGACAATAATACGACCCTGGTATTCCACACAAGAATATCCTGTACTACACACGATAGGTGCACTTGTCTCCCTTTCGTTAAAACTCGGTTTCAAATAAAACCATCTTCTTTTTTTTATAAATAAAACCCTTCCCTTCATAACTAAATAAAAAGAACCTCGTTTTAACCCATCAAGTTTTTGGCTCCGTTGCCGGGGAGAATTTCGACTTACTATTTTGAATTCCTAAAACCTATTAATTTTACCTTTTATTTTTATACAAAAAATTTTGACCAACAAAAAAAAATCATAATAATAATAATAATAACTTTAAAAATTAAAAAAATAAAAAGCTTAAAAACTTAAAAATCTAAAAAATCAAAAACTTAAAAAAAAAAACTAAAAACTAAAAAACTTAAATAACTAAAAAATTAAAAAAACTTAAAAATCACAAAAAAATGATGATGAAAATTTTTTATTTTCATCAAAAATTAAAAATTCAACAAAAAAATATATAAATATATTTTTTATATTATTTTTATTTTATTTTTCCTTTAACTTATTTTCATTTTATTTTTTATTTTCAAAAAAAAATAAAAACTAAAACAAAAAAACTACAACTAAAAACATAAACTTAAAATTCTAAAAAAATTCAAAAAACTAACAAAATATATATATATATAAAACAAAAAAATTAATTATATATTTATTTTGTCGTTTCGGCGCGCTTCACTATTGTGAGCGCTAGGGGATCGCATATCGGTCACGCTCTTAGCTAAGACGTTAGCTTACGAGTCACACTCACTCGCGCCCTCTACCACCCACACATTTTCGCCGAATTTATCTTTTTCGTTTTATATATTATATATTTTTTATATATTTTTTGCTATTTTCTTCTAACTTTTGCAGGTCTTAATTTAACGGGCCTCCCTGAACACGTTTTCAGGGAAGCTTCTTTAACTCCTATTTTTATTTTTTTTGTACATAACTGCTTAGATTTTTACACATATATATTGTTCCTCATACTTAGTGAAATATTGGAGACAATGTTGGACTTAAGTATGAGGGTGTTTCCTATTTTCTACCCTTTTTATTTCCTGCACTTAATAAAAAATTCAAAAAAAAATTTGCAAAAATCAAAACTTTAAAAAAAAAAAATCATGCTTTAATAATAATGAAAAAAGAAAAAAAATTTCAAAAAAATGAATTATCACTCCGCGACGCTCGACTCATCGAACCAACCACAAATAAGAATCTGTTCGCGGGCGATCCTTTTTTACTTTTTTTACTTTGTAAATATTTTGTAAAAATTCTCGTCTCTTTCCTATCTTGTAAAAATTCTCGCTTTTCTTGTAAATATTTCTGTAAATCAAAAAATAAAAAAATCTGTATAACTCACAAAAAAATTATAAAAATTTTTTTGTGTAACCTTTAAAAATTCCAAAAAAATGAAAATAACCCCAAAATATGAAAAAAATAGAAAAACTCATAAAAATCAAAAAAAATTTATTTTGAATTAAATAATCGAATGCCTCATTTCTTAACCTCTTTGCTCTCCAAAATAATCGTTTCGAGATTATTTATAAGCGAATTTTAATTAATTCTTTATTTACTATTCGTTTATTAATTGTAGCTCGATAGACTTATATTTTTGGGGTTAAGATTTTAAAGAATTTTTTATGTCCTTTTCTTATTATAGGGAACTTATGTTTCTTATTTCACTTCTTATTTTTTAAATAAAGCACGTTTATATGTTAGAAAATAACATTTATGGATTTTATATTATTTCTACTTATGCTTTTAGAAACGTAGGAACGTTCAAATTAAAGAGGTTGCTTTCAAATTTTTTTATTAAACTATAGTTTTCTTTTAGAAAAAATCCCTTCCACCTTTTTTCCATGCCTTTATTGGTATGATTCCCCACTCACCCTTAAAAGATTTTATGTCAATGGGGATAAGATTTCGTCCCGCAAACATAGGCACCCAATAATTAAAAAGATTATATGTCATGGAGTAAGAGGATTAAATTCATTACTCCTATACATATACATTGGGTTTATTTTATTTATGAAGAAAGAAAAAATTTATATTAGGAAAATAAGATTTCATTTTCCTAATAATCCAAAAAGAAAAAAATGTGGAGGTTCTGTACAACCCCATATTCGCTGGGTAGGACCCAGAAGACTAAGACTTCAGGGGTCGAGGTTGGGCTAGTCCCGGGTTAGCCCAAGGGCAGACTAGCAGAGTTCTCGCCTTTAGGGAGCTCCCGCCAACCAGTAGGCGAGATCGTTCGCGCAAGGACTCGGGTCTTCAGGTCGGCCGTAGGCTACGGGACAGTAGAGCTCCCGCCGGGAAGGAACTCTCCCTGGGGGCAAGCGAGAGGGCGTTGAGAGAGCTCCACTCGCTCAACGCCGCATTCGGCAGCAAAGGGCGTCGAGTGAGCTCCACTCACTCAACGCCGAGTTCGGCAGAAGAGGGCGTTGAGTGAGCTCCACTCACTCAACGCCGCGGTTAGCAGAAGAGGGCGTTGAGTGAGCTCCACTCACTCAACGCCGTGGTTAGCAGTAAGGGCGTTGAGTGAGCTTCACTCACTCAGCGCCACGTCCAGCGATAGTGGCATCACGAATACCGGGAGCGAGAACCCTCTCGTCGGGAGATCTCGCCAAGATAAGCCAAGCTGGGGCTCAGCGAGAGCCTTCTCGCCCGGGGTTCTCGCCAAGCAGGTCCAGGTGGTGGGGCCCAGCCCCCAGGAAAGGATTATTCTAATATTATTGTCCCCGGGTAAAATTACCTGTATGCCCCCAGGATGACAGCGGGATCTGGCTATTGGCAGACCCTCCAGGGGTATTTCAGTATTTTCAGGTCAGGGGAAGACTATAAAAAGACCCATAGGGGCTCTTTGGAAGGCAGGCTTTTCATTATTCTCCAACTCTAGTGCTTTCTAAAGAGCTCCCAGCCCAGCATTTGGCTTTGGAGGGGAAGCTCTCAGAGATCTTCCGGGTGTGAGGTGGGACCTCCCAGCTGAGGCTTTGGGTCAGTCTTTTGACCTTAGCAGCCAGTCAAGGGTCGAGATTTGAGAGAAGTAGGCGTCGACTGCACTTTGGTTTGTGAACATTCGTTGGGGTCAATTTTTGCTTCAACAGTTCTGGTGCGGTGAGCGTGGAAGTAGTTGGTGCAAGAAAATCTTGAGTTGAGTCCCATGGCAGGAGGAGAAGGTGAAGGATCTGGCGCAGGAGGATCCCCCACCCGGGTGGATGAGGCGACGAGGAAGATGTTTGAGGACTTCAGGCGAGAAGTCATGCAGACGATCGGCTTGGCCTTCTCGGCAAGAAACGAGTGGGAGACGCTGTAGGTTCCTGTGGAGGTGGTTCCGATGTTAGGCGAGAACGCCCCAGGGCAGCGCCCCGGGAAAGAAGTCCCGGTGGAGGCAGGCGAGAGGGACGTAGCCGCGCGGGAGCTTTTCCCAGGCCAGCGTCCCGAGAAGGAGGTTCAGGCGGATCTGGGCGAGAAGGAGGCGACAGTGCGGGAACTCTTCCCCGGGCATGGTCTCGCGGATCGGTCCAGCCAGCCGAGGTTGCGAGACGTGCCTTCTCGCTAGGCGGGAGGCGAGACCCCATTTAGCGAGCTCATCGTCTCGGCTCCAGTGCCGGAGGGGTTCCGGGAGCCAGATATGACCTACTACACCGGGAAGGATGACCCGGTTCAGCACGTGCAGTGTGATGGATAAAATTTAGGATAAATATATTTCCAAATTCTACAAACTATAGGCAAGAGCACCTATCGTTCATAGTATAGGATATTTAAGAATATCAAGTGTCGTATTCTTTCGGGTCTGTTGAGTACTTTTACTCACACAAATTTATATTATTTTATCGAGTATTAAAAATAGAGAAAAATTAAATTAAAAGATAAATTTCTATGCAATGCAAATTAACACTTGATCTAGAATCTCTTTAGATTAAAATAGACTTTCATAAAATTATAAAAATACGAGCTCCTAATCACTTACCTCGACCGTGGAGGTTCCAAGAATACAAAAGTGTCTCTCTCGAGCTCATGCTTTTGACTAACCTTAGGTTGATCGATTAAGACCCCTCAGCCAGTCGAAACCCCTAAGCTTGCTTTAAGTGGTGAACCCCACTATTGGATTTGACTCCAATCCGGAAGATTTATGTCGTCCTCTCTCGAGGAGTGCATGCAACTCCTTTTATCTTTGAGCGATCTTCTCGTTCCGCAACCTCTCGGTCATTTAAGATACGGATCTAGGATCGAAGAACATATCCGCAAAATATGAATTCGAGACGAAATAATTCAAAGATAAATCGATAGCGAGCAAAATAGAGAGCTTGACAATATTGAGAAAAATACAGAAAATTTATTTCACTCCAAAGTTATTCATGATCAAGTGCTTATGGATATTTAGCTACTCATAATTGAAAAATACATTCTATCACTATGAAATAAAAGAGTACAATTACGCGAAAGAAAAATCTAAACTATATTGCAAATAAATTAAAATTGCATAAAGTAAAACTAACTCCGAAGATATCCCGTAAATAAGCCAACTAACTCCGAAGATATCCCGAAAATAAGCCACCCAACCTTACTTTCTACCCCAATGGTGGACTCTCCTCATCATTTCCCCTTGGCCATTATTTATAAGAAAAAAGAAAGGATTAAAGACACATGAAAGGTTGGAAGGCCAAAGGTAAGAGGAGGAAAATAAAGTGGTAATAATAATTAAATATTAATGAAATATATGAAAAAAAAACAACCAAATTAAATGAGGGAGTTTCATAGTTTATAAAGAGGAGATGGATGGTGGACATAATTATCAAAATTAAGGTGGAGTTGAAACATCAAATATTTATTAAATAATTTAAGAGGAGGTAAATGGAGGGAGGAAATAATGAAGAATTATATAAAGGTGGTGGTTTCATGGAATAAAGATGAGATAGCGGTTTCATGGAGAAATGAAGAGGAGAAGTAAAGGGTTATAATAATAATAATAATAATAATAATAATAATAATAATAATAATAATAAAGTGCATGTATTTAACGGTGGCGGTTTTGACATGAAAAGGTGACGGCGATGGCGTTGTGCATGAAAATAATTGAATGCCTAAGACTTGCTTGGCGCTGGTAATTTTGAGAGTTTGTGATGATGGCGTGGCGGCATCAATGCATAATAATATATTTGTCATGAGCTTGCATGAAGAAGAGCTCAATGGGTGGTTGCGACGTGGAACGCTTGATCGGCTTGAACGAGTGCAGCGAGACTTTGACTTGGTTTCACGTAGACTGCATGAATTTCTTGTCCAACGTGACGACTTCGGTAAATATTTCTTTTGCAAACGTCGGGAGCGCGACCACGATAATAAACCTACAAAAACAAATATATATTAAATTAGTAAACTAAAATATAAATTAAATGATTTATAAATGAAAATACATAATTTATTATTAATTTTATATTAATTATTAAACTATAGTAAATACTAAAAATAGGTATAAATCCTACAAAAATAAATAAGACTTAAATTATTTAACAGATATCAAAAAGATATAATTTTTTAACCAGATTAAATAAAATATGATTAATTAAAACTAAATATTAAACTAAATATTATAATAAAAATACATGTAAATATTACTTATCAAATACCCCCATACTTAAGGTTTTGCTATTCCAGAGCAAAACTTTGAGAAGTACTTATACGACATTAATATAATTTTTATAATTAAACTAAAAATTTATTAAATCAAAGGGAAGTTAAATATAAGTTTTAGAGATTTAAATATTTAGTCCAAAACTATGAAATTAAAATGTGAAGAGCACAGATATTTAGCAATAAATTCTCAAATAAATTAATTAGCTTTCAAAATTAAGTAATTTAGCAAACAAAATTAGAATAAAAATTATTAACACTTGTAACTAAAAAGAAGCTTGAAGGAAGAATTCACACTACTATTTATGCTCTCTTAATATTTTAATTTACTTCTAAAACAAAAAAAATTAGGTTATAGGGATAAGGATAAAGAAAAGGTTTTGGATTGGGGGTGATGAATTTTATCCTCTCACCCCACAAAATTTTTTCTTTGATATTTGCATATGTTTACCAAAAAAATGATGGATTTTATCCTCTCATTTTCCATGACATATGAACAAATATTTTTTTTCTAAATAAGAACAAAAATTAAATTGGAGTAATGAATTTTATTCTCTTACTCCTATTTTTTATTTTGGGGATTGCATATGTGTACCAAGGGATGATGAATTTTATCCTCTCATCCCTATGACATATGATCTAACAATAAAAAAAATTGCATATGTGTACCAAGAGATGATGAATTTTATCCTCTCATCCCTATGACATATGATCTAACAAGAAAATTTAAAAACAAATGGGAGGTTACACAAAATTTAGATTAAATTAAAATAATTAGAGAGCAACTATAGTAATTTAGAGTTTCCTAAAAATCTTTAAGCATAAGTGTTTATAATTAAATTCAAAAATGGTTAAACTAAGCACTATAAAGTTAAAACTAATTAGAATTAAGAGAAAAAGTAGTAAATAAAATACTCTAAACAAAATTAATTCATAAGTTTATTTCTAAAAATTAAATCACTAAAAATTAATCTAACAAACTATGATAAAATAAAAGACTAGCAATTTAAAAATGATAAAAATTCTAAAAATAAACTCAATTAAATTGATGAAAATCACATAAAATTAAGTAGGGGTTTATTTATATTTTTTGAATTTTTTTTTAAGATTACAATACTAAAACAAAGAAAAGATAAATTAAAATCCTAATTTTTTTTTGTTATTTCTTGGACTTCCCAAGGGCTATCCAGTGACGGGTTCGCAAGGTACTAGGCAGTTTTGTGGGATGAAAGCCCAACACGGCCCTTTCCAAGAAATTAATTTTCGATTTTCTATTTTTTTGTATTTTTGATAATAAAAAGAAAACAAATTTTATTGTATTTTTAAAGATTTTCTTCAATTGTTTTTTTTGAAATAAAAGCCTAAAATGGATTCCACCCCCATACTTAAAAATAAACATTGTCCCCAATGTTTTCAAGCCAAGTAGGAGGGGAAAAAATGCAATAAAAAAAATTGCAATAATTTAAAGATAATCAAGGGGTGTCTCCCAAGAGCACTTTTCTTTTTCCCATCTTTAAGCTAGACGGTTTGGGTTAGGAAAAAGGGAAATAAAAATTGAAGTGTAAGGGTAACTCCCTTAATTCCCGCTTTGGCGAAGAAGCAAAAGTCACTCGCCCGACTACTCCTCCGCTGTCTTCTTGATTTTCCTTGTTGTAGCAGTTGACTTGAAAATGTAAATTCAAATCACCTATCCATACCTGAGGTGATTTGAATTTTTGTAGAGGAGCGGCAAATGGATCATGGATGACGTTTAATTGCAACGGCTCCTCTTCTACAGGAAAATCATTAGTATACGAAAAATCAAAAGTAAGTATTTCAGAAAAATCTTCGCAAGGACGAGGCTCTTGCAAAGGTATAAGATTAGGCTCCGGTTGTTTATTTTCTAAAATTAATTTTTTATCCAAAATTTTACTGGAAATAAAATTATTGGACGCATCAAGATCAAAAATTTTTGCTCCTAAAAAGTCATAAATTGTGCATGGAGGAGAAAAAGTGGAAGTCGTAGGAGGAGACACATGTTCTTCTTCTACTTCGTCCATAGCGTCCATACACCTAACAAACTCTTGAAATAAGAGTTTTTCCTCTTCTTTGGTATAAACAACTACGGGGGTACATGAAGAGTCATGTTCTGCCAAAGGTAAAAGTTTTAAAGAAGGAGAAAAATTCTTAGGACAAGCAATAATTTCTTCTAAAGTTTTGGGAGGATCAACTTGAAATTGTGTAAAGTCCCAAAGATTAGAAGAAGTGGGTGGTGTGATAAAAGAAGAACAAGAATTAGGATCTAAATAATTGTTCTCATAACTCGAAAAATTTTCCGGTTGATCTTGCGAACAAGAAAAACCAGTAGCTGAGGTGGAAGAAGAATTATTTAAATCAAAATAATTATTCGTATTTAAATTTGAAAAAGTATTTTCATGAAAATTAGAAGAATAGGAAAAATTATTTTCATGAAAATTAGAAAAAGAATTATCATAAAAGTGAGAATAGTTATTTTCATAATTATTATAGAAATTATTTTCATAAGAAAGATTTTTATAAAAATTATAATGATAACAATATTCACTTTGATGAGAACCACCACAATAATAACAAATAATTTGGCGTTGTCTTGCGGCTTTCAAAAGATTTACTTTGTGTGTAAGCTCGGCAATTTTAGCGGCCAATTGTGATAACATTTTTTTTATAAAAGAAGAAAAAAAAACAACCGTTAGCTAATTGAAATGAATTTGAAAAAGAAAATTAAAAAGAGAAATGGTGATAGAGAAAAAGAGGGATAAAAGTAATACAATTCGCGTTTTCAAAATATCAACAAAAATTCCCCGGCAACGGCGCCAAAAACTTGATGGATAAAATTTAGGATAAATATATTTCCAAATTCTACAAACTATAGGCAAGAGCACCTATCGTTCATAGTATAGGATATTTAAGAATATCAAGTGTCGTATTCTTTCGGGTCTGTTGAGTACTTTTACTCACACAAATTTATATTATTTTATCGAGTATTAAAAATAGAGAAAAATTAAATTAAAAGATAAATTTCTATGCAATGCAAATTAACACTTGATCTAGAATCTCTTTAGATTAAAATAGACTTGCATAAAATTATAAAAATACGAGCTCCTAATCACTTACCTCGACCGTGGAGGTTCCAAGAATACAAAAGTGTCTCTCTCGAGCTCATGCTTTTGACTAACCTTAGGTTGATCGATTAAGACCCCTCAGCCAGTCGAAACCCCTAAGCTTGCTTTAAGTGGTGAACCCCACTATTGGATTTGACTCCAATCCGGAAGATTTATGTCGTCCTCTCTCGAGGAGTGCATGCAACTCCTTTTATCTTTGAGCGATCTTCTCGTATCCGCAACCTCTCGGTCATTTAAGATACGGATCTAGGATCGAAGAACATATCCGCGAAATATGAATTCGAGACGAAATAATTCAAAGATAAATCGATAGCGAGCAAAATAGAGAGCTTGACAATATTGAGAAAAATAAAGAAAATTTATTTCACTCCAAAGTTATTCATGATCAAGTGCTTATGGATATTTAGCTACTCATAATTGAAAAATACATTCTATCACTATGAAATAAAAGAGTACAATTACGCGAAAGAAAAATCTAAACTATATTGCAAATAAATTAAAATTGCATAAAGTAAAACTAACTCCGAAGATATCCCGTAAATAAGCCAACTAACTCCGAAGATATCCCGAAAATAAGCCACCCAACCTTACTTTCTACCCCAATGGTGGACTCTCCTCATAATTTCCCCTTGGCCATTATTTATAAGAAAAAAGAATGGATTAAAGACACATGAAAGGTTGGAAGGCCAAAGGTAAGAGGAGGAAAATAAAGTGGTAATAATAATGAAATATTAATGAAATATATGAAAAAAAAACAACCAAATTAAATGAGGGAGTTTCATAGTTTATAAAGAGGAGATGAATGGTGGACATAATTATCAAAATTAAGGTGGAGTTGAAACATCAAATATTTATTAAATAATTTAAGAGGAGGTAAATGGAGGGAGGAAATAATGAAGAATTATATAAAAGGTGGTGGTTTCATGGAATAAAGATGAGATAGCGGTTTCATGGAGAAATGAAGAGGGGAAGTAAAGGGTTATAATAATAATAATAATAATAATAATAATAATAATAACAATAATAATAATAAAGTGCATGTATTTAACGGTGGCGGTTTTGACATGAAAAGGTGACGGCGATGGCGTTGTGCATGAAAATAATTGAATGCCTAAGACTTGCTTGGCGCTGGTAATTTTGAGAGTTTGTGATGATGGCGTGGCGACATCAATGCATAATAATATATTTGTCATGAGCTTGCATGAAGAAGAGCTCAATGGGTGGTTGCGACGTGGAACGCTTGATCGGCTTGAACGAGTGCAGCGAGACTTTGACTTGGTTTCACGTAGACTACATGAATTTCTTGTCCAACGTGACGACTTCGGTAAATATTTCTTTTGCAAACGTCGGGAGCGCGACCACGACAATAAACCTACAAAAACAAATATATATTAAATTAGTAAACTAAAATATAAATTAAATGATTTATAAATGAAAATACATAATTTATTATTAATTTTATATTAATTATTAAACTATAGTAAATACTAAAAATAGGTATAAATCCTACAAAAATAAATAAGACTTAAATTATTTAACAGATATCAAAAAGATATAATTTTTTAACCAGATTAAATAAAATATGATTAATTAAAACTAAATATTAAACTAAATATTATAGTAAAAATACATGTAAATATTACTTATCACAGTGGTTCGAAGACGTTGTGTCGATCAGGCAAATGTCTGATGCTTTTAAGTGTAGGCTTTTTGCCATCACTTTGAAGGAAAAGGCCAGGGATTGGTTCCACCAATTGCCGGCAAGCTCCATCTACAGCTTTGAAGATCTGCTCAGGGGTTTCTTGTTGAGGTTCTCAACTTCAAAGAAGCGGAAGACGGAGGCTGAATGCCTGTTTGCAGTGAGGCAAGGGCCAGAGGAGACGTTGGGTCACTATGTTGACCGGTTCCAAGAGGAGATTCTCCTAGTCCAGGAGGTCCCAGGGTATGCGCTGATGCTTGCCTTCACCCTGGGGCTGAGGTCAGGATTTTTTAGCATGGAGTTGAAGAGAGTGCCCCCTCTCTCTTTCGAGGAGCTCATGGAGAGGGCGGCTAAGGAGATAGACTTTGAGAGGGAAAACCCGGCATTTGCAAGAAAGTTGGCCAGGTTGGCCGAGGACGATTCGAAGGAGCCGGCTGCAGGAAGGCAGAGGGAGTTGAGAGAGCAGAGGGAGCAAAGAGAGGATAGGAGAAGGGAAGAACCCCGGGGGCAGGGGCAGCAGCATGGGGGGGCCAGGGAGCCAAACAACCGATTGGGTTGGAGGCCACAGGAAGGTCGCCCCCAGGGCCAAGGGGGTCCTCAAGGAAGAGACATTTACCGGGAACCGAGAAGGTTGGAACAAGGAGGATGGAGGCAGGGACCGAAGGATCACTTCCCACCACCACAAGAAGCCATGGAGGTGGGAAGAGGAAGAGGAAGAGGAATTCGGGGAGCCGGGAGAAGGGGAGGAGGAGTAGGAAGAGGGGGCAGGGTGGCGTTGCCCTATTGTGACTTCCATCAGGAGGAGGGCCACGCAACGGCCACCTGTCCGGAGTTTCTGGAGATGAGGGAGGCCAGAGGTGCTGGGAGGCAAGATCTGCCCGCGAGGATCGTGGAGGTGCAGCGAGAAGAGGTTGAGGACAGATGTGAAGACAAGGTCGACGTGGGGACCCGAGGGGGATCGGAGTGATCCATGGGGGAGTAGGGATCGAGGCAACCCGCAAGGGGAGCCTGCAAACCATGTTCCGCAGAGGGGTCACCTCGACCTCCTTAGCTCCCCCCAGAAGAAAAGATCATCTTCTCATCCGCAGATATGCCAGACTATGAGGATCCGTTCTGCGACGCATTAGTGATCCAGACAGCGGTGGAGAACTTCACCGTCTCCCGGATACTGGTGGACAACGGGAGCTCGGTGAACGTGATTTTCAAGAAGGCCTTTGACGAGATGGGGGTGGAAGGGAAAAGGGTCCTAGCTTCCGATGGACCGCTTTTCGGCTTCTCTGGGGAGAGAAAGGAAGTAGAAGGGGGAGTAGGCCTGCATGTAAGGCTTGGGGGCGTCTCACGGAACTGCAGGTTCGTGATTGTGGACGCCCGAAGTAGTTACAATGCCATCTTTGGACGTCCCCTCATCAGCGCCTTTCGCTGCGTACCCTCCTTGTTCCATCAATGCCTCAAGTTCAACAATGGAGGTGTGCAGGTTAGGATCAGGGGGGATCCAAAGGTGGCAAGGCAGTGCTACGTGATGGCGGTCAACACCGTGTCGTGGATGGGGGAAGTAGAAGAGCTAGAGAAGGAGATGGCTGGGCAGGAAGGAGGTGTTGGAGAGGGGTAGACAAGCCTGGAGGAGGCGATGGAGGTTGTCGAAAAGCAAGCGGAAGAGGTGTAGGAGGCGAGCCCGCAGGAAGTGGAGGAGTTGGTGGTAGAGGAGGTGGAGGTAGAGGAAATTGTCCTGGAAGAAGCAAGAAGGGCGGCAGGAGAAGGAGAGCAGAGGCAAGGTGAGAGCTTGGAGGAGGCGATGGAGGTTGGTGAGCTTGGAGGAGAAGAGCTTGAGCCAGAGGAGGCAAGGGCAGGTTGGGAACGGACGGGATTGAAGCCGCCCGAAGAGGTGATAGAGATGGAGGTGCACACCAGGGCGGGGCAAGTACAAAGGGTGCGGGTCAGCGGAGGCTTAAGCCTCGAGGATCAGGAGCGGATGCGAACCTGCATCCAAAGCAACGTCGACATCTTCGCTTGGAGCGCGGCAGACATGCCGGGCATTGACGCGGACGTGGCTTGCCATCGCCTGAACCTGGACCCCAGGACTCGCCCCATACGCCAGAAGATGAGGGCCATTGCCACCAATCTGGAGGAGCCGATCCGGGAAG
Organism: Platanthera zijinensis; assembly: GCA_039513925.1. Lineage (NCBI taxonomy): Eukaryota > Viridiplantae > Streptophyta > Magnoliopsida > Asparagales > Orchidaceae > Platanthera > Platanthera zijinensis. Next base: position 208,926,629 of record CM077079.1, on the reverse strand, counting down.
AGGTCAAGAAGCTCTTGGAGGCGGGCTTCATCTCGGAGATCCAGTATCCAGGCTGGATCTCCAATATGGTAATGGTTAAAAAGGGGGAGGAAAATGGCGCATGTGTATTGACTTTTCCTTGTTAAATAAATCATGTCCTAAGGATTGCTACCCCCTGCCTCGGATCGACGTGCTGGTTGACTCAGCCGTCGGTTTTTCTCTTATGAGTTTTTTAGATGCTTTTTCAGGTTACCATCAGATTCGGATGCACCCTCCCGATATCAAGGATGTTTCCTTCATCACAAGAGAGGGATGCTTCAGCTACAAGATGATGCCCTTCGGGTTGAAGAACGCAGGGGCAACGTACCAACGCATGATGGATCGAGTCTTTCGGGATCAAAGAGGGAAAAATCTAGAGGTCTACGTCGACGATCTGATGGTAAAAAGCAAATGCCTGGAGTCCCAGCTACGGGACTTGGAAGAGACGTTTGCCACCCTACGGAGATTCAAGATGAGGTTGAATCCCTTGAAGTGTGTCTTCGGGGCCAGTCGCGGGAAATTCCTTGGACACCTCCTGACCCCGGCAGGGGTAGAACCTAACCCAGACATGGTAAAGGCCGTCTTGGACTTGGAATCACCTCGCAATGCCAAGGAGGTCCAGCACTTAACCAGAAAGCTGGCCGGGCTAAGCCGGTTCCTCTCTCGGTCCGGAGATAGGTGTTCCTCCTTTTTTAAGGTGCTCCGTGGTAATCAAGTGTTTGAATGGACGATCGAATGCGAAGAGGCTTTCCAAGGACTGAAGAGGCAACTCTCCCGGGCTCCGCTACTCCAAAGCCCCAAGGAGGGAGAAGACCTGACCTTGTATCTCGGTGTGGGGGTAGAAGCTGTGAGTTCCGTCTTGGTTAGAGAAGAAGGGAAGAAGCAGCTGCCAGTTTATTATGTAAGCCGAATCTTAAAAAAGGCGGAGCTCCGCTACCCCATCCTGGAGAAGCTGGCTTATGCCTTGGTTGTTTCGGCAAGGAAGCTCCGTCCATATTTCCAAGCGCACTCGATTAAGGTTGTGACCGATCATCCTCTTCGCAAGGTCTTTGAGGGGGTGGAGCACTCGGGAAGGTTGGCAAAGTGGTCCATCGAGCTTAGCGAGTTCGACATTTTTTTGTTCCAAGGCTCTCCATCAAAGCCCAGGCCGTGGCATACTTTCTGGCGGATTATGTCACCGAGGCCGAGGAAGAAGAGCCGAGGTCGCAGGAAGCATGGAGAATGATCATCGACGGGGCTTCAGGAAGGCACTCCCTGGGAGGAGGTGTGGTATTGGTAAGCCCTCAAGTGGTTACCATAGAACAGGCGCTGGCCTTCCACTTCCCTGTGACCAATAATCAGGCAGAATATGAGGCCGTGATAGCTGGCCTTCGGTTGGCCAAGGAGCTGGAAATTCGGGATGTGGAGGCCTTCACTGAATCGATGGTAGTTGCGTCACAAATCCGTGGGGAGTTTGAGGCTCGGGAGCCCACCCTCGCAAGATATCTATCCAAGGTAAGGACTATCATCGGAGGTTTCCGTTCTTTTTCTATTCAACATGTTCCCAAGGAGGAAAGCATGGCAGCTGACCGGTTGGCGAAGCTCAGGCCTCGGGGAGGAGGAACCCTAACTGAACTTTTCCAGCCGGCGATTGAGGAAGGTGAGCTAATGGAGGTGTGTCGACGATCCTCATGGGTGGACCCATTGGCGGCATTCCTCACCTCAGGCGAGCTACCTGAAGGGATCAGGGACGCGAAGAGCTTTAGGCGAAAGGCAGCCCACTACATGATGATGGATGGGGGCTTACACCGAAAGATGTTGTCAGGGCTCCTCATGAGATGTGTGACCGAGGAGGAGGTCCCAAGGATCCTAGAAGAGGTGCATTCGGGAGAATGCGGCAGCCACTCAGGGGGCAGAACATTGGAGGCAAGGGTGATAAGACAAGGGTATTTCTGGCAGACCTTGAGAAAAGATATGGTTGAGTTTGCAAAGAAATGTCGAAAATGTCAAGTGCATGCTCCCCTCCAGCTCCTACCCGCCCAAAGGCTCCGAGGCGTCATAGCGCCGTGGCCCTTCGCTATTTGGGGGATGGATCTAGTCGGGCCCTTTCCTCCAGCTAGCGGGCAAAGGAGGTTTCTCCTCGTCATGATCGATTACTTCTCGAAGTGGCTGGAGGTCAAAGCTCTAGCCAAGGTTACCTCTCAGGTCATCAGGAACTTCATTTGGGGGGAAATCATCTGCAGGCACGGGTTACCCCAAGCAATAGTGACGGACAACGGTCCTCAGTTTGCCAGCGAAGAATTCATCAGTTTCTGCGCCCAATCGGGGATTGACCTGAGGTTTGCCTCTGTCCATCATCCTCGGAGCAATGGCCAGGTAGAAGCGGCAAATAAGATTATTGTCAACTTGCTCAAAAAGAAGGTGGAGAACCTGAAGGGCAATTGGGTGGAGCAACTCCCTTCCGTCCTGTGGGCCCTGCGAACAACTCCGAACACGGCCACAGGGGAGACCCCCTTCAAGCTCTCTCATGGGTGCGAGGCCGTCCTCCCGGTGGAGTTCGAGGTCCGGTCTCCGCGGGTCGCGACCGCAGGTGAAGGAAGCGAAGCTTGGAGGCAGGAGAATGAGGAAGGGTTGCGCCTCTCACTGGACATGGCGGAAGAACTATGAGACGTCGCTGTCATCAGGCAAGAAGAGATAAAATGGCGGATGGCCAAGTACTTCGATAAGCACATTCGGGTCAAGCAATACGCCGAAGGGGACCTTGTACTGAAGAAGGTCGACGCAGCAGGGAGATCGGCCCCGGTTGGCAAGCTCAACCCTAGCTGGGAAGGGCCATACATAATAGAGAAGGCTCTGGTTAATGGAGGTTACTACCTCCAGGATGTGGAAGGAAAGACCTTGAGCCACACTTGGAGCGGTGATGACCTAAAGCGCTTCTACCCGTGAGGGGAAGGAAGGAATGTAATGTTGTAAATAACTATCGCCATTTCAATAAGTTCATTTCAGAATATTGATTCTCTAAGTATGCAATCGCAATGCCTTTTGTTTTAACCGGCCATGTCTTCACATCTTCATGATAGAATAGGTCCGGTTGACGGAATCTTCATCAATACCCCGAGCTCGGCTCGGCCCCAGGTAGACCCGCTGCGCAGGCTCTCATCTAGCTGGCAGGTCCGAAGGCTCGCCTGTGGGGGAGAGGTTTGGAAATCTTCATCAGCACCCCGAGCTTGGCTCGGCCCCAGGTAGACCCGCTGTGCAGGCTCTCATCTAGCTGGCAGGTCCGAAGGCTCGCCTGTGGGGGAGAGGTTTGGAATCTTCATCAGCACCCCGAGCTCGGCTCGGCCCCAGGTAGACCTGCTGCGCAGGCTCTCATCTAGCTGGCAGGTCCGAAGGCTCGCCTGTGGGGAGAGGTTTAGAAATCTTCATCAGCACCCCAAGCTCGGCTCGGCCCCAGGTAGACCCGCTGCGCAGGCTCTCATCTAGCTGGCAGGTCCGAAGGCTCGCCTGTGGGGGAGAGGTTTGGAATCTTCATCAGCACCCCGAGCTCGGCTCAGCCCCAGGTAGACCCGCTGAGCAGGCTCTCATCTAGCTGGCAGGTCTGAAGGCTCGCCTGTGGGGGAGAGGTTTGGAAATCTTCATCAGCACCCCGAGCTCGGCTCGGCCCCAGGTAGACCCGCTGCACATGCTCTCATCTAGCTGGCAGGTCCGAAGGCTCGCCTGTGGGGGAGAGGTTTGGAAATCTTCATCAATACCCCGAGCTCGGCTCGGCCCCAGGTAGACCCGCTGCGCAGGCTCTCATCTAGCTGGCAGGTCCGAAGGCTCGCCTGTGGAGGAGAGGTTTGGAATCTTCATCAGCACCCCGAGCTCGGCTCGGCCCCAGGTACACCCGCTGCGCAGGCTCTCATCTAGCTGGCAGGTCCGAAGGCTCGCCTGTGGGGGAGAGGTTTGAAAATCTTCATCAGCACCCCGAGCTCGGCTCGGCTCCAGGTAGACTAGCTGCGCAGGCTCTCATCTAGCTGGTAGGTCCGAAGGCTCGCCTAGGGGGGGAGAGGTTTGGAAATCTTCATCAATACCCCGAGCTCGGCTCGGCCCCAAGTAGACCCGCTGCGCAGGCTCTCATCTAGCTGGCAGGTCCGAAGGCTCGCCTAGGGGGGAGAGGTTTAGAAATCTTCATCAATACCCCGAGCTCGGCTCGGCCCCAGGTAGACCCGCTGCGCAGGCTCTCATCTAGCTGGCAGGTCCGAAGGCTCGCCTGTGGGGGAGAGGTTTGGAAATCTTCATCAGCACCCCGAGCTCGGCTCGGCCCCAGGTAGACCCGTTGCGCAGGCTCTCATCTAGCTGGCAGGTCCGAAGGCTCGCCTGTGGGGGAGAGGTTTGGAAATCTTCATCAATACCCCGAGCTCGGCTCGGCCCCAGGTAGACCCGCTGCGCAGGCTCTCATCTAGCTGGCAGGTCCGAAGGCTCGCCTGTGGGTGAGAGGTTTGGAATCTTCATCAGCACCACGAGCTCGGCTCGGCCCCAGGTAGACCCGCTGCGCAGGCTCTCATCTAGCTGGCAGGTCCGAAGGCTCGCATGTGGGGGAGAGGTTTGGAATCTTCATCAGCACCCCGAGCTCGGCTCGGCCCCAGGTAGACCCGCTGCGCAGGCTCTCATCTAGCTGGCAGGTCCGAAGGCTCGCCTGTGGGGGAGAGGTTTGGAAATCTTCATCAGCACCCCGAGCTCGGCTCGGCCCTAGGTAGACCCGCTGCGCAGGCTCTCATCTAGCTGGCAGGTCCGAAGGCTCGCCTAGGGGGGAGAGGATTGGAAATCTTCATCAATACCCCGAGCTCGGCTCGGCCCCGAGTAGACCCGCTGCGCAGGCTCTCATTTAGCTGGCAGGTCCAAAGGCTCGCCTGTGGGGGAGAGGTTTGGAAATCTTTATCAGCACCCCGAGCTCGGCTCGGCCCCAGGTAGACCCGCTGCGCAGGCTCTCATCTAGCTGGCAGGTCTGAAGGCTCGCCTGTGGGGGAGAGGTTTGGAAATCTTCATCAATACCCCGAGCTCGGCTTGGCCCCAGGTAGACCCGCTGCGCAGGCTCTCATCTAGCTGGCAGGTCCGAAGGCTCGCCTGTGGGGGAGAGGTTTGGAATCTTCATCAGCACCCCGAGCTCGGCTCGGCCCCAGGTAGACCCGCTACGCAGGCTCTCATCTAGCTGGCAGGTCCGAAGTCTCGCCTGTGGGGGAGAGGTTTGAAAATCTTCATCAGCACCCCGAGCTCGGCTCGGCCCTAGGTAGGCCCGCTGTGCAGGCTCTCATCTAGCTGGCAGGTCCAAAGGCTAGCCTGTGGGGGAGAGGTTTGGAAAGATTCATCAATACCCCGAGCTCGGCTCGGCCCCAGGTAGACTCGCTGCGCAGGCTCTCGTCTAGCTGGCAGGTCCGAAGGCTCGCCTATGGGGAAGAGGTCTGGTTAGCTTCATCTAGTTGGTTGAAAGATATACGGGCAAGACTCTGGCCCAGACCGGAGGCAAGGCCCCAAAGGTCTCGGCCCTAAAGGGGTCTCGGCCCAAAAGGGTCTCGGCTGAAAGAAGCCTCGACTCGAAGGTCTCGGCTAGGGGTTCTCGCAAAAGAAGGCTCCCTGGCAGACCTAGGCAAGATAACTCAATCAATAGCGCAAGGCTCCCGCTCGGTCGATCCCCAAGGAAGGTTAACTTAAAGAGACTAAAGGTCTCGGCGGAAGCCAGCGCGGAAGCCACTCGGCTGACTAATCTACTCGTTCGAACACACACCGACAATAAAAATAAAACTTTGCATTATACCCAACGATTACAGGGGTTTAGAGCTTCTCGCTCATTACAAAAGAATATCAAAAATAAAAAGGCGCTTCACGGGGATGCGTTGTAATCCCCGCTAGTGCTCTCGCCAGAGTCCTCGCCAGAGCTCGCTTCAGACGTCTCGCCGGCCTCGGTGGAAGGCTTCGGGACATCTGAGGGAGGAGAGTCCGGCGTGCCCGGGGGCTTCGGCACTGGGTCGAACAGCCAGGGGAGGAGTTGGCGAGCGTTGATGGTTGCGCCATCCTCCCGAAGCAGCTTCGCGTCTCGCAACGTCTCGATGGTCAGCTTGACGGTGGCCTGAGCATTCGCCTGCAACAGCTTGTCGATGTCGTACACCGAGAACTGGCGGCTCTCCAGTCTTTCGTCAAGCGTCGAAGGTGGGCCTTTCGCCGCTTCTGCACGCTGGAGCTGGTCCCTCAGCAGGACGTTCGCGTATCGAGCATCAGCCAACTCCGCGCGAAGCGTCGCGGCTTGGGCGGAATCCTGTAAAGAAGAAATCAGCTCAGTAAATATCGCGCAAATGAGACTTCGAGAAGCGAGAGTGGGGGCCGAGGAGATCTCGCTTACCTCGACGGCGGGACGCAGAGACAACGCCTCTAGGGCTTTCGCCAACTCCTGGTGAGCACTCGCAAGCTCTGCCTCCGAAGCGCGTGCTCGGGCCACTGCCTCTTCTCTCGCCTTGTACATGTCGGCGAAGTTCTTGTCGATGCTGATGCTTCGACGCGCGCACATATGCGCAAGCTCGAACCCGCGTAGTAGGGCCCGGATAGAATCGAAAGCTAGGAGCCGGGTGGGCATCTGGTCGAAGATACTGGCGTCCTCTCGGCTGTAGAGGCCATAGCCAAGCGCGAAGGCTTCGCCATTAACCTCCTCCCGCTCCACCCAACTGGGAAGGAGCGTTGAAACCCTGACCAGGTTGGCTTCGGGATCCCATTGGAGCAGGGGCTTCCCCTCGACGTCAAGGTGCTTCACGCCGAAGCCGTAATTTCTGTGCCCTTTCAGCACTTCCTTGGGCGGGGTCCGGGCGAAGGTCTCGACGACCGCTCCCTCTCCTTCCACCGCATCAGCGGCCGGTGGGTTCTCGGCAGCATACTCGGTACGCCTCCTGGCGGCAGCGCCCATCTCGCTGGCGATCCGGAGCAGTCCTTCGAAGGACTCGCCCGGGGCGGGAGGCCGGACAGGCGAGACGGCCAAGCCCTTACCCTTATCTGCAGCGGAGGGCTTCGGCCTCTTCAGCGGTCGCGGGGCGGGAGCGGGGACTTTCCGCTTCTTTGCTCCGGTCGACAAGTTTAGAGCAGGCTCATCTCGGCAGGCGGTAGCGCTAGCCTCCGCGAGAGCGAGAGAGCCTCTCGCGGCCAGACCCTCGGCACCTCGGGCTTCTGCAAAGGGTTGGCGAAGGGGTACCTCCCGCTCTCCTGCAAAGTTAAAATACTTCAGCACAAGAAGATCCTTGACAAGGGATTGAATCTGGGGCGAGACCGTACCTTCGCCCGGGTGGATGGGTGGAAGGGAGTCGACGTCTCGCCTGAGGAAGAGAACGTCAAACTCCTTGGTCCCAAAGAATTCTAGGATTGCGCACTCGCGCGATCCCAGGGTAGGCAGTTTGTAGGCGGCATTCTCATATTATACAGGCTGAAGCGGGACGTTGCCGAAGTCCCCGCTGACATAGACGAACTTCTCGCCCCAGTGATGATGCTTGTTGGCGAGACCGGTGGTCTTGAGCAGCTGCCCGGAGAAGAAGACCACCCCTCCCTTGGCGCGGAAGTTGAACAGCTTCCGGAAGATTGCCAAACTGAACTCGATTCTCTCGGATCGCATGTAGCATATGAATGCTACAAGGATCGCGACTGAGTTCGGGTTCAGTTGGGAGGGAACCACCCCATAGTAGTGGAGAGCAAGCCGAACCTCCGGCCAAAGAGGAAGGCGGAAGCCCACCTCGAAATGCTCGAGGGGGATGGCGAGCTCTCCCGCCTCCGGAGTATTCACCTTATCGTGATTACCCGGGTTCCGCGCCGAGAAGCCGGCGGGAATGTAGCGGCTGACGATCAGGTTATATTCATCTAAGGTGAGCGTGCAGGAAGGGAAGAGGTGTTTTCGGAAGGCTTCCGCGCAGTGGGCGCGACCCTCGTTCTTGGCAGGCATAGTGGGTTTGCGAGTGAGAGAGAGAGCTGAAGAAAGGTGGAAGCGGAAGCAAGAACGCGAGAGCAAGAAAAGGGGGTTGAGATTCCGGATCGGAGAAATAAATGCGGTTGGTAGGCATCCCTATTTATAGGGAACCATGATCATGGCGGCTCCGTCCGATAGAGAGAGAAAATGATGGCGGAGCGCAGCTGTCACGATCTGAACCAGCGACGCCTCGGTTTTCCCCCTCAAAATGACAGCAGTCGGCGATCGCCTCTCATAGGCGCGAGCCTCTTGGTTTTGGCGCAAGCTTCTTAGCTTTGGCGCAAGCGACCTAATTCTAGCATGTTCTTAAAATTCACAGCGCAATGAAGGGAAAGATAAGTAATAGCGTGCCCTCGCGGCCGAGAGCTGGATAAAGTTAACAATAGCAGTTATTACATTCCGGGTACATGGAGGAAGGGAAGGCTAAAGAGGAAGAAGGGGCGAGACCTAGAAGAACTAATACGGCTCCCAGCGCCATCGCCCTCGTTCTCGCCGCCTGGTTCGCGGAGGGGCCAGCGGGTTGAAGTAAGAGGACAGCGTGGTGCACCCCAGGTTGATCCGCCTAGCGTGATCCCGGATCTGCACGATGCATCTCGCTGGCAAAGACTGGGCGGAAGGTCCTCCCGGCCGATCAGCCTCGCCCAAGAAGAAATCCCGTTCTAGGGCCTCCAGCCTTTGTTCCACGGACTCGCGAAATGCTCTTGCCGCGGCAGCATGGGCGCGATCTCGCCGGATGAGCTTGGCCAAAATGGCCGAGATCTTCTTCCTCCGCTCCTTCGCATTCCCAGCGCCGTTCAAGGTTTCCTCTATCTCGCCAGATGATGGAGGAAGGGAATCGTCTTCCTCCTCTTCTTCTTCTTCTTCTTCTTCTTCTCTTTCTTCTTCTTCTCCCTCCTCGTTAGCTCCCGGCCAAGAGCTGGGGTCCCCTGCGAAAAGTGCGCTCAAGGTCATGATTAAGGCTTAAGGATCAGGCGACAAAAATGTCTCGCATACCTGTAGTCTGGCGAGAGCCATTGACTGACAACAGATGAGAAGGCCCGACCCCTCCGTCGTTGCCATAAAGAAGGTGGAGAGGCTTACCCCGACCTGGGCGAAAGGGTTTACGCACAGGGGTCCCGGCCGGGCCGGAAGCATGGAGAGGGTTGTCCTCTCCCGAGGGATGATCGGCATCCTTAGGGGTAGTGGAGGGCTCGAGGGCCACCCCTCCCGCCGGCAGGGCGGAGTTTGCCGCAGAAGAAATCGCCGCACCGGTTCTCACTTCATCTTCTCGGGTGGCGAAACCCGGGAGGGCGAAAGCTGGCTCTGCGAGAAGGCAGTTCAGAAAGGGAAAGGCATGATTGAACTAGCGAGAAGTAGCGGAAAGCGTACCTATCACCTGGGTCCCGGCCAGAGGAATTTCCTCCGAGACCCTCGTTCGATCCTCGGGAGGGGGGCTGACAAATCGGGGGGAATCGGGGAAGACTTGACGTCGTCGTTAGGAAGGGATTCCTGCGAAAGGCCACGTTAGCTGTCGGGCCTGTAGCATAAGCATCTTGGTAAGCTTGGCCGGAAGGCATACCTTCTGCAGGGAGGGGGCCTCCGCGGGATTAGGAGTAGGAGAAGGTGGGTTCCTGTTCTCGCAAGCAAGGTCTCACCGGACCACCTTCGCTTTTCGTTTTCCCTTTTTCTTTTTCGGCTCCGAAGGACCGGCGTTTGGAGATTTCCTCGATAGCCAGGGCGCCACCGCAGCGCAGTTAGCCAAGGCTCGCGCTTGAGCCGCGGCCAACCGATCCTGAAGGTCCTGCAGAAGTGGCTTGCCGGCGCGCTTAGCATACATCTTGGTATCGCACAGAAAGCCCCAGGCGAGAGCTTAGTAAAGAAGCAGTAGATCGGAGGCAAGACTTACGGTCGCCCGACGACGTGTATTTATAGCCGCAGTAGGGCCCGCCAAAAGATTCTCTTGGCTATCAGGCACGTGTCCTGCGAATATTTTGGGGTTGGACTTGTCTTGTCGAGCGCAGAGCTAGCTCGAAGAGAGCGGGGATTGTGTATAACCCCATATTCGCTGGGTAGGACCCAGAAGACTAAGACTTCAGGGGTCGGGGTTGGGCTAGTCCCGGGTTAGCCCAAGGGCAGACTGGCAGAGTTCTCGCCTTTAGGGAGCTCCCGCCAACCAGTAGGCGAGATCGTTCGCGCCAGGACTCGGGTCTTCAGGTCGGCCGTAGGCTACGGGATAGTAGAGCTCCCGCCAGGAAGGAACTCTCCCTGGGGGCGAGCGAGAGGGCGTTGAGAGAGCTCCACTCGCTTAATGTCGCATTCGGCAGCAAAGGGCATCGAGTGAGCTCCACTCACTCAACGCCGAGTTCGGCAGAAGAGGGCGTTGAGTGAGCTCCACTCACTCAATGTCGCGGTTAGCAGAAGAGGGCATTGAGTGAGCTCCACTCACTCAACGCCGTGGTTAGCAGTAAGGGCGTTGAGTGAGCTTCACTCACTCAGTGCCACGTCCAGCGATAGTGGCATCACGAATACCGGGAGCGAGAACCCTCTCGGCGGGAGATCTCGCCAAGATAAGCCAAGCTGGGGCTCAGGTCCAGGTGGTGGGGCCTAGCCCCCAGGAAAGGATTATTCTATTATTATTGTCCCCGGGTAAAATTACCTGTATGCCCCAAGGATGACAGCGGGATCTGGCTATTGGCAGACCCTCCAGGGGTATTTCAGTATTTTCAGGTCAGGGGAAGACTATAAAAAGACCCATAGGGGCTCTTTGGAAGGCAGGCTTTTCATTATTCTCCAACTCTAGTGCTTTCTGAAGAGCTCCCAGCCCAGCATTTGGCTTTGGAGGGGAAGCTCTTAGAGATCTTCCGGGTGTGAGGTGGGACCTCCCAGCTGAGGCTTTAGGTCAGTCTTTTGACCTTAGCATCCAGTAAAGGGTCGAGATTTGAGAGAAGTAGGCGCCGACTGCACTTTGGTTTGTGAACATTCGTTGGGGTCAATTTTGGCTTCAACAGGTTCGAGACAAAATTACCTCGCCTCAAAAATCAAAGCCCTCTTCATAACCGCCAAACCACTTAGACAATTTTCATGATTCTAGAATTAATTTAAATTTTTTTGAGAGCATAATTTTTAAATTGAATTATTTCCTATCAATTTCTTTTTATCTAAAGTTTTTTCTATAATTTCAATCCATTTTTGTTAAACTAACAAAAATAATTTTCGCTTTCTATTCTTTTTATTTAGAAGTATTTTTTTGAAACAATTCCTCTATTTATAACTGAGAGGTCTAAGTTGTTAGCCTAAATCACCTAGAGGGGGGTGAATAGGTGAAATGCGTGTCAAATGCGGAATTAAAAACTAACACAGCAAATATCAAGCAATCACAGAAGACAAGAGATTTATAGTGGTTCCCCAACCTTGGGTACGTCCACTTTCCTCACCGATCTAGCAAATTACTAGACTCGGCTACTCCACTATCTCGGATTGAAAACAATCCTACACCTCGGAACCACGTTCCTACAAATCTCGATCCCAAAACGGATCTACAAAAACTCGGAAGACAAAACTTCCTACAAGTCTCGGAGAAGAATCTCCTACAATGAAATTTGGTTTGAAAATAAAAATCAAAACAACAATCTCAGATCTGGATCTTTGACGGTCTTCTTCTTCAGGAACTTCGGCTTGATCAGAAAAAGGTTGAAGATGACCTGAGAGAGATCCACGAGTCTGAAAACTAGAACCACCTCGATCGAGAAGAGAGATCTGAAATATTTGAGGCTCGGCGAGATCGAGTGATTCACTTTGTCTGGATCGCTGGAGAGAAAGTCGTTGAAGACGAAGATCGGCGATCCAAAGTTTTTCCCGTGAACAACACTGGCGGCGGCGTGAGAATTAGGGTTCACGGAATTTTTTCTTTCCTTAAAAATATATCTCTGTAATAACGATTAGAAAAGTCATTTCTGAAAAGACCTATTTATAGGTGGGTTCCAACGGTCAAACTATTGATTAATGATGACACGTGGACCATCAGAATTGACAGATTCAAAGTACTTATGATGAAAAAAGGACTTAGAATAATTCTGGAGAAGTTGACTGCGATACTCGAGTAATAGAGGATATACACGAGTATGGAGAGATGGATTACTCGAGTAGCAAGAGGCAGTATACTCGAGTATAGAAAGAGAGAATTACAGGAGAGAAGAAAGCATTACTCGAGTATCAAGAATGGTATACTCGAGTATCAGAAGATATACTCGAGTATCAACAGACTTACTCGAGTATCAGAAAACACTTACTCGAGTATAGACAGACTTACTCGAGTATTAGAGATATACTCGAGTATCAACAGACTTACTCGAGTATCAGAAAATATTTACTCGAGTATAGACAGACTTACTCGAGTATCAGAAGATATACTCGAGTATCAACAGACTTACTCGAGTATCAGAAAATACTTACTCGAGTATAAACATACTTACTCGAGTATCAGAGTATATACTCGAGTATCATAAAGCACTTACTCGAGTATCAATATACTTACTCGAGTATCAGGAGATATACTCGAGTATCAGAGTATATACTCGAGTATCATAAAGCACTTACTCGAGTATCAATATACTTACTCGAGTATCAGGAGATATACTCGAGTATCAGAGTATATACTCGAGTATCATAAAGCACTTACTCGAGTATCAATATACTTACTCGAGTATCAGGAGATATACTCGAGTATCAGAGTATATACTCGAGTATCATAAAGCACTTACTCGAGTATCAATATACTTACTCGAGTATCAGGAGATATACTCGAGTATCAGAGTATATACTCGAGTATCATAAAGCACTTACTCGAGTATCAATATACTTACTCGTGTATTACAAGGAAATACTCGAGTATAAAAGACTTAGGAAAATTCTAAGAGGAAATTTGCTCCAATGCTTCTGTCCATCAATCCAAGTGCATGAAGGAAGTGTATCCCAATAGAGAGGCTATACATGGGCCAACACTTTGGATCACACAATGAGGAATTACATTGTATGGTCCTGTGTTTGGTGACCCATTATAGACTGACATTGGTCTACACTTGGCAATTAGAACCTGCACACATACAACTTAAACACAGCATCAAATACACCTTAATTCATCTTAGTTCAAGGTCTGACCTCCTACAAATCTGAGGCATTGTGGAGACAAATCCAACAATCTCCCCCTATTTGTAGATGTCAGCACTCTCTATACTAAGGTGAATTACTTAAGAGTAAAAGAACAGCAAGCATATAACAGGAGAATAAGCTTAACTAAAGCAGAGTAAACAAAATATGGCCATAATCAGAATTAAATATATATATATGAGGCAATGTTTTTAAAACACATAAACAAAATAGTCCAAGTCCACTTTCTCAGATCCACTCAAGAAGGAGCATCCTTGTGCATCCTTTCCCTTTTGAGCTGTTGCCTCTCCAGATAGCTGTAAGGCTTTGGGAAATAGGTTCTGGGCCTGGGAGGAGCAGCAGGGTTGTTGTGTCCCCAGTTTCTGTCATGGAGTCTGATTTTAATCTGAGAAGCTTCATATGCTTTCCACTCTGAATAGCTGTAATGATTGTCTCTGTTTTCCCCAAGATCTGTCACTAATTTCAGGGTATCAAGAATAAGGGATTTGGAGGTTGGACTCCAGACCTCTGAGTGAACAACTGCTGGATCTCTTCTGGGTTCAGAACGACTTGCAGAAGTACCTTCACCATACTTTCTTTTCCTTTTAGATGGACCTTGAGAACTGGAAACAAAATCATCTTGCCACAAGTCAGAGTAGTTAAGAGGAGGCTCAGTCAGATCACCTTCAGGTCTAGGAGAGAAGACTGGCACACCACTTTCTGGAATGGTAGCTTGGACAGGGGCATCTGCAGAGGGTTGCTCTTCAAGAGGATTTAGGTGATGAGGAATGATGGCTGGGTTGAGCTGAGCATTGGGGAAGTTCATATTATGCAGCCACACAGCAGTATCATATGTATAAAACTTTACAGATTGTAGTTGAGAGAGAATGTCTGCTTTCATTTCCTTCACAATTCCATCCACTGTTGTTTGAGCCTGTTTGGAGAGAGTTTCAACTTGTTCCTTTACAGCTATTTGAGCTTGCTCATTTAGTTTGTCCACTTGTTCTTTTACAACCTTCTCCCCCTTGCTGATATCTATGTTTAGCTTTGCAATGGCTTCATCTTGAAGGTGCTCACTTCATTACACACTTTAACAACATTCAGTTCAGCTCTCTCATCTAGCTTGAGCTGGTTATGAGCTACTGTCTCAGCCTGATTTCTTAGCTCACCAATGCTTGTAATGGTGTGGTCTATGGCCTTGCCTCCAATTTGAAACAGCCTTTTTAACTCATCAGTATTTGCTTGAATCTCAGCAAAGCCTCTGCTCATCTCTGTTTCAAGAGCAGAGACCTTGGATGTTACTAATTGCAGAGAAGCATCAAAGTATTCTCTCTGTTCTTTTAGCATAAGCTCTATCTTGCTGATAATATCTGAGGTTGGTTCAGGAGCTGAAGCAGCAGGAGCAAGGGCAGAGGTAGAAGCAGAAGCAGTCCAAGGAGGGATTTCTGAAATTACCACAGAGCTGACTGCTCTCTTGAATGGAACTGGTTCAACATCTTCTTCTGAGGGTAGGAGAGAGGGCATGGAGAAATCCAAATTCTTCAGAGGTGCCTCCACAGGATCTGGAGACATCTCATCATCAGACAGGAGAATATGAGCTGATGTACTAGGCTCATTCTCAGGAGAATGGACTGGAGATCTTGCAGGAGATGGAGCTGGGGTTCTAGCAGGAGACTGAACTGGAGTTCTAGCAGGAGACTGAACTGGAGTTCTAGCAGGAGAGTCATTCTGGAAGAGTGGGGCATCTGAGCTGAGCTCATCAATAAGTTTGTTGATATCTTCAGCTGTAGACAGAAGTACTGCTGAGTCTGGAATCTCTGAGTCTGCATTTGCTGATTGAATATCTGCTGGAGGAGGAGAGATTGGAGGAGTGGGAATTCTTACTTCTTCTGTTTCTGGAATTACTGATTGTGAAGAGACTTGATTCTGAGGAAGAGAAGAGGCAGGCTCCCCCTCAATTGCTGCACCCAGAGTGTCAGCAATTTGCTGTTGAGGAGGAGATGGGGTCCTGATGACAGCTTGCTGTCTGGAAGTTTGGGCAGGGTTCATGATCTTGAGGTCATACCTCTGAATGGATGAAATTGAGACTTTCTTCATGTGGTGAAGAGGAGTCCCTTTAGAGAAGTCAAACACTGTTGGATTAATCTCATGGAGGAGGAGGGAGATAATCCTGGCAAAGCTGGGATGTTTGACGCTTTCTTTGATCTTATCTAGAATCATCATTCCAAACTGAAACTTCTTCCTACAGACAATAGCTTGCATAACATCAAAAAGATTTTGTGATACATCTCGAATGGAGTAAGTCTTGCACCAGAGGATTTTGGCAATGATGTCAACTAGAAACTTCCCTTCTGGATTGAACAGAGAGCGGTTCAGGGTTTCACCTCCACCTTCTGGATCTCGGCCACAGAATAAGGAGGTGCGGTCGGCATCTGCCTTGTCTAAATCATCTTCTTCGTCGACCACCGGCATCCGAAGCAGAGTGGCGACAGAGGTTTTATCTAACCGAATATCAACTCCCCTTACCCTTGATTTCAGAACTGTACCATTGTGCCTAATCTTCAAGTTTTTGTAGAACTCTTCAACATCAGACAGCAAAAGGCGGCATGGTTCTTGAAGAACGAAGGTTAATCCGGCCGTGTCGAGGAGAATCAGAAGGTTCTTGAAATCATCGGAGATATCTTCAATGCCATCAGTTACTAATTCCGAGCCGATTCCAAACTTGGAGGAGGGAGGAGCCATCAGCGAATCTTCAATGAGGACGACGGAAATCTGCGGCGTCGGAAGATGAAGAACAGGGTTTCGGGAATACGAACAGCCGACGGCTACTCGAGTGAATGAGAAGTGGAAAGGACTTTGTCGTTTTGAATATATATATAAATAATTCTAATTAGGTTTAAAAACGAATTAAGTAAAAGACATACCTGAAGAGGCGGCAATTTAGTTGTGCGAATAGAGATTTTGAAAAATTCCAGAGAAATTCTATTACACGAGAGGAGTTTACGGCATACACGAGTAATCCTTAACATATACTCGAGTATGGACTGAGTATACATGAGTATTAAGTTTAGACGGATTTTTCCATACTCGAGTATAAGAAATTCATACTCGAGTATCAATCTGATTACTCGAGTATATGAAGTTCAATACACGAGTATTAAATTCTGACGACTTTTCATACACGAGTATAAGGAGTGCATACACGAGTATTGATTTGATTACTCGAGTATTTTTGACTTGTTACTCGAGTATTCACTATTTCACTCGTGTAAATGTAACTATTCTCGAGTCTCAAATTTCTTGAAGGAATTTTCACTGAGCAAAAGAAAAATGTACCTCAGAGTGTCCAACATGTCTGACTTCTTCTAAATTTCTGAGTCCATCATTGGTCTTCTTTGTTAAGCAGTCCAAGCTCAGTTTTGAAGAATGAAAACTTGGACTCATCCAGCGGCTTGGTGAAGATATCTGCAACTTGCCTGTCTGTGGAGACATACTGTAGATCTATATCTCCATTTTCCACATGCTCCGGATGAAATGGTAGCGAAGCTCTATGTGCTTGGTCCTGCTGTGGGAGACTGGGTTGTTGGCTATTGCAATTGCGCTGGAAGAGTCACAGAACAGTGGAATGTTCTGGAACTTCATGTTGTAATCTTCAAACTGATTCTTGATCCACAAAAGCTGTGCACAACAGCTCCCTGCAGAGATGTATTCTGATTCAGCCGTTGAGATGGCTACACAGTTTTGCTTCTTACTGCTCCAGGAAATGAGTCTCCTTCCGAGGAATTGGCAAGTCCCGGAGGTGCTTTTCCTGTCGTCTTTGCTTCCTGCAAAATCTGCATCTGAAAATCCAATTAGTTCACTATCATTACTTCTTGGGTACCATAAGCCAAGATTTGGTGTTCCTTTGAGGTATCTCAAGATTCGCTTTGCAGCGATGTAGTGAGATTCCTTAGAGTTCACCTGAAATCTAGCACATACACATGTCGAGAACATGATGTCTGGCCTACTCGCAGTAAGGTAGAGCAAGGACCCAATTATGCTTCTGTACTTGGTTTCATCAAAAGGTTTCCCTTTCTCATCCTTGTCCAGAGACATAGCTGAGGCCATTGGAGTCCTCATAGAGGTTGCATTCTCCATTCCGAATTTCTTAAGCAGCTCTTTGGTGAACTTGGTCTGAGAGATGAAAATTCCATCCTCAGATTGTTTCACTTGTAGCCCTAAGAAATACTTCAGCTCTCCCATACTGCTCATTTCAAACTTCCCTTGCATAAGTTTAGAAAACTTCTTGCAGAGGTTGTTATCTGTAGAGCCAAAAATGATGTCGTCGACATAGATTTGCACTAGCAAAATCTTGCCTTTTATTTCCCTAAGAAATAATGTCTTGTCTATCTTTCCTCTCGTGAACTTGTTCTCAAGAAGAAAGGTAGATAGCGTCTCATACCAAGCTCGAGGAGCTTGCTTAAGACCATATAGTGCTTTTTGTAATAAATACACATAGTTAGGAAGGGTTGGATCAACAAAACCTGGGGGTTGCTCTACGTACACTTCTTCCTTAATATTACCATTTAGGAAGGCGGACTTCACGTCCATTTGATAGACGGTAAAGCCCTTAAGTGCAGCGTAGGCAAGAAATAACCTGATTGCCTCCAGTCTTGCTACTGGAGCATAAGTTTGGTCGAAGTCGATCCCTTCCTCTTGACGATATCCCTTGGCGACAAGTCTGGCTTTATTCTTTATAATTGTTCCGTCTTCATCCATCTTGTTCCGGTAGACCCACTTTGTCCCGATGACGTTCTTATGCTTGGGTCTAGGAACAAGTGTCCAGACTTTGCATCTTTTGAACTGATTTAATTCTTCTTCCATGGCTAGAATCCAGGATGCGTCGGAGTTGGCTTCCTCAAATTTCTTTGGTTCAACCTGTGAGAGAAAGCTTAAGTGTAAATTCTCGTTAGTTGTACCTCGACGAGTTCTGACACCATCCCGAGGATCTCCTATGATTTGGTCAGCAGGATGATCCTTCAAGTGTCTGAACTCTAAAGTCCTTGCATCTGGGATCTCTTCAGCCACTGGAGTTATATCTTCAGCTGGGATGTCTTCTTCATCTTGATCATCTCCCTCTCCAAAGGTGGTTGTAGAGGGGATCTTGATGAACGTCTCATCTTTATCTTTAATGGGTTCATCCAAGCTGAGTTCTTTCAACTTTGTACCTGCATCTACAATAGGCACACTAGACGAGTTGCTTTGCAACAGACTCGTCTCATCAAATACAAGATGTATCGACTCTTCCACAACCAGAGTTTTTCTATTGAAAACTCTATAGGCCTTACTATGGCTACTATAACCTACGAAAATACCTTCAAAGCTTTTCTCGCTAAACTTTGTAGTGTGATACTTGCCATTGTTAAGTACGAAGCACTTACAACCAAAGATTCTAAAGTATGAAATGGTTGGTTGCCTGCCTTTTAGAAGTTCGTAAGGAGTCTTATCATGGTCTTTGTTGATGAGTGCTCGATTTTGCACGTGACAAGCGGTGTTGACGGCTTCAGCCCAGAAATACTCCGGAAGTGAGGCATCACTCAACATGGTCCGACAAGCCTCTATGAGTGTTCTGTTCCTTCTCTCAGCCACTCCATTTTGCTGTGGAGTGCGGGGAGAGGAAAACTCATGAAAGATACCTTGACTTTCACAAAATTCTGTCATGGCTCCAGACTTGAATTCCGTTCCATTGTCACTTCTGATTTTGACTACGGAACAGTTGTATTCATTCTGGATTTGCCTGACAAAGTTAGTGAAAATACCGAAGGTATCTGACTTGTGTTTCAGAAAGAACACCCACGCAAAGCGCGAGTAATCATCCACAATAACCAACGTATATTCCTTACCTCCTAAACTTCTAACCTGCAGTGGACCAAACAAGTCCATATGAAGAAGCTGTAAACTTCTATTGGAATCCTTGCCTATTATGCTTTTGAACGAGCTTCTTGTTTGCTTGCCTTTGATACAAGCGTGACAAGGACTGTCCGTAACGCACTTGACCTTGGGTGCATCACGCACTAAGTTTTGAGAGAATAATTTATTAATAGTTTTGAAATTGATATGTGCTAGTCTCTTGTGCCATTGGTCAGCAAGAGATGCACTACTTTTTGCCAAAAGACACACTGGTGTCGAAGAGTCTATACAAATAAAATTTAAACAGAAAATATTTCTGCTTCGAGTGCCTGATAAAATAGTTTCCATATTGTTAACCGACTTTATCAAACACTTGTCAGCATGAAATTCAACTACGTATCCTTTGTCGCATAGTTGGCTTATGCTGATGAGATTGTGTTCCAATCCTTCAACATAGGCTACATTCGAGAAGGATACGCTACCGTTAGAAATCATACCATAGCCTTTAGTGATTCCTCGATCTGAACCTCCAAAGATGACCTTTGGTCCGTCGCAGACTGAGGTGTAGTTTAGTAGTAGGCTCCTTGTCCCGGTCATATGCCGAGAACATCCACTGTCCAAGTACCAGATTGGCATTTTGGTGGCCTTTGGACATACCTACAATTACAATCATTTAGCCTTAGGAACCCAAACAAGTTTGGGTCCTTGGTCTCGAGTTAGAATACTCCCCCTACGAGTATTAGCCTTATGAGTGGTCACTCTCACGTTGCTAACCTTAGGGGTTGCAGCATTTTCAGGATTGAACCAACAATCACTGGCAAAATGACCAATTCTGCCACAACACCAACAGTTGAACCTGTTGTATCTTTGCCTTGTGTAGTCCTGCTTGACTTTCTGGAATGAAGGTCTGGCAGGACCCTTACTTTTGGAGGAAGAGGCTTCATGATGATTGCAGTTGCATGAAGTCTTCTCTTTCATAGGCTTTTCTACAACGGGTTTTACTTTTGGTGTCTTCTTAAAGTTATGACCATGAGCATAAGGTCCATAGCTTTGAAGCTGAATCTCCTCATAAGGTGCCTTGAAGACACTCTCGCCAAAGTTACGAGGACGAGTCCAACCTTGGTATCTTGACTTAGGCTTCTCAGGGATCGGCCTAGAAAAGTGTCCATAGGTGGACTCATAATCGAGTTCGTTCGTGGGAAAGATAACTTTCTTGAACACAACAGGTTCCAAGGGAGCTTTCCCTTTTTCCTCAGCTAGAGCCTTCCGGGCAGCTTTATTCTTCCTCTTGGCCTTGTTTCTCCTAGAGGATTTACTAGAAGATCCAATGTGGCCTAAACCAGCACCCTTGGCCTTAGCAGAGAATTCAGCAACGATTGGAAGAACTGTCTTAGGCTTAGAGAAACTCTCAACAAGCTTCTTTTCAGCCTCGAGTTGTTTTTTCCAGTTCTTTGATGATTTCCTCTTTAAGGTCGAGGTGCTTGAGAGCTTTATTGTATTCCTCCATAGCTTCATTTAGGTTCTCTTGAAGAGAGTTAGTCCTATTGACTTCTTCTCTCAAGTTGCTCTCACTAGCCTGTAGAGAATTGATCTCTTTGGCTTGACTTCTCACCATTCTACGACATTTCTCGTAAGCGGTGAGTAGTTCCTTATACTGTCCCATGAGTTCAGATTCATCTTCAGAGGAATATCCCTCTTGCTCATTGTCATTTTCAGAATCAGAGAGAGGAGTGTGAGATTTTACCTCCCCAGTAAACTGGGGGACTTGTTCATCATCCGAATGAGCCATGAGCCCAAAGTAAGCTTCCTCTTCTTCACTCGACTCAGATGAGTCAGAGTCGCTGAGAGTTTTGCTCTTCTTGGCTACTAGGCTTCTCTCTGTCCTTTTCTTGGGGTGTGAGGATTTCTTTTCCTCTCTTCTTCCACCCTCTTTCTTTTTGTGAGGGCAATCGGCGATGACGTGACCTGGCTTATTGCAACAGTAACAAATGATGTCAGTAGAAACCTGTTTGTTCGGTTTAGGATTATACCTGTCATGGCTACTTGAGCCTTTCTTCCGATGATCACTGTCATGTCGTGACTTTCTATATGAGGCATCCTTGCCTCTCCATTGCTTCTTCTTGTTCAAGAATTTCTTGAACTGCCTTGAGAGTAGGGAGAACTCTCCATCAGATAGTTCTGAGCCAGATGAGCTAGGCTCAGATGATTCTTCTTCATCAGCTTCAGGAACTGGGGCAGGAGAGCTAGCCTTTATCTTCCTTGAGCTATCTGCCTTTAGAGCGACAGATTTCTCCTTGGATGCAGACCTGCTCGTCTCTTCTTCAGCTTTTCTTGAGTTGATTTGCAGCTCGTAAGACATAAGCTTTCCGAACAGATTCTGCGGGTCTGTCTCAGCTAACCTTCCAAACTCCCGAATGGCACATACCTTATTATCCCATTCCTTGGTTAGGGATCTTAAGAATTTGTCATTGAGTTCCCCGTTGGTGAAGACACGGCCATACACTCTTAGGCCATTCACTATCTTGAAGAAGTTCTCAAAGGTGTCAGCTATGGCTTCCTTATGACCTTGCCGGAAGGCTTCATACTTTTGATTCAGAAGGGATCTCCGATCATCCCTCACTTCTTCTGTACCTTCCATTAGAGTCACAAGGGATTGCCACATCTCCTTGGCAGACTGGCAATGAATTAGATTCTGCAGCATTGAATCGTCGACTGCACTTGCTATAATATTTTTAGCCTTCTTGTCCAGAGAGACAAGTGCAATCTCATCCTTGTCTAGATCCATCAGCTTCTTGGGAACTTGCTTGGTGGGATCTATGGTGGATGCAGTCATAGGAATGTGGGGACCTTCTTCAACAATCATGAAGATCCGGGGATCTACTGCTTCCATGAAGAACTTTACTCTTTCCTTCCACATAGGAAAGTTGTTCTTGGTGCAGATAGGGAGTTTAGCAAAATCCTTGGTCTTACTCATGCTTGATACTTTTCAGAAAACAACTTAGAAGGATAAGATCAAGGTGTTAACCTTTTAACGATCAACCTCCCTCTGATACCAATTGAGAGGTCTAAGTTGTTAGCCTAAATCACCTAGAGGGGGGTGAATAGGTGAAATGCGTGTCAAATGCGGAATTAAAAACTAACACAGCAAATATCAAGCAATCACAGAAGACAAGAGATTTATAGTGGTTCCCCAACCTTGGGTACGTCCACTTTCCTCACCGATCTAGCAAATTACTAGACTCGGCTACTCCACTATCTCGGATTGAAAACAATCCTACACCTCGGAACCACGTTCCTACAAATCTCGATCCCAAAACGGATCTACAAAAACTCGGAAGACAAAACTTCCTACAAGTCTCGGAGAAGAATCTCCTACAATGAAATTTGGTTTGAAAATAAAAATCAAAACAACAATCTCAGATCTGGATCTTTGACGGTCTTCTTCTTCAGGAACTTCGGCTTGATCAGAAAAAGGTTGAAGATGACCTGAGAGAGATCCACGAGTCTGAAAACTAGAACCACCTCGATCGAGAAGAGAGATCTGAAATATTTGAGGCTCGGCGAGATCGAGTGATTCACTTTGTCTGGATCGCTGGAGAGAAAGTCGTTGAAGACGAAGATCGGCGATCCAAAGTTTTTCCCGTGAACAACACTGGCGGCGGCGTGAGAATTAGGGTTCACGGAATTTTTTCTTTCCTTAAAAATATATCTCTGTAATAACGATTAGAAAAGTCATTTCTGAAAAGACCTATTTATAGGTGGGTTCCAACGGTCAAACTATTGATTAATGATGACACGTGGACCAATCAGAATTGACAGATTCAAAGTACTTATGATGAAAAAGGACTTAGAATAATTCTGGAGAAGTTGACTGCGATACTCGAGTAATAGAGGATATACACGAGTATGGAGAGATGGATTACTCGAGTAGCAAGAGGCAGTATACTCGAGTATAGAAAGAGAGAATTACAGGAGAGAAGAAAGCATTACTCGAGTATCAAGAATGGTATACTCGAGTATCAGAAGATATACTCGAGTATCAACAGACTTACTCGAGTATCAGAAAACACTTACTCGAGTATAGACAGACTTACTCGAGTATTAGAAGATATACTCGAGTATCAACAGACTTACTCGAGTATCAGAAAATATTTACTCGAGTATAGACAGACTTACTCGAGTATCAGAAGATATACTCGAGTATCAACAGACTTACTCGAGTATCAGAAAATACTTACTCGAGTATAAACATACTTACTCGAGTATCAGAGTATATACTCGAGTATCATATACTCGAGTATCAATATACTTACTCGAGTATCAGGAGATATACTCGAGTATCAGAGTATATACTCGAGTATCATAAAGCACTTACTCGAGTATCAATATACTTACTCGAGTATCAGGAGATATACTCGAGTATCAGAGTATATACTCGAGTATCATAAAGCACTTACTCGAGTATCAATATACTTACTCGAGTATCAGGAGATATACTCGAGTATCAGAGTATATACTCGAGTATCATAAAGCACTTACTCGAGTATCAATATACTTACTCGAGTATCAGGAGATATACTCGAGTATCAGAGTATATACTCGAGTATCATAAAGCACTTACTCGAGTATCAATATACTTACTCGTGTATTACAAGGAAATACTCGAGTATAAAAGACTTAGGAAAATTCTAAGAGGAAATTTGCTCCAATGCTTCTGTCCATCAATCCAAGTGCATGAAGGAAGTGTATCCCAATAGAGAGGCTATACATGGGCCAACACTTTGGATCACACAATGAGGAATTACATTGTATGGTCCTGTGTTTGGTGACCCATTATAGACTGACATTGGTCTACACTTGGCAATTAGAACCTGCACACATACAACTTAAACACAGCATCAAATACACCTTAATTCATCTTAGTTCAAGGTCTGACCTCCTACAAATCTGAGGCATTGTGGAGACAAATCCCAACAATAACATGTTTATAAGTGAAGATTTAATTTCAAAACCCCGGAAATTCATTTCGATCTTTCTTACAATTAAGTTAAGCGTTAGTTAAATTTAGGATTCTTTTTTATTCATTATATGTTCATCTCCAACTTTTGCTCTGTAATAGCAAAAGCTTAAGTATGGGGGTATTTGATGAGTTATAAATATACCTATATTTTTGTATTTTATCTAAGTCATTTTTTTTTTAGTTTTATTGTTTTTAGCTTGTTTTATTCAATATGTTTCTTTTTGTAAAAATTATACAAACTTAGACTTATTTTTATTTTCTGATTTTTTTTAAAAAAACTCAATTTTTGACTTGACACGCCCGTGTCATTGACAACAGCTGCCTGCAGAGATGTACTCTGATTCAGCCATTGAGATAGCTACGCAGTTCTGCTTCTTACTGCTCCAGGAAATAAGTCTCCTTCCGAGAAATTGGCAAGTCCCGGAGGTGCTTTTCCTGTCATCTTTGCTACCTACAAAATCTGCATCTGAAAATCCAATTAGTTCACTATCATTACTTCTTGGGTACCATAAGCCAAGATTTGGTGTACCTTTGAGGTATCTCAGGATTCGCTTTGCAGCGATGTAGTGAGATTCCTTAGAGTTCACCTGAAATCTAGCACATACACATGTTGAGAACATTATATCTGGTCTACTTGCAGTAAGGTAGAGCAAGGACCCAATTATGCTTCTGTACTTGGTTTCATCAAAAGGTTTCCCTTTCTCATCCTTGTCCAGAGACATAGCTGAGGCCATTGGAGTCCTCATAGAGGTTGCATTTTCCATTCCGAATTTCTTAAGTAGCTCTTTGGTGAACTTGGTCTGTGAGATGAAAATTCCATCCTCAGATTGTTTTACTTGTAGCCCTAAGAAATACTTCAGCTCTCCCATACTGCTCATTTCAAACTTCCCTTGCATAAGTTTAGAAAACTTCTTGCAGAGGTTGTTATCTGTAGAGCCAAAAATGATGTCGTCGACATAGATTTGCACTAGCAAAATCTTGCCTTTTATTTCCCTAAGAAATAATGTCTTGTCTATCTTTCCTCTTGTGAACTTGTTCTCAAGAAGAAAGGTGGACAGCGTCTCATACCAAGCTCGAGGAGCTTGTTTAAGACCATATAGTGCTTTTTGCAGTAAATAAACATAATTAGGAAAGGTTGAATCAACATAACCTGGAGGTTGCTCTACATACACTTCTTCCTTTATGTCACCATTTAGGAAGGCGGACTTGACGTCCATTTGATAGACGGTAAAGCCCTTAAGTGCAGCGTAGGCAAGAAATGACCTGATCGCCTCCAGTCTTGCCACTGGAGCATAAGTCTGGTCGAAGTCGATTCCTTCTTCTTGACGATAGCCCTTGGCGACAAGTCTGGCTTTATTCTTTATAATTGTTCCATCTTCGTCCATCTTGTTCCGGTAGACCCATTTTGTCCCAATGACGTTCTTACTCTTGGGTCTAGGAACAAGTGTCCAAACTTTGCATCGTTTGAACTGATTGAGCTCTTCTTCCATGGCTAGAATCCTGGATGTGTCGGAGTTTGCTTCCTCAAACTTCTTTGGTTCAACCTGTGACAGAAAACTTAAGTATAAATTCTCATTAGTTCTACCTCGATGAGTTCTGACGCCATCCCGAGGATCTCCTATAATTTGGTCAACAGGATGATCTTTCAAGTGTCTGAACTCAAAAGTCCTTGCATCTGAGATGTCTTCAGCTACTGGAGTTGCATCTTCAGCTGGGATGTGTTCTTCATTTTGATCATCCACCTCTTCAATAGGGGTTGTAGAGGTGATCTTGATGAACGTCTCATCTCTACCTTTAGTAGTTTCATCCAAGCTAATTTCTTTCAACTTTGTACCTGCATCTACAATAGGCACACTAGACAAGTTGCTTTGCAGCAGACTCATCTCATCAAATACAAGAAGTATCGACTCTTCCACCACCAGGTTTTTTCTATTGAATACTCTATAGGCTTTACTATGGCTACTATACCCTACAAAAATACCTTCAAAGCTTTTCTCGCTAAACTTAGTAGTGTGATACTTACCGTTGTTAAGCACGAAGCACTTACAGCCAAAGATTCTAAAATACGAAATGGTTGGTTTCCTGCCTTTTAAAAGTTCGTAAGGAGTCTTATCATGATTTTTGTTGATGAGTGCTCGATTTTGCACGTGACAAGCGGTGTTGATGGCTTCAGCCCAGAAATACTCTGGAAGTGAGGCATCACTCAACATGGTCCGGCAAGCCTCTATGAGTGTTCTGTTCCTTCTCTCAGCTACTCCATTTTGCTGTGGGGTACGAGGAGAGGAAAACTCATAAAAGATACCTTGACTTTCACAGAATTCTGTCATGGCTCCAGACTTGAATTCCGTTCCATTGTCACTTCTGATTTTGACTACGGAACAGTTGTATTCATTCTGGATCTGCCTAACAAAATTAGTGAAAATACCGAAGGTATCTGACTTGTGTTTCAGAAAGAACACCCACGCAAAGCGCGAGTAATCATCCACAATAACCAACGTATATTCCTTACCTCCCAAACTTCTAACCTACAGTGGACCAAACAGGTCCATATGGAGAAGCTGTAAGCTTCTATTAGAATCCTTGCCTATTATGCTTTTAAACGAACTTCTTGTTTGCTTGCCTTTGATACAAGCGTGACAAGGACTGTCTGTAACGCACTTGACATTAGGTGCATCACGTACTAAGTTTTGAGAGAATAATTTGTTAATAGTTTTGAAATTAATATGTGCTAGTCTCTTGTGCCATTGGTCAGCATGAGATGTACTACTTTTTGCCAAAAGACACACTGGTATCGAAGAGTCTATACAAATGAAATTTAAACAGAAAATATTTCTGCTTCGAGTGCCTGATAAAATAGTTTCCATGTTGTTAACCGATTTTATCAAACACTTGTCAGCATGAAATTCAACTACGTATCCTTTGTCGCATAGTTGGCTTATGCTGATGAGATTGTGTTCCAATCCTTCAACATAGGCTACATCCGAAAAGGATACGCTACCGTTAGAGATCATACCATAGCCTTTAGTTATTCCTCAATCTGAACCTCCAAAGATGACCTTTGGTCCGTTGCAGACTGAGGTGTAATTCTGGAGTAGGCTCCTTGTCCCGGTCATATGCCGAGAACATCCACTGTCCAAGTACCAGATTGGCATTTTGGTGGCCTTTGGACATACCTGCAATTACAATCATTTAGCCTTAGGAACCCAAACAAGTTTGGGTCCTTGGTCTCGAGTTTGAATACTCCCCCTACGAGTATTAGCCTCATGAGTGGTCATTCTCACGTTGCTAACTTGAGGGGTTGCAGCATTACTAGGATTGAACCAACAATCACTGGCAAAATGACCAATTCTGCCACAACACCAACAGTCGAACCTGTTGTATCTTTGCCTTGTGTAGTCCTGTTTGACTTTCTGGAATGAAGGTCCAGCAGGAGCTTTACTATTGGAGGAAGAGGCTTCATGATGATGGCAATTGCATGAAGTCTTCTCCTTCATAGGCTTTTCAATAATGGGTTTTACTTTTGGTGTCTTTTTGATATTATGACCATGAGCATAAGGTCCATAGCTTTGAAGTTGAATCTCTTCATAAGGTGCTTTGAAGGCACTCTCGCCAAAGTTACGGGGACGAGTCCAACCTTGGTATCTTGACTTAGGCTTCTCAGGGATCGGCCTCGAAAAGTGTCCATAGGTAGACTCATAGTCGAGCTCGTTCGTAGGAAAGATAACTTTCTTGAACAGAACGGGTTCCAAGGGAGCTTTCCCTTTTTCTTCAGCTAGAGCCTTCCAGGCAGCCTTATTCTTTCTCTTGGCCTTGTTTCTCCTAGAGGATTTACTAGAAGAGCCAATGTGGCCTAAACCAGCACCCTTGGCCTTAGCAGAGAACTCAGCAATGATTGGAAGAACTGTCTTAGGCTTAGAGAAACTCTCAACAAGTTTCTTTTCCGCCTCGAGTTGTTGTTCCAATTCTTTGATGATTTCCTCTTTAAGGTCGAGGTGCTTGAGAGCTTGATTGTATTCATCCATAGCACTGTTTAAGATCTCTTGAAGAGAGTTAGTCTTATTGACTTCTTCTCTCAAGCTGCTCTCACTAGCCTGTAGAGATTTTATCTCTTTGGCTTGAGTTTTCACTACTCTACGACATTTCTCGTAGGTCATGAGCAACTAATGGTACTGGGCCATGAGTTCAGATTCATCTTCAGAGGAATAGCCCTCTTGCTCATTATCATCATCAGAATCAGAGAGAGGAATGTGAGATTTTACCTCCCCAGTGAACTGGGGGACTTGTTCATCATCTGAGTGAGCCATGAGCCCAAAGTAAGCTTCCTCTTCTTCACTCGACTCAGATGAGTCGGATTCGCTAAGAGTTTTGCTCTTCTTGGCTACTAGACTCTTCTCTGTCCTCTTCTTATGGTGTGAGGATTTCTTTTCCTCTCTTCTTCAACCCTCTTTCTTTTTGTGAGGGCAGTCGGCGATGACGTGTCCTGGCTTATTGCAACAATAACAAATGATGTCAGTCGAAATCTGTTTGTTCGGTTTGGAGTTATACCTGTCATGGCTACTCGAGCCTTTCTTTTTATGATCACCATCATGTCGTGATCTTCTGAATGAGGCATCTTTGCCTCTCCATTGCTTCTTCTTGTTTAAGAATTTCTTGAATTGCCGGGAGAGCAATGAGAACTCTCCTTCAGATAGTTCTGAGCCAGATGAGCTTGGATCAGATGATTCTTCTTCATCAGCTTCAGGAACTGGGGCAGGAGAGCTAGCCTTTGTCTTCCTTGATCTATCTGCCTTTAGAGCGACAGACTTCTCCTTGGATGCAGACCTGCTGATCTCTTCTTCAGCTTTTCTTGAGTTGATTTGCAGCTCGTAAGACATAAGCTTTCCGAACAGATTCTGCGGGTCTGTCTCAGCTAACCTTCCAAACTCCCGAATGGCACATACCTTATTGTCCCATTCCTTTGTTAGGGATCTTAAGAATTTGTCATTGAGTTCCCCATTGGTGAAGACACATCCATAAACTCTGAGGCCATTTACTATCTTGAAGAAGTTCTCAAAAGTGTCAACTATGGCTTCCTTATGACCCTGCCTGAAGGCTTCATACTTCTGGTTCAGTAGGGACCTTCGATCATCCCTTACTTCTTCAGTACCTTCCATTAGTGTCACTAGGGATTGCCACATCTCCTTGGCAGATTGGCAATGAATCAGATTCTGCAGCATTGAGTCATCGACTGCACTTGCTATAATGTTTTTTGCTTTCTTGTCCAGAGAGACAAGTGCAATCTCATCCTTATCTAGATCCATCAATTTCTTGGGAACTTGTTTGGTGGGATCTATGGTGGAAGTAGTCATAGGAATGTGGGGACCTTCTTCAACAATCATGAAGATCCGGGGATCTACTGCTTCCATGAAGAACTTTACTCTTTCCTTCCACATAGGAAAATTATTCTTGGTGCAGATAGGTAGTTTAGCAAAATCCTTGGTCTTACTCATGCTTGATACTATTCAAGAAACAACTTAGAAGGATAAGATCAAGGTGTTAACCTTTTAACGATCAACCTCCCTCTGATACCAATTGAGAGTGCTAAGTTGTTAGCCTAAATCACCTAGAGGGGGGTGAATAGGTGAAATGCGTGTCAAATGCGGAATTAAAAAATGAACACAGCACACATCAAGCAATCACAGACGACAAGAGATTTATAGTGGTTCCCCAATCTTGGGTACGTCCACTTTCCTCACCGATCTAGCAAATCACTAGACTCGGCTACTCCACTATCTCGGATTGAAAACAATCCTACACCTCGGAACCACGTTCCTACAAACTCGATCCAACTGGATCTACAGAACTCGAAAGAAAAAGCCTTCTTACAAATCTCGGAGAACAAAGCTCCTACAAAGTAAATTGTTTGAAAGGAAAAATACAAACAACAATATTCTCAGATCTGGATCTTGACAGTCTTCTTCTTTAAGAGCTTTGGCTTGATCAGAGTATGTTGAAGATTACTTGAGAGAGATCCACAAATCTGAAAAACGGAATCACCTCGATCGAGAAAAGAGATCTGAAATCTTTGAGGCTCGACGAGATCGAGTGATTAACTTTCGTCTGGATCGCTGGAGAATAAAAGTTGAAGACAGCGATCGAAGATCGTCGATCCAGAGCTTCTTCCGTGAACGTCAATGGCGGCGGCGACGACGTGAGGAATTAGGGTTCACGGGATTTCCTTTTTCTCTTACTGAAAATAATAATCTTTCAAAGACTTGTTTTTAGTCAAATCTGAGAGGGCCTATTTATAGGTGGACTCCAACGGTCAGAAAATTAATTCGGGATGACACGTGGACCAATCAGAAATGATTGATTTGAAATACACAGAGGAATTGACTTAGAGAAATTCAGGAAAATTTAAACAGATATACTCGAGTCAAAGAAAAGATATACTCGAGTATCAGATGGTATATACTCGAGTGGATAAGAAAGGAGCATACTCGAGTATATGAAGATAAGCTACTCGAGTGATTTCAAAGATCAGCACTCGAGTGAATTTAGAACTACTCGAGTATGCGAGTATATACTCGAGTAAAAATACTTAGAAATTTTCTCAGATAAGAGGAGGAACTACTCGAGTAGAAGAGTTGGAGATACTCGAGTAAGAGAAGAATGAATTACTCGAGTATCTTGGAAAAGCTACTCGGGTAATCATTGAACTACTCGAGTATGAAAAACATCTACTCGAGTTCAGCGTCACATACTCGAGTATGTAGGGAACTACTCGAGTATGTAGACTTAGAATTATTCTGAGATGAGAAGCACTGATCTACTCGAGTATGAACATACCACTTACTCGAGTAACTAACCAACTACTCGAGTACAAGTTATCATCTACTCGAGTAAAACAGTCTACTCGAGTATGTAATCCAACTTACTCGAGTGCAGACCCACTTACTCGAGTATACAAGAGATGTACTCGAGTATGTGGACTTAGAGAAAATTCTGGATCTAAAAGCAGAAGGATTTACTCGAGTATAAGATATGACCTACTCGAGTGACTGACTATCTACTCGAGTATAAACTTATCTACACGAGTACACAGAGTCTACACGAGTATGTCTAAGGATCTACTCGAGTACTAATTCACTTACTTGAGTATATGAAGAAACATACTCGAGTATGTGGACTTAGAAAAAATTTCTTCTGAAAAGATAAAGTTCAAAACTTCAGTCCACCAATCCAAGTGCTTGTATAGGAAGTGTATCCCAATAGAGAGGCTATACATGGGCCAACACTTTGAATCACACAATGAGGGATTACATTGTGTGGTCCTGTGTTTGGTGACCCATTATAGACTGACATTGGTCTACACTTAGCAACAAAAACCTGCACACATACAACTTGAACAAAATATCAAATACACCTTAATTCATCTTAGTTCAAGGTCTGACCTCCTACAAATCTGAGGTATTGTGGAGACAAATCCCAACAGTATTGAAATGAAGTCCAATGATGGTCTATATGAGATCTGCTCTACTAAAACAAACTTAGACCTAGACTTTTACCCTGGCTATACAAGTGGGTCAAACCACCTAGGAGTGAACCTAGCCCAAATCAAACATGGGGTTCCAACAAACTTAGGATATGTGAACCGTCGTGTCCAACAAACCTGTGGGGCTAGCCGCGACAGGTCCTTCTAAGGAACTTCCTCAGCGCCTTTAGATTGTGCTTTCCATACAAGGCCGCCCCAGCTGCAGTAGTATGATGATTGATCTTTTCCCTCCTCTAGTAAGGGAGGGAGGTGGAGACTTTGACGTAGTTATATTTCGGATTCCACTGCATTGTCGGGTTATAGTATAAATCCTTCAGTCAACTGCCCATTCCTTGCTGCATGAACTCTCTTGAGGAGGCCGAATTTTCCCCGTCTTCAACCCACTGTGGCCTAACTTTTTTGGCCATCATTTCTTGTTGAGTAAGGGTTAGGCCGCAAGCTGTCAGTAGTTTTTTTAGTGGAACTGCGACAACTGTTGAAGAACAGAAGCAACAAGTAAGCTCGTAAGTCGTACGGCTAAAAAATTCAGGTTGGATCGGATTGATACTTACGATCTGAAAGTGAGGATAGATAAAACTCTAGAGGGGGGTGAATAGTGTATTCAAAAATTATGACACCCTACTCAACTCCCTTAGAGTTAATTTGCAAAATGAGTTTATAGATATTTGAAGCCCTAGAGCCTAACACAAAGTGAAGTGCACTTGAGAAAGCTAACTGTAATTACAGTTGAGCTTTGGTCCTATCACAACAACTAGCAATCCTATTTATTTCTACTCACAGCCACAGTGCAATAAATTAATTAAGCAACACAGATGACACAAGAAGATTTATAGTGTTTCCCTCTAAATAGGTACGTCAACTCTGAAAGTGCAGGATAAGATCACTCCTAACTCTAGAGGGGGGTGAATAGAGTTATTTAAAATAATTTTCCAAATAAAAACTTGTGTGTAGAGAAGGTTTGAATTTACTTAGTGTAAGGTGCTAGAGTAAATAATCAGAGTAAAAAGGTATTCACAGCACAAAGCAAAACACAAGGAGCATAAGCAATCCAGACGACACAAGGAGCTATAGTGGTTCCCCAAATCTGGGTACATCCACTCTTCTATCACCCTTGATAGGAATCCACTTCAAGATGAGTTGATCAGGTGTCTTGAGCACCAGAGAGTTTTTGATCAGGTTCTCACAAACCAACAGAGCTGATTTTGACCAGGTTTCAGCAAAACCAAAAGTAACTTTTGAAGGGAGTTAAAACCCTGTACAGAAAGAAAAAGAAAAAGAGATGAAGTTGTCTTCTCTATTCAACAAGCAAAGAGAAGCAGAAGTGGATCTGAAGTTGTTGTCAAAGCTCCCCTTGAGATCAAGATGAGGTTCAGGAAGGAGAGCTCTGCACAAGGGTGACAGGTCTTCAAAGATCTGATTTGCTCCAGCAAAGGATGATCCAAGAGAGTTGGATGGAGGTGTCTGAAGCAATCAGATTTTCTGTGAGTTAGCTTTTCAACACAATGTCACAGAGAGCAAAGAGATCTGAAGTCTTGTATTATTATTCTCCTTCTTTGTTCTGTATATTCTCTGTGTCCCTTTGTAGAATTGAAAGAAAATGAATTATATACTTGAGTCTTCTTCTTCCTTTACTTTGATAGCCGTTGGAAGATAGCATTAATTGCTTTCCTTAACTATCCATGCCTCAAAGGAAATGACAGGCAGACATTCCTTAGAAAATTCCTTGAGCCATGCACCAGATATGCTGTAACGGCCAATAAATCTTCAGCATTAATTGTCTGTCAGAAGGAATTTGAATTCCTATCCAAAATCGACGGAAGTCTGGAAGGCATCGAGCTCACCGAAAAACGTCGATCTGAGCACGACACACGTCGGCCAGAGAGTGTTTTCTGTAAGCAGAACTGGGTTCGACGGAACGTCGAGCTGAGGTCGACTCCACGTCGAGCTGAGGTCGACTCTGCGTCGAGCTGAGGTCGACTATGCGTCGAGCTGAGGTCGACTCTGCGTCGAGCAGAGGTCGACTCTGCGTCGAGCTGAGATCGACTCTGCGTCGAGCTGAAGTCGACTATGCGTCGAGCTGAGATCGACTCTGCGTCGAGCTGAAGTCGACTATGCGTCGAGCTGAAGACTACTCTAACTAGCCTATGTGACCTTTATAACAACATGGAGGTCACAGCACACAATCCCTATAGAAATATAGTCATCCTGGTCCAAATAGTAATAGGGTGTTCCAACAATCTCCCCCTATTTGGATTAGGATTACTATTTACATGAATTTTAGGGATTCAAAGAAAAAAATAAAGCAGATACAACACAATATAATACAGCCAGACATGACAGAATAATAAGCAGCATATATAAAACACTATATAGCAGCAGAATTGTTCAAATGTCCTGAGTCCAGTATATAGAAAGTGTTAGAGTACCTTACTTTACTTGTCCTTTGATGCTTTGTCTTGATCACTCTTTTTGAAGATGATTTCTCTGTTTGGATTGGAAGCTTCCTTTTTGGATCTGTAGTCATTAGCTGTACCTAAAGACTTTTGATCTCTAGCACTGGGTGGTACAGCTGCAGGGTGGAGTTCCATGTATCTGTCTGAATCAAAAAAATTCTTTGAGCTATACTTTTCCAATTCCTCTCTTCTTTGTTCTGACATAGTACTGATATGAGAGGTGTCCAGTCCTCTTTCTCTGGCTTTGTTAATTTCATTTAGAGCAGCCATCTCTGTCATCCTAGCTTTCCAGTAAGCAGGAGTTTTGGTGGGATCTTCAAAAGGTACTGCAGGTTCAAATTTGTTAGAGGATGTTTCTTGAGAAGTTCTTGGGGTGAGGTCAACTCTAGGCCTGTAAGGATAGGGCCCAGAGGTTGGATCAATGGCTCCTCCCCTTTGATAAGGTTGAGAGCCTGATCTTCCTCTGGACTGCCTGCCTCTATAATTTCCTCTTTGTTGACCTCCCCTTTGCTGGCTATCTCCTTGATGTCTTCTGGCTTGATAAGTCTTTCCATGTAGAGCTGAAGGTGCTGAAGAGGAAGATAGACCAGTACCTGCACCTGCATCTGGAGGAGGTGGAGGTGGAGGCTGATGGACTGGTTTAGTTGGTCCCTCATTGAATTTTCTCTTCTGTTTCATAGCTTTTCTCTGATTCTGAGAGTACTGCATCCATGGCTCTGTGATTTCACAATTATATTTGATGTAATAGGGAATGTCATGATTTGTAGCTCTGGTAGGAGGTACTCTTTTCATGGCTTTTGATCTGGCTTTCCTCTTCCTTGCAATAGTTGCAGAGGAGTCATCAGAATCTGTAGCAAACTCATCTTCAGAACTTTGTGATTCTTCATATGGATCTATATACTTTCTTTTGGAGATGGGAAAGCTGATGGAGGCTGGAGCTGCTGAGGAGGAGACTGAAGGAAGCTCTGCTGTCAGTGGGGAGGAGGAAAAAACCACTGCAGGAGAGGGCACAGCCTCAGGAGCCATAGAGGCTAGTTCCTGAAGGGCTTGGGAGATATGGGCCTCTGCAGCATCAGGTGTCTCAATCACTTCACCTGAAGTCTCAACAGGAGCTAACAAATCAATTTCAACACTAGCAGGAGCCACTGCTACCACTGTTATATCAGAAGTCAAGGCCTTCTGAAAAGGGACAATAGCCCTGGACAGATCTTCTTGAATCTGGGCTGGAGGGGAGGAGCTCTGAACAGAAGCTGGAGGAGGTGCCTCAGATACTATTTGATCTTCTGCAACAGACACTGTCTCTGAACAAGCAACTGATACTGTCTCTGAATAAGTCTGAGCAAGCTGAACTGAAGAAGGAGGCAGCTCTTCTTCTGCTGACATCTCCCCCTGCCTAGAATCAGTGGCAGCTGACTCTAGGCCCCCAGAAGAAGGGCATGCCAACTGAGAGGAAAGGGAGGATACAGAGGCAGAAAGAGTGCTCAGGGAAAGAATGAGAGGAGCCAGCTTGGCATCCAGGAGGGAGGAGAGCCTTGGAGACAGAAGGTCAAAAATTTGATTGGCTAGGGGGAGGAGAGCTACTTGCTCAAGGGGAACTTGAGTAGAGGTAGAGGGAGTAGCAGAAACTGAGAATGTAGAGGAGGTGGAGGGTGGTGTAGACAATGGAGGTGTAACTGGTTCCTGAATGGAGGAGAAGAGTAAGTCTGAAAAAGTAGAGGGATGGAGGAAGTCATGAGGAGAGGAGGTAGAGGCATCCATGAAGGAGTCTTCATGCATGTCAAAAGAAAAGAGATCCTCATGAGGGGTGGAATCCAAGTTTATGGGGAGGAAAGTAGTGAGAGGTGGAAGAGAGGAGGCAATGATAGATATGGAGGAGGGGAGAGTTTGATAGGATGAGATAATTGTGGTTGAGGGGATGAAGGAGGATGGAAGGGTGAGAGAGGGGGCTGACATGGTCCCTACTTCTGGACCAGTGGACTGAGGGTGAGAGACCTCTATAGTCCTGGTGTCTGCAGAGGATTTCATTGCTGCAGCAGCCCTGGGATTCACAATTCTCCTGTCCCATTTGCCAATTAGAGCACATGTGAGCCTCTTGGAAGCATTGATGTGCTTCTTTGAGGACACAAGCAGTTGGGGGCAGCAGTGGTTGAGAATCAACCCAAGAACTCTTCCAAAATGGACAGAGTTTTTATCCAACTTTTTCTTAAGCATTTCAAACACAATTAATCCCCAGTTGGGATGTTTCTTATCCATTAGTGCAGCCATAAGGCAAAACTGATGCCTTGTTATTGCATCATGTGCAGTCCTCTTTGCACAGATCACTTTTCCAGTTATATCTGCTAATAACCTATACTCAATTGCTAGGTTAATTTTAAGGAGTTTAGAGGGGTTACCAGCAGCATGCCCCATCCTGTCCAGCATCAAAGTATACTCTTCCACTGATAGTTCTATGTCATCATCTCCAGCAGCAAAGTTGAAAGCTTCTGTAATGACTTGAGGTGAGATGGCTACCTCATTTCCTGAAATCTTCCCAGTCAAAGAGTTGTTATCTGAAACGATTGCTGTAAGACACCATTCTTTAATTTCTGATTCTGGAAGGGGTATCCTGGTAGACATAAAGTGGACTAGTTGCTGCTCCTTGAAAAGATTCAGTATATCCAGAAAGTGTTGTGGAGATCCATCAAAAGAATCGAAGTCAATGTCGAAACCAGAGTCGAACTTCATGGCCGCCAGAGCTCCTGCTGTGATTGCCATTGTCCTGCAAAAGAAAGAATACCTTCCAAGATCAAAAGTATAGTATTTGGAGGGAGAAAGCTTGAGCAGAGAAATATGAATGCGCAACT
Organism: Platanthera zijinensis; assembly: GCA_039513925.1. Taxonomy (NCBI): domain Eukaryota; kingdom Viridiplantae; phylum Streptophyta; class Magnoliopsida; order Asparagales; family Orchidaceae; genus Platanthera; species Platanthera zijinensis. The sequence continues at coordinate 208,889,794 of CM077079.1, read as the reverse complement.
GCGAACGACGGAGAAAAAAATGATTTTATACTTAGGGTTCGACGCAGAAAAGGAAAGAACGTCGAGCTCAGTTCGACGCTCAAGGGCTCTAGGAGAACTGAAACGACTCAACAGCGTCCAGCTTAGGTCGACGTTCGACGCTTGGGCTGATGCTATACGTCAAGCTCAGGTCGACGTTGAACGAAGACGTCGACCGGGGAGAGAGAAACTCAAGAAGCCAGGGAGCTGTGAACTTAGTTCGACGCTAGAGGTTGAGTTCGACGTTCGACGCTTTGGAGGTCGACGGACCGTTGATCGCAGTTCGACGCAGCGTCGAGCTTAGTTTAGAGCTCAGAACAACCACTCAGACAGGAAATTTTGAAATGAAATTTTTCCTATCCCTGTTTATTATGAGTTTCAAAATCTTGGAGTTTTATTTTAAGCTGTCTCCATCTAGCATTCCCAACTGATTGAGGAAAAAGAAGTGCTTCTTTTCATCCAAGGGTTTGGTGAAAATATCTCCTCTCTGTAATTCAGTGGAAATGTATTCTAGTGCAATTTTCTTCTTTTCTACATTATCCCTTAAGAAGTGATGTCTGATTTCTATGTGCTTAGTCCTACTATGGAGAACTGGATTTTGTGCAATTGATATTGCACTGGTATTATCACAAAAGATTTTAGACATCTCTAAGTTGTAGCCATAGTCTAGGAGCTGGTTTTGAATCCACAAAATCTGTGAGCAACAACTGCCTGCAGCCATATACTCAGCTTCAGCAGTTGATGTGGACACGGAGGTTTGTTTCTTACAGAACCAGGAGACAAGTCTATCACCAAGGAATTGACAAGTTCCACTGGTGCTTTTCCTGTCTACTCTACATCCAGCATAATCAGAATCTGAAAATCCAGTTAGATCAAATCCTGAGTCATGTGAATACCAGAGACCTAGATTAGGACAACTTTTTACATACCTAAGAATCCTCTTAACTAATGTGAGGTGGGACTCTCTAGGGCTTACTTGGAATCTAGCACAAATGCATGTAGCAAACATTATATCTGGTCTAGTAGCTGTTAGATAAAGTAATGAGCCAATGATTGCTCTATAGTTTGTCTGATCAACTGGTTTTCCAGATTCATCAGCATCTAAAACAGCATTTGTAGGCATAGGTGTTTTCATGGAGGATGCTTCAGACATTCCAAATTTCTTAACCAGTTCTCTTGCATACTTGGTTTGAGAAATGAAAATGCCATCCACATGTTGTTTAACTTGCAATCCAAGAAAGAAAGCAAGCTCACCCATGCTACTCATTTCAAACTTTGAGTGCATAAGTTGTGAGAACTTTTTGCATAAGTTTGAATCAGTAGACCCAAATATGATGTCGTCTACATAAACTTGTACTAGTAGGGTGTGGGACCTATGGGTTCTAACAAAAAGAGTTTGGTCTACTCTACCCCTTTTAAAATCATTTTCCAACAGAAAACAAGCTAAGGTCTCATACCATGCTCTAGGAGCTTGCTTGAGACCATATAAAGCTTTATGCAGTTTGAATACATGATCAGGAAAAGTTGGAGAGATAAAACCTGGAGGTTGCTTTACATAGACTTCTTCCTTGATGTCTCCATTGAGGAATGCACTCTTGACATCCATCTGATATACCTTGAATCTCTTGTGAGCTGCATATGCAAGGAAGATTCTTATGGCCTCCAACCTTGCAACTGGTGCAAAGGTTTGGTCATAATCAATTCCTTCTTCTTGGCAATATCCTTGTGCAACAAGTCTTGCCTTGTTTCTCACAATTATTCCTTGATCATCCAATTTGTTCCTGAATACCCATTTGGTTCCAACAATTTGCTGGTTCCTTGGTCTTGGTACTAATTCCCAAACTTTATTCCTTTCAAATTGATTCAACTCTTCCTGCATTGCAATGATCCAGTTTGGATCTTGCGCTGCATCTTGTATGGTTTGAGGCTCAATTTGAGAAAGAAAGCAGGTGTGCCTAATATTTTGATTGACTTGATTCCTTGTTTGCACACCCACTGAGATATCTCCAATTACTTGTGAGATTGGGTGATCTCTTGTTGTTGCAAGATCAACAAGGGGTGTTGATGATGCACCAACCTGTGTTGTTGTTTCCTCTTGTGGAACAACAACTGGTTCTTCAATTTGTTGGCCTTTTGAACTTTCCAGAACTTGAAATTCCTCTTCATTGTCACTAAGTTCAGTGACTTGTTGAATTGGTGAAGGTGATGACCCTTTGTCTGTGATGGTAAGCTGCCTCAGATTCTCTGAAATTGAGTGTTCCTGCAAATTGCTTATGGTAGAAGTTTCCTTCTCCTTATAAAACATGTTAGTTTCATCAAATGTAACATGCATGGATTCTTCAATTTTATTTGTGCACTTGTTAAAAACCCTATAAGCCTTGCTAGTCAAGGAGTACCCCAGAAACACTCCTTCATCAGCTTTGGCTTCAAATTTAGCTAGGTATTTCTTGTCATTATTGTGAATGAAACAAATGCAACCAAAAATTTTGAAGTAGTTTACTTTAGGTTTCTTCCCTTTGAGTAACTCATAGGGAGTCTTACCCTTTAGCTTATGTATCAGGCTTCTATTCAGAACATAGTTGGAGGTGTTCACAGCCTCTGCCCAAAAGGTTAGAGGAAGGTGAGCATCTGTCAACAATGTTGTGGCAGATTCAATAAGGGTTCTGTTTTTCCTTTCAACTACCCCATTTTGTTGAGGAGTTCTGAGAGCTGAGAAAGTATGCCTGATGCCTTCATTCTGGCAGAACTCTAGCATAAGAAGAGAATCAAACTCTGTCCTATGATCACTTCTGATCAGGGCAATGTGAGTATTGAACTCAATCTGTATGCCTTTGAGAAAATCTGTCAAAATCTTGAAGTTATCAGACTTCTTCCTCAGAAAGAACACCCAAGTGAATCTTGAGAAGTCATCTACAACCACTAAAGCATAAGATTTCCCTCCTAGGCTTTGTACATTAATTGGTCCAAAAAGGTCCATGTGCAGTAAGTACAAAATTCTAGGTGAGTCACTCTTATTAAGTGACTTGAAACTGTTTTTAGTTTGCTTGCCTAATTGACATGCCTTGCAGAGTCCTTCCTTCTTGTAGGGACCAGAAGGTAGTCCTCTAACAAGGTTGTCTTGGGATAACTTAGCAATGGTTCTAAGGTTCACATGTCCTAATCTTTTATGCCACAAGATGTTTGGTTTTGAAATGGAGTTAAACAGGCAAATATCTACTACAGGTGAATGAAAATCCACTAAGTAAATGTTACCTCTTCTGTTACCTGTCAACACAGTTGTGTTGTCCACTGACTGGACTTTGCATATGGCTTTGTTAAAGGTTACTTGATATCCTTCATCACACAATTGACTGATACTTATCAGGTTGTTTTTGAGTCCTTCAACATATGCCACCTTTTTGAAAGTGACTGAGCCAATTTGGACTACCCCATATCCTTTTGTAGTTCCAAAGCTTGAGTCTCCAAAAATTACTTTGGGTACAAGCTTGGCTTTGAAGGAAGTGAGGTTGTCCTTGTCCCCTGTCATGTGCTTTGAGCACCCACTATCCAGATACCATTGATGGTTTGATGCTGGATAGGTCTTCACCTGCACAAAAACAGCTTATTTGTTTTTGACCCAGTTAACCTTGGGCCTAGGTTGATATCCCTTAAATTCTGAAATGAAGGACATCTCAGGTTGACTCTTATAGCCTACAGGATGATATCTCCTAGGAGGTATGATCCATTCAGCATAAGGGTTAAAGTAATGAGATGTGGAGCTAGAATTGAAATTTGAATTAACCCTTGAGAACTGGGTTTTGCTCTGAACTCGGCTCGACGCACGTCGAGCTTCGGTCGACGGACTCAAGTGAGTGCGTCGAGCTCCGTTCGACGGCAAGGTCTTGCTTTGTTCAGAGGGTAGAAGGCGTCGACCTGAGTTCGACGTTTTCTTGCGATTACGTCGAGCTCTGGTCGACGTCCGTCGAGCTTCGTTCGACGCTTCTTGTCCAGTTTCCTGGGTTAAGTCAGCATTCTTCCTAGCCACTATCAAGACTCCTTTACCTTTCTCACTGGTAAATTTGATTGGAGTTGTCAGTACTATGGGTTGGCTGGATGAAGCACCCAAGCCCAGTGAACCATTCAATCTTGAGTTCACTGTACTTGTGATGTCCATCAATTTGATACTTCTCCCATTAAGGGTTTCTTCAAATTGTTTGGCCTTAGATAGCTCACTTTTCAGTGAAGCTATCTCCTCCCCACACTGCTTCAACTCTTCTAAGAGTCTAAGATTATCTGAGTTAATGGATTTGCATTCAATTAATTGTTCATTTAGAGTTTTAATCAGCTTTTGAGACTCAATCAAGTCAATGCACATAGATTTAAACTCAGATTTGAAATCATCAGAAGTAAAGTCAAATGAATCTATTACCTGATCCTCAGTAAGTTCCTGATCAGATGGGTAGTCAGCATCAGGCTCTGAATCAGTGTTCTTTTGAGATGCACTGATGGCCATCATGCAGAATCCTTTTTCTTCTGCATCATCCTCATCATCACTAGAGCTGGATGATGACTCAGACTCATCTGAGTCACTCCAGGATTCAGCCACAAATCCTTTTCTGGTGTGCTTGCTGTTGCTGGAGGAAGGCTTGTCATGGTATTTCCTTGACTCCTTATCCTTCCTTTTATCCTTTCTTTCCTTTTTGTCCCTTCTGTCCTTGTCTTGATTTTCTGGACAGTTTGGGAAGATGTGTCCTGGTTTCCTGCAGCCAAAGCAGATAATATCTTTATTAGTAGATCTGTCATACCTTGGCTTGTCTTTGTCTTTGGATGACCATCTTCTGAAGTTCCTTTTATTTAGCTTATTGAACCTTTTGACCAGTAGGCTCATAAGCTCTTCATTTCCCAACACCTTTTCTTTAGGTTCTTCTTCCTGTGCTTTGAAGGCAATGGTTTTCTCAACCTTTTCTGTTGGTGTGGATGTCTTCTGCTCTTCTTCTCTCTTCTTAATGAATTTCTCATAACTCTTGAGCTTCCCTAGAAGAGCTTCTGTGGATAACTCACACACATTTCTTCCATCTTTAATTGACCATATTCTTGAGTCCCAAGAGCTAGGGAAACAAGTCAGTATTTTGTCATTTATCTCAGTGAGAGATATGTCCTTCTCTAGTGATCTAAGCTCACTTATGATCAGACTCAGTCTGTTGTACATGTCAGCAACTGACTCAGACTCTGCCTTCTTGAAATTCTCATACTGGGTGATCAGGTAGGATCTCCTATCCTTTCTTTCATCTGCAGAACCTGATACAATTTCTGACAGCTTTTCCCAGATTGCTTTGGCAGTAGTGCATTCAACTACCTTCTGGAAAATGTCATCTGACATGGTTTGAGCCAAGATGTTCATGGCTTTAGCATCTGATGCCTTCCACTTCTTTATGTCAGCATCAGTTCCTGAAGGAGGAGGAACAGCTGATGTGCTTGTTCCTATGGGAGGTCTTGGACAATCTGTCAACACAGAGTTAAAAATGTCTTCATCAAAAGAGTTCATGTAAAGCCTAATCCTTGCCTTCCATAGTGCAAACTTAGATAGATTGCACATAGGAGGTCTGGTGCTAGCAAGGTCCTTGTTTTGTGCCATGAGTTTTAAAGAGAAGTAAAACTAAGGAAAATAATCCTTTGAGAGAAATGATCTTATCAGGGATCTTTTGATCCAGGGGTTAGCCTGTATAAATGATCAACCTCCCTCTGATACCAATTGAAAGTGCAGGATAAGATCACTCCTAACTCTAGAGGGGGGTGAATAGAGTTATTTAAAATAATTTTCCAAATAAAAACTTGTGTGTAGAGAAGGTTTGAATTTACTTAGTGTAAGGTGCTAGAGTAAATAATCAGAGTAAAAAGGTATTCACAGCACAAAGCAAAACACAAGGAGCATAAGCAATCCAGACGACACAAGGAGCTATAGTGGTTCCCCAAATCTGGGTACATCCACTCTTCTATCACCCTTGATAGGAATCCACTTCAAGATGAGTTGATCAGGTGTCTTGAGCACCAGAGAGTTTTTGATCAGGTTCTCACAAACCAACAGAGCTGATTTTGACCAGGTTTCAGCAAAACCAAAAGTAACTTTTGAAGGGAGTTAAAACCCTGTACAGAAAGAAAAAGAAAAAGAGATGAAGTTGTCTTCTCTATTCAACAAGCAAAGAGAAGCAGAAGTGGATCTGAAGTTGTTGTCAAAGCTCCCCCTGAGATCAAGATGAGGTTCAGGAAGGAGAGCTCTGCACAAGGGTGACAGGTCTTCAAAGATCTGATTTGCTCCAGCAAAGGATGATCCAAGAGAGTTGGATGGAGGTGTCTGAAGCAATCAGATTTTCTGTGAGTTAGCTTTTCAACACAATGTCACAGAGAGCAAAGAGATCTGAAGTCTTGTATTGTTATTCTCCTTCTTTGTTCTGTATATTCTCTGTGTCCCTTTGTAGAATTGAAAGAAAATGAATTATATACTTGAGTCTTCTTCTTCCTTTACTTTGATAGCCATTGGAAGACAGCATTAATTGCTTTCCTTAACTGTCCATGCCTCAAAGGAAATGACAGGCAGACATTCCTTAGAAAATTCCTTGAGCCATGCACCAGATATGCTGTAACGGCCAATAAATCTTCAGCATTAATTGTCTGTCAGAAGGAATTTGAATTCCTATCCAAAATCGACGGAAGTCTGGAAGGCATCGAGCTCACAGAAAAACGTCGATCTGAGCACGACACACGTCGGCCAGAGAGTGTTTTCTGTAAGCAGAACTGGGTTCGATGGAACGTCGAGCTGAGGTCGACTCCACGTCGAGCTGAGGTCGACTCTGCGTCGAGCTGAGGTCGACTCTGCGTCGAGCAGAGGTCGACTCTACGTCGAGCTGAGATCGACTCTGCGTCGAGCTGAAGTCGACTATGCGTCGAGCTGAGATCGACTCTGCGTCGAGCTGAAGTCGACTATGCGTCGAGCTGAAGACTACTCTAACTAGCCTATGTGACCTTTATAACAACATGGAGGTCACAACACACAATCCCTATAGAAATATAGTCATCCTGGTCCAAATAGTAATAGGGTGTTCCAACAAACTCTTCTACCACTCTGGTAGGAATCCACTACAGGTTTTTGTTCAGGTGCCCTGCCACCAACTGATCTGCTTCAGGTAGATCAAGTAGACCCTTTGAGCTTTTGATCAGGAGCTCAAAATCCAACACAGGTTTTTGCTAAGGTGCCCTGCCACCAAGGTTCACTTTTGAAGGGAGTAATAACCCTTTATACAGGAGGTTGAGAGAGGGTTAGAGGATCTTCTCTATTGTTAAAACAATATTAGAGAAGCAAGTGGATTGCACAGAGCTAGAAAGCTCTAAAGAATCAAGGCTCCCCCTAGCTTAGTGATATCCAGGAAGAAGTCTTGCTTCAGGGTGCAGGAACTCTTTTGAACTTGTGATAGAGAGTTTTCTATAAGTTCTTGAAGGTGCAGCTTGAAGAAGACTCTTGATTTGTAATGGATGTTCTTCTTCAACAGCTTTTCTTCATTCTTCTTCTTCTTCTTGAGACTCTGAGTGAAAGTTCCTGGCAGCAGGATGAACTCAGGATTGAAGAAGAGAGAGATGAAGAAGGTCAATCTTCTCAGTTGGATGTAACAATATCTGAGAGATGTATCTCTTCTTATTTTGAATCTGTATATGAATATCTGTGAGTTTCTCTCTTCTATATGTTGTGTTGTTGTATATATTTTCTTCTTTCAAAAGAAGCTCTTTATATAGTGGCCTTTGTAACGGCTCTAATCTTTGTTTGAATTTTGTCTTCTTCATAGATCTTCGATCTGGGCTGTAAGTAGCACAAAACAAAACATATCCTGCAGACAGACATGCTATAAAGGGATAACGCTTTCTAAGAAGCTGCAAATCCAATCTGATAAAAGGAGTTCTAAAGAAAGTCACATCATACTAAACTCTTTACGTCCAGAGAAGACTTTTGTGTCTAACGGCTATAAAGGACAGCATGGCAGATTTAAGCAAAAAGATATTTCAACTAATAAGACAAAAGACTTTGTTAGATAAAGCTTGACTTATGCACAAAGGATGGGGCAAAGATTGCCTTGAGATGTATGCATAAAATCAATTAAATAATCTTTAATAAAATATGCTAAATAAATAGGAAATAAATCAAAGAACAGAAAGAGTACAAAATTACTAAAGGCAGACAGAAGAACGTCGAACGACCCTCGGAGATCGTCGACTGAACCACAAAGATCGTCGACCTATCAGAACAGATAGTCGAACGACACAGATAGTCGAACTATCAAAGCAGATAGTCGAGCTATCAAAAAGATAGTCGATCCATCAAACAGATGGTCGAACTATCAACACAGAGCAGATTGTCGAACTATCAAACAGATAGTCGAACTATCAACAACAGAACACATAGTCGAACTATAAAACAGATAGTCAAACTATCAACAACAGAATAAATAGTCGAACTATCAGAGCAGATAATCGAGCTATCAGATAGTTGAACTATCAAGGTAGATAGTCGAACTATCAAGCAAAACAGATAGTCGAACTATCAAACAGATAGTCGAGCTATCAGATAGTTGAACTTTCCATGCAGATAGTTGAACTATCAAACAGAACAGATAGTCGACCTATCAAACAGAAAGTCGAGCTATTAGATAGTTGAACTATCAAGGCAGATAGTCGAACTATCAAGAAATCTCTCTGGTCAAGAGAAGTCGAGCGAGGTTCGACGATCGACGAGGCAGATACCACAGATCGTCGAGCTAACAAGAGTTGAACTAACTCAGAGATAGACGATCTGCTGACTGACGATAGTCAACCAACTGATAGACGATCGTCGACTAGTTGATAGACGATAGTCGAGCGGCGTTCGACCATAGTCGAACCAAAATCAACTTAACCAAATTTTCATCTGGATAAGTGATAACTCTACAACTGAAGCAATCTAACCAAACAACTAACCTTTGATCATAGATAAATCTTGGGTTAAGAAACTAATTGAGAAGACTAAACTCAAATCCAACCTAGGGTACCAACAATCTCCCCCTATTTGGGTTAAGTCTCTCAAAACAAAAACTACAGGAAATAAATATAACTCAGGAAAAGAAACACCTAAGCAACAAATTGCATTAAACAATCAGTCAAAATAATCTGACAATAAATAAAACTTAAGCAACATCAGAATCTGGTTTAGATACAGAAGAACCAGGAAGAAAAGAAATTTTTCTGAAATGATCTAAAGCTTCCTTCTTTGATATCTTTAAATCTTGTTCTCCAATAATTTTAGATTCTCCTGTTCTTGGCACTACTGCTTCTGGGTGCTTTTCCATATATTTATAAGGATCAAAAACCTCAGGTCTAACTTGGAATTTGTCGAGCTCCTTCTTTCTGAATTTAGACATAGTAGTTAAGCCTGTAATATCTTTCCTTCAGCTTTGGCATGTCTGATTTGAGCTGATCCAACTAGTTCAAGAAATCTAGCCATCCTGAAATCAGGATTTAGCTCTTGGCTTTCATATTCATTTTCACCAGTTGAATCTAAAGGTTTTACAGTTTTGAATTTTGTAGAGAGTTCCAGCAAACTTGCAGCTGGCTCTTTATTTTCTTGAATAACTAAAGAAGCTGGAGGAGCAAACTCTGCATATTTTTACTTGATTTTTCAGAGTGAATAATCCTTTTACTTTTTGAATCAGTTTTCTTCGTTTGAGCTGGCTTTTTGGATGGTATGCTTTTGCTTTCTTTTAGAGATGATGCTTTCCTCTTGGGTGAAGGAGGAGGAGAAAAGGTTGGCTTCTGATATACAATCTCCTTCACTTAATCTTTTGTATCAGCATCTTGTCTTTAATGTCCAGATTGAGATCAGCTTTGATATCCTGGATTGCTTCTTCTTTGATGTGCTTGAGACGGAGTGAATCTAGCAGAAGAGGCTGATGGATTGGCAGAAATATTTCCAGATGCTCCTGCACTTGGAGGTGGAGGAGGAGGTCCTCTGGGATTCCATTTTTGAGCTGGACTGTCATACCTTTTGCTTTTCTTTTTCTGCTTTTGTTGGTTTCTCGATAATCCCATCCAATGTTGATATTCTTTAGACTTGGAATCTATCCCTTTCAGTATCTAATAGGGAACATCATGATAAGGATTAGGAGGAGGAGGAGCAGCAGCTTTCTTTTTCCTTTTTGCTACTTTCTTCTTCTTAGAATTTTCTGACTCATCAGAATCCTCCTCATCATCAGAATGAGATGATGGAGGTTGATCATAGGGATCAAAAGCCTCTTGCTCAGCTTGTTCTTTGGCTTTTAATGCAGCTTTCTCTTTATCTTCTTCTAAGGCATCCTGTACCAGAAGAGTATCCAAATCTAGTCTTGGGGTGTCATCCCAGATTGTTGATTTTTCTTCTTGTACATCTGAAACTTTTTCTTGATCATCTTGCACAGCTATCTGAGCTGGAGGAGTAGATACAGGATCTTGAACAAAAGGTTCTTGAGCTTGTTCTAGAGCTGGTTCTGGATCCGGTTCTAGAGCAACTTGAACTTCTTGAACTAGATCTGAAACCAAAGAGACACAAAGGTGTTCTAAATGGTATCTAAACATTCCTTCTTATTCACAGGCTAGCATGTCAGTTAACATGTCAAGGAATTGAGTAAATGAATTACCTTCAGAATTTCCTTCAGAATTTCCTAACTCCAACAAGTCATCTAGATAGGAGGTAATGACTCCTTCTAGGAATAAAGCAACTAAGGGAGTGGAGGCATCTTCAAGGCACACTTTGAAGGCAAATTCTGCTTCCATTATGATATCAGATGGCCTCTGAACTGGTGCTGGTTCTATAGAAGATGTTGCAATGTCAACTGGAATTGCTGTTTCTTTTTGAATTTCTGCTTGGGGATCTGCTGGAAGAGTAACAAGGGGCAGTCCTGAGGCATCTTCCTCGAACATCTCCCCCTGCCTGATTTCAGTAGATACTGAAGTCAGGCCCCTAACTGAAGAGGGCTCAGCAGACTTAGAGAGGGCTATGATGTAGGATGTCAGGGAAGAGATGGTAGAAATAAGTGGTGCAATTGCTTCTTATATTATGATTTTTATTAAAGGAGTAATTAGCTCCAAGATGTTTGCAATGAAAGCTAGGGTTATTTCAAATGATAGTGAGGGAATCACAGTAGATGGAAGATCATCTGGGACGGTGGTCTCCTGATGAGATATGTTGTGAACTAGTGATTGATGGGTGGATGCAGGAGGATCATCATGATCTGAATGAGAAATTGGTGACTGAGGTGGAGTGTGGAGAGTCTCAGAAGCTAACAAATCAAAACTAGGATGAGAAATCCTAGCAAGATGTGAAGTGAGTGGAGATGCTGGTGGTGATGCATGGAGAATAGTGGAGGAATCAAGTAGAAGAGACACATTGGATTTAGATGGTAATGCAGAAGTGGATGGCAATGCAAAGGAAGTGGATGGCAATGCATAAGTAGAAGTAATGGGGGGAATGGAAGAGCCTTCTTTATGTAGGTGGGGAGTGACTGATATAGTCCTTGTGCTCTCAGATAAAACAGGAGCTACCCTAGCTGGTGAAGGCTTCTGAATGCTCCTTTTCCACATAACAAATAATGTGGGATCCATTTTCTTACTGGCATTGATGGAAGTTGCAACTGTACCCAACAGTTGAGGATATTTTTCTTTCAGAAATATTCCTATCACCCTTCCAAGGGTTACTTCCTTCTTGCTGTTCTTCTTTCTAATCAAATCAAACACTATACTTGCCTAATCTATCTCTTTCTTATTGATAATTGCACTCATTAGGGCAAACTGCTGCCTGGTTATATTATCATGAGCCGAGTGCTTACCTAACAGCACTTTTCCAACAAGTTCAGCTAAGAACTTTATTCTCAACGGGAAGTTCACTTTCAGCAACATTGTAGGAATGCCCTCAGCATGTCTTAGCTCGATGAGCATTCTTCCGTACTCTTGAATGTCTTGGTCATACTCATCTTGTCCATTTAATAATCCAAAAATTTCAGTCAGAATGGCAGGAGTCAGGATTACCTCTCCGCCGCCTATTGTCCCGGTCATGGATTCGTCGCTGGAAGACGAAGAGTAAACCCACTCTTTGATCTCTGGGATGTTGATCTTGATCCTTGTTGACATAAGTTTTTCCAAACCTTGATCCTTGCAGAGCTGTAGCATCTCTATAATCTCCACATCGCAAGCGCTGAACGAGTCGAAATCCACTCTGAAACCGACATCAAACTTCATCGCTATCAGGAGAGCTGGAGCAACTGCCATTGATTTGGTTGGAGAGGACGACGAAGATGAAATGACAGAAGGTGCAGGGTAGAGCTCAAGCAAAAAGACGGAATACGAAAAGACAAGCTCTGTAGACTACTAAAAAGACGATCTCTTAACCTAGGTCGACCATCGATTTTACATTAAAATAGTAATCGTCGATCTATTTTAACAGATACTGGAGACGATAGTCGAACGGTCGTTCGACGATCGTTTCCTGAAGCAGAGTAGTCGATCAATCGTTCGACTATTTCTGTCTTCACAAACAAACAAGCCGTCGTCACCCATAGGTCGACGATAGGCTCGGCCTGTTCGACTATCGTCGAACGTCGTTCGACAATCTTCAAACAGATTTCAACAAAGGCAGAAGTCACACTTAGTCTTTTCCATTAATCATGCCTAGTTGAACCAAAAAGAATAGATGCTTCTGTTCATCTAAGGGCTTGGTGAAAATATCACCTCTTTGAAGGTCAGTGGATATTAACTCAAGGCTGATCTTGTTCTTTTCCACACAATCTCTCAGGAAATGGTGTCTAATCTCAATGTGCTTGGTTCTAGAGTGGTGCACAGGATTTTGTGCAATGGAGATAGCACTGGTACTGTCACACATGATTTTGGTGTTCTTGTGTGTGTACCCATAATCCAAAAGCTGGTTTTGAATCCACAGGATCTGTGAACAACAACTAGCAGCTGCTATATATTCAACCTCTGTAGTTGAAGTTGAGACAGAAGCCTGTTTCTTACAGAACCAAGAGACCAATCTCTCTCCCAGGAACTGACATGTTCTTGAGGTACTTTTCCTGTCAACTCTACAACTAGCATAGTCAGAATCAGAGTATCCAATTAACTCAAATTCTGATTCAGCTGGGTACCATAGTCCTAAATTTGGACATCCCTTCAGGTATCTCAAAATTCTCTTGAGAAGAATCAAATGAGATTTCTTGGGGTTGACCTGGAATCTAGCACATAGGCATGTGGCAAACATTATATCTGGTCTACTTGCAGTTAAATACAATAGGGAACCAACAATGGCCCTATAGTTTTTCTGATCAACTGGCTTACCCTGATCATCAGAATCTATAACTACATTAGTAGCTATAGGTGTATGCATTGCTGAAGCATCAACCATCCCAAACTTCTTTACCAATTCCTTGGCATATTTGGATTGGGAGATGAATATGCCATCAGCATCTTGCTTTACTTGGAGACCAAGAAAGTAAGACAGCTCACCCATACCACTCATCTCAAACTTAGAATGCATCAGGTCTGAGAACTTTTTGCATAGTTTGGGATCAGTGGAGCCAAAAATAATATCATCCACATAAACTTGAAATAACAGGATGGTGTCCTTGTGGTGCTTAACATAAAGGGTTATATCAACTACTCCCCTAACAAAGTTGTGCTCTAACAGGAAACTAGCTAGAGTCTCATACCAGGCTCTGGGTGCTTGTTTATGTCCATAAAGAGCTTTTTACAACTTGTAAACAAATGAGGGTTGAGTTGAAGAGACAAACCCAGGAGGTTGTTCAACAAACACCTCTTCCTTTAGCTCACCATTTAGGAATGCACTCTTGACATCCATTTGAAAAACCTTAAACTTCATATAGGCTGCATAGCCTAGAAAGATCCTTATTGCCTCTAGCCTTGCAATAGGGGCAAAGGTTTGGTCATAATCTATACCTTCCTCCTGTCTGTAGCCCTGAGCTACAAGCCTAGTTTTGTTCCTTACAATAATTCCATTTGCATCCAACTTGTTTCTAAACACCCACTTGGTGCCTAAGATTAGTTGGCCTTTAGGTCTTGGAACCAAAGTCCATACTTTACATCTTTCAAATTGACTTAGCTCCTCTTGCATAGCAATGATCCAGTGGGGATCTAGCTCAGCATCTTTTATGGTGAGGGACTCAATCTATGAAAGGAAACAAGCATGCATCACATCCTGTGTTAATTGATGTCTTGTTTGCACACCAGCTGATTTGTAACCAATCACTTAAGATGTAGGATGATCTCTAAGTGTGACAAGATTAGTATGTGGGATGTGATCTTCAGCAACAGTTTGGATTAATTCCTCCTGAGGAATTGGATCAACTGTTGGTGGTACAACAACTGCTTCCATAGTGTCTTCATCACTGTCTGAGTCAGTGATATGAAGAGTTGATAGATGGAGAATCTCTTGAGTGACATCTTTGCATGATTCTGATACCTGCAATGAGCTTGAGGAAGGAGAAGATTCCTTCTCCTTGTAAAACATCTTTGACTCATCAAAAGAAACATGCAAAGACTCCTCTATTTTAGATGTTGATTTATTAAACACCCTATAAGCTTTGCTTACTTGGGAATATCCAAGAAAAATTCCCACTGAAGCTTTTGCTTCAAACTTTCTAAGGTATTCTTTGTTGTTATTGTGAATATACACTACACAACCAAAGACTCTAAAATAATTAATTTTAGGTTTCTTTCCTTTAAGCAACTCTTAAGGAGTTTTACTCTTAAGCTTGTGTATAAGACATCTGTTCAAGACATAATTAGCTGTGCTAACAGCTAGTGCCCAATAAGAGAGATACATGTTAGCATCTGCCAATAATGTTCCAGCAGCTTCAATCAGGGTTCTATTCTTCCTTTCCACTACCCCATTTTGTTTGGGAGTTCTAGGAGCAGAGAAGGTATGTTTGATACCTTCTTTCTCACAGAATTCTTGCATGAGAAGAGACTAAAACTCAGTACTATGATCACTTCTGATCAAGGCAACATGAGTAGAATACTCAGTCTGCACACATAGCAAAAAGTCTGTAAGAACTTTTAAGTTAACAGCCTTAGTTCTTAAGAAGAACACCCAAGTGAACCTAGAGAAGTCATCTAAAATCACTAAAGTGTAATACATCCCTCCTAGACTCTGTACATTTATTGGTCCAAAAAGGTCCAAATGTAATAAATACAGGATTCTAGGTGAATCACTTTTATTTACAGATTTAAAGGAGTTTTTGGTTTACTTGCCTAATTGACAAGCCTTGCATAGGCTCTCCTTCTTGTAGGGGCAAGAAGGTAAACCTATAACAAGGTTGTATTTAGATAACCTAGATATGTTCTTGAGGTTAACATGGCTAAGCCTCCTATGCCATAAGGTGTTATTATTTGTTACTTCATTAAACAGGCAGATTTCAGATTGAGTTGAGTTAAAATCTACTAAGTAAATATTACCCTGTCTAATGCCTACTAACACAACATTACTATTTAAAGTAATATTACAGAGAGTGTTAGTGAAAGATACCTGATATCCTTCATCACATAACTGGCTTACTGAGATTAGGTTGTGCTTCAGTCCAGTTACATATGCAACCCTTTTGAATGTTACTGCTCCAATGGTAATCCTACTATATCCTTCAGTTTGACCACAGCTGGAATCCCCAAAGATCACCTTTTGTCCAAGCTTGGCCTTGTATCTTGACATATTTTCTTTAATTCCTGTCATGTGTTTGGAATAGCCACTATCTAAATACCATTTATCTTTAGTAATTGGATAGGTCTTCACCTGCAAATTAAACAGTTAGACATTGTGGACCCAGACAACCTTGGGTCCATTATTCTTCACATAATGAAAACTTGAAATAAAAGAATAAGCAGGTTTGGGTTTATATCCTAAAGGGTAAGATCTCCCAGGTGGGATACTCCATGCAGTTGATGGGTCAACAAACCTAGGATTTCTATTTACATTAGGGTTTCTAAGGTTCAGGTGATAATTTTGAAAATCATATTGAAATCGTCGATCATCGTTCGACGATCGAAGCTCAAATCATCGAGCATCGTTCGACCATTAAGCCTTCGATCGCCGAGCAGCGTTCGACGACTTTTGTAGTTCCTTAAATTTTTGCTTCCTCTTTTCTCTCTTAGCTTTATTTAAGGCCTTGTTAACTAGATTTACTTGCTCAGTATTCTTTATTCCATCAGCTGAAATAAAGTTTACTGGAGTTGAAAGATGATTTTTAAGAACCAATGGGGGTTCACTTGATGAGGCTCCTAAGCCTAGCTTATTATTGCCTGACCTAGTGTTTATCATGCTAGTGATCTCTAGCAGCTTAAGGCTTCTACCATTTAGAGATTCTTCTAATCTTTTTGATTTAGCTAGTTCATTTTTACGAAATTTTATTTCTTCACTGGACTTAGTGAGTTCTGCTTCTAACCTAGCATTTTCAATGGAGAGGATTTCTGATTCTGCTATCCTATTTCTAAGCTCCTTAATTTCTTTTTCTGAACTAATTAAATCTAAACAAAGGGATTTAAATTCAGATTTAAATTAAGCAGAAGAAAAATCATAAGAAGATAATACCTGATCTTCTGTAGGCATTTCTTCATCATCATCAAAACTCTCTGCAACTGAGTGATTGCTACAAGCATCAATTGCCATAAGGCAAATTTCCTTTGCCTTCTTCTCTTCATCATCTTCACTGGAGCTTGAGGAGGAAGATTCCTCATCTGAATCACTCCAGGTTTCAGCAACAAATCCTTTCTCCTTCTTCTTATTTTTGTAGGAGGAGGACTTGGAGTGCTTCTTGTGATGTTCTTTTTCTTTTCTCTTTTCTTTGTTCTTTTCCTCTGGACACTCTAGTAGAATGTGTGCAGGTTTCCTGCAACCATAACAGATAATTTTTTTAGCAAGAGATCTGTCATACCTTGGTTTATCTTCATATCTTGAAGACTTCTTTCTGAAGTCCTTTCTGCCCATCTTGAGAAACCTTTTGGCAAAGAGTGCCATCAGCTCCTCATTCGATTGGCTTCCTTCAGAAGCATCAGCAGCTTTGAGAGTAAGAGTTTGCTCTTTCCTTGTTGGAGTTGGAGTCTTGGCTTCAGCCTCAGTTTCCCTGGTCTTTAAAACTTGCTCAAAAGATTTGAGCTTTCCAAGGAGGGCTTCAGTTGAGATCTCAGTAGTACTTCTGGCCTCCTTGATGGGCCAGATCCTAAGATCCCATGTGCTGGGGAAGCACATCAGTAACTTATCATTGACCTCTGTCAATGTTATCTCCTTATCAAGGGTTCTCAGCTCATTGATGATTGAGCTGAGCCTGGTGTACATTCCTTCAACTGATTCAGCTTCAGTCTTCTTGAAGTTTTCATATTGGGATATAAGGTTGGACCTTGTGTCCTTCCTCTCATCAGATGAACCAGCTACAATCTGGTTTAGTGAGTCCCGCATGGCTTTTGCAGAAGTGCAATCAGCCACATTCTGAAAGGGTTCATCAGACATAGTATGAGCCAGAATATTCATGGCTTTTGCATCAGCTACTTTGGCCTTCTTGTATGCATCATTGTAGTCTGGAGGTGGTACTACGCTGAGATTTGTAGATGTTGTAGCAGTGGCTGCAGTAGGTGGTGTTGGAGGTCCTGTCAAAATAGAAGACAAAATATCTTCATCAATAGAATTTATATATAACTTGATTCTTGCCTTCCAGATGCTGAACTTAGTTAAGTTGCATACTGGAGGTTTGGTGCTAGAGTAATCCTTGTACTGGGCCATGAAGTGAATATCTATAAGCTTGGTATCTATCAGGATCTTGTTACTCAGGTGTTAGCCTGTACAGTCAGTCAACCTCCCTCTGATACCAATTGAAAGTGAGGATAGATACAACTCTAGAGGGGGGGGGGTGAATAGAGTATTCAAAAATTATGACACCCTACTCAACTCCCTTAGAGTTAATTTGCGGAATGAGTTTATAGATATTTGAAACCCTAGAGCCTAACACAAAGTGAAGTGCACTTGAGAAAGCTAACTGTAATTACAGTTGAGCTTTGGTCCTATCACAGCAACTAGCAATCCTAGTTATTTCTACTCACAGCCACAGTGCAATAAATTAATTAAGCAACACAGACGACATAAGAAGATTTATAGTGGTTCCCTCTAAATAGATACGTCTACTCTTCTACCACCTTGCTAGGAATCCACTACAGGTTTTTATTCAGGTGCCCTGCCACAAACTAATCTGCTTTAGGTAGATTAAGTAGACCCTTTGAGCTTTTGATCAGGAGCTCAAAATCCAACACAGGTTTTTGCTAAGGTGCCCTGCCACCAAGGTTCACTTTTGAAGGGAGTAATAACCCTTTATACAGGAGGTTGAGAGAGGGTTAGAGGATCTTCTCTATTGTTAAAACAATATTAGAGAAGCAAGTGGATTGCACAGAGCTAGAAAGCTCTAAAGAATCAAGGCTCCCCCTGGCTTAGTGATATCCAGGAAGAAGTCTTGCTTCAGGGTGCAAGAACTCTTTTGAACTTGTGATAGAGAGTTTTCTATAAGTTCTTGAAGGTGCAGTTTGAAGAAGACTCTTGATTTGTACTAGATGCTCTTCTTCAACAGCTTTTCTTCCTTCTTCTTCTTCTTCTTGAGACTCTGAGTGAAAGTTCCTGGCAGCAGGATGAACTCAGGATTGAAGAAGACAGAGATGAAGAAGGTCGATCTTCTCAGTTGGATGTAATGATATCTGAGAGCTGTATCTCTTCTTGTTTTGAATCTGTATATGAATATCTGTGAGTTTCTCTCTTCTATATGTTTTGTTGTTGTATATATTTTCTTCTTTCAAAAGGAGCTCTTTATATATGGGCCTTTGTAACGGCTCTAATCTTTGTTTGAATTTTGTCTTCTTCTGAGATCTTCGATCTGGGCTGTAAGTAGCACAAAACAAAACATATCCTGCAGACAGACATGCTATAAAGGGATAACGCTTTCTAAGAAGCTGCAAATCCAATCTGATAAAAGGAGTACTAAAGAAAGTCACATCATACTAAACTCTTTAC
This sequence comes from Platanthera zijinensis, assembly GCA_039513925.1. NCBI lineage: Eukaryota > Viridiplantae > Streptophyta > Magnoliopsida > Asparagales > Orchidaceae > Platanthera > Platanthera zijinensis. The sequence goes on along the minus strand of CM077079.1, from coordinate 208,870,698 downwards.
GGCCAGAGAAGACTTTTGTGTCTAACGGCTATAAAGGACAGCATGGCAGAATAAAGCAAAAAGATATTTCAACTAATAAGACAAAAGACTTTGTCAGATAAAGCCTTACTTATGCACAAAGGATGGGGCAAAGATTGCCTTGAGATGTATGCACAAAATCAATGAAATAATCTTTAATAAAATATGTTAAATAAATAGGAAAAAAATCAAAGAACAGAAGGAGTACAAAATTACTAAAGGTAGACAGAAGAACGTCGAACGACCCTTGGAGTTCGTCGACCGAACCACAGAGATCGTCGACCTATCAGAACAGATAGTCGAACGACATAGATAGTCAAACTATCAAAGCAAATAGTCGAGCTATCAAAAAGATAGTCGATCTATCAAACAGATGGTCGAACTATCAACACATAGCAGATAGTCGAACTATCAAACAGATAGTCAAACTATCAACAACAGAACAGATAGTCGAACTATCAAACAGATAGTCGAATAATCAACAACAGAACAGATTGTCGAACTATCAGAGCAGATAGTCGAGCTATCAGATAGTTGAACTATCAAGGCAGATAGTCGAACAATCAAACAAAACAGATAGTCGAACTATCAAATAGATAGTTGAGCTACTAGATAGTTGAACTATCAAAGCAGATAGTTGAAATATCAAACAGAACAGATAGTCGTCCTATCAAACAGATAGTAAAGCTATCAGATAGTTGAACTATCAAGGCAGATAGTCGAACTATCAAGAAATCTGTCTGGTCAAGAGAAGTCGAGCGGGGTTTGACGATCGACGAGGCAGATACCACAGATCGTGGAGCAAACAAGAGTTGAACTAACTCATAGATAGACGATCTGCTGACTGACGATAGTCGACCAACTGATAGACGATCGTCAAACAGTTGATAGACGATAGTCGAGCGGCGTTCGACCATAGTCGAACCTAAAACAACTTAACGTAATTTTCATCTGGATAAGTGATAACTCTACAACTAAAGCAATCTAACCAAACAACTAACCTTTGACCATAGATAAATCTTGGGTCAAGAAACTAATTGAGAAAACTAAACTCAAATCCAAACTAGGGTACCAACACTATCCTAGGCTCAGGCACCTTCCAGAGAAAGGAGAAGCGCTTTATAATGGTTCACATCGAGTCGATCCCCTTTGAAGAACTTGTAGATGTCCTTCTACACCCCTTCCAGTTTACTATCTGCGAAGGAGGCTTCATCACAGACTTGTGGGTTAACTTGCAGTGGTTCAATCTGCTCCTCAAAGATCAGATATCGCTTTGACCGGCTCTGTATCTTGTTCGCTTGGTTCACGACCTTCAACCCTCGGAAACCGAAGTATAAATGCCCTCAGAAAAACTTCGTTTTGGAGTCCATTATAGACCGCACCGAGAAGCATTTTCTGAAGAGACTCATTGAGAAGCGGACTCCTTCAGACCACAAGTATGAGATAAAGTTGTAGATGGAGGCTATTGAATTTGGTGGCAGCTATTTGGGCACAATCCCATAGTGATCGAAGATTGCTATAACTTCCAGCATAATCGGAAACCGGAAGTCGCAGTCAAAGTGATCTATTGAGATTGCGATCTTGTGGGCATCAGACGAATTAATCCTCTCATGCGGTAGTACAAGCCGCATGAGCAGTGAAATCCCCTGCATATATTTATTTGTGAAGTCTTCTAGATCGGCGTGTGTAAGCCATCACTCTTTATAGTCTGCAGAGTGGAAGGCCAAAGTTGCATCGGTTCTAACCGCCGTTGCCTTGTCAAACCACATCAATTTTTCCTTAACTCGTAACTTGAAATTTCTTGTAAAAATCTCCAAAAACCTCTCTAATTATAGAATTACAGTGATCCTCAATGATCGATGTCAAATCGCCATTAGGTTTACAAGCCATGTGACCTCAACCTGCGAAGCCCAGTCAAAGTAATCGTATTAATCTACTATTTAGTTCGCTAGTTCGCGCGATTTGATCCCTGAACTTGTGAGATTTTTGTAGAAACATAATTGGTATGGCGACTAAAATTTATAAGCCGCACAAATCGAGAATAGTTCGCAGAACCATGAAGCAAATACTCAGCAATTAAGCGTGTTGGGTCCATTGATGACAACGTCCTATATTTGAAGAAGACTAACAAGTCAATGGTATACACATTAATGTAATTGATAAATATTTAAGTTCATTGTACGCAGGTTATACTGTACTACATTGGTTAGTCAGGAAGTAAGAGTCACAATGATAGTTGGACTCAAGACAGGTTACTTGATAAGGCAGAAAATCTACTAAGTCCAGAAGCATTGAGTGGACTCACTTCACTCAATTCCAAAAGCCTAAAAACATTGACAGAACTACATGCAGTCAAAGCCGCAGTGTTGCTGACAAAAAATCTGTCAAAGGAAATGATGGAGACGACGACCCCCAACATGTTGAAGATGATGACGGCATGCTTGCTGAAGTTCCTACTCCGTCACCAACCCTAGGATTTGCGGCGCAAGATGACCAAGGAATGGAGGCGGCCAATATTATTTTATTTGAATCATTAGGTTCTTTTTGTGCAATGTTTATTATAATGTAATGTTTAAAACATTTGTGTGTGTTATTTCTTTATTTTGGGTTGCATGTAGCCAAAGTTTGATGTAAGCCTATATAAGACCATGATGTAATTCATTTTGGTTAGATAAGAATGAAAAAGAAAACTTAAATTTCAAGTTGAAATTTCCCCCATCCTTTCTTTCTCCCTCCTTGGCAATTTTCGGCCACATCTCATCCTCTCCCACTCTTGGCCGCCGGCCACCCTCTCCCTCCTCTCTCTATTCAGCCCCCTCTCCACCTCCTCCTCCTCTTATAAACATTCTCCCAAAGCGCACATCACCCTCTCCAAAACCGAGCCCTCCGATCTCTCCCTCTTGAATTTTCGGTCACCCTTCCACAATTACCTAGCTGCCAACCCCCTCTTCCTCCTTTGCTAATCTCGGCAACCATCTCCCTTACCCATCTTAACTAGTCTCCACAAGATCAGCCCCATCTCAAGAAAACCGCCACCCCAACACCACCAAAACCGACCATCTCCATCACATAACCCAACCTAGCCCTCCTCCTTGAGATCTCGACCAAGACACCAACATCCTATTGTTGAATCCACTCCGACGTGAAGCGAAGAAGGCAGACGAGTTCCTCTCCTTTCGGCGTGACTCCGGCGGAGCCGTTGAAGAATGATCGAGAGAATAGCTAGTCAGAATCATCTATTCCGATTGGGTAACGAAACCTTGCTACTTGTGTGTTTTTCCATCTAGATTAATTTTTATGGTGGAATACTTTGTCGTTGAATCTTGATAACATTAATTTTATCGTGGTTTCTTTGATTGATTTTTTTGTTCATCCTTATTTTATTTAAGTTTAAGAGGTTTGGCGACCCTTCATTTTTTTTTGTTGGGAGAGATTTACAGTTTCCGAATCGCAAATTTTGGTAGATCTCTTTTGGTACAATCATCGCTCGATCGGACCGGGTGGGTCCTTTTAGCCAAAAAGAATATTTGCATATAGCCCTTTTATTCGATCCTAATCGGTTTTGCTACCCGTACGTTTGTATTTAATTGATATAATTGCTAAGCGTGTGTGTTGTGTTGGAATTTGTGCGAGTGTAAGATTTGATCGTAGAGAGACAATCGTGCTTAGTCCATAGATTTTACGGTGTCAACGCGTGAGCCTGCATCAATTTGGTATCAGAGGGAGGTTGACGTCAATTTCCTATTGGCACCCTTCCCTTTTAATTGTACGCTGACACACACTTGTCTTGCACGTTTATTTGTAAAAATTACAAAAACAAATTTTTGGTATGCCAATAGCGGCCCATATTTTTATTTTTCTGCAAAAAAAATCAAAAAAATTTATTTAATAATCTTCATATTATTTTCAGCAAGAAAATCAAAATTTTATAATTATTACCCTAGTTGCTAAGGGGGAACAATTCCGTCTATCTTAGATTATATGGGTCAGAATCTTTAATTCTTGTATGTGCACAAGAATCAGATCGAGTTTTCTCTCCGGTTCTCACTGATATTGCCTATGATGTTTACGCTTCCCATTTAGACTATTGGTATGATAAATCCATGGCTAAACATACCCCGGCCTTACCTTCATACCATAGAATTCCAACCGTCCACACACTATTCCTCGCACTAAGAGTGAGATACCCACGTTTGATTATTATGGGAATTATCAAAATTTTAGGGACTGGCTTAAGGGGATATAAACTATTATGATTATCACGTATGGGGCGACCACTACAAGGTTGTCATAGCCCGAGAGAGCTTAGTTTGTCCAGCCTGGGTGTTTTGCTGAACGAAGAACGCTGTGTTGGTAGCTGTCCATATGCTTGGGCGGACATGCGAAGCCTACTCTCGGATCAATTTGATCCTGCCTACCTCCGCACTGCTGAAACTAAGCTTGTAAGTGAGTATCGTTATTGAGCTAGACTCGCAGCAACTCATAAGAGTTACCCTATGCCTCAGGATAGATCTTTTCCCCACAATGATAGGACTACACCTAGTGTGCCTAATTCCACTCCTAAGGAAAATACGCAGTTTAGACCATATGTTTTGGAATCGAAAAATGTTACTAATAGGGTTATTCCTCCTTTAGCCTCAGCGTCTAAGCCCCTTGAGATAGTGACTGATACCTTTGAGGATTCTGATGTGGATATAGTATCTCTGGATTCTTAAGATGAACAACTAGGTGAGAGTATTCCTTCACGTACGATAGTGCCCGACGAGTCTGATTACTCAGAAACTTGGGGAATCCCTAGTGATTTAAAAGACGATCTATGTGATGATTACATTCCGATCATTAAGAGTATTTCATTACCTATTACTTGCATTTCTAGTGTTGTGTCTGTCCACCCTAGTATTGAGCGCCCTCTCCAGGATACGATCCCCATCGTGATAGAGTCTACGATCTCACCCACTGAGATTATATCTGAGTTATCTAAGGAGCTTGAAAGTGAGGATGTCCCTAGTGTTATTATGGATGATTTACCTTATGAGGGAAGGTTAGTTTTTGATGATTTTAGTGTTGAGAACCCGAAGGATATCTCTTAGATGTTATCACCATTGCTCGAAGCTACTTGTGGATTAGAAATTTTGTTGGGTTCAATTTTACTTATTTTCGAGACCTTTACTTATTCTGATTTGGATGATATATCTAGGCGGAAAAATTTTCTAGTGAGGAAGTTGTACTTTTGGATGACGTCAGTGATGTAGACCTGGATGAGAGTTCCATGATTTTGTCACCGATGGATGAAATTAATACTGATTTGGATTTTATCCCAGGTTTGATTTCGCCGACCCTTCCTCGAGATTATTTGCCCACATTAGTTGACTTTTTAGGACGTGGAACCGGTAGTCCTAGTCTGAGTTTTTGTGACACGCCCACTCTTTTAGTTCCTACTTTTGCGTTATCTTGGCGCTTAGATATTAGTAAGTTGACCGCACTAGTATTTGGTTTGTTCACCGCACCCCGTAGATTTGACTACGTGTCCCATTTGAATGATCATTTTTCTGCGTGCCCGTCTACGGTTCTGTGCTCCCCTGCGACCAATCCTGAGTCTTTGGAAATTGTGCCTCTGGATGTGGTATCACTTAAACATTCTTATATACCAGTCCCGGTTGCACGCATTTACCCACCGCCTTTTGATGACCCTAATTTTATACATTAGTGACTATAGAAAGACCCCTTGAGTTGTATCTCTCTCACATCCTATCACATTCGGGTGCATCAAACTCCATTTTCTATGATGTGCGGTTCTCCTTGGCATATCTTCATTCCAAGCTTGAAAATATTAAATATAAAATTAAAACTGCGAGTTTGGAGCCCATTAAAATAAAATTTGATTATAAGTCTCCCGTGCCACCAGACTTTACCCCCTTATCCTTCGTATTTGGGTTAAGTCATGAAGCACATGGGTTCACTCCTCATGGTTGTAAGATACTTAGGCGCACTTTTAAAAAATTACTCAATCAAGTGGTGCCTTATTACTTACATGCTAGTTTATCACCGAATGCGATCGTGCAAGGATATAAAGCACCGGTGCCATTTGACTTGATTTCGTTAACGCCATATTATAGGTCAAGTCAATCCGCACAAGATTGTGCCTCTCATGCTCATAATTTATATAAGCACATTAGTGAAGTGCTAACCACACATTATAAATCTTATCAATTTCATGCTAACTTACATTAAAGAGCGTCTCACTTTAAGGTTGACGATTTAGTTTTGGTGCATCTTGTCCCTGAACGGATGCCTTCATGCACTATAGAAAAGTTGGCGAATCAGCGAGCTGGACCTTTTCGGATATTAAAGAAATTAGGAGAAAACGCATATCTTTTAAGTTACCCAAAAATTCGGGTATTTCCCCTGTTTTTAATGTTTCTGATATAACGCCATATGTTTCTCCACCACTTGAATTATCTATCTGTCCGTTTAGTCCTACTGCATTTTCTAATGGGTTAGGGGTGAGCTTGTTTCTGGATCGCTCTCTCCATCGGTATCCAATGGATGTCCATTGATTGTTTATGAAGAAACTTTTTCTCCTTTATTACCTAATTCTTTTCCAAGATTCCCCAGGATCACCTTTTTGCATGACAGGATACTCCAAGATGTAGTGCTCTCCTCTCCAAGTGGTGATGTTTGTTGCAACTTGATTCAATGGCGTGATCATCTGGCCTCCGATGACTCTTGGCTTCTTGAATCGGAGGTGGATCTTTTAGATGATGCACTCCTGCGCCGGTACTTTTAGACCAACTCATCGGTGATGAGTTCTTTTGAGCGAGGGAGGATTGATGGAGACGACATCCCCCAACATATATAATACGATGACGGCATGCTTGCGGAAGATCCTTGATAGTTTTACTTTCAAGACTACCTAAACACCTAGAGGGGGGGGGGGTGAATAGGTTTTAATGCTTGTTTTCACTTTAGGGAGAATATAACTACTGAATATATACACACAGCACAGCAATCACAGAAATTCACACATCACAGATTTCACACAGTTTTATAGTGGTTCCCCAAGATCTGGGTACATCCACTTTCCCCCTTCACCTATCTAGCAGTGTGCCAGATTCGGCCAAACTCCCTTCCTTAACTCAGATCCTCAGATCCTACAGCTTAGAATCCAAAATGGATTCCTACAACTCAGAGTGATACCACACTCCTATAACTCAGGCAAACCAGCCCTACCTCAGTCTCTATTCAAGACCTACAACTCAGAGATTATCTCTCCCACACTCAGCCTTTATAAATTAGGCTTACAACTCAGATCTATTAAAGATCCTACAAGATTTAGAAAAGAGTTTTATAGAATCTTGCCCTTGTTGAGAGAGAAAGGACAAGACATCACCTGATCAGCTGATGGATGAAATCAACTGAAACTTAGCTTTCTTCAAAGCTTCTTGAATCTGAACTAGCTGAGTTGATTTCCAAACAGCATCTTGAGAAACCTGTAACAGCTTCCTTCTTGATCTTCAAACGGCTGGATCCCTCTCTATCCAATCCCTTTGGAAATTCTTCAGAATTCTAGGATGAATTCTCCTTAGACTGATCCTGAGAGGTTGAACCCTTAAGAATGTCTTCTTAGATCTTCTGATGAAGATCTTCTTCAGTGCCTTGCACTTTCTTGATTTGATTCCTTAATCAGTTTTTATGTGTGTTGCTTCTCAATAAAACAAAACCCTGTTTATTCTACTTCTGAATCTGTCTATTTATTGACCTTCTTTTTGGAGACCGGCTGATCAGGTTTCTAACTGTCTTCTTACAAGTCTGACAGCTTCAGTTAACCTGTTGTAACCCACAGCTGTCAAGTCTTCAAATAGATCTTGTGCATTTGTCTTGGACAGCAAAGTATTGAGACTGTCTGTCAGAAAGTGTCAAGACCATCTGTCTATATGTGTCTACACAAGTAACTTCGGTGTCGACACTACCTCTGGTGAAGTCGACAAGTTTGCCTTTAAGTCGACTCAGCTTCTGCATACTACAACTTGAGAGTGAGTCGACACTAAGTATTTGTGTCGACTCAAACACTTCATCATTCTTCAGCAAATGACTTGGTCTAGACTTGGCAGTGTGTCCACACAAGTCCTGTGTGTCGACACAGTTGATGTAGATTCAGAACATAGTATGTGTCGACACTGCCTTCAGGTGTCCACACAGCTTTTGTCGACTCTGCCTATATGCGTCGACTTAGTCTTCTTGTATCAACACAAATATTGTCGACTTTGCCTCTGTGTGACGACACAGCCTCCTGGTATCGACACAGTTAATGTCAACTATAATCTTGTGTGTGTCGACACATTTTCTCTGTGTCGACACAGCCTTCTTGAAGTGTCGACACAATCTTCCTGAAGTGTCAAAACATCTTCTTCTGGTGTCAACACATGGACTTAGAAATTTTTCCATATTTTTAACCTGCACATATTCAACTTAAACAACATCAAATACACCTTGATGTATATCATTATGCTAAGTTAGGCTTCTTCAAATCAGGTACACATTTTCCAATGTACCCAACAATCCTTCTCCGTCTCCAACCAAGGATTTGCGGTGCAAGACGACCAATGAATGGAGGCGGCCAATATTTTTTTATTTGAATCATTTTGATCTTTTTGTGCAATGTTTATTATCATGTAATATTTAAAACATTTGTTTGTGTTATTTCTTTATTTTATGCTGCATGTAGCCAAAGTTTGATGTAAGCCTATATAAGGCCATGATGTAGTTCATTTTGATTAGAGAAGAATGAAAAAGAAAACCTAGATTTCAAGTTGATATTTCCCCCCTCCTTTTTTCTCCCTCCTTGGCAATTTTCGGCCACATCTTGTTGGAACACCCTATTACTAATTTGGGCAAGGATCACTATGCTCTTATGAAATTATTTTTACCTTATTGTATAGTCCTAAAGGTCAATTAGATTGAGTCTAAGGGTTAGAACTTAGGTTTGGAAGCTTCCCCCAAGACCTTCTAAGATCAGAATTCAAGTGCTGAAGACTAGGACAATTTTCGTCGAGCTCAGGTCGACGGAACGTCGAACTCAGTTCGACTATCTCTGAGCTCAATTAAACGAGTCGTCGAACTCGGTTCGTCGATCTTCGAGCTCAGATCGACGTTTCTATCTCTAGATATAATCCAATCTCTGAGCTCAGGTCGATGATAGTAGAGCTCAGATCGACGATTTCTTTCTCAAGTATAAGTTAAGTCTTTAAGCTCAGGTCGATGATAGTTGAGCTCAGATCTACGCTTTTCTAAAGAGATCGACGATTTCAGGAATTCAAATTCAGACAGTTATGGAATTCAATCTGATTTATTATCAGCATTTATTTCAAAGGATTTTGTGGTCGTTTCAACTAATCTAGAGCAAGTTTCAAGGAAGACAAAAAGGAATGTCTCTTAGGACTTTCCTCAAGAGACAAATATCATTTAAGACAGTCATTTATGACTGGTTAACGACTATCTTAAAGACAGATTTTCAGTATATCTCTACAAAAATTATTGAGAAAGGAAGAACAAGAGATATCAATCAAGAATTAAGATAATTCTGGGAATAGATTCAAGAGACACAAGTCTACAGGATTACTGAGTTAGAATTCATACAGAACATAAGGAATAATACTGTGAAGGAGATCATCAAATAGAAAAGATTTCTTCTATTCTACTCCTTCAAGATCTTCTTGATTGAAGTGTTCAAAGGCTTGTTCATAAAAGACTCCAGACACATCATATTTCAGCAACTGTTGAAATCATCTCTTGCTGGAGATCTAAAGTTACTGAAGACCTATCACCCTATGCAAAGCTCTCCTTCCTGAACAATTGCAGATCTCAGGGGGGAGCTTTGACAACATCATCCACTAGTCTTCTCTTAGACTATTGATAGAGAAGAACAACAAACTCTTTTCTTTCTTTCTTTCTTTATTCTGCTATAAAAGGGTTTCTCAAAACTCCCTTCAAAAGTTTTGTTGCTGGTTTCTAAGACCTTGTCAAAACTCAGTTGTGGCAAGTCACCTTATCAAAAAATCTAAGTTTGGTTTTTGAGCACCTTATCAAAAGCTCATTGGTGCCAAGGACACCTGATCAACTATTCCTGCAGTGGATTCCTACCTAGGGTGGTAGAAGAGTGGATGTACCCAGGTTGATTGGGGAACCACTATAGATCCTCGTGTCTTTTTGATTGCTGTGTTTTTTCTTTGCTGTGTGCTGTGATTTTTTTTTCTTGCTATCTTATTTTTATTTACTGTAAGCACATTACACATATACTTAAATCAAGTATTCCACTACAAATAATTTTTTATCTAGAAAATTATTTTAATATACTCAATTCACCCCCCTCCCCCTCTAGAGTAAAGGTTGATCTTACCCTCACTTTCAATTGGTATCAGAGGCAGGTTGGTTATTCCAAACGAAATCCTCATCTGATTGATTGTTCCTACTGGCTAACACCTGAACCAAAAGATCTCTAATAAGATCAATCTTCTATAGAGGGTTATTATTAGTATTATATTTATTTTCATACAAAACCATGGCACGGAACAAAGATTATGCTAGCACCAGACCTCCAGTGTGCAACCTTTCTAAGTTTGCACTTTGGAAGGCAAGGATAAAATTATATATGAATTCTATTGATGAGGACATCTACAATTCTATTTTAACAATGTGTCTAAGACCCCCAGAGAATACAAGTACAAGTGTTGTTCCACCTCCTTTAAGAACAGATAAAGAAATTAAGAAGTGGAAAGTTGCAGATGCTAAAGCAATGAACATTCTGGCTCAGACTATGTTTGATGAAATATTTCAGAAAGTAGCTGAATGCAACTCAGCAAAAGAAATATGGGACAAGTTGTCAGAAATGGTTTCAGGATCTGCTGATGAAAAGAAAGACAGAAGATCCCATCTCATAACCCAGTATGAGAACTTTAAAAAGGGAGAAACTGAGTCAGTTACTGATATGTACAACAGGCTCAGCCTAATAGTCAGTGAATTAAAAACATTGGACAAGGAGATCTCACTAATTGAACTCAATGACAAAATCCTAATATGATTTCCCAGCACTTGGGACTCAAGGACATGGCCAATCAAGGATGCTAGAAGCATAACTGAGATCACCACTGAGGCTCTTTTGGGCAAGCTCAAGTCCTATGAGCTGCTCATCGAGAATAGAGAGGAAGAACAAAAAGTTGCTTCTCCAGTAATCAGGAAGGAGAAGACAATAGCATTCAAAGCTATAGAAGATCAGCCTGAAGACAAGGTCACAGGCAATGAAGAATTAATGTGCTTACTGGCCAAATGATTTTACAAGATGGCCAGGAAAGATTTCAGGAAAAGGTCATCCAGAGGGCATGAGAAGCCAAGGTATGATAAGTCCAGTAACAAAGAAATCATTTCTTTTGGATGCAGGAAAGCAGGCCACATTGTGCCTGATTGTCCAAAAAATAAGAATGAAGACAAGAAGGACAGGAAAGATAGGAGAAAAGATAAGGACTCAAGGAGAAACAACAATGACAAATCCTCCTCCAGTAAGAACAAACACACTAGGAAAGGATTTGTAGCTGAAACCTGGAGTGAAACTGAAGAAGAATCAGAGACTTCATCAAGCTCAGGTGTGATGAAGATGATGCTGAAGAGAAGGAGTTTTGCATGATGGCTATCAATGCCTCCCAACATAATTCTGATGCAGAACATGAGTCAGAATCTGAATCTGAACATGAAGATGAAGAAGACCAGGTAATAGATTCCTTTGATTTTAATTCAGAGGACTTTAAATTTGAATTTAAGGCACTTTGTTTAGACCTGCTAAAGTCTGAGAAAAAGATTATCTCTCTCAAAAATCAATTGTCTTAACATAGCACTTTAAAGTCAGATAACCTCAAACTCTCTGAGGAGTTGGAATGATGTAGGGAGGAGATAGCCTCACTAAAAAGTGAACTATCTCAGGAAAAGAAGTTTGAAGAATCCATTAACGGGAGAAGCATCAGACTGATGGACATAACAAACACAGTGAACTCAAGACTTAACAGTACACTAGGCTTGGGTGCCTCATCCAGCCAACCTATAGTGTTAACAACCCCAATAAAGTTTATCTCAGATAAAGGAAAGGGAGTTGTAGAGGTAGCCAGGAAGAATCCTGATTTACCCAAGAAAACCAAAGTTCAACGAAAAACGTCGAACAGAGCTCGACGATCATCGAACAGAGCTCAGCGATTCAAACTGAATCGTCGAACTCAGGTCAACGATCGCCAAACTCTGAACTCTGGCACAGTAGATTTTCGAATGGAGCTCGACGATCTGACCCAAGATCGTCAAACTCAGCTCAGAGATCGTCGAACAGAGATCAGAGCCTTGAACAAATTTTTAAAGGTAAATCAAAATTCAATCCTAGTGGTCCTACATCCCAAAACTTTAACCCTTATACTGAATGGATAATACCTCATAGGAGATATCATCCTGAAGGTTATAAGAGTAAGCCAGGGATGTCTTTCATTTCAGAATTTAAAGGTTATCAACCTAGGCCCAAGGTAAACTGGGTCAAAAACATATAAGTTGCTTATGTGCAGGAGAAGACCTATCCAGCAATGAACTAACAATGGTATCTGGATAGTGGGTGCTCAAAGCACATGATAGGAAGCAAGGAGAATCTCACATCCTTCAAAACCAAACTTTGACCCAAAGTAATATTTGGAGATTCAAACTTTAGACAAACAAAAGGATATTGTGCTGTCCAGATTGGCTCAGTCACATTCAAGAATGTGGTTTATGTGGAAGGACTGAAGAATAATCTAATCAGCATCAGTCAACTATGTGATGAAGGCTACCAGATGACATTCAACAAATCCTCATGCAAAATCAAATCAGAGGATAACACAACTGTGTTGACAGGTAAAAGGAAATGTAACATTTATCTTGTATATTTTCTTTCAACTAAGATAGATATTTGTTTATTCAATTCTGATTGCAAGCCAAATGATCTTTGGCATAAAAGATTAGGACATATAAATCTTAGAACCATTGCTAGGCTATCCAAGGTCAACCTTGTTAGAGGACTACCTTCTGGGCCCTACAAGAAGGAAGGAGTTTGAAGGGCTTGTCAATTAGACAAGCAAACTAAAAGAGGCTTTAAGTCACTTAATAAGAGTGATTCACCTAGGATCTTGTATCTATTACACATGGATCTCTTTGGACCCATTACAGTACAAAGCCTAGGAGGGAAATCTTACACTTTAGTGGTTGTAGATGACTTCTCTAGATTCACATGGGTGTTCTTTCTGAGGAAGAAGTCTGATAACTTTAAATGTTTGATATAGTTTCTCAAATGCATACATATTGAGTTCAATACTCATATTTCCCTGATCAGAAGTGATCATGGGACAGAGTTTGATTCTCTTCTTATGCAAGAGTTCTATCAGAGTGAAGGGATCATGCATACTTTCTCAGCTCCTAGAACTCCTCAACAAAATGGGGTAGCTAAAAGGAAAAATAGAACCCTTATTGAATCTGCTACTACATTATTGACAAATGCTCACCTCCCTCTATCCTTTTGGGCAGAGGTAGTGAACACCTCAAACTATGTGTTGAATAGAAGTTTGATACATAAGCTGAAGGGCAAGACTCCCTATGAAATACTCAAAGGGAAGAAACCTAAAGTACATTATTTCAAGATTTTTGGTTACATTTGTTACATACACAATAATTACAAGAAATACATAGCAAAATTTCAAGCCAAAGCTGATGAAAGAGTGTTTCTGGGATACTCCATGATCAGTAAAGCTTATAGGGTGTATAACAAAACTTCTCTTAAAATTGAAGAATCTGTACATGTATCTTTTGATGAAACAAACATGTTTTACAAGAAGAAGAATATTTCTACCATAGAACCTTTGCAGGTACACTCTCTTTCAGAAAATTTGGACAGGTTATATATTGTAGAAAAGGATACAACACATTCACCTATCTAACAAAGAGGTGAAAACAGTGAAGATGAAGAGGACACTCAACATCTTGGTACTAAACATCCTGGTGAAAATTATCTTGAAGAGTCAGTTGTTGTTCCATAAGAGGAAACAACAACATAGATTGGTGAACAATCAACACCCCCTATTTATTTAATAACAACAAGAGATCATCCAATCTCCCAAATGATTGGAGACATCTCAACTGGTGTGCAAACTAGAAATTAGGTCAACCAAAACCTGATGCACACCAGCTTTCTATCTCAAATTGAACCTCAATTCATAAAAGATGCAGAACAAGATTCACACTGGATCACTGCAATACAAGAGGAATTACATCAATTTGAAAGGAACAAAGTTTTGGAGCTAGTGCCAAGGCCAAAGGATCACTCTATTATTAGAACAAAGTGGGTGTTCAGAAACAAGTTGGATGATCAAGGAATCATTGTCAGGAACAAGGCAAGGCTAGTTGCACAAGGATACTCTCAAGAAGAAGGAATAGACTATGACCAGACCTTTGCACGAGTTGCAAGGTTAGAGGTCATAAGAATATTCTTAGCTTATGCAGCTCACAAAGGATTCAAGGTCTATCAGATGGATGTAAAAAGTGCATTTCTCAATGGAGACATCAAGGAAGAAGTCTATGTTAGACAACTCCCAGGTTTTATCTCCCTAACTCATCCTGATCATGTTTTAAATTTCACAAAGCATTATATGGTCTCAAGCAAGCTCCTAGAGATTGGTGTGAGACTTTAGCATGCTTTCTTCTGAAAAATGATTTTATAAGGGGTAGAGTAGACCAAACTCTTTTTATTAGAACTCATAAGTCCAATATCCTACTAGTGCAAATTTATGTAGATGATATTATATTTGGATCTACTGATTCATATCTGTGCAAAAGATTCTCTAATCTAATGCATTCTAAATTTGAAATGAGTAGCATGAGTGAGCTTTCCTTCTTTTTAGGATTGCAAGTCAAACAGCATGCTGATGACATATTTATTTCTCAAACCAAATATGCAAAAAAAATTATTAAGAAATTTGGTATGTCTGAAGCATCATGTATGAAAACACCTATGCCTACTAATGTTGTATTAGATGCTGATGAACATGGGAAACCTGTTGATCAGACAACATATAGAGCAATGATTGGCTCTTTATTGTACCTTACAGCTAGTAGACCTGACATAATGTTTGCTACATGCATATATGCTAGATTCCAAGTAAGCCCTAGAGAGTCACACCTAACATTAGTAAAAAGGATTCTTAGGTATGTGAAAAGTTGTCCAAATCTAGGTCTCTGGTATCAAAAAGACTCAGGATTTGAATTAACTGGATTTTCAGATACTGATTATGCTAGATGTAGAGTAGACAGGAAAAGCACTAGTGGAACTTGCCAGTTTCTTGGTGACAGACTTGTCTCCTGGTTCTGTAAGAAACAAACATCTGTGTCCACTTCAACTACTGAAGCTGAATACATGGCAGCAGGTAGTTGTTGCTCATAGATTTTGTGGATTCAAAACCAGCTGCTAGACTATTGTTACAACTTAGAAAGGTCAACAATATTTTGTGATAACACCAGTGCTATTTCTATAAAACAAAATCAAGTCCTCCATAGTAGGAGAAAACATATAGAAATTAGGCATCACTTTTTAAGGGATAATGTTGAGAAAAATAAAATTAAACTTAGATATATCCCAACTGATTTGCAAAGGGGAGACATTTTCACCAAACCATTGGATGAAAAGAAACACACCTTCTTCCTGAATCAGTTAGGAATTTTAGATGGAGGAAGCTTAAAATAAGATCAAAGATTTTAAAACCCTAAAATTGACAAAGGCTAGGTTAAAAACATGATTTTTATAGTGTCTAGCGGGTGTTTCTGGTCTCTGAACTGCGCTCGACGATTTTCCCAAAGATCGTCGAATGGAGATCGACGTTCTCATGAAAGCGTCGACCGGAGTTCTGCATTTTCCAGATAGTGCTAGGCTATCTCTTTCCGGTCAGAGAGTGTCGAACGGAGCTCGACGCTCTTCAATATGGTCGAACGGAGATCGATGATGTTGAAGACCTTCCAGATTCCTTTAGAAGCCCAGATCGTCGAACGGAGTTCAACGATCTTTCCTTTTCGGCATCGAACCCTAATATAAAACTCATTTTCGGCCGTCGTTCTCCTTTGTGCATTCATACTCTCTGCAGAACTTTTCTTTCCCTCCAAACATCTCTGCACTTGGTCTCGTTTGTTTGTTTTTGCAGGTATACAATGGTCGTTTCTATTGCAGTTCTAGCCGCGATGAAATTTGAGACTGGATTCGACATCGATATGGATTTCTTTGAAGGCAGTGACCAAATATTCAAAGACATTCTAGAATTATTCAAGGAACAGTTGTTGGTGTATATCATGTCCATAAGGATGAAACTTGCTGCCGATGAAATCAAGGAGTGGCTGTATACGGCTCATAACCTAGATCAAAATACAGTGGTTGGAACAATAGCCGGTACTCAGGTATCCCTAACTTCTACCCTCCTTTCAGAAGTTTTTCAATTAAGCACTGGGCATGATTCAGTTGAGTTATCTGGAGAAGAGTTTGCAAGTATGCTTGATAGAATGGATCACTCTACAGCAAACCCTAACAAGCTGCTTAAGAAGAATCTGCTAGTTGAATATAGATTTTTAGCTGATATTGTTTGAAAGGTGCTATTAGCCAAGCATTCTGCTCATGATACCATTTCAAGGTATCAATTTTGTTTGATGGCTGCTTTAGTGGATAAGAAGCATCTCAATTGGGGAGAGATTTTCTTTGATTTAATCAATAAAAATGTGAATAAGAATTTTGTTAATTTTGGGAGGATACTAGGGCTGTTTTTGCATAACAGATGCCCACAGTTGCTTGTGTCCAGTGGGATGCACATCAATGCCTCCAAGAGGCTGTCATATGCCCTATTTGGAAAATGGGACAGACAGATTATCAAACCAAACAGAGCTCCTGCAGCTATCTCAACTTCAGACACTAGGACTGTTCTAGTCACTTCCCCACAAGCAACTGCTCCTTTGGAAGAACTGCCTGCCTCCTCCTCATCTCCACCCATTGTTTCTTCAACCACTCCTTATTCCACCATCACTACTTCAATTTCATCCCCCATCACCATTTCATCTCCACTCTCAACTCCTTCACCTCCTCCAGCAACTTCTATAGACCTTTTACATCCCCTACATTATTATCCACCCCTTGATATTGACTCATCCATTCCATCTTTCAGTCTTCTGGATGATTCCTACATGGATGATTCCCATTCCTCACCTCTTGATCTCCCATCATCCTCTACCTCCTACCAACAACTACTCCAAGACATTCTTGCACAACCATCCTTCACCCCATCCATTTCCACTCCAATAACTTCCATCTCCACCATTCCCATTTCTCAACCATCCATCCTACCATCCACAACTTCTCTTCCCATTTCTGCAGCTCCTTCTGCACCAATCTCTATCACTCTCTCCTCTATCTATACTCAAGTTTCCCTTGAGCAAGTAGACCTTCCAGCCCTAGCAGATAGGCTGTATGGAGTCCTCCATGGCTCCACTCTTGAAATCCATCCAGGAGTTTTCTGTCAGGCTCTCTTCCCTTTCTCCTCCTCAGGCAATCCTTTCTGTGGGGTGCCTTGATCTAGTGTATACTAAATCTAGGCAGGGGGAGATGCCTCATGAAGAAGAGATGGTGCCTGCCTAAGAAGATTTCCTGCCAGAGATTCTAGTTACAACTTCAGCTCTAGTGCTTTCCTTTAGAATAGTTGACTTTAAGTCACTGCTGTCAGATTTTGATGCTCTTCATAGCAGATTTCTTCCAGCTTATGAAGCTGAAGATCTTACTAAGGCCATTGTTCCAGAATCTGCTGCTGAAGTTTCTATTTCTGGTTCTCCTGTTGCCCCAATTGTTTCTGCTGTTGTTGAGCCTGCTGCTCTTG
This sequence comes from Platanthera zijinensis, assembly GCA_039513925.1. NCBI lineage: Eukaryota > Viridiplantae > Streptophyta > Magnoliopsida > Asparagales > Orchidaceae > Platanthera > Platanthera zijinensis. The sequence continues at coordinate 208,852,732 of CM077079.1, read as the reverse complement.
TTGTATTTATTAGTGCTGCTTCTGTCACTGCTACTACTGCTTTTGTAATTTCTACTGATCAATCAAAATAATAAAAGGAATACATTAAAAGGATTGATGAACTATATGACAATCCACAGAGTTTAGACAGTGATAAATTCAAAACTGATTCTGATGACTCCTCTATAACCATTGCAAGGAAGAGGAAAGCTAGAAGCAAAGCATTAAAGAGGGTACCTCCAGAGAAAGTGAAAGATGTCAATGATATTCCATACTATATTCTGCATGATTTCCCTATCTCTAAACCCTGGATGCAATATTCAAAGAACCAGCTCAAGGCCATGAAGAAAAAGAGGAAGTATGATAAGTATGACAAAGGATCTTCTCATTTTAATCCTCCTCCTCCTCCAGATACAGGAACTGGTGGAGGTTCTGCTTCTCAGATCTCATCTGCTGCATATCAAAGCTTCTCTCAATCTCAAGACAGATCTCAATCAAGAGTATATCAACATAGAGGTTATCATTCAAGGAGAGGTCAGTACATAGGAAGCCAAAGAGATTATAAAGTATACTCTAGAGATCAATCTAGACAACATCCATATCAAAGGGAAGGACAAGGACCCATTGACTCAAATTCTGGTACTTTCCATTATAAGCTTAAAGATACTGTTGCTTCAAGAACTCCTCCTTCTGATGATACAATGAATAGATATGAACCTCCTGTCCCTTTTGAAGATCCAGAAAATAATCCACTATCTTGGACTGCCAGAATGAAAGAGCTAGCTGCTTTGGATCAGATAAAGAAGGTAAGAGATCAAGGAAAAGACACTTCAAACATCACAACCTTATCTGAGCAAAGAAAGAAGGAACTAGAAAGATACTCATCCAAAAAATTCTTTGATCTAGAAACTATATGAAGCTGCACCATGAGGCTGTGGTTCCCAGGCCCAAATCTCAAACCTCCTTAGATGCTGATGATGATAGGAGATCCAAGAAGGAAGCTCTCAACCCTAACAGAGAAATCTTATTCAAAAAGAGCATAGATAAGGAGTTAATGTGTAAGATGACAATATATATCTAATTCTGACTGTCTGCTGTGATTCTATCTGTGCTTCTACAATACTGCAAATTCTTTTCTCTGCATTGTTGTTTCTGCTTTTTAATTCTGCATGTATGCTTGTTATTTCCTATTTGTCATGTAAATAGTAATCCTAACCCAAATAGGGGGTGATTGTTGGAACACTTTATTTCTAATTTGGGCAAGGATCACTATGTTCTTAGGAAATTGTTTTGACCTTATTGTATAGTCTTAAAGGTAAATTAGATTGAGTCTAAGGGTTAGAACTTAGGTTTGGAAGCTGCCCCCAAGACCTTTTAAGATCAGAATTCAAGTGCTAAAGACTAGGACAATTTTTGTCGAGCTCAGGTCGACGGAACATCGAACTCAGTTCGAATATCTCTAAGCTAAGTTCAACGAGTCGTCGAACTCAGTTCGACGATCTTCGAGCTCAGATCGATGTTTCTGTCTCTAGCTATAATCCAATCTCTGAGCTCCGGTCGACGATAGTTGATCTCAGATCGACGATTTTTGTCTCAAGTATAAGTTCAGTCTTTGAGCTCAGGTCGACGATAGTTGAGCTCAGATCGATGCTTTTCTGAAGAGATCGACGATTTCAGGAATTCAAATTCAGACAGTTATGGAATTCAATCTGATTTATTATCAGCATTTATTTCAAAGGATTTTGTGGCCGTTTCAACTAATCTGGAGCAAGTTTCAAGGAAGACAAAAAGGAATGTCTCTTAGGACTTTCCTCTAGAGACAAATGCCATTTAAGGCAGTCATTTATGATTGGTTAACGGCTATCTTAAAGACAGATTTTTAGTATATCTCAACAAAAATTATTGAGAAAGGAAGAACAAGAGATATCAATCAAGAATTAAGATAATTCTGGGAATAGACTCAAGAGACACAAGTCTACAGGATTACTGAGTTAGAATTCATACAAAACACAAGGAATAATACTGTAAAGGTGATCATCAAACAGAAAAGATTTCTTCTATTCTACTCCTTCAAGATCTTCTTGATTCAAGTGTTCAAAGGCTTCTTCATCAAATACTCCAGACACATCATATTTCAGCAACTGCTGAAATCATCTCTTGCTGGAGATCAAAAGTTACTGAAGACCTATCACCCTATGCAAAGCTCTCCTTCTTGAACAATTGCAGATCTCAGGGGAAGCTTTGACAACATCATCCACTAGTCTTCTCTTAGACTGTTGACAGAGAAGAACAACAAACTCTTTTCTTTCTTTCTTTATTCTGCTGTAAAAGGGTTTCTCAAAACTCCCTTCAAAAGTTTTGTGGCTGGTTTCTAAGACCTTGTCAAAACTCAGTGGTTGCAAGACACCTTATCAAAAAATCTGGGTTTTGTTTTTGAGCACCTTATAAAATGCTCATTGGTGCCCAGGACACCTGATCAACTATTCTTGCAGTGGATTCCTACCTAGGGTGGTAGAAGAGTGGATATACCTAGGTTGATTGGGGAACTACTATAGATCCTTGTGTCTTCTGGATTGCTGTGTTTTTGCTTTGCTGTGTGCTGTGATTTTTGCTTTCTTGCTATCATAGTTTTATTTACTGTAAGCACATAACACATATACTTAAATCAAGTCTTCCACTACAAATAAATTTTTTATCTGGAAAATTATTTTAATATACTCTATTCACCCCCCCTCTCTTGAGTAAAGGTAGATCTTACCCTCACATTCACATCTCATCCTCTCCCTCTCTTGGTCATCGGCCACCCTCTCCCTCCTCTCTTTATTCAGCCCAATCTCCACCTCCTCCTCCTCTTGGAAATATTCGGCCAAAGCCCCCATCTCCCTCTCCAAAACAGAGCCATCCTATCTCTCGCTCTTGAAGTTTCGGTCACCCTTCAACAATTTCCTAGTATCCAACCCCCTCTTCCTCCTTTGTAATCTCGGCCACCATCTCCCTTACCCACTTAACTAGTCTCCTCAAGATCAGCCCCATCTCAAGAAAACCGACCACCACCACCACCACCAAAACCGACCATCTCCATCGCATAACCCGACCTAGCCCTCCTCCTTGAGATCTTGGCCAAGACACCAACATCCTATTGGTTAATCCACTCCGGCAAGAAGCGAAGAAGGCGGGCAAGTTCCTCTCCTTTTGGTGTGACTCTGGCGGAGCTGTTGAAGAACGATCTAGAGAATAGTGAGTCGGAATCATTCATTCCAATTGGGTAAATAAACCTTGCTACTTGTGTGTTTTCCCTCTAGATTAATTTTTGTGGTTGAATACTTTGTCGTTGAATCTTGATAGCATTAATTTTATCGTGGTTTCTTTGATTGATATTGTTGTTCATCCTTATTTTATTTAAGTTCGAGAGGTTTGGCAACCCTTCGTTTTCTTTTTGTTGGGATAAATCTACCATTTTTGAATCGAAAATTTTTGTAGATCTCTTTTGGTACAACCATCGCTCGATCGAATCTTGTGGGTCCTTTTAGCCGGAAAACATATTGGCATATAGCCCTTTTATTCTATCCTAATCGGTTTGGCTACCCATACGTTAGTTTTTAATTGATATAATTGCTTAGCATGTGCACTGCGTTGGAGTTTGTGCGAGTGTAAGATTTGATCGTAGAGAGACAATCATGCTTAGTCCATAGATTTTACGGTGTCGACGTCTAAGCCTGCATCAGGACAGAAGCGTTGAGTAAAGATAGTTCACTCAACGCCTAGTCAACAGGATTTCTGTCCATTTATAGAAGCATTGAGTGAAGATAGGCCACTCAACGCCTCATGAAGAAATCTGTCTAAGGACAAAAGCATTGAGTGAAGACAGTGAACTCAACACCTACTCAACAGGATTTCTGTCCAACTATATAAGCATTGATTGAAGACATGCCACTCAACGCCTCATCAAGAAATCTGTCTAAAGACAGTAGCGTTGAGTGAAGAAGTTGCACTCAATGCCTTCTTGCAGAGAAATTTGAACTACGTACAGAAGTATTGAGTGAGGAATGATCACTCGACGCCTTAACTATTAGACTATAAAATATCAAAAGCATTGAGTGCTGAAGATTCACTCAATGCCTCAAGATGTAGAATTCTGCTATGTGTTTTTGAGTATAGTGACAAGGCTTCACTCAAAGCCTATGCAAATTTTCTAGAACTTACTAAGTCAATAAGCGCTGAGTTATGCTTACATCATCAGAAATTCAAATATTGCGTGAATAGCATGCTAGATGACAAAAGACATTGTTTGCCTTTAGTACAACTGTAAATGCAAAAGTCATGGAGCAGTTTCCATTTCCGACAAGCCCATACTGCACAAAGAGTTGTTGGATGGAGATCGATAAAAAGAAAGTTCCGAGAAATTAAAAAGGGCTTTTTGCCAATAGAGTTTTTTGGTCATCTTCTTCCTCTCGATGAAAGAAAAGTTTTCGAACGACTTTCTTTATAGTTAGTCTGTGATTCACAGACAGAGTTGGTTGTTGAAGAAATAACTCACTGAAGAATAAACTTATCTTCAGCAATAGGATCAAAAATTCTTTTCTAAAGAAGTATTCGCAGAGCAAGCCTAATCTTCAAGGCCACGACACTCAACTCTACTACATCAAAAGCTTGAAGAAACAACACTATACAGTTACTTCTCAGCACAAGCAAAACTAACTTGAAGATCAACCATCTTATTGTTGTGAAGAATATAGGGCTGAGTTTTCTCATTTCAGGAAGGCAGACTCAGAGAATCACTTCTCTAGAGTCATATATCATCAACACATTACTCATTCTGTAGGATCAATCTTGATCTAAGTTGTAAGCCTAAAATATAAAGGATAGGTGGTAGGGCATATTCGCCTAAGGTAGGATCCTTTTGCGGATCTGAGGTAGGGCCTTTGGCCTAAGGTTGGATCTGAATCAGATCTGAGCAGTAGGAGAGATTTACTCTCTAAGTGTAGGGTTATCCTCCTAGCCTGAGTGTAGGACTTTTAATTATGTATAAGGTAGGTGATCTGAAGGATCACGGAGCTATAAGAGATATTATCTCTGAGTTGTAGGGCTTTGGCCTGAGGTAGGACTTGGAGGAAATCTCAGAGATCCTGAGGGATTTGTGTTGTAAGCTCTTTGAACCGAGATTTGGAAATGATTTCCTTGTCTAACATACTGTTTGAAAGGTGGGAGGGAAAGTCGATGTACCAATACGTTGGGGAACCACTATAAATATTGGTGTACTGGTGTTAATTCTTGAAAAGTAAAATAAAGTCAATCACACAACTCACCAAAACTAAAAGGTAGTCATAAAAGACTTAAAAACCTATTCACCCCCATTTAAGAGTTTAGCTACTCTTTGAACAAAGAAGTGGTATCAGATCTGGTTGTCAAAAATTACTTAGCACTCTGAACAGATCTACAATAGTAGCTAAAGATTTGCTCTATGGGTTCAGGTGAGATCCACATGGAGTTGAGTTCCTTGAAGCTCCCTATCTATAGAAAGAAAATTTTTAGGATTTGGAAAAAGAGGGTCTAGTTATTCATGGAAGCCTAAGACCCAAGGATTTTCAATATAGTCCAAAAAGGGACCCTTCATTCCCATGAAGATCTCAGTCTTTGATTCCAATGTCCAAACTCCTAAGAAGTACACAGATATGTCCAAGGATGAGGTCATCCCGACAACCATTGACAAGAGGGCACAAAACATCATTGTCAGTGCCATAGATGATTCCATCTTCCAGAACCTTGTACACTGCAGGACAGCCAAGGAACTGTGGGACTCCCCCATTGTCTACATGGAAGGGTTAGAGGAGGTGAGGGATGACAAGAAATCCCTCCTAAATCTACAATATAAAGCATTCAAGCAAGGAAGAAGGATTCCATAGTTGAATGTTATTAGAAGTTCTTCATAGTACTGAACAGTCTAATCACCTATGTTAGACAGTTCACTAATTATGAGCTTAATGACAAGTTCTTGAGATCCCTAAACAAGGAATGGGATATGAAGATCTGTGCCATCAAAGAAGTTGGCACTTTGGAAAACATTCTGCATCAGAACTTGTTTGTGAAGCTGCTATCCAGTGAGATACAGCTGAACTCCAGGAAGACTGAAGAGGATACTGTCAGATCTCTTGATAAAGAGAATACTGTGGTCCTCAGAGCTAAAGCCACAAGAAGAAGCAGGGAAAGGACTCTTCAACCAAGGAGAGTTGTAGAGTCAGAAAGCTAAGATCCCAGCTCCACTAGAAATGATTTGTTAGATGGAGAACTAACATTGTTCTCAAAGAATTTCAAGAAGTTGTTGAGCAGAAGGAGACAATGGAAGAATAAAGGCTCTTCTAGCTCCACCTCAAAGAAGCCTTACTCCAGAAAGGATAAATCCAAAAATGACCCATCTGGGGAAAGGTAAGCTCCAAATAAAGCAAACATGTTAAGACTAATGTTGTTTGCTACTTTTGAAATAGGAGTAGGCATGTCATTGCTGACTGTCTAGTTAAGAAGAAGGAGCACATGAGGTCTGAAGGAAAAAAACATCACAGGGATAAAAGTACTGAAAATAGCTTCTTGACCAAGAAGAAAGTCATCCTATGAGACAGTGATTCTGAATCTTTAGAATCAAATGAATATGAGGCTAACATTGGTCTCATTTCCATTGAAGAAGAGCCTGATCATCCACCTGCCCCATTAGGCATAAGGGCTCAATTATTATCAGTTGACAGAGATTTTGAAGAGGATGATGAGTTCTGTCTCATGTCTATATCAGAAGAAAATCAGGACAATCCTTCTCCTAATGAGGTACACTGTATCCCTAGCTCTCCTTATATCTATGAGACTAGCTCAGACTCTGATGCATCCACTTCCTTTAGTGGGGATGAGGGATCAGATTCTGAATAAGATGTCAATCAATTAATTGACATGTATGGTATATTCTGGATGCTCTAAAGAAGAGCAAAAAGGCTTGTCAAGAGACAAGCTTAGGAGATTGTCTCCCTACTGATAGCTTCTTCCTTGCAGTCTGAGTCAGCACCCTTGCTAGCTCATATGAGGAGGGAAATTAGCCAACAAAAGACATTCTCAATTATCCAAATTGGCACCATCAGCCAGAAGAATAAGGCTATTATGAATCTTGAAGAGAAGCTCCTCAAAGACAGAAAGATAGTGGCTAAATTCTCCTAGCCTAAAATTGTGTTGCTACTGATTGACTCTTTTACCTCTCAAAAGGATAAGAGAAGTTTGGTATTTAGGTGGAACTCTAGAGTTGCCCATTCCAAAGGGAAAGGCAAAGCTCCTGTAGTGCCTTAGACCACCTTTCACAAGGCAATCCTCCCTTCCAACAGGTATGACCAGGACATCATGTATGGTCACTAGAAGAATGGGAACTCTTATTATAAGAATACAATGGTATCTTATAATGAAGGGATAAAGGACATGGGTGTGAGTGTATTTAGGATCCCCATGAGAAAATATAAATGGCTCATTATGGACCATTTGTGTTTGGTTCTCCAGCCCCCATACTCAAGAATAAGGCAGTGGCCTATTCTAAAGTTCCTTCAAAAAACACCTGGACTAAGGGTAAGTTAGTTAGTAGGCCTCACCTGGCAGTTTCTGAAGCCATCAACTCCATGTTAGCTGAAAAGATGACATTTGTTGATGCTACTCAGAATATGCCATTTGCATCAACTGACAGACTTACTTTCAATCAGCTACTTGCTGAAAGAAACAAGATGAATGATACTGCTCTCTCCTCTAAACAAACAGCTATTAATTGCTTGAACTCTTCAAAGGCTATTCAGAAGAGGAGATACAATATTTATGAGTGTTGGTGCTATGGTAAAGTGCTCACTTTGCCATATATTGTTGGCACAACCCTAGTATACCAACATCAAGAGTGAGACTTCCTGTTAGAAGTGTTTTAGGTAAACATGTGTATTTTCAAGCTAACAAGAACCAAGGATCCAATCCTTTTGGGGTCCTAAGGTAAACTAAACTGTGTTTGCAGGATAGTCCAAGTACCCATGCACCAATATAGTACTTGGACAGTGGATGTTCCAAACACTTGAATGGAAGAAGGTGTACCTTAAGGACTATACTCCTTTGAAGATTGGACCTATGTTGATCTTTGGAGGTTCAGACAGAGGAGTCACCAAGGGTTATGGTATGATCACCAAAGACATAGTCTCCATTACAAAATTAGATTATGCGGAAGGATTTCAATACAATCTGATTTGCATAAGACAACTATGTGATATTTGCTATATCATTGTCTTCCACAAGGAAGAGTGACTGATCAAAATATCAAGTGACCTAGAGGTCATTTTGACAACACTTTTATGTTTAAGTACAAACTCACCTATATGTCTGGTAGCAAATGAGAAAGTCTCTTATTATGTTTAATGACACAAGCGGCTTGATCAATAGAACTACAAGACAATTTGCAAGCTCTTTAGTGAAGGGCTAGTCAGAAATGGACCCAATATGATATGCACAAAAGAGGGTATTTGCTCTGCATGTCAAAAGGGCAAGTAGACCAAAGCTTATTTTAAGAGCATTGGGGCCAAAGATTATGAGAGGTGCTTATACCTCTTGCATATGGACTTGTTTGTTCCTACGCTAGTTCATAAACTAGGTAGGAAAGTCTAAACACTTGTGAAGATATGCTTGGGTTTACTTTCTAAAGAAAAGTCTGAAACCCTTTGCTTCTTTGTGACCTTTGTTAGGCAAGTTCAGAATGAAAAGGACAGTTCTATGGTCATAATCATAAGTGACCATGGTACTGAATTTCTGTCTGATGGCATGACAATGTTCTGTGAAGAACAAGAGATTCATCAGGAGTTTTCTTCTCCAAGAACACTCCAACAAAATAGGATTGTTGAGAGGAAAAATAGAACTCTCATAGAAGCTTGCAGGATACTACTCAGTGACACATCTCTCCAAGAATACTTCAAGGTTGAGGCAATGAATACTACTTTTCATGTCCTGAATAAGACTTCCATTAAAAAGTATCACAAGATGACTCCTTATGAAATTATGAAAGGCAAAAAACCAAATCTAGCCTATCTCAAGATATTTGGAAGCAAGTGCTTTGTGCTCTATAATGAGAAGTACCTACTTGACAAAGTTTGCTGCCAATTCTTATGAATGAATATTTATTGGGTACATCAACCATAACATAGCTTATAGAGTCTATAACTTGAAAAATCAAGTTATAGAAGAGTCTATAAATGTTGTGTTTGATGAATCATTTATGATTACAGTGAGCTACCAAGCTCCTCTAGATCTGCAGGTATTGAGTTGAAGATGGATAAACTTTGCGTCGAGGATACTCCTCCTAATGCACAAAAGGAAGATGATTGTGTGTGCATTGCTGAAGAAGGACAAACTACACCTTGCATGGGTGAAGACCAGCAGGATCCATCCATTGAAGTTCAAGATTCTGAAAATAGAATGCCAGCAGCTATCAAGCATTTGAGGGATCATCCCAGATGTAATGCCCCGAAAATTGTAATCGAACCGGTCACGTCCTAAAGAATTTTTGGTGCCTATATAGGGGAACAAGGCCTTGGACACGGGCATGTCAGAGGCCGTGTCTTTCTCTATGTTGGCCAGCAATATCCAATAAATGACACAACAGAAAATATGGCAATGAACAATAGCGACACGGGCATGTAAAGCGTGATACGGGCGTGTCCATACCCGTGTCACCACCCATGTCAACCAAGCGATGTGACAGTTGGCGTGGCAGTTATCTGTGACACGCCCCAAGGTCACGGGCATGTCAGGACCCGAAACGGGCATGTCTCATCCCGTGTATTTTTATCTGCTCAATGATCGTGCCTGGATCGGGGCACACGGCCTGGAACACGGCCATGTGCAAGGCCATGTTCGGCCCAGGATTGAGAGATTTCAGGCGAATCCGAGCCGTTCGTTTTCTTTAAACAAGATCTAACGGCCCAGATGTGTTCCTGCTTTAATAAGGCCAGGAATAAAGGATTAATTCCTCATTATCTCTTAAGCATTCTCTTTCTAAGGAGTTAGAGAGAGGAGAGACCAGTTGAGGAAGGAAGAGGAGGAATCCGGCCGTCGGCGGAGCATCGGAGCACCGAGTCGAGAATCAAGACCGGATCCACGGAGGATATTCCCTTGCAAAGCTTTCCATCTGGATAGATTTCCATGGCGCAAAAGCGAACGTCAAGGGTAACGATTCTCTACTTGAGCAAGTGAACATCTCTTTCTTTCTGCATAGGAAACCCGCTACCGCGAGTGTGCGGTGAGTGTGTGGTGTTCCTTGGGGTAGATGTGAATAGTCCCCCTTGTGTTGCATATAGAGTCTGGAGTCGAAGTACGGACATATGCATTGTGTGTGAAGCCTAACCGGACGTGTTGGTCTGGATCATTGATGTTGCATATTGTATGGATTGCCAGAGAAGACTCCGTGCTCTGTATTTTTTTGGTTTCTACAGAGTAGATTGCAGTAGGGATCCTTGGGGATTAACTCCAAGGCGCACCCTGAAAACTGAGCAGAAACGTAGTTCTGCTAACTTGAGGGCCGGGGATCCGGCCTTGTACATAATTGGGTTATGTGATGATTGGGAATGTATTAGGATCAGGGAGATGCTTGGCCCATGCGTACATCTTAAAGTGACTAGGCGGAGTGAGCAACGGGCAAGTGGAAGCGGACCTAGGCTATGCAGTTCCGTGCTAGAGGCCCAAAAGTGAAACTTGCCATTCGCATAGTGGGGAGTCTTAGACGGTGGTTAGAAATACTAAAATCACGATGTTTCCATTCCGAGGATGGTGATGAAGCCATGGAATTGACGGGATTCACCGAAAATGTGCCCTGAGTACACGAGGTGTTTGGCTGTGCGAGCCTACACCTGTGGCGAAGTATGTTTTCACTTTTTTGTTTAGCTGGGCTAATGAAATGCTGGGAAGGAGAACCACCGTCCCGAGTAAGGGGCAGGGTCATTATAATTTGGTCAGCTTTAGCTGACTGTTGCTTTTTTTCCCCCGTGCGGTGGAATGTTGCTTGCAGGTGCTGTAGAGCCAGGTACCAAATAGAGGGCTGAAGCCCATGCTGCTGAGCTGGCCCTCGAAGTCCAAAGCGAATTGTTTTTTTACTTTTGTCATGTGTGGTCGGCCTGCAAGCCGATGTATGTAAAACATTACTTTGTTAAGTTAACTCTTGTAAGGCCATAAGGCCAAGTACTTTCAGTGTATTTGTTATTTCATTCCTATGGTGGTAAGTGGACATTCATGATAGTTGTTATTCAATTATTGGTTCTTTCAAACTGTTTAAAAGCTTCTGCTAGAATGCTCTCAGTTAGTGCGAGTAGTTGTAGTTGATTTTTGATATTCTTATATAACCCTTCCGACTGTCCGTGGTATATGGCGTCGGGTTCCATCTGTACCTTCTGTTATTTGCCATACGATGGATGGGGGTGTTATAATTTGGTATCTGACTAAGGTGTCAGTCTTCTTTATTTGAATTTGTGGGCGAATTCTTTTAAAGGGAGGTGAGCACATGTATGTGCGTCATCGTTATAACATAAAAAAACCCATGAATGTCCACTTAGGAATGAAAAATACACTTGTTCTAAGGAACCTGAGTGTTCCAATGATAATTTTTAGCGATCTGTATGTCGCCTAATCAAGGGTTTTTGCTACTATAGGTAATTAGGAGCAGTGTTGGGCAATCGGAACGTCCGCGGTCGGTGGAAAGTAGTGCACCAAATGACGTGCCTAAAACACCCCCTTCAGCAGAAACCATCAGATTGGTGGCTGAAGCAGTCTTTGCTATGAAAAATTCCCAACCTGCAAGACAAATGCATCATGCACCACCTGTTAATGAGCAAGCACCAATTAGGGTGGTAGAGCCGGGAGTGGTAGAACGCGTGGCAGTTGATCAAGTGGCACCAAGGAAAGCTACGGAGAAGTAGCTCAATAATGTAATGAGCTTTAATCCTCCGGTGTTCAACGGGATTGGAACGCCAAATCAAGCTGAGGACTGGCTCTCTATGATGAAGAGAGTCTTAACGGCCACAAAAACTGTGGAGTGGCAGAAGACCACCATAGTGACCTTCCTATTGGTTGGTGAGGCGAGGCTGTGGTGAGACGAGTTAGAGGTTCATCTCAAAGGGGGAAGACAACTTGTTGATGTGCCTATGGAGGAATTCTCAAGGTTGTTTTTGGCCAGATACCTACCCTCTACTCAAAAGCTTGAGATGGAGAATCAGTACCTTGGTTTGACTGAGGGAGACAGAAGCGTGGATGAGTATCTCCACGAGTTTACACTGTTGGGTCGTTATGCTTGTACTATGTTTGCTGAGGAGGAACAGAAGACCAACTGATTCTATGAGGGTCTACGTGGCGACCTACAGCTACTCCTTGCTGGGCCTAAGGCGCAGGGCTTCCTAGCCTCGGTCAATTTGGCCTTGTCATTGGAAAAGGTCGTGAATAAAGTGCAAGAGAAGAAGGACCCATGGGAAAAGAAGTCAGAGTTCAAAGTGCCGAATTAGAAGTCTGGTTTCCGTAGATGGAATAAGAAGCTGAAGACTTCGAGCTCAGCCCCTTCATCTAGTGCAATGGGGGAAACCACAAGTCGAGTCCCAGGAGCTTGCTACAACTGTGGAAAGATGGGGCATTTTGTACGTGAATGTAGGAGCGGACGTGCAAAGTCCAGGAGGAAGCAAGGAGCAACTTATAAAGAAAAAGGGAAGGCGGTTACGTCAACCACATCCCACCATGCTCTAGCACAGCCTAGAGTATATTATCTTGGTCTGCAATAGGAAATAAAGCAAGCTGATGTGGTGACAGGTATGAGTTCAATTATAGTAGTTTAGCTTTATGTAGTTGTTACCTTTTTACATGAGAGCTTATAAATGATGCTGTTAGACTTTGTGTTAAATTTCAATTGTCCAGTGAAAGCCTTGTTCGATAGGGGAGCTTCACATTCCTTCTTGTCCGAAAGATTTGTATTGTGCATCAGAGTTCCTTCTTTGGTGGCAATGGTCAATTTGGATGTATTGTTTCCCAATGGGTGCTCAATGTACGCGGATAGAATCTATGTGGTAAAGATAAGAATTGGGGATCAGAAGTTTGACTTGCAAGCGTCGGTACTGTCGTTAGTGGAATTCGACGTAATCTTTGGTATGGACTGGCTCTCGGAGCAGCGAGCATGCATTGATTGCAACCAAAAGGAAGTTAAGTTGGGACTGAATACTGATAGGGAGACTACGTTTGCGGGCATGAAAGGGTCGAGCAAGATTTTGATGTCGGCTCTTTAGATGATAAGGCAGTTCGGTCTGGGATAGAGCTATTTGTCACATTAGTGCAGGCTTCAATGCCTAAACCTAGTCTAGGTAGTATTTCAATTGTGTCCTAGTATCCTTATGTGTTCCCAGACGATCTCCCTGGAGCCCCTCCTGAGCGGGAGATTTATTTTATAATTGTGCTGGTGCCGGGTGCCAAACCGGTGTCACGCTATCTGTATCGGATAGCGCCTAAGGAGATGGAAGAGCTGAAGGTGAAACTGCAAGAGTTGTTGGAACAAGGGTATGTACATCCAAGTTCGTCTCGTTGGAGGGCACTAGTCCTCTTCGTTAAGAAGAAGGATGGGAGCTTGCGACTCTGTATTGACTATCGGGAGTTGAACAAGCTTACAGAAAAGAATAAGTATTTTATCCCAAGGATTGATGATCTATTTGATCAGTTGGTTGGGTCAACAGTATATTCGAAGTTAGATCTGAAATCCGGATACTACCAATTAAGGATAAGGGAAAGCAACATCCCAAAGACAACGTTAAGCATGCGGTTTGGGCATTACGAGTTCACGGTCATGTCATTTGGGTTGACCAATGCACCATCCTTGTTTATAAATCTGATGAACAGGACATTTAGAGAGTACCTGGACCGTTTCGTGATTGTATTTATCGACGATATCTTGTTGTACTCACAGTGTGAGGATGAACACTATAATCATCTACATATGGTGTTGGAGGCGTTGAGGAAGATTCAGTTGTATGCTAAGTTCTCCAAGTGTGAGTTGTGGTTATCCTCGGTAGCATTCCTTGGTCATATTGTTAGTGGAGAAGGGATAGCGGTACTGGATCCGGAAAAGATAGTGGCGATACGGGAGTGGCCTGTATTGACTACAGTGGCGGAAGTCCGTAGCTTTCTGGAGCTTGCCGGCTATTACAGGCGCTTCATAGAGAACTTCTCGTGGATAGCGCTACCACTCACGACGTTGATATGTAAGTATCAAAAGTTTGTGTGGTCGCTGGAGTGCGAGAAGGCTTTTGAAGAATTAAAGAGGTGGTGAACCACGATGCCTATTTTACGTTTGCTGAGTGGGACCGAAGGGTTTGAAATCTATAGTGATGTTTCAGGCAGTGGTTTGGGCTGTGTTCTGCTACAGCGTGGGAGCGTGATAGCCTATGGTTCACGATAATTGAAGGTTCACGAGAGGAACTATCCGGTCCATGACTTGGAATTATCAGACGTGATATTTGCTCTGAAGCTGTGGGGGCACTACCTGTACGGTGTGAAGGTCAATATCTACACTAATCATAAGACCCTGAAGTACTTGTTAGATCAGAAGGAACTGAACATGAGGCAGCGGAGGTGGATGGAGTTCCTTGGGGACTACACCTTCGAGATACATTATGTGCCTGGGAAAGGAAATACAGTGGCGAATGCATTGAGTCGTAGGTCTCCTGCGGAGGCAAACTGGTTGAATGTACATGGTGAGAGTTTGGTCCGTGATTTGGAGGCATTGGAGATCTCTTGTGTTGACAAGCAGACTAGTGCCGAGGCAAAATTATATTGGAAAGAGGTGCAGTATGACCTAGCTGATAGGATTCGGCGGGCTTTGGTTCAGGATAGCAACATGAACCAGATCTTAGATGAATCTTTGGATGGTTCAAATTCCCAATTTGCTATTGAGGATGGGCTGCTGAGGAGGGACGATCGTCTATGCGTCCCTAGTGCGGATAATCTTCGAGAGGAGTTGATGTACGAGGCTCATCATACCAAGAACTCAATCCACCCGGGGAGCACGAAGATGTATAAATACATGAAGAAGTTGTTCTGGTTGCAAGGATTAAAGAAGGAAGTTGCACTTTATGTGGCCAAGTGCCAAACATATGCCTTGGTGAAGGCGGAGTGCCAGAAGCCCGGAGGTTTCTTAAAGTCCTTGCCTATCCTGGAGTGGAAGTTCGACGATATTTCAATGGATTTTGTGCATGGTTTTCCAAAGTCGCATAGGGGAAACGACGCCATCTGGGTGGTCATTGATAGATTGACAAAAGTGACGCCACTTTATTCCGAATAGGACGGAAGATCCGGTGGAAAAGTTAGCCAAACTTTGTGTGGATAATACTGTACGATTGCATGGTGTGCCCCGCAATATTGTTAGTGACTGAGATGGACGCTTCACATCAAATGACTGGAGGCTGATGCATAGATTGTTGGGAACTAGGCTGAGTTTCAGCACAGCCATTCATCCATAGACAGATGGTCAGACCGAGAGGGTCAACAGGACGATGGAGGGCATGCTCTGCAAGTGCGTCTTGGATTTCGGAAAGAAGTGGGAAGACCACATATACATGGTAGAGTTTGCATATAACAAAAGCTATCAAGCGAGTATTGGAATGGCGCCTTTCAAGGCCTTATATGGGAGAAAGTGTCGCACGCCATTTTCTAGGTTGGAGACAGGCAAGTCTAAGTTATACAAACATCAAGTGGTGTAAGACGCCACTTCAATGATACATACAATTCAGGAACAGTTAAAGATCGCTCAGGACAGGTAGGAAAAATACTATAACGCCATGCATAGGAACGTGGAGTTCGGTGTTGGAGATTGGGTGTATTTGAAAATCAAGCCATTCATGGGTCTCTCGCGGGTTTTACGCTTGAAGAAGCTGAGTCCGAGATACCTTGGACCATTTGAGATCCTGGAGCGAGTTGGCGAAGCAGCGTATCAACTAAAGCTGTTAGTGGAATTGAGTGGGATATACGATGTGTTGCACATATCGGTGTGGCAGAAGGCGGTGTAAGAACCTTCGCAGGTCGTTGCGGTCGATCAAGTGCCGGTTGATAACGGATTGATGACAAAGGTCAAGCTAGTATGCATTGAAGATTTTGAAGTCAAACGACTCCGCAATAAGGAAATCTGAATGGTTAAAGTCTGTTGGGATAACTGCGGACATGAGGAGCTTTCATGGGAGCGAGAGCAGACTATGTTGGAGGAATACACCGAGTTATTCCACTCAGGTAACATTTAAGTTTAGTGTATCTTTACATAATTTTAGGACGAAATTCATTTAAGGGGGGAGATTTGTAACGCTGCGAAAATTGTAGTCGAACTGGTCGCATCCTAAGGAATTTTTGGTGCCTATATAAGGGAACATGACATGGGACATGGGGGTGTCCAAGGCCGTGTCTTTCTCTGTGTTGGCCGGCTGTGTTCAGTAAAGGATACGACAGAAAACACGACTATAAATAGTAGAGACACGGGCATGTCAAGCGTGACACAGGCTTGTCCATTCCCGTGTCACCACCCGTGTACACCAAGCGACGTGACGGTTTGCATGGCGGTTATCTGTGACACGCCCAAGGGTCACGGGCGTGTCGGGACCCAACACGGGCGTGTCAGGGGAAGACACGGGCGTGTCTCAACCCGTGTCTATTTCTGTGCTCGACGATCGTGCCTGGAACGGGGCACACGGCCTGGAACATGGCCGTGTGCAAGGCCGTGTTCGGCCCAGGATTGATAGATTTCAGGCGAATCCGAGCCGTTCGTTTTCTTTAAACAAGATCTGACGGCCCAGATGTGTTCATGATTTAATAAGGCCGGGAATAGAGGATTAATTCCTCAATATCTCTTAAGCATTCTCTTTCTAAGGAGTTAGAGAGAGGAGAGACCGGTTGAGGAAGGAAGAGGAGGAATCCAGCCACCGGCGGAGCATCGGAGCATAGAGTCGAGAACTGAGATCGGATCCGCGGAAGAAATTCCCTTGCGAAGCTTTCCATCCGGATAGATTTCCATGGCGCAAAAGCGAACTTTAAGGGTAACGATTCTCTACTTGAGCATGTGAAGCTCTCTTTCATTCTGCATAGGAAACCCGCTACCGCGAGTGTGCAGTGAGTGTGCGGTGTTCCTTAGGGTAGATGTGAATAGTCCCTCTTGTGTTGCATATAGAGTCCGGAATCGAAGTTCGGACATAGGCATTGTGTGTGAAGTCTACCCGGATGTGTTGGTCTGGATCGGTGATGTTGCATATAGTATGGATTGCCGAAGAAGACTCCATGCTCTCTGTTTTTCAGTTTTCTACACGGTAGATTGCACTAGGGATCCTTGGGGATTAACTCCAAGGCGCACCTAAGAAAACTGAGCGGAAATGTAGTTCTGCTAACTTGGCGGCCGGGGAGCTAGCCTTGTACACAACTTGGTTATGTGATGATTGGGAATGTATTAGGACTCGAGAGAAGCTTGGCCCGCGCATACGTCTTAAATTGACAAGGTGGAGTGAGCAACGGGCAAATGGAAGTGGACCTGGGCTATGCGGTTCGGAGCTAGAGGACCAAAAGTGGAACTGGCCGTTGGCATAGTCAGGAGTCTTAGACGGTTGTCATAAAGACTAAAATGCTCACGATGTTGCCATCCCGGGGATGGCGGTGAAGCCATGGAATTGACCGATTCACCGAAAATATGCCTTGAGTGAACAAGGAGTTTTTCCATGTGAGCCTACACCTGTGGCGAAGTATGTTTGCACTTTGTTGTTTAGCTGGGCTAATGAAATGCAGGGAAGGAGCGCCACCATCCCGAGTAAGGGGTGGGGTTGTTATAATTTGGTCAGCTTTAGCTGACCATTGCTTTGTTTGCCACCGTGTGGTGGAATGTTGCTTGCAGGTGCTGCGGAGCCAGGTACCAAATAGCGGGCTGAAGCCCATGCTGCTGAGCTAGCCCTCGAAGGCCCAAGTGAATTATTGTTTTACTTTTGTCATGTGTGGTCGTCCTGTGAGCCGATGTATGTAAAACATTACTTTGTTAAGTGAACTCTTGTAAGGACATAAGGCCAAGTACTTTCATTATATTTGTTATTCAATTATAGGTTCTTTCAAACTGTTTAAATGCTTCTACTAGAATGCTCTGAGTTAGGGCGAGTAGTTGTAGTTGATTTTTGTTATTCTTATGTAACCCTTCCGACTGTCCGTGGTATATGGCGTCGGGTTCCAGC
Source organism: Platanthera zijinensis (assembly GCA_039513925.1). Classification (NCBI taxonomy): domain Eukaryota; kingdom Viridiplantae; phylum Streptophyta; class Magnoliopsida; order Asparagales; family Orchidaceae; genus Platanthera; species Platanthera zijinensis. The sequence goes on along the minus strand of CM077079.1, from coordinate 208,834,499 downwards.
TGGACATTCTGCTATATGCCATACGACGGATGGGGGTGTTGCACCAGAGACCTAATTATAGGTGATGCAAGGCAAGGGGTTACAATAAGGAGAAGAAGCCTTAACATTTCTATGTATTCAAGTTGTCTGTCTCAAGTTTAACCACAGTGATTTTAAGATGCAAATATAGACCCTTTTGGATTGTGGCTATGCAAGAAGAATTGAACTAGTTAAAGAGATACAAGGTCTTGAAGCTGGTTCTTAGACAACAAGGAGAAAACATAATTGGAACCAAGTGGATCTATATGAATAAACTTGATGAGAATGGTATTATAATAAAAAATAAAGCTACACTGGTGGCTAAGGGATACAAACAAGAGGAAGGTTTTAATTTTGATCAAACCTTTGCACTAGTAGCTAGATTGGAAGCAATAAGACTATTCCTTGTATATGTTGCACATAAACAATTCAAGGTCTACCAAATGGATTTAAAGTCAGCTTTCCTAAATGGCGACCTACAAGAAAAGGTCTATATTGAGCAACCCTCGGGTTTTCTTAACTTTAACATTCCTGATTATGTATTTAAGCTTTTAAAAGCTTTATATGGGTTAAAGAAAGCCCCTAGGGCATGGTATGAAATCCTATCTACCTTTCTCATTGAGAATAAATTCTCAAGGGGAAAGATAGACACGATATTTTTCCTAAGGGAAGTCAAGGGTAAGATCATCCCAGTCCAAATTTATGCAGATGACATAATTTTTGGGTCTACTGATGATGGGCACTACAAAAAGTTTGCTAAACTTATGCAAGATAAATTTAAGATAAGTAGTATGGGTGAACTCAAGTACTTATTGGGCCTCCAAGTAAGATAGTCTGAGAATGGATTATCTATCTCTCAGACTAAGTTAACTAAGGAGTTAACTAGAAAATTTGGAATGGAGAGTGCCTCTATAATGAAAACTCCTATGCGGTCAAATGTTTCATTAAACAAGGATGAGACTGGTAAACATGTTGATGAAACCTTGTATAGAGGACTAATTGGCTCCCTCCTCTACCTAATTACTAGTAGGCCAGACATTTTGTATGCTACATGTGTTTGTGCTAGATATCAGGCTTGCCCTAAGGAGTCTCATTATTCTGTAGCAAAAGGAATTTGGAGATTTTTTAAGGGCACACCTGATCTTGGCCTGTGATACCCTAGGAATAATGATTTGAACTAAGTGGATATTAAGATGCAAACTTTATATGTTGCAGAGAAGATATGAAAAGAACCCCAGGCACCTGTCAGTTTTTAAGAAGAAGATTGGTCTCTTAGAGCAGCAAGAAGCAAACAAGTATTGCCATCTCAACAACTGAATCAGAGTACATCTCAACTAGTAGTTGTTGTGCACAGCTACCATTGATCCAGCATTAGCTCCATGACTACAATCTCAAGCTAAGTAGAACTCCTATGTTTTATGATTCTACTAGTGCAATCTCTATTGCTAGCAATCCTGCATCTCATAGCAGGACAAAGCACATAGAGATAACGTATCATTTTTTTAAAGAGCATGCGGAAAAAGAGGACATTTGTCCTGAGTTTGTTCTTACAAAAAAACAAGTGGCTGATATCTTCACCAAGCCACTAGATGAAGCCAAGTTCAACAACTTCAAAGTTGAATTGGGTATGATGAACTTAGTATAGCTTCAGTAACTCTTCATGCATTTTAGTTGCAGGCAAAATTAATTCCTGTAGGATAACTGGTGATCGCTTTCCTCTTAAGAAAAGAGAGCCGAACTAGCAATCCAATTAGGTAAGTATACCTATTGAACTATAGCTTGGGGACACAAGTGTCGTATTGAAATCCGGGAACCGTTGAATAAACTTTCTCACACGAAGACAATGATTTTATCGACGGAAATGTTTAGGTATAAAGAGAAAATTAAACGCACTTAATGAAAGGAAAACTAGCACTAAAGGAGAACTAAATGCAGTTAAATAGAAAGCATAAAAGAAGCGATTAAGAAGAAGGATTGGAACAATAAAATGGAAATACACTCGATTGAGAATCACCGTAGCTAAAGTCTATAAAAACATGATAAATAACCTAAACTTAATAGGGTAAAGGTCCTTGACCACGGAGGTTCCTAAAGATTTAACACGCTTCTCTCAAAGTGGTGCCCAACTGAGTTTAGGAAGGTCTAACCGACTCTCATCTTAATCGGAGGCCTAAAGCTCGCTTCATGCGGTTAACCCCACTATTGGATTTTACTCCAATCTGGGAGATTTGGACGTCTGCCTCTCTCGAGGGGAGCGTACAACTCTCTTTACTCATGAATACTCACTTCAAACTATCGGCCTTTCGGCTAGACAAGAATGAAAGCTAAGATGGAAAATATATATCGATAATAAAATTGCAATCAAAGGTTAATCAAGAGTAATTCAAGGTCTAAACCCTAAAAAGAAAAAGTTAATTCAAAGCATCTTAACTTAATCACTCGAACCTCGGATGATCAAGATCGAGTATAAGAAGGATTTGTTAATCATAGCGAAGTGGAAGAAGAGGGATGAGTAGAAATGCATAATAACACCAAGATAAGAAAAGAGCACTTTTATTAATATTAAAGAGAGCTACAACTTGAAATGGAAGAGTACACTTGCAATGAAATAAAAGACTAAACTAGCATTAACATTAGGCTACAAATGAAGTACAAAGCTATTACAAAATCTATTATAAAAGGAGAACTAAGCTAGGATTAGAAAAACATGAAATGAGAAAGAGAGAGAGAGAGAGAAAAAAAGCATAAAAATACTTGTAAACAAAAGAGCAGCACCTCCCCTATCAACCCAAACTTCTTTGAAATTGAAGGGTTCGCCTTGAATTTATAGGAAAAATTCTCTGGTTTGTCACGCCCTAGGTCACGTCCGAGGAGGGCATGTCACAGGGCGTGACACGTACAGGGTTGACCTCGGGTTCTTGATTCTGGCGGGAAGGATGATTTCTTCTATACGATGGCTAACACGCATTGGGTCATGCTCGTGGAGGGGGGGGGGGGCGTGACACATACGTCACGTCGAAATCATTGGCCAGAAATCCGTCAATCTTGGAAAAGGAGGCGAACACGCCCTAGGTCACGCCCGTGTAGGGGGCGTGACATTACAATTTTCGTGCTTTGGAGAAAAAGCATTTAATGCAGCAGCAGGCTTCGGGCAGAGGGTGACACCCCCGTGTCACGCCCTGGGACACGCCCAAGGAGGGCATGTCAGTGGGGCGTGATAGTCATTTTTCCTGTTACTTGGTCTCTAGTGACACGCCACCTTGACACGGCTAGCGACACTACCGTGTTTAAGGTTGTCTTAGTTGGGATAAACTCTTGACTTTCCACTGGAGGCTGACTTCCTTGGGATTGGGTGACACGCCCTATGACACACCTAGGGAGGGCGTGATAGGGGGGCATGTCAGGTCATTTTTGGCCAAAATTTTAGAAACCTGCAAAAAGACAAGAAAATGTTAATGGAAATAATTTTTACATAGGAAAGATAAAAAATAAGCTTATAAGGCATGATTAGAGTGTTAAAAAATAGAAAATACCCTAATAATTAAGTCTACAAAACGTACTATCAAATTCCCCTAAGCTTAAGCTTTGGTTGTCCCCAAAAAAAAATGTAAAAACTAGATAACCATAAATTAGGACTAATCAAAAAGTTCTAATTATGCCTACACAAGTACTATACAAAATTCTAAGTAGGGAGAAGGTGAAACGTAAATCTAAAACAATTATTTAGGTATGTTTAACTTTTATAAACTTTACTTAACGAAAATAAATCATCAAAAATTTTGACGAAATTCTTTAAATAGATTTAATCAAAGCAACGAAAATGAAAAACGCATTAAGTTGATACTAGATCCAACAATGCATTATAATTATATCAATTAAATAACAAAAATCTATGTTTAAATCCAAAACTAATACTGATTTACTTTTCTTCTTTTCTTAGTTATTAAATAAAATTCAAAAACATGAATCAAAAGGACTTATTAGGACCGAAACGTTTGGTTTAGGATTATGATTAGGAGTGGAATTCAAAGATAAACAGGGAGGCTTAAAATCACACTAAACCAAAACAAAGAGTTTCAAAAATTTTATTATAAACAAAATATTTTTCTTTCTTTTTTTTCTTTTTATTTTTCAAAACAAAGGCCATAAATATTTATATTTTCATTTTGAATTGGCCAAACAAAAGCAAACATTTCTTTTTAGCATACTTTTTTTTTCAAAAACTTTTTCCCAAAAAAAATCACAAAATAACCAATCATAATCATGAAAATTCTTTATGAAACTCAAAAGGTTAGCGTGATTAGATAGGTTGGAAATTTTGGCTTTGGTGAAAATGATATGAAAAGAGAAGCTATCAAATGAAATTGGAAAAAATCTTAAAAGCGGCTAACTAGTGGTGAATATTTTTAAGTTGACAGGAAAGCTCAAACGAAAACAAAAACGCCCTAAATCATTTTCATGCTTTTAAATTTATTTAAAACATAGATTTGAAAAATTTCAAAAAACAAGTCCTAGATAATAAAAGAAGATTAACGAAATTATTTTGAAAATAGAAATAATAGGTGAGTTGGATCGTTCACATCTACTATGCTATTCAAAAGTTGACCTTACGAAAATTATCCAAAAATAAAAAGGAAAATAGTGGATGATGAATTTTTGAGAAAGCAAAGAAAACAAAGAACGAAAACCATAATGGAAATACGAGTTTTAGAAAAAACGTTTTAGGTTAACATGCTACCGCGAATGAAAAACACAGCATGACCAACATTTTACTTGTGAAACATAATTAAAAATTGCGATTAGAAATATTATAATTAATTAAGTTGTTTATATGAGATTTTTAGAAAAACAAAAATAAAATAAGGGGTACTATTGAAATACCAAAACGTCTAAACTATTAAAGTAAAAACAAAAAGCATATTTTTTAATTTTTAAATATTTTATATATTTTTTGGAATTTTAAGATATTTTTTTCTTTGTGAAAAATATTTACAAAAAGCAAAATATTCACACATAGTAAAAAGATGAAGGAAGTCCTCCCCCAAGCTTAAAATGGACATTGTCCTCAATGGGGAAAGGAGGTATGAGAAGGAGAGAAAATGTAATTACCGAATTGAAAAACAGGTACTTCTCCGGATTTATTTGCTGCGAAAGCTGAGTGATGTCGTTCCCCTGTGCTTGCACTTTGGGTCTTCATAAAATGTCTTCTTTGGACTTTGTGATGGACTCAACAATGATGGAGCGGGCGATCGCAGAAGCTTCAGCTTGTTGGAGCCGTTCGGGGCAAAAATTTTAAAATTAAGAAAACAAAAAAAAAGATAACTTGGGTTGCCTCTCAAGAGCGCCCTTTGTTTAAAACGTCGTTTGAGCTCGATGCAATAAAATAATAATGTCCAAAATATTTTGTCCAAAATAATAATAATAATTAAAGTTTAAAAAAAACAAAATAGCTCGAAGTTAGTTAAAGTTCATGCAGAAGAAACTTTACAATGTTTGGACTGACATCATCATCACGAGAAAAATTAAGTTTAAGACGCTGACCATTTACTTTGAAGTCACCCTTATCAGGGTAGGAAAATAAAACAACACCATAAAGAAAAACTTCTAAAACAGAAAACGACCAAGATCATCGTGATTTTACTTTGCCCGGAAATAAACATAAAAGAGAGTTTTACAAAAGAACTTGGTTGCCCGGCTTAAAAGTTTTTGGGTGCCTTAAGTGTTTGTCGTGAAAATGTTTCGTTCGCTCTTTATAAAATTTATTGTTTTTGTAAGCATAAGAGCGCCACTCGTCGAGTTCATTGAGTTGAAATTTTCTAAGGTCGCCGACAGAGTGAGGATTGAAATTTAAAAATCTTAAGGCCCAAAAAGCGCGGTGTTTGAGTTCTACGGTTAAATGACACAATTTTACATAAACCAACCGGTACGGCGTACATCTGAGGGCGGTTTTGTATGCAGTTCGGTAGGCCTATAAAGCATCGTCTAATTTGTCTTACCAGTCTTTTCTAGATGTTGAAACAGTCTTTTCTAAAATTCTTTTAATTTCTCTGTTAACTACTTTGACTTGTCCGTTAGTTTGGGGGTGGTAGGTAGTTGAAAGCTTATGCGTTACGCCGTATTTAGTAAGAATTTTAGAAAACTGTGCGTTATAGAAATGATAAACCCTGTCACTAATGATGGCTCGCGGCGTACTGAATCGTGAAAATAATTTTTTTAAGAACGTAACTACAACTCGGGAATCGTTAGTAGGAAGAGCTTTGGCTTCAACCCAATGTGAAACATAATCGACGGCAACTAAGATATACTTATTCCCAATGCTAGAAGGAAGAGGGCCAACAAAATCAATTCCCCAGAGGTCAAAAACTTTGCACTTGAGGAAATAATTTTGTGGCATTTCATTTTTATTGGAAAGATTGCCCGGCCGCTTGCAACTATCACACCTACTCACAAAGGCTTGTGCGTCTTTAAACAGGCTAGTCCACTAAAAACCCGTGCTTAGCACTTTGTGAGCGGTGCGAGCAACTTGATAGTACCCACCTATCAGTCCTTCATGCAAATGCTTTAAAATATCTAAACCTTCTTCATAAGAAACACATCTCCTTATCACCTGGTCCGCATAGACTCGGAAAAGATGCGGGTGCTCCCAAATGTAGTTCTTCAACTCAGAAAAGAATTTCTCCTTTTTTTGAGAGGAGAAATCTTTTGGGAGCACACGGGCCACTAAATAGTTGTCGATGTGTGCAAAATAAGGAGAAGTAGATAAGTTAATTGAAAACAGCTTCTCATCTGGGATGAAATCATTAAAAGATTTTTCATCTAATTTTTCAATAAACGGATTATCTAATCAGGAGAGATGGTCGGTGGCCAAGTTCTCGGTTGCTCGCCTATCACGGATCTCTAAGTCAAACTCCTGGAGGAGTAATACCCAGCGAATCAAGAGCGGCTTGGCATCTGATTTAGAAAGAAGATATTTGAGGGCCGAGTGGTCCGTAAAAACAATAATTTTTGAAAGCGTAATGTAAGGGCGGAATTTATCAAAAGTGAATACTTCAGCTAGGAGCTCCTTCTCGGTCGTGGTGCAATTTTCCTATGCAGATGTAAGCATTTTACTTGCATAATAGATGGGGTGGAAGTTTTTAGATATGCGTTGACCTTATACGGCTCCCACCGCGAAACTACTTGCATCGCACATGATTTAGAATGGAAGGTCCCAAACCTGAGCTATCATAATCGGGGCATTAATTAATTTTTCTTTTATTCAATTAAAAGCAGCTAGGCAAAGGTCATCAAAAATGAATGGGGAGTCTTTTTCTAAGAGATGGGTAAGGGGCTTGGTGATCTTGGAGAAGTCCTTTATGAATCGGCGGTAGAAACCAGCGTGACCTAGGAAACTTCTTATAGCTTTAACGTTCGTAGGCGACAGTAGCTTTTTGATAACTTATATCTTTGCAATATCTACCTCAATTCCTTTCGCAGAAATCTTATGACCCAAAACTAACCCTTCCCTCACCATAAAATGACATTTTTCCCAATTAAGGGCAAGGTTAGTTTTTCGTATCTTTCGAAGACTATTTCGATGTTTTCTAAACAACTATCAAAAGCGTCACCGAACACGAAGAAATCATCCATGAATACCTCCATAATGCTTTCTACATACTTGTCAAATATAGCGAGCATACATCACTGGAATATAGCTTGCGCATTACACAATCCAAACGGAATTCTTCAGTAGGCGAAGTTGCTGAAGGGACAAGTAAACATTATTTTCTCCTTATCTTCGGGGGAGATGGGGATTTGAAAATACCCAGAGAGGCCATCGAGAAAACAATAAAAGCTATGGCCGGATAATTGTTCTAAAATTTGATTGATAAATGGCAAGCGCAAGTGATCCATACGGGTGGCGTCATTTAACTTACGATAATCAATACACATTCGCCACCCGGTCACCCTCCAGGTCGGGATTAATTCATTATTCTCATTACTAACTACCGTTATCCCTCCTTTCTTCGGCACTACCTGGACTGGGCTAACCGACTTACTATCAGATATAGGATAGATAATTACTGCATCTAACAATTTCATAACCTCGCCCTTAACTACTTCTTTCATGTTTGGGTTTATACGGTGTTGAGGTTGTATGGAGTTACGCGAATTATCTTCCATTAAGATTTTGTGAGTGCAGAAAGATTGGCTTATGCCCTTGATATCAGAAATTTGTCAGGCAATAGCTCGGTGATGTTTGCGTAAAAATAAAAGAAGTTTATCATTTTGCGCATCTGTGAAGTAGGCCGAAACTATTACTGGTAACTTGGAATCTTTTTCTAAGAAGGCATACCTAAGATATTCAGGAAGTTCTTTTAATTCTAGGGTAGTGGGTTCTTCATACGAGGTTTTATAAATTCTTTCTTTTTTAAATACTATGTCTTCATAGACCTTTTTAAGCGAAAAAATAAAAGGGGTGGGGCTAGTGGCAATGGCGGCTTCTTGCAACGATTCAGTTGGAAGAGTAGAGGAGGAACAAGAATCAGAAAATTATTTTTCAAATTCAGAGAGGAAATATGAGGATTCTTCACTTAGGTCCAGCAATTCAGTTGGAAGAGTAGAGTAGGAATAAAAATCAGAAATTCTTTTTCAAATTTAGAGAGGCAATAGGAGGATTCTTAACTTAGGGCATCTACGAAAAAATAGGAGTCGACATTTGATATGGAGTTTTTCATCGAGGGGGTGATAGAGAAAGTCACTTCGTCGTGTCCTACTCGAAGAAAGAGCATACCATTGCTTACATCAATGATAGCTCGGGAGGTGGCAAGAAAGGGTCGGCAAAGAATCAGGGGAACCTCGACGTCTTCTTCAATGTCAATTATGACGAAGTCCACTGGGAAGATGAACTTGTCGACTTTAACTAAGACATCCTCCATGATTCCATATGGGCATTTGATAGATCTATCGGCGAGCTGGATACTCATATGTGTGTGGTTGAGGCTACTAATTCCTAACTTTTTAAACAACATGAGGCGCATTAGATTAATACTCGCACCTAAGTAAGCCAATGCGTTCTTGACAAAAAGATCACCAAAGACACACGGAATAGAAAAACTACCCGTATCACTTATCTTCTTCGGCAACCCGTTTGTCAAGACCGCAGAGAACTTGACATTTAACGTGACATGCAGAAGGTTCTCTAACTTCTTTTTGTTTGTCAGGAGGTCCTTAAGGTACTTAGCGTACTTCGACATCTGGGAGATCGCTTCGTGGAAGGGCAGATTTATATTGATTTGCTTAAACATTTCTAAGAAATGGGAGTACTGATCATCCTGACATTGCTTATTAAGTTTGGAAGGGTATGAAGAGGTTGGAATATTTTTAAAGAAGGGTGGTGGAGTGATGTCTTTTTCTAAAATGGGGGTGATTACTTCTTCAGCAGAGGGTGGAATTTTTAAAATGGGGGCGGAGCTTGTCTCGGCTCTTCACGAACCCTACCAAAAACTTGCTTCCCACTCCGAAGAATTATATCTTTCGCTTGCTCTCTTGGGTAAGTGTCAGTATTGGAAGGAAGAAACCCTGCGGGTGGCTCAGAAATAATTTTTGCGAGTTGCCCTACTTTATTTTCAAGACTTTTAACGCATCCAGTTAAGGTTCTTATAGTAGCGTCATTTGTGGTTATATATTTAGAAAGTAACTCCTCCAAGACTTTTGGATAGTTTTGATAACTTCTTCAACAGAGGGTGGAATTTTTAAAATGGGGGCAGAGCTTGCCTCGGGCTCTTCACTAACCCTACCGAAAACTTGCTTCCCACTGCGAATAATTATATCTTTCGCTTGCTATCTCGGGTTGGACTCAGTATTGGATGGAAGAGACCCTGCGGGTGGCTCAGAAATAATTTTTGCGAGTTGCCCAACTTGATTTTCAAGACTTTTAACGCTTCCAGTTAAGGTTCTTATAGTAGCGTCATTTGTGGTTATATATTTAGAAAGTAACTCCTCCAAGCTTTGAGGTTTTGGATAGTTTTGAAGAGGTGGTGGTGGTGCAGAAAAATCATTTTGTGGTGGCGAGCGTATCACGTTCGAAGGGTTACTCCACAAAAAATTTGGGTGGTTTTGTAAAGCAGGATTATAACTATTCAGAAAATTAAAACTGGGCACAGGAAAATTCATAATAAAAAAATTATGAAAAGCATTTCTAGGCATATTATTAACATAATCTAATTGTTCGGGAGCATGAGTTGCAGATTCCCATACCTGAGGGGCAGAGGCAGCAGTCATCTCCGTAATTTTTTTGCTTAATATTTCAACTTGCAGAGCGAGCTGGGAGACGTTGTCCACATCAAAGATACCTGCAGGTTTGTTTGGGCGGGACCTAGGCAAATTCCACTGATAAGTGTTCATGGTCATGTCTTCGAAAAGCTCAAGAGCTGCTTTCGGTGTCTTATGGTTTAAAGTACTGCCAGAAACTACGTCTATCATTTGCTTTGTATTTTGTTTTAGCCCATTATAAAACGTCTTCACTTATAACCATGCAGGCAGCGCGTGATGTGGGCATCATCTTAACAACTCTTTAAATCTTTCCCAAGTTTCATATTTGGTTTCAGAGTCTATTTGTCCAAAAGAAGAAATATCATTCCTAGGTTTTGCAGTTTTAGCTGGCGGAAAATACTTCGCAAATTTTTTTTCAATTAATTGATTCCAGGTTGTGATGTTGTTTTTAGGTAGAGTGTTCATCCATTGTTTTGCTTTAGTTCTAAGGGAGAAAGGAAATAATCTTAGCCTAATAGCATCATTTGTAACACCATTGATTTTGAAGGTCTCACAAATTTCAAGAAATCTTGCTATATGTGCGTTCGGATCTTCATCTTGAAGTTCATCATATTGCACATACTGCTGCACCATTTGAATTATGACAGGCTTGAGTTAAAAGTTATTATTAGTTATAGCAGGGCACACTATACTAGATTTTTTACTCTCTAGATTCAACCATGCATAATAGGACATAGGCCTATGCACGACTTCCTCCACGTGGGGTTCTTCCATTCTTAAAGTAGAGAATTACACGAGTCCTCAACCGGTACTTGGATAGTAGGGCCTTGAAATTGCGATCTTCTCTGAAGAGTACGCTTAATTTCGTGGTCCAAGTCCAAAATAATCGACGGACTCCCGCAGGTCATGCACTAGAAGAAGAGAAGAGAAGAAAGAGAAATAAATAAACTATAAAAAGCGAAGCTAGAATTTTTTTGAAATAGATTTTTTTAAATATTTTAACTCCCGAACATCCCAAGGACTACCCGGTGAAGGGTTCGCAAGTGTTGGACCCCTAGTTAGATTGGGCTAGGTTCACTGAGTTAGGATATGACCCAACAAGTATAGATCAGGGTCTTCGTCGTGTCCTTAGAATCAACATTACAAAGGACCAACCTCCAACACTGCCAAACACTCAAGACTTAGAGAATTCAAGACTTAGAAAAAGGAATTCTACGTTCATCGATCTCCGGTCGATGAAAGTCGAGCCCAGCTCAACGAACTCAGTCCCCAGCTCGACGAAGAAATACCTTCTAAGTCTAACACTCAGTCGACGAACTTAGAGCACAGTATCCATCAGTTTATGCAGTGCAGTTGTTCGCAGAACTCAGGTCGACGAAAGCTGATCCCAGATCCCAGGTCGACGAAAGCTGATCCCAGGTCGACGAAGGCTGATCACAGGTCGACAAAAAGTTATTCTCTAGTTGACGAAAACTGTAAGACATTATTATTTATTCTTTCCTTTTTTGTCTCCTTATTGTATATCAATTATAGGCCATTAATTCCCTGGATAATAAATGCATTTGAATAGAGCCGTTACTAGCAGCATTGATTGCAAATATCCCCATGGAATTAATTGCTTATATCTCGGAACAGACATAAAATAGAATATATGACATCATTCTTTCCGTTTTCATTCCCTAGATTTCGACTGAGGATTGATTGCAGGATTTTGAATCCGACCAAGAGGCAGTTATCTAGGGGATCATCTCTCTACTACAGAAATAATACACACAGAAACCTTTCAGAATACATAACTTTTTGAAAACAACAAGTGCTGTTCATAAAGCTCTCTAAAGAAAAATCAACTGCTCTCAAAAGAAGAAGAAAGAACAACAATCACTATCAAGAGTCTTTCTTCTCCTTCTTTGTTTTTTGGGATCTCAAGTGACAAAAATATTCAAATCAGTCAAAGGATCTCAGAAAGTAGATCTTACAGCAGATGGCCTACTCACCCTTTGCAAAGCTTCCACTCTTGAACCATTCAAGATCTCAGGGGGAGCTTTGACAACATCACATAATCAACAAAGTCTTCTCATTTTGATTTGAGAAAAGAAGACTTTAATCAACCTCTCTTCCCTACCTCTGTACAGGGTTTTAATTCCCTTCAAAATTATTCTGGTTGCAAGTCTCCTTCCAAAAGACTTGGGTTGGTTTTTAAGCACCTGATCAAAAGCTCATTGGTGGCAGCCACCTGATAAAAACTTATAGTTGATTCCTACCTAGGGTGGTAGAAGAGTGGATGTACCCATGTTTGGGGAACCACTATAAAATTCTTGTGTTGTCTGTGTCGCTGTGATTTTCCTGTGTGCTTGTGCTGTGATATATTTTGTTGTATAGCTTAGTTATCTTTTCTCTAGTTCACTTGCTGCACTAGTACACTCATACACCTATATCATAGTAATATATTTTGTTAAAGACTTCTTATTTCTGCAAGAATCAAATAGATTTTAAAAACCTTATTCACCCCCCCCCTCTAGATTTGTTCAGAGCTTACCCTATCTTTCAGCAAGGTACTAGACAAGATAGTCACATTTAGAGCCACATTTCCCTTTTCGAGAGAATTAGGTGGCGTATAAAAATTGTGAAGTGGGTTTCAATTAAAAGCAGTAATAAAATTTTTGGATTTTAAAATTTTTAGAAGGAGGATGAGAAAGAGAAATGATACAGGTAATAGGTTCATGTTTTCGATATATTAACAAAAGTTGCTCCCCGGCAATGGCGCCAAAAACTTGTTGATCGCTTTCCGCCTAAGAAAAAAGAGTCGAACTAGCAATCCAATTAGACAAGTATACCTATCGAACTGTAGCTAGGGGACACAAGTGTCGTATTGAAATCCGGGAACCGTTGAATAAACTTACTCATACGAAGACAATTATATTTTAGACGGAAATCTTTAGGGATAAAGAGAAAATTAAACTCACTTAATGAAAGGAAAACTAGCACTAAAGGAGAACTAAATGCAGTTAAATAGAAAGCATAAAAGAAGCGATTACAATGAAGGATTTGAACGATGAAATGGAAATGCACTCGATCGAGAATCACCTCGGCTAAAGTCAATTAAAAACACGATAAATAACCTAAACTTAATAGGGTGAAGGTCCTTGACTGTGGAGGTTCCTAAATCTTGAACACGCTTCTCTCAAAGTTGTGCCCAACTGAGTTTAGGAAGGTCCGACCGACTCTCGTCAAAATCGGAGGCATAAAGCTCGCTTTATGCGGTGAACCCCACAATTGAATTTTACTCCAATCTGGGAGATTTGGACGTCTGCCTCTCTCGAGGGGTGCGTAGAACTCTCTTTACTCTTAAATGCTCACTTCGAACTATCGGCTTCTCGGCTAGCCAAGAATGAAAGCTAAGATGGAAAATATATATCGATAATATAATTCCAATCAAAGGTTAATCAAGAGTAATTTAAGGTCTAAACCCTAAAAATAAAAAGTTAATTCAAAGAATCATAACATAATCACTCAAACCTCGGAACATCAAGATCAAGTACAAGGAGGATTAGTTAATCATTGCAAAGTGGAGGAAGAGGGATGAGTTGAAATGCATATTAACACCAAGTATCAGAAAAGTGCACTTTTATTAATATTAAAGAGAGCTACAACTTGAAATGGAAGAGTACACTTGCAATGGAATATAAGACTAAGCTAGCATTAACACTAGGCTACAAATGAAGTACAAAGCTATTACAAGATATATTATAAAAGGAGCACTAAGCTAGGATTAGAAAAATATGAAATGAGAAAGAGAGAGAGGGGAGAAAAAGCATAAAAACACTTGTAAACAAAAGGGCAGCACCTCCCCTCTAGACCCAAACTTCTTTGAAATAGAAGGGGTGGCCTTGAATTTATAGGAAAAATTCTCAGGTCAGTCACACCCTAGGTCACGCCCGGGGAGGGAGTGTCAGGGGTCGTGACACGTACGGGGTTGACCTTGGGTTCTGGATTCTGGCGAGAAAGATGATTCCTTCTGTACGATGGCTGACACACCTTGGGTCATGCCCGTGGAGGGGGGCGTGACACGTACATAACGTCAAAATTATTGGTCAGAAATCCGTCAGTCTTGGAAAAGGGGGCGAACACGTCCTAGATCACGCCCGTGTAGGGGTTGTGATAGTACAATTTGCATGCTGAGGCAAAAAAGCATTTAATTCGGAGGCAGGCTTCGAATAGAGGGCGACATGCCTCGTGTCATGCTCTGGGACACGCCCTAGGAGGGCGTCTCATGGGGGCATGACTGTCATTTTTTCTATTTCTTGGTCTCTAGTGACATGATAGCTTGACACGGCTAGCAATAAGGCCGTTTTTAAGGTCGTGTCCTACTCAGGATAAACTCTAGACTTTCCACTGGCGGCTTACTTCCTTGGGATTGTGTGACACTCCCTGTGACACACCCAGGGAGGGCGTGACAAGGGTGCGTTTCAGGTCATTTTTGGCCAAAATTCCTGAAACTTGCAAAAAGATAAGAAAATGTTAGTGGCAATAATATTTACGTAGGATAGATAAAAAATAAGCTTATAAGGCATGATTAGCGTGTTAAAAACTAGAAAATACCCTAATAATTAAGACTACAAACATACTATCAATAACAAAGAAGATAGTTACCAAGTGTCCAAGCATCGAATGAGCTAAGTACAAGTGCCCAGTTATCGAGTGTGTCTAGTGCGTTGAGACCACTCAACGCATACTCCTAGGGACTTCTATTTGCAGCTATCTCACGGGATTAATCTTAGCTGCTGATTTCCTCATGATTATCACATTAGGATCTGTGCAAATATTAACGGGGAGACTGACAAGAAAGTTGCTCCAGTTGAGGGGGAGTAATTTCGGTCCTGGTTAGATAAGATTGACTCTTACCTAGAGAATCTAAAGCTCAAAATAGATCAGAACTATACTGCTGAAGACCAGAATGTCCCAATGGACAATACTGAGGTTGAGGAGACTATACAGATTGTTGCACCTGCTATGGGAGAGCCAGTACAATGAATTCAAGAATAGCTGGATTGCTTCAATGAAAATCTGTAAAATAAGATTGCTCAAGTATCCCGAAGTGATTCCTTTCTGTCCTCAAGTTGAGGGGGTGCAAGTCCTTCAAAATATGATTGAAGATGATATAGTTACTGTTAATACAAGTCAATAAATTACTATGGGGAATACAGAGATTGAGGGGGGAGATTCCAACAGATCTCCTTGCTCAAGAAATTGAGGCTATTATTGAAATTTAAGAGGATATTAAACTATCTGGATAAAAGACAGATCATGCCAAAACCTCCCTGACTGTAGTTATATTTGAATAAGTCATAAAGGTGGAGAAGGCAATGATCTAGGGGACACTACAACATTTTTGTCTTTAGCAACACTTCAGCTTACAACATTTATAAAATGTTGTCTAAACATAGAACAAGGAACATTTTAGAAATGTTGCCATAAAGTGGCAGTTTTAGGCAACATTTGTGACGCAATATTCATTAAATGTTCTTTTATTCATTATTGGTAACAGTTTTGAAATGTTGTATTTGTCATTGTACTTAAAGCAACAATTATGCGATGTTACCTTTTAAAATAATATTTTGTAACACATTAAAAATGTTACTACAACTTTCTATGACTATTCGCACATTCAAAATAACTATTCTCAAACCATAAATTTTTAATTAAACTTATAGTCAAACAAAAAAAATATGATTTTTAATTAAACTTATAGTCAAATTTTTAATATGATTTACATCATTTAATATTTTTTTTAACTTAAAATATGTCCTTACCAATTCATTTGAGCATTCTAATTAGAACTCCAAAATCTGCTATTCACACACCTAAAATAAAATCTAAAATAACTCCTCTCTCTTTCAAATTTCAATTAAATATCATAATAATTAATAACCCTTCGTATCCCCCTCACCTCTCATCTCCCGATCTTTCTTTTAGGGCAAGTCTTCATCGCTCCTCCGCAAAAGCACATCGCCGCCCCCGTAGAGAGATTTCAACTACCACGACTTCAACCATGATCTTCACCTCCGACTCTTCATTCTCCATTGATGTCGGCCCTGACAGGCCTTTACGCATCATCTCAGCTCACCCATAGTCGCCACCGCCGAACCCCGTCACCGCTTCCGTTGAATCGAGGTAGCTCTCACGACTCATCCATGTACTGCTCCTCTCCCTGTCTCTCTCTTCTACCTACGGCTCTATTCCACTCTATGTAGCTAAATCACTTTTTTGGAGGATAAATTTAGGTATCCACGCGGTGCAATTCCATACTCTCTTAAGTTGAAATCTCTCTCTCCAATTACTTAGGTATGCTTTAGGTGAGGACTTCATTGTTTTGTCACAATGATTTTAGTTTTTTTTATAAGAATTTTAAATATTGCAGCCATATTCTTATCCCCTTGCCTTTTTTTAATTTTATGTATCTAATAGAACACATGTTTTTTCCTCATTCTGCAACTAACTGTATAAGAAGGGTGTTGATCAGAAAGTTGCATGCAATGTGCTCGTTGAAATGCCCATTTTCATATTTTTTATTGCAATGATTGTTTTGCTAATTTGGGATTTACAACTGTGATGGCACTGCACAATGGTGGTGTATGAAAACAGTATGCAAGAACAACTGACACTTGAATACCTCTATGCAGAATTTCTTGTTAGAAACATTGGCATGACAATCCTTTATTTATGTCAATCCATTGGAAACAAGCTCCAATATTTTTAGATTTCTAAAGGAACCAAATTTTTTGAGCAAGAAGAAGAGGGAAATGTTGTCGGTGAACCTCAAGCCAAAAATTGTCAAGAAGGTAACCATCTATTTTTACAAAGTTGAGTACCTTTCATCATTGTTTACAACTCAATCTCCATAGGTTATGAATAAACAAAATTAATTTGATACTACTTGAAGAAATTTGCAACATATTTTTTATAGCAGATTCGTAATAATTTCTTTATGGTTTTATTATTCTTTCAAATGTTGATATGCATATTTTTTCCAACTGCTTCTTGCATATATAAAGTGTAATGATATATTTAATTACTTTAGGCTCCATTTGGGGGGACTTATTTTCACCGATCATGCTTGTTTTGTGACAATGATGTGGGACTAAAACATAAAGAAGAATATAGCCTAAGATGGGCCTTTCTTTACAAGATTATCTTCTAATAGAAATGATAATATCTTTTAGAACTCTCCTTAATATCTTTGTCCACTTAATATAGATGTTGTGCCCCTCCACGTACACCCAATTGGTTTTAGGTTGGATGCATATGTTAACATGATATCAGAGTAAGCCAGGTCTAATAGCCCACTCCCAGATCACCCAATATTTTAAAAGAAACCCACGTGTTAATATCATGCATATGATGGCGTGTATTGAGAATAGACCCACATCAGCCACTAATGTAATCTAGTGTACTTAATACAAATCACGGACCCCTCTACCTATAATCAATTAGTTTTAGGTTAGATATTTAGCATCTAGCAATCTTTAGTGTAAATGGCAAGGATTGAGGAAGAAGTGATGTATTGCAGGAAAATAAGGACGGGTGATGGAACTGGCAGAGAAAAAGTGCTATTTGAATGAAGATCTGTTCAATCATATAGGATTTGATATCATGCACAATTTCAATGGATTTGATTCCAAAAAAGTATTCATTCACCATAAAAATAGGCTTTACTTTGCTGCAGACTGCTTCCTTTCACATTGGTATTTGCTGCATCATATCTCTACTTTTCATTTCCTTTTTTTTAATTCTCAGGTAAGAAGTTTTTGAATTTGTTTCACTTGCAACCTTTGCGTGATCAAAAGGTGATTAGCTAGGTAACTTATGTAAATTATCTTTCAACTTAAAATTACTGTTTAAATGAGCTCCTTTCCAATACATCTACCTTATATTTTCATAACATTACCAGGGAGAGCTTCAGTACTTCATTGGGGTGCAACTTGATGGGATTGGTAATGTTGAATCCCTTCAAAATTGCCTATCAGAGAAGACTGAACAGAAGGGAACCGACCTGGTAAAAATAAGATTTATTGCCTTGGTAGCTTGACTTATATCTCACTATTGAGGAAATGCGCTGAGGTAGCATCTTCCTTGTCAATGCCCCCATGGGATTCACACAGAAATATCTGGGTGTTCATAATTTTTATTTTCTTAATGACTCAACAATCAGTAAAGTTCTACTCACCAAAGAATAAATAAATGGAAGAATTGGTCAATAATATAGAGAGATCAATTGTTTTCAACATTTTTCAATACCACAACTAGGATGATACACTCCTATCATACATATATGACTTCCAGGGGTTGGTAGAATCATTAGCCTGTGCTTAAATTAACAATTAGTGAATCCCAATTTTATATTTTAAGAAAATAGAACATATTCTAATACAAAAAGATAAACATTTGGTGCTTTATTGAAGAAGCGTGATGTTAGCAAAAAAAAGAAGTACATACACATTAGCTTGGTAATCTAGCTCCTCATGAGACCTCGCTAAATTTCAGCGAGCTACAGGTGCAGCTCGCTGAAATTCAGCAAGCTGCACCTGCAGCTTGCTGAAATTCAGCATGCTGCACCTACAGCTCGTAGAAATTCAGCGAGATGCAGCTCGGTGAAATTCAGCGTGCTGCAGGTGCAGCACGCTGAATTATTTTAGCGAGCTACAGCTTGCTGAAATTCAGCGTGCTGTAGGTGCAGCTCGCTGAAATTCAGCATGCTGCACCTGCTGCTCGCTCACGCTGAATTTCAACGAGCTGCATGTGCAGCTCGCTCATGCTGAATTTCAGCAAGCTGCAGGTCCAGCATGCTGAAATTCAGCGTGCTGCACCTGCAGCACGCTGAAATTCAGCAAGCTACAGCGAGCTCAATTTCAACGTGCTGGACCTGCAGCATGCTAAAATTCAACGAGCTGCAGCGAGCTGCAGGTGCAGCACGCTGAATTTCAGCGAGCTGCAGGTGCATCACGCTGAAATTCAGCGTGTTGCACCTGCAACTCGCTCAATTTCAGCGAATTGCACGTCCAACTCTTTGAAATGCTAAATTTAAGCGAGTTGCACATGCAGATCGTTGATTACGTGCAGTTCGTTAATTATGTGCAGTTCACTGATTGTGTTTAATTTTCAGGGGATGCAAATAATGGACAGAAGAGAGACGGTCTACTCCATGCACATTCTTCTACATCAACACATGTTCCAAACTATGGAGAGGTATAATGTTGTAGATTTTCATATAATATATTAAAATACTTTTATATGTTTACAACTTTTTAATTATATATTGATCATGATGTCATTATATTTATATATATATATATATATATATATATATATATATATTTTACTTTGTGCAGAAAGTTCTTGATGTTGGACCGGAAGATTAATGAGGAGTTGCAATATGATCGATGACCCCATATTATGAAGATCATTTGATGTTTAAGTTGATTTAGATAATTTTGTTTGTGTGCTGTAATATTTAATTTTTTTGATATATTTTGGTAAATGGTGATGCTAATGATGAGTTGTTAATTTAATGATAAAACATGTACAACATTTATATTCTAAATGAAAGTATTTGTCTTGTAAAATTGTTATATATTTATGCGTTATAAAAAATGTCTCATGATATAACCTGTTTGTTTTTGAAATTTTAATTTATTTTCATGTTTTTTAAAAATTTATATTTTTTTTATTAATTAAATAGTTTTGACAACATTTATTGAATGTAACTCTAAACATATTGAAAATGTTGCAATAGGTCCATGTAAAAACTGTTGGCTTTACTAGGGATATAGGCAACAGTTTCAAGTAATGTTGCATAAACATGTGAAAACTGTTGCCTTAGGTCTTTGGTAACGCGGGCATAGGCATACACCCCTATGACAACAGTTTTCAATATTTTGGCAACACTTTGCGGTTTTAGGCAACAGTTTTCAAATGTTGCTAAAGACCAAAAATGTTGTAGTGGGAGAATGTTGTTTGGGTTACCAATGTAATCAGAGGTTCATTGACTCAAGATCAAGGGGTAGAAGGCAATGATTAAGGGGCTTGAACAGTACACATATATGAAAACATCCCTCCTATTCCAGTAGGACCGTATGATGAACAGTATGGTGATCTTTTTATATGGTAGTGTATATTAATTATTTCTCCTCTATACTGTGAATGTTTATCTTTTGTATATGGTAATGTATATCATTGATTAGGGTTCTGACTTCTTCAAATAGGGGGAGATTGTTGGGTCCATTGATCACAATGTCCTAGATTTGAAAAAGGCCCATAAGTCATTGGTATGCACATGAATGTATTTGATTTATTTTTAAGTTCATTATATGTAGTTTGTACTCTGCTAGATTTTTCCTGCCAATTGTTTAGTTAAATTTTATACTTGGAGTGCTAAAGTAGAAGAAGTGTCGAGCTCATAAATCCCAGCTTGTTTAGGGCGTGACCATGGTACGTTCCACTGGTACGCATTCATGGCCATCTCCTCAAAGAGGGTTTTAGCAGCCTTGGGTGTTTTGTTATTGAGCGTGCCCCCAGCGGCAGCATCAATGGCTTGTCTGGTTTGAATATTCAAACCATTATAGAATATTTGTACCTGGAGCCAAGTTGGCAGTGCGTGATGTGGACACCAATGTAGATATTCTTTAAAACATTCCTAAGTCTCATAAAGAGGCTCGGACTCGCCTTGCACAAAGGAATAAATATCTGCATGCAGACGTGCTGTTTTTGCAGGTGGAAAATACTTTATAAGGAATTCTTCGGTCATTTCAGCCCAAGTGGTAATAGATCCTCTAGAGAGAGAACCTAGGCACTGTTTGGCTTTCGTTCGTAATGAAAAAGGAAATAGGCAAAGACGGATGGCATCATCAGTGACGCAATTTATCTTAAATGTGTCGCATATTTCTAAGAAGTTTGACAAGTGTGTGTTTGGATCTTCGTCGGGCAATCCATCAAATTGAACAGAATTTTGAATCATTTGGATTATACTCGATTTAATCTCAAAGTTATTATTAGTAATTGTTGGATGAACGATACTAGACCCGGTGTCATCTAAATTGGGTCGTGCATAATAAGACATGGTCCTTTGGGGGACCACCTCTGGCATTTTTTATTGCCTTGCTGCCATTTCTTGTACGTGTGCTGTGCCTATGGACTCTTCTAGATTTAATACAAGCTTTTGATTCAGAGATCAGAGGCGCCTGCGAAAGGTGCGATCGATTTCAGGATCAAATTCAATATTTAAATCAGATGGAGTTCTGCGGGGCATACACTAAAAAAACTTTTTGATATATACAAAGTAAAACAAATATATAAAAACTAAGTAAAAAAAACTAAGTTACAAACAAATATATCTAAACACACAAATACAAACACACGAAAAGACTTAAAACGGAAAATAACTAAAAATAGGTTTTTTGTATAAAATAGGTTTTATATAAAATAGGTTTATAATAAAAAGCAGATTTATTATAAACTAGTTTTTATAATTAGAAATGTTTTATATAAAATACGTTAAAATAGTAGGTTATGGTTTTTTGTTAGAATTTGTTAGTGGTTAATAAACTTGTTAATAAAAAGTTAGGTTTTATAAAAACAAAGTTTTAAATTCAGGGAATTTTATGTTTTTTTTATTTTTATAAAAACTAATGTTTTTTAATAACAAGAAAAAGAAAAGATAAAATTAATAGCGTTCTTTTATTTTCAAATATTAACATATATAAACGACTCCCCGGCAACGGCGCCAAAAAGCTTGATAAGTAAAGTTGGTTTTAAAGAAGAGAGATTTCGTGTTATATAATCTTTTACGTATATAAATCTATCTCTTTTTTATTTACTTATATCCTGTGGATTAAGGCAAGAGTACCTATCGCATAGAAGTATAGTATTTTGTAGAAAATATCAAGGTCGTATTTTTCCTGGGATCGGTGTTAATTATTCTACTTTTTAGAACGGACTATTATCTTATCGAACGAATAGAGTGGAGTTTATATTTAAAAACAAAAGATAGAAAAATATATATACATGATTTTTTTAAGATAAGGACTCAGAAAGTAGTCCTTGATTTCAGAAGTACTTTGAGAGAATATTAATTCAGATATTAAAGAACAACTTTATTTCTTAATTACCTAACTTAACGAGAGGGTCCCTTTGGTAGTATCACTGACTCGAAAGTACGACCAGGGAGGCTAGCATTTAAAACGGGTTAACGTAAACGTAGTATCTCTTCACCTGGTATATGATCAATTAACAGAAAACCTTGGTTAGGATAACTACAAACTAGAGGTTAAATAGTTGAAAATAATATCCAGCCCAGAGCTCATCTTGACCAAGTGCTAAGGGTTCTTAGCCTCTTCTCATGATGGGGGCGGTATAAAGTACAGAAAATAATATCTACCTATCTATCTTAATCCAGGACATAAGCTTTCGCTTCGCCTTTCATTTGGGATAGGGTAGTAAAATCTAAAATATTGAAAAGCTTTCGCACTATCTTAATCTAGGTCCTAGGCTTTCGCCTCTCCCTTCATTCTTGATAGTATGAAATAATAAGGTTTTGAAAATTATTTTGAAAACAGTTTCATGCTATCTTAATCCAGGACATAAGCTGAGCTTCACCTTTCATTCGGGATAATATGAGAAAATAAAGGAAAGTAAAACTGAAAATAAAGCAGTAAAGTACTCAGAATTGAATTTGAAATAGTCTATTTTATAAAGTCCAAAAATTATTACAACTTTTTGAAAAGCTGAAAAGAAAGCTAAAAAGCTACAACTTATAGAACTTTTGAATACTTGAAAGCTACTACCAGTTCCTTGTCAGAGAGCTGGGGAGTCCTAACAGTTCTTAAGGAAGCTGCTGATGTTCGAATAATTCTACTCAGCCCTGCCCCCCTATTTATAGAAAAAAATTTCAAGTGACACACCCCCTGACACGGGCGCGTTGGGGAGGGCGTGACAGGTTCACGGGTGTGACTGTCAACGTATCGGGACAGGTGTCGAGCTGGGCTGAACTTCAGATAGAATTAGATCAGGTCACGGGCGTGTCGGATGACGTCATGGGCGTGTCTAACATCTGATTCATCAGGCAGCATGGGGCGTGGCGACAGCTCGACAACTTGCTGGCATTTTGGATAGAACTTCAATAGGGCATGGGCATGTTGATTTTGTCACGGGCATGTTCGGGACATGTCCATCAATTTCCCAATTTTCCTGAGTAAAAACAGAAACTAAAAAAAATAATTAAAAAGGGCTGTCACGCCCTAGGTCACGGGCGTGAGTAGGGGCGTGACCCTAGAAGAAAAAAATACAAAAAATCAGAAAATTTTTAGAAAATAAATATAAAAACATAATATAACAAAAATAATTAGTTTTATATATAAAAAGTAAGGTTTTATCTATAAATATGCAAAATTAATATTATACAAAATTGTATATTTTTATACTCATCAAATATGTCATACTTAGATTTTGTTATTCCAGAGCAAATATAGAGTTGAGTATATTTACAAGTTATGAAATTTTCTATTTACTATCAATTTATTTCTTCAAGATAAAACAGGTATAAACATTCGGTGGATAAAGAGTTTAATGCTATCGTATATATATATCATTGAAACAAGAGTTAGATTTTATAGCCATGAAAAGTTTTTGAAAACAAATAGTAAGCATATATTAAAATCAGATATAACAAAGATAGATTGACTTTATGACTACTATTTCTTGCATGAGATATGTTGAAAAATTACAACTTATTAATTATGCTCTCTCAAAATTTTAAGCAAAATTAATTTAATTTTGTAGTGGTTTTAGGGGATATCAACTTGGTGTTTTTGCCCATACAGAGGCTTTGAATGTAGGAGGTGATGAATTTTATCCTCTTACCTTTTTTCATATTCATGCATTATTACAACTATTTTAGGAAAATATTTTCCAAAATAGAAAAAAAAACTTTGCAGAATTGAACTTTGAATTAATCCAATGCATATGTTAAGGAGCACATACTCCATTTCAAATGGTCTTTTAACATTTATTGGATGCCTATGTTTACGGATTTTTTTTATTCCCATGGACATAAGATCTTTTCTTTTCTAGGAGCACATTCTCCTAGATGCAAGCGTGTGTAAAGAAATATGCCAAGCGAAATAGTAGGAAGGGGGTCGTAAAAATATTTTTGATAAAAGATTTTGAGAGCAATGGTAATAGCTTGATATTTTCTATATTTTAACAAGATTGAAGTAATGATAATTACAGTCTAAAATGGTTTGGTGAACATAATATGTTTCGCTTCTATTGTATATATATGTATTGTTTTTGATATATTAAAGCAGGCTTGCTAAAAAAACTAACTCTGATTGTAATGAAATTTTACAAGGTAGGGTTTACAAGTTTATTCCGGATATTTATATCTATCTAGTTATGAGAAGGATTAGTAAATTTGAAAATTGAATAAATTGCATTTTTGATCAACACAGATTTTGGGAATATATATACATAGAATGGTTTTGAAAGTTTTGACTTGTTTGGGATGAGTACTAAAATAAACAATGCTTTTATTTAAAATATAACATAAAAGTTGTAAAAAAATTACAGCTAAAAGCACCCCCATACTTATGTTAGGTATAGGTATGAAGTGATAAATATGTACAGAATATACAAAAGCATAAAAGATGGAAATATACAATTGAATTTATATTTCGAGGTTATGGAGTAGTGTTAGGGTTTCAGGTTCTTTTTGAAAATGGTCCCCAGTAAAATATAGTTTTAAATGGTGACCGTTTACTTTGAAAATTCCTAGTTTAGGGTTCGAAATAAGAACAGTCCCATATGGCCAAATTTGTTTAACAGTAAAGGGTCCGGTCCATCGAGATTTTAATTTTCCTGGAAATAATTTAAGGTGTGAGTTATATAGTAGGACAAGATCACCTGGTGAAAAAGATTGTGGAAATTTAATTTTCCTATCATGATAAAACTTAGATCGCACTTTATAAAATTTATTATTTTCATATGCGTTTGCATGTCATTCCTCAAGTTCATTGAGTGGAAATTTTCTTTGTTCGACGGCTAAGTTTGTATCTAAGTTAAGAAATTTTATCGCCCAGTATGCGCGATGTTCTAATTCTATAGGTAGGTGACATGCCTTTCCATATACTAAATGATAAGGTGTACAACCGATCGCAATTTTGAATGCTGTACGGTATGCCCAAAGTGCATCATCTAATTTGAGGGACCAATCTTTTCGACATGACTTAGGTATGGGTTAGATTGACTCCCTCTCAAAATTTCAGATCATTTGGGCAGGTGGTGAAGTGGGAGAACACTTTTAAATCTCTTATTAGCCCTAGGTATAGATCCCACCAAAATGAGTGCCCTGGTCAAACCAGATATCCAAATTGGTTCAAAAAAATTTTAAACTAAACTTGACATCCAGACCTACAAACTTCATGTTGACCACTTTCTCTGTACAAGCTATAGGTATTTTTAATAAATAGAAACATTAATAGCATTTTCTGTGACAGAAATTGAATGAAATGAAATTATTTATCCTAAGATTAAAAACAATGTAGGACGAATCTTGGCGCAACAGGGACGACATCTGGTCGTCTTCAAGCTCCAGCCGACGTCCAGGGTTTCATCTTCCTGGTGCTTATTCCATCGCCTTTTCCCGGCTACCCGGCCACCGCCAACACCACCTCTGTCGAGGTGGTGGTTATCGCCAGGCGGTGGCACAGTCGCTGGACGGGCGGATTCCGTCGATCCCTCATCCATGCCTTTCTCGGAAAAACCAGGAAATTAAATGCCTTGATCGGGCTTAATTGATCCTGATTCTCAATCTAAATGAATCCTAAGATCTACCCATAGAAGAAGGATCAAGGGAGGACCTGAGTTGCGGCCTGAGAGCGGGTGTTGTGCCTCCTTGCCATTTCCGATCGCCGGTTTGGGATTTTCTGCAACCTCTATAATAACAACAAGTAAAACAAAATTGGAACGATGGAAACGCTTACTCTTGTCCTGGTGAAGGTTATTAAAGAAGGAAATGGGGAGATAAGGCTTGAAACTCCTCAATTTTTGAAAACACCATTAATGGTCATTTAACACTAACATAGGTTTTAGCCAAATTGAGGGGGCTGAGCCACACCACTGGCCGGCCACCTCCTAAAAACTCCTCCCCTTCCTCCAAGGAGTAAAAGCCCATCAAGGTGGGGGGAGTTTTGAAACCTCCATGGCCATGATGGCCATTAAGCCCCCGTTTTCTATCTCCTCCAAAATGGGTAACTCCTTACTCTCTCTCCTCATCATAACTCTCTGAATTTGGTGGGCCCAAAATGTGTCTCTCTACTCCTTAGACTATTGGGCCACACCACTTGGGCTTTGCCCACTTGAATTGGGCTAGGTTAACCTAAGTTGACCACTTTGACCAATGAGTAGAGTTTTGTCAACATGACCGTTTGGGTTGACCCCAAGGGGTCCTTGGTGACCCCTTGGCTTCCCTTAAGGTCTAGTAAGGGTTGTGTAGGGTTGACTTGGCACCTTGGTGGTCACTTGCCCCTTATTAAGGGCACTTTTACCACTTTAGGGCTAGGGTTGACTTGGGTCAACTCAGCCTCCAAGGTTGACCCCAATAGGTCTTTGGTGACCTATTGACTTTACCTTAGGTATAGGAAGACCTAGGTAGGGTTGGTTGGGCACATTATGGGCACATTGCCTTAGTTAGGGCTCCTTGCCCAATTTAGGACTAGGATGATCCTAGGTCAACTTGGCCACCCTGGGTTGACTCCAATGAACCCTTAGGGCTCTAATGGACCTTCCAATAGGTTGGTGAGGTTGTGGTGGGGTATTGGAGTCATGGTGAAGCCCCATGATCATCCTAAACTAGTGTTTATAAACCTACTATTTGCAGACCATAGTGATCTCACCTACATTCCTAGGTTCACTTGGTCTTCTTGGGCTTCCTAGGGTTTTGTCATGACCTACTCATGACAAAATAATTTCTTATGGGTCTAGTTTTTCTGAGGGATGTTACACCTATAGTTATATTAAACCTAGATGTATGTATATCATGAGTGGTCCTATTTGGATGTTTATGCTCATGTAGGATGTCAATCAATATAAACAAAGTATTTTTCTGCATCTTATATTAATATTTTCACTTGTGGAGTAGTTGATCCACTAAGCCGAGGGATACGGCCATGAAAACTTAACGTAAATTACAGCTTTCTTCATAATAAACTATAAGATTTCATACAAAGTGTTAGGTTCGAGTTCTTGTGTGAGCGCTTGCAGTTATCCCCTGCCCGATCTGGCAACATGAAGGGTGTTTTCTCTTACTCTAATATATTGTTTAAATGTGGAGAAAATGTGAGTTGTGACAGTTGGTATCAGAGGAAGAGGTTGCTTTACAATTGGTAGAACGACTATCTCTTGTTTGTTTAACATTGTCTTGTTTCATTTCATACATACACCGATGTGTCATTAGTATGTATTGCCTGAAGCAAGAGCACTACACTCATAAGCATGGCAAAAAGTAAACTGGGAATATTATATAGTATGTGATGCATAATATGTATTTGTATAGGTAACCTCATAGGAAGCAACATGTGACTGTTATGTTGTATGGGATGCATAACAATCATCAAATGAATGCACATTAGATTTTTATTTTCATTACATGCGATATTATGTAGTATGGGATGAATAATATTTCATGTGTACGCCGCTCATAACATGTATTAAGGAATTATTAGAATGCATAGCACAACATACATGACATAACATTGCATTAACATACGTGGCAAGCTAAAGATCTACATGATGACATATGTACACACATGATTTTAAACTAAGAAGAATAAGAATTCATGCATTCTTGGTTTATACGCATGCATCAATAGGATGACAGTATATCATCCTAAGTAAAACATTACATCATTAATCAAAATCCCAGAGCAAGTTAGCAGCATGAGCACGTGTCTAAGCATGTATGGTCTGAACTAAGTTGTGTAGTTCTAGCAGTAAAGCTAGGATTTTGTTTATTGTCCTTTGTACTCTTAGGATGTCGCCTAAGCATGTTGTGAAAAGGTTGACTCCCCAGTCTAAGGGAGAGTCATCTGTTGTGAAAAGGTTGACTTGCATGCCATAGCATAATCGATTCATTTAACCCTGACACCTAAAGTATAAGTGGTATGGGACGCTTATACATTAGGACCTGCAAAACGACCCCTTGGTCTATAAGCTTGTGTGGGCATGTTTATAAACTAAGGTTAATTTCCATATAAACATATGCTATTGTTTGATAACCGACACCCCAACGTATAAGTTGTATGGGACACTCTATATGATGGGAGCCTTGCAGAAGATCCCTTGGCTTATGCGCTTTCGAACATAAGTTAAGGTTACCTTTCTTACTTTCTGTTTCTGTCATATTATTATAGAATTGCTAGATTAGTTCCACTGCCATTTGTTTCTTGATTAAATCTCCACCTTCATGTCCTTCCCTTTCTTCCTCTCCGATCGGTACTTAGGAGCCATGGGGAAAGGGGTAGGGGATGATAGGGCTTAGTCTTTATGACTAACAGTTTTCGAACCGCATCATTTAGGGGATCATGGAGCCCAGCATGGAGGAGCGTCCCCAGAGACCGGTTTGCTTGGAGATGGGGCAGTCTAGCTCCGGAGTTCATACAGCCGGGACCGTGAGTCTAGACCCTGAGTAGTTTCTGTTTTAGCTTCCGCATGAGAGATTGTAGTGAGGACATGATGTATCGGGCATAAGCCCGCATTTATAGTACTCTGATTATTGTTATTCTGTGGACACTCCCTTCGTGGAGATTTTATTTTATATATGTGATTTACTTTCTGTGGACTTGCTCTTACTTCAATTATTGTGCTACATTTCTGTGATCGAATTGGCCGGCAGAATCGGCGCCTTGTGGTGATGACCCTTCAGGACGTGAAGATGTCACCGCAAAGCGGTGACTCTGGGCCTAAGACCCCGGGTTTTAAAAAGAAAAAAAGGGGGGTCTTACACGATCTGCAAGTAACCACCCACTAACCACCAGTTTAGTGAGGGGCCCACCATAGCCATTTCCCGGAGGCTATAAAAGGAGCCTCAGGCCTCCTCATTTCTCACCTTTTATCTCCCCCAGCCTTCTTCTTCCTCAGGCCAGAGCTCTGTTGAACTCCTCCCTCGAGTCATCTTCAAGCCGCTTACGAGCCAGAGGAACGCCCAAGTCCCCAAGTGCGCAGAGAAGGGAAGAAGAGTACTATCACCAGCATTCTAGAACGCCAGCCATCAAGCAGGATCCACCACTCCCTCGGCGCAGCCTGCTTCCCGTCGTGAGTTATGAATTCTATCTCACCACCAAGTTGTAACGAGGAGCGGCTTATCTCCCTCGATTCTCCAAACATATTGTAACTGCAAGGTGATAGTGGACTTTGACCGGCACAGATCCGGTCGTATTGTTTTTTACCCAGTTGAGGGGTATTTCCATGTTAAAACCTCTTATGTCAACTCTCTATTTTCATTGACTGTGTGCGCGCTCGACCATCTCGAGAGCTAAGGCGGTCCAGTTTATTCTGATCCGACCGGGATGCCGAGTTAGTCCTCAACAGTTTGGCGCTATCTGTGGAAACCACGATTTCTAACATCCTTCAAAATTCAAGACCTCTCTTCTTGCAACATTCAAGCTCCACTTCAATGGTGAAAAGAAGCGCCCGCACTACTGAATGATCCGTCCCCGGTGGATGCCCTGAACCAATACCCTCCCGCTCACTTGTGAGCGTACCATTGGAAGCAGAAGCTGTATTCGCACTTGTCACCGCCCTCAAGGGGCAAGTTCGACAAATGGATGAGTAGCAAACCGAAATGCTTGATTTTCTCAGGAATCCTGGAGCGCCTCATGCTCCTCCTCTAGACCAGTTACCCGCCCGCGCCAAATCATGGCAGGGCGCAAGAGGCGCCCGAAGAATACTCTGACGCCGTCAGATCCACTCACACGGCTTATTGAGGAACTGAAACTGGATGACACCGTCACAACTAGGGAGACGAAGCCCGACATCCTAATCGAGTGGTTCACCAAGGAAGAAATTCGGGATGTGATCGCAGAGGAATACCGGCAAGCAGGCCAACGAGATATTCATACTTGTCGACCACTCTGCCAAGGCTCCCCCCTCGCACCATAAATACTTGCTCATCCAATCCCTCATGGTTTCAAGATGCCAAATATCGAGACATTCAACGAAACATGCAATCCGCTGGAACATGTCAACTACTTCACTACCATTATGAGGATCTATAACGCACCTGATCAGTTGTTCTGCCAAGTGTTCCCAGCCACTCTCAAAGGGCAGGCCCGCACATGGTTTCACTCCTTGAGGGTTGGCACCATTGCCTAATTCACGGAGCTAACAAGACAGTTTGCGGACAAGTTCATAGCAAATCGGAGGATCGTCCGCGACCCTTCCCATTTATCAGTTATCCGCCAGAACGAAGGGGAGTCTTTGAAGGATTTCTTCCGCAGGTTCTCTGCAGAAGCTCGCCAAATCCCAATTGTCTACCCGGAGCTGTTAAGAGGAATGTTACTTAGAGGTATCCGTCCTAGCAGCTTCTATTCAGCATTAATGAGGGAAACCGTCCCTAGCTACCTTGACTTCATACACTGCGTAGGGCGCAGATCGCAGCCGATGAGGCAATTGAAGCTCATCATCAAAAGTTGGATGGGAACCAGAACTGCAATAGGGAGAAGGAGCCGAACCCTCAACACATAGAAGGAAGATTCTAAGAAGAACGTCAGAACGGGCAAAGCCGACGTGACCACCAGAGAGATCAGCCGCCCCAGGATTACACTTCCCTCAATACCACGCACACCAACATACTCTACTCCATCCAAAATGAGCCGGCTCTTCATCGGCCTAACCAGCCTGCTCATAACCCCAAGAACGACCAGTCCAAGTATTGTGAATTTCATTGAAGCACAGGGCACACTACTGAGGACTATGCCCGCTTGAAGGAGGAAATCGAGCACCTTGTTCGCCTAAGGCTGCTCGGGATATTTTTATAGGGATGCCTACAAGACCTGCAGGACCCGCCTAGGCTGCCCAGAGATAAGCAAAATGTCCCACAAGGAGGAGCCAGTGGTAGGCAGATGGTCCGAAACATCGACACAATCGCGGGATCGCTAGTTCTTTCTGCTCAGATACTCTCAATATGCACGCAGGGGGGCATTCATGAAGATAAAAAGTGCAGGCAAGACACGACCATAACTTTCAGAGATGACGACCTCTAGGGGCTCCGAACACCTCACCAAGACCCTCTTATTATCAGCGCCGGGATTAGGGATCCCTACTATAATGTCAAGCGAATCCTCATGGACAACGGAAGCTCAGTTGACGTCCTGTTCTCCTCCACCCTTCGGAGCATGAAGCTTTCCAGACAGCATCTGACACCTACCACAGGATCAGTGTACAGATTCGACAACCATCCAGTCCAGGTGCTAGGAATGATTACCCTACTGGTTACTATGGGAGAGTTCCAAAGGCAGGCGATGCATGAAGTCTAGTTTGTTGTAGTAGATTCAAGCTCAGCCTACAATGCAATCTTTGGAAGACCAGTCCAGTCCATTATCAAAGCCATCCCCTCAATTCCCCATCTCGCAATGAAGTTTCCCACTTCAGGAGGGATCAGAGTCGTACGTGGGAATCAAGATGCTGCTAGGACTTGTTACTTGAAGTAGACACAACCCGTCAAAGCCACGACCCTAAATATTGATGACTTTGATCTACGTGACAAGGCGATCCTGCAATGGGGAATGCCTATCAAAGGATTGATCGAAGTCCCCCTGTCACCAACGGTTCCTGCTCACACCCTTCAGCTTGGGTCCCTCCTGCCACAGCAAGAAAAGAAGGATTTAACAGCTTATCTCTACAAGAACAAGGATATCTTTTCCTGTGCTCCCGAGGATATGCTGGGCATAGATCCTAAAGTCATCTAGCATTCCCTCAACATAAACACAGCTTGCAAAACTGTCATCCAGAAGAGGCAAAACTTCGCCCCCGAACGACTCCAAGCAATTGAAGAAGAAGTGCAAAAGCTCCTCGACGCACAGTTCATCCGGGAGGTAGAATACCCCGCCTGGCTGGCCAACGTTGTCATGGTGAAGAAGTATTCTGGGAAGTGGAGAATATGTGTGGACTACACCAACCTCAATCAAGCATGCCCTAAGGATATCTTCCCCCTTCTACTGATCGATCAGTTAGTAGATTCAACTGTCGGGCATCGACTCCTCATCTTCATAGATGCTTACTCCGGCTACAACCAGATCATAATGAATCCTACCGATGAAGAGCACATAATGTTACGAACTAAAAAAGGAATCTACTGTTACAAAGTGATGCCCTTTGGGCTCAAAAACACAGGAGCAACCTAACAGTGGCTCATGAATAAGGTTTTCAAGGATCTCATTAGCAAGTCAATGGAAGTGTATGTGGATGATATGCTGGTTAAAAACATTCGACGAGAAGATCACCTAGAAGACCTTGAAATGTGCTTCAAAATCCTTCACCAGTATGGTATGAGGCTCAAAACAAGTAAATGTGCATTCAGGGTTACGTGTCGGAAGTTCCTAGGATTCATGGTAACGCAGCGGGGAATGGAAGCTAACCCAAAAAAGATCAAAGCTCTCGAAAAGATGTCCATGCCTCGATCCCTCAAAGAAGTGCAGTGTTTGAATGGGAGAATTACAGCGCTCTCCCGGTTCTTAGCACAAACCGAAGACAAGTATCTCCCTTTCTTCAAGATTCTCAGAGGAGCTAGGACGTAGGGTTCTAGTGGACGAATGAGTGTTAGGCCGCCTTTGAGGCTTTGAAGCAATACCTGGCCTCCCCCTTCTGTCAAAACCTATTCCCGGAGAAACACTATTTTTATACCTCGTTGTCACGCCCGCAACACTAAGTTCTGTGTTGTTTAGGGATGAAGAATGAATTTAGCACCTCGTCAACTATCTCAGTAATATCCTCTGAGATGCAGAAACTCAGTAACCAGCTGGAGACAATACAGCCCTAGCACTCGTCTTCTCAGCCATGAAGCTTCGTCCTTACTTCCAAGACCATACAATCAAAGTGTTGACTGAGCTACCTCTCCGCGCAATCCTCCAGAAACAAGATGCGTCCGAGCGATTGGTTAAGTTGGCAGTCAAGTTAGGCGAATTCGACATCCATTTTTTGCCACGCCCTATCATCAAATCACAAGTCCTGGCAGATTTTGTTGTTGAAAATACTCTACCAGCAGAGAAAGAGAACGTATAAGGCAAACTCGATCAGCGGTGGACTCTGTATGTTGATGGAGCATCTTGGCTCGAAGACGCAGGAGCAGGATTGCTTCTCGTAAGCCCAAGACTTATCACTTTGGAGTATGGGCTCCGGTTGAAGTTCCCGCCACAAATAACGTCGTCGAGTACGAGGCTTTAATTGCTGGACTCAGGCTCGTCATCGACTTCCATGTCAGAGGATTGATAATTTACTTAGATTCTCAGCTCATTGTATCCCAAATAGAAGGGGACTAAGAAGCAAAAAAAGAGCAGCTAGCCCAGTACCTTCCACTCGCAAAGTCCCTCCTGCTCAGGATACCATATGTTCAGATCCTTCACATCCCCAGGGAACAGAATTCCTGGGCGGATGCCCTGTCAAAGATGGCCACGTCACCTTCCCAGTATCAGTCAAGGAGGCACCGAGTAGAAGAAATTGTCTTTCCCAGTGTCCATGGACCGTGGGAAGTTGCAGAGATCGACCAGCCAAAATAATCTTGGGTTAGTCCACTGGTTACCTACCTAAAGTACTAGCGACTGACGAAAGACCCAACAGAAGCACGATGCCTAAGGATGCGGGCAATCACCTTTGTGTTGATCGACCGAGAATTGTATAAATGGTCCTTGTCAGGACCATACCTAAAGTGTTTAGCAGAAAGAGACGCCGAATATACTCTGCGTGAAGTCCATGATGGGGTATGCAGCGAGCACCTAGGTGGGAAGGCCTTGGCACGAAAAATCTTACGTCAAGGCATATATTGGCCCACTATAAAGCAGGTAGCGACCGACATTGTCCAATGGTGTAAGAGTTGCCAACTACACGCAAACGTCCCTCGGCAACCTCCCATTGCCCTCTCCACGATGCAAGGAGCATGGTCGTTTGCACAATGGGGAATAGACCTTCTTGGCCCTCTACCTCAAGCTTTGGGTCAAAGGAAATTCCACATAATGGCCATTGATTATTTAACTAAATGGGTGGAAGCAGAGCCGCTAGACAAGATCACCGAAGAGAATACAAAGCAATTTGTGTGGAAGAACATCGTTTACCATTTTGGAATCCCTGCAATCATAATCACCGACAACGGTACTCAGTTCACGGGAAGGTATTTCACAAAACTATACGAAGATTTAAAAATTGAGCTGCGACATATGGCTGTGGAGCATCCTCAAACCAATGGGCAGATCGAGGTGACCAACCGTACCATCTTAAAAGGGTTGAAGACGCGAAAACAAGATACTGGGGCGCAGTGGGTCGATGCGCTCCCCAATGTGTTATGAGCATGCCGGACAACCAAGAGAACTCCCGTGGGAGAAATGTCGTACAACCTCTACTATGACACCGAAGTTATCATCCCGATCGACATCAGCATTCCAAGCCCCGGGGTTTCCAACTTCAACCTCAAGACGAACAGTGAAGCGCTCAGAGACAACTTGGATTTGGTTCCTGAAGTTCGAGAGGAGGCAGCCCTCCGCACTGCAGCCTACCAACAACGAACTACTTGGTACTACAATCGTAAGATGAGACACTAACCGATCAACGTCGGGGACTTGGTCCTCCGCACCATAGAGGCCGCAGGAAAAGGGACGCAAGGAGAAATACTCTCTCCTACATTGGAAGGTCCCTCATCGTCACTACAATGGTAAGACCATGAACGTACAAGCTGCGGACCGTCGAAGGAACGACTCTTCCCCGCACTTCGAACGCGCAGAACTTATGCCGATTTAATCAATGATTTCCTTCTTTGTATTGTGTAACGCATTTTGTTTTTAAGAAAAATACTCTATGATGTGTGTAAGCCGTGAGCCTAATCTTGTGCAAATTATTTTTATCCAAATATCGCATTATGTTGCTGTAAATCTTGTCTATTCAAACAGGGAAGACGACGCACTCATAACTCCCTGTGGGGTCCTGCCCCCCTTACAGCAAAGCTGCGATTACAACCCACGAAAACTAAGCCGTGAGTTGGACTCATGCAAACTCCCCGTGGGGGCCTGCCCCCCTCACGGCAAAGCCGCGATTACAACTCGCGTAAACTAGGCCGCGAGCCAGACTCGTGCAAACTCCTCGTGGGGGCCTGCCCCCCTTATGGCAAAGCCGCAATTACACCCCGTACAAACTAAGCTGCGAGCCAAACTCGTGCAAACTCCCCATGGGGCCATGCCCCCCTAATGGAAAAGCCGCGATTAAAACCCGCGCAAACTAAGCCGCGAGCTAAACTCGTGCAAAATCCCCGTGGGGGCCTGCCCCCCTCGCGACTAAGATGTGATTTCAACCCACGCAAACTAATCCACGATCCATACTCGTGCAAACACCCCGTGGGGGCTTGCCCCCCTCATGGTTAAGCCGCAATTACAACCCGTGCAAACTAAGCCGCGAGTGAGACTCGTGCAAACTCCCCATGGGGGCCTGCCCCCCTCACGGCAAAGACGCGATTACAACCCGTGCAAACAAAGTTGCGGGCTAGAACCATGCAAACTAAGCCGCAGGAAACTGTGCAAACGAAGTTGCGAATCTAGTTCATGTGAAATTCTTCGCTCACACTCTCCTATAAGCCAAGCTCACAAAAACAGACTCAAAGGAGAAAAAGGTAAAAACAAAATAGCTAAGTGACATAAAAATAACGATGTCATATAGATTAACGCACAAGAGCGCCCACTACAATTGCTAAGCGAAAATAACACACGACACGAATAACTGAAGGAAGAGTACAAAAACATACAAATACAGAAACAGGAGACCGCTACTCATCAACAGCATCGACATCAGAACGCTCGTCCTCAGAAATGTCATCAAAGTTAAAGTCAGAGGTGTTGCATCTTAGGTGTCGGCCAACAAATCAGAAGGCCTTCGCCGCTCCACGCATGAGGGCTAACTCACGAGCATCTTCCACTTGAGGCTCCACCTCCTTGGACCAGATCTCATTAAGCACCTCCTACGCAAACAGGCTGCAATCTCGCATGTAGTTTAACAACCCTTAGTACTTTGTGAGTCCACGGCCTTCAGCTCCGACACGCGATTGTCAGATGATAGCATCACAACTTGGGCCCTCGTCGCATGAAGCTGAGTCTCTAAGCTGGTGGTTTCCTCCTAGGAATACTTCAACATCTGAGCGTCCTCTCCACCAGTGCCTTCTCTACCTCCAAATCCGCTCGTGCATCCTCCAACTCGGACTTCAGCCCGGATCCTATCCGACGAAATCGCGAAACGTCACATTCATGCTCCTCCCTCAAGGAGACGCGTGAGCTCGTCGTCAACCTGAGCTTCTCTTGAAGGGCCAAATACCCATCCTTATGGCTCACATAATGGTCGATCCAAGTGATAACAGTTTGGGCCAGAGTGTCAATCTGCACAAAGGAAAATGAAAGTTAGGGTCACAAGATGAAAAACGAAAATTTCACGCAAACAAGAGTACTTACCACGTCGCTCGTTGCCCTCAAAGAGGAAGACATGTGTGGGGCCTCCTCCTCTGTAGAAGGAACCTGAAGAGCAAGATGCTCAACCACCTGAACCTCAAGTGTGGTATCATCTCGGGCAACTAGAGGAATCGCCATGTCCGTCATTTTGACACCGCTACAAGAAGCTGTGCTGATTTTTCTCTTACGACTGCCACCAGAGGGTGCCTCGATACTCTGCGAAGAATCCAAAGAAATATCGCATTGCAGCAAGCGCTTCTCCTCCACAAATAAGAAGATGCTAAATAGGCAATTCGCCATTTCACGAGGCTCCGAAAACCCCAGCACTGGCGAAAATTCCCGCTCTTTTCCATTCTGGCGGCGACAACGATCAGGGAGCAAATTCCACACCTCCGGTAAGCCCCTAGGGTTCCTGATGTATCCGAAAATGGTGTTCCCGTGACGACGTTCTTTCCGGGCCTCGAACTCGAACCAACTCTTGTTGCTATGAATCTCCACACGCTCCCCACCATCGGAGCAGACATTGCACCAATCTCGAAAACACTACAAAGAAAGTCTCCTGCCATGTTCACGGAAGAAAACAACTATGCTCATAAGGCTCACTACTCCCAACGAGGTAAACTGGTAGATCGGCACCCCGCAAAATTTCAAGATCTCGATCACCTCCTCGCAAGGCAGGAGTCGGAAGCCAGACCTCAAAGTACTCTCGCAGACCGTCAGCCAGCCTGGGGGGAGTGGGGGGTGGGGTGGGGGGATTTTGCACTCTCTCCTCGGCATGCGGAATCTTCACCTCTAAATCAGCAGGAAGCCAAAACCTCTTTCTTCAAATAACGATTTGGTCCTCGGTAAGAGAGGAGCGCAGACGTAGTGGTCTTGCGGTATGCTTCAAGCCCTGTCACCAGAATGGAAATATAAGATGTAGTATGAAAGCATGGCTCGCACGGTAAAATTAAAGGATATGCCACCCTTGAAGCAAGCCAAGGGGCACCCAAACATAGCAGAGCACGCGTGCGTAAGTGCACCAGCACATGCACAGTCTGGCACGACCGTGCACCCGCATGCGCGCGGCCTGATGCACGCACACGCGCGCATACTTCCAGGCACGCGTGCGCAGCACGCGCGCGCCCAGGTGCGCCCAAGTGCGCATGCGCGCCCAGGTGCCCGCGCGCGCCCAGGTGCCCGCGCGCGAACAGGTGCCCGCGCGCGCCCAGGTGCTCGCGCGCGCCCAAGTGCCCGCGCGCGCGCCCAGGTTCCCGTGCTCCATACGGGTACGCACGCGCTGCACGGGCGCACCACGCTATGCACGCACACCACGCCGGCGCGCACGCACCGCATAGAGGCACGTGCATAGGAGCACGCGCCCAGGTTCGCGCGCACCAAGGCATGCGCTAGCGCGCCCGCACGCTCGCGTGCCCAACATACGTGTGGGCCGCCAACGCGCACGCAGTGTTGGACGCGCGCACGACCAATTCCGTGCTTCTGCACGACTCGGTCTGCGCGCCTCCTCGCGTGCCCGAGCATTGGCCTCCGCTGCGCCGCATGACCGTGGGGGTGCCGGGAGTCCCCCTCTTTTTTTGGGCACTCTGGCGCTTCCTCTTGCCATCCCCTCTCTACCGCAGAAATCTTCTAATATATCGTTACCTGAGCTTGTCGGGCGCCGCTCTCTTATGTTTTTAGACTTTCTCTGGTCCCGTCATGGTCGAAGAGAATGGAGGAAAATCCTTGTTCTCTCACTCGTGCCAACCTCTGACAACAATGGATTTAGGGGGCAATTTATGGGGATGAACCTCTATTTATAGCCTTGGGGGTGCATTTAACCACTCTCCCCCATGATTCTCATATCATGGAGATCATGGTTTGATGAGTCAACGCACATCCCATAATCTCCTCCATAATAGGAGGATCATGGGGGCCTCCCTTCCAATAACTACCGCCACCGGCCGCCGTTGACTGCCACCGTCGGCCGCCCTCCGTCGTCGCCCACCGCCGACCTCTGCTGCCCACTGTCGCCGGCCACCGCCGTCAGTCGCCACTGCTGGCTGCCCGCCGCCGGTCACCGCCGCCGACCGCCGCCAACTGCCGCCACCGCCGACGGCCGGGCCGCCGCTTGGTCGTCGGGCCTCCGCCGCTTGCAGGTTGGCCACCGTCCGATCACTACGAAGCCTCCCTCACCGTCCGATCTGCAGGTACCCACCCACTAACCACCAGGATTATGGGGGGGCACACCATAACCACCTCCCGGAGGCTATAAAAGAAGCTCCAGGCCTCGCTATTTCTCACCTTTTTGCTCCCCCAGCCTTCTTTTTCCTCTGGCCAGAGCTCTGTCGAACTCCTCCGTCGGGTCATCTTCAAGCCGCCTACGAGCCAGAGGAACGCCCAAGTCCCCAAGTGCCCAAAGAACGGAAGAAGATGACTATCACCAGCACTAAAGCACGCCATCCATCAAGCAGCATCCAACACTCCCTCGACGCAACCTATTGCCCGTCGCGAGTTAGGAATTCTCTCTCACCACCAAGTTGTAACGAGGAGCGGTCTGTCACTCTAGATTCTCCAAACATATTGCAACCAAAAGCTGATAGTGGACTTTGACAGACATAGACCTGGTCACGTGGTTTTTTACCCAGTTGAGGAATTTTTCCGCGTTAAAACATCTTGTGTAAACTCTCTATTTTCATTGACTGTGTGTGCGCTCGACTGTCCCGAGAGCGAAGGCGGTCCAGTTATTTCGGTCCAACCGGGACGCCGAGTTAGTCCGCAACAGCAACCTCACTGTCCTCGCCTACCTCGACATGAGCTTTAATTTTGGCATAAACTGATCCATTCCGTCTCAAATTTTTTGTATGAAAAACCTTTACCACCTCGACTTGCGCTTCAATTTACTCACTGGAAATCTGAATGGAAATATCCACAACCTTTCAAAGATGGCGTACAGACTTGGGCCTTAATTTATTCATAGAAAATCTTAATGAGATTATTGATAACCCTTTAAAGTTGCCTTACTACCTTAACTTGGAATCCAATTTACTTATTGGGAATATCGGCGACTTTTCAAAGTTGATGTAGCTCGACTTGGGATCCAATCATCTATCTTAAAGCATTCCACCTGAGATTGGGAAACTGTCCAACTCGCAGTCATTAGATCTTAGTAATAATAATTTAGATGAAGTAATCCCAATATTAATATTTGAATTGAGCGAGCTTCAAGAGCTGGATTTAGGCTATAAGTCTATAACTATCTATTTGAAAGAATTCCATATTTCAAAAAAGTAGAGGGGGAAAAGGTTGAGTACCTTTATCTCATTGACAAAAACCTTTCTCGTGAAATTTCACTATGGTTATTCGATCTTAGAAACTTGAAGCATCCCAATTTTTGTCAAAACAAGCTCTTAGGATCTGTTCGTTTGCACGGGATTAGAATTCGATATTGGAATTGAATATTGGTGAATATTAGTAAAATAAATATTAATGACTAATTCTAATTCAAGCGTTTGTCTAATAAAGAATATTGTTGAATATTGTGTAATTGATCAATTCTTTTGTTCATTTGTTAAATAAAATTTAATATAAAAATTGAAAAATATTATGAATAAAGTAATATAAACAAATATGCATTATGGTAGCGAACTTTTCGCTTGGGAGCGATTTTTTTGCCCGAGCACGAGTTTTTTCGCCCGAGCGCGAGTTTTTCTCCTGGATGCGATTTTGTCGCTCGGAGAGGATTTATTCGCTAGAGCATGATTATTTTCGCCCGGACGAGATTTTTTTCGACCAGGCGTGATTTTTTCTTACGGGCGGGATTTTTTCACGTGGCCGCGATTTTTTTGCTCGGTTGCATTTTTTTCTCCCGAACGCAATTTTGTCGCTCGAGCACGTTTTTGTGTCCCAGCCGTGATTTTTTTGCCTGGGGAAAAATCACACCCGAGGGAAAAAATTGCGCTTGTGGGAAAAAAACCGTGCGAGGCAAAAAAAATAGCGCCCGGGCAAAAAAATCTCGATCGGGCTTTAAAAATATTATGCGGGGAAAAAAATGCAGCCGAAAGAAAAATCGCACCCAGGCGAAATAAATCGTGCTCATTCAGAAAAAATGTGCCCGGGTGAAAAAAACGCAGTTGAGCGAAAAATTTCGCGGTCCGGCAACAAAATCGCTCCCGGATGAAAAAATTGTGCCCTGGAGTAAAAATCACGGCAGGGTGAAAAAATCGAGGAAGAGCGAAAAAACTGTGCTATAGAAAAAAATTTCGCGCCCGGGAGAAATATCGTGCTCGGGCGAAAAATCGCGCCAGAGTGAAAAAATGCGCCCAAGCGAAAAAATCGGGCCCGGACAAAAAATTCGAGGTAGGGTTAAAAGTTTGCGTCCGTGCAAAAAAATGGTGGTTGGTTGAAAAAATAGCGCAAGGGCGAAAGTTGGTGAAAAATTTGCGCCCGTGCGAAAAATCGCACCAAGGCGAAAAAAGCACAGCC
Source organism: Platanthera zijinensis (assembly GCA_039513925.1). Taxonomy (NCBI): domain Eukaryota; kingdom Viridiplantae; phylum Streptophyta; class Magnoliopsida; order Asparagales; family Orchidaceae; genus Platanthera; species Platanthera zijinensis. The sequence continues at coordinate 208,793,028 of CM077079.1, read as the reverse complement.
GGGCCAAAAAATCGCGACGGGAGGAAAAAATTGCGCCCGTGCGAAAAAATTGCGATCGGGCGAAAAATTTGCGGCCGCCCGAAAAAAAACGCTCCCGGGCAACAAAAATTGCACCCTGGCAAAAATTCCGGCCTAGTCGAAAAATTTGCGGCCGGGCGAAAAATTCGCGCTCGAGCGAAAAATTCATGACGGGGCGAAAAAAATTGTGCTCGGGCAAAAAATTCACGTCTGAGGGAAAATTCGCGCTCGGGCGAAAAATATCACAGCAGGGCGAAAAATCGCGTCGGAGCGAAAAATCACGCCTGGGAGAAAAAATTGTGTGTGGGCGTAAAAATCGCGCCCGTGTGAAAAAACGGCGCCAGGGCGAAAAACGTCGCCTTGGTGAAAAATATGCGCCTCAACAAAAAACTCGCTCATGAGCGAAAAATGCGCGCTCGTGCGATAACACACGCTCTCGGGCGAAAATCCCGCGCTTAGCTTAAAAATGTGTCTCAGCAAGAATTGTCCAATTCTTATATAGATTGGAAAGAATTATCTTTAGTTCAAAATGAATTATACGGAATTCATTAAAATTCAAATTCTAATGTCAAGCGTGCAAACAAAACTCTGAATTGGAATTAGACCTTCAATTACAATTCTATGAGCTCAACTGCGTGCAAACGAACGACTCTTATAGAATAACACAACAACAATATATCCTAAATTCAGTGTAATGCCTAGGACTTTACTCTTGCAGTATTTCAGGCAAAATACCAGGTTGGCTCTCAAAACAGAAAAACCTCCAATGGCTGGTTTAGTCCAACAACAGGTCTCGGGAGGTATTCCGCCATGGTTTTGTGAGCTAGAGCTTTTCCAGATTAACCTGAGCTAAAAGTTCTTACAGTCAGCTGTAGCAGTCTTCATCAGCTACAACAAGTTCAGAAATGCTTTCTGAGAAAGAAGACTAAATAGAGCCTTCAACTTTCTGCAGTCAATGTTAGCTGTTTGAAGATTAATAAAAACTGTCAACTCTTTAGTCTTCAACATCAAGTTCAGAGACTTGGTTTCTGGGTTACTTCCAGCACAAGCAACAGATTATTGAAGATCAACTTTCTTGTTGCTGTGAAGAAGTTAGGGCTGAGATAACTCAACTCTGGAAGAAGTAGACCTAGAGAACTTCTCTGGTGCCATATCAACAACAACCACTTTTTTTTCTATAAGATCCTTTGGATCTGAGCTGTAGGCCTATTCAATAAAGACATAGGTAAGATCCTGTGTAGATCTGAGTTATAGGACCTTTGTGACTAAGGTAGGGCAGTTTGCCTAAGGTAGGAGAGTCATTCTCTCTGAGTGTAGGACCTTTAGGTCTGAGGTAGGATCCAGCTATGGATCTGAGGTAGGGCATTTGTGCCTGAGTTGTAGGAGATTCATTTTATCAAAGGTAGGACTATCCTCCTAGCCTGAGTGTAGGCATCTTATGTGTCTGAGGTAGGTGATCTGCTGATCACTTAGTTGTAGGAGAAAACTTGCTCTAAGGTTGGGCTTTGTGCCTGAGGTAAGTCTTAGACGAGATTGAGAGATCCTGAGGGATCTGTGTTGAAAGCTCTAAGGAGTCGATATTTGGAGAAGTGTCTTATCTAACACACTTTTAGAGAGATGGGAGGGATAGTGAATATACACATAATCTGGGGAACCACTATAAACTTTGTGTACGCTTTAGTGGTTTGTCTTAAAAGCTGATAGTGACTAACTCACAACTCACATAAAAGAAGGAAAACTCAAAAGTGACCAAAAACCTATTCACCCCCCCTTTCTAGGTGTTTAGCTGCCCTTGAAAACTAAAGACTTTCAGATTTATTAGAAAATTGTCTAACTAGAAAGCTTCCTAGTAAAATTAGCAATGAAACGAGATTACGTATGATCATATTAAGAAATAATAATTTCTTAGGTGAATTGCCAATATCCTTCTCATGCATTGAAAATCTTTGGATCCTTGACTTATAAAACAACACTCTTTTAGGTGAAATATTCTCCAAATTTGGAACCAAATCAAATCCGTTTTATGTCAACTTATCCTTAAACTATTTAAGTGATAAGCTTCCACTATGCTTTGGGGCCTTCATACGAATGCTAATATTGAACAACAATGATTTTTCGGGTAAATAGTTCAAGAACATCAGTTCAATGCCAAATTTAACAACTCTTGACCTTCATGGCAATAGGTTAACAGGTGATGAAAGACTTGATTTCAAGAGCCTAAACACCTAGAGGGGGGGGGGGGGGTGAACAGGTTCTAAACTTTTTAAACAATTTTTATTGGCAAATAGCTAGATTAAATTCTGCACAGATAATTCAAAGCACAGACCACAATTCACAACACAACATACACCAGATATTTAGTGGTTCCCCAAGGTATGGGTACATCAACTTTTCCGCTTCGCCTATCCAATAGATAACTGAATTCAGCCTAACTTCCTTCCACTAGCTCGGATCCGCAGATCTTACAACTCAGAACCAGAATGGTTCTTACAGTTCAGACTTAAACAAGTCCTACCTCAGATTCTTCCCAAGAATCCTACCTCAGGCCTCAACCCTTCCTCAGTCTTTATCACTAGGCTTACAACTTAGAATTTTCACAAGTCCTACACCTCAGGCTCTCAGCCCTACCTCAGCCTTTATAATTTCAGGCTTACAACTCAGATCTAACAATAGATCCTACAAGAAATTGAATGATATAAAGATACTAAAAAATTCACCAGCTAGATTTCTCTGTTGGTGTAGCCTTCTTGATCAGTTCTTGAATGAACTGACCCTTCTTATCCAACCTGACTTAGCTTTTCAAAGCTTCTTGATAGAATAAAATAAGGTGGATCTTCACTTGATGTAGAAGATGATCTTCAGTCAGCTTCTTCCTTAAATTCAGAATGAATTCTGAATCTTTCTTGCAGACAGCTCTGGATCTGCCTTCATAAGGGTTTTCCCTGTTCTTGTTGAAGAATTCTTTAGTATAGTTCTTCTTCTTCTTATGTTGTGTTCTTTCCTTATTTTTGTCACAGATCTGACTCTTATATAGAGTTTCCCAATTATTACCGGCTGATCCGGTTTGTAACAACCTTCTGACAGTTCTGACAGAGGTGTCAGATCGGTTGGTTATGACAGATGTCGAGTCATTAGTCAAGTCAGTTGATTCATCAAAGACTCAGCACATTCCACTCTGCAAACTGCTTCACATGTGTCCACACATATATGCTAAGTATCGACACAAGTCTTCATGATGTCGACACAGCATTCAATGTGTCGACTCAGTCAATCTTCTGCTACTCGACACTTCTTATGTTGTAAGTGTCAACACAAGTCCAGTGTGTCGACACAAGTCTTTAGGTTCTCGACATAACTGTTGCAGACAGATGGCGTTGAGTATGTGTCGACACAAGTCCTGGGTATCGACACAAGTCCTTCCAGTCTTGACATAGCTGTTTCAGACAGATGGTGTTGAGTGTGTGTCGACACAAGTCCTGTGTGTCGACACAAGTCCTTCTGGTCTCGACATAGCTGTTGCAGAAAGATGGGGTTGAGTGTTTGTCGACAGTGTTGAGTGTGTCCAGATGGCGTTGAGTGTGTGTCGAAACAAGTCATGTGTGTCGACACAATTGCTTCTGATCTCGACAAATCACTTTGAGAGTATATGTGTCGACACAAGTCCAGTGTGTCGACACAACTTCTTCCAGTGTCGACATAGCTCATTGGTGTCGACACAGCTCCTGTATTAGGTGTCGACACAAAATCTTCCTCAGGTGTCGACACAATTCTGGGTGTCGACACAGCTGCTTCTTTAGGTGTCGACTCAGTTTGAGTGTCGACACAACTTCTTCATAAGTGTCGACTTAGCTTGTGTGTCGACACAACTTCTTCACAAGTGTCGACTTAGCTTGGGTGTCGACACAACTTCTTCACAAGTGTCGACACTTGTACTTAGAAAATTTTCTTTAAATTCTTAAACCTGCACAATGTAACTCAAACATCTATCAAATACAAATTGATGCATATCATTGACTAAGATCAGGCTTCTCCAAATCTGGTACATATTTTTTAATGCACCCAACAATCTCCCCCTATTTGGAGAAGTCATAATCCTTAGTCAAAGATATACATCTCTCATAATAAAACATAATAGAAATAGATGTACATCAATTTCACAGCAGGTTAACATATAATCATTTTAAACAACAAAAAATAATACTAATAACTGATTTCATTTAATTCAGAAAAATGATATGTTTAAAAGATTTTCCTTTTAGAACAAAAAACAAAATATTACATTGTTCTTTTGCATAAGCCTTGCTATCCTATTACTTACTAGGCTCCTTAATGACAATGCCTTTTCCAGACTTGATCTTATCCTGCAAAGGAGGTTTAGTATCATCAGCAGGCTTCTTTCCTTTAAGAGCTTTTTTTCTTTTGTTCTTCAGTCTTTATTCTCTGACTTTCAAAATAGTGGAATGGCTTTGGTAAGTACTTGCTTGGCTCTTGAGTATTAGCAGGTAGCTTCCCAGCCTTAGCACTTCTTCTGTGTTGAAGAATGGCTTCCTTCCCATCCTGATACTTATTTCATTCCTGCTTTTAATACCATTTACCCCAATCATGGGTTTTATCCTTCACAGCTTTTTAGGCTGTCAGTATAATGTCTCTGGAAGTAGGACTCCATTGCTCAAAGTCTGGCTTCAACTCAGCCTGTTCTCTAAACCTCTTTTTGGATAGCTGAGCTTCCTTCTGAGCTTCTATGGCATCTTCTGACATTTCTACTTTCTCTATAATAACATTGTGTGGCTCTAGTGGAGGACTATACATTTTCTGAACTTCATCTTGAATCATTTCAAAATCTATTGGGGGGTAAATCACCTGAGCAACTTCAGGCTGATCTCCTTCAGTATGAGCAGGTTGTATTCCATACTCAGCTACATTGTCATCATCACATAGGGGATGATATCCAAGAGTTGCTCTGATGCTATTTGATATCCATTTAGTATTATCAGAGCAGGCTTTGACTACTACTCTCTCCCCCTTTATGACTTCTCTATCAATATGATCCCTCAGATCATCTTTTTGAAATCTGACTTGATTAATAACATAGTCAGTTCCTTCTTTATAATAATCTCTGAATTTTGTCAAAAAATCAGACATATTCTTCTGTGAGGCTTGAAATGTGGCCTAAACAGCAGCTATATTGTCCTTGATCTGCTTTGAGACTTCAGCTTTGATAGCAGTTGTTTGAGCATCAATTTTTGTCAAGATAGCATGATGTGAATCTTTAAGATTCTCATTCATTCTTAGGTGATTCTCTAGTACATAACCATGCTTTACTGCAATATCTTCCACTTTGACTTTTAGATCCTGCTATTGTTTGGCCAGGAATACCACAGCATTACTTCCCTTATGGAAGTAATCTGTCATTTCTTTTTTATTTTGATTAACTTAAAATCTAATATATTTGATATCCTGAGCCAATTGGACTTGCAACTCCTTGTGAGTTTCATCCACATATTTCTCCAGAGATTGTCTTTGGTTATCCAACTTAATTTGCATTTGGACCAGTAGAGAACTGAAGTCCATGCTTGGAGCAGGTGGTGCTGTGCCTGTTTGAAAGGCCTTTTTGTAGACAGAACTCTTTTCTTTAAGGCAACTATTTTTCTTTTCTTAGCCATTGAGGCTTCTTCATCATCAGAAGTTTCAGATGTACTTTGTATATCAATTGTGTACTTATCAGTTGGGGCTTGCTGATACAGCTCCCCCTCTGTCCATGGTAAATATTTTTCTTTGATTTATTACTCCCCCCAGTCCTTGGCAAATCCTTTTCCAGCTGGGATTGCTCCCCCTCAGTTCTTGCATCATGTAAATCAGAAAAGAGCTCTTCCATAGTGAACTCTTGCTGCACCTGTATAGGAGGAATAAGATTAGTTTGAACAGCAAAAGGTTTTCCCTGGACATCTAGATTTTTGTCCAGGGCCCTCTTTTTAAAGGAGATACTTACTTGCTCATTTTGAGCTTCTTTCTAAACATTGTCTTGAGGTGCTGTTGGGTACTGTATCCACAATTACCTGGATTTGAGGAAGCCACCTGTCAAGCTAAGATGAATCCACAATGTATTTGATGAATTATTCTCTAGTTGTACTTGCAGATATTCCATGCTAAGTACACACCAATGTCAGGGTGCAGTGGGTCAATATACGCGGATCTGTGCAACGTAATCCCTCGTTGAGCAGATCAGTGTGTTGGCCTACGTGTACTCTCTCTATTGAGGTGTACTTAATTTCAAGTACAGGGCTATGATAAAGCAAGAGCAGACAAGGAGCAAGGATGGGCCAAAGACCAGCTCAAGGAAAGAAAGAGGAGAAACAACCTAAGTACAAATCGACGAGAATCACTAAGTGATTCTCGCCGATTCGGCGAGAATCACTAGTGATTCTCGCCGAGTCGTCGAGAATCACTAGCTGATTCTCGCCGGTTGAAGCCGGCAGCTTCGTCACAGACAGGGAAATTTTCTAAGGCAGAATCGTCGAGAATTACATATGATTCTCGCCGATTCGTCGAGAATGACCTTGCATTCTCGACGATTCGGTGAGAATCAAAAGTGACTCCCGCCGATTCTCCCCGGCTTCTGTATCTGTGCAGTCAGATTTCGGCTAAGTAGAAGTCGGCGAGAATCGTAAGTGATTCTCGCCGATTCGGCGAGAATCACCTACGATTCTCGCCGATTTTGACTTGGCAATTTTTCTGAAAGTTCTGGACCGGTCCAAGTTACCTGTAGCTGTTTGAACCGGACTTTGGTCCTTACTTTGGTGGGACCCACAACGGTCATCTTCTTGACCTAAGGTATATATACACTGTATTTGTGAACAGTAAACATACACACACGGGACTTCAAAAAGGATAGCCGCCGTCTTGACCTAGCGGATCGCAGATTGTCGTCCGCCGCCGTCGCCGCTCGTGAAGGTGGTCACCGCCGCTGATCGTGGATTCTTCCTGATCTCCCGGTGACAGAAGCTTAGGCTAGCATAGCGTCTCACGCGTCTAACGAGAGATCCCTTGTCTCTTGATTCGTTGATCGGGAAAATCTTTCCCCTTCCGAATCGATCGAGACGATCGATCCTTGTGTGACCGTTGGAAGATCTTGCTTCCTTCGCTACGAAGTTTGAATCAAGTTGGCACTGCTGCTGCTCTCCGTCGCCGCTGCTGATTCCGAGAACCTTGCCGCCGCCTCAAGCCGCAGCCGGTCTCGGGAAAGATTCACTCCAAGTGAGATCTAGGGCTGTGCACTCTTCGTTGACTTCAAGAGCACGTCGTCAAACGAAGAGGTTCACCTTCTCTCCGAACGTCGTCTGTATTTCTTACAAGCTAGTTTTTAATTTCCTTGTAACGGACCGATTGGTCCCTAGTTGTAAGGGTTGGGTGCAACCTGGATTGTGGGAGTGTTGACTCCTACGTGTGGAAGAGTTCCTTCCGTGAGTGCAAGGATTGGATTTCAATCCTGTTGGTAAAGTGACCGAGTCGTCCCGTGTTGGGAGATAGGTCGAAGGGGGAAAGTGGACGTACCCAAATCGGGGAACCACTATAATTTGCCTGTGTACTGTGTGTGCTTGGTTGTTTTGTTTTATTGTGCAGGTAAATTTCTAATTCCGCAAGTACGCTGCAAAGACACCTATTCCCCCCCATAGGTGAACATAGTTGACACTAGGTGGACTTTCAAGTGGTATCAGAGGGAGGTTGCTCATCAAAGGGGTTAACACCTCGAGTAAGCTCCTGCATCTAGTGTCAACTAGAAGATTAGACTCACGCATGGAGTTGGACTATGATGTCCATCCTCTAAGACTCCCCTCATGTACAAAGGAGTATTATCCTATCTGGAAGATGAGAGTTATGTTTCATCTGGAGGCAATCGACCCTCGGGTGTCAATCATCTTGGAAGAGGGTCCCTTCATTCCCATGAAGGCTTCTGAGTCTGGAGAGGATATCCTTATCCCCAAGAGTCCCGAAGAGATGTCTGAGACCGAGCTCTCACTGTACAACTTGGATAAGTTAATACGTCAGATCATCACTGACGTCTGGTCTGGTGTATCTCGTTCAAGAGTGGACAAGTGTAGAATAGCCAAGTCCATGTGGCAAACCATCTCAGACCTCATGGAGGGATCAGAGAAAGCTGGTACCGGTTGTCAGCAAGAGGATGAAGCCTATGTAGGAGTCCTTATTTCTGAAGATGAAGGGCATGACCAATATATCAATATCAGGGCTCCTGTGTCCTTGTCAGAGACTGAAGGAGAAGCTGAGGAAAGCAGTTCTGATGAAGCTAACACAACAGTTTCTACCAATCTGGATGGTAACCTTGAACAACAAAGTCTGACGCAGGTAACTTCTTCCTCATGCCCCTCTCCTCTTGAAGTTCCTGAAGACAGGAATAGTTTTGAGAGTAGTCCTTCCAATGATGCATGGGATACACATAGCTTCACTCAACCGATCGATAATCGTGATTCCCTTGAGAGTGCCCTTCAGACGAGCAACTTACTTGTTGAGGAACAAGCTAAGGAGATTGCTCAGCTGAAGATTTTGATGAATCTCCAATTGGAATCCATCAAAGTAAAGGACTCTCAGATCTCGGATCTAGAAAATCGTCTAGAGACCGAGAAGAGGATAGTTTCCAATTTTTCCAAGATTGATGCTATTAAGAGGAAGGCAGAAAATGGGTGGATCTCCCAAATCATTAAGTCATGGAGAAATGGGGAAACGGTGTTCAGACCCCCCACCCCGAGTAGGAAGGACACTCACCATGCCTTCAGGTATGACCATAGGAATAACCATGGTCACTGCAAGAATGATCAGTCCTCTTGTGGGAGCACTCAGAATGCAAGGGCTGTCATGGCCACCCAGAAGAGAATACCTTCGGCTTCCACCAAGCCCTTTGTATTCTCGGCCACAGCCCCTACTCGCCATGAATCTGCCTGCATCAGCTCACAATGCGCCTCTCACCTCCCTAGGACTCTGGAAAGGAGGGATAGAAATCATGTTGTTAGGACTCATGAGGTCCTTGGAAGGGGGCTGACTGAAAGGAAGGCACCACCTCCCAGGCCTCATGACGCCTGCCATATGCATTCTTTCCACCCCTCCAATAGTCACGGTGAAAGAGATAATTCTGTGAGCATATCTGGCTCTATTCCGTTTAGACCCAGAACTATGACTATCTCTGTCATGGGTTCAGGTCACAAGCGGCGATACAACATTCATGAGTGTTGGTGTTGTGGCAAAGTGGGTCATTATGCCATAGACTGTTGGCACAACCAATCTGCATCAATGGCAAGGGGACTTCCACATCCTCGGGGCAATGTTAGTCTTCCCACCAGGATTCCTGAGGGGAGGCACTCAAATTATTATGCTAACAGGAACCTAGGACCCAATACATATTGGGCTCCTAAGGTAAGGTAATATTCTTTGGTGCAGGGTAGTCTAGACTTCCGAGTCATGATGGGAGCTAGACAGAAGATGTTCCTAGAATAATCTGGAACAAGCATCTGGAACGCAAGAAGTACTATCCTCAAAATTGAACACCTGGTATGCTCTTCAAAGGATCTCAATGATGAATCTTACAATCTCAGGTATCATTGATCAGCCTAAATAATTGAGTCATATTGTGACGTCATATACATATATATATATATATATATACAAATATACTTTTACACATCTATGTATGTTCTCCTAAGGGCAGATCAAAGCTGTATAATTAACCCTTAGATATATTACTAACGATGTGTCAGTAAATCTCTGAAAAATTCGAGAAGGCACATCAATAAGCATATATTACAAGTTGAAAATTAAAGTCGACACGTCATTAGGAGTCACTTAGAATGACAACTAACTTCATGAATATCGCATGTATTGATCTCGACTCAAGTTATGAAATCTGCCAGCCTATGTTAGTAAGTTAGAAATGTCAAAGTGGCTATGACTCGTAAGCTGTGTGGTATGGTAAAACACACCTGGAGTAATAAATGATCTTCTCGATTTCGTTACAACCTGTGACAAAAACGTTATGGTGGAATATAGGTGGACTTTCAAGTGGTATCCTTGACAACCCCGGACAAATAAAATTGAAATTCCGGCAATTCTCATCGAACCGAAGCTCTTAAACCCGGTTATAGCTCAATTCCCGCCTACCCAGCGAATCTCGCCGACCCAGTAAATCTCGCCGACCCTTCGACTTCCCGTCATCCCTTCTACTTCCGATTGTCGCCAGTACCTTGTCGAAGTCCCAGCATCCCTTCTACTTCCCGTCATCCCGCCGACCTGGTTTCAAAGCTCTCCCGAAGCAGTGTCCCAGCACCTCCCAATACTCACCGAAGCTCATCACTTCCCGATTCCAAGTTCCCTTCCGACTCTTCGTTTCCCGAAGCTCTCCCGCTACTAGGTTCTTCGACTTTGGCTTCATCGTGACCTAACAACCCTCCGGAAGACCTCTTACAGCCAGAGTCACGCCCTCGCTTGGCCTCGACTCGGCTCGCCGCATCTTACGCAACGTGGTGCCGAAACCCTCACTGCGTCTCCTCCTAAGGTAATGCCTCTCTTATCCCAACCGTGCCTTGCGCATTAGTATAGACATTACTCTCAACCTCTTAGTTTCGTCGATCCTTAGAATTGGAACTTGATATTCCCCTTGTTCCTAGTTTGCTATGGCTCCAAGGACCACCGCTGGGCTGGTCACTGGCTATGAATTAGTTCGAACCGGGTTCTCACACGCCTCGGATGAGTTCAGAAACATCATCATCATGCTGGAAGAGGCTGGACTCACGTTTGTACTGGAGCATCCCTGCAAAATTCTGGATAAAGAAATGATGGAGTTCTTTGCAACCGCCAAACTTCGGAATGAAGACTCTATCATCAAGAGTAAGGTTGCCGGTGCACGGATCAAGATGTCTGCCAAGACACTGACTCAATGCTTGCAGCTTTCTAGTTCTGAGCACGAGGATTATCTGGAGGAACATGATAGAGCCAGGACCCTATTATTCTGTGGGCTAGCAAGGGGCACCAGATCTATAAAAAGAAAAGAAATGAATGAGGAGGGGAAACTCTTGTCCGACATCATTGGGAAGGTACTGATATGCAAACCAGGCTCACACGACCACATTTCAGCCGACATGTTCAAGATTCTTGTGGTGATTGTCTGCCGAAAGAGATTCAACTGGGGGGACATGCTTTTCGAGAAGATCAAGGACACCCTCAGATCTCCAAGCTTTGGACGAATCATCAGTCTATTTCTCAATCAGTTGAACGGAGATAAGTTCGACATGAGCAAAGGAGTTCCCTTGCATTATTTGAAGAAAATGGACTCCAGCGTCTTTGACAGATGGGAGCGAGTCATAGGGAGAGCTGTAGTGGTAGTTGAACAAGAAGAATCTCCTACCAAGGACAACAGAACTTCAGCAGATTTCTTGGCAGCCCCCAGTGAAGTTCCTGACGCCCTGATTGCAGGAACTGAGGGGGAGCCTGTAACCGATTCTACAAACATTCTGTCTGATATTTCTCTGATAGCTCAAGATGCTGTGAAAATGGTGGCAAAAGAAGTGGCAGATGATGCGGAGGCTGAGGATGATGAGGAGGAAGAGGAAGAAGCAGAAGAAGTGGCAGATGGTGAGGAGGCTGAAACTGATGAGGAGGAAGAGGAAGAAGTAGAAAAAGATGTGCACATCTCTGATGATAATGGTGATCATTTGGAGACAGAGATAGAGGAAGAAGTACCTGAGAACGAGAAAGCAGCAGATTCTCAGGAGGATGCTGAGGTTCCGTCTGAGGAACAAGCTCCTAAGCAATTAGATGCAAGAATGGAGGGGGAGCAATCCTTTGTTCCCCCTGTGGAGTCCATCCTACTATCCAGCTCTCCCAGTGCTTCTGAGGGGGAGGCTAACCAAGGTATGCCTGCAGCTCCTCCACTTCAAGATAACTTAGCAAATCACACTGTAAATATTGTCCAAGGGATCCTAGATGAGGTCAAGAGATCGTTTAAGAAGTCCCACAAATCGGTGCTAAAGAGTCTACAAGAATCTGAGGACCTCATGCTCAAGAACATTGTGCAGATCAACCATAAGTTAGATGAGATGGAGAAGAAATTTGATGACAAGTATACAGAGGCAGGCACAGCAGTAACTCTTCTCATGCAAGGACTCAAAAAGAATACTGATGACCTGGGAGTGGTCAATAGTAATGCACGTGTTGTGGCAAATAGCATACAGAAATTTGATGCCAACATGGTGCTCCTCAATCAAAATCAACAAGCCCTGCTGACTGAATTCTCCAAATCTCTGAAGCATATAGATGAGTCCCTGCACTCCTATGAATACTCCATAGCACTCGAAGCCAAAAAGGGGGAGCAGGAATATACTACTAAGATGGAAGGGCTTCAGCACATCATCATTGAAAACTTCGATCAGTCAAATGTTTTTGTATAAGACAGTTGCCAGTGGTTGCTTAACCAAGCTTTAGGCAATAATATACCTGAGGTTAATCCTGTACATGAAACCACTGAGCACAATACTGTGGATGACGAAGGGGCAAGTGCAGAGGCTGTTCCGTTGAGCGAAGCTGAGATGAAGAAAGCTGCTGAAAGGGCTGAATGCAGAACTTGGTTTGATCAAGATGCCTTAGCTAAAGCCAAAGGAAAAAGGCAGATCCAAGAGGGAACCTCAAGAGAAACACTAGCTGAAAAGAGGACCCGATTGACGGAGGAGGATGTGAGAAATGAAAAATGGAGTCCTGTATCAAAAAGTATCATCTTGGACACATTCTTGTTACAGCAGAAGGGGCACATAAAACGAAGTGAGGTATACAGTCAATACGAATGGGAGAGGAACAAAGAATTTGAAGCCAAACGCAACTTATTTTTCAGAAATAATACAGTGACAGATAAAGTTCCTCCTCCCAGATATCATCCTAAGCCCAAAGAATATTTCGAAAGACAGAGCAAGAAATTCCTGGCCCAGAAGCTCAAGGATGATCTTGCTAAGGAAAAATAGGCTTAGGACCTTTTTGTCCCTCACTGCACATCTTTGTTTTTATATTGTCTTACGAACAAGTATTGTGGTTTTATATAAATATATATATGTGATGACATGTTGTGACTCATGTATTTTTTTGTCTGTTCTTATTGTCTTAAAGTTTTAATTATTCTGTGGGTGGTGGTATTCATCTTAGCTAGTAGGATTTTGGCTTCGTCAAATAGGGGGAGATTGTTGGGTACTGTATCCACAATTACCTGGATTTGAGGAAGCCACCTGTCAAGCTAAGATGAATCCACAATGTATTTGATGAATTATTCTCTAGTTGTACTTGCAGATATTCCATGCTAAGTACACACCAATGTCAGGGTGCAGTGGGTCAATATACGCGGATCTGTGCAACGTAATCCCTCGTTGAGCAGATCAGTGTGTTGGCCTACGTGTACTCTCTCTATTGAGGTGTACTTAATTTCAAGTACAGGGCTATGATAAAGCAAGAGCAGACAAGGAGCAAGGATGGGCCAAAGACCAGCTCAAGGAAAGAAAGAGGAGAAACAGCCTAAGTACAAATCGACGAGAATCACTAAGTGATTCTCGCCGATTCGGCGAGAATCACTAGTGATTCTCGCCGAGTCGTCGAGAATCACTAGTGATTCTCGCCGAGTCGTCGAGAATCACTAGCTGATTCTCGCCGGTTGAAGCCGGCAGCTTCGTCACAGACAGGGAAATTTTCTAAGGCAGAATCGTCGAGAATTACTTATGATTCTCGCCGATTCGTCGAGAATGACCTTGCATTCTCGACGATTCGGTGAGAATCAAAAGTGACTACCGCCGATTCTCCCCGGCTTCTGTATCTGTGCAGTCAGATTTCGGCTAAGTAGAAGTCGGCGAGAATCGTAAGTGATTCTCGCCGATTCGGCGAGAATCACCTACGATTCTCGCCGATTTTGACTTGGCAATTTTTCTGAAAGTTCTGGACCGGTCCAAGTTACCTGCAGCTGTTTGAACCGGACTTTGGTCCTTACTTTGGTGGGACCCACAACGGTCATCTTCTTGACCTAAGGTATATATACACTGTATTTGTGAACAGTAAACATACACACACGGGACTTCAAAAAGGATAGCCGCCGTCTTGACCTAGCGGATCGCAGATTGTCGTCCGCCACCGTCGCCGCTCGTGAAGGTGGTCACCGCCGCTGATCGTGGATTCTTCCTGATCTCCCGGTGACAGAAGCTTAGGCTAGCATAGCGTCTCACGCGTCTAACGAGAGATCCCTTGTCTCTTGATTCGTTGATCGGGAAAATCTTTCCCCTTCCGAATCGATCGAGACGATCGATCCTTGTGTGACCGTTGGAAGATCTTGCTTCCTTCGCTACAAAGTTTGAATCAAGTTGGCACTGCTGCTGCTCTCCGTCGCCGCTGCTGATTCCGAGAACCTTGCCGCCGCCTCAAGCCGCAGCTGGTCTTGGGAAAGATTCACTCCAAGTGAGATCTAGGGCTGTGCACTCTTCGTTGACTTCAAGAGCACGTCGTCAAACAAAGAGGGTCACCTTCTCTCCGAACGTCGTCTGTATTTCTTACAAGCTAGTTTTTAATTTCCTTGTAACGGACCGATTGGTCCCTAGTTGTAAGGGTTGGGTGCAACCTGGATTGTGGGAGTGTTGACTCCTACGTGTGGAAGGGTTCCTTCCGTGAGTGCAAGGATTGGATTTCAATCCTGTTGGTGAAGTGACCGAGTCATCCCGTGTTGGGAGATAGGTCGAAGGGGGAAAGTGGACGTACCCAAATCGGGGAACCACTATAATTTGCCTGTGTACTGTGTGTGCTTGGTTGTTTTGTTTTATTGTGCAGGTAAATTTCTAATTCCGCAAGTACGCTGCAAAGACACCTATTCCCCCCCATAGGTGAACATAGTTGACACTAGGTGGACTTTCAGGTGCATTATTGATTTCATATACTATATTCATGACAGTATCTGCACCAAATTCACTCTCAAGGGCAGCTTAAGCAATGCCTCCCCCTTGGGCGGGCAGCTTAGTTTGTTCAGTATTTTCTCCCCATGGAGTGGAGTCTATCTATTGATCTTGGGGCTCACTGCCCACCACATGATTTTGGGCTTCTTTTTATTGTTGGTCTTCATCTGAGCTGAAGACTACTTCCTCTTCAGAATCACTAGAGCATTCTGCTTGTTGAACAACTTTCTTATGTTTTTTATCTTTCTTAGTTTGTTTCTGAGGAGTAGTGAGTTCCTTGGTCAGAACCCTATCCCACTTTGAACGAATTCTCACATCCATTCTCCTCAGGTGATTTATTTTGGATCCATCCACTTGTTTCAAAACATCTGGTATTACTGAAGATAAACATAAACTTAGGATCCTTCCCAGGTTTGGTTTCTTCACTCCTTCTTAGATCTTGTCAAACACTACTGCTGCCCAGTCAGTTTTTACTTTGAATATGATCTGTTTCATCTGATTGAACATGTGGACTGAAATTCGATCATGTCCACCAGTCTTACATAGTATCACCTTCCCAACTATTTTAGTCAAGAACTTCCCTTGGGAATTCATCCCTTTCCGAGTTATGGATGATCCAACCTTGATATTAGGGCTCAGCCCGCACCAACTTAAGGCTTATGTAGTCAGGGATGGAGTTATTTCATATGTATCCTTATCCAAAGGAAGCTGAAGAGATTTCCTAATTGCCTTCATTATAAGTTTCATTTGGGAATCCTGGACTGTTGCTTTGATCTTCTTCCCTTCTGTATCCACGCTTGTTGTTAAATAGAATTCCAAAACTTCCTTCTTCCAAATCTTGGTTGGTTCAGAGACCATGTACTCCAATCCATTTTCAAAAATTAGGGTAATTATACCCTGAATTTCTTCTGAAGCTATCGTGAACCCTTCACGAACCAGCTCATATCCTTTATTGACTTTGTCTTCTTGATGAGGCGCCATCTACGAGAGAGATGAGAGAGAAAAAAAGAGAAGGTCTTTGTCGACAGAAGGTGAAGAGCCAAGAATTCTGAAAGCATAGTCGACCAGATGTTGGCTTCACCTATTTATAGTATTAGTGTCAAGGGCAGGTCAAAAGACGGGACTTAGTCGACAAATCAGCATACGTGTCTGCAGAAATGAACTAAGTCTCGATAATACTTAGTTTAAGTCGACACGACTATGTGTCGACATACTAATGTATGAGTCGGCAATACTTATATAAAGTTTACACATCTATGTGTCGACATACTTGTGTCAGTGTCGACACACTTGTGTCTGTGTCGACACAGGCCATTTAAGTCTCAACAGAGTTGTGTCGACACCAGTTCTTCTATCTACACAGATACTGTTTCTGTGTCGACACATCCGTTTTCTGTGTCGACACAACATACTAAGTGTGTCGACACAACTAGCTTGTGTCGATACAATGTTTGTACTTGGACAAATTTCAAGAGAAATTTGGTGTTTACATATGCTACTTAAGGAAGCTTGTGCTAACCTATTCTAGGTTCAACATACCTAATTCAATTTTAAAATAATTGAATTTAGTTTCATCCAAAGGTTTTGTAAAAATATCAGCTATTTGATTATCTGTTTTCACAAACTCTAGGCTAATATTTTCCTTCTCTACATGTTCTCTGATGAAATGAAACTTAATTTCTATATGCTTGGTCCTACTATGTGATACATGATTCTTAGCAATAGAAATAACACTAGTAGAATCACAAAACAGTGGAATTCTACTTACCTGGATGTCATAGTCTTCAAGTTGATGTTTTATCCACATTAATTGTGCACAGCAACTACTTGTAGCTATATATTCTGATTCAGCTGTTGATATAGCTACACTGGTTTGCTTCTTGCTACTCCATGACACCAGCCTCCCACCAAGGAATTGACAAGTTCTTGTGGTACTCTTCCTGTCTTCTTTGCATCAATCAAAGTCTGCATCTTAGAAACCAGTTAGAATGAAATCTCTATTCTTAGGGTACCAAAGGCCTAGATTAGGTGTGCCCTTAAGATATCTCAATATTCTCTTAACTGCAGTATAATGAGATTCCTTTGGGCAAGCTTGGTACCTAGCACAGACACATGTTGCATACATGATGTCAGGTCTACTATCAGTCAAGTAAAGTAGGGAGCCAATTATCTCTTTATACAAAGACTAATCAACAAGGTTTCCCTGCCTCATCTTTGCCTATAGGCATACTTATTCCCATTGGAGTTTTCATGGTAGAAGCTGAGTCCATACCATACTTCTTAATCAACTCCTTGGTGAACTTAGACTGAGATATGGACAAACCACTATCAGTCTGTCTAACTTGAAGTCCCAAGAAGAACTTCAGCTCACCCATACTGCTCATCTTAAACTTCCCTTGAATAAGTTTGGCAAACTTTCTACAAAGGTTCTTTTCAGTAGAACCAAAGATAATGTCATCCACATATATCTGGACTATTATTATCTTGCCTTTAGATTCCCTATAGAATAGAGTTTTGTCTATTTTTCCTCTAGAGAATTTATTCTCAATAAGGAAAGCAGATAAGGTCTCATACCAAGCCCTTGGAGCTTGTTTCAAACCATATAGAGCTTTCCTAAGCCTATATACATAATTAGGAAACTAAGAATCTACGAAACCTTAGGGTTGTTCAACATAGACTTCCACTTTTAAATCCCCATTCAGAAATGTTGATTTCACATCCATCTGGTATACCTTGAACCCTTGATAGGCAGCATAGGCTAAAAACACCCTTATAGCCTCCAACCTTGCCACTAGAGCAAAGGTTTGATCAAAGTCAATACCTTCCTCTTTCCTGTAGCCTTTAGCTACCAGTTTGGCCTTATTCTTGACTATGGTGCCATTCTCATCAAGCTTGTTCCTATAGATCCACTTAGTTCCTATTATGTTGTGATCCTTAGGTTTAGGCACCAGTTCCCAAACTTTACATCTTTGGAACTGACTGAGCTCTTCTTGCATAGCATCAATCCAGTTGGAGTCTTGCATTGCTTCTTCAATAATCCTGGGTTCTATTTGAGACAGGAAGCTAGAACATAGAACTGTGTTCATGCTCTTGCTCCTAGTTAGAACCCCTTGACTTGCATCACCAATGATATGGTGATCTGGATGATCCTTCAGATGTCTTCTAGCTGGAGGGAATCTGTCAGCATCATGTCTTTCTTCAGTTTCCTCAACTTGATGCCCCACATTGTCTTCTTTATCCAGTGGGACTTGTTCTCCCCTTGGATAGCTGGCATCTTTTTCTTCATCTAGCCTGGCAGGAACTTCATCATTAATGGTCAACTTGTCCAGCCTGTCTGTTAGACCTGTAGAACTAACTGAAGAACTAGACAATTCATTGTTAATCAATCTAGACTCATGAAAAACAACATGGACTGACTCTCCTATTACTTGAGTAGTCGAGTTGTAGACCCTGTATGCCCTACTGTTATTAATGTACCGAACAAATATCCCTTCTAGGGATTTGTTAGAAAACTTTGTTTGGTAGTGTTAACCATTAAATAGGACATAACACTTGCTACCAAAGATTCTGAAATAAGAAATGTTTGGTTTTCTGCCCTTCAAAATCTGATAGGGAGTCAACTTAAGTTTCTTATTTATGGATGCTCTATTGAGAACATGACAAGCAGTGTTTACTGCCTCAGCCCAGAAATATTCAGGGAGAGTAATATCACTGAGTAGAGTTCTACCAGCCTCAATAAGAGTTCTATTCTTTCTTTCAGCAATTCCATTTTGCTGAGGTATTCTAGGTGAGGAGAACTCCTGATGTATCCCAAGTTCTTCACAGAATTTTATCATAGATTCAGACTGAAATTCAGTTCCATGGTCACTTTTTTTTGACCACTGAATTGTTAAATTCATTCTGAACTTGTCTAACAAAAGTTTGGAAAACACTAGAGGTTTCAGATTTCTGCATCAAGAATAACACCCAAGTGTATCTAGAATAGTCATCCACAACAACTAGTGTATATACTTTCCTACCAAGACTGTGAACTAGCATAGGACCAAACAAATCCATATGCAAGAGATATAAATATCTCAATGAATCTTTGGTAACTAGTGCAGGTAAAGAGGACTTGGTATGTTTGCCCTTTTGGCAAGCTGAACACACTCCCTCTTTAATGCACTTGACTTGAGGACCATTCCTCACCAGACCCATGCTAAACAGCAGTCCTATGGACTTATAGTTAAGATGAGCTATCCTTTTGTGCCATTTGACACATAGTGAAGCTTTCTCATCTGCAACTAGGAAAATAGGTGAGTTGTTCAACTCATAATCTAGGTTAAGACAATAGACATTTCTTTTCCTAGTGCCAGTCAAAATGATCTCTTGATCACTTGACCTCTTAATTGGGCACTCCCCTTATTGAAAGGAGATGTCATAACCTAGATCACTAAGCTGACTTATGCTAATCAGGTTATGTTTCAGACCCTTCACATAAGCCACTTTAGTGATAGTAATTGAGTCACAAGAAATGTTACCAAATCCTTTGATGACTCCTTTTTCTGATCCACCAAAGATGACTTTGGGACCATTCTCTATGGGTACATAGTCCCTCAACATTCTTCTTGTTCCAGTCATGTTTCTGGAACAGCCACTATCCAAGTACCATATAAGGGTATGGTCACTTGGATTCACCTGCATCAAATAAAGAATCACTTACCCTTAGAACCCAATTTGCTATTGGGTCCTAGGTCCTTGTTAGTTTGTAATCCTAAAGCTGTTCTAACAGGAAAACTACTCTTGATTTAAACACTTGTGTTAAACCAGCAATCCATGGAAAAGTGGCCCACCTTGCCACAACACCAAAAAGCGGCCCACCTTGCCACAACACCAACACTCAAATCTATTATACCTTCTCTTAGGTACAGACTTTGCTACTTTGTTGCCAACAGTCTTGTTAAGTGTTGGTGCTGGAGCACCAAACTTCAAGAATTTTTCTTGTACATGATGGGCATGCCTATTGAGTGGCCTATTGGCATTTGCACCCTTGCCAATGAGATTTCCATACTCACAGTGACCATGAGTAGTGTCATGATCATACCTGTTTATAGGATTCATCACATTCCTAAAGAAGATAGGGGGTTTTGCAGCTAGAGGCTGAACTGGGGCCTTACCTTTTTTATGTGAATTCGTGGCCCTAGTTCTTCCCTTAAAACCTAGACCAGTCTTCCCTTTTTGTTAAGTGAAATTGTCTATTAAGGGTAAGACAAATTTTGGCTTGGAGAATTTGCCACTAGCTCTCTTTCTTGCTGAAGTTTTGCCTCCAGTTTCTTGATATGATTCTCTTTGATAGAGATTGTGCCCATCTGAATAACAGTAATATTTTTCAGTTTGGCAACCTCATTCAATTTTAGATCCAACAGCTTTGCTGAATCTGCTGCAGCTAGCTTAAGAGACTCAATTTTCATGGGACTGCTCTTTGAAAAGAAACTTTCTCTTCTTCAGAGCATGCAATAACCCACCATAATCATTAATGAGTTGATGTACATTCCCCTCAGAATCAGAACCATCCCTTCTTTTGAAGTTGATGCTACTGATTCTGATCCAGTAAAATAATCAGAATCTAAGGGAGAAATTTATACCTTACTAGGACCAGCCTGATCCTGGCATTGATCATTTTCTGATAGGGCCATCAGCCCTCTGCAGTAATATTCTTCCACTCCATTTATGCAGTCCAGCATTTGTAGGAATTCTAACTCCTTAGAATCCTCTTCAGTTAAGAATATCCCAACATATGCTTCTGCATCTTCTTCTTCTCCTGATTCAGATGATGAAGAATCTATCAATCTCTTCTGCTTTTAGGAAACAAGGGATTTTTCCTTCTTGCCTTTTACTTATTGTTTCTTATTGTCTTTTGACCCCTTCCTTTTGTCAGGACAGTCAACTATGACATGTCCTCGCCTATTGCAACAATAGCACACAATCTTAGAATTATATTGTTTACTATATTTAGAAGAATACCTGTCCTCCTTGGGAGTCTTCTTTTTCTTGTAGTACTCATCCTTAGAAAACGATGTAGAAGGTATGGTTCTCCACTTCTTCTTCTTCATGAATCTTTGGAACTGCCATGTGAAGGCTGCAAAATCCTCATCAGAGGTGTGGCTGTCTGATGAGGTGTTGTCAGGAATACCTTCTTCTGCCTCAGCGCTCCTTCTGGGAGGAGAAGAAGATATTCTCCTGCCCTTTCTTGTGCCTTCAGCCTTGAAGGCAACTGAATTTTCCTTGTGTTCAGATCTGTGCTCTTCTCTTCCTCCTTTCTAGCTGTAAGATGCATTTCATATTAAAGCAACTTTCCAAACAGTATGGGAGGAGGTGTATCTGCCAGCCTTGCCACCTCTCTGATGGCACAAATCTTGGTGTCTCAATCCTTTGTCAGAGATCTCAGAAATTTGTCATTCAGTTCATAAGTGCTGAAGACTCTTCCATAAGTCATCAACTCATTTACAATCCTGAAGAATTTCTTATAGCATTCAGTTATGTTGTCATTCTTGCCTTGTCTAAAGCTCTCATACTCCTGATTCAGCATAGACTTCCTGTCCTCTCTGACTTCTTATGTGCCCTGCATGTAGACAATCAATGTGTTGCACATTTCCTTGGAGGATTTACAGTGCACACGATTTTGAAATGTGGCATCATCTATAACACTTATAATAATGTTCTGTTCTCTTTTTTCTAGTGTTGCTAAGATGATCTCATCCTTGGTCATTTCAGAATAACTCTTAGGAGTTTTAACATTTGCATCCAGGACTGATACCTTCATTGGAATGAAGGGGTCTTCCTGTACTGTGATATTGATTCTTGGATCAGATGCTTCCATAAACAACCTGAACTTTTCCTTCCATATGCCAAAGGATTCTTTCCTGCAGATTGGCAAGTTCATAGATCCAATCTCCTTTTGATTCTCATTTGAACCCATTTTTGATATCTGTTATTTTCTTTGGGGATTCACTCAGACTGTTAGGTCAATCTTTAAGTAACCTCCCTCTGATACCACTTGAAAGACTTGATTTCAAGAGCCTAAACACCTAGAGGGGGGGTGAATAGGTTCTAAACTTTTTAAACAATTTTTATTGGATAACAGCTAGATTAAATTCTGCACAGATACTTCAAAGCACATACCACAATTCACAACACATCATATACCAGATATATAGTGGTTCCTCCAGTTATGGGTACATCCACTTTCCCCCTTCGCCTATCCAGTAGAAAACTGGATTCAGCCTAACTTCCTTCCACTGGCTCGGATCCGCAGATCTTACAACTAAGAACAAGAATGGTTCTTACAGCTTAGACTTACACAAATCCTACCTCAGATTCTTCCCAAGAATCCTACCTCAGCATTTATCACTATGCTTACAACTCAGGCTTTTCATAAGACCTACACCTCAGGCTCTCTGCCCTACCTCAGCCTTTATAATTTCAGGCTTACAACTCAGATCTAACAATAGATCCTACAAGAAATTGAATGATATAAAGATACTGAAAAATTCACCAACTAGATTTCTTTATTGGTGTAGCCTTCTTGATCAGTTCTTGAATGAACTGACCCTTTTGATCCAACCTGACTTAGCTTTTCAAAGCTTCTTGATAGAACAAAATAAGGTGGATCTTCACTTGATGTAGAAGATGATCTTCAGTCAGCTTCTTCCTTAAATTCAGAATGAATTCTGAATCTTTCTTGCAGACAGCTCTAGATCTGCCTTCGTAAGGGTTTTCCCTGTTCTTGTTGAAGAATTCTCTAGTGTAGTTCTTCTTCTTCTTATGTTGTGTTCTCTCCTTATTGTTGTCATAGATCCGACTCTTATATAGAGTTTCCCAATTGTCACCGGCTGATCCAGTTTGTAATAACCTTCTGACAGTTCTAACAGAGGTGTCAGACAGGTTGGTTATGACAACTATCGAGTCATCAGTCAAGTCAGTTGATTCGTCAAATACTCAGCACATTCCACTCTACAAACTGCTTCACATGTGTCGACACATATATGCTAAGTGTTGACACAAGTCTTCATGATGTCGACACAACATTAAATGTGTCGACTCAGTCAATCTTCGGTTACTCGACACTTCTTCTGTTGTAAGTGTCGACACAAGTCCAGTGTATCGACACAAGTCTTCATGTTCTCGACATAACTACTGCAGACATATGGCGTTGAGTGTGTGTCGACACAAGTCCTGGGTGTCGACACAAGTCCTTCTGGTCTCGACATAGTTGTTGCAGACAGATGGCATTGAGTGTGTGTCGACACAAGTCTTGTATGTCGACACAAGTCCTTCTGGTCTCGACATAGCTGTTGTAGACAGATGGCGTTGAGTGTGTGTTGACAGCGTTGAGTGTGTCCAGATGGAGTTGAGTGTGTGTCGACACAAGTCCTGTGTGTCAACATAATTGCTTCTGATCTCGACACAGCACTTTGAGAGTTAATGTGTCGACACAAGTCCAGTGTGTCGACACAACTGCTTCAAGTGTCGACATAGCTCCTTGGTGTCGACACAGCTCCTTTATTAGGTGTCGACACAAATTCTGCCTCAGGTGTCGACACAATTCTGGGTTTCGACACAGCTGTTTCTTTAGGTGTCGACTCAGTTTGAGTGTCGACACAACTTCTTCATAAGTGTCGACTTAGCTTGGGTGTCGACACAACTTCGTCACAAGTGTCAACTTAACTTGGGTGTCGACACAACTTCTTCACAAGTGTCGACACTTGTACTTAGAAAATTTTATTCAAATTCTTGAACCTGCACAATGTAACTCAAACGTCTATCAAATACAAATTGATGCATATCACTGACTAAGATGAGGCTTCTCCAAATCTGGTACATATTTTTCAATGTACCCAACAGGTGAAATACCTTATTTTCTTGCAAGCTTGACATATCTATGCATTCTAAACTTAAGAAACAATCAAATTCATGAACCAATCTTTGATTCCCATGCAAACCTAACATTGTTGAGAATCATTGATCTTTTAAGCAACAAGATCAATGGTATTTTTCCTCCATATTTTTTAAATATAAGCGGATTGAACGGTAATGTCTTTGATCTTTGCATTTTTTATGAAGTAGATGATGTCATTCTCAACTGGAAGAGGTTTTTTCAAGTTATAGAATCTAGCAGAAATATGATGTATCCCACTGTCTATCTGTCAAACAACAAATTGATAGGTGAAATACCAAAATATTTAGGTCAACTCAAAAGTCTCAAGTCTCTTAATTTATTTCATAACAATATCAATGGAACTATTCCTACAAGTATTGGGAAGTTGGAGAGTCTAGAAGTTTTGGACTTGTCACATAATAAGCTTTCAAGAGAGATACCAACTTCATTTGGGAAACTTAGAGATCTTTAAAAATTAGATCTGAGCAACAACATGCTTCCCAGTAAGATACCAGAGGAAGGGAAGAAGTTTTTAATGGCTGACCAAAACATCTATGCAAATAATAGTGGATTATGTGGAATTCAGATAAATGTGCATTGTGTTTCAGGACCAACATCACCCGAAGTTTTACCAAGACATGTAGATGATGAAGAGAGTAAGGAGGGGATGCAATTTATATGGGAAGCAGTGTGTTTGGGCTATGTATTTGGGCTTGCTTGAGTCCTTTCGTTGACCTATTTTTGTGGGCTTTTTGGCCCAAACATAATACATAATGTCTTCTACCACAGAAGTAATCGTCGTAACAACCAATAAGAGTGATAATTTTCTCTTGCTAGCATATATGCATTTGTACTCTTTTTTTACAAGGAATAAAAAGATTGTCACTAAATAATATCAGATATGCCAAAAAAATTTTATGCATTTTTTTGCTAGATGTGATATAGTACGCACGCCAAATTGTTTGCCTTTGCACAAGCTCCAACACCTGTCAAGATTTATTCCATGAAATTGGTTCAACCATACTGCTAGCCTCGGCAATATCGCTCCCACCTGTACCTAGCTAGCTAATTGACCCACTTTCAATCTCCCAAAGATCCAACACGCACAATCCTGAACTCTTGACACTCGTTCACTTTTTGGCAACCTCACCTCCGATCACCTTCTGAATCATACATAGATATACACAAGATTGTTGCACGAAGTACTATAAAGAAAAATGAGGACAAACATGGGAGTTCGAAATTGGAAATCAAATCTCCATAGAGATATAGTTGTTGTATATATCCAGCTCATTTATGGAGATCTATAGTTTAATGGTTTGCCCTCATCCTTATTCAGTGGTTGGTGTGGGCACTTAAATGCAGTCTTTGGACAACTCTTCCCTCAGTTTTATGACTTTGGAGAGGTGGCCGAACAACCTAAAAATAATTCATAATTTAATGTTGAGAAACAATATTAATTTTAACTTGTTAAAAAAACCTTTGCCAAAATGTGTTTTGAGAAACCATTGCATGTGATTGCACATTACGCATGAGAATCCCCCATGTTGTGCAGCAAGAAGAGTACCACCACTGCCACAATCACAGCTTCGAATCTGTAGTTTGTGCAAGAATTACTCATAATATTTATGGCTAATATTCATGAATGGCCAAGTATAGCCTCCTTTTATAGTAGT
The DNA here is from genome assembly GCA_039513925.1 of Platanthera zijinensis. Taxonomy (NCBI): domain Eukaryota; kingdom Viridiplantae; phylum Streptophyta; class Magnoliopsida; order Asparagales; family Orchidaceae; genus Platanthera; species Platanthera zijinensis. The sequence goes on along the minus strand of CM077079.1, from coordinate 208,767,448 downwards.
CAAAGAAATCAAGCATCCTTAAGAAATTCTACAAAGAAATTGCATCATTTATTCTCTTCTTTCATGTTTCATACAAAGAGCTAGGTTGATAAACTCTACTAAAGGACATGAACACTCTTTGTAGAAATAATTCTTAATTGTCCAACCATAATAACTCAATGTTTACAAAATTGACCCTATATTATAATTGCCCAACTATAATTACAAAAGTGGGCCAGACATCTTATAATTGTGCAACTAGAATTACAAAATTGACCCTTTCAGCTATCTTATAATGGGATTACATAGATGGGGCAGCTATTATCTTGTCCTTTGAAAATTCAAGAAAATGAAACAATCATTAATTGAATGGAAGAAGTCCTTGACACATTAAACAACAAATTATGAAGTAAAAATAATAAAACATCATTGTAAAATTTCACAAAAGCGGGAAAAGATTGCAGGAACGCTCAACCAAACAAAGCTCAAGTAGAACCAGCACAACATAATGAAAGAAAAACTTATATAATCTATCTTTTTTGCAACATGAGCCATACATTGCAAGACATGATTCTTCAATACACTTGATGGAATCAAAAACAACAAGCAAGAGTAAATTGGGCGAACTGCTAACAGTAACCGCCAAACCTCCTATCCGCAGAACGGTGTCCGCTGAAGCTGCCAAGTTGCAAAACCACAACTTAACCACGCGGACACCCCATTATTGTAAACTGAAGAAACTGTCTGCAACTGCAAGCCACTTGACCGCAAGGCTGCCTAGCCGCCAGAACCCGCGAACAAGCCGTTGCCGAACTAAACAGTGTAAACCGTCAGAGGCGGAATGACCTATTTAACAAGAAACATTTTTAGCAAAGAGAAACCTCCTGGTCGTAAGTCGTGACCTACTGCAATCCGCTAACTAATATCCGTAAGCCGCACCGAAACCTGACAAGTCAGAACAAGTCCCTGGTTGATTAGTGGTAGTTGTACAGTCTGTAATACAGCAAAAACCCGGTTTCTCTCTAAGCCACGCAGATAAGAAAACTTGATCGCAAGTTTTAACCAAAGCTTCAAGCTTATTATTCATGTTCAATTATGATGAGTCGAGGTCTTCTATTTATAGCTGTGAGGATGAGTACTGAAAGTGATGATAGATCTTATGTTTACTCAGAGATAAAAATATATAAGGAGAAAAAGAAATCAGAGCACACAAATAAAGAAATAAACAAGCAAACACAGACGACACAAGGATTATAGTTATTCCCCAACTCTGGGTACAATCACTCTTCTAATATCCTGGAAGGAATCCATAACAGGTTTTTGATCAGGTAACTGCCACTACAATATCTATTTGCAGGGAGATACTGCATCCCTTTGAGCTTTTGATCAGGTGCCCAAAAACCAATAGGTTTTTGATCAGGTGCCCTATCACCAAGGAGTTCACTTTTGAAAGGAGTAATAACCCTGTACACAGGAAAGGGAAAAGAAATGATGTTGTCTTCTCTGTCAATGATCTGAGAGAAGACTAGTGGATGTTGATGATGTCAAAGCTCCCCCTGAGATTTTCTAGATGATCAGGAAATGGAAGCTTTGCTTCAGGGTGTAGGCCTTAGGATTGATTTAGCTCTCCAGCAAGCTTTTTATACTGATATGTATTTCTTGTCTCTTGAAAGCCTGGAGCAGATGAAGAACTCTATAACTGATGTTATTCTGTAGATGAAGATCTCTGTTCTCTATTACTGCCCCTCTCTATTCTCTGCTTCCTTTTGAAAAACTGTATTATATTATATTCCCCTGAAGAATTCAGATATTTGAATTCTTTATGACTGAAAACGGCTTGAAGAATTTTTCCCAAGAAAGAAATAGGCCTAAAGAATTAACTCATAATTAACTTCTTGAACTGTTCACATTTACTACTATTATTGAACGACTATATGCATTAAATATGAGAGATATTAAATGTCTTAATTAATTCTGGCAACTATAAATAACTCTGCTTGAATACTGCACAGATTTCGTCGACCTCAATCTGCTATTCGTCGACCTCAGCTCAGAGATTGTCGACCTTAATAATCTTTATGTCGAGTTGAGATTTTGTCTTGATATTCAGCTATCGTCGACCGGAGCTCGGAGATCGTCGAGCTCAACTCAGAGATATAACTCTGAGTTTCATCAACCTGAGTTCAGCTATCATTGAACTGATTTTCGGCTTTTGACAAAACTGATTTCTACATGATTTCTTTCAGCAACATTTCTCAGGAGACTCTTGAGGCAGACTTGGAATAAAAACCTATGACCCTGACTATACATTTTGGGTCAATTTAAAACACCCTAATAGTACTCCTTGCCCAAAACCAAACTAGGGTTCCAACAATCTCCCCCTATTTTGGTGAGGATACTATTTACACAAAAGGAAACAAAGAAAATTTAAAATAGGTGCTTTGAGAAATAAAATAAACAACAACAAAGTTTTTAAAAAATAAATATAAAAAACTTCTGATAGGCTCTGTAGCTGTTCTTTTGTTAAACTTCTACTGAGCTTATATCACATATGTTGAAATGTGGTTCCACCAATTTTCCTGAAATCATCTTCCAGATTCCTGAATAATTTAGATTGCTGCTGCTGTATCCTCTGCACCAATCTCCCCCTATACAATCTCCACCTAATAAAGCTATTCCAAACTGTGACCAAGCTTTTGGTTACTATCAAATGTCACTGTTCCTCTGTGGTAAGATAGGTCTTTTCCTAAGAAGAGAGGTTAGGATTTTTGGACCCAGATTACCTTGGGTCCTGGTTCTTTTTCATAATAATTAGATATAAAAGAACATACAGGTTGATCTTTGTAACCTAGAGGGTCAAATTTCCTAGAAGGTATGAACCACTGGTAAAAGGATTTTTGAATATTTGAGTTTGATTATAATTTTCAAAAGGATAAAAATTTCTGCTCTGAAATTTTTAGTTCGACGAAAAATAATTTCGTCGATCTGAGTTTGACGAAGAGTAGTGAGATCGTCGATCTCTGTTCACAGAATGATAACCTTTGTTTTCTATGTTCCACGATCGTCGAGCTCGGTTCGACAAAGTATATTGATTCCGTCGATAAAAATTTCCAGACCGGTTAAAATTAAAATCTTTGTTCAGAGTTAGTCTACCTTAGTTCGACGAAGAGTTTTGTTTTCATCGTGCTCTGTTCGATGAATTATGTTGAACACAAATTTTCTGAAAATGTTTAGTTGGTTTTGATAAAAATTCAGTTATTTTATCTAAGTCTATTATCTTTTCTTTGACTTTAACTGATTCCAATGAAGCTAATTTTTTTGTAGTAATTGTTAAGTCTTCTTTGAATTAAATGTTTTTAGAAGATAAATTAATTACTTTCTCTCTGAGAAGTTTTATTTTCTTCTCAGATTGAATCAAATCATTGCATAAAATTTTAAAATCTTCTTTAAAATGTTCTGAAGAGAAATCAAAGGAAGAGATAACCTGATCCTCTTCTGATTTTTCATCAGATTAAGATTCTTCATCATAGATATAATAAGATGCATTGATTGCCATCAATAAGAATTCTCTTGATCTTGTTTCTTCTTCATCCTCAGTTGTATAGGATGAAGCTTTAGAATCACTCCAAGTATCAGCATTATATTTTATCTTGTTAGCTGATCCAACAGCCATTGCTGTGAGGGAGTCCCAGATGTCATTTGCTGAGGTGCATTCAACAATTTCCTAAAAAATGTCATCAGACATTGATTGAGCAAGAATGCTCATTGCTTGTGCATAAACCATCTTTAGCCTTTTCTGGGCTTCTGTCAATTAAGATGATGGAACAACATTCATGCTTGTTGTTGCTTGAGATTGAAATCGGACCTGTCAAGATAGAATTGAAATTTTTTCATCAATAGAGTTCATAAAAAGCCTAATCCTTGCCTTCCATTATGCAAGCTTATCTAGATTGCACATAGGAGGTCTGGTGCTTGAAAACTCTTCATTTTGTGCCATGATAAACTCTTAAGAAATATAAGATCTATTAGATCGTTTTGGTTCAGGTGTTAGTGATGCAGTAGCCCCGAGCCGACCGGAATAATCTTTGCGTCGAGTTGATATTTTGTCTTGAGATTCAGCTATCGTCGATTGTAGCTCAGAGATCATCGAGCTCAACTCAGAGATAAAACACTGAGTTTCGTCAACCTCAGTTCGACTATCGTCGAACTGAGTTAGAATATCGTCGAATTGATTTTCTTCTTTTGACAAAACTTATTTCTGCATGATTTCTTTCTGCAACATTTCTCAAGAGACTCTTGAGGAAGATTAGGAAGAAAAACCTATGACCCTGACTATACATTTTGGGTCAATCTAAAACATCCTAAAGTACTCCTTGCCCAAATCCAAACTAGGGTTCCAACAAGTACCGTCACCAACCATAGCGATAGGATATCCACTCATCATCGTGTAAATACCTGCACCAGGTCGCACATGAGGCGGTTACAAAATCAAACTACATAAGCCAACCTGTAGCAATTGCGGACACCATATCTAGTCTGCACATAACACGCAGACTCGACGAACAAGGAACAATAGGACTTTGTACAAATTGTGACCAAGTCCAAACTTTCATCGGTCACTAGCGAGCTAAACATATGCAGACTCTGCAACCCACGAGCTAAACGTCAGGCAGACTCCGCAATCCAGGCAGACTCAACATCCTGACTGCGCACCCGACGATCTCTGCGATCTCCAACTAACTACGCCACCTGAAAAAAGACCAAGACACAACCATGTCGATCTAGATGAGCTCCAGATGAGTCTGCAACATGCATAACTCGGCGAACTCCAGATGAGTCCGTAACATGTCAGATGACGAAATCTAGAAGAGTCCGCAACATGTGAGGATAAACTCCCTTATCTGTCTGGATACAACTTAAGTTGATAGCATGTAGAAGACCCTCAACCCGCCGAAAACTAATCTCCCTTCTGCAGCGGACTCTGCGGATCATGCGGTCTACCCAATTAGACTGCCTAGACTGCCCACTATTCCATTCTCACTTCAATAATTTTAATATTCCCCCTTGAAGTGAGAAGTGGAAACTAGCCCAAACAAACCTCGCAACCGTATAAACAGTCTTTTTTATAGTGTTTTCGTGAAGATGTCTGCGACATTGTTCTCTCTCCACACATGCTCAACCATCAGAGATTCCTCCAGCACCTTCTCTCAACTGAAGTGATGATCAATCTCGATGTGCTTGATCTGCACATGAAAAAATTGATTGTTAACCAGTTTGATATCACTCTCATTATCACTGTATATCAGAGTAGGATCTCGCACCTTCTTATGGATGTCCTCCACTAGTCTCCAAAGCCAGATGACTTCCTAAGCTGTCAATGAAGAAGTCATGTACTCTGCTTCCATAGTGGAGATAGACACAGAATGCTGCTTCTTATTTCACCACGAAATGCCTGTTGATCCACATATAAAAACATAACCAGATGTTGACTTTCGATCGTTTGAGTCTCCCCATAATCAGTGTAACCGTGCAGGTTGAAGCTCGTGTCTCTCCCATAAAGGAGATCCATATCTGAGGTGGTATTCACATATTTCACGATATTCTTGGCCGCCACCAAATGAGGCTTCTGTGGCTCTGCCAAATATAGACTTACTCGGCCTACTACATAAGCAATATCTGGCCTCGTAATCATCAAAAATATATGGCTTCCAACCAAAGCCTGGAACACTAAGGGATTAGGAAGAATCCTTCATTCATCACGTCGAAGCTTCAGTCCAACCTCTAGTGGAGTAGAGCTTCTTTTTCCCTCCCGCATGTCGAAACACTTAATGATCTGCTCTGCATAGTCTTTTTGGGAAACAAAAACAACACTCTTCTTCCTCTCCACCATGAGTCCATGGAAATGGTGGAGCTCACCTAGATCTTTCATCTCAAACCGAATAACTAGCTCAACCCTGAGCCTAGTTACTTCTTTCTCTGAGTTCCCCATGACGATCACGTCGCCAACATACAACAGTACCAAGAATTGAAGCTCCCATTTCTTCTTTACGAACAAGCTTGTATCTGAATCAGAAGAAAAGTATCTGCAGAATTGAAGTTATTCTGCGATCTTTTTGGACCACGCCTGAGGCGCCTGCTTCAAGCCATAAAGAGCCTTTTTGAACTTGCAGACGTGTCCTGGATGAACTTTAGAAACATTCCCAGTTGTCTGCACCATGAAGATATCCTTACCAATCTCATCGTAAAGGAAAACATTCTCTTACGTCGAGTTTCCAAATCTTCCTTCCTTGGCAAGCCGCCAAAGCGATCACCAACCGTGCTGTAACATCGCATTTCCTTTTAGACCCACTTAACACAAATTAGGGTTGGACATGTGGTGTGATGAGTCAGGCTAGGTGGTTACCATAGTGCCCAATGAGTTAGGGTTAACTCATATGGGCCCACTATAGTGTACAAGTCAACCTTTGCCAAACTAGCCCAAATTGAACTCATAAGTTAAAATATACCTCACCACTATGTCCCTAATCCTAAAGGAGACTCACTTGACAATAAGACTCATGATATGGTCAACCAATTTGGCCAAATAGGCCAAACTCAAACCTAAGTTAACATAGGTCAACTCACATGATTAAAGTGACCCCACCACTATATTCCAAATCCTAATAGGTGTGCATTGGACTAAAAAGCCCCATCACTTGGTCACCAAAAAAGCTAAATTGGCTAAAGTCAACTTTGAGTCAACATAGCCAAAATTAACCCAATTAAGGATCAAGTGGTCTTCAATTGACCAAATTGACCTAAACCCCAACCGTATAACGTCATTAGGGACTCAATGGACCCAAAAGACCCATTATTGGTCAGCCAATTCAGCCAATTTGACCAAAGTCAAACTTAGACCAATTTTGGCCAAAATCACACCTTTTGAGTCAATTGGTCAATTTGGACATCACCATGACGTAACCCATATTTGGTGGTTTCACTACACTCATGCCAATCTTGCGAGCTCAAGAAGAGTCCGCAATAAGACAGACTCGATGAACTCCATATGTGTCTGCAAGTCCCCACGGATAACAAACCTATCTGCCCGGTTACAACCTAGGAACAAATTGAGTGCAGAAACACTAGCCGAACTGGCTAGTCGCCACTTTAAACCGCGTGGTCTAAGCAATCAGACTACCACCATCTAGTCGTGCGGTCTGCCATGTCAGACCGCCATTTTCACTTCAAAAATTTCAATAGGAAGAAGAAAGCTAAGAGGAGAAACGTTAGAAATGAGAGAGGTTTGGAGCCTTTTTATAAGCTTTAGGAGTTTGACAAGGTTTTCTATTTTGTCGAGAGAGCATCTTAGGTTCTACTTGATATTACTGTATTTTGGTGTCCAAATTTTATCATAATTTTTCTCGTCGGAATTGATCTTGGTGGATCTTCTTGGAGATGGCAATTTTTACTTCCCCTATTTTTGTTTGGGTCTGGTTGTAGTGTATTTTCATGGGCATGTTTTGGCATGTTAAATGGATTGAAGAAAAATTATCCCAAAGCATCATGCTCCATGTAAGTTGATCGCCATCGAAAACAGAGAACCCTATGCACAGGCTGTAACACCCCAAAAACCCTAAGTCCCAAAAATGGGTTCAGGCTTAGTAGCACGGCCTGGGATACGGGTGTAACATCCCATTTCCGACTAGACCCCTAGGAGTCGGTTGGTCGTGACAAAACCCTAGGAAGCCCAAAAATTGAAATACATCGACCGAGATTTCGGGTTATGGGTTGGTCACGCCCGTGACCGACCTGTCATGCCCGTGACCTAGGGAGTGACTCCTTCGACGATCGTCGATCTCAGGGAGACGATCGTCGGGCGCATAATTTTCAACCCAGGCTTGTCATGCCCGTGACCTATGTGTCACGCCCGTGACCTAGGGCGTGACACCTTCGACGATCGTCGATCTCAGCGGGACTATCGTCGAAGTGCGGAATTTGCCTGATGACCCTGTCACGCCCGTGACCAATTTGTCACGCCCGTGACCTAGGGCATGACCACCCTTCGACGATCGTCGATCTCAGTTCGACGAACGTCGAACTGAGAATTGGCCACCCGAGCCTGTCACGCCCATGACCTATGTGTCACGCCCGTGACCAAGGCCGAAACGTCAGCCAGACTGGAAATTTTGGTAACCGACGTCGTGATCAATTCTGATTATGGGAAGTTACACCAGGAGTATTTATGGGCCGTTTACTACTCTAATTATTTAATAAAATAAGGAAATGTTGGTCCAATAGGAAATCGCCACCTGGCAAACACCTCTTCGTTTCAAGCGTTTCAACTGCCTCTAGCATAACCGAAACACCATTAAGAGGAGCCTTCATGACCATAATTGCTTACCTCTTTCCCCTCCCAACTTGCTGATCTATAAAAGACTCCTTAGAGCAAGAGGAGAAGGTTACACGCTCGATCAAACGGATTCAGATTCCCCCCTTGCTGTTGAAGAATTTCCGGCGACGCCGCCACCTCGCAAATGTCTTCCCGACAGTCTGCATGCCTCCAGCACGCGAACAGGGTCCTGCCCTCCCTCTTCATTTGCGGATAGATCTTAGAAATCATTAAGAGAGATATCGGGCTTAAAAGAGCCGGATTGGGTGAGCGTTTCCATGGTTTTTCTGAAATTTCATGGTGGCGGGTTTGCCGGAAACCGCCTCTCCGGCGGCCGTGCCGTCGCCCGATGGTAGCCCTCACCTCAACAGAGGAAGTGGTGGTGGTGGCCGGCCAGGGAGATGGATGGGTGACCAGGAAATGGCTTTAGAAAAGCTACAGGTTTCAAGCTTTTGTTTTTAGGTTACTGGTTCGGGCTAAAGAAGAAGGTGAATAGTAGCATTTTATTATATTATATATTGTATAATTAGGAATTAATTCCCTCTACTGTATACTAGGTTAAAACTGAAAATTATTGCCCGTAAGGGCTGAAACATAAAAAGTGGTTAACATAGAAAATGCAGACCTTGAAGTCTGGTTTAGTTCAAAACTTATTTCACTCGATTTGGAGTCCTGGTTAGACCACATCACACTTTTTGGTGAGGTCTATCCATAGGGCTGTCTTGACCTTATAAAAATTCCCCACTCCAATCCAGTCATCAAAATGACTTGAAATTTGGGGTGTGGCCTAATCTTACCTATATCTAGGTGCTATCCAAAAATTAGGATTTTTGGAAAGTATTTTTCTATAGTTTTTAGAAAAATTTAATAATCCTAGCATAATTTAATTAGATGGCTAAATTACTTCCAAACCCTCCCAAATTTTGGTGAGTGGTCCTTGTGTTTATCATAAGGTTCTCGTAAAAATTTCATCTCATTTGGAGAGGTTTTGATTAAGTTTTTATCCAACCCTAGGTTGGTCCTTATAGGATAATTTAGGATCAAACACCCCCTTAGTATTTGGGTGGTCATATCACATCAACAGAGGCTGATATTTTGTCCAAAGGCTGTTTAGGGCATGACACTCCCTCCAAGGGAGTTTGGGGTGGTTTGGTGTAGGGTAGCCCTAGAACCCTAGGGAAAATCCCTTAATGGTGGTTTTTGGGGTTGTGAAGGTCATGGGGTCAAATGACCTTGGACTGACTTAAAATTTGGTGGAGAGAACCATAGGGCAAGTATAGTTCTCTGGACAAAAGTTTAGGGTATTTGGAGACAGCTAGGCCACCTAAAATCCTAACCCTATTTTAGGTCACCAACTTTAATTTGAATTATTAAGCTATCTAATGAACTTCAAATCAAGTAAAATTTGGGCAAAGGGATTTCCTAGTCAAAATAGCCATGATATAATTTTGTTGAGATTTTTGGGTTAATTTATACAGTACTTCATTTACAACTCTAATTGTGCCCTAGATATTTATTTTGATGATTATGGAATTTCTTTTCACTGGAATAATATGAAATCTTGGATTAAGGCATCTTATAGCATGTTATACCTCCTGAATTTTTCTTGGAAATTTTAACTGATTATTTCTGGTACATATTTCTTTAACGTGCTAGTTGTGACATGGAATCAAAAATACAAATAATGTCTAATTACTGTCTGAAAAATTATGAAATTTGGTCAGTGGGTGTTAAAAGTTATGGTAGTCACCCTGTAATTTTATATGGAATTTTAGATGATTAAAAATAGCATCTCCTTCTCTAAGCTAGGAAAGTCGGTATCTACATTAAAATAGTTTCAGAGCCCAAATGTTTGATAACAAATTATGGTACTTGGATTCTGATGGTGGTAGGTCACCATAAAGCTTATATAATTTTTTTGGGATTTTTGGATACACATTTACAGTACTTCCTTCATAATATAGTAGAAATGACCTAAAATGGTAAATTAAAAAATATAGGCCTAAATGCCTCTGGAATTTCTCAAAACTTGGAATTGCTGTTTAAATGTCTCATAGGATTTGTACTGATTTTATGATTATTTATTGTTGGCTCATTAGTGCACTTCATATTCATACTAGGGCATTTGGAATCTTAGAATAAATAAATTAAATGCCCGATAAAAAGGAAAATTTGGGAATCTTGGTCTTAGCTATATTATGTCACGATAGACCTCCAATAAATATTATAGGTGATTCGGAAGACAATTTGGAGTACCTCCCCTTATAATCCTCACGTATCTTAGGATGGTCTGCATATAGTAAAACCACGGAAACTGAACTAGAGCGGATAATGAACTTTGGGAGATGGAGTTTTGGTAGTTTCTGGTTGGTTAGGGCAAGCTAGGTTTAAGTCCATTATTGGGGTCGGGATAGGTAGAGTGCGAGAATGGTTAAGGATAAAGGCGTACGGGAACAACGAAAGATCGTCCACCCCGAGTAGTAGTGGAAGAGTCTTAATACGCTAGGGCCAGATCTAAAGTAACTTAAAAAGGGATCGGGTATTGGGTATCAACCAATAACAATAAGTGCCTTGCGAAAGGGAATGGTGGGCTTCAGCTACCATCATAGTTCCTAGTGCCCTTTGAGAGCCCTTCACGGGGAATACCGGGGGCAGTCCTGGGCTAACGTAAACTGTAGATATAACAATCTAAAGAGAAACTAGCATAATTAGGGTTGCACACACATTTACCCCGGTAGCTAGGAAGGTAGAATAAGTTGCTTTGGTTGCCATTAAGACGGTAGCTCTGAAGGTAGATGCACGGACGGGACAGTCCGGGGGGCCGAGGGCTCGAGGGTTGGAGTACAGAATAAAGGTGGTGGGTCTTCGATATCTGATTGTCGTTCACACCGGCATCAGTATGTTGACTCAGCGGTGTGGGACACTTAGCCAAAGAAAGTCTGCTGGGTATAGCCAGCAGTAGTACGCGGATACTCTAGGTTGTGTTCTTCTAGGGGCGTACGGAAGGGCTAAGCCCGGTAGTGTGGATACCTGCCTAGGAGCGGGGGGCCCGACCCACTGTCTCCGTGTGCCACTACGGAGGTTCCTGGGAGTGAAGCTAGCTGCTCGAACAGGGGGAACTAAAGGTCTGTGCGTATAGAGTCGTGTGCGTGAGTTACACTTGCATGAATCATAGCATAGCATATCACTACACTCATATTTGCATACAACCGACACCCCAACGTATAAATCGGTATGGGACTTTTATACGATGGGAGCCTTGCAGAAGACCCCTTAACTTATAAGTTTGTATGGGCATTCATATAAGTTAAGGTTACTGATAGTTTAACTTTCAAGGCAGCCTAAACACCTAGAGGGGGGGGGGGGTGAATAGGTTCTGCTTTTCTTATAAAAACTTCTAGGCAGAATTCAATTCAATAGCTAACACAATTGGCACAGCAATCACAGAAAATAAAACATCACAGATTACACAATGTTTTACAGTGGTTCCCCAAGGTCTGGGTACATCCACTTTCCCCATTCACCTATCTAGCAGTATGCTAGATTCGGTCAAACTTCCACTTATCTCAGATCAACAGATCCTACAACTCAGAACCCAACTGGTTCCTACAACTCAGGCACAACTGCCCTACCTCAGCCTTGCCCCAAGGCCTACAACTCAGAGAATATCCTTCTCCTACACTCAGGCAAACAGCCCTACCACTCAGAGTTCAACACTCCTACACTCAGCCTTTATAGCATAGGCTTACAACTCAGATCTGTGTAAACAGATCCTACAGAAATATAGAAAAGATTATTAAACTGTTTTGCCAAAGTTGAGAGAGAAAAGGCCAAGACAATTCTTGATCAGCTGATGCAATCAACTGTATCTGAGCCTTCTTCAAAGCTTCTTGAAAATGAACTTAGCTGAGTTGATTCCAAACAGCTTCTTGAGAATCCACTGGTGGTTTCTTTCTTCTTCTTCTAATTCTGGCTTGATCTCTCTCTATCCAGCACTTTGAAAGATTCTTCTGAATTCTGATTAGAACTCTTCTTAGATCTATCCTTAGATAGTCTTCTTAGATCTCCCGGAGAAGATCTTCTTAAGTGACTAACACTTTCTTGAAATGAATTGGATTGTGATCCTTCTCTTCCTTTTTGATTCAAAGTTATTCAAAAGGACTATCTGTTGTGGTTATTGTTCTCCTTCTGAATCTGTCTATTTATAGACATTCTTCATGGTAACCGGCTGATCCGGTTTCTAACCGTTTTCTGACAAGTCTGACAGCTTCAGTTAACCGGTGGTAACCCACAGCTGTCAAGTCTTCAAACAAGTCCTGTGCCTTAGTCTGGAACCACAAGTTGTTGAAACAGTCTGTCAGAAAGTGTCGAGACCATCTGTCTATCTGTGTCGACATAATTGACTTTGGTGTCGACACAGTCTTCAGTGATGTCGACTAAGTTGCCTTTGAGTCAACACAGCTTCTTCTGAAAATAACTTGGTCTTGACTCTTCAGTGTGTCGACACAAGTCCTGTGTGTCGACACAGTTGTTGTAGAATCATAACTTAGTAAGTGTCGACTTAGCCTTCAGGTGTCGACACATTCATTTCTTAAATCTGCTTTAATGTGTCGACTTAATCACAATGTGTCGACACATTCTGCTGGTGTCGACAAACTTGAGGTCGACTATTTTCTTCTGTGTCGACACATTCAGCTGATGTCGACAATCTTGAGATCGACTATACTCTTCTGTGTCGACACATTCTCCCAATGTTGAGGTCGACGCTTTTCTTCTGTGTCGACACAAATTCCCAGAGTTGTGTTGACTCTTTTCTTCTGTGTCGACACAAATTCCCAGTGATGTGTCGACTTACTTCTTCTGTGTCGACACTTTTTCCCAGTGTAGTTGTAGACTAACTGCTATGTGTCGACACTGCTTCCTAGTGTTGTGTCGACTATTTTCTTCTATGTGTCGACACTGCTTCCTCTGTGTCGACACTTGGACTTAGAATTTTTCTGCATACTTTATCAATTCTTCACCTGCACATGTCAACTTAAAACAACATCAAATACACCTTGATGTATATCATTGAGCTAGGTTGGGCTTCTTCAAATCAGGTACACATTTTCCAATGTACCCAACAATCTCCCCCTATTTGGAGAAGTCATAACCCCTATAGCCAATGATATACACCATTTATAAACAGTACTAAATGATGATTAATGACATAACAGAAATACTTTAATATAAACAAAACATAAAAACAATTCATCACAGAATGCACATTATAATATGCCAAACAATATTTTGTTTATAACTGGGTAATGTTTGATTATAATGTTTTACATTTAATGATTACATCACAACATTACAAAACACAATGAAAGAACTTAAAACATAATCAGGATTGATTAGGCTCTCTAATTATAATCCCTTTGCCAGATTGAATTGTAGCTGTCACAGGAGCTTCTGATTCTTCAGCTATCTTCTTTCCTTTAAGATCAGCTTTCTTCTGAGCTTCTTCCTTGATCCTTTGCCTTTCAAAATAATGAAAAGGCTTTGGGAAGTATTTGCTTGGCTCCTTAGCATCTGATGGCAGTCTTCCCAGCTTAGCTTTCCTTCTGAATTGTACTATTGCTTCTTGTCTTGCCTCATACTTCTGCCATTCTATTTCATTGCACCACTTGCCTCTCTCATGAACTTTATCTTGTACAGCTTTCCATGCAGTGAGTATTATGTTCCTTGAAGTAGGACTCCACTGCTCATAATCTGGCTTAAGTACAGCCTGCTCTCTGAATTTCTTCTTTGCTAATAGAGCATCTTGTTGTTCTTTCAGAGTAGCCTCAGGCTTATCAACCTTTCCAAAGACAATATTAGTAACCTCCTTTGGAGGACTATACATTCCTTGAACTTTCTGATCAATCATGTCAAAATCTGGAGGGGGGTAAATGACTTGGGCAACCTCAGGTTGATTGCCTTCAAGTAGATTTGATTGTATTCCTGATTCAGCCACCATAGCATCATCACACAATGGGGGATATACCAAAGTGGCTCGGATACTATTGGTCACCCATTTGGAGTGCTCTGAGCCTGCATGAATTAGTATCCTCTCCCCCTTTATGGCTTCTCTAGATACATGATCTCTTAGATCTTCCTTTTGAAATCTGATTTGGCCATCCAAATAATTCACACCTTCTCTAAAAAATGGTTTTAACTTGTTAAGCTTTTCAGATATTTCTTTTTGAGAGGTTGAGATGGCTGTCTTAACAGAAGCAATGGCAGCTTGAAAATTCTTATCAAATTCGTCCCTTTCTTTGGCTCTATCTGCAGGCAGACCTGGACCAATCTTCTTTACTTCCTCAATGATCTCATTATGAGATTCAGTTAAATTATCATTCATTCTTAGCTGGTTTTCCAAAACATAGCTTTGCTTCAAAGCAATGTCATCCACCTTTGTAGTAATAGCCTCCTGTTGTTTAGCTAGATAAACCACAGCATTGCCACCCTTGTGGAAGCAATCTGTCATTTCCTTTTTATGCATGTTGACCTGAAACTGGATGGACTTTATATCCTGAGCTAAGTCAAACTGAAGTGACTTGCTATTTTCATCAACATACTTTTCCATAGCCATCCTTTGTTCATCCAATTTTACTTGTAGATCTATCATAAATTTGTTGTAATCAAAGGCTGGAGATACTTGTAGAGGTGTGGTCTGTAAAGCCTGCTTATAATGCTTGCTTCTTCTCTTAAATACAACAAGTTTTCTTTTCTTTGCCACCCTGGCATCTTCAGTTTCTATTTCAGATGAAGTATCTACATGAATTCTTTCTTGAGGATGATGAATTGTATCTGTTCCAGGGGCCTGTTGCTCAGTTTCAACATCCACTGGCTCACCCTCAACCTGTGGCTCAACTTCAGCTTCCTGATCAATGTCCATACCTATGGACTTCTCAATATCTGGTCCACCTCCTACTTTATCAGCAGTAGTATCAATATCAGGGAATAACTCCTCCATAGTAAATTCCAGTTGAGCTGTAACTTCTGCAGCAGTTAAAACTTGAGACAAGTTTAACTGTGCTTCCTCTTGTACTTGCACTTCAGTATTTGTAGTATCTGGAGTAGGAGTGGACACTAGCTCCCCCTGAACCTGTGCAGTAATAAGAATATGAGCAATGTCTTTTATAGTAAAATACATTAGCTCCCCCTATACCTGAGCAGGAGTAGATACCTTTGGAGCAGGAGTGGAAATTGGCTCCCCCTGCATCTGTGCAGGTGTTGACACTTCCTGAACTATAGTTGAGTCAAGCTGTTTTTCAACCTGTGTCCTCAGTGGGTCTTCTTGTAATTGTTCAGATTCTTGATTTTGTGTAGGGGATTTCACAGGGGTGTCTGGCCTGCTCTCTTCAGGCACATCCTTGGACAGCACCCTATCCCACCTAGAGAACAGTCTCATATCCATTCTTCTCATATGATTAATCTTACTCCCTTGCAGTTGCTGCATCACTTCAGGAATCACTCCAGTGAAGTACAGGCTCATGATCCTAGCCATGTTAGGCTTCTTGATTCCTTGTTTGATCTTGTCAAAGATCACTCCTGACCAATCAGTAGGAATAGTAAAAACAATCCTGGTCATCAGGCTGAACATATAGGCAGAAATCCTATCATGTCCACCTGTCTTGCAGAGGATTACTTTCCCAACTACTTCTGACAAGAACTTCCCTTGCTGATTCATACCCTTCCTGTTGAATGCAGCTCCAATCTTCAATCCTGAGTCCAGTCCACACCATTGAAGGGCTTCCCTTGTCTTAGATATAGGAACTTCCTCTTCATTCTCAACTACTTGCAATTGAAAGATCTTTCTTAAACTTCTTTGATTAATCTTCACCTTAGTCCCTTGAACAGTGGACTTAATCTTGAGGCCAGTAGAGTGGACTGATGCAGAGATAAAGAACTCGTGCACCTCCTTCTTCCAGATTTTAGTAGGTTCTGAGATGAGAAATTCTAACCCTGACTCAGAGAGGAGGGTGATAACTCCTTGAACATCTGGCGGCGCCTCTGTAAAGGCCTGGCGCACCAACTCATACCCTTCATTTATGGTGTCTTCAATCCTTGGCGCCATCGGTTCGTCGAGAAAGCTTGAGAGAAGAGAGAAAGATAGACTGTCGACACAGGGTTTTAGTCTCGAAAACCTTGGAAGCGTGTCGACAGAATGAGTTTTTGACCTATTTATAGCCTCAGTTGAAAGAAGTTCAAAAGGCGCCAAAAACAGTCAAAATGTGTCGACACAGACGGAATGTGTCGACACAAACTTCTATTGTCTCGACATTACTTCAGCCTACTATGTGTCGACACCAATTTGTGGTTATGTCGACACCTTAGATAAATAGAAATTCTGTGTCGACTCTAAGGATAAGTGTCGACACATATTCTGTAAGTGTCGACACCATTTTCCTGGTTGAGTCGACATTACATTTCTGGTTAAGTCGACAATATAACTCTTAAGTGTCGATACATTATTACTGAATGTGTTGACACATTCTTACTTAGCCAATTTCTGTAACTTCAATGTGTCCTTTTTAACACTTGATTATGTTGTTATTACTTTTACTTACTTATATACCACTTCAATAGCATTGTTAATGATTTTGTTAATACATTAATCAATGGTTAACATACCTAATTCAATTTTGAATTTATTGAATTTGGTTTCATCTAAAGGCTTAGTAAATACATCTGCTATTTGATAATCTGTTTTTACAAATTCCAATGAGATGTCTCCTCTTTCTATATGTTCTCTAAGAAAATGGTATTTGATTTCTATATGCTTAGTTCTACTATGAGAAACTGGATTATTAGCAATAGAAATAGCACTCTTTGAATCACATAAAAGGGGTGTTCTACTTACCTGAATACCATAATCCTTAAGCTGATGCTGCATCCACAATAGCTGTGCACAGCAGCTTCTAGCAGCAACATACTCTGACTCAGCTGTGGAAATTGCCACACTGGTCTGCTTCTTACTACTCCAAGATATTAGTCTTCCTCCCAGGAATTGACAAGTACCTGTAGTACTCTTTCTATCCTCTCTACATCCTGCAAAATCTGCATCTGAATAGCCTGTTAGTAGAAAATCTCTATTCCTAGGGTACCAAAGACCTAGAGTAGGAGTGCCCTTTAGATATCTCAGAATCCTTTTGACTGCAGTATAATGAGATTCTTTAGGGCAGGCTTGGTACCTAGCACAGACACATATTGCATACATAATGTCAGGTCTACTAGCAGTGAGATATAGTAGAGACCCAACTATTCCTCTATACAATGATTCATCAACAGGTTTACCTGTCTCATCTTTGCATATAGGCATACTAGTTCCCATAGGAGTTCTCATGGTGGAGGATGACTCCATACCATATTTCTTAATTAATTCTTTGGTGAACTTAGACTGGGATATGGACAATCCATCATCAGTCTGTCTTACTTGGAGTCCCAAGAAGAACTTAAGTTCACCCATACTGCTCATCTCAAACTTCCCTTGCATAAGTTTGGCAAACTTTTTACAAAGGTTGTTTTCAGTAGATCCAAAGATTATGTCATCAACATAGATCTGGACTAAAATGATCTTTCCTTTGGATTCCCTAAGGAATAGAGTTTTGTCTATCTTTCCTCTTGAGAATTTATTCTCAATGAGGAAGGTAGACAGGGTTTCATACCAAGCCCTTGGAGCTTGTTTTAACCCATACAAAGCTTTCCTAAGCTTATACACATAATCAGGTTTAAGAGAATCTATAAAACCTGATGGCTGCTCTACATATACTTCTTCTTTAAGATCACCATTCAGAAATGCTGACTTCACATCCATCTAGTATACTTTGAAGTCTTGGTAGGCTGCATAGGCAAGGAACATTCTGATTGCCTCCAGCCTTGCTACTGGAGCAAAGGTTTGATCAAAGTCAATTCCTTCTTCCTGCCTGTATCCTTTTGCAACTAACCTTGCTTTATTCTTCACTATTATCCCACTCTCATCTAGCTTGTTCCTATAGATCCACTTAGTGCCAATTATATTGTGGCCTCTTAGTTTAGGAACAAGCTCCCAGACTTTGCATCTTCTGAATTGATTCAGCTCCTCTTGCATAGCATCAATCCAGTGCTGGTCTTGGATAGCTTCTTCAAACTTCTTAGGTTCCATCTGGGACAAGAAACTTGAATGCAAAACTGTGCTTTGATTTCTGCTTCTAGTTTGCACTCCTTGTCTTGGATCACCAATTATCTGATCAGTTGGATGATCTCTCAGATATCTTATAGCTGGAGGAAGATTCCCTTCAGGTTGAGCATCTCCAGCTTCTTCATTCTGCTGAGCCTCCTGGTTTTCATCAGCTTCCATTATCTCTTGTACTTCCCCTGGACAGGAGCCTTCATTTTCCAATGCTCCATCTTCCTTTGAAGCTTCAGCAATGGAGAGCTTGTCCATCTTCTTGCTTATACCTGTTGAGTCATTTGATCTACAAGACAACTCACTATTGATTAATCTTGTTTCATCAAATACAACATGCACAGATTCTTCAACAACTTGAGTAGTTAAGTTAAAGACTCTATAAACCTTACTATTTGTGCTGTACCCAACAAATATCCCATCCTGGGATTTGGCAGCAAACTTAGTCAAATATGACTTGCCATTGTTAAGTATATAGCACTTGCAACCAAAGATCCTAAAATAGGATAGATTTGGTTTTCTGCCTTTCACAATCTCATAGGGAGTCTTTCTGTGGCTTTTGGTGATAGAAGCCCTATTGATGACATGACAAGCAGTGTTAACTGCCTCAGCCCAAAAATATTCTAGGAGAGAGGTGTCACTCAATAGAGTTCTACCAGCTTCAATTAATGTTCTATTCTTTCTTTCAGCAATTCCATTTTGCTGAGGTGTTCTTGGTGAGGAGAACTCTTGGAAAATCCCAAAGTCTTTACACAAGTTTGTTATGCTTTCAGAATGAAACTCAGTACCATGGTCACTTCTGATTTTGACCACTGTACTATTCAGTTCATTCTGAATTTGCTTTACAAAATTAAGTAGTACACTTGGGGTTTCAGATTTTTGTCTCAGAAAGAACACCCATGTAAATCTAGAATAGTCATCTACAACCACAAAAGTGTAGACCTTCCTACCTAGACTATGAACTGGCATAGGACCAAAAAGATCCATATGCAAGAGGTATAAGCACCTCACAGAGTCCTTGTTTTCAAGGCTTTGAAATGAGGATCTTGTCTGCTTGCCCTTTTGACAAGCTGAGCATACCCCTTCCTTTATACACTTAACTTGAGGCCCATTCCTTACTAGTTCTTTACTAATGAGTTGGCCAATTGTCTTGTAGTTTAGATGAGCCAATCTCTTGTGCCACTTAACACAATGGGAAGCATTGTCATCAGCTACAAGACAAATGGGGGAAGCCTTATTTTCACATTCAAAATTAAGGCAATATACATTTCTCTTCCTATACCCAGTCAAAATGATCTCTTGATCACTTGACCTTTTGATATGACATCCATCCTTACCAAATGAAATATCATATCCTAGATCACTCAGCTGGCTTATGCTTATTAGATTATGTTTCAAACCTTTTACATAGGCCACTTGGGTGATAGTAATTAGGTTAGAAGAAATGTTACCAAACCCTTTGATGACTCCCTTTTCAGATCCACCAAAGATCACTTTATGTCCATCTTTGACAGATGAATACTCCTTCAGCAGCCCCTTTGTTCCAGTCATGTGCCTGAAACAACCACTATCCAAGTACCATATAGGGGCATGGTTACTTGGATTCACCTGCAATACAGAATTACTTACCCTTAGAACCCAAGTAAGTCTTGGGTCCTTGGTTCAGGTTAGCATTAATAAAGTTATCATAACCTCTTCTAACAGGTAGACTCTTATTCTTTATAACACTTGTGTTATACCAGCAGTCCAATGCAAAATGACCCCTCTTGCCACAGCACCAACATTCAAACTTATTGTATCTAGATCTAGATACATCCTTGTCAGAAGAATTTCTGTTCATTGCTGGTGCTGTTGCAACTTCACCTACTGATTTCTTAAAACCATTGGGTTTATGACCATAGGTAAGCCTGCTTGCCTTAACACCCTTGTTCTTCAGAACATTTGTCTTAATATGATCTTGAATGTCTTCATGATCATATATGTTAGAAGGCACTTTCTCCTTACTAAACTGTATGGGGACTGAAAGGTTTAGTGGCTGAATAGGGGCTTTGCCTTTCCTCTTGAATCTGCCAGCCCTGGAGTTACCTTTAAATCCTAATCCAGCCTTACCCTTCTGAGTGACAAATTCATCTATCAAGGGTAAGACAGATTTTGGCTTAGAGTAACTAGCCACTAAATCCCTTTCAATTCTAAGTCTGGCCTCCAGACTCTTTACTTGATCATTAGTATAATTAATTGTGCGCATCTGAATAATAGTTATATTCTTCAGCTTGGCAATTTCATTTAATTTTTGATCAAGGACTTTTTCTAACTCAGTTGTTGCTACCCTTAGTTCAGCAATTTCCTGAGCCTGTGTTTTAACCAGATTCTTGCTTTTCTTAAGGGCCTGCAACAAGTCCCCATACTTGTCTATCAATTGATAGACATCTCCTTCAGATCCAGATGCATCTTCATCACTTGATGCAGATGTAGCTGATTCTTCACTTGTATTACAAACAGATGTACAGGAAGGACAGTTTACCTCATTAGGACCAGACTGATTCTGGCATATGTCCTCTTCTGATCTTGTCATCAAACCCATGCATTGATGTTCATTGATGGAGTCTAGCAACTGCATAAACTCCTCTTCCTCAGATGCAGCATATAGTCCAATATATGCTTCAGCTTCAGATCCTGATTCTGAAGTTGACTGGTCTGACAGACTTTTATCTTTCTTTGCTACAAAGGATTTCTCCTTCTTGCCTTTCTGATAAGTCTTCTTCTTTTCTGAAGATTCCTTCCTTTTGTTAGGACAATCAGCCACTACATGTCCAGGCCTATTGCAACAATAGCAGACAATCTTTGAAGTAGTGGCTTTGCTGGGCTTTGATCTGCTTTTCTCTTTCCTTGATGACCTTCTCTTCTGATAATGGTCATCAACTTGCTGTAATGTGGAAGGCCTAGACTTCCATTGCTTCTTTTTCAAGAACCTTTGGAATTGCCTTGTGAATGCAGCAAAGTCTGCATCTGAATCACAGCTTTCTGAACCCTTATTTGAATTTTCAGAACTATCTTCTTCAACTTCTTTAGGAGGAGATGGTGATTTCCTCCTACTCTTTCTAGTGGCTTCAGCATTAAATGCCACAGTCTTTTCTCTATGCTCTCCTCTTGAGTTTCTTTCCTCCTCCTTCCTTACCATAAGTTGCATTTCATAGGATATCAACTTTCCAAACAGGGTTGGAGGAGATATCTCTGCCAATTTAGCCACTTCTCTTATGACACAGATCTTTGTATCCCAGTCCTTTGATAAGGATCTTAAGAATTTGTCATTCAGTTCATAGGTACTGAAGACTCTTCCATAGGAGATTAGCTCATTCACAATTCTATAGAATTTCTTATAGCACTCAGTTATGCTATCAGATTTTCCTTGTCTAAAGCTTTCATACTCCTGATTTAGCATAGACTTTCTGTCCAGCCTTACTTCTTCAGATCCCTCCATGTAGACAATCAATGTGTCCCACATCTCCTTGGAGGTCTTGCAGTGAATCAGATTTTGAAATGTTGAATCATCTATGGCACTAACAATGATGTTCTGTGCCCTTTTGTCCATGGTTGCCAAGATGATTTCATCCTTGGTCATTTCTGAATAAGTCTTTGGTATTTGGATATTTGCATCAAGAACAGATATCTTCATTGGAATGAAGGGGCCTTCCTGTACTGTGATGTAATTCCTTGGGTCAGATGCCTCCATAAACAATCTGACTCTTTCTTTCCAGATCCCAAAGATTTCCTTCTTGCATATGGGTAATTTCATAGACCCCAGCTCCTTATGATTCTCTCCAGAACCCATCTTCTTGATTCTTGAATCTGCCTTTCAGATCTACCTCAGACTGTTAAATCTTTTTTGAGGAACCTCCCTCTGATACCACTTGATAGTTTAACTTTCAAGGCAGCCTAAACACCTAGAGGGGGGGGGGGGTGAATAGGTTCTGCTTTTCTTATAAAAACTTCTAGGCAGAATTCAATTCAATAGCTAACACAATTGGCACAGCAATCACAGAAAATAAAACATCACAGATTGCACAATGTTTTATAGTGGTTCCCCAAGGTCTGGGTACATCCACTTTCCCCCTTCACCTATCTAGCAGTATGCTAGATTCGGCCAAACTTCCACTTATCTCAGATCAACAGATCCTACAACTCAGAACCCAACTGGTTCCTACAACTCAGGCACAACTGCCCTACCTCAGCCTTGCCCCAAGGCCTACAACTCAGAGAATATCCTTCTCCTACACTCAGGCAAACAGCCCTACCACTCAGAGTTCAACACTCCTACACTCAGCCTTTATAGCATAGGCTTACAACTCAGATCTGTGTAAACAGATCCTACAGAAATATAGAAAAGATTATTAAACTGTTTTGCCAAAGTTGAGAGAGAAAAGGCCAAGACAATTCTTGATCAGCTGATGCAATCAACTGTATCTGAGCCTTCTTCAAAGCTTCTTGAAAATGAACTTAGCTGAGTTGATTCCAAACAGCTTCTTGAGAATCCACTGGTGGTTTCTTTCTTCTTCTTCTAATTCTGGCTTGATCTCTCTCTATCCAGCACTTTGAAAGATTCTTCTGAATTCTGATTAGAACTCTTCTTAGATCTATCCTTAGATAGTCTTCTTAGATCTCCCGGAGAAGATCTTCTTAAGTGACTAGCACTTTCTTGAAATGAATTGGATTGTGATCCTTCTCTTCCTTTTTGATTCAAAGTTATTCAAAAGGACTATCTGTTGTGGTTATTGTTCTCCTTCTGAATCTGTCTATTTATAGACATTCTTCATGGTAACCGGCTGATCCGGTTTCTAACCATTTTCTGACAAGTCTGACAGCTTCAGTTAACCGGTGGTAACCCACAGCTGTCAAGTCTTCAAACAAGTCCTGTGCCTTAGTCTGGAACCACAAGTTGTTGAAACAGTCTGTCAGAAAGTGTCGAGACCATCTGTCTATCTGTGTCGACACAATTGACTTTGGTGTCGACACAGTCTTCAGTGATGTCGACTAAGTTGCCTTTGAGTCAACACAGCTTCTTCTGAAAATAACTTGATCTTGACTCTTCAGTGTGTCGACACAAGTCCTGTGTGTCGACACAGTTGTTGTAGAATCATAACTTAGTAAGTGTCGACTTAGCCTTCAGGTGTCGACACATTCATTTCTTAAATCTGCTTTAATGTGTCGACTTAATCACAATGTGTCGACACATTCTGCTGGTGTCGACAAACTTGAGGTCGACTATTTTCTTCTGTGTCGACACATTCAGCTGATGTCGACAATCTTGAGATCGACTATACTCTTCTGTGTCGACACATTCTCCCAATGTTGAGGTCGACGCTTTTCTTCTGTGTCGACACAAATTCCCAGAGTTGTGTCGACTCTTTTCTTCTGTGTCGACACAAATTCCCAGTGATGTGTCGACTTACTTCTTCTGTGTCGACACTTTTTCCCAGTGTAGTTGTAGACTAACTGCTATGTGTCGACACTGCTTCCCAGTGTTGTGTCGACTATTTTCTTCTATGTGTCGACACTGCTTCCTCTGTGTCGACACTTGGACTTAGAATTTTTCTGCATACTTTATCAATTCTTCACCTGCACATGTCAACTTAAAACAACATCAAATACACCTTGATGTATATCATTGAGCTAGGTTGGGCTTCTTCAAATCAGGTACACATTTTCCAATGTACCCAACAGTTACTTACTTATTTACTTACTGTTCTCTAGTTGCCTTTTTATACATTTGATGCTTCTACTTCTCTTCTTTACCATTTACTACCATAGGATTGCTTGTTGTACTTTGTTCTAGATAGTTGTTAGAATAACTCCCCTGTCACCTGCTTGATTATTCTCCACCTTTGTAGCTTCCCTTTACTCCTCTCCGCTCGATGCTTAGGAGCCGTGGGGGGAGGGGTAGGGGATGATAGGGCTTAGTCTTTATGACTAATGGTTTTCGAACCACAACATTACAGGAGCTCCGGATGGGAGACAAGGACCAGCAGTCCAGGGACCAGCACAAGCGGACTACGGTGCGCATGGAGGTGGATCAGTCTAGCACCGTTGCACCTGCGACCAGCTCCGTGAGTGATTAGTACATTTATAGTTTCTACCATGAGTGATTTGTAGTGAGGACTCTAATGTATCGGGCTCGAGCCCGTTCATTTATATATCATCTGAACTGTATTAGTGCAGTACTTCTGTTTTCTACTGATGGACTGGATGTGATTTCACTTTTATTTACATGTTTCTGTGGAATTGTTTACATTTATGTATAATTGCTTCTCTCTCTTGTGATCGAAAAAGTCCGGCAGAATTGGCGTTTTGTAGTGGCGGCCTTCCCGTAAGTCGGTGCCACCGCAAAGCAGCAATTCTGGGCTAAGACCCCGGTATCAAAGAAAAAAAGGGGGGGGGGGTCTTACAAGTGGTATCAGAGCGACCTCGATCGATCGAAAGAGAAGTAGTCCACAAAATCTTGGGCCACCCCCGTGCGAGCTTAGTTTGCGGACAATCTAGCAGCGGAAGCAGTGGTGTGCCCATAAGGGAAATCACATGTGAGAGTCCATCCTAACCCTTCTTAAAATTCCATTCATTCGCTCTCTAACAAACGGAATTTTTACTTGTAGCCTGCGACGAACCCTACATCACTGCAGGGGACACCCCAGGCTCCAAATGTGGTCCCGCCTCCGCCGGCTCCAGCTCCGTTCCAGCAGACGGAGATGGGGCAAACACTGACGGCAATTCTGGAGGCCTTCAGAGCTCAGCAAGCCCCGACTCCACAGCCAAACCCCGGGGCCAATTGGATGACTGTCTTTCGGGGACTTTCCCGTCAAGCTTACCAGGGGACGGAGTCTGCAGTACATACAGAGGAATGGTTGGACACCATTTACGAGATACTGGCAGGGATTCGATGCCTTACTGAGGAGGCAGTTGTTTTTGTGGTCTCCTGCCTAGAGTCACACGGAAAGAGGTGGTGGAAGTCTCAGCTTGACACCACCTTTGAGGGGATGGATTGCGCTGATATTACATGGGAGGAGTTCAGAGCAGCGCTCCTAGGACATTTTGTACCTCAGTCGGCGAGGGATGACCTGGAGGATAGGTTACTGCGATTGAGGCAGGGGAACAGGACTGTGGTGGAGTACTATCAGGAGTTCACTCACCTTGCCCGTTATGCGGACGCTTATCAGTTAGACGATGTTGGCTATGCCCGGAGGTTTTATAAGGGGCTGCAAGACGACATGAGACAGGCCCTCCTTTTTGTCTCAGAAGGGAGTCTGGCCAGGATTCTGGAGATGACTAAGAAGAGAGAGGCGGATCAGCTTACAGTGAAGAGATGGAAGAGACCGGCTGATGATACAGTGATTGGAGGTCGTAGAGACCGTCCTCGGGGCCAGGTTATTAGGGAGAGAAGGAACGAGGACCAGCCTCGTCAGGAGTTTGGGAAGGAGCAGAGGAGTCAGGGGGTACTGGCTCCCCAGCCTATACAGATGCTGGAAATGCCAAGGACAGCTGAGCAGCCACCGGTATGCTATCAGTGCAACTAGCCGGTGCATATCAAGAGGAACTGCCCTATGAGGCGAGCACCCCCACCAGTACATCAGGGAGCTCCACCTCCCCGACAGTTTGGCGGACGAGGACAGGATCGAGGACGAGGATTTCAGGATCGAGGTCGCAGGCCAGAGAGGGAGCAGGTGTATGCTCTAGACCTGACACAGCCCCGAAACCCGGAGCAGGTTATCGCAGGTATGGCAGTACTTTTAATTTTCTTCATATAAACTAGTATTCTAGACATAACCTAGTTAGAAATTAAGAGAAGACAACTACAAAAAAAATACTAAGACACTTAATTACCCCAGGCATAGTCTTCGTTAGCGGCAAGCCCGCTCACACTCTCTTCGACACTGGTGCTTCACACTCATTTGTGTCGGAGGATTTCGTGAAAGGACTGGAAGGTGTGGAGCCATACACCGGGAAGATGATGAGGGTGCGCATACCCGATGGATCAGAGATAATGACCTCTGCTCATTGCAATATGGAAGCGAGGATCGGCGGGAAGGCATTTGAGGCACCAACGACGATTCTAAAGATGCCAGATTACGATTTGATCCTGGGCATGACTTGGCTGTGCTTGAACCATGCCCAGATCGACTGCGTGGTAAAGAGGATCACTGTGAGGCACGGCAACTCCTTCATTATCATAGAAGGTATTATACCAGCACCTCGTACCTTATTATCATCTGTGCTGGCCGTTAAGTCCCACCTGCAGGGGGGAGAAGTTTATCAGGTCCTTTTTGAGGCGTTCGTGGCCAAGGACTCCATTTCAGATATTCCAGTAGTGCGGAACTTCACCGACGTGTTTCTAGAGAAGCTACCAGGGCTACCCCCGCACCGAGAGAAGGACTTTCAGATTCAGCTCATACCGGGGGCTAAGCCGGTATCCAGAGCTCCTTATCGAATGGCCCTAAAGGAGTTAGTTGAATTCCAAAGCCAGCTTCAGGAGGTAGTGGAGGCCGGGTTCGTTCGGCCTAGCTCTTCACCATGGGGAGCTACGGTGCTGTTCGTTAAGAAGAAGGACGGGACCCTTCAATTGTGCATAGATTACCGTGCCCTGAACAGGTTGACGGTCCGGAATACTTATCCCTTACCAAGGATAGACGAGCTTTTTGACCAGCTGGAGGGAGCCCATTGGTTCTCAAAGCTGGATCTGAGGTAAGGATACTACCAGCTTTGCATTCGGGAGGAGAACATCCCGAAGACGGCCTTCAGCAGCAGATATGGGTTGTACGAGTTTACCGTAATGCCGTTCGGGCTGACGAATGCACCCTCCGCATTCATGGCCTTGATGAATCGGGTGTTCGAGGAGTATCTGGACGTCTTCGTCATCGTATTCATCGACGACATCTTTATCTATTCAAGGACGGAGGAGGATCACGCGAGATATCTGGCCTTGACCTTGGGGAAGCTGCGGGAGCATGAGTTGTATGCCAAGTACAGCAAGTGCTAGTTCTGGCTAAAGGAGGTGGCCTTTCTGGGCCATGTCATCAGTGGAGCAGGTCTGGCAGTGGATCCGGCGAAGGTCCAGGCAGTATGTGAATGGCCACCACTAAAGTCGTCCTCGGATGTTCGAAGTTTCTTGGGACTTGCCGGTTACTAACGGAAGTTCATAAAGGGGTTCTCTCAGATTGCCCTCCCTCTTACGTCTCTGACGAAGAAGGAGTCCCCTTTTATCTGGACGCCTCGATGCGAATCTGCCTTCCAGGAGCTGAAGGATTGTCTCACCTCGGCTCCCATCCTTGCTCTTCCATCAGGGAATGAGGGATTCCAGGTGTACACAGATGCTTCCTATCAGGGGATGGGTGTCGTTCTGATGCAGAACGAGCATGTGATAGCCTATGCCTCCCATCAGTTGAAGCAGCACAAGCAGAACTACCCCGCGCACGATTTGGAGATGGGGGCAGATATTTTTGCTCTTAATATCTGGCGACACTATCTCTACGGAGTACATTGCGATATCTTCTCCGACCACAAGAATCTGAAGTACGTTGACACCCAGAAGGAGTTAAACATCAGGCAGAGACACTGGGTGGAATTTCTGTAGTACTACCAGTATACCATGCACTACCATCCGGGGAAGGCGAACGTGGTCGCGGATGCTCTGAGCCGGAGAGTGAGTACGAAAGGAGTAGGCCCGCAGCTGATGGCCTTGGAGTTGGTTAGATCATTCGAGGAGATATAGATTTCACTAGTGTTTGAGGATGACCCGAAGCTATACATGGAGTACCTGGGGTCGATGGTTACTACTGATGATATTCGAGACCGCATCAGAGATGGGCAGATGCTTGATGAGAGAGCTGAGCTGATATTCTGAGCCTTGGAGGAAGGCATGACAGGAGATTACACTTTGAGGGATGGTCTCCTGTGTTTCCGAGGAAGAGTCTACATACCAGCAGGAGGACGGATCCGGGAGGACATTTTGACGGAAGATCACTATAGCCGGTATTCGGTACACCCGGGGATCACCAAGATGGTAAAGGATTTGAAGAGGACGATGTACTGGCTGGGTATGAAGAAAGATATTACGTACTTTGTGACAAATTACGAGGCCTGCCAGCTCGTGAAGGTGGAGTGTAGGAAACCGGCAGGCTTGCTGCAGCCGCTTCCGATTCCGGAGTGGAAATTTGAGGATATAGCCATAGACTTCATACATAGGCTACCTCGATCCCGTACGGGGAATGACTCGATCTGGGTGATAGTGGACAGACTAACAAAGGTGGCCAGATTCATTCCAGTGGCGAAGAACGCACCGGTTTGTGTATTAGTATGGAGGTTCATTGAGCAGTTTGTGTGTTATCATGGGGTGCCCAAGACTATCGTTTCGGATCGGGATGGGCAATTAACCTCCAGGGAATGGAGGTTAGTCCAGGCCCATCTTGGTTCTCGGTTGACATTCAGCATAGCTTTTCTCCCTCAGACCGACGGGCAGATAGAGCGCACCAACCGTACACTTGAAGATCTGCTGTGACTGTGTATTTTGGACCGTGGCGAGCCTTGGGAGAGATTGCAGCCACTGGTCGAGTTTTCGTACAACAACGCCCACCAGTCCAGCATAGGCATGGCTCCATACGAGGCGTTGTACGGAAGGAGGTGCAGGACCCCACTATCATGGGTTCGGGATGAGGATCCGCAGGCACTAGGCTCGGAGTTTGTGGGAGATACAGATGCTCAGATTAGATTGATCCGGGACAGGATGTTGGAAGCCCAGAGCAAACAGGCCAAATACTACGATGCGAGGCATCGTCAAGTGGAGTTCCAGGTGGGAGACCGGGTTATCTTGAAGATACGGTCGATGCACGGAGTCTCGCGGGTTCGCGGGCGGAAGAAGCTCAGCCCGTGATATATGGGGCCTTATAGGATCCTGGAGTGGATCGGATCTTAGCCTATAGACTAGAGCTACCACCGGAGTTAGCGGGATTGCATGACGTCTTCCACGTCTCCTCACTTCGAAGGGCTCTGCTATGCCCTGAGCAGCTGATTTCCTCGGCAGATGGCCCGGTGGCCTCAGATCGGTCAGTCAACTTGGAGCCTATCAGGATTGACGATACAACAGTGCGGGTCTTGCGACGGAAGAAGGTTCCGTTAGTCAAGGTTCTGTGGAACAATCATGGGCAGGAGGAGCATACATGGGTGCCATAGGACTTGATGCGGCAAAAATACCCGAAACTTTTTCGTCAGGTATACCTCACAACCCCTCTGGACAATCAATTTGCTTTCCAGCTTTAAACCAATAAGACTGAAATTTAAAGAATAGGGGCTAATCTTTTGTTTATTGGGGTGTATATACCTAATTAATTGGGCGAATTAATCTTAGATTTGAAACTGCACAAAGCAAACATAACGTAGAGATGTAATCTTTCAATTCTCATGGGATGTTACAAGCTTCTTTTTCCCGATTAGAGTCCCGTAGGCTTAACCTTGATTTCGGGGACGAAATCTTTGTTTTGTTTATTGCGATTTGTAACATCCAATTTCCGGCTAGACCCCTAGGAGTCGGTTGGTCGTGACAGAACCCTAGGAAGCCCAAAAATTGAAATACATCGACCGAGATTTCGGGTCACGGGTTGTTGGTCACGCCCGTGACCGACCCGTGACGCCCGTGACCTAGGGCGTGACTCCTTCGACGATCGTCGATCTCAGGGAGACGATCGTCGGGCGCAGAATTTTCAACCCGGGCCTGTGACGCTCGTGACCTATGTGTCACGCCCGTGACCTAGGGCGTGACACCTTCGACGATCGTCGATCTCAGCGGGACGATCGTCGAAGCGCGGAATTTTCCTGATGACCCTGTCACGCCTGTGACCCATTTGTCACGCCCGTGACCTAGGGCGTGACCACCCTTCGACGATCGTCGATCTCAGTTCAACGATCGTCGAACTGAGAATTGGCCACCTGGGCCTTTCATGCCCGTGACCTATGTGTCACGCCCGTGACCTATGTGTCACGCCCAAGACCAAGGCCGAAACGTCAGCCAGACTGGAAATTTCGGTAACCGACGTCGTAATCAATTCTGATTATGGGAAGTTACAGCAGGAGTATTTATGGGCCGTTTCCTACTCTAATTATTTAATAAAATAAGGTAATGTATGTCCAATAGGAAATCGCCACCTGGCAAACACCTCTTTGTATCCAGCGTTTCAACTGCCTCTACCATAACCGAAACACCATTAAGAGGAGCCTTCATGACCATAATTGCTTACCTTTTTCCCTTCCCCACTGGCTGATCTATAAAAGACTCCTTAGAGCAAGAGGAGAAGGTTACACGCTCGATCAAACGGATTCATATTCCCCCCTTGCTGTTGAAGAATTTCCGGCGACGCCGCCACCGCGCAAATGGCTTCCCGACGGTCTGCACGCCTCCAGCCCGCGAACAAGGTCCTACCCTCCCTCTTCTTCTGCAGATAGATCTTAGAAATCATTAGGAGAGATATCGGGCTCAAAAGAGCCGGATTGGGTGAGCATTTCCATGGTTTTTCCGAAATTTCATGGTGGCGGGTTCGCCGGAAACCGCCTCTCCGGCGGGCGTGCCGCCGCCCGATGGTAGCCCTCACCTCAACAGAGGAAGTGGTGGTGGTGGCCGGCCAGGGAGATGGCTGGGTGGCCAGGAAATGGCTTTAGAAAAGCTACAGGTTTCAAGCTTTTGTTTTTAGGTTACTGGTTCGGGCTAAAGAAGAAGGTGAACAGTAGCATTTTATTATATTATATATTGTATAATTAGGAATTAATTCCCTCTACTGTATACTAGGTTAAAACTGAAAATTATTTCCCGTAGGGGATGAAACATAAAAAGTGGTTAACATAGAAAATGTAGCCCTTGAAGTCTAGTTTAGTTCCAAACTAATTTCACTCGATTTGGAGTCCTGGTTAGATCACAACACACTTTTTGGTGAGGTCTATCCATAGGGCTGTCTTGACTTTAGAAAAATTCCCCACTCCAATCCAGTCATCAAAATGACTTGAAATTTGGGGTATGGCCTAATCTTACCTATATCTAGGTTCTATCCAAAAATTAGGATTTTTGAAAAGTATTTTTCTATAATTTTTAGAAAAATTTAATAATCCTAGCATAATTTAATTAGATGGCTAAATGAATTCCAAACCCTCCCAAATTTTTGTGAGTGGTCCCTCGGTTTATCATAAGGTCTTGGTAAAAATTTCATCTAATTTGGAGAGGTTTTGATTAAGTTTTTATCCAACCCTAGGTTGGTCCTTATAGGATAATTTAGGATCAAACACCCCCTTGGTATTTGGGTGGTCATATCACCTCAACAGAGGCTGATATTTTGTCCAAAGGTTGTTTAGGGCATGACACACCCTCCAAGGGAGTTTGGGGTTGTTTGGTGTAGGGTAGCCCTAGAACCCTAGGGAAAATTTCTTAATGGTGGTTTTTGGGGTTTTGAAGGTCATGGGGTCAAATGACCTTGGACTGACTTAAAATTTGGTGGAGAGAACCATAGGGCAAGTATAGTTCTCTGGACATAAGTTTAGGGTATTTGGAGACAGCTAGGCCACCTAAAATCCTAACCCTAGTTTAGGTCACCAACTTTAATTTGAATTATTAAGCTATCTAATGAACTTCAAATCAAGTAAAATTTGGGCAAAGGGATTTTCTGGTCAAAATAGCCATGATATAATTTTGTTCAGATTTTTGGGTTAATTTATACAGTACTTCATTTATAACTCTAATTGTGCCCTAGATATTTATTTTGATGATTATGGAATTTCTGTTCACTAGAATAATATGAAATCTTGGATTAGGGCATCTTATAGCATGTTATACCTCCTGTATTTTTCTTAGAAATTTTAACTGATTATTTCTGGTACATATTTCTTTAACGTACTAGTTGTGACATGGAATCAAAAATACAAATAATGTCTAATTACTGTCTGAAAAATTATGAAATTTGGTCAGTGGGTGTTAAAAGTTATACTAGTCACCCTGTAATTTTATATGGAATTTTAGATGATTAAAAATAGCATCTCCTTCTCTAAGCTAGGAAAGTCGGTATCTTACATTAAAATAGTTTCAGAGCCCAAATGTTTGATAACAAATTATGGTACTTGGATTCTGATTGTGGTAGGTCACCATAAAGCTTATATAATTTTCTTGGGATTTTTGGATACACATTTACAGTACTTCCTTCATAATATAGTAGAAATGACCTAAAATGGTAAATTAGAAAATATAGGCCTAAACGCCTCTGGAATTTCTCAAAACTTGGAATTGCTGTTTAAATGTCTCATAGGATTTTTACTTATTTTATGATGATTTATTGTTGGCTCATTAGTGCACTTCATGTTCATACTAGGGCATTTGGAATCTTAGAATAAATAAATTAAATGCCCGATAAATAGGAAAATTTGGGAATCTTGGTCTTAGCTATATTATGTCACGATCGACCTCCAGTAAATATTATAGGAGATTCGGAAGACAATTTGGAGTACCTCCCCTTATACCCCTCACGTATCTTAGGATGGTCTGCATATAGTAAAACCACGGAAACTGAACTAGAGCGGATAATGAACTTTGGGAGATGGAATTTTGGTAGTTTCTAGTTGGTTAGGGCAAGCTAGGTTTAAGTCCATTATTGGGGTCGGGATAGGTAGAGTGCGAGAATGGTTAAGGATAAAGGCGTACGGGAATGATGAAAGATCGTCCACCCCGAGTAGTAGTGGAAGAGTCTTAATACGCTAGGGCCAGATCTAAAGTAACTTAAAAATGGATCGGGTATTGGGTATCAACCAATAACAATAAGTGTCTTGCGAAAGGGAACGGTGGGCTTCAGCTACCATCATATTTCCTAGTGCCCTTTGAGAGCCCTTCACGGGGAATACCGGCGGCAGTCCTGGGCTAACGTAAACTGTAGAAATAATAATCTAAAGAGAAACTTGTATAATTAGGGTTGCACACACATTCACCCCGGTAGCTAGGAAGGTAGAATAAGTTGGTTTGGTTGCCATTAAGACGGTAGCTCTGAAGGTAGATGCACGGACGGGACAGTCCGGGGGGCCGAGGGCTCGAGGGTTGGAGTACAGAATAAAGGTGGTGGGTCTTCGATATCTAATTGTCGTTCACACCGGCATCAGTATGTTGACTCAGCGGTGTGGGACACTTAGCCAAAGAAAGTCTGGTGGGTATAGCCAGCAGTAGTACGCGGATACTCTAGGTTGTGTTCTTCTAGGGGCGTACGGAAGGGCTAGGCCCGATAGTGTGGATACCCGCCTAGGAGTGGGGGGCCCGACCCACTGTCTCCGTGTGCCACTACGGAGGTTCCTGGGAGTGAAGCTAGCTGCCCGAACAGGGGGAACTAAAGGTCTGTGCGCATAGAGTCGTGTGCGTTAGTTACACTTGCATGAATCATGGCATAGCATATCACTACACTCATATTTGCATACAACCGACACCCCAACGTATAAATCGGTATGGGACTTTTTATATGATGGGAGCCTTGCAGAAGACCCCTTAACTTATAAGTTTGTATGGGCATTCATATAAGTTAAGGTTACTTACTTATTTACTTACTGTTCTCTAGCTGCCTTTTTATACATTTGATGCTTCTACTTCTCTTCTTTACCATTTACTACCATAGGATTGCTAGTTGTACTTTGTTCTAGATAGTTGTTAGAATAACTCCCCTGTCATCTGCTTGATTATTCTCCACCTTTGTAGCTTCCCTTTCCTCCTCTCCGCTCGGTGCTTAGGAGCCGTGGGGGGAGGGGTAGGGGATGATAGGGCTTAGTCTTTATGACTAATGGTTTTCGAACCACAACATTACAGGAGCTCCGGATGGGAGATAGAGACCAGCAATCCAGGGACCAGCACCAGCGGAGTACGGTGCGCATGGAGGTGGGTCAGTCTAGCACCGGTGCACCTGCGACCAGCTCCGTGAGTGATTAGTACTTTTATAGTTTCTACCATGAGTGATTTGTAGTGAGGACTCTGATGTACCGGGCTCGAGCCCGTTCATTTATATATCATCTGAACTGTATCTTTGCAGTACTTCTGTTTTCTACTGATGGACTGGATGTGATTTCACTTTTATTTACATGTTTCTGTGGACTTGTTTACATTTATGTATAATTGCTTCTCTCTTTTGTGATCGAAAATTGTCGGCAGAATTGTCATTTTGTAGTGGCGGCCTTCCCGTGAGTCGGTGCCATCGCAAAGCGGCAATTCTGGGCTAAGACCCCGGTATCAAAGAAAATAAAAAGGGGGGCCTTACAACGGGCGTGTCCCAGGGTGTGTCGAGTACACACGGTCTGGGATATGGGCGTGTCCCAGGGCTTGTTCTGTTTTCGTAGGCATCGACTCGAGCTCTCGAGAACTGATTGTCGAGAGGCAACATGGCCTGGGATACGGGCATGTCCCAGGGCCTGTCGCCTCTCGAGTGATTTATGGACTGGCGTTGAGTGGGGTGGCGTTGAGTGGCATTTAGTGTGGTACACGGCCTATGACACAAGCGTGTCACATTGGCTTATTGAGCATACGACCAAGGATATTAGCGTGTGTCTAAGCCGTGTCCTTCTCGGGTGTTTTAGCCTTGTGTTGATGAGGTGATACGACCATCCACACGGCCATGTACTGCTTGACATGGGCGTGTCAGGGAGTGACACGGGCGTGTCGTGGACCTTGTTCTGTTCCATATTGAGTCGGTTCCTAAACCGTTCAAGGGACACGGCCTGTGACACGGACGTGTCATAAGCCGTGTCAACTCTGTTTAGATGCTTTTCCAAGCAATCGAGGCCGTTCGTTCCCCTCCATTTGGATCCGGTGGTCCCAGATCATCCCTGCTCTTATAAGGCCGAGAATAGAGATGGATATCTCATTCTCATCTTAGCCTTTCTCTTTCTAAGTGAAGAGAGAGAGAGAGAGGAGAGCAAGGAAGGAAGAAGGAGAAGCTTTTCGTCTGCCGGTGGAGCTTAAGCGGTCCGTTTCGAGAGCCGAGTGCAGCATTGTGGAGGCAAGGCCGCTGTGTTGGTTTCCATCTAGCTAGTGTTCCATGGCGCCGAAGCGATCGTCAAGGGTAATGGTCTTTCTTCCTTGGGCAGGTGAAGCCCTTTGTTTATATATGTATATCTGTGGAATCCTCCATCAAAAGATGGAAGAGCGTAAGTGATTCCAGTGGTTGAGTCTGCATCTAGAGATAGAACTGTGTAGTACGGCATAGACATGCTGTGTGAAGCCCATCTGGATGGATGTCTGGATTGGTGATGTTGCGAACCGGAGAAGTCTCAGTGTATATATCTGTTACCTTACGGAGATGGTGAGGACAATTGTGATGAGCTTTGTATAGCTCCTTTGATTGTATGCTCGGCGTGAGCTGTATTGATGGAATGGACAGTGACACGATGTGCCGGTGTTGAGGAGGAATGCGAGAACCTCTGAGTGGGCAGAACACCCACCAAGTTCATTGATCGGATTATTGTAAGCGAACACCTTTAAGTGGATGGGTATGAGAGGTCTTCAACAAGGGTTTGGCGGCTGATGCCCATAGCCAACAAGTTAAGAACCTATGAGTGGGTAGGCACCCCAACAAGTTCTGTGGTAGGATCGGGTGAGTGGTCGATTGGTAGCAATGCAGCGGGGCGATTTCCCTAGGCTTGTTACACTACGTGGGTAGGTCGACTGATAGTGCACACAATTTGTTATGAGCTGCGTGCCTCTGAGTGGACGGGTGCGGGAGGTATTCAACAGGGGTTTGGAGGCTTAGGCCCGGCCAAAAAGTAAACACCTCGAATTGGTGGTGGAACCATGAGGAGCTTGGTACACCGTAAGCATGCCCTGAGTGCACGGGACAACTGGCACAAAGGCTGGCATTTGTGATGATATTGTGTATTGGATATATGTGTTGAGATTGGATTACATACTGGGAAGGAACCACTGCCCTGGGTAATGGGTAGGGTCGTTGTAATTGGTCAGCTGAATGCTGACCGTTGCTTTGTTTGTCACTCATAGGGTGGATGTCTATATGCAGGTGTTGCCCTTGTAGCTGCGGAAATGGATTGAGCGGGCTGAATCCTTTGTTGTTGTTGTTGTTATGCCCTCGAAGGCCGTGTGAAGCTTTGGATTTCATGTGTGGCCGGCCTGCGTGCTGATGTATGAAGTCGTATTTTGAGAAAGAGAAACTTGTAAGGCCTTAAGACCGTGAGCGGTGTGCTTGTTAACATTCCTAGTCTTGTATATAAATGAGTTATTTATATAGTAGTGGACATTCATGGATTGAGTTCGTATAACTTATAAGCTTCCGCTAGAATGCTCTGAGTTAGGATGCATAGTATTTTTGTATTAACCTGTGACCTCATCGTCTATTTGTGGCATATAATGTGGGGCCCCGGCCTTACCTTCTATTATATGTGATTTAATGGGTCGGGTTGTTACATTTTGGTATCAGAGGCCCTCTCGGTTTTCCGCTTTCGAATTCGTGGCTGAATTCTTTTGTCGGGTGGCGAGCACGTGTACGTGCGAACCATTTTAACATAATTGAACTCTAGAATGTCCACTAGGAATGTGCGCGGGTGTTTTCAGTATGTTTGCTGTTTTGGATTGGAGGTTGATTATTGATATCTTGTTCACATGTAGGTGACAAGAAGTGGAGCTGGGAAGTATGAGCCCCAGCGTTCGGATGAGAGTATGACACCAGCTTCCGTACCCACACCTCCTCCTTCTGCGGAAAATGTACGCCTAGTTGTGCAGGTGGTATTTGTAATGATTCAAGCACAACCTGTTAGGCAGGCAAGGCCTGTCGTGGAGCCAGTTCGGGTTGGTGCAATGCAAGAGTGGGTGGATGCTCGAGTGGACGAGTGAGCGACTGACGAGCAATTGAAGCAATTTATGGATTTTCATCCACCTACGTTTTTCGGGGCGCATTCCCCAACGCAGGCAGAAGATTGGCTTGCAAGAGTGAAGAGGATCCTGACAGCGCTCATGATTGATGAGGGGCAGAGAGTGATGTTAGCCACTTTCTTACTGGAAGGAGAGGCGAGACTGTGGTGGGATGACGTCGAGATGCACCAGTTGGCAGGCAGAGGCCTGGGAGAGATTTCGATGGACGAATTTTCCAGGTTGTTTTGGGAAAAATATTTGCCAGTATCGCGGAGAATTGCGATGGAGAGCGAATTTCAACGTCTGGTGCAGGGTGAGAAGACTGTGGATGACTACCTGCATGAATTTACCAGGCTGGGAAATTATGCGGGGTCAACTTTTACGGAAGAAGCGCGGAAGACGAACAGATTTTATAAGGGACTCCGAGATGAGTTGTGATTGGCGCTTCCGAGTTCGGTGAACCAAAGCTTCCAAGCCTTAGTAGATACAGCCTGTGCACTATAAAAAGATTTGAAACAAGTACATGACAAGAAGAACTTGGTGGCAAATAAGTCGGAGTTCAAAGTCCCGCAGTCTGAACATTCGGAGTTCAGGAAACGGGATAAGAAGAGGTTCAAGCCTGCTGAACAAACGTCTTCGGATGTTGCTTCAGGCGCGATGTTTGGTCAAGGACGTGTTGATTCACGTACCTGTTTTATTTGGGGAAAGCTGGGGCATATTGCCCGTTATTATTGGAAA
The DNA here is from genome assembly GCA_039513925.1 of Platanthera zijinensis. Lineage (NCBI taxonomy): Eukaryota > Viridiplantae > Streptophyta > Magnoliopsida > Asparagales > Orchidaceae > Platanthera > Platanthera zijinensis. The sequence goes on along the minus strand of CM077079.1, from coordinate 208,729,276 downwards.
GGCCCGTCAAAGAATGAGAAAAATCCAGGCGCGTCCTATAAGGAGAAGGGTAAGGCAGTGGCAGAATCATCTGCATCCCGGGCACAACCGCGAGTGTACAATCTCGGAGTGCAGGAGCTGTAAAGGCCATATTATGATGTACAACAGCCTCGAGTGTTTAACCTGGAGTTGCAGGAGGCTGTTAAAAAGCTGCTTAGAGACGCAGAGGAGCGAAAATAAAGTGGAGGGTACACTTTATTGCTTTTGTTATACCATTTATCTTGTATGTATATGTGTTGATGAAAACACTTTTGTTTGTGCGAGAACGTGGGGAGCGTAACCCCGGACCATCGTGTGTATTTATATCAAGGAATGGTTGTATTGTTGGATATGTTGCGCTAAATTTCGGGATGAAATTTTTATAAGGAGGGGAGGATTGTAACACCCCAAAAACCCTAAGTCCCAAAAATGGGTTCAGACTGAGTGACACGGCCTGGGACACGGGCGTGTCCCAGGGTGTGTCGAGTGCACACGGCCTGGGACACGGGCGTGTCCCAGGACATGTTCTATTTTCGTAGGCGTCGAATCGAGCTCTCGAGAATTGATCATCGAGAGGCAACACGGCCTGGGACACGGGCGTGTCGCCTCTCGAGTAAATTCTGGAGTGGCGTTGAGTGGCGTTGAGTGGCGTTGAGTGGGGTGGCGTGTAGTGGCGTTGAGTGGGGTACACGTCCTATGACACGGGCGTGTCATAAGGGCATGTTGAGCACACAGCCGAGGACACGGGCGTGTGCCTTAGCCGTGTCCTTCTCGGGTGTTTCAGTCTTGTGTTGATGAGGTGATACGGCCATCCACACGGCCATGTACTGGTTGAAACGTGTGTGTCAGGGAGTGACACGGGCTTGTCGTGGCCCGTGTTCTGTTCAAGATTGAGTCGGTTCCTAAACTGCTCAAGGGACATTGCCTGTGACACAGACGTGTCACAAGCCGTGTCAGCTCTGTTTAGATTCTTTTCCAAATAATCGAGGCCGTTCGTTCACTTCAATTTGGATCCTGTGGTCCCAGATCATCCCTGCTCTTATAAGGCTGAGAATAGAGATGGATATCTCATTCACATCTTAGCGTTTCTCTTTCTAAGTGAAGAGAGAGAGGAGGGCAAGGAAAGAATAAGGAGAAGCTTTCCGTCCGCCGGTGGAGCTTCAGCGGTCTGTTTTGAGAGCCGAGTGCAGCGTTGTGGAGGTAAGGCCGCTGCGGTGGTTTCCATCTGGCTAGTGTTCCATGGCGCCGAAGCGATCGTTAAGGGTAACGGTCTTTATTCCTTGGGAAGGTGAAGCCCTTTGTTTATGCATGTATATCTATGGAATCCTCCATCAAAAGATGGAAGAGCGTAAGTGATTCCAGTGGTTGAGTTTGCATCTAGAGCCAGAACTGTGTAGTACGGCATAGGCATGATGTGTGAATCCCATCATGATGGATGTCTGGATTGGTGATGTTTCAAACCGGAGAAGACTCCGTGTATATATCGGTTACCTTACGGAGATGGTTAGGATGATTGTGATGAGCTTTGTATAACTCCTTTGAATGTATTCTCGGCGCGAGCTGTATTGATGGAATGGACAGCGGCACGATGTGCCGGTGTTGAGAAGGAATGCGAGAACCTCTGAGTGGGTCGAACACCCACCAAGTTCATTGATTGGGTTATTGTAAGCGAACACCTCTGAGTGGATGGGTATGAGAGGTCGTCAATAGGGGTTTGGCGGTTGATGCCCATAGAGAACAAGTTAAGAACCTCTGAGTGGGTGGGCCACCCAATAAGTTCCGTGGTAGGATCGGGTGAGCGGTCGATTGGTAGCGATGCAGCGGGGCGATTTCCCCAGGCTTGTTACACTACGTGGGTAGGTCGACTGATAGTGCTCACAATTTGTTATAAGGTGCGTGCCTCTGAGTGGACGGGTGTGGAAGGTCTTCAACATGGGTTTGGAGGCCAACAAGAAAACACCTCGAATTGGTGGTGGAACCATGAGGAGCTTTGTACACCGTAAGGTTCCCTGAGTTCATGGGACATCTGGCACTAAGGCCGGCATTTGTGATGATATTGTGTATTGGATATATGTGTTGAGATCGGATTACATGTAGGGAAGCAACCACTACCCCAGGTAAGGGGTAGGGTCGTTATAATTGGTCAACTGAATGCTGACTGTTTCTTTATTTGTCACCCATGGGGTGGATGTCTATATGCAGGTGCTGCCCTTGTAGCTGCGGAAATGGATTGAGCGGGATGAAGCCATTGCTGTTGCTGTTAGGCCCTCGAAGGCCGTGCAAAGCATTGGATTTCATGTGTGGCCGGCCTGCGTGCCGATGTATGAAGTCGTATGTTTGTAAAGAGAAACTTGTAAGGCCATAAGTCCGTGAGCGGTGTGCTTGTTAACATTCCTAGTCTTGTATAAAAATAAGTTATTTATATAGTTGTGGACATTCATGGATTAGTTCATATAACTTATAAGCTTCCGCTAGAATGCTCTGAGTTAGGATGCGTGGTATTTAGTTATTAACCTGTGACCTCATCGTCTGTTTGTGGAATATAATGTGGGGCCCCGGCCGGACCTTCTATTATATGTGATTAAATGGGTCGGGTTGTTACACAGGCAATAGTTTTGTTATCATATATATATACACACACTATCATCTTCGAACGGGCTTCACCCGTTCTCGATGCGGCACTGCGAGCTTCGCCTGTTTGACATTCAAGCGGTGGAGAAGCCCTCCCCCGGCGGGCTTTGCCCCTCCCCCCCTAGCGGGCTTCGCCCCCCCGGCAGACTTCGCCCACCCCCGACAATTTTTTAAAATTTAAAAGTATTTAAAATTTTATTTTCAAACTTTTAATAATTTAATTAATTATTCAAAGAAAAAACAAAATAAAAAAAAAAATTAAAACTCGATGGGTCCGCTTCCGCCTGATATGATGCCTCGCTCTGCCGGCACCGACAAAGCCGGCGGTAGGCTGCCCGACGCCCACTTGCGTGTTCGTCGGACCCCAAGGAACCTATCGGGGGTTGTCCGACGGAGAGATGTCGGCGGTGGCTCTGCCGGTGAGCCCTAGTCTGGGTCTAACAGATAAGGACACCGTCGGCATTGGCCCTGCCCGCTCGCCACCGGACAACCACCGATGGGTTCACCGGAGGCCGACAAACCCGCCGGTGGGAGCCAGGCAGGCTGCCGATGGCGGCAAAGGGAGGTATAATATAAGGCAAAAGCGGGAGGGGGCGTGTAACACCCCAAAAACAGTAAACCAAAACGTAAAGGTGGCTATTGTCGGGCGACAATGGGTATCGATGGTGATAGCACTCAACACACTCAACCCACTTGACGTACTAGATGCTCTCAATGCTTTCAACAAATCGTCGACTGAGCTATCAGAGTGGCGATAGTGGGTATCGCGTGGAGATATCATAACGTGGCATCAGACACGTGTCAGATGGTAGGTAAGTTGCCAATGAACGGTGGTTGACTGGGGTCAAAGCAGCTGCCGACGATATTTCCCAGGTGATAGCGGATATCGCCTGATGATAGAGTTAAGTTTGACTTGTCAACTGAAATCGTATTCATGCATTAATATTGAAGAGAGGATAATGTGGATGGGATAGATCCCGAGGTCACTTAAGCATGGGAGTGGAGAAAAGAGAAGTCATTTCTCTTCTCTCACACTCTCTCCTCCTTTTAATCAAGTTCTTAGAAGAAAGAGCTGAGGAAGAAGAGGGCTGAAGGTTGAAGCTTTGCAAGCTTAGTGATGGAGATCCCGTGGTCGGAAGCAAGAACCAAAGAAATATTTGTAAAGAGGAAAGAGAGGCTCTCCTTTCCAGCCAGATAGAAAGCTTGCTCATGGCTCCGAAACAAACTACGAGGGTAACGATCTTCTTTCTTGGACAAGTGAAGTCCTCATTTTTGCATAGGCAAGGAATCCCCCACCAAAAGGTGGAAAAGTGAAGGGAATTTTGATGGGTTGATACGTGATATCCCCGGGTAATTTTGTATGTAGAATCCGAAAATCGCCGTAGGGAATAAGCATGCTGTGTGAAGCCCATCCTGACAGGCTGGTATAGATTAGTGATGTTTTAATTTACGTGCTGGAGAAGACTCTGAGTATAAATGGGTAGTTTATGGATTCTGAAAGGTTGTGTCTGTGAAGTCAGTAGTAGGAAGTAATAGGGATGTGCTCCAGGAAAATACCCAGAAAATACCACAGTTTTCGGATAACTGTAGATATCGCCTGGCGATAGTGAGTATCGCTAGTGATAGCTCTATATGAGTTGTACTATATGGAATTCCAGTTTTCTATCACTACAGGATGCTGCAGTTATAGGTGGATAATTTGTCATTGAGGTAGGTGCCCTGCTGGGGTACTGAGGAAGGATACAAGTGTGGATCTGAGGTAGAGCTATCCTCCAAGCCTGAGTCTTGGGCCTAGTGCCTGAGGTAGGTGATTGTTGAGTCACTGAGCTGTAGGTGACAAGTGTGTCACTGAGTTATAGGCTTGGAGGAGGCTGAGCTATAGGTGCCTGGAAGGGAACTGAGGTAGGTACAGGGAAGGGTACTGAGATATAGGAGTGTTGCAGCACTCTGAGAGTAGGGTCATGTGCCTTAAGTGGTAGGGCTGAGAAGCCAGAGCTGTATGCCTTAGAGATAAGGCTGAGGTAGGTGGTTTGAGGACCATTGAGCTTTAGGAGCATTGCAGGGCTCTGAGGTAGGAATCTTTAAGGTTCTGAGTATGGTTATGAAGAGAACTTGAGTGTAAGGCTGAGGGCCTGAGGTGTAAGCTATGAGGAGCATTTGGAGAAGTTTGTGCCTTATCAAACATAAGTTAGAAAGGTGTGAGAGAAAGTGGATGAACCCAATTTGGTAACAACTATAAATATCTGTGTGTTTTGCTATGTTGCTTGTTCTTATTTTATATTGCAGGTACTAAGAACAAGCTCTAGATCACTTAGAAAAGAAAACTGCAAAAAGACTTAAGAAATTTAAAACACCTATTCACCCCCCCCCCCTCTAGGTGACTAGCTAACCATGAAGTAATAACTTTAAAGTGGTATCAGAGGGAGGTTCCTCAAAAAGGATCTAACAATCTGATTATACCTCCAAGGTTAAATATAAGATATAATTATGGGGGGCAGGAGTGAACTATAAGGAGCAAGGGGCCATAAAGCTGCCAATCTGCTAGAAGGAAGGATTTGGGATCTAGAAGCAAAGGGTCAGACTGTTCATGGAAGAATCTAATCCTAGGATCTATGTAATAGTAGTGGAAGGTCCTTTTATCCCCATAAAGGCTTCCACCATAGATCTAACTCTGAGAGTGCCCAAGGAATATACAGAGATGGACAGAGATGAAGTAATTCTGTCCACCATGGACAAAATGGCACAAAACATTATAGTCAGTTCCATTGATGACTCAACATTCCAAAATCGTGTACACTATAAGACCTCCAAAGAAATGTGGGACACTCTTGTGGTCTACATGGAAGGCACTGAGGAAGTTAGAGATGATAGGAAGTCCATGCTAAACCAAGAGTATGAGGCTTTCACACAAAGCAAATCTGAAAAAGTAGCTGACTGCTTTGAGAGATTCTTTAGGTAAGTCAATGAACTAAAAACCTATGGTACGGTCTTCAGCAACTATGAGCTGAATGGCAAGTTCCTTAGATCTCTCACTAGAGATTGGGACACAAAGATTTGTGCCATTAGGGAAATGGCTAAACTGGCAGACACTCCTCCTCCAACTCTCTTTGGAAAACTACTATCCAATGAAATGCAGCTGGCTGCTAGACTAGAAGAGGAGAAGAGCAGCCAATCCAAGTCCATGGATAAGTGTAGCATTCAAGGCAGAGGCCCCTAGAAGGAGTAGAAGAAAGACTTCCTCACCACCAAGGAGGGAAGCTGAATCAAGCTCAGAAATATCTTAGTCATGCTCATCAAACAACTACATGTCTGATAAAGATCTAGCTATCTTCTCCAGACAATTTCAGAAGTTCATGAAGAAGAAGGACTGTAGGAGCAGACCATCTTCATCATCTCATCACAGGAAGTCCTCTAAGAAGGACAGGTATGGCCCTAAATCCAGTAAACAGATTTCATCTAATGTTATCTGTTATTTTTGCAGCAAGGATGGACATATCATTGCTGAATGCCCAGTCAAGATCAAGGAATAAGATGAGAAGAAGAAGAAGCATAACCATCACCACAAGGACAGGAAGAAGGAGAAGTCCTTTGTTGCTAAGTAGGAGAAAAGCTGGACAGATTCTTCCTCCTCTGAATCAGAAGATGATGAAGAGTAAGCCTATATAGGGATAATCTCTATTGGTGCAGAACCAAAAGAAGAAGAGGAATATCCTGATGCCAGGATATGAATAAGGGCCCCTCCATCACACTCAGACAGTAAAAATGAGGAGGATGAAGAAGACAGTGGATGTCATGGCTTAATGGCAATGACTGAAGAGAAAGAAGTCAAGAAGATTCAGAACAAAGCAAGGTATAAATTCTCTCCATTTCTATATCTTCCTCTTACTATGAAACCAGTCCAGATATTGGTGCATCCTCATCCTGTGATAAAGATTGCTCAGAATCTGAGACAAATGCCAATCAATTGATTGAAAAATATGGACTCCTCCTAGATGCTCTAAAGAAGAGCAGAACTCTTTCCAAAAGGCAATCCAAGGAGATTGAAGTCCTGAAGCCTTATAAAACTCTTTATAATAATAAATCTATTGAGTTTTATAAGAAAAGTCATGAGGTGTCTGAACTCAAGAAAAGTCTTGAGTGTCAGACCAAGCTCCTAGAAGAGAAGAATAAGAATATTATATATCTGGAACAAAAGTTCACAAAGAAATTGGGAATTTTCATAGGGTTAGTTGCCAAAAGCTGCAACCTGCCAAGTCCCTGAGAAGCTGGGTATTAATCACATTATTCATCAATTCAAATCTGAATTCCCTAATAAGAAGACAGTGTTTCAAAAGGCAAATTTACCTTCTAAAACTTTCAAGTTTGCACCTCCCCATGTGGATCAATCAAATATGTCCTCTACTAGTGAGGTAAAGACACATGATCTCAAAAGGAGTGATTCTGTCCACTCAAGCCATAAAGCTCAGGATAAGCTCTTTAGATTTGGATTCAAATATCCTGTATCTAAGGAGATGAGTGAGACCACTAGATGACAGACTCCAAAAATACAATTGGCCCATCCTGGACCAGTTGTATTTAGTTCTTAAGCACCTTCACTCAGGAAGAAGGAAACAACAACATTCAATGCTCATCCAGCAAAATTTGGGGCTGCTCACTTCTCTCAAATATAACAATTTTGTGATGTCCAGAAGAGAAGATACAACATTCAAAAATGTTGGCGTTATGGAAAAGTGGGCCATTTTGCCATTGATTGTTGGCATAACCTGAATGTGGCTAGTGGATAGAAAGGTGCTCAACCCAGGCAGAGAGTTGGGCAAAAGTTATAACACCCTCATCCGTCACATGGAATATAACAGAAGGTCCAGCTGGGGCCCCACGTCATATATTACGGATAGTTAGTGGAGTTACGTATTAATACCAAAATACTAACAAAGAAATTTGAATCCTAACTCAGAGCATTCTAGCAGAAGCATGTTAAGACAGTTATAAGAACCCATAAACAACACATGAATGTCCACTACAGCCGCAATATGAATTAAAGAGCATAAACAAAAGACTTGGCCTTAAGGCCTTACAATAGTTTTCTAAAACAATAAGTGTTTTATATACTTTGGAACGCAGGCCGGCCACACATGACAATAGTAAAGAAAAAACTTCGCTTTGGCCCTCAAGGGACATCACAACAACAAGGGCTTCAGCCCGCTACTTACCACTTAGCTCACCTATTCCTGTACAACAATCCACCAAACGGTGGTAAAACAAGGCAACGGTCAGCGAAAGCTGACCAAATTATAACGACCCCACCCCTTACTCGGGACGGTTGTGCTCCTTCCCTGCATTACTTTAGTATAATCAACCATGGTATAAAAAGAACAATTAAAGTACACTTCACCACAAGCGTTGGCAGGCACGGCCACACACCCCATGCTCTAAGGGCACATTCTCGATGAATCTGTTCCATTCCGAGGCTTCACCACCGCCCCTAGGACGACAACCATCGTGAGCATTTAAGTCTTTCCGGCTGTAGCCTAAGACTCGTCCTCTACGCCCCTGGTAAGTGCCACGTATATTAGGTCTCTTTAACCGAACCACATGGAGCGGTAACGGTTCAACTCAACCCTTTTCTCACATCGTCATGTCAATTTAAGTCATCGACGCGGGTTAGCCTCCCCGATTCCCGAAGAATCAATCATATAATAATACACAACCCTTTTATGCACAATTACAGCACTCAAGCCACCAAGCTTGGCTCCCAGAGCTCTCAGCCCTACATACTGGCCCTCGGGTCTCCGCGATACATGCCTCACAATAGCTCTCTCACAGAGCTACCACAAGCGATAACACTACCGCGGCGCGGTACCTGATAGAAATGCATTTCTGCCAAGTTTTCTGGGTGCTCCTTGGGTTTTGTACCCAAAGTTCCCTACTGCAATCTACCGCGTAGAAACCCGAAAACATACAACACGAAGTCTTCTCCGATAATTCATGCATAATGAAAACATCTCCAATCAAGACCAAATTGACCGGATGAGATTCATACACCATACCTATGTCCGTACTACGATTCCGAACTCTATATGCAAAACAACGAGGATAAACCATATCTACCCGAAGGAATACATCATGCTCACCGCACACTCGTAGGAGAGGGTTTTCTATGCTAAAAGGAAGAGGACTTCACTTGTCCAAGTAGAGAATCATTACAATTTGCGATTTCTTCGGTGTCATGCCAAAGATCTAGACGGATGAGTACGACCGCAACACTCTTGCCTCCACAGATCCTGACTCGGCTTGTGAATCGGAGCTTCGGAACTCCAATGACGGCAGGATCTCTTCCTTCTTCTTCCTTATTCACTCTCCCTTCTCTCCAGTGCTTAGAAAGAGAAAGCCAATGAAGAAATGAGTTTGGAAAACCTTACTCCCAGCCATATACCCGCAGAGGCACACACAAGCCTTCAGATCTCTAAGTAAAACCAGTAGGCGGACAATATTCCTCCAAGAATTCAGTTTACGAGAGCTACCGCCGCGCGGTAGGAAGTTACCACCGCGTGGTACCTCAATTATTTAGCTTCTTCAGGACGCCACCGCCCCTAAATTCGAATTGGACATTGATACACAGACGTGTCATAACCGTTATGCTACCGCTCTGCGGTATGGCTAACATTGCGCGGTAGCTTCCCGAGATCTTTGCCAAATAAATCGCCACAGCTATCGTCGGCGTTAAAACTACCGCCACGAGCTAGCAAGAGTTGAGGCATTGAGAGCATTGAGAGATCCGAGCTACCGTCATGCAGTAGTCATTACCACAGCACGGTAACATCTTTCTCGAGAGCTCGACATTTTTTTCGCCCGACGAATGCAAACCCTGGAGTTACCGCCACGCGGTAACTAGCTACTGCCAGGCGGTAACCCCCAGGGAAGCATCTCATGCCTCCAGAAATTTGGGGCATTACAAAAGTTGTATAAAGCTAACATGAACCTAAGACCCTGTAACACCCCCATCCGTCGTATGGCATATAATAAAAGGTCCAGCTAGAACCCGACGCCATATACCATGGACAGTCGGGAGGGTTAAAAAATAATACCAAAAACTCAACTACTCGTCCTAACACAGAGCATTCTAGCAGAAGCTTTTAAACAGTTTAAGAGAACCCAGAATTGCACAACCACGGCATGAATGTCCACTATACCACAGGAATGAAATACATTAAATACACAAAAGAGTACATGGCCTTAATGCCTTACAAATGTTCACTTGATACTATAATGTTTTACATACATCGGCTCACAGACTGGCCACACATGACAAAAGTAAACAACTATTCGCTTGGCCTTCGAGGGCCAGCTCAGAACCTTGGGATTCAGCCCGCTACTTGGCACTTGGTTTCGCAACACCTGCAAGCAACATTCTACCGCACAGTGGAAAACAACGCAACGGTCAGCTAAAGCTGACCAAATTATAACGACCCCGCCCCTTACTCGGGACGGCGGTGGTCCTTCCCTGCATATCATTAGCCCAGCTAAATAGTAAAGCACAAATATATAATTCGCTACAGGTGTAGGCTTTCTCGGCCAAACACCCCGTGCTCTCAGGGCACATTATCGGTGAATCCGGTCAATTCCGTGGCTTCACCACCACCCTCAGAATGGCAAACATTGTGAGCATTATTGAGTCTTTCTGACCGCAGTCCAAGACTCCCAACAAATGCCAACGGCCAGTTCCACTTAAGGGCCTCTAGCACCGAACTGCAAAGCGCAGGTCCGTTTCCACACGCCCGTTGCTCACGCCGCCTAGTCACTTTAAGACGTACGCGCGGGCCAAGCTTCACCCGGAGCCTAAAACATTTCAAAACATCACATAACCCAGTTATGTTCAGGCTGGCTCCCCAACTGCCAGGTTAGCAGAATCACGTTTTCGCCCAGTTTTCCGGGTGCGCCTTGGAGTTAATCGTCAAGGATCCCTGCTGCAATCTACCGCGTAGAAACCCGAAAACAACACACGGAGTCTTCTCCGACTATTCATGCAATGCAACATCACTGATCTAGACAAACACGTCCGGGTAGGCTTCACACACAATGCCTATGCTCGTACTTCAATTTTGGACTCTAAATAAGGGGGACTTCACATATCTACCCCAAGGAACACCGCTCACTCACCGCACACTTACGGGAGCGGGTTTCCCATATAGAAAGGAAGAGGACTTCACATGTCCAAGTTGAGAATCGTTACCCTTGAAGTCTGCTTCGGCGCCATGAAAAACTAGTCGGATAGAAAGCTTCGCAAAGGAATTCTCTCCACGGATCTTGTCTCGGTTCTCACTTTCGTGCTCCGATGTTCCGCCAGCGGCTAGATTTCCCCCCTTCCTTCTTCCTTACTCTCTCCTCTCTCTAACCTCTTAGAAAGAGAGAGTTTAGGATGAAATGAGGAATTAAACCTCTAATCCCGGACTAAACATAAGCAGGAACTCATCTGGGCCGTTAGATCTTATTTAAAGAAAATGAACGGCTCAGATTATCCTGAAATTCCTTATGCCTGGGCCGAACACGGCTTTGCACACGGTCGTGTCCTAGGACGTGTGCCTTGATCCAGCCATGAATATCAAGAACAGAAAATGACATGGGTTGGGACACGCCCGTGTCCCAACCTGACACGCCCGTGTCGGGTCCTCGCCATGCCAGTGACCTGGGGCTATATCACGAATAACCGCCACGCTAACTGTCATGTCACTTGGGTGACACAGATGGTGATACTCCCGTTTCACACGCGACAGGCCCGTGACAGACAGTACACGGCCGTGTTCCGTATCGTGTCCCTCAGTAGACACATGACCAATCTTCCAGAGCAGTACACGGCCATGTGACACACCCGTATCACAGGCTGTGTGCCTGACACGCCCTGTGACATGCCCGTATCACAGGCCGTGTTCAAGCACTCAACGCTCGTCGATCTCAACTCGACTACCCGAGCACGACACGCCCTGTGACACTCCTGTGTCACAGGCTGTGTTAACCCTTCCTAGACACGAACTTGGCTCAAAACACCGCTCGGTTCACATCTGAGTTTCGGGGCGTTACAGACCCAATAAGTTTTGGGTTCCTAAGGGAATGTAAATTCGGTTTTGTAGGATCGTCCAAATACCTATTTGGACAAAATATGTTCCAGGCAAATGTCTGAGACAAGTTGATTGCTCAAGGACTATGGTCCAAGTGGAGCAAGGAACAAAGGTTGAGGTTGATAAGAGTGAAATCCTCAATGGCTAAAGGCTAAAAACCTCAAGGTAAGTCTCTCTCTTTTATACAGAGACTAAGTTTGCAGATTTATAAACTAAGACAGATGTGCTTTGGATAAAACAAATCAAGCACATCAGTTGTAAAATAATAATTTTCTTATCTATCAAAATTATCTACATTGTTAAAACTTGTAGCTTTTACCCTCTAGATTAAATATACTATAAATCAGTGCTTGATAAAGTCTGCTAATAAAAACTACCTTATTAGCATAACAGATCTTCATTCTACTCAAAATTGATAAAATATTTGTATACTGGTGAGACAAATAGAATGTGCATCCAAATAGTGAGGGAAGCTATAAATTAATCAGGCATTAAGTGAATAAAAGAAAAGCTGAGAGGTATAATAGATGCACTAAGTGCCCTATATCATAACATGAAGCATAGAGCAAGCCGTAAAGCCTAAAAGTACTAACTTAAGTCTAAAAATGTTTAATTGGTTAATCTAATGATAAGGTAATTAAAATTTTTCACTATATATAAAAAGGCAACAAGAAATGAAAAGCAACACCACTCTTAAAAGCATTAACCCTAGCATTCGAGACCAAAATCCTCTCAGCGTCTTGCCGCACTGACTCAATGGCGCCGAAGATATCAAAAGGGCTCTAGGAGGGCTATGAAATTATGAGGAATGGAATCAGTCACGCCTTGCCAGAGATTAAGGAACTGTTAAGGATGATTGAGACCAAAGGTTTGGAGTACACCCTTTCTGAACCCTCCACCATTCTTAGAGAAGAGGTAGTAGAATTTTTCTCCAACGTGAAGGTGTCTTCCTCTCAAAACTCACTTAAGTCTAAGATTGAGGACATCAAGATTAAGGCAAACCCTAAGAGACTAGGCAAAGCCCTTCATCTACCCTCTGTCAACCCTAGCGAGGAATAAGAACCCACATTTATGGATAAAGACAGTGCTCTCAGGTGGAGTTTATATAGTGATGCTAAAACCGGGTCTCTTAAGAGGAAATTCTTTAATCAGAGAGGTAAACTGCTAGCTGATATTGTAGGGAAAGCCCTTATCTACAAACCTGGATCACATAACACAATCTCCAAGTCAATGTTTGATGTCATGACTAGGATAATCTTTAATAGGAAGACCTCTTAGTCTTCTCTCATCTACCAGAGAATAGTAGATTGTCTACACACTCCAAACATGGGCAGAATTCTTTCCTTATACTTAGTGAACACCTACCCTAAAACATTCAAGCAGGAGCAAGGAGTGAAGATGCACTACCTAAAAAGAGTGGACATAAAAACTTTGGACAGATTCACTAGGGTCGTGCCAATGAGACAACCTTCAGCAATAAAGGACTCCTTTAGGGACACAAGGAAGAAACCTGTAGAGGAAGAAAGAATTGCTAGATCTGAACCAGAGTTTGGAACATCCTCTCCAACTGATGTTGGTCTGCAGGTTTACTTATCACTCAATCAATCCTTTGCAAACTTCCAACTTCAAGTCAGTGATGTGCATGTTGATAAAATCCATGCCAGTCCAAGGTCTGGACAAGTTTAAAAGAATGCTACTGAAAAAGAGGTTGCTACAGAAAATTAGGCAGATATGGCTGTTACTGATGATGTAGCTGCAGTTGAAGATATCCCTGCTACATAAGATAACCAAGAGCCTCCGGAGGCATTAGAAACATATATTGATGGGTCAAGCCCAGAGAGGGATGCTCAAACTGAGGGGGAGCATGATCAGATGGATTTGACAACTCTGGATCATGTTGTAAACAAAATTGTTGAGTCAGCACCTACTACAGGTAATACTCATACACTCTTAATTGGTAGTGTTAATATAACTTTTAGCTAAGGAAATTTTTCCTTCTTTAGGTGCTTTAGTTGAGGGGGATCCCTCACAGGTCCCTGCTCAGGAAGTTGTTCCTCCTCCTATAAACCATCCTTCAACTACCCAAATCTCCAATTAGGAATTACTAAACAAAATCAAATCACTCATAGATGCTCAGACCACAACCCACAAGGAGTATGTTGACCAATCAGTTGCCAAGCTAAGGGAGGAACTATTGACTGAAGTCAAGGAAAGTAAAGAAGAATCTTCTCACTTAAATAAAAAGGTCACCACCTGGTTTGACATGGCTGGCATAAAGCTGACCACCCACATGAAATCCTTGGAAACAAGCCAACTATTCTTTACAACTAACATTGGATATATTAAGAATTATGTAAGTGCAACTGATGAGGTGATCAGGGGTGCAGCAGATCATATAAATCAGCATGTCACCAATGTTGCTTTTACCTCTATGAAGGAGGCAGTACTTCTGAAGAATAAGCTGCTTGCTGACAATGAGAGAATATTCCAATCTATATCAAGAAAAAATGAAGCAAACTCCACCCTACTACAATAAATCATCCTTGAAGAAGACAAAAAGGGGGAGAGCAGCCATGCTAAGACAGTTGCACTTATTGAAGATCAAGCCTTCAATGTAATTCAGGGCATCAGGGTGGCACTACACCTACCCCTCCTGGATAAATAGAGGCTAGAGGACCTAGACTTCCCAGCACAAGCTAGAGTTACACAAGATGCACAACTTGCTGCAAGAAGAAAGAGGGAAGGAACTCAGATGGCTGAAGAGTTCATGGCTAAGAGGAGAGCTGAGAATAGAGATGATCCAGATCATGAACATCTAAGTGAAGCCTCTGAATCCATCATTATCAATGCTTGGATAAGCCATGGACAAATCTTAAAGAATATTGATAGTGTATATCCTTCTGAGGAATGGATAAAGCATTTGGAAAGAAATTCCCTAAGGGAAAGAGTATTCAAAGAATATCTGGTAAGGAAGAGAAACCCTAAGAAAATTCCTCCCAGATATATTCCAAAGCAATCCCTTTACTTCAAGTGGCAGGAGAACAAAGTTGAAAACTTGAATAAGACTGCTACTACCAAGGATCCTGATTCAAGTTCATCAAAGAAGAGCTAATATGAGGCTTCAAGACTTAGGGTTCTTTAAATATTTGATCAATGTCTTGTAATGAATATCAACAGTGTAACAATATCAACTCTCTATCAATAAAATTAATATGAGTTGGCCCTGACTATATTGATGTGATAAATGTGCATGCAATTATCATTTATATATCTGTGATTAATGAATATGTTGTTCTTTCATATATATCTTATACTCACAAGTTTGCTACTATTATTTGGCTAAGTTAATGATTAGGTAGATCTTAATCATAATGTTTATCTTGTAACTAATTAATAAAGCTTTTGCTGTTAATCATACTATTACATTGTTAATGATTGATAATTCACCAGTATTATTTGTTATTCAATCATAGTGTTAGCCATGACATCTAGGGGGAGTTATCCTATACTGGGATGGCTAGTTGTCATGATAATGTCTCATCAAGTCTATCATGATACTTTTTGTGTTGATGCACCATAACATGGATGGGTGTTCTGCCTTCTTCAAATAGGGGGAGATTGTTGGGAATTGTGCCCTACAATGTTCCTCAAGATTTGAGGAGTCATCACCAATCATGCTAAGGGGCATAGATTTATTTGATGTGTGCTTGAATTAATGCATGCAGGTTGTCCTTAATTGGACAGGTGAACAAAAAGGGTAAGCTGGAATTCAGGAAATTTGACTAAGGTAAAAAAAACATTGAGTGATGAAGGCACACTCAATGCTCTCAACATTAGAGACAGCTGAGACAGCCGAGAAGAATCTTTAATGCAAATGCGTCTAGATAGCTGAGACAGCTGAGAAGAATGTATCAGCATAACCGCTGAGACAACTGAGAAGCTCAACACAAAACGTTGAGAGAAATGTTGGTCCCAGCAATACCGCTGAGATATGAGATAGTCTTAGCTGTGAAGAAGAAACCACTGAGACAGTAGAGAAGAAATTGCTGATACAGAAGAAAGTCATAGCTGTTAAGAAGAAACCTCTGAGATAGTTGAGAAGGAACCGTTGAGACAAAGCCAGAAGAATTTCTCTAAGTCTAGAAGCAGTTAGTGAGGCAGGCTCACTCAACACTTCTAAAGAAGAGCTCAGTTCAGAATTAGTCAAACTGAATTCTGAGTTCATCGAGCTGAGCTCACCTTTCGTCGAGCTCAAGTTAAAGTTTGAAGATTCTCAGTTCGTCAAGCTCAGTTCGGAATTCGTCGAACTGATTTTAAAATTCATCGAACCTAGCTCACCTTTCGTCGAGCTCAAGTTAAAGTTTGAAGATTTTGAGTTCGTCGAGCTCAGTTCAGAATTCGTCGAACTGATTTCATAATTTGTCGAACCCAGCTCACCTTTCGTCGAGCTCAAGTTAAAGTTTGAAGATCGGAGTTATTCGAGCTCAGTTCAGAATTCGTCGAACTAATTTCAAAATTCGTCGAACCCAGATCACCATTCGTTGAGCGCAGTCAGAGTATTTCATGTCATTGCGGGAAAGCTACAACAATACCGGAAAGTACTGTTTGTCCTCTTCTGAGGGAGGTGGCTGTAACGCCCTTGATTTTCCGGCAATTATTTAATCCTCTTGTTGACGTCATAATGACGTAAGGGGCATTACGTTAACGTGGAGTTTACAGCACTCCACCTTTAGTGCGTTATCATGTCTGTCCGATCGAGTCGGCCAGATTCGTGACTTCTTGTCTAAAATGGAAAATTTTATGTTGGGAAATTAAATTAATTAATTGACATGCTCGTCAAGTTTCGTCGCGATCCGAGCGATATTAGAGCCTCGACGAATTTTCAAAGTTTGTAAGATTTATGATCGTCGTAGACTTTGGAAATTTATATCTCGAGAATGGCTCGTCGGATTTTCCTTTTGAATTTGCTGTTGGGTTCGTAGAGTCAGTATTTGCCTACAGTGTGAGTTTCGTTTAATTTGGTGCGCGTTTGGGCCTCCGTTTTGAACTCGTGTTTCCTTATTCAAAATATATATATATATATATATATATATATATATGATTATTTTAATATTATAGCACTATTCAAAAAAGTCTTTTTCTATTCATTTATATAGTTTAATTTTTTGGATATATTTGCAAAAATCTACTGTTCATGCAATTTGAATTTGTTGAGTTCTTGAGTGTTGTAGTATTCTTCTCGAGTCGTAGCTCAGGAGATGTCGAGTACATCGTTTTCTGCACTCGAGTACTCAGGTTTTATCTCGGGTACTGTTGCTCGAGTGATCTTCTCTCCTCTCGAGTACTGTTGTTCCTCTCAAGTATTGCTGTTCATTCTTCTCGAGTTTCTCTAATTTAGTTCTCGAGTAAATTACTGTTCCTCTCGAGTGCTGCATTGTATTACTTGAGTGTTGCATTGTATTACTCGAGTTCTGCATTATATTACTCGAGTGCTATCTTCCAACCTCTCGAGTAGCCTGCTTTCTACTACTCGAGTACTCCTAAACTTGTTCTCGAGTGGTCTGCAGTTCTTCTCGAGTCGTCCGTTAAAGTTTGCGTTCAAACGCCTTTTTGAGAGTCAAATAGATGTCGTATAAAAAAATAGTTAACATAATATTTGTTCGTCTCGACGAGATCTACAACTTTCATGTTGGGCACCTTTTGATTTGAAGCCATCCTAAACCTCTATTTTTTCGTTTTCCGCGCACCCGCTCGTAAATAGTTGTTTTTAGACAAATATATATATATATATATATATATACTCTTATACTTAAGGTTATATAGATTTTCATCTTCTTCCTCACGTCTTGACCGAACAAGAGAGCGAGAGTGACAACATAGTTCTACGTTCATGTAACTTCAGGTCGCCGCCGTCAGAGCTGCGGTTCTCGGAATCGCAAACCGAGCATAGATCCGGAAAGCTCTCGTCGAGAGCTACGCGTTCGTGGTAAGTATTTCTCATTACATATTTTTGGCCCTAACCTCTCTTTTGGAAAAATTCTTGTAGACTCCGCTTCCCCGCGTCTTCTTTTGGCTAGATCCGTGACGAGGAGCAATTCTGAGGACCGTTTGGAGTAAAAACTGAGGCAAGTGGTGTTCTTGCTCTCCCTCTTGCTCTTTTATTCCATATGTTTGTTATATTTCGTAGAATTGACATGTTAAAATTCCTAAACATTATCTTTGAGTTTCTAATTTATTTTTTTCTAGATTTTGACGTGTGTTTCACCTTGACCTATTGCTCCCAATTGTTATCTTGTTGGTTGGTAAACATACATAGTGGTCATGTCACTTTAACTATCGTTTCCTTTTGATCGATGTGACACCTCGTACGTCCCGATGTTTTGATCGTACCTCACCTTGTTTAACCCTTGCATCGTCCTTATGCATCCCAAGTCGTTTGTTGACCCTCTTGAAATCTCGTCGGGTAAGCCCTAGTTTGTAATTGTCCTTTCAATGTGTCGGCCTTATCAAGAGTCGATTTATAGCTTTTTGACCGTTAGTCTATGATGAATAAAAGAAACTTTGTGTATAATTACGTAATTAAAGAGAACTCTTGTGGTCTGTGCGCGTTGGGGTTTCTCCCTCGGCACATTACCTTATGGTTGAGTCTGTGCGCGTTGAGGACCTTCATCCCCAACACATTACCTTAGCTATTAGTCTGTGCGCGTTGGGGTTTCTCCCTCGGCATAGTGTCTTTGGCGGGGTTTGTGCGCGTTGTGGACCTTTTCACTGGCATAGTACTCTTTTCGGTTGAGTTGATCAGTCTCATTGATATTAATGAATAACATGAATAATAAAGAAAGATGAATACATGAACTTCTTATGTTTGATACACTGTTTTATCTAGTTGTTGTGATTAGCTTTCTTGCTCAGCTAGATTTACTTGTTGTTTCTATTGCTTCACTACTGACTTTTTGTTACAATCATCTTGTTGACTTTCGTTCACCTTGAGGATTGCTTGGTCTACTCCTTTTACTCTTATTGCACTACTTGTAACTTTCTTCTGAGGTGTTCTTCTTTGGAATGCCTCAGGTCCAGAGCGGTAGCAGGTGTAGCTTACAAGGTTGTGCTTTGGTGCTGCAAGTTGTTGTGGCTGGTTGTTTCCACCTCGGAGTGTTGAGGTAGTTATTTTGTTAGACTTGTCAGTTTTTCTATGGGTTCGTGTTAGTTATGGATGCCCATAGTCTCAGACTTTATGTGTTAGAGTACTTACTACTTTTATTGCTATTACTTATAGCTTGCTTCTTTTTACTTGCTCTCTGAGAAGGATTTATGTTAGGATGCATATAGTAACTTTTACATATACAAAAAAACTGCATTATGAAATATTGACATGTCATAACTTTTAACTGCAAAACTTACTACTTTTAAGCGCTATAAAAGTATTTTTTTATTTATATTAAATGTAGAAGTCACATCAACATTATGATATGCTAGGATTTCATTCTCATATAGGATAACCAATGAATCAAACTAAGTATTTTCCGCTGCGTAAACTTATATATTTTCTCACCTATGGACTAGTGATCCACCCGACCGAGGGACACGGTCAATAACTCAAATAACTTATATTTATTTTTTAAAAACTTAATTTCATAAGTCTTTTACATAACGTAAATGTGAGGACGAGTCGCTTAAGCGTCAGCAGTTGTCCCCTGCTTGGTGTGGCATCACGGCGCGTATTTTCTCTTACTCTTATGTATTATTTAATACAGAAAAAATGTGGGTTGTGATAGTTGGTATCAGAGGGAGGTTTTGCAAGAGGGTTGGTTGGTTTGGCAAGCCGGTCGAACAACTTTCCCTTAAGGAAAACTTTAATCGTATCATTTCATTCCATACACACACCGATGTGTCATCAGTAGATCTTGATGGAAGCATGAACACTACACTCATAGCATGATAAGAAGTATACGAGACATATTATGTAGTATGGGATGCATAATATGTGTTCGTATATGGATCCACAATAGGTGGCAACACGTGACGGATATATAGTATAGGATGCATAACCATCATCACATGGCTTCCCATTAGCACGTTTTAATTTTTTGTTACATACAATATTATGTAGTATTGGATGCATAACATTGTATGTGTATGTCGCTCATAACATGCACTAAGGTCTTTTTAGAATGCATAGCACTGTATACGTAACATATCATCTCATAAGCACACGTGCCAAGTTAAAGATCTGCAGGATGACATATGTACACCCATGATTTGAAATGAAATTTAAACATTCATGCATACATATTATAGGCACAAGTTAGAAGCATAGCATCATTTCATGATTTTCCCAAAGCAAGGTAACGACGAGAGCAAGTATCTGTTCATTCCCGATCTGATTTGAGTCTGTTTGTTTATGATCTGAACTGGGTTAGGATATTCAAGTTTACTAGCTCAGGTGTCTTAAGCTAGGTCCTTAAGAAGTTGTTTGTTTGTATCGGTAGAAGATGACCCCGAAAAAATGGTGCTAAGGGAATATCTTCCCAGTTTATGATGTATTCAGCAAGGTTTTGACTAGATATCTATTTGTCCTGTAGAAAATGCCGCCTAAACACGTTGCGATGAGGTCGACACCCCAGTCGGAAGGTGAGTTTTTTGGTGCCCAGAGTGAAGTAGTGATTGAAGGGATATGACAAAGTAATGAGGCCTTGACAAGGCAGATGATGGACATGCAATCACAGATACAATCGTTGTTGGTTGTCGTCTCTAGGCAGCAAGCTAGAGCACAGGACCCTGCCGTGGGTCAAACCGTTCCTACTCCTCCCGCTGCTCTAGTTCCCCAAGTCACACTACCGCCTGAGATGAATTCCATTTCTCACTTCCAGCTACTAGGACCTCCTTCGTATGATGGTAGAGAAAACTTCATGGCATTGGATGACTAGATAATCTCCGTTGAAGAAATGTTTTCTTATTCTAGCATTTCCGCTGATCAGAAGGTGATGATTGCGGCGTACCAGCTCAAAGGACTTACGAAGAGTTGGTGGATCAGAAAAAAGAGAATCTTTCTGATGGGTGCTCGTGGGAATCATTTAAGAGTATGTTGTAGAAGAAATTTTTGCCATCGGTTGAGCAAGACCATCTAATGAACAACTTTTTACACCTAAAGCAGAGGAAACTCACTGTTAGTGAGTAGGAGATCGATTTTAGAATGCTCAGTCATTTCGCCCAAGATTTGGTAGCATCCGAAGAAGGCAGAGTAAAGCGTTTCCTGGGTGGTCTGAGGTATGATATCCAGCAGTTGGCAAGCGAATACAAGTCTGAGACCTTTGCAGAAGTATTCGAAGCTACCTTGAAGGTTGAGGCGATAGAAAATACGAAGAATCGGGGATTGCATGTGAAGAAGGACAAGAGGAAATCTGACGATTGAGGAAGTGCTAGGGCATCTGGCCCTCCAGCGAAGAAGTATAGAAGGGAAGCGTGTAGCTTCTGTGGTAAGAAAGGACACCTTTTGGAGAAGTGCTTTAAGAAACTAGATGCGCAGAAGAAGTCTCAAGTACACGCGATCCAGGATGCGCCAAAGGGAGGCCTTGTCTGTACTTATTGCCAGAGGAGTGGGCACGATGTGGCCCATTGTAGCAAGAAGGCTGGAGCTTGTTTCCTCTATGGCCAGAAAGGACATTTGAAGGCTAATTGCCCGCAAAACTAGCCTACGCTGCATGCAGTTCCATTGCAGACTCTACCGCCGCCCCTGCCTCTCGTGGACAAGGGAAAAGGAAAGTTGAATGTGCTGACCAAGGTGGAAGCCCAATCTTCGACTCAAGTGATCTCAGGTTAGTCTCCGACTAAGCTAGTAATCTCTTATGGTAGAATTATAGTTTCTGCATTTTAGTTATGAGTGCGATATGTTTAGGTGAATTTAAGGTGAAGAATAAGTGGGCACGAGTTCTATTCGATTTTGGTTCTACTCACTCCTTTGTGGCAAGGAGTTTCGTATATCGACATCACTGGGTTCTCGGCCAGTTAAACACTTCCCTGAATGTCACAACCCGCATTTTCTCCGAATTAAGAATTATCAGAGTAAGAGAAAACACGCGTCATGATGCCACGTCAAGCAGGGGATAACTGCTGACGCTCAGGCAATTCCAACTACAATCTTTATGCAAGAAAATCATGTGCTTAATGAATAGAAAATCAGTTATGTTTAGAGTCCGTATCCCTCGGCTCAGTGGATCATCTAGTCCACAAAAGAAAACTATATTTAAACGCTGCGGAAAAATACTTTAATTAGGTTTTACACCCTAAAGAGCGCATAAGGGTCCCAAGAGAACCACTCATGCTATGCAAGACACTACACTTAGTTTATATAATATATATAAGAAAACGGTTTTCGTACGTGATTTGGAAAATAGTGATTAAGTTTACAAAACATGCTGATCATGAGCTTCATTTATAATAATAATTATAGTTTAAAAATAACTAGCAACCTAGCATAAAACCTTTTCAAAGCAAATAGACTATCTCCAGAAAAATAAATGATAGCAGCAATAGTATATATCTAGTACAAGGTAAAAACTACTAGTGGGCGCCAACAACCTGACACGAACCCACCAGCACATATATATATATCTGTAAGAAAGTACTGAAAACAACCTCACAAACAAGGTAAACAAAACTCCAAAGTCCGGGAGCCCACCAACAACAACACCTCCAACTAGCCACCAGACTGGCTACAGCTCAGAACCTGAGGCATTCCAAAAGAAAACAGAATACCTCAGCAAGCAAAAATCAAGGTAAAACTGCATGAAAGAGTCAACCAAAAGGACAAAATAACAGGAAACATGCAGTAGAAAGAGTCACAACTGTCCAAAACAGGACAACAAGAAATGCACAACGTGCAAAGAAACAACAACGACCCAGCCCAGGAACAACATCCTGCAGGGCCTACTAGACTACCAAGAGCCAGAATGCTGCAAACTACCAAAGAAGAAACTTCTAACACCCTAAACTGCGGGAAGTGATAGTAGCAAAAACAACAACGAGGAACCGGATCGAAGGCAAACGCAGTCCTCCAATCCACCATGTCCAAGTCAAAAGCTCGAGGGTCAACACGTGAAAACACAAGGGACCTTCCACCCGACATGCCCAGCCCGTACCTGGAGCAAGAAATCAATGGGTGGCCTTGGCTATATCACACAACTCCACCCCCATAAAGAGCTACAACCACCACTACTAACCACGACCCACGATTCGGCCTTTAGGAAAATAAAGAAAACTGCCGACAAGGAAAACCCAGAAATACAACTGGAAATCCACTCGGAAATGAAACACAAGGTAAAGGAAGAGTGTTGAAATAAACCAACACGACTAGGCGTTGAGTGAAACTCACTCAGTGCCTACCTAAACTTTGGCTTTGAGTGAGCTAGCCTCACTCGCCGCCAAAATAATGTTACTACCCACAAACCCACTAAAGAATACGGAGCTCGACGACAGTCGAACGACCAAGGCAGAAGATCCAGAACTCGAGTAGTTGCCTGCCACTTGAGTATCTAAACTCCCGCACTCGGAACCATCTAAATTTGCCTAGCAACAGAAAATATACAAAGCGCACGATCAGTGACGCACGATCAGTGGTCGTGCGCACTCATCGGCTGATGATCGTGCGAAATGAACCTGGAAAACCTGACAGAAAACCTAGCAACTGCGCACGATCAGTGTCGCACGATCAGTGGTCGTGCGCACTGTTGCCAGCGCTCGTGCAATTGCCCGAGACAGAACTTTGGAAACTGAAAGACAGCCGCGCACGAGCAGAGGCACACGACCAGTGGTCGTGCGCCCTAACGGTTGATGACCGTGCGCGGTCAACCTGCACCGTTTGGAATTTCCTGAACGACACCGGAACGCGCACACGACTCACGCCACTGCAGTAGCAGTAGACAACTATCACGACGCACGCTACTACCATTCAAACTGTGCCTAACCATTCGAATAATACCTTAACAAAAATTGGCAACCACACCCCCCCTCCTAACTCTCCCTCTCGGCTACGCCCGAACAAGAGCAATAATCAGAGCAGGGGAAACAACGGCTTCACGCCGACAATTTGGATTCCAAACACCACAACATAGGGGGGTTTCAGTAGGAAGAACTAAGCCCTATAGTTAGCAAGAAAATGAGAACAACAAGGCCTCTAACCTGGGCTAACCGGGATTTCAATTTCAGCAAATAAAATCAAAGAAAACACTTGGCAAGGGCAAGAATACCACTTGCCTCAAATCTCAGCGAAGCTTTGGACTGCTTTCCTCCTCTTCGCACGGATCAAAATGGCCGCAACACCTAGAACAAAGACTCGGCCATTAATGGCGGAAAACTTCCAAAATCGAAAATTCCAATCCTTCCAAAACTCCCCGAAAATCGAATTTCTTACCGCTGGAATGAAGGTCTCGACGAGAGCAATCCGAATCCACTCTCGGAATCGAATTCCGTCCACAAATGCTCCGGGAATCGGCGTCCGAAGGCAAGGTAGGCTGTTACTCCGTTTCTCTCGTACAAGGGGCCGGCGGTTTCTATCGGGGAAGATGAAGATGACGGTTCCTTCTCATTCCATAAATATATATATATATATATATATATATATATATATATATATATATATATGATATTATTAATTACAAAATTACATAAAGCACCAAATCGACGCGAAAACCGAACTACCTCGGAATTCGACGAAATTCGCACCGTAGCTAAATACCCACGCTACGAACACAACGGCGAAGTCAAAATTAACTTTCGACGAACAGAACTCGAGTTACACCCAAACAAAGCCAAACACAAACATCCCCCCGAGAGGCCACACCGGGTCACCAAAACGACTCGGTTTGCTAGGGAGATCTTGCCAACAGGCTACCAAACAGGGCACTCAGTTCTAAGGAGCTAAACCGTACTCCACACATGGCACAAGCCACGGAAACGCGTCATCGTAACGCCAAACGAGAATAAAAATAATCGCTGAAAAGACGGGGCGTTATAGTCACTCCCCCTAAAAGAAAGTTTCGTCCCGAAACTTTACGCACAACCCTCCTACAAAAGAAGGAAAAGTAACAAACAGAAGTCACAAAGGGAAACATACCGATCAAATCAGCGAAACAGGTGAGGGTACGCCCTCTTCATGGCCGACTCTAGCTCCCAAGTCGCGCTCTCCAAATCCTGATTTTTTCCAAAGAATTTTCACCATCGGTATGGACTTCTTTCGCAGCACACGCTCCTGAGTATCCAAAATACGAACTGGCACCTCAACGAAAGAGAGGTTGGGCTCTAACTGGGGCACAACATCCAAGAGTTGCCCACTGCTGCGCACACACTTCCGCAATTGGCTAACATGAAAAACATTATGAACACCAGGGAAGTTCGCTGGCAAAACCAATCTATATGCAGACACACCAATCCGCTCCAAGACCTCAAACGAGCCCACATACCTTGGGTCCAATTTCCGATTTTTACCAAATCTCTTCACACCAACCATTGGAGAAACCTTGAGGTATACATGATCCCCTACTAAAAACTCCAAGGCAGACCTACGCCGATTGGCGTTCTTTTCGTACCTCTCCTGGGCTAAACGAAGCTTCTCCCGAATAAGCTTCACGGTGACTTCCATCTCTTCCAGAGCATCAGGACCCAACAAAGGCTTCTCACCAGCCTCAGCCCAAAACAACGGAGTCCTACAGCGCCTCCCATACAAAGCTTCGAACGGAGCCATCTGCAAGCAATCCTGATAACTGTTATTGTAAGCAAATTCCATGAGTCGCAGACGCTCATCCCACGCTCCACCGTGGTCTAAAATATAGCACCGGATCATATCCTCAACAATCTGATTGACCCGCTCCGTCTGCCCATTGGTCTGAGGGTGGTACGCAGTAGAATACCTCAAATCCGTACCCAAACCCTCCTGCAGACTCTGCCAGAAACGAGAAGTAAACCGGGAGTCTCGATCAGAAATGATGCTAACCGGCACACCGTGGAGTCGGATGACTTCATTCAAGTACAACTCCGCTATCTTCTTCATCGGGTAATCAATCTTATAAGGCACGAAGTGAGCACACTTCGTCAATCTATCCACTATAACCCAAACAGAATCAAATCCTCTCGGGGATTTTGGCAAACCCGTAATGAAGTCCATAGATATACTCTCCCACTTCCAAGTCGGTATCTCTAGCGGAGTCAACTTACCACCAGGCCTCCCATGATCGGCCTTCACACGCTTGCAAGTGTGACACTCAGCAACATATCGGGCTATATATCCTTTCATACCATACCACCAAGCAATTTGCTTTAAGTCACGGTACATCTTCGTAGATCCTGGATGGTAGGCAATGCTGGAACCATGAGCCTCACTGCAAATCATACTCTTAATGTCCCCAACAGCGGGAACGCAAAACCTGCCGCGGTACTTCAAAGTACCCACATCATCAATAGAAAAATCTGGTAACTCTCCCTTCTCTGTCCTGGTAAAAAGGTGCAACAGATCCGGATCGTCCTTCTGATGCAGTCTAGTCAAAGAAATCCAGGACGGCTCTTCCACTGATAAGCTACTCTGCAAACTACAGCATCCCACTGAAATATCCATAAGGAGGAACTCCTCAACTAATCGATCGGCGGAGAGGTTAAAGATCTTTCCCGTCTTTCGGCTCAGGGCGTCGGCCACCACATTGGCCTTGCCCGGATGATACTGGATTTCTACATCATAATCCGCCTAGTCGTGTTGGTTTATTTCACTCAACGTCTAGTAGGAAGAACTAAGCCCTATAGTTAGCAAGAAAATGAGAACAACAAGGCCTCTAACCTGGGCTAACCGGGATTTCAATTTCAGCAAATAAAATCAAAGAAAACACTTGGCAAGGGCAAGAATACCACTTGCCTCAAATCTCAGCGAAGCTTTGGACTGCTTTCCTCCTCTTCGCACGGATCAAAACGGCCACAACACCTAGAACAAAGACTCGGCCATTAATGGCGGAAAACTTCCAAAACCGAAAATTCCAATCCTTCCAAAACTCCACGAAAATCGAATTTCTCACCGTAGGAATGAAGGTCTCGACGAGAGCAATCCGAATCCACTCTCAGAATCGAATTCCGTCCACAAACGCTCCGGGAATCGGCGTCCGAAGGCAAGGTAGGCGGTTACTCCGTTTCTCTCGTACAAGGGGCCGGCGGTTTCTATCGGGGAAGATGAAGATGGCGGTTCCTTCTCATTCCATAAATATATATATATATATATATAATTATATAATTATATTATTAATTACAAAATTACATAAAGCACCAAATCGACGCGAAAACCGAACTACCTCGGAATTCGACGAAATTCGCACCGTAGCTAAATACCCACGCTACGAACACAACGGCGAAGTCAAAATTAACTTTTGACGAACAGAACTCGAGTTACACCCAAACAAAGCCAAACACAAACATCCCCCCGAGAGGCCACACCGGGTCACCAAAACGACTCGGTTTCCTAGGGAGATCTTGCCAACAGGCTACCAAACAGGGCACTCAGTTCTAAGGAGCTAAACCGTACTCCACACATGGCACAAGCCACGGAAACGCGTCATCGTAACGCCAAACGAGAATAAAAATAATCGCTGAAAAGACGGGGCGTTACACTGAACGTCAAATATCGTTCAGGAGAGCTGGTGATGTCAAGTCAGGGTATCAAAAAATGCCCTATCTTCCTAGGTGGATTTCTAGCTTGTGTGGATCTAAAGGTGTTAGACTTGGAATACTTTGACGTAATTTTGGGCATGGACTGGTTTTCTAGCTATGATGCCATCATTCAGTGAAAGCTCAAGTGCTTGGATTTCAGAGGCGACAAAGGCCAGCCCATGAGTGTGTATGGTTTACCACGTCAGGAATCTCCAATCATTTCTGTGGTACATGCTCGAAAACTTCTAGAGTCTTGCTGTGATTCTTTCCTTATTTCTGTTTTTGTTCTGGAAACTTAACCTATTGTGCCTCGGGTTGAGGGCATTTCAGTGGTGCGTGAGTTTCCGGATGTTTTTCCCGTTATTGTTCCTGGACTTCCTTTGGAGAGAGAGGTTTAGTTCATTATAGATCTCGAGCCAGTCACTCGCCCTATCGTAAAGGCACCGTACCGCATGGCTCCGCGTGAGTTAGAGGAGCTGCGTACTCAGTTAGATGAACTGCTACAGTGTGGTTTTATCAGACCCAGTTCTTCCCTATGGGGTGCACCGGTCCTCTTCGTGAAGAAAAAGGATGGAATGATAAGGTTGTGAATAGATTATAGAGAGCTAAACATGGTGAACATTAAGAATAGATATCTGTTACCAAGAATCGATGACTTGTTTGACCAGCTACGAGGTAGTTCCGTGTTCTCGAAGATTGACCTTCATTCAGGATACCATCAGTTAAGAATCTGTAAGTTAGACGTTTCGCGAACTGCTTTTCGTTCCCGATATGGTCACTTTGAATTTCTGGTAATGTCGTTTAGATTAACGAACGCACCGTCCGCTTTTATGGACATGATGAACAGGGTGTTCAAGGATTTTCATGATAAGTTCATAGTTGTCTTCATTGACGATGTCCTGGTATATTCCATAAATACAGAAGAGCATGACATGCACTTGCGCTTAGTATTGGCTACTCTAAGGATCATAAGCTGTATGCAAAGCTTAACAAGTGCGAGTTATGGTTGTCTCAGGTGTCATTCCTAGGACACGTAGTAAGTAAGGACGGTATCTCAGTTGATCCTGCGAAGATAGACGCAGTCTTGGATGGGAAGAGACCTACATCACCTAAGGAGATAAGGAGCTTCTTAGTGTTGGCAGGTTACTACAGAAGATTTGTGAAAGGATTCTCCGTGCTTTCTACGCCGTTGACCAGGCTTACGTAAAAGTGCGCAGCTTTTGTTTAGAGTGATGCTTATGAGGAAGCTTTTCAGGAGCTTAAGAGAAGATTGTTTTCTGCTCCACTTTTGGCATTGCTGGTTGAAGGAGTAGAGTATGCTGTTTATGTGGATGCCTTGCGAGTTTGACTCAGTTGCGTGTTGATGGAGGACGACAAAGTGATTGCGTATGGATCGAGACAACTGAAGGTCCATGAAAGGAATTATCCTACGCACGACTTGGAATTTGTTGCCGTCATTTATGCCTTGAAGTTTTGGAGACATCTTCTGTATGGAGTGTCATGCAAAATCTATACAGACCACAAAAGTTTGGAATATGTCTTCACTTAGAAGGAGTTGAATTTACATCAGCGTAGATGGTTAAAATACGTTGCGGACTACGAAGTCGATATCCTTTATCATCCTGGCAAGGCTAATATAGTAGCGGATGCCTTAAGTCGAAAGCCCGCACATATCTTTAACCTCTCTGTGCAATCCCTTGTAGAGGAGTTTTTTCTCATGGACATAACCGTAGAGAATATATCTTCGCCGAGTAGCTTAGAGGTGTAAGAGCCTTCATGGATTACTCTCACTAGGCTACATTAGAAAGACGATCCTGATTTGCAGCACCTCCGCAGTAGGACTAAGAGAGGGGAATCACCTTACTTTTTAATTGACGATGTTGGTACCCTAAAGTACTGCCACAGATACTGTATTCCTGCTGTTGGGGACATCCGAGCAAGAATATGCAGTGAAGCGCATGGTTCAAGTGTTGCTTATCATCCTGGTTCATCGAAAATGTACAGAGATTTGAAGCAGATTGTTTGGTGGTCAGGTATGAAGAATGACATCGCAAGATTTGTATCTGAATGCTATACCTGCCAGCGTGTTAAAGCTGATCATAGAAGGTCGGGTGGTATGTTAACTCCTTTAGACATATCGAGTTGGAAATGGGAGAGTTTATCCATGGATTTCATAACCGGTTTGCTAATATCTCCATGAGGGAATGATGAAGTATTTGTTATCGTGGACACACTAACCAAGTGTGCCCACTTTGTGCCATTCAAAATTGATTATTCCATGGAAAAGATAGCTGAGCTTTATCTGAACGAAGTTAACAGGTTGCATGGTGTGCCTACGAGTATCGTGTCAGATAGAGATTCCAGGTTCATGTCTCGTTTTTGGCAGAGCTTGCAAGGAGCTCTAGATACTGACCTCGGGTATTCTACTGTCTATCATCCCTAGACAAATGGTAAGATGGAGAGAGTGAATCATATATTGGAGGATATGATTAGATTCTATATTCTGGACCATGGTGGAGCTTGGGATAAACACCTCGGACTGATGGAGTTCACGTACAATAATAGCTATCAGGAGAGTTTGCAGATGCTGCCCTTTGAAGCTTTATATGGGAGGTGTTGTCAAACTCCCCTATTTTGGGCAGAAGGTTGTGAAATACCCTTGCTCGGTCTGGAAGCGCTGGAGGATATGGTCATTTCTGTGACGCATATTCGTGAAAAGCTGTGGTTGGCTCAGGAGCGATACGTGAAGTATGCAAATCAGCACAGGGGTGATCTGGAGTTTGTAGTTATGGACATGGTGTTTCTGAAGGTCTCTCTTATGCCAGGTGTTAAGAGATTTGGAAGGAACCATAAGCAGGATCCCAGGTATGTGGGACCTTTTCAAATTCTGGAGCGCATCGGAGTTTCTGCCTATAAATTGGAATTGCCTGACTCTTTCCCTGGTGTTCACGACGTGTTCCACATAAGTCAGTTGATAAAGTGTGTCTGTAGTGATCGACATGTCCTGGATTCAGTACCCTAGTTGCAGCCTAATCTCTTGTGTATCAAAGAGCATGTTCGTATTCTTGAGACGCAAGATCGTGTGCTAAGAAAGAAGACAATTCTGATGGTTAAAGTTCTCTGGCGCAATCAGGATGCCAGAAGTGCAACTTAGGAATTGGAATCCGCAATGAGAGAATCTTATCCTTAGCTGTTCTCCTAGTCTTCCCTGGTTAATATTCTAGTTTAATGAATCCTTCTGTCTTGTCTCTCCCTCTTCCCTCTTGTTTCGTTTCGTGTTCCATGTTTCGGGACAAAACTTCCTTTTTGGGGTGTGACTGTAACGCCCTTGATTTTCCGGCAATTATTTAATCCTCTTGTTGACGTCATAATGACGTAAGGGACGTTATGTTAACGTGGAGTTTACGGCGCGTTGCGTTTAGTGCGTTTTTGTGTCTGTCCGGTCGAGTCGGCCAGATTCGTGAATCCTTGTCTAAAATGGAAAATTTTTTGTTGGGAAATTAAATTAATTAATTTTTGGCATGCTCGTCAAGTTTCGTCGCGATCCAAACGATATTCGAGCCTCAGCGAATTTTTGAAGTTTGTAATATTTATGATCGTCGTAGACTCTGTAAATTTATATCTCGAGAATGGCTCGTCGGATTTTTGTTTTGACTTTGCCGTTGGATTTGTAGCGTCAGTATTCGCCTACGGTGTGAGTTTCGTTTAATTCGGCGTGCGTTTGGGCCTCCGTTTTGAACTCGTGTTTCCTTATTTAAAAAAATATATATATAAACATGATTATTTTAATATTATAGTATTATTCTAAAATGTCTTTTACTATTCATTTATATAGTTTAATTTTTTGGATATATTTGCAAAAATCTACTGTTCATGCAATTTGAATTTGTTGAGTTCTCGAGTGCTGTAGTATTCTTCTCGAGTAGTAGCACAGGAGGTGTCAAGTACTTCTTTTTTTGCTCTTAAGTACTCATGTTTTCTCTCGGGTACTACTGCTCGAGTGATCTTCTCACCTCTCGAGTTCCTCTCGAGTATTGCTTTTCTTTCTTCTTGAGTTTCTCTAATTTAGTCCTCGGGTAAATTACTGTTCCTCTCGAGTGCTGCATTGTATTACTCGAGTGTTGCATTGTATTACTCAAGTGCTGCATTATATTACTCGAGTGCTATCTTCCAACCCCTCGAGTAGCCTGCTTTCTACTACTCGAGTACTCCTAAACTTGTTCTCGAGTGGTCAGCAGCCCTTCTCTAGTAGTGCGTTACAGTTTGCGTTCGGGCTCCTTTTTGAGAGTCAAATCGATATCGTATAAATAAATAGTTAACATAAGATTTGTTCGTCTCGACAAGATCTACAACTTTTATGTTGGACACTTTTTGATTTAAACCCATCCTAAACCTATATTTTTCATTTTCCGCGCACCCGCTCGTAAATAGTCGTTTTTAGACAAAATTATATATATATATATATATATATATATATATATATATATATATATATATATATATACTCTTATACTTAAGGCTATATAGATCGTCATCTTCTTCCTCACGTCTTGATCGAACCAGAGAGCGAGAGTGACGGCGAAGTTCTGCATTCGTTAAACTTCGGATCGTCGCTGTCAGAGCTGCGGTGCTCGGAATCGCAAACCGAGCATACATCCGGAAAGCTCTCGTCGAGAGATACACGTTCGTGGTAAATATTTCTTGTTTCGTGGAAGTTTTTCGTTAGGGTTTTCGGCCCTTGATGGGTTAAAATGAGGTTCTTTTTATTTAGTTATGAAGGGAAGTTTTTTATTTATAAAAAAAGAAGATGGTTTTATTTGAAACCGAGTTTTAACGAAAGGGAGGCAAGTACACCTATCGCGTGTAGTAAAGGATATTCCAGTGTGGAATATCGGGGTCGTATTTTTCTCGGGGCCGGCTTAGCTATTTCTACTCTTTCCCTGAAATACCTATTATTTTACCGATAATATTTTAGGTTTATAAAAATGAAAATGGCAAAAAAAAAACATAAAAAGGGCATATTAATAATAAGCATAATAATAAAACATGAAAAAATGGAGGAAATAAATAAAGCAAAAAATGAAGTGCAGAAAGCCGATGAAGAACTTAGCACGACGATACAAAAAGAGAACTGAACTAAAATAACTTTTAATAAGAAGAGATCCTAAATTTCAAATTAATTAAGGCGTAGACTTGGCCGTGGAGGTTCCACAAAAATGAGCACACCTATCTCTAGGTAATATCGCTCACCTGAACGCTAAGACTATTCGACCGATCGCTAGACCAACGAAGGATTACTTTTAACGCCCGCATTACGCTAAGAACCCTGCTATTGGGTGGGGAAACCAATCCGGTAGAGTCACGCGCCTCCTCTCTCGAGGGTTAGCGCGTAGCTCTCTTTACCCAAGGGTGATCGGTCCATACATACGGCCTCTCGGCGTTGCGTATGGATAACAGAAATAGAGCCCGCACATCGATATGCGGTCCTACGCGTTGTTAACCCGGGGCAAACCTTAAAAAATTTTATTAAACTGAAAAACATGACCTTCAATTATTTAAAACTACTTTATCTGTCCCAATGCTCTTCGATATTGAGGGCTAAGGGCGGTTAGCCACTCATCCGAATGGGGACACTTATGCTAGAAAGCGATAAAAGAAAGCTGTAAAGAAAGCAGGAAATAAAGCAGTAAAGGAAATCAGAAAATTACGAGTCCCGGCTCAAGCGAGTGGGCGGGAGAAGAAAGCAGTAAGTGCGAATCACGGCTCAAATGAGTGGGCGGGGGTAAATTTATCTCATACACGCACGCACTCTATAGAAATGAAAAAACACACGCACTCTACATGGAATTAAAACACACACACACACACAAAGTTTCCTACTCAAGTGAGTAGGAAGAAAATGAAAGCAATAAAAAGACATGTCTCACTCAAACGAGTGGGCAGGAAATGAAAGCGATTGCGCCATTTAACTCTTAACGAGTAGGCGGAAATAAATACATACGCACACACTTTACGAAAATTGAAATAAAGCTATAAAACTAACTCATACACGCACACCCACTTGCAAAAAATCAAGAAAAACAAAGTGCTTTAAAAATTAAAACAACTGCATTTCTACTGCTAGAATGCAGTAGAAATGCATAAAAAGAGAAAATAAAAATTAAACGAGTAAAAAGTTTTGAAAATAAAAAGCTAAAACGAAGTGAGCGAAAAATTGAAATAACGACATTTTCATTCTTATATTTTTATAAAAGCTCCTAAAAAGTGAAAATAAAACTAAAAAGGACGAAAAGTTTTACATTCCTAAAGAGCCTAAGTTAAAGAAAATAAAAACGAACACCTAGAAAGAGATTTTTATAAGGATATAAGAATGAAAATAAAGCTAAAAATAGAAACCTAAACCTTAACAAGTGTGGAGAATGAAAACAAAATGGGCGGCGTAACGGCTAGAAATGCGGAGAAATCCTAAGCTAAACTAAGTTATAAAAGCTATAAAATGAAGACATAAAAAGAAAAGCACAAAAAAGAAGAACGAAAAATCACTTAAGGTAGGCGCATTCAAATTGAACTCCAAGCATTATAAAGAGAGAAAAAGCTAACATTGTATTAATAAAAAGGTGATTACAAAGAAAGTTAAAGCAAACATCCTAATACAAACTAAGAGAGAGAGAGGGGGGATAAAATTCCCTTACATAACATTTGGATTCCATTTGGGCAGCACCTCCCCTAACCAAGTGGTCAAAAAGTGGACAAGAAAAGCTTTCTGAAAGCTTTTATTTATAGACAAAAATTTGGGTGTGACACGCCCTAGGTCACGGGCGTGACAGGGGGCGTGTCAGTCAAAGACGTGTTTGACTTGGCGACTTTGGCTGGCTGGCTTCGTTCTGGGAGGTTGGGGAGTGACACGTGTCTGTTACGGGAGTGACAAGTGTAAGACACGGGCGTGGCAAGCAGTGGTCGACGATCTTCGAGCGCCGGCCGACGATCTGGAAGCTTTTGGAAGGAACACGTGGCAGTCACGGGCGTGACAGACTTGGTCACGGGCGTGTCGGGGTGCGTGACTTGGACAGCTGGCAGTTCTGATGTCGGCAGTGTTGAGTGTTGAAAAAGCGTTGAGTGTCGACATTGACACAGGCGTGATGGGTCTTGGACACGGGCGTGACTGGGGCGTGTCTGGACGGCATTGAGTGTTGACCAGTAAAATCGTTGAGTTTCGACTAGAGGAAGGCGTTGAGTGCCTGACACAGGCGTGTCGCACAACTTTTATGGATCAAGAATCAATTTGAAGACTACAACATGAAGTTCCAGAACATTCCTTTGTTTTGCGACTCATCCAGTGCCATAGCAATTGCCAACAATCTAGTCTCCCACAGCCGGACCAAACATATAGAGCTTCGCTATCATTTCATCCGGGAGCATGTGGAAAATGGAGACATTGATCTACAATATGTCTCCACAGACAGGCAAGTTGCAGATATATTCACCAAGCCGCTGGACGAGTCCAAGTTTTCATTCTTCAAAACGGAACTCGGGCTGCTCAACAAAGAAGACTAGTAATGGACTCTCAAAGTTGAAGAGATCTATGTCAGTAAACATCTCCAAGGAAAATTGTCCTTCAGAGCAAGATACTCGAGTATATCAAAGACATACTCGAGTAAACGGGAAATACTCGAGTAAAGAGTTTCACATACTCGAGTAGTTGACTACATACTCGTGTATGAACTTTACACACTCGAGTATGCTTCGTTACTACTCGTGTATGAACTCCACATACTCGAGTATTCTTCGTCTCTACTCGAGTATGAACTTGACCTACTCGAGTATAAGGACTTCTCTACTTTGAAATTCTAATTTCTCTATTCGCACCGAGCTATTTGCCGCTTCATTCAGGTTTGAAATTATATTTATTTTTTTCCTAAAACCTAATTAGGATTATATATATATATTGAAAAATCGGGAAAACCCTTTCCACTTCTCATTTACTCGAGTAGCCGCCGACTCCTCATCTTCCAGAAATCGCAGAGCATCGTCGTCTTCGCCTTCTCATCTTCCAGAATCGCAAATGGATCCTTCCTCTAAAATCGGCATCGGCTCTGAACTCGCCCCCGCGGGTATAGCCGATCTCTCAGATGATTTCAGAAATCTTCTGATTTTGTTCGATACCGCCGGATTATCGTTCGTTCTCGAGTCGCCGTGCAGAGTTATTCTTCCAGCAGTTGAGGAGTTCTATCAGAATCTGAAGATCAAGCGTAATGGAAAGCTCCTGAAAACCAAGGTAAGAGGGATAAAAATTTGACTAGATAAAGTTTCTCTTGCAACTCTGTTGAAGCTCCCAGTAGTCGATGAAGATGCCGATATGACTGAAGAAGATTCCTTAAGAACTAGCTTGTTCTGTGGAGCTAACCCTCAAGCACATTCTTTTAGCAGGGCTGACTTTAAATCAGAAGGAAAATTCCTGGTAGATGTGATTGCAAAAGTTCTGCTGTGCAAGACGTATTCTATTCGAGAAATCTCTATGGAAATGTTTGACATAATGCAAGCTATTGTCTGCCGTAAGCAGTTTCAGTTTGGACTGTTGCTCCTAGACAAAATCAGAGACAGTATTAAGCATCCCAGCTTTGCCAGAATCATCTCCCTCCTGCTTCATGAAGTTAACCATCAGTGTTTAACCTATCTAAAGGAACTCCCCTACATCACATGAAGAAAGTCCCCATATCCTCCATCCAGAAGTATGATATTAAAATTCTAAATTCTGCCCAAGCCTCCAAATCTGCTGTTTCTTCAGAAAAGTCCCAAAAACCTAGTTTATCTGAAGATAGGATTCCATCTCCTCCTCTAAATCAAACTGTTGCTACCTCTGGTGCAATAGTTGAGGGGGAGCCTGCCTCTTCTCATCCCAAGTACCCAGCTTCCTCAGAACCTTCAGACCTAGCAGAAGTAAGAGTTTCTACTCCTCCAGCTTCTCTTCCTCCAGCAACTCTAGAATCAGAGCTTCCAGATCCAGCATCTTTACTGTCTACAGCAGAAGATATAAATAACTTCATTAATGAGCTAAGCTCAGATGCTCCTCTCTTTCAGAATGAATCAGCAGTTCAATCTCCAGTTCAGATTTAAGATCAGACTCCAGTTCAATCGCCTGCTCAGGACCCAGTTCATACTCCTGTACAATATCCTGCCCAGTCCTCAGCTAAAGAGTCCTGCTAGTCTGAACAGATTCTGTTGTCTGATGATGAGGAAGTATCTCCAGAACTAGTGGATGCCCCTCTGAGGACACTGGACTTCACCCTTCCTTCCTTCATCAACACAGAAGACTCTATTGAGATAGAACCCTTCAAAAGAGCTGTCAGCTCAGTAGTCATTACAAAAATCCCTCCATGGATTGCTCCTGCTCCTGCTCCTTTAGTTCCTGCACCAACCTCAGCCCCTTCTTCTTCTTCTTCAGATCTGGTGAGTAAGATTGAACAGATGCTCATTGAACAGAGAAAGCACTTTGATTAATCTCTAGCATCAGTCAATAACCAGGTCACTACTCTTGAACAAGAGATGAGTAGAGGCTTTGCTGAAATCCAAGCCAATACTGATGAGCTTAAAAGACTGTTCCAGATAGGTGGAAAAGCAATAGACCACACTATCACAAGCATAGGTGAACTGAGAAATCAACAAGAAACTGTTGCACATAATCAGATAGTAATGGACAAGAATACTGAAGCTAATGTGATAAAAGTATATGAAGAAGTTGGCACCTTCAGAGATGAAGCTATTGCTCAGCTATCTGTAGATATCACCAAGGGGGAGAAGGTAGTAAAAGAACAAGTGGAAAAACTATCTGAACAAGCTCAAGCAGCTGTAAAAGAACAAGTTGAAATCCTATCTAAACAAGCTCAAGCAGCTGTGGATGGTCTTGTAAAAGACATGAAAGCAGATATTCTATCCCAGCTCCAGTCTGTGAAGTTCTATACTTATGACACTACTGTTTGACTGCACAACCTGAATTTCCCTAATGCACAGCTCAACCCTACAATCATTCCACACTTCTTAAATCCTCTTGTAGAACAACCTCCAGCAGATGCTCTAGCCCAGGCAACCATTCCAGAAGGTGTGCCAGTCTTCTCACCTAGACCTGATGGTGAAGTGACTGAGCCCCCTCTCTCCTATGATGATATGTGGCAAGATGAAATTCCAGCTCCAAGAAAGAAAAGAAAATATGGTGAAGGTGCTTCTGCCAGTCGATCTGCACCTAGAAAAGATCCTGCCCTAGCTTCTGAAGGTAGACCACCAATTGTTCATTCTGAGGTTTGGAGTCCAACCTCCAAATCCCTAATCCTTGATACCTTGAAGTTAGTGACAGATCTGGGTAAGAACAGAGATCAGTTTTACAGTCATTCAGAATGGAAAGCCTATGAAGTGTCCCAAATCAAAATCAGACTTCATGACAGGAATTGGGGGCACAACAACCCAGCTGCTCCTCCTAGGCCCAGAACTTACTTTCCTAAGCCATTCAGTTACCTAGAGAGGCAAGAGCTGAAAAGAGAAAGGATGCACAAAGAAGCCCCTGCCTGAGTCTATGAGAATGTGGAAATGGATATTTTGATCTGTTAAAAACATTTCTATATATATATTTGATTCTGGTTTTGGCTATCTTTTATTTACCCTGCTTTAGCTTACATTATTTTTTTGGTATATGTGTATTATTCTTTTTACTCTTAAAGTAATTCACCTTAGTGTAGAGGGTGCTGAAATCTAAAAATAGAGGGAGATTGTTGGGATTTGTCTCCACAATACCTCAGATTTGTAGGAGGTCAGACCTTGAACTAAGATGAATTAAGGTGTATTTGATATTGTGTTCAAGTTGTATGTGTGCAGGTTTTTGTTGCTAAGTGTAGACCAATGTCAGTCTATAATGGGTCACCAAACACAGGACCACACAATGTAATCCCTCATTGTGTGATTCAAAGTGTTGGCCCATGTATAGCCTCTCTATTGGGATACACTTCCTATACAAGCACTTGGATTGGTGGACTGAAGTTTTGAACTTTATCTTTTCAGAAGAAATTTTTTCTAAGTCCACATACTCGAGTATGTTTCTTCATATACTCGAGTAAGTGAATTAGTACTCGAGTAGATCCTTAGACATACTCGTGTAGACTCTGTGTACTCGTGTAGATAAGTTTATACTTGAGTAGATAGTCAGTCACTCGAGTAGGTCATATCTTATACTCGAGTAAATCCTTCTGCTTTTAGATCCAGAATTTTCTCTAAGTCCACATACTCGAGTACATCTCTGGTATACTCGAGTAAGTGGGTTTGCACTCGAGTAAGTTGGATTACATACTCGAGTAGACTGTTTTACTCGAGTAGATGATAACTTGTACTCGAGTAGTTGGTTAGTTACTCGAGTAAGTGGTATGTTCATACTCGAGTAGATCTGTGCTTCTCATCTCAGAATAATTCTAAGTCTACATACTCGAGTAGTTCCCTACATACTCGAGTAAGTGACGCTGAACTCGAGTAGATGTTTTTCATACTCGAGTTGTTCAATGATTACCCAAGTAGCTTTTCCAAGATACTCGAGTAATTCATTCTTCTCTTACTCGAGTATCTCCAACTCTTCTACTCGAGTAGTTCCTCCTCTTATCTGAGAAAGTTTTCTAAGTATTTTTACTCGAGTATATACTCGCATACTCGAGTAGTTCTAAATTCACTCGAGTGCTGATCTTTGAAATCACTCGAGTAGCTTATCTTCATATACTCGAGTATGCTCCTTTCTTATCCACTCGAGTATATACCATCTGATACTCGAGTATATCTTTTCTTTGACTCGAGTATATCTGTTTAAATTTTCCTGAATTTCTCTAAGTCAATTCCTCTGTGTATTTCAAATCAATCATTTCTGATTGGTCCACGTGTCATCCCGAATTAATTTTCTGACCGTTGGAGTCCACTTATAAATAGGTCCTCTCAGATTTGACTAAAAACAAATCTTTGAAAGATTATTATTTTCAGTAAGAGAAAAAGGAAATCCCGTGAACCCTAATTCCTCACGTCGTCGCCGCCGCCATTGACGTTCACGGAAGAAGCTCTGGATCGACGATCTTCGATCGCTGCCTTCAACTTTTATTCTCCGGCGATCCAGACGAAAGTTAATCACTCGATCTCGCTGAGCCTCAAAGATTTCAGATCTATTTTCTCGATCGAGGTGATTCTGTTTTTCAGATTTGTGGATCTCTCTCAAGTCATCTTCAACATACTTTGATCAAGCCAAAGCTCTTAAAGAAGAAGACTGTCAAGATCCAGATCTGAGAATATTGTTGTTTGTATTTTTCCTTTCAAACAATTTACTTTGTAGGAGCTTTGTTCTCCGAGATTTGTAGGTAGCTTTTTCTTCCGAGTTCTGTAGATCCAGTTGGATTGAGTTTGTAGGAACGTGGTTCCGAGGTGTAGGATTGTTTTCAATCCGAGATAGTGGAGTAGCCGAGTCTAGTGATTTGCTAGATCGGTGAGGAAAGTGGACGTACCCAAGATTGGGGAACCACTATAAATCTCTTGTCGTCTGTGATTTCTTGATGTGTGTTGTGTTCATTTTTTAATTCCGCATTTGACACGCATTTCACCTATTCACCCCCTCTAGGTGATTTATGCTAACAACTTAGCACTCTCAAATACCAAGACTCAGAAGTAATCGTTGGATCTGATATCAGTTCGACTTTCGTCAAACTTAGCTCGAAGATCATCGATCTCTGGTCAACGATCGCAAAGGTAAAATCTCTGAGCTGAGCCCGATGATCTCAGAACTTAGATATACGATTTCCAGTCTCAGCTCGACGATCTCTTATCTCAGCTCTGCCATTATTTTTATCTTTGTTCAACTACTTTATTACGCAGCTGTCTTGAAGATTTCATTCTTATTTTGTCACGGCTATTTATGGAATCAAATATCTAGTAGTCAATGCTGATATTTTCAAGGCTTATAGACGTTTCTAGTGCAGCATTTACGACAAGTTTTCAAAGAGTTATTATGTTGACTTATATGCCAAAGACAGTTGAGGAAATCATTTATTGCAGATATTGTAGCCGTTTACTCTCCTCGATTCCTGCAGAATAATTAAAGGAATGTTTTTGAAATTCAAGTCAAGGAATTATTATTGTACTGTATTAAGAGAAGAAGGCTATTGATTTTTTCCTAGAAGAGATAGACACTCAGAGAAAGAAGAAAAATATTTCCTGCTAACATCCAAAAGATATTCTAGAGCAGATCTTCATCAGTTTTCTCATTCTGTCAGTGCTCTGAAGAAGAACCAAGAAGAACAACTTTTACAAATCAAGAGTCTTCTAGTTCTTCTCTTCCATGACCATTGTTAAGACACTCAAGCACTATCTGTCTAAAGCACCTGGATCAAGTCTCAGTTGAAGACCTACTCACCTTGTGCAAAGCTTCTCAACCTGAACCTTTCTACATCTCAGGGGGAGCTTTGACAACATCTTTGAATCCACAAAAGTCTTCTCAGTTGTACTTTGAGAAAGACAAGACAAAATCACTCTCTCATCCCCACCTCTGTACAAGGTTTTAATTCCCTTCAAAATTATTCTGGTTCACAAGTCTCCTTCCAAAAGACTTGAGGGTTGGTTTTTAGGCACCTGATCAAAAGCTCATTGGTGGCAGTCACCTGATCAAAACCTGTAGTGGATTCCTACTAAGGGTGGTAGAAGAGTGGATGTACCCAGTTGGAGAACCACTATAAAATTCTTGTGTTGTCTGGTTATGCTTTTCGTGTTCTTGTGTGATTGTGTTGTGGTTAGATTAGCTTAGTTTATTTGCTTTTATCTTTTCTGTAATAAGATTTTTTATAACTCTATTCTCCCCATAGAGTTATTCAGAGTTTATCACCCCCCCCCCCTTTTTATTTAAATTGGTATCAGAGGGAGGTTGGCTATTTTTATACAGGCTAACACCTGAGCCAACCAAGACCTCCAAACAAGCTCTGAATAATTATTTTTTTGTGCTTTTAATTTATC
Source organism: Platanthera zijinensis (assembly GCA_039513925.1). NCBI lineage: Eukaryota > Viridiplantae > Streptophyta > Magnoliopsida > Asparagales > Orchidaceae > Platanthera > Platanthera zijinensis. Next base: position 208,687,823 of record CM077079.1, on the reverse strand, counting down.
TGATACCATGGCACAAAACAAGGAATACACTAGCACCAGACCTGCAGTATGTAACTTGTCAAAGTTCACTATCTAGAATGAAAGAATACAGTTGTACATAAACTCTATTGATGAGGATATCTTCAAATCTATTTTGACAGGTCCACCAGCTCCAGTGGCAACTATCTCAACATCATCTACAAGCTTAAATGATGTTCAATCTCCAGATTATAATGATGCTCAGAAGAAAGCCAAGATTGCTGATGCCAAAGCCATGAACATATTGGCTCAGACAATGTCAGATGACATCTTTCAAAAGGTGGCTGAGTGCACCTCTACAAAAGAAATCTTGGATTCACTCAACCAGATGGTTGCTGGCTCAGCAGATGAGAGAAAAGATAGAATATCAACTCTCATCTCACAATATGACAATTTCAAGAAAGATGAAGCTGAATCTGTTGGTGACATGTACAACAGACTAAGCTCCATTATCAGTGAGCTGAAGACATTAGATAAAGACATCTCTCTCACAGAGGTAAATTATAAGATCCAAATGTGCTTCCCAAGATCATGGGACACCAGGATCTGGCCAATCTAAGAGGACAAAAGCTTGAATGAGATTTCAACTGAATCTCTCCTAGGAAAGCTCAAATCTTATGAGCAGTTAATCAAGTCCAGAGAATCTGTAGAATAAAGGACTCCTCCTCTAGCAAGGAAAGAACAATCCATTGCATTCAAGGCTCTTGAAGAGACTGAAGCCCCAATAGTCAATGAAGAGCTAATGAGTCTCTTTGCCAAGAGATTCTTTAAAATGGCAAGGAAGGACTTCAGGAGGAAGTCGTCCAGAAATGACAGCAAGCCCAGGTATTACAAAACCCCCACTAAAGAAATAGTGTGTTTTGGATGCAGGAAACCAGGGACATCAAGTCTAAATGTCCTTAAAATCAAAAGAAGGAAAGAAGAAGAGAGAAGGAATCTAGAAGCAAGCATTACAGCAAGCCCTCTTTTAGCAAGCACAAAAAGAAGAACAAAGGATTTGTGGCTGACACAAGGAGTGAAACAGAAGATGAATCCACATCTTCCAGCTCCAGTGAAGAAGAAGAAGAGGCAAAGGCAAAGGAAGTTTTCCTTATGGCAATTGATGCTAGCAGTAGCAGATCAGATACAGATGAATCTGATGATGAAGAAAGCCTGTCAGCTAAAGATCAAGTATTAGGTCTTTATGATTTTGAATCTGATGAATTTAAATTTGAATTTAAAAATTTATGCTTAGATTTGATAAGCTTCTAGAAGGAAATCAAACTTCTTAGAGAAAAATTAAATGATCAAGATAAAATAATTTCTGAAAATGCTAATCTATCTAATGAACTAAATTATGCAAATAAACAAATTATCTTTCTGAAATCTGAACTTAGCAAAGCTAGGATATTAGAAGAATCATTAAATGACAGAAGTTTAAAATTGCTAGATATAACTAGCACATTAAATGCAAGAACTAATAACTGCAAACTAGAATTAGGAGCTTCATCCAGTGAACCAATCCTAATTCAAAAGAATCATCTTTCTAAACCTGTAAACTTTGTTTATGATAAAAGAAAGAAAAACACTAAACAGGTTAATAAGGTTAATGAATTTCTTGAATAAATTGAAACTAAAAATAAACTTAAAAACCAGAAGAAAAATAAAAGTAACAATGTTCAGCAGTTATCGTCGAACTCAGATCGACGATATATGAACAGATCGTCGAACTCAGAAAGACAATCTCTGAACGAAAATTTAAGAAATAATCAATCTTCGATCTACGATCGATGATACCAGTATGGTTCGTCAACCAGAGATCGACGATTTTGTTGCCCCAAGTATGAATATCTTCATTCTTCGAGCAGAGATCGAAGATCTCATCCAACATTGTCGAGCTCAGGATGACGATCTAACCAGAAATCGTCGAACCCAGATCCTAACAACAGAAACTTAAATTCTAATAACAACATTAATCCTTTTAATAAATGGATAATACCACCAAGAAGATATCATCCCAAAGGTTACAAAAATCAACCTGAATGTTCTTATATTTCCAGTTATAATTATGCAAATCAACAAGGACCCAAGGTTACGTGGGTCAAGAACAACTAACTATCATCCTTGCAGGTAAAGAGCTGTCCAGCATTTAATCAACAATGGTATCAGGACAATGGTTGCTCCAAGCATATGTCAGGAAGCAAGGACAACATAAGTGATTACAAGTCCAAGCTGGGACCAAAGGTTATCTTTGGTGATTCAAACTGTGGCAAGACCAAAGGTTATGGTAAAGTCAAGATTGGAGCAGTGACTTTCAAGAAGGTTTCTTATGTAAGTTGTTTGAAGCATAACCTCATCCCAATAAGTTAACTTTGTGATGAAGGTTATCAGGTAACTTTTAACTCTAGCTCTTGTATTATTTCATCTAAAGAAAATAAACCTGTGTTAATGTGCAATAGACAAGGAAATATTTACTTAGTAAATTTTCATTCTACATCTTCTGACACATGCCTGCTTAATATAGTTAGTAATCAAAGTATTTTATGGTATAAAAGGCTAGGACATGTTAATCAGAAAAACATTACAAGTTTATCTAAATACAACCTTGTGAGAGGTTTACCTTCTGGTCCCTACAAGAAGGAAGGCCTCTGTAGGGCTTGTCAACTAGGCAAGCAAACTAAATCTAGTTTTAAGTCAATTAATAAGAGTGATTCACCTAGGATCTTGTACCTGCTACACATGAACCTTTTTGGTCCTATTGCTGCACAAAGCCTAGGAGGGAAATCTTACACTTTAGTTATTGTAGATGACTTCTTAAGGTTCACTTGGGTATTCTTTCTTAGATCTAAGTCAGATACCTTTAAGTTCTTACAGATTTTCCCAAGACCATACAGATTGAGAACTCTACTCAAGTTGCATTGACCAGAAGTGATCATGGCACTGAGTTTGACTCTCTTCTTATGCATGAGTTCTGTGAGAAGGAAGGTATCAGGCACTGTTTCTCAGCTCCTAGAACTCCACAACAAAATGGGGTAGCTGAAAGGAAAAATAGAACACTCATTGAAGCTGCAGGTACATTACTTGCAGATGCTTACATGTCTCTATCCTTTTGGGCAGAGGCAGTGAGCACAGCAAACTATGTCCTAAATAGAAGTTTGATACATAAAATTAAGCATAAGACTCCCTATGAATTACTCAAAGGGAAGAAACAAATAATCACTTATTTTAAAATATTTGGTTGCATATGTTATATTCACAATAATGACAAGAAATACACTAGAAAATTTAAAGCAAAGGCTGCAGTTGGAATGTTTCTAAAATATTCCCAAGTCAGCAAAGCTTATAGGGTGTTTAACAAATCTACCTTAAAAATTAAAGAATCTATGCATGTTTCATTTGATGAAGCTAACATGTTTTATAAGGAGAAAGAGATTTCTACCAATAACTCATTGCAGTACCTCACTTGTGTGAGAAATTGGATGACTTAAACCTTACTCCAAAGGTTGTATCACATCCTTCTCCACAAGCTAATTAAGATAGTGAAGAAGAAACTATGGAAGCAGCTGAACTTGCCCCAACAGCAGAAGTAATTCTACAAGAAGAATTCACTCCATTTGTTGTTGCTGAACCAACTCCACCATCTGATTTTGTCACACTTAGGGATCATCCTAGATCCCAAGTAATTGGAGACATGTAAGTAGGTGTACAGACAAGGAATCAACTCAACCATGATGTGATGCATGCCTGTTTCCTCTCTCAAATTGAGCCTCAATCCATAAATGATGCTGAGCAAGATCCCATTGGATCATTGCAATGCAAGAGGAACTAAATAAATTTGAGAGATATAGAATTTGGGACTTGATTCCAAGGCCTAAAGGCTATCAAGTAATTAGAACTAAGTGGGTTTTCAGGAATAAGCTTGATGGCCAAGATGTGATTGTGAGGAATAAGGCTAGGCTTATTGCTCAAGGATATAGGCAAGACGAAGGCATTGACTATGATCAAACATTTTCTCCTATTGCCAGTCTAGAAGCTATAAGGATATTTCTGGATAATGTTGCATTCAAGAAGTTCAAAGTCTACCAAAGGGATGTCAAGAGTGCATTCTTAAATGGAGAACTTAAAGAAGAGGTTTATGTTGAACAACCTATAGGTTTTGTTTCTCCAACTCATCCCTCCTTTGTTTTCAAATTGCATAAGGCTCTCTATGGTTTAAAGCAAGCTCTAAGAGCTTGGTATGAGACCTTAGCCTGTTTTCTTTTTTAGCATGGTTTTTTAGAGGCATGCTAGATAGAACTCTTTTTACAAAATTACATCATGATAAAATTTTAGTAGTACAAATATATGTAGATGACATTATATTTGGTTCTACTGATCCCAAATTATGCAAAAGATTTTTTGATCTAATGCATTCCAAATTTCAGATGAGTAGCATGTGAGAGCTATCTTATTTCCTTGGTCTCCAAGTGAAATAATCTAATGATGGAATCTTTATTTCCCAATCTAAATATGCTAATGAGCTTATTAAGAAGTTTGGGATGGCTGATGCCTCCTCTATGAAGACTCCCATGGATGCCAATGTTGTATTAGACTCTGATGAATATGGAAAACCTATTGATCAGACCAGGTATAGGGCCATTGTTGGATCCCTACTATATCTAATAGCAAGCAGACAGATATCATGTTTGCTATATGTTTATGTGCTAGGTTCCAGGTGAACCCTAAAGAATCTCATCTTATTTTCATAAAAAGGATTTTAAGATATATAAAGGGTTGTCCAAATCTAGGACTCTGGTATCCAACAGAGTCAGTATTTGAGTTGACTGGATTTTCAGATGCTGACTATACTGGATGTAGAGTGGACAGAAAGAGCACTTCAGGAACTTGCTAGTTCCTCGGTTATAGACTCGTGTCTTGGTTTTGCAAGAAGCAAACCTCTGTATCAACATCAACTACTGAAGCTGAATATATGGCTGATGGAAGTTGTTGTTCACATATTTTGTGGATACAAAACCAACTCTTAGATTATGGTTTCAATCTAAATAATTCAACCATTTTTTGTGATAGTACAAGTGTTATATCTATAGCACATAATCCAGTGCATCATTCTAGAAAAAAACATATAGATATAAGACATTTCATTAGAGATAATGCAGACAAAAAGAAAATTAATCTTGACTTTATCTCCACTGATTTTAAAAGAGCAGACATTTTCACCAAACCCCTGGATGAAAAGATGCACCTGTTCTTCCTGAATCAGCTTGTAATGATCAATGGGAAGGATTAATTTGATTTTTCTGTCTTAGGTTTTGGATCTTTTCCTAAATCGTCGAACGAAGATCGACAATCTTCGAACTGATCTTGAGCTAAATCGTCGACCTGAGATTGATGACAGCTTTGTGAAGTAAAAATCATTGTCCAGAATTCGACGCCTTTACTTCAGAAGATAGATCATCGACCTAAGATCAACTATCTATTTTCCCTCTTCAATCTGAGACCGACGATAAAATTTAATTAAAATTCTATCGTCGACCTGAGATAGAAGTTTTTCTTTATTTATCGTAGGACAGAGCCCGACTCTTCACATTCCAAAAAACCTATATTAAGGGTTTATCATCGTGCTCTATCCCGCATTTTCCAATTTCCCCTCCTACACTTGATCTTGTTTTTCCTTTGCAGGTTTCTAATGGCGATTCCGGCGGCTATTCTGTATGTAATGAAATTTGATGCAGGGTTCGACATAGATTTCGATACCTTCAGCCATTGCGATCTGACATTCAAGGATATACTGCAGCACTATGAAGTTTAAGGTCTGAGGAAGTTTATGACAAAGAGAATCAAGCTACCAACCATAGAGATTAAAGAATGGGTTTACCCTTCATCATGTCTGGATGAATCAACCATGGTTGGACGTATTTCTGGAAATATGGTTATTCTTTCTCAAGTCATTATTTCTGAATTGTTTGACTTGGTGAATGGAGATGAAAGTTTGGATCAAGATAGTTCTGATTATAGAACTTTGCTTAGAAGGATGGGTCTTCCAAATTAAGTGCCAGCAAAGGTGCCTAAGAAGAACTTATCTATTGAATATAAGCTCTTGGATGATATTGTCAGGAAAGTGTGTTTGGAAAGCACTCTACCCATGATAACATTAACAGGCAGCAGTTTGTTATTATGTCTTCTCTGGTTAATGGTAAATCAATCAATTGGGCTGATTTATTTTTTTTAATTGATTAGAAGGAAATGCTCTAAGAAAGAGGTTTTCCTTGGGAGAATTTTGGGCATATTTCTCCAGGCAAAAGCCCCTGAATTGATAGTCTCCCAGACATAATTCATCAATGCCAGTAAGAGATTGGACTCCTCTTTCTTTTGTAAGTGGGAGAGGACCATTCCCAGGCCTTCTAATGCCTCCAGGACTTCTGAGGATATAAGAGCTGATGCAATAACTTCCCCAACCCCAGAAGATATTCATCCCTCTGTCCCCTCCTCAGTGCCCTCCTAAATCCAATCCACTCTAGTTCCTTCATCTCCACCTCCTACTTCACCCATACTCATCCCGACCAATGCAGATAATCTTCCATCTTCTCATCCATATCTTTCTGCTACTCCTCATACAGATAATCCTGCTTCTCCTCATGAAGATCATCGTGAAGGTCATCATGTCTCTTCTCATCACATTACTTCCCCCATAATTTCTCCATCCTAGTCCTCTCAGATTCCCTCTGACCCCATCCAAGAGGATATTCCATCAACTTCTTTTTCCTCTGTTGTCCCTCCATCTTTAACTTTTCCTGAGTACACTCACACAGATTTTCCTTCTGCATTCTCAGTTTGCTCAAACTGTGGACATCACACTCCCTACACAGCCTCTGAGGCTGAACCCCTTTACCTAAACTTCTCAGATATAGCCAAAGATCTTCTGCAATTCATCTCTCCTTCCCTAGAGCTTCTTATAGCACAAGCTCTAGCTCCTCTTACTTCCTCCATCGACACTCTTACTCAGAGAGTTGCTTCTCTATCTTCTATCCCATCTTCTGGGGTCCTATCTACAGATGCCTCTGCAGCCAGGCAGGGGGAGATATTCCATGAAAAAGCTCCTTTGATTTCTCTAGCAGCAGCAGTTTTAGCGAATATGCAGGTGGATGTCTCTTTAGAAGATCAAATGGCTCTAGACACAGAAGTTATTGATATTGATATAGATTTAGAAGAAACAGTTCTTCCATAACCTTTGACTGTTGGTGATTATTGTATAAATCCCATAGTGGATATCTTTGAGTTGTTGAGTACTTTCTTCACACTATTTCTACATTGTCTTCTAATTTTGAAGCCATCCTCTTTGGCTATTGTGTGTTGCACTCCCTCTCTAAGACCTAAAGTTGTTAGACAACTAAAGGCAAGTTTTGTAGTTCCTCTAGCAGAATAGTCTGATGACCAGATGTCAAGATCTCCTGGGCCATCCTATATTATGGATGATAACCCCATTCCCAATCTTGATGACATCCTTGCTCTAGATATTTCAAGGAAAACTAAAGAAGCCCTTGTTGAAGTTATCCCTCCTCCAGATGATAAAAAAACTCTAAAGGATGTATTTAGAGAGATTGATGCTCTTTATGATATTCCCCAAGGATCATCTGATGATGATCAAGTAGAAAAATTCTGATTTTGATAACAGCAAAAGGATATTGTCCAAGAAAAGGAAAGCTCCATCTAAAGCAGTCTCAAAGCTAAATCCTCAGAATGACACTCCCTACTACATTCTCCAAAAGATTACACCTTATCCAGGTATACCTCATTGGATGTGTCTATCTAAAAATGAGCAGAAGGGTAGAAAGAAAAGTAGATGGTACTCTCCTCCTCCTCCTCAAAGGTCCAGGAGAGGTCCTCCTCCTCCTCCCCCTCCAGCAGTAGGATCCTCTGGTTTAGCAGCTCAAAGGTCTACTCCTATTACCCAGACCTATCATAGGCAGGACAGATCTTCAAACCCTCCTCCTCCTCCAGTTGGATCTTCAAACAAACATTCTTCTTCTCAAAGGCCTATTTCTTCTGCAAAGCCTAAAGGAAAACATAGTGAAGTTCCTCCTCCCAGATCTTTGTACACCAGTCAGAAGCAGTAGAATCCAGTGGCTACAAATTTCCAGGCTCAATCTACTCAGTTAAGAATTCCATCTCAGAAGTCAGTTCAGGAAGCTAGTTCAGAGAGGCCTCCCTCTCCTCCTCTTGATCCTAAGCTTGACCCCAACTTCAGAATGATAAGGTTGAATGAATTAGTTGGGTTATCTCAAATTAATAAAGTTAGGAAAGACGGCCAGGATCCCTCTCAATCTACTACTATGTCATCATATAGAGAGAAAGAGCTTGACAGATTGCAGGTTAGCAAGAAAGTATTTAATCCAACAGAGTATATGACTCTTCATCCTAAGGCAGTTGTGCCTAGAGCAGTATCTCAGAAGTCTCTTGGAGATCAAGATATGAAGATGTCAAAGAAAGAAGCAGAAGATCCTTCCAGGAAGATCATATTTTCTAAACCTTCTACTGCTCTTCCTTCTGATAAACCCTAAGTTCTCTGAACTCTTTTTTTTTGTTTATCTGTTTTTTGTTTGCTCTATCTGGATTATATGTGAACTAAATATTATATTATATCTTGTGATTTTTATTTCAATACCATATTAGATAGCTATAACACTGTATTGTTATTTTTTTGTTGTTTCTTTTATGTTGAGTAACCTCACCCAAATAGGGGGAGGTTGTTGGAACCCCATGTTTGATTTGGGCTAGGTTAACTCCTAGGCTGTTTGACCCACTTGTATAGTCAGGGTCAAAGTCCAGGTCTAAGTCAGTCTTAGTAGAGGAGATCTCATATAGACCAGCATTGGACTCATTTCAAGACCAAGACTCAGAAGTAATCGTTGGATCTGATATCAGTTTGACTTTCGTCGAACTCATCTCGAAGATCGTCGATCTCTGGTTGACGATCGCAGAGGTAAAATCTCTGTGCTGAGCCCGATGATCTCAGAACTAAGCTAGATGATTTCCAATCTCAGCTCGACGATCTCTTATCTCAGCTACGCGATTATTTTTATTTGTGTTCGACTACCTTATTGCGCAGTTGTCTTTAAGATTTCATTCTTATTTTGTCAAGACTATTTATGGAATCAAAAATCTGGTAGTCAATGTTGATATTTTCAAGGCTTATAGATGTTTCTAGTGCAGCATTTAATACAGGTTTTCATAGAGTTATTATTTTGACATATATGCCAAAGACAATTGAGGAAATCATTTATTGCAGATATTGTAGCCGTTTCCTCTCCTCGATTCCTACAGAATAATTAAAGGAATGTTTTTGAAATTCAAGTCAAGGAATTTTTCTTATACTGTATTAAGAGAAGAAGGATTTGATTTTTCCTAGAAGAGATAGACACTCAGAGAAAGACAGAAAATTGTTCATGCTAACATCCAAAATACATTTTGGAGTAGATCTTCATTAGTTTTCTCATTCTGTCAGTGCTCTAAAGAAGAATCAAGAAGAATGATGGTTAAAACTCACGGCGCCCCGCGGGTTAGGGTTGTTAATTAAAGAAAAAGCGGTGGTTTTATTTATTTAGAAAGGCGGTGCACGAAGATTTATTTTATATAAAAATGGTTGAAAACGAGTTTTAACGAGAGGGGGGCAAGTGCACCTATCACATGTAGTACAAGATATTCCGGTGTGGAATATCGGGGTCGTATTGTTCTCGGGGTCGGTTTACCTATTTCTACTCTTTCCCAGAATGTACTATTATTTTACCGATAATATTTGGTTGAGTTTATATGAAAATGGCATAAATATATAAAGGGCATAAAAAGAAAAGCATAAAAAAATACAGGAAGCCGATGAATAAATTAGCACGACGATATTAAAAAGAATTTGAACTAAAATAACTTTTAATAAAAAGATATCCTAAATTTCAAATTAATTAAGGCGGAGACTTGGCCGTGGAGGTTCCATAGACATGAGCTCACCTGGGTCTAGTGATATCGCTCACCTGGACGCTAAGGCTATTCGACCGAACGTTAGTCCGACGAAGAATTCCCCTTAACACCTGCATTACGCTAAGAACCCCGCTATTGGGTGGGGAACCCAATCCGGTAGAGTTGCGCGCATCCTCTCTCGAGGGTTAGCGCGGAGCTCTCTTTATCCAAGGGTGATCAGTCCATACGTGCGGCCTCTCAGCGTTGCATATGGATACCAGAAATAGAGCCCACACATCGATTATGTGGTCCTACACGTCGTTAACCCGGGGAAACCTTAAGTAGTTTAATTTAGCGAAAAAAGGACCGTTAATTATTTAAAGCAATTTTATCTGTCCCAATACTCTTCGATATTGAGGGTTAAGAGCGGTTAGCCACTCATCGGAATGGGGACACATTAGCTAGAAAGCTGAAAAGAAAGTAGAAAAGGAAAGCAGTAAATAAAGCTGTAAAGAAAGCAGTAAAGAAAGCAGTAAATTGTGAGTCCCGGCTCAAGCGAGTGGGAGGGAATTAATCTATCTCATACACGCACGCACTCAACTTGAAATAAAAACACACACATGCACACAAAGTTTTCCTACTCAAGTGAGTAGGGGAAAAATGAAAGCAATAAAAAGACAAGTCCCACTCAAACGAGAGGCCGGTAAATGAAAACAATGCGCCATTTAACTCTTAACAAGTAGGCGGAAATATATGCTCGCACGCACGCACTCTACGAAAATGAAAGAAAGCAATAACACTAACTCATACACGCACGCACATGTACAAAAAATAAGAAAAACTAAGTTATCTAAAAATGAAAACAACTGCATTTCTACCGCTAGAATGCAATAGAAAGGCATAAAAAGATAAAATAAAAATTAAAGGAGCGAAAAGTTTTGAAAATAAACGACTAAAACAAAGTTAACGAAAAATTAAAATAACAACTTTTTCATTCTTATGTTTTTTATAAAAGAGCTAAAAAGGTGAAAATAAAACTAAAAAAGATGAAAAGTTTTACGATCCTAAAGAGTTCTAAGTTAAAGAAAATAAAAACAACACTTCTTAAAACTCATTTTATAAATTCATAAGGATGAAAACTTTAGAAACAAGAAGAAAAAAAACTAAAAATACGTTACATGAAAATAAAATTGCGATTACACCGGCTAGAAATGCGGAGAAATCTTAAGTTAAACAAGTTATAAAAGCTATAAAAATGAAGACAATAATAGAAAAGCACAAAAAAGGAATGAAAATTTATTTAGAGTAGGGTCCATAAATGAATTCCAAGCTATGCAAAGAGAGAAAAGCTAACATTTTATTAAATAGAAAACAAAGATATTACATAAAAACAAAAACAAAAACTAAGGAGGGGGGGGGGGAGAATTCCCTTACATAGCATGAGAAGCTATTTGGGCAGCACCTAGCCTAAGGAAATTGGTCAAAAAGTGGACAGAAAAAGATTACAGAAAGCTTTTATTTATAGACAAATTTTTCAGGTGTGACACGCCCTAGTCACGGGCGTGACAGGGGGCGTGTCAGTCAGAGGCGTGTTTGACTTGGCAACTTCGGCGAGCTGGCTTTGTTCTGGAAGGTTCGGGAAGGTGACATGTGCCCGTCACGGGCGTGACGGGGGGCATGACAGGGGGCGTGACTTGGCAGCTGGCTGGAGGAAATCAACTTGATCTTTGCTGGCTGGAGGCGTTGAGTGCCGACATCAACACGAGCATGACAGGCTCGGACACGGGCGTGACATGATGGCGTTAAGTGGTGAACAGTAAAATCATTGAGTGTCGAGTTGACGGCGTTGAGTGTGATAGCGTTGAGTGTTGTCACGGGCGTGTCGGGCTATATCACGGGCGTGACAGGTCAAATTTTGACTTTTTCTAAAAAATTTCAGAAAACAAAAATAAAGTAAGTTAAAATAATTTTTACAAAAAAGAAACAAATTATTAAACAAAAATAAACAAAAAAAGGCAAAAATAAAGTAAAATGACTGAATAAACATACTATAAAATAGGTATATTTACAACTCATCAAATACCCCCATACTTAAGCTTTTGCTATTCTACAACAAAAGTTTGAGATGAACTTATAAGGAATAATAAAGAATCCTAAATTTAACTAACGCTAAATTTAATTGTAAGAAAGTTCAAATTAAATTTCCGGGGTTTCGGAATTAAATCCTAAATTATGAAAATGTTATAAATAGAGGAATCGTTTCAAAAAATACTTCTAAATGAAAAAAATAAAAAGCGAAAATTATTTTTTTTAGTTTAACAAAAAATGATTGGAATTATAGAAAAAAAAACTTTAGCTAAAAAGAAATTAATAGGAAATAATTCAATTTAAAAATTATGCTCTCAAAAAGATTTAAATTAATCCTAGAATCATGAAAATTGGCTAAGTGATTTGGCGGTTATGAAGAGGGCTTTGATTTTGAGGTGAGGTAATTTTTTTCTCGAACCTCCAATTTTTTTTTCTTTTTTGATTATTTGGAAAATGAAATCTTATTTTCCTAATATAATATTTTTTTTTCTTCAGAAAGATAGTAAACCCAATGTATATGTATATGAGTAATGAATTTTATCCTCTTACTCTGTAACATATAATCTTTTTAATTATTGGGTGTCTATTTTTACGGGACGAAATCTTATCCCCATTGGCATAAGATCTTTTAAAGGTAAAAGCGGGAAATCATACCAATTAAGTCATGAAAAAAAAGAGTGGATGGTTTAATTTCTAAAAGAAAACTTAAGTTTAATAAAAAAATTTAAGAGCAGCCTTTTTAATTTGAACGTTCCTACATTTCTGAAAGTATAAGTAGAAATAATTTAAAATCCATAAATATTATTTTCTAACATAAAAACGTGCTTTTATTAAAAAAAAATCAGAAGTGAAATTAGAAACACAAGTTCCCTATAATAAGAAAAAGACATAAAAAATTCTTTAAAATCTTAACCCTAGAAATCTAAATCTATCGAGCTACAATTAATAAACGAAAAGTAAATCAAAAATTAATTAAAATTCGCTTATAAATAAACTCGAAATGATTATTTTGGAGACCAAAGAGGTTAAGAAATGAGGTATTCGAATTATTGAATTCAAAATAAAATTTTTGATTTTTGGAGTTTTTCTAATTTTTTTTATATTTTGGGGTTATTTTCATTTTTTTGGAATTATAGAGTTATTCACTTTTTTGGATTTTTGGATTTTCATGATTTTTTTTTTTGATTTATTAAGGTTATTTACAAGAAAGGAGAAAAAAGGGTGTTATTTAAAAAGAAAAGAGGGAAAAAGAAGAGGAAAGAGAATATTTACAAAAAATAATTACAAAGTAAAAAAACTGATCGCCCGCGAACAGACTCTTATTTAGGTGATTGGTTCGATGAGTCGAATGTCGTAGAGCGATATATTTTTTTTGAGGTTTTTAATTATAAAAACATGAAAAAATTTGGAGTTTTTAATTTTTGCATTTTTTTTGTATTTTTGATTGGTTGTAGAAAATAAAAGAGAAGAAAATAAGAAACCCCCCATACTTAAGTCCAACATTGTCCCGAATGTTGCGCTAAGTATGAGAAACGATAAATATATACAAGAAATCTAGACAGTTATGTATAAAAAATAAGAAAAGGAGTTAAGAAAAACTTCCCTGAAAACGTGTTCGGGGAGGCTCGTTAAGTTAAGACCTGCAAAAGTTAGAAGTAGCAAAAATATAACATAAAAAATGAAAAAGAAAAATTCAGTGAAATGTGTGTGGGTGATATGGGGTGGCGAGTGAGTGTGACTCATAAGCTAACGTCTTAGCTATATGAGTGTGACATATATGCGTTCCCCTAGCGCTCACAATAGTGAAACGCGCCGAAGCGACAAAATAAGTATATAATTTTTTGTTTTTAGTGCTTTTTATTTTTTTTAGTTAGTTTTTTTAGTTGATGGTTTTTTTAGAATTTTAAGTATATAATTTTTTTTGTTTTTGATTTTTGAAAATAAAAAATAAAGAAAATAAAATGAAAATAAGATAAAGGCATAAAAATATATATATATATTTTGAATTTTGAATTTTTATGAAAAATAAGACAAAAATTTTCATCCCTTTTTTTAGATTTTTATAAGTTTTTAAATTTTCTAGTTTTTTATGTTTTTTTTTAGTTTTTGATTTTTAGATTTTTAAGTTTTTTTAGTTTTCTGATTTTTTTTAGATTTTTAAGTTTTTAAATTTTTTTGTTTTTTAAGTTTTTTGTTTTTTAAGTTTTTAAAGATTTTTAAGTAGTTATTATTGTTAATGATATTATTATTATTATTAATATATTTTTTTTGGTTGGCCATTTTTTTTAAAATATAAATAAAGGGTAAAATTAATAGTTTTCAGAAATTCAAAATAGTAAATAGAAAATTCTCCCGGCCAACAGACGCAAAAAACTTGATGGTTAAAACTTGCGACGCCCCGCGGGTTAGGGTTGTTATTTAAAGAAAAAGCAGTGGTTTTATTTATTTAGAAAGCGGTGGTTGAAACCGAGTTTTAACGAGAGGGAGGCAAGTGCACCTATCGCGTGTAGTACAAGATATTCCTGTCTAGAATATCGGGGTCGTATTGTTCTTGGGGTCGGTTTACCTATTTCTACTCTTTCCCTGAATGAACTATTATTTTACAAATAATATTTGGCTGAGTTTATATGAAAATGGCATAAATATATAAAGGGCATAAAAAGAAAAGCATAAAAAATGCAGGAAGCCGATGAATAAATTAGCACGACGATATTAAAAAGAATTTGAACTAAAATAACTTTTAATAAAAAGAGATCCTAAATTTCAAATTAATTAAGGCGGAGACTTGGCTGTGGAGGTTCCATAGACATGAGCTCACTCGGGTTTAGGGATATCGCTCACCTGGACACTAAGGCTATTCGACCGAACGTTAGTCCGACGAAGGATTCCCCTTAATGCCTGCATTACGCTAAGAACCCCACTATTGGGTAGGGAACACAATCTGGTAGAGTTGCGCGCCTCCTCTCTCGAGGGTTATCACGGAGCTCTCTTTTCCCAAGGGTGATCAGTCCATATGTGCGGCCTCTCGGCGTTGCGAATGGATAACGGAAATAGAGCCCACACATCGATTATTTTGTCCTACGCGTCGTTAACCCGGGGAAAACCTTAAGTACTTTAATTAAGCGAAATAAGGACCTTTAATTATTTAAAGCAATTTTATCTGTCCCAATGCTCTTCGATATTGAGGGCTAAGAGCGGTTAGCCACTCATCGGAATGTGGACACTTTAGCTAGAAAGCTAAAAAGAAAGTAGAAAAGGAAAGCAGTAAATAAAGCTGTAAAGAAAGCAGTAAAGAAAGCAGTAAATTGCGAGTCCCGGCTCAAGCGAGTTGGCAGGAATAAATCTATCTCATACACGCACGCACTCTACTTGAAATAAAAACACACACACGCACACAAAGTTTCCTACTCAAGTGAGTAGGAGGAAAATGAAAGCAATAAAAAGACAAGTCCCACTCAAACGAGTGGGAGGGAAATGAAAACAATGCGCCATTTAACTCTTAACGAGTAGGCGGAAATAGATGCTCGCACGCACGCACTCTACGAAAATGAAAGAAAGCAATAACAATAACTCATACACACACGCACACGTAAAAAAAATAAGAAAAACTAAGTTGCCTAAAAATGAAAACAACTGCATTTCTACCTCTAGAATGCAGTAGAAATGCATAAAAAGAGAAAATAAAAATTAAAGGAGCGAAAAGTTTTGAAAATAAAAGACTAAAACAAAGTTAACGAAAAATTAGAATAACAACTTTTTCATTCTTATGTTTTTATAAAAGAGCTAAAAAAGTGAAAATAAAACTAAAAAAGACGAAAAGTTTTACGATCCTAAAAAGTTCTAAATTAAAGAAAATAAAAAAAACACTTCTTAAAACTCTTTTTATAAAATCATAAGGATCAAAACTTTCGAAAGAAGAAGAAAACAAACTAAAAATACGTTGCATGAAAATAAAATTGCGATTACAACGGCTAGAAATGAGGAGAAATCCTAAGCTAAACAAGTTATAAAAGCTATAAAATGAAAACAATAAAAGAAAAGCACAAAAAAGGAACAAAAAATTACATAGAGTAGGGTGCATAAATGAATTCCAAGCTATGCAAAGAGAGAAAAGCTTACATTTTATTAAATAGAAAACAAAGAGATTACATAAAAACAAAAACAAACACTAAGGAGGGGGGAGAAATTCCCTTACATAGCATGAGAAGCCATTTGGGCACCACCTACCCTAAGGAATTTTGTCAAAAAGTGGACAGAAAAAGCTTACAGAAAGCTTTTATTTATAGACAAATTTTTCAGGTGTGACACGCCCTAGTCACGGGCGTGACAGGGGGCATGTTAGTCAGAGGCGTGTTTGACTTTGCAACTTCGGCGAGCTAGCTTCGTTCTAGAAGGTTTGGGAAGGTGACACGTGCCCATCACGGGCGTGACGGGGGGGGGGGGGGCGTGACTAGGTAGCTGGCTGGAAGAAATCAACTTGATCTTTGCTGGCTGGAAGCGTTGAGTGCCGACATCGATTCGGGCGTGACAGGCTCGGACACGGGCGTGACATGATCGCGTTGAGTGGTGAATAGTAAAATCGTTAAGTGTCGAGTTGACGGCGTTGAGTGTGATGGCGTTGAGTGTTGTCACGGGCGTATCGGGCTATATCACGGGCGTGATAGGTAAAATTTTGACTTTTTCTGAAAAATTTCAGAAAACAAAAATAAAGTAATTTAGAATAATTTTTACAAAAAAGAAACAAATTATTAAACAAAAACAAACAAAAAAAGGCAAAAATAAAGTAAAATGACTAAATAAACATACTATAAAATAGGTATTTTTACAACTCATCAAATAATACCTTTTACAAATCAAGAGTCTTCATGTTCTTCTCTTCCAGTACCATTGCTAAGACACTTAAGCATCATCTGTCTAAAGCTCCTAGATCATGTCTCAGTTGAAGACGTACTCACCCTATGCAAAGCTTCCCAGCCTGAACCCTTCTACATCTCAGGGGGAGCTTTGACAACATCTTTGAATCCACAAAAGTCTTCTCAGTTGTACTTTGAGAAAGAGAACACAAAATCACTCTCTCATCCCCACCTTTTTAGAGGGTTTTAATTCCCTTCAAAATAATTCTGGTTCACAAGTCTCCTTCCAAAATACTTGAGGGTTGGTTTTTGGGCACCTGATCAAAAGCTCATTGGTGGCAGTCATCTGATCAAAATCTATAATGGATTCCTACCAAGGGTGGTAGAAGAGCGGATGTACCCAGTTGGGGAATCACTATAAAATTCTTGTGTAGTCTTGTTAAGCATTTTGTGTTCTTGTGTTATTGTGTTGTGGTTAGATTAGCTTAGTTTATTTGCTTTTATATTTTCTATAAAAAGAATTTTTATAACTCTATCCCCCCCATAGAGTTATTCAGAGTTTATCACCCCCTTTTTCTTTCAAGTTTGATAATATCAATTCTCATGTTGTATTTGAACACATCTTATTTTTTGTAGAGTGTGTAGGTTTACATGTTCCAGTAAAGCAAGAAAACTCTTTTCTGGCACCTACCGCCTAGTGGTAGTAGTTACTGTCGGGTGGTTGCTTGGATTAATTGAAATGGCACTCGGGTATCTATCGCACCGCACTATCTCTACCGCCTGCGTTAGCCTGATGATTTATTTCAGCCAGGCGCTCGGGATGCTATCACGCCAGGCGTTAACTTTTAATTGCGGCACGCTAGCACACTCAATGCTTGCTGATACTGAGGCGTCGAGATCGAGCTATCGCCGAGCGATAGCTTTTTACTATGCAACGCTATCTCACTCAATGCTCGTCTAGTGCATAGAGTGCGTCGAGACAACTGGGTTAATGTCAGGCGATACCTTCCTACTGCGTTGCGCTTGCACGAAAAAGAGGAAAATATTCTTTTTGGATATTTTCCTAAATTTACAGGACAACAATATCCATTAAGCACGTCGACCTACCATCAGTCGCTAGATCTACCGCCGGCGGTAGACTATTTTCGAAAAAATGTATAAAAAGCTTTGTTTTTTATTCTAGAGACAAGGAGACACCTATTCTCAAGCTTAGGGTTCGTGTGTCACAATTGGAGCACAGAAACACCGTCTCTGTCAAAGGAAAAGAAAAAACCTCCCTCCCGTTCATGCACGAAGATCTCCAATGAGTCAAAGACATCACCGACTATGAGGAGTCGATCGTTTGCATCCACACAAAGATCTCAAGAACCAGTCACAGATCGCTCAACGGAGAAATCGTCTTGAGGGAGATTCAATCTAAATTCATCTTTAATTTGTTATACTTGTTGTACTTTTCTCTTTTCCCTATTTTTGTGGTGAGGAAAATTGACGGGTGAAGGTTGTCAGAATCCGTGGAGGATTCCATGAGAAATAATCTCGACGAAGGGACGTCTAGATTGGGGGATCTAACGGGGCTCTAAGACACTTCCTTTTGTGATGGTGAAGAACAGACTCAAAGAACTTTCTCGGAGGGAATAGGGAGAGAGCTAACCGGTCCAAGTAGTAGGTCGGAATAGTAAATGAAAAGATTCTTGACTTTCAGCACCTCCGATTTTCGACGTCATGGAAAGAAAGTTTTTGTAATTGTAAAAGCACTCATTGATTTAGTTTGTATAAAATTCATTTGATGTTCTATTTACTTGCTTGTAACATTGTGGTTGTTAGCCAGTAATACTCTAAAGGGTGAATAGATCTCCAAGGTGGAATTTGCCCATGAAAATGAGGTATGTGACCTACCGCCACGTGTTAGCAAGCTACGCCCTGCGGAAGCTTCCAAAACTAGTTTTCTCTAGACGAAATAATTCGAACTTTTTTAATTAATGCTCAAAACCTTATTCACCCCCCATCTAAGGTTGGCCACTAGATCCAACAAGTGGTATCAGAGCGAGGTTACTTTAGAAAGGATTAAAATCCTGAAGTAAGAAGTCCAACACGATTCACAGTTTCCCTGAGGGAGAAGGTGTGAGAAGACCTCCACTATATATGGGGAGTGACTACAGTCACAGGAGAATGTGAATGAAAATCATTTTAATGACCCAAAACAAGGACATTAGGGCCATGGTCAAAACAAAATACACTACACCCACTATGACTGTAGGTGATACCATCTTAGTCAAATTGTAGGATAAATGGGATGACGTTGATAAGTTGAGATGTACCAACATTGTCAAAGCCATAAACTCGCTATTATGAGCATTGGATAAACTAAATTTAAAAGAATCTGTAATTGTGAAACTGAGTAAGATATTTGGCGTTTACTTGAGCTTACTCATGAAAGTGCCTCGCAGGTGAAGGATTTGAAGTTGTTCCGACTCGAATCTGAATACCAACAATTCCAGATGGAGATAGACAAAGAGGTGGACATCATATATACCAGCTTCACCAAGATTGTCAACGCCTCAAGATCCCTCGGGAAGAGCTACTAAAATTGAGATCTGGTGAGGAAGATCATGTGATCTTTGCCTCCACCTTTTAACCCGAAGGTGACTGATATTGCTTAATCACACGATATCAACACCCTAGAGATAGAGAGACACATTAGAAACCTTAAGACACATGAGCTCGAATTAAAGATAAAAGATGAGGAATATCCTAGGGCAAAAAAGAATAAGGGGTTAACTCTGAAGGCTACAAGGGATAGGAAGGATGCTGAAGAAACTGGGGACGAAGAAGAAGAAAGCTTCTATATTCGAGAGTTCAGGAGGTTCATGAAGAATCCCAAGAGGTAGAGAAAGTTAAGAAATTCTTGAAGAAAGGTGTTGAAGAAATAAGGAGTTGGAACAAGCCGTCAAAGGAGACAGAGAGTGATGATGAGAAGTCTTTACCCGAGTGTTACCACTGTCACATCCCGGACACCTAAAGAGGGAATGCCCAAGGATTCAGAAGGAGGAAAAGGAGAAACAAAGCCGACACAAGGGAAAGAAGAAGGTGTTAAAGGCGCTAACATAGGACGAAGATAGATCAGACGAGTACAGCGCCTCCAACTCAATTTGTGAAGACGAAGTGAATCTGTGACTCATGGGGAGGAATAAGTAGGAGTCAGAAGATGAGTCCAGTTTCCAGATCGATACTAAGGTAACCCCACCCTCTTATAGTGAACTTCTTGAAATTTATGAATAACAATGTGATAAGTTAGATAGTGTTATACTTGAGAAAAAGTCCATTAGAAATGAAAACAAGAAAATTAAAAAGGACTTAGAAAATATAAAGAGTGAATTAATAAAAAGCGGCAAAGAGAAGACCGAGTGCCTAGAGTGTCCTCCCTTGATGGCAATGATCGAATAACTAAAAGTAAGTCTCTCCAAGGCATCGTTAAAAATGAATAATCTTAATAATGAAAGGAATGACTTGGAGAAAAGAGTTCAAATATCTCTTGTTAAAATAGATGAAGGTAAAAAACAATTCGCCAATCAGTGCGTAATTCTAGTCACTGAAAACACAGCCCTAAAGGTGAGGATCCATGATCTTAACTATTCTATCCAAAAATTTGGAATAGGGAAAAAATCTCTGAATATGTTGTTGGGAGAACAGTGTCATGGATCTGGATTATTTGGACTAGAATACGTAAGTCCAACGCTACCACCGAGCGGTAATCACTTTCAAGCTAAGCCTAAAACGAATTATAAAAAAATCATAAAATAAGGTCAATAATTCTGAAAGGCTATCCCCATCCCCAAGCATGAGCGCCAAGAACACGATAAATACAGCATCCACTACTTATACCTTGTGCAAGCTGTCAAAGGTTTGGTCACACATTCGACTCGTGTCTGAGGAAAGGTGCCAAGATAACTATGCAAGCCTATATACCAAAGTCTTCTATATATTGAATGAGTGGGACAACTTAGGTAACAAGATCTATACCCTCATCTTCTTTTTAGGTGCGTTGGAAGTCTAAGGACAAGAAGAACGTGTGGTACTTGTTCTTTGGGTGCTCCAAGAACATGACAGGAGATAAAGACAAGTTCCTTAGACTAGAGAAGAAAAAGGGGGGAATGGTGACGTTCGGGGACAACAATAAAGGACATATTCTTGGAATCAACACTATAGGTAACAAAGCATTATCAATTTCAAATGTATTATTTTTAGATGGACATAAGAATAATTTAATCTCAATCAGTCAACTATGTGATAAAGACATGAATGTTATATTTGAATCCTCTCCAAACACTTGCAAGATTTTAGATGCTAAAACTAATAGTATTTTACTTACTGCTCATAGAACTCATAATGTTTACACTGTTAGTTTTGAAGATATATCTACCTATGATTTGAAATGCTTAGTTACCAAGAATGAGGTATTAGATCTTTTGCATAAGAGACTAGGACACTCAGGAAGTAAAATAATTGTCAAACTATAAAAAAATGAACTGGTTCGTGGACTCCCAAAATTAAGCGGTAGTATGAACTCCTTATGCGCTCCATCTCAATAAAGAAAGAATTATTAAAACAACATTCAAAAGAAAAAAGTTCATTTCCATATCTATACCACTTGAACTCATTCATATAGATCTATTTGGTCCTCTTAGTACATATAGTCTAGGTGGAAAATGATACACGTTTGTTCTCATAGATGATTACTCCCGTTATTGTTGGACGATCTTTCTTGCAAATAAATCTGACACATTTTGTGAATTCACAAATCTATGCACAATACTTCAAAATGAGAAGAAACTAAAAATAAAATGCATACGGTCAGATTATGGGGGGAGTTTGAGAATGAAGACTTCACAAATTTTTGTAATGATCTAGGAATAAAGCACGAATTCTCCGCCACACGCACTCCACAATAGAACGGGGTAGTAGAAAGAAAGAATCATACACTTCAAGAACTAGCATGCACACTACTCGCCGAGTTCTGCTTGCCTCAATATTTTTGGGCAGAACCGGTTGACAAAGCAATCTATGTAATGAACCGGATCATGCTTCACCCCATTATTAAGCGAACTCCATATGAGCTATATTTCAATAAGAAACCCTCTATGTCATATTTTAGAGTCTTTGGCTGCCCGTGTTACATTCAAATAGCTTAGGAAAATTTGATGAAAAATCAAACCTCAACATCTTCTTAGGATACTCGAGTTCAAGTCGTGAATATAGGGTTTATAATAAGATAACCTTTGTTGTTGAAGAATCGGCTCACGTGCACTTTAACGAAAATACACCAACTAAATAATCTAGGCTGAATGAAGAGGAAGTTGATGAAGATGTGAGGTTAAGAGATAAGGGTGAGGAGGGAGAAGTGGAGGTTGATGTTCTAACTCTTGTAGAAGGATATTAGCCTCCAAGCACTCTAAACTTTTCGAAACAACATCCACGAGAACTAGTTATAGGAGTGCCCTCATAAGGAGTTAAAACTTAGTCGGCCATGCAAGAGTCCTTCTCAAACCTATGTTTCTTATCTAAAATTGAATCTAAGAACATCTCAGAAGCTTTTAAGGATGAATCGTGGTTCATGGCTATGAATGAAGAATTAAATCAATTCGAGAGAAGTAAGGTCTAGGTATTAGTGGAGCATCCTCATAGCCATCCAGTAATCTATTTGAAATGGGTATACAATATTATACTCGATGGTGATTCTAGGATAACTAGAAATAAGGCTTGATTGGTGGCACAAGGTTACTCACAAATAGAGGGTGTGGATTTTGTTGAATCATTTGCACCAGTTGCACGTCTTGAATCCATTCGTTTGTTTCTCGAGTTTTTGAGTTATTAACAATTTAAATTATACCAAATGGATGTTAAGAGTGCATTCTTAAATGGATATATTAAGGAAGAGGTGTATGTCAAACAACCACCTGGGATCAAGAACACTAACTACCAAAATCACATATATAAGTTAGTGAAAGACTTGTACAGACTAAAGCAGGCACCCCATGCTTGGTATGATATGGTCACAAGTTTTCTCCTTGAACATGGTTTTAGGATGGGTAGTGCGGACACCTCTTTGTTTGTGAAGCAAAAGAATCCCGATCTAATTCTTTTACAAATTTATGTGGATGATATCATTTTTGGGGCCACAAATGAAAAATTAAGCAAATAAATTGTCACTTTGATGCAATCTAAATTTGAAATGAGCCTAGTTGGGGAGCTAAAATATTTCCCTGGATTTTAGATTTATCAACGTAATGATTGAATTTTTATAAGTCAATCGAAATTCATAAAAGATATGCTTGTGCGATTCGTCTTTGAAAATCTGAAACAAGTCAAAACTCCAATGAGTGCTTCTCTAAAATTAAGAAAAGATGAAAGTGGAATTTCGGTGGACCAAACTGTATTTAGAGGAATGATTGGATCACTACTGTACTTAAGTGCGTCTCAGCCCAATATTACATTCACAGTGTTTCTTTGTGCTAGGTATCAAGCCGATCCTAAAGAACCTCACTTCAAAGCAGTCAAACATATCTTTAGGTACCTTATAGGCACCCAAAAACTTGGACTGTGGTACCCCCACACCACTGACTTCACACTCCATGGGTTCTCATAATCTAATTACGCTGGATGCTCAGTTGATCGCAAGAGCACAAGTGGTACCTATCACATCCTAGGTCTGGCACAAGTCACATGGTCAAGTAGAAAACAAAATTATGTTGCCCTCTCTACTATGGAATCAGAGTATATTACCTAAGGAATTTATTGTGCACAATTCCTTTGGATGTCATAAACATTAGAGGACTTTTGCATATTCTTTAGGAACGTTAACCTTAGGTGCGATAACAAGAGTGCCATAGAGTTGACAAATAATCAAGTACATCACTCACGTTCCAAATATATATACGTTCGTCATCATTTCATTCGAGATCACATTAAGAAAGAGAATGTTAAAGTAAGTCTCATTGGAATCGACGATCAACTAGTTGATATCTTCACAAAACCCCTCCCTGATGCTCGCTTTTCGTTACTTCGACTTGAGCTGGGCGTTTTGGATCTCTCTACCTAGTCATGCTGCATCACCAACTGTCATTGGGGCTTCTTTTCATTTTTCTTCAGTTCTGTGAGTTACCACCACGAGGTAGCCTTAGCGTCGACGGTACGTTTTTTGTTTGCTTCTTTTTGCTTCTGTTTATTTCTATTCTTTCATTCGTTGTCTTTAAATAAAAAATAAAATTTTTTTATAAATATCCCACAAAAATCTAAAAACATATCATATTCTTCGTTTGTTTGGATTGTTCGCTTTGTTTATATTTTGTCAAATCAGAAAATAAAAAAAATTATATAACCCCAAAAAAAAATTTGTGGATCATTCGTTCCTAGGACACACATGGCTCGAACCTAATGCACAATGATTACGTATAATATTTGATTTTTGATCATTAATCTCTATGAACAATGTCTAGTTTTGTTAAGATGTGTCAAATCTATAGTTTCTTAGCTATTAAGTGTGAGTAGATTTGTTAGTGTATGTTGAATACGCATCTAGGTATGTGTGATGAATTATGTAGCATAATGACTTTACACTGTTCACACATCACTTGAAGGAGCACTCATGCAGTAAATATATGCTTACATAATATAACTCATGATATTGTGTCTAACACGTTATAAATAACTTGAATAATAAATGTCAAGATATATATGTGTTTATATAAAGGTTATAACGTTGGGCCAAATCTCCAGCGGTCAAGTCTTGTGTATACAAGTTAAAGTGTATTTATCTATGTGGGTAGATTTCGATTGATTCGGGGTCCTTGAAATCAAAACTTTAAATTGATAGTACAAAACTCATAAATGAAAAAAAAAGATTAAAAAATATACAATCAACTAATATGTCAAGGATCCCCCCTAAGCTCTACCCATTCCTCCTGATAAATCTTTATGAGCATTGTGTGGATGAGCACCTTGGTCAAAATAATCGTCTCGATCTTGTGCAAAAACTGAACCTTAAGCTTAGTGCCCCTAGTTCTAGTTTTGGTATGACATATGGATATGTTACGTTATTTTTCACTTTATTTCTCTTGTGATAACATAGTAAATTATTGAGATAAAACATGTAATAAAGGTTATTTCTACTTGATGTTTTCTCTTTTGATTCTATACTTTCACACATCATTGCTCCAACGCTTCTATGGATAAGAATCGTACTGAAAGTGCATTGTATGTATATAGCACATAAGTACTAGTGTATGATTTCTACTCTTGACTCGTACAATGTTATAGTGTGTTTAACTCTATAACTCTCTTAGCATTGTACTCTAAATTATTGTGTGATGTGTTGAACCTGTGCTGTCCAATTGTTTTTACTCTGAAAACTTATTTAAATTGTTTCTGTGTATTCTGCTCATATGTTATACTTGTACGCTTTATATTCTCTGATTTATGTTTCGTAACCCTTATTATAGTTTGCCTCTCGATTTACTTTTTATAATGTGCACTATTTTATATCTTTATCATGCTCATCATATATTATAATTTTTTTCGTACATGCGTATGTGTCTTGTGGTCTAGCAAATCCCACTTTCGATAATATCAAATGGGGATAATAAAATGTTCATCAGTCATGGTTTATGGAAGCTCACATGTAGGGGGAGCTTGTTACACTATGTTCATGTAAATAGGGGGAGCACGAAGAACACGCATATAGGGGGAGTGCGTGTGTAGGGGAAGTTATATGTAACCTAAATCCTGACCTTTCTAACAATTATCTCTTATTTGCATTGTATCATGCATCTCATTATTATATCTCATGAACGGGATTTGATATTATCAAAAGGGGGAGTTTGTTGGAGCTGACAGTTTATATATCCTAAGTTAGATAATATCAATTCCTATGTTGTATTTTATCACATCTTGTGTTTGGTACAGTGTGCAGGTTTACAGGTTCCGGCGAAGCGAGACAACTTTCTTATGGCACCTAGAGCAGAGCGGTAGCAGTTACCTCCGGCAGTAGCCTGAATTAATTGACATGGCGCCCGAGTTGCTACCGCGCCGTGCTATCTCTAACACCCACACTAGACTTAGGATTTATTTCATCCAGGCGCCCGGGATGCTACAACACCATGCATTAACTTCTTACCGCGACGCGATAGCTCACTCAATGCTCGTCGAGACTAAGGCATCGATACAGATCCACCGTCGAGTGATAGCTTATTACCGCACATTGCTATCTCAATGAATGCTCATCGAGTGCGTCAAGTGAATTGAGATGACTGGGCTAATGCCAGATGATACCTTCCTACCGCACTGAGGTAGCATGAAAAAGACGATAATATATTTTTTGGATATATTTCTAAATTTGCTGGACAGCTGTCAACATCAAGCGCGTCGACCTACCACCGGGCGGTAGCCAATTTTCGAAAACATATAAAGCTTCATTTTTCGTTCCAGACACAATGAGACACCTATTCTCAAGCCTAGGGTTTGTATGTCGCCTTCAGAGCACTGAAACACTTTCTCCGTTGAAGGAAAAAGAAAACCACCTCCCTCCCGTTCGTGCATGAAGATCTCTGGCAAGCCAAAGACAACAACGACTATGAGGAGTTGATTGGTTGCATCCACACGAAGATCTCAAGCACCGGACAAGGATCGCTCAATGGAGAAATCATCTTGAGGGAGATTCAATCTAAATTAATCTTTAATCTTTTATACTTATTGTACTTTTCTCTTTTATGCGTTTTATGGTAAGGAAAATCGACCGGTGAAGTTCGTTGGAATCCTGGGAGGATTCTATGAGAAATCAAACCGGGGAAGGGACGTAAAGATCGGGTGATCTAGAGGGGCTCTAAGACACTTCCTTGTGTGAAGGTGAAGAGCTGGATCGAATACTTTCTTGGACGGAAAGGGAGAGAGCCAACCGGTCCAGGTAGTGAGTCGATATCAAAAATGAAAAGATTCTTTACATTCACCGCCTCCGATCTCCGGCATCATGGAGACTAAGTTTTTGTAATTATAAAAACACTCATTGATTTAGTTTGAATAAAATTCATTTGTTGTTCTCTTTACTTGCTTGAAACGTTGTGTTTTTTGCCGGTGATACTCTAAAGGGTGCGTAGATCTCCAAGGTTGAATTTGCCCAGGAAAATGAGGTATGTGACCTACCTCCGTGTATTAGCAAGCTAACGCCCCGCGATAACTTCCAAAACTAGTTTTCTTTGGACGTAAAAATTCAAATTTTTTAATTAACGATTAAAACCTTATACACCCCCCACTAAGGTTGGCCACAAGATCCAACAAGGTTAGCGCGAGGAGTTTTGTTACTAACCATTTCATGGGCCTTTCCTACAAGCGGTTATTAAAAAGCCAAAGCAAGCTAGAAAGGCAACTTGCTGAAATGGAAGAAGAAAATGTGAAGCTAAAAGAGGAGAAAATGGTAAGTTACCACCTTATGTTCTTGCGGTAACCATAATAAAGCCACAAACCCTGATCTTTCTTTTCCTTTTGATGCACTTACGATAAGTGCACCGCTTGCATAAGTAATATAAAACGGGGAGGCTTTCCCAAGTATCGAATCTCTCAAGGAACACTGCAAGGTGGAGTGGTATTTCAGGGTGGACTTGAGATTGAATTCCTAAGGGGTTTGCTTTTTGTTACAATAAAACAAAAGCTAATTAAATATACTCCTATGTAGGCTGCTATGCGCTGCTTCGCTCAGTGGAATGGAAGAGTAGGCAGGCGTAGGGAGTGAATGGAATAGCGGATTGAAGGTCGCAAACACATCATTGCAACGCGCGCCACAAACAAACGCTAGTCTGACAATACTCACTTCTGTGGCGGGGGGAAATACGGGCGCTACTCAAGCAACTAAAGAAGTAAAACAAAATAGAATCACATATTCAAGAAATAACTAACGCTCACTACAAAAGTACAACATCATCTACATATGAAGATTTAGCCACACATATACAACAACAAAGCATGAACAAGTCAAGAAATCGACCAAATCTGAAGGCTCGTTGAGGAGTTGCGGAAGGAATTGTCGGGTTGTATGTCTGTATCCAAGCTCGGTCCTCAAGTACGTTCGGTGTAGAGAAGGCTGCCACAACCGTCCAATGGAACAGTCTTCTTCGTATCAAGATACAGAAGCAGGTCGCAAGCTTCCCTTTGCTTGTTGTCTATGGGGAAAAACTTGTAATGGAGCTAATAGATGAAGGAGAAGGCCGAGAGTAAGCACCGGCGAGAGGTAAGCTTCTCAAGCTAGGACGGAGCTTCTCTCCTTAGTTGAAGATGAATGGCAGAGGTGCAACGACGGAGCTTTGCCCTAATACGGCGCAGGTATGGCTGAAAACATTTTTTTATCCCCCTTTTAATGGACAGAAATCTGCGCTTTAAATAGAAGCAGGTCAAAAAAATGGTCACGCACGATTAGGCGCACGACCGTGCGTTAATCGTGTGTTAATAACGCGCAGAAAATGTCCTGCAAGGAAGATGCGTTGACCCGTACTTTTTACATGCGCACGGACGCTTCCACCCGTGCGTGAAGGAAAACACACGGGTAACGACAGAGCGGTAAAAACATGATAACAAAGAGGAACCGTGTGTTTTACTCACCCACAGGCACGTAGGGTCGTGCGTGAAAGAAAATGCATGATTAACCACAGAGCGCTGGAACTCAGAGAATAATATGCAGACCGTGCAATTCCTTCTCGCACGGTTTGGCCAAAACTGCGTGGGAACAAAATGAACGGGTAGAGACAGATGTACCCAAGAATGCAATGTATAATACATGATTACACTGAAATAGTGCGTGAAGAAATTCGCATGACCGTGCATTTTACACAAGAGCTGGAAATGGAATTCCGGACATCCCGACCACCGACACCGCAGTTAATTCCACTGAGGCATAGCCCCCAAAGGCTCCAAACAAACGTATAAAACAACCGAAAAGAAATATGGGGAGCACAATGTGATTACCCCTGACAACAGAATGCGTAATTGCATACCCTCGGGCCAAAGCGGTGCATAATGTGGTCATTGACCGATCGAAGCAAATATAACCGATTACCGGTTGAAATATAGTACACAAGTGAGAAAATAGGCACAGATGAGTCCAAAAAACCCTATAAATATCGGACTCATCATACCACCAGACTTAAATATTTGCTCGTAACGAGCAAATCATCACTCTGTGGACTAGAAAACAGTTAGCTAGCTTAGTAATTTCAAAATAAAGTATTGCGAGAAATCAAATACATCATGGGCATAGAAAATATAATAGATGAACTTTTTAATTATACTATGGAGTTTATATATTTCGACAGGCATAAATAGATATTGTATCCATTCAAAATTAGAATACTGGAGAATCATTCGGTCATACATAGGAAGAAACTAGGCTGGCCACTGAGGTGAGCATTCCCAAAGACCAGGGCTCGGGATCACCTCCAAAGAAATCCCTCAATGTCGGGGACCATACGCTTGCCCGTTCACACTCTCTCCACCGCGCTAGCTTGACTCAAGCGTGAATCTGTAGGGATTTAGGATAATAATGGGGCTTGGGTGTACACGTAGGTAAAGATGCACAAGTGTAAAAATGATGGCTACGCACAACCGAAATGAGCTCATACAAAAGAGTATCCTCAAACTTACAAAAATTGCAAGTGCACCACATCACCAGACTTGAACTTGACGACAAGGGTGTGTGCACTACCTACTTCCTTAGCAATAATACAAATGGAATTTCCAATTACACTTCTAATTTCACAACAACAACCATTTTTTTACACTCTTTATTTTTCTTTTTCCCTTTTTTATTAATTCTTAGATAACAACACATTGAGCACAAATTAACAAGAAAACTCCACCTCACAAACACATAACGACACCATAACAACATCCCAAATGTAATAAGTAACATACTAATAGCTCGAGATAGGGGTGCGCTACTGGGAAAGGCTTTTAGGCTTTGGTGATGTGGAGTAGGGCTAAATCAACAGGTGGGATAGGCACAACATAAGCTAATAAGGATTAACATTAGGACGGGGTACAAGGCTCAACCGGGCCAAAATGATGACCTACCTCACTCCTTGACTAATCATGCACCAATGCTTCGAGAGTAGCTTGGGGCTAGTTATTATCAACCGAAAAAGATGATCCTTCCTCCTGACTCGAATAATTCGAGGCTAATGACGACCACACGCATCCCCACACAACCATTCGATTTCTCCAAATTCAACATTTTTGAGAAGTACAAACAATATTTACATCTGCAGAAAAAGTATAAATTTACGAGCATAGAGAAAAATTAAATCTATTACACAGACCATGAGTACCTAATTAAGAGCACTGCACGGGTCTCTTACTACTCTATCCTAAAATCCTAAGACAACATTACTATTTTAATGTTTACAAAAAAGAAACACATTTAACTCGAGCTGAGCGCGTGGATAAGATCGCGCACATGTGGGTGTAGGTGCATAATGCGGATGAGATTTCATTAAACAAAAAAAAATGTGTTTTTGGTATGCAAGTGATAGCGGGGCATGTGCACAGGTAACCCGCATAACTCTCCCCCACCATACTTAATCTAAACAACCTATCAAAGATAGGCAATAAAAAAATGAAATATAAGTTAGGGAAGAGGGGTTACCCCATGCTCAGCAAATGAGCATTCCAGAAGACGTTAGAAAGCTCGAGGCTACACCAGCAAAAATTTCACTAACTCCACCGCGCAAGGGAAGGGAAACCTGCAAAAGAGATCTAGCACAACATGTATACACTATGACAATAACATTTTTTTTAAAACAGTAAAAATAACTAACAACACCTACTCCTAGATAAGTATTGGGGTTATTGTCCTCCCAGCACGACTTATTCGGATAACGAAAAGTCCTAGCTGATTGGCCTATGAAATAAAAGATGCACAGGTAACTAGCCAAATATCTGTTGCGGTAGCAAGTACCGATACCGACATAATGCAGTTACCCCTCTAACTAAATAATAATACCTGCCCAACATAGGTAAAGTAAAAAAAAATAAGAAGAGGAGGAGCACTGGTCCTCGCTCATCTCATCACAAGCTAAATCCTTGCCTAGCAAGGCGTCGTCCACCGCAGGTCCGCAGGACGCGATGACGACGTCAGGGGCTTCCACTGCGAAGGAGGTAGGAAACTTATCGCACAAGCAGATGCACTCGCCGTTGGCATGAGCATAAGGCCCTTTGTCATCCAATGTACTCATGGAGACTCAACCAGTACAGGCTAGGATAATGAAGGGGGGTTAAGTAATAAACGAGAGGAAAAACTAAAATACGCAGAATATGGGAGAGTGATTTCGGTATCACTCTCAGCAGGATCCAAGCACACATCATCGCCGGTATCATATGAGTCGTATTGGGGGGAATCCAAGAACTTGAGATCTGCGGTGGTAAGAGGGGCAGCCTCGTCCAATAAGGTGGTGCAAACCTCCACATCAGAAAGGGGATATTCCTCTTCCCACTGCGGTGCGTCATAGCGTTCCGAAGATCCACATTCTCTGTCGGAGATAGTAGAGTCCTCATCCCACTTCGGCGCATCCTCAGGCACCGAATAACCCACGAATACAACATCACCAGCCGACTCACACAAAAAGGAGTAGAATGATCAAGAAAAAATTGCGAAGGTGCAAAACTGCTCTCGAAACAAGGCATTGAATGAGTAAGCCCCCTCGTAAAATATCCGCTGACACCTCCACATCGATGGGAACAATCTTTTTGTCCCATACACGAGTGCCCATGTGTCCCTAATCCTCTTTTTGCTAGCTAACACTAGAGTGATCATCATCACTCAAGGGAATCTCATAAAAAGGAAGCGAGGGACCCATTAAAAATCTATATGCGGCGAGAGATTCTTTGGTAATCTCAACGGGCAAAGAACGAGCAAGATGTGCGATGTCAGTATATGGGCCCGACAACACCCTGGTAGGCCTGTCCACAGTAGTCCTCTGTAAACAGGGGGTTGCTACGCACACGCCCTTAGAGGGAGAAGGCTTGCACAAATGAGGGAAATCCTTCAACATGTGGCTTATACCTTGTCATAGCAAACACCTAATACTATTCTCGACATTTAAAAAAGCCAAGACGTCGACATATCGCCGCAAAGTATCATAGAGACAGCACTCAGCTACACAATACATTGCGAACAAAAATATTTGATGTAAGGGTGCTAGACAACTTAGAATAGAAAAAATACATGGACCTGCTTTCTAAGCCAAATATCAGAAAAGGGAAAAAAAGCAAAAGAAATGGTAAGCAACAAAAATAATAAAAAGAAAACAACAATCACAAGACCTCCTTTCAAAAAACTCACACGACAGTGTTCTCTGGCAACAACGCCAAACACTTGATGCGCTTACGGCAAGTGTACCGCTCACAAAAGTATTATAAAATGGGGATGCTTTCCCAAGTATCGAATCTCCCAAGGAACACCGCAAGGTGGAGTGGTCTTTCAAGGAGGACTTGAGATTGAAGTCCTAAGGGGTTTGGTTTTAGTTACAATAAAATAAAAACTAATTAAATCTACTCCTATGAGCTACTTTGCTCAGTAAAAAATATATATATATTATAAAAAAAGAATAAAACAAAAATACCGCTCGCATAAGTATTATAAAATGGGGAGGCTTTCCCAAGTATCGAATCTCCCAAGGAACACCGCAAGGTGGAGTTCAAGGAGGACTTGAGATTGAAGTCCTAAGGGGTTTTGTTTTAGTTACAATAAAATAAAAGCTAATTAAATCTACTCCTATGAGCTACTTTGCTCAGTAAAAAAAAATATATGTAATAAAAAAGAAAACAACAAAAATAAAATTAAAAAAATAAATAAAAAATAAAAATTAAAATAAAAAATAAAAAATAAAAATAAATAAAAATAAATAAAAAAAAGAAAAAAAAAGAAAAAAAAGAAAAAAAAATATTTATTACAAAATAATAATAAAAACAAAATTAAAAGATAATAAAAAAATAATGATACTTCCGCGTCGACGGGAACAATCTCCCCATGTCCCTTTACGGTTGTTTTATATGTTTGTTTGGAGCCTTTGGGGGCAATGCCTCAGTGGAATTTACTGCGGTGTTGGTGGTCGGGATGTTCAGAATTCCATTTCCAGCTCCTGTGTAAAATGCACGGTCGTGTGAATTTCTTCATGCATTATTTCAGTGTAATCGTGTGTTATACACAGCATTCCTGGGGAGATCTGTCGCTACCCGTGCGTTTTGTTCCCGCAAGGTTTCGGCCAAACCTTGCGAGAAGGAATCGCACCGTCTGCATATTGTTCTCTGAGTTCCAGTGCTCTGTGGTTAATCGTGCGTTTTCCTTAATGCACGGGCATACACGCACGGTTTCTCTTTGTTATCCTATTTTTCATCGCTCTGTCGGTACCCGTGCATTTTCCTTCACATACGGGTGGAAGCGTCCGTGCGCGAGTAAAACACACGGGTCAACGCATCTTCCTTGCAGGCCATTTTCTGCGCGTTATTAACGCACGGTTAAAGCACGGTCGTACGCCTAACCGTGCATGACCATTTTTCTACCTGCTTCTATTTGAAGAGAAGATTTCCATCCATTAAAAGGGAGGGGGAGAAAAAAACATTTTCATACATACATGTGCCGTATTAGGGCAAAGCTCCGTCGTTCCACCTCCGCCCTTCATCTTCCACTAAGGAGTGAAGCTCCGGCCACGCTCGAGAAGCTTACCTCTCGCAAGTGCTTGCTCTCGGCCTTCTCCTTCATCTATTACCTCCATTGCAAGTTTTGTCACCATAGCCAACAAGCAAAGAGAAGCATGCAAGCTTCTTACGTATCATGACATGAAAAAGACGGGTCCATTGGAGGCTTGTGATAGCCTCCTCTACCCCGGACGTTGTTGAGGACCGAGCTTGGACGCGGGCAGACAACCCGACGATTCATTCCACGACTCCTCGACGGTCCTTCGGATTCTGTCGATTTCTTGACTTGTTCTTGCTTTGTTGTTATATATGTGTGGCTAAATCTTCATATGTAGATGATGTTGTACTTTAGTAGTAAGCGTTAGTTATTTCATGTCTATGTGATTCTATTTCTATTTACTGCTTTAGTTGCTTGAGTAGCGCCCGCATTTCCCACCGCCATCATAGTGAGTATTGTCGCACTGGGGATTGCTAGTGGCATGCATTGCGACGAGGTGTTTGCGACCCTTAATCCGTTATTCCCTTCACTCCCTATGCCTGCCTACTCTTCCATTCCACTGAGCGAAGCAGGTCATAAAACCTACATAGGATTATATTCAATTAGCTTTAATTTTATTGTATCTAAAACCAAACCCCTTAGGACTTCAATCTCAAGTCCTCCTTGAAAGACCACTCCACCTTGCGGTGTTCCTTGAGAGATTCGATACTTGGGAAAGCATCCCCATTTTATATTACTTATGCGAGCGGTACACTTGCCGTAAGCACTTCAAGTTTTTATATGTAGGTGTAGGTGCACAATGCGGATGAGAATTCATTAAACGAAAAATAAAAATGTGTTTTGGGTATGCAAGTTATAGCGGGGCATATGCACAGGTAACCCACATGGCTCTCCCCCACC
Organism: Platanthera zijinensis; assembly: GCA_039513925.1. Lineage (NCBI taxonomy): Eukaryota > Viridiplantae > Streptophyta > Magnoliopsida > Asparagales > Orchidaceae > Platanthera > Platanthera zijinensis. The sequence continues at coordinate 208,653,311 of CM077079.1, read as the reverse complement.
AGACTTTATCTAAACAACATATCAAAGATATGCAATAAAAACAATAAAATATAAGTTGGGGAAGAGGGGTTACCCCATGCTCAGCAAATAAGCATTCCAGAGGACGCAAGAAAGCTCGAGCCTATACCGACAAAAATTTCACACACTCCGCCGCGCAAGGGAAGGGCAACCTGCAAAAGAGCTCTAGAAAAACGTGTATACACTGTGGCAATAACAAATTTTTTTAAACAGTAAAAATAACTAACTACACCCACTCCTAGATAAGTACTGGGGTTATTTTCCTCCCAGCATGACTTATTCGGCTAACGAAAAGTCCTAGCTGATGGGCCTATGAAATAAAAGATGCAGAGGTATCTGGACGAATATCCGTCACAGTAGCGAGTATCGATACGGAGATAATGCAGTTACCCCTCTACCTAAATAATAATACCTGCCCAACACAGGTAGAGGAAATAAGAAACAAGAAGTGGAGGTGCACTGGTCCTCGCTCATCTCATCACCAGCTAAATCCTTGCCTAGCAAGGCATCATCCACCGCGGTCCGCAGGAGGCCATGGAGACAGCAGGGGCTTCCACTACGAAGGAGGTAGGAACCTTCTCGCACAAGAAGAAGCACTTGTCGTCGGCATGAGCACAAGGCCCATCATCATCCCAATATACACGTGGAGACCCAACCCACACACGCTCAGATAAAAAAGGGGGTCAAGTAATAAATGAGAGGAAAAACTTAAATACGCAGAATATGGGTGAGTGATTCCGGTATAACTCTGAGAATAGATCATCGTCGGAATCATATGAGTTGTATCGGGGGAATATGAGTACTCGAGGTCCGCGGTGGTAAGAGGGACCGCATCGTCCAATAAGGAGGTGTAAACCTCCACATCAGAAAGGAGATATTCCTCATCCTACCGGTGTGCGGCATAGCATTCCAAAATTACACATTCTCCTTCGGAGATAGTAGAGTCCTCATCCCACTTCACCATATCCTCAGGCACCTAATCACCCACGAATACGACACCACCAGCCGACTCACACAAAAAAGGAGTAGCACGATCAAGCAAAAATTGTGAAAGGGGGCAAAACTGCTCTCAAAACTAGGCATTGAATGAGCAGCCCCCTCGCAAAATCATCCGCTGACACCTCCGCATTGATGGGAAAAATCTCTTCGTCCCATAAAGGAGTGCCCATGTGTTCCTGATCCTCTTTTTGCTGGCTACCACCAGAGTGATCGTCCTCACTCAAGGGAATCTTGTAAAAAGGGAGCAAGGGACCCAAGAAAGATCTGTATGCGGCGAGAGATTCTTCGATATCTCAATGGTGACAGAACGAGCAAGATGTGCGATGTTAGTGTATGGGCCCGGCAACACACTGGTAGGTCTGTCCACAGTAGTCCTCCTTAAACGGGGGGGTTGCTGCGCACACGCCCTCAGAGGGAGAAGTCTTGCACAAACAAGGGAAATCCTTCAACATGTGGCCTATACCTTGGCATAGCAAACACCTAATACAATACTCAGCATTTAAAACATCCAAGGTGTCGACATATCGGCGCAAAGTGTCATAGAGACGACACTCAGCTATAGAATACATAGCGAATAGAAATGTTTGCTGTAAGGGTGCTACACAACTTAGAATAGAAAAAAATACACGGACCCGCTTGCTAAGCCAAAAATCAAAAAGGGGCAAAAAGAAATAAACAAAAGAAATGATAAGCAATGAAAATAATAAAAAGAAAACAACAATCACAAGAGTTCCTTTCAGAAAACTCACACGACAGTGTTCCCCGGCAACGACGCCAAAAACTTGATGTGCTTACGGCAAGTGTACCGCTCGTATAAGTAATATAAAATGGGGAGGCTTTCCCAAGTATCGAATCTCTCAAGGAACACCGCAAGGTGGAGTGGTCTTTCAAGGAGGACTTGAGATTGAAGTCCTAAGGTGTTTGGTTTTAGTTACAAAAAAAATAAAAGCTAATTAAATCTACTCCTATGCCGGCTGCTATGCGCTGCTTCGCTCAGTGGAATGGAAGAGTAGGCAGGTGTATGGAGTGAATGGAACAGCGGATTGAGGGGAAAAAAGAAAAAATTAGTGGAAGATGAAGGAAGTAGAACGGCGGAGCTTTGCCCTAATACGGCGCAGGTATGACTGAAAATGCTTTTTTCTCCCCTCCCCCTTTTAATGGACGGAAATCTGCGCTTTAAAAAGAATCACATAGACATGAAACAACTAATTCTCACTACTAAAGTACAACTTCATCTCCATATGAATATTTAGCCACGCATATACAACAACAAAGTAAGAACATGTCAAGAAATCGACCGAATCTGAAGGGTCATCGAGGATTCGTGGAAGGAATCGTCGGGTCATCAGTCTTCGTCCAAGCTTGGTCCTCAACTATGTCCGGGGTAGAGAAGCCGGTCACAACCGTCCAATGGACTCCTCTTCTTCGTGTCACGATATGAAAGATGGTTGCAATCTTCCCTTTGCTTGTTGGCTCTGGCGACAAAACTTGCAATAGAGCTAATAGATGAAGGAGAAGGCTGAGAGAAAGCACCGGCGAGAGGCAAGGTTCTCGAGCATGGCCGAAGCTTCTCTCCTATATGGAAGATGAAGGGCAGAGGTTGAACAACTGAGCTTTGCCCTAATACGACACAGGTATGGATGAAAATGTTTTTTATCCCCCCCCCCTTTAAATGGATGGAAATATGCGCTTTAAATAAAAGCAGGTCAGAAAAATGGTCACACACAGTTTGGGACACGACCGTGCGTTAACCGTGCGTTAATAACGAGCAGAAAATGGCCTGTAAGGAAGATGCGTTAACCCGTGCGTTTTACTCGCGCAAATGTGTGAAGGAAAACACACGGATAATGACGGAGCACTGAAAAACCAGATAATAAAGAGGAACTGTGCGTTTTACTCAAGCATGGGTGCGTATGCCCGTGCGTGAAGGAAAACGCATGATTAACCACAGAGCGTTGGAACTCAGAGAATTATATGCAGACCATGTGATTCCTTCTCGCATGGTTTGGTCGAAACCGCATGGGAACAAAATGCACGGGTAGCGATGGATGTCCCAAGTAATGTTGTCTATAATGCACGATTACACTGAAATAGTGCGCGAAGAAATTCACACGACCGTGCGTTTTACACAGGAGCTGGAAATGGAGTTCCGGACATCCCGACCACCGTAAATTCCACTGAGGCATAGCGCCCAAAGGCTCCAAACAAACTTATAAAACAACCGGAAAGGGACATGGGGAGCACCATGTGCTTACCCCCGATAATAGAATTTGCAATTGCACACGCTCGGTCCAAAGAGGTGCACAGCGTGGTCATGGACAGATCGAAGAAAATATAACAGATTACCGGTTGAATGCAGTGCATAAGTGAGAAAACAGGACCAGATGAGTCCGAAAAACCCTATAAATATCGGACTCATCACCATTGCAAAAAATGTATGATCCGACAAACCCAATCTTCCAAGTTGTCCTCTTCCCCTACGTAGTCAAAGGGATCGATTGATTGCTTAACTGCCTCCGAGATCTTGACAGCTTCGCGTAGGGATTTGGTGACTTCACCTTCCTTGACCTATACCCTACCATGAAAAATAAGTTGTCCGCTATAAACGGTATGGCCAATGGTAAGGATACGGTAGGTGAAGAAGAGGAAGATGAAGATAAGGAAGACAAAGAGGACGTGGATAGACAGGAAAGACAGAGCGATGGAGCCAATTCAAAGACCAGCGATCAAGAACTGGAGACCGTGCGAGCTGATGTATAGAAATCGTAGACTGAGGAGATGGGTACGTGGTTCGAGCAGTGCTAGTTATTTGCCATCTGAAGTCGACGTAGACAGCGAGATCGATTCTAGCACTCCTACATCTAAGAAGCTCAAACCAAGCGATTAGAAGTAGATTGAATTTAACTTGTTTTTTGTCTTTTGAAGAAGCAGGAAGTTTGATAATGTTAACCGCGCGGTTATACTGCTATAAGTTTTTGAGAAAGAAATGAAAATATATTTATCTTCTTCAATGCGTATTTGGTTAATTTTTGATGTGATCTTACATACATGTGTCAATTCGAGCAGTCTTATTCTTTCTTTCTTACTTCTGATTAAAAGATAATTATTGAATTAACCGCGTGGAAGTTATGCTGAAGACCTTAAATTTACAATTCTACGGCTTCATTCTTATTAGCCGTAAGAAAGAGATCCATTATCTTGGTGAATGCTTGCGAGATTATAAAAAACTAATCCTTCAAAATGTATGTAGAATATCAAGCAGAGAGGTTAGATAAGTTAACCGCTAATAAGTCACAATGATAAGTAATACAACCGAAAGGTGCTGTTAGGATGAAAACTTAGGCAGGCCGCATTTCCATTATGAGAGCATACTCAAAAGTTAGGATAGACAATCTGCGGCTTTCTTGATAATAACATAAGCATTCAAACAGATAACACAAAATACAGTTGTTAACTGCCAGATTAGCCGAGAAATAGGACGACATATTAAACAACACAGCTTCCTTGATAATATATTACATAAGCATTCAGTCAGATAACCCAAAATACTACTACTAATGGCATGATTAGCAAGGAAATAGGCCGCCTGACTGTAGAATGAACTCATATTGAGTAACCATGTACTGGCAAGTCGTAGGCCGATAAGATTGAATGATACAACTCGGCTGACTCAGGTCATGAATAATAATAGACATTATAAAATAAGCCGAATAGATAGGCCAATATATGAAACCAAAAGCTGGCAGATAAACTCAAGTTAGCCTATTAACCTAAAATGACCAATTCTAGAGATTTCTTCACCCAAAGATGATCAGTTAGGCCAGGTACGCCGTAGAGGCATGAAAACCAGATATCTGGAATAGGAGCCATTATAATACATAGAGGCTTATAGTTCCAAAAATATTGATTGTCAACAGATGTTCATCTAAATGAGTATTATTTCAATCTAACATTCGGTTGCGGCATTACAATCAGTCAATTTGTTGATAGAGAAGTATTTCTAACATATCACCAAATAAGTAACGTAGTAATCAGTAAAATTGTTCATAGTTTCTAAAAACAACCATCATAATGGATTAAGTTTTACTATTACAACATATCTGCAAACAATTTGAGCAAGGTTAACATTTAATATCTGTGATTATTTCAAGCTGGATTGCCACTACACATCTGCGAATGATTCGAGCAGTTTGTGGAGAGCCTAAGGAAGTAATATTACATTTGAATATCACCTTTAGGATAAGCATTCTCTATATCCAGACATGTTAATGGTAAAAGCAAAGTTAAAAAATAGGATTTAAATGACATATGACTTCTTATTTGCAGTGGAGAATACAACAAAAGGATAAGAACTTGAAGCTTGATTGAACTTGATTTTCGACAACTGTCTAAAAGTCTTTATCAAGATGGATGTTGGTGAGAATTGATTTGATTCTATATATATTACAAGTAATATGAACAAAGAAAAGGAAAAAGTGCAGGGAACTCCGAAGCAAAAGGGAGGTATAAGAAATATATGAAAGACAAACAAGAGACTGTTTCTATTTTGAGTACTTTTATTATTGGTAAACAGAGTCTTCGTTTGCAACATTGACTTTATCAGAGGGAAATGTGATAGAATGTCACAATACAACAAAATATTGTAATTTTCCTGCCTTCGTAAATTGGTCTGCCAGTTTCCAGAGAACCCGACAATCTTCTATGTCATGACTAATATCCTTATGATATTTGTAGAAAAGCTCTTTCTGACGATGTTTAATCTTTTATTTCATATGTCGAGATTTTTCGAACCCTGGCATACTTCGAAGAATTGGCAGGAGTTCCTTTATAGGAATATTGAACATGATAGGACATTTTCCTTTATCTGAATACTTTTCATATTTGAGTGTTTTAAGATTAAAAGATGGGATAGGACATGCTTCTATATATTCAGGTGTATCGTTCTGCTGTAGACGCTATATTGGTTTATCCTGAGGGAGAAAAGAAGACCTATAATTTCTTAATTGTGAAGCATTTTGTGAGGGATAACGATATTGATGACAAGAATTCTTCTGATGTTGCCTAGTCCTTTGATTTATAGAGGAGATGTACCTGGGGTTTATTTTTTTAGCTATTATAAACTGATTAGCTATCTTGACAAGATTTCCATAAGTCTTGGGCTCATTTTTGCTAACTTTAAATTTTAGTGGGCCTACTCGAAGTCCAATCATCAAGGCATATGTATAAGTCTTGGTGGGCATTAATGACATCAAGGGTTTCCTTCTAGAACTGGTTGATTAAATGAGCAGTCGACTCATTATCTTCCTATTTGTTTTGGAAAAGAGTTAATGGGCCTCTCTTTCGCTTCTTGAAGGTAGCAAACCTTAAGAAGAATTGCCTTCGAAGATCCACAAAGCAAGTGATTGACCGAGATGGCAAACTATAGAACCATTCTGTAGCATGATCGCCAAAGGATATTACAAGAAGCTTGCACTTGATTCCATCTGAAATAGTTATTAATGAAACATTTGATTCAAAAGCTTCCAGATGGGGAACCGAATTGCTTATCCTAGAATAAAGTGGCAGAAAAGGCTCTCTGAAATCATCAGAAACAGTATCCCAATGGATTTGTTCAATAAATGGAGAAGAGTCTTCTACTCAAAGGAAAGTGTTTGCTCTCTATAAACTTGATGAGGATATGCGGTCATGTTTGCTTTACGGAGTTCACGAGGAGGGTTGAAGCTTCATTATTACAGTCAAATGCCACACTATTAGGATTAGAACCGCCTTGTCTCTTTAGGAGATCCATTGCAGATAGCAGTAAATTATAATCGCAACTTTGGATTGGCATTTTTGGATTATTGGAGGGGTGTTCGAGGTCTTTTGGTGAATGAACCATAAAAAACATGAATTACCGAAAGAGAAAAACAAAAATAACTTCCAAACAGAGTAAATTTTGACGATTCGATGGCACAAAAAGCATCAGAATGGGGTTTTAATTCATTGGGGGACATCTTCCTCAGCCAATTCCGACAAGCTTTTAATTTTTGAGAACGGACACCCAGATCAAAAGTTATAGCCATTTTAAGTTAGTGTATATCTTAAGCTCAATCCCAACTCTTCGTTGCAATTGTTGTTCATCAACTACTAAGGATCTGAAGGCTGTGTGTTAAATTTTGATGTAAGAAATGCGTCTCTGACATAACATCTGAGTTAGGGAGCGGAGTGTTGGAACCAACAAGGTCGATTCCTCCTAAAGCTCGGAACTAAAGAGGCAGCTCACGCTTACTCCCTTAGGACTACACTCAAGGCCAAGAACTAGACCGGAGGATTCAGCAAGGAGGTCCAACCTCGTACCCGGAAGAGGCTAAAGCTCTACCCCTCCCTAGCCAATACTGAGCTAGGTGCCTTAGAAGAAGTGAAAAGAGTCGAGAAGGCTTGCCCTTCTAAGGCACCTTACCGGTCTATTTGTAGGCATCTGAACTGGGACTGCAAATAACCCACTTAAACCGTCTTGAAATTACTAGAATACCCTTGGCTAGGCCTGCCAACAGCCAAACTCCGCTGTTCTAAAGGGCTAATTGCAGACCATCCGGGGTAAAAGAGTAAAACACCCCTGGGGCCCAAAATGGTGGGCTCGGCCCTATCTGAACCGGCCTTAAACCCAAATGGCACCTGGCGAGAACTCTACTATAGGGTCCTCTCGCCTGACTAGAGGACCTCCTTTTGGCGAGAGCTTTACCCCTGGAGTCCTCTCGCGTGGCGAACTGGCCACTCGTCGTGAAAGCCTCCCCTCTCGGCACTCACTCACCAATCTCCTGCCACATGGCACTTGGGCCGTCTCGCATAACACCTCTCGCCTGGCTCTCCTTACCTGGTCCCTCTCGCCTGGCTCTCCTTTCGTGGCCCCTCTCGCCTAGCTCTCCTTACCTGGGCCCTCTCGCCTGGGCCCTCTTTACCTGGGCCCTCTCGCCTAGGCCCTCTCGTCTGGGCCCTCTTACCCGTGAGCCCCAGGTAGTACACAATCCCCGCTCTTCTCGAGGTTGTTTACAAACTCGGAAAGATAGTGCAACCGAGGCCCGTGATAGTACAGTGAATTTATTGAGGGAATATTTTGGTCTGCCCCTTGCCTAATCTATAAATATGGAAATTGCCTCCCCGCAAGGGGCTATTCTCTTTCCTCTATTCTCTTTCAGCATCTGCCCCCCATGTCTCTCAGCCAAACTTTTTGGGACCGCATCGCGGCCGTGCGCTACTGGAATAAGGCGATGATGGCGAGTCTGAACAAGATCCCTGTGCGCGCTCCTCCTTTGCTACCGGCATCCACGTCTCCTCCTAAAAATGCAAGAGTCCCTCATCCTCCTCTCCCGGCGGGAGAACCTTCTCACTCCTTCCCGGGGGGCGCATACCTCCTGCTCTAGCTAGGTTCAAAGGAAAGGAGGTAAGCCCTTCCGGCCAGTTACGATTTCCAACTACCCCATACCTTTTACTTACCACTTCTACCCAGAAAATCCCAGTGCCTCCCCATCATCCAGAGACCATTCGTATCAATGTGTCAGAGCTCTTTTCCCGGCCCCTCTTGCCTCAAGCTTCCACTCCTCCCTCCACTCCTGTTGCGAGGAGGGATGATCCCTTTACCACTCTGGGATCCACTCGCCAGTTTGGTAAGAGGCCTCACTTCTGACTCCTGCTCTCTTCTTCTCGCCGTCTTACCCTTTTGGCTCGTCCACAGGTATGAGTTTGGCCCCTGCCGAGGACTCGCTGGCTGCCGGCTCGTCGGTCGAAGATTACTCTAGGCAACTGGCCCCTTCGTCTCCTCCTCCTTTAGATGAGATCGAGAATTATCTGGGCGACCCCATGTACCCCTTAGAAATGAAGCGTAGGGTGGCCGAGATGCTGCAGAAGCATGCACGCATCATTCAGGCGCTGGAAAAAGGAAAGCAAGCCACAGACCTCCGGATCGATTGGCTAGAGGTGGAATGCGCTCGTTTATCTTCTTAGATAGATGCCGACATCGAGTTGGACCAGACGGACCCCCAGGCGATCTTGAATGACGTCAACCAACAGCTCCGTCTCGCCCGTCATGGTGTTGAGGCGGCCCACGCTTTCCATCTCCCTAGCCGCCCTCCATGCGTGAGTTGTCGTGGAGGACTATGGAGGTGTGACAAGAACTGACGAGAGCTCGGGACTTCTCTCCTCTCGCCTTTTTGACTCTTTCGTTCGCTTGTTGTAAAATGTATTGTCTGCCTCACGCCCTCTGCGCCCCTTTGAACTTACCACCCACTTCATGCGGGATTGAATCATTACTTTGTTTTATCTGTTTGCTTGGTCTGATGATTTTTCCGCTTATTTAATGGTTGCGACAGCCTCCAAATTTCTTTATGCTACATTTTTTAAATCTCGGTAAAATTTTTAATTTTGGGTAATGTTCTTCCGCCGCCTAATTGGGCTGGCGGCCCAATCTGGACTCCGCTTCCCGAGGCTCGGAGGGAGAGAGAGAAAATGCCTACCGGCTCTTGCACTTCCCCGGTACAGCTCCCTATCGGCCTATCCTCTTATTTCGGTGAGGCTTATAAATACCCCCGCTGTCAGGGCTAAAAGCACGCTTTCCTAGACATAGGCCTGTGGCTCCCTCTCGCTGATTCTCCACTTGCCAATTCTTCCCCACTCACCAATTCTCCTTCCGTCTCGCGCACTTATGGGGAAAAGAATACCAGAGGAGGGTGAGGGACGTAGACGCTACGGGAAGAGGTTCACAGACCACAATTTTTCACCAGGTTGCCTCCCTTCTGACGAGTATGAGACCTTCCGGAGCGAGTACCTGCCGGAGGGCTTTGAGTCACGCCCTCCCAAGGTTAGCGAGAGCATGAACACCTTCTATCCTGGGGAGCTCGCCTTCCCCGTCTCGCACTTCGAGGCGGGGCTCAGGCTTCCCCTCTGGCAAGAGGTGAAGCAAGTTTTGAAATACTTCGGTGTCGTGCCCGCCCAACTAAAGCCAAACACGATATCGGTTATGGTCGCATTCGCGTGCTATATGCGGCGAGAGAGGATAGAGTTATGTCTCACCATCTTCCACAAAATGTTCGTCTACCACGCCAACCAAGACGGTGTGTCCTTCTTTACTGGGCTGAGTTTCAAGGCATGCGAGACGCCAAATAAGAATCGTCATTGGCTGACTCGCTTTTTCTTCATTCGCGGGAACCTGGGCGGCGTCTCTCTCGCGCCCGTCTCACCCGCAGAAATCTTCTACGCCACCCCGCAGGTCGGCGGAACGGACAAATTTCTCTGTGAGTACCTTGCTAGGAAGAATTTCCAGGTACAGTATTTGAGATGGGGCCTTGGCTCGCTGCTTCCCGTGTTCCCTGGAGAAGGTATGCTCGACCACCCCTTCTTTTTCTTGCCTTTAACACTTTCCTTTCGATGACTTCCTTTCTCTGACTTCTTCTCCCGACTTTTCGTCTCGCCTTTACTAGGAGAGAGGAATGTGCTGGTGCACCCTCCTTACAGCAGCAACATCAAACAATCCAGGGACATGGCTCTTGCCACCATTGCGGCCGAGGCGGCCAAGGATTCGCTGACCCCTTCTCTATGGAAGAGGGCAGTCGAGGACCCGACTCCCTCTCTCCTCATCCCTTCGAATAAACTGAAAATGAGGATGAATAAGGTCGTCTCCTTCCCCTCCGAGAAGGAAAAGGTCCCTGCGAACACGACGGCGTCGGGATCCTTGAGTCCTATCTCTCTGGGATCCCAATCCCCTCACTCGCCTCCCTTAACTTCTCCGCACGGGGCCATCTCGCTTCCTGAGGAGGCGACCCTTCTCGCACCGCCTGCGAGCTCTTGTCACCCCTCTTCCAAGTCCCCCTCTCGCGAGGGGGCTCCTTCTCACTTCCCTGCACCGTCCGCCCACCTCAACTTCAACTTGGGCCCGTCCATCCCCAGCAGTGCCAACAAGCCCTCGCTCATCTGGGATAAGGGAACACACCAGGTTTCCATCTCAACCCTCCTCCCCTCCTGGAGGGAGCAGGTCCAGCCGACCGCCCACGCCTTCTCCCTAAGCTTCGGCCTTTATGGAGGTCTCGCCCCTGATGCGTTCGACGCGTTCACCACGCGAGATCTAATCCTGAGGACGACGCATTCTCGGCTACGCACCTTGGAGCTATCCCACCGACTCTCGCACCGCCTCATCTACAACACCCGGTGTTGGAAAGAAATCGATGCCAACCTTGCTGCCGAGCGCGAAAAGTCAGGAGATCTCGCGAAGAGGCTGGAGGTGGCCGAGAGCCTTCTCGTCAAGGCCAGCGGCGGAGTGGTGAGTTGTTACTTGGCTAGCTTTCTTACCTCTCTCTCGCTTGTTTTAACGACCTTTCCTTACATGATGCTGAGACGGCGGAGAGGTTGAGCTTGCTGGTGGAAGCGTTGGAGACGGAAGTAAAGAAGATGAAGACAGAAAACGTCCAGCTAAGGGAGACCTCCACCTCTCGCTCGCAGATTCCTCCACCTCCCCACGCTCATTATACTCATGACGAGGTCGAAGACTTTTGCCGAGACGCTAACATCCAGACCGCCGAGCTCATCCTAAAGATGATGCGTGAGATTGGCATCGTTAGAGATGACTGTGAAGATATTACGGCCCGCGACGTCGTGCCGGAGATCTATGGTCAGGATAAGGAACCGTCGGCGAGCGAGAAGAACTAGGGCACCTTAAGCACAACTTCTTTCCTATTTTTTTTCTTTTTGATGTAATCCCGACATTCCTCCCTTTTGGCATGTAATTTTTTTATTGAAAACGTAGATGTGATTACTACCTAATTCATACGTAAATATATGTTTTGCTCGCGCATCACTGGGACTAGCCTCTTCTTCCTTTATTTTTTATTCTTGCCTGGACTACTTACGAGATTTGCTGGTTCTCTTATTTGCGAAAGGGGGTCGTTAGCGGACATGACTCAGGGGGCGAGCTGGCCAACCCCCGTCGCTCTCGCGGATCGTGAGGACACTCGCTCCGCGCTCTCGCCTTGCCTACTGGTACCTCTCGGCGCGAGTGGACCTGGAGGGTGAGCTCCCCCCCCCCTCTTTTTCCTTATTTATGCAGGAAGTTTTCTCGAAGTGCCCCCTCTTCTGTTATTGTGCCAAGGGTCGGTGCTTTTTTTTATGTTTAACCAGCTTTTACACCAAGACACCAGTTACCTGACTCCGGTAAAAACCCAACTATAATAACAGCTGTTCGACACATTTTTGCTCCCAAATTACAGCTTCCAAGTCCATATCAAGCACGAAAATGAAAATAAAATCTTGTTCATGAAGAACCGTAGCATGGCAGAGTAAAGAGATGAGTAAGGAGATGAATGGGGATGCAGAGGAGACAAACCTCTCCGTGGAAGAGGAACTGACTCCTCTTTCGTTATTCTCCTCCGACCACTGAGTGAGCCTACAACCCTACCATCTTGATGAGAGCCTGGTCAGCGGGTCTGCTCGGGGTCCCCTCTCCTCTTTCTCCTCCGACCACCGAGTGAGCCTACAGCCTTGCCAGCTTGATGAGAGCCTGGTTGTCACAACCCGCATTTTCTCCGAATTAAGAATTATCAGAGTAAGAGAAAACACGCGTCATGATGCCACGTCAAGCAGGGGATAACTGCTGACGCTCAGGCAAAACCACCTACCAACTTAATGAAGGAAAATCATGTGATTAATGATTAGAAAATCAGTTATATTTTAGAGGCCGTATCCCCCGGCTTAGTGGATCACCTAGTCCACAAAAGAAAACTATATTTAAACGCTGCGGAAAGAAGATACTTTATCAGGTTTGACATCCTAAGGAGCGCATAAGGGTCCCAAGAGAACCACTCATGCTATGCAAGACCCTACATTTAATTTATATAATATATAAGAAAACGGTCTTTATACGTGATTTGGAAAATAGTGATTACGTTTTATAAAACATGCTGATCATGAGCTTTATTTATAATAATAATTATAGTTTAAAAATAACTAGCAACCTAGCATAAAACATTCTCAGGGCAAGTAGACTATCTCCAGAAAACGGTAGCAGCATAAGTAAATATATCCAGTACAAAGGTAACAACTACCAGTGGGCGCCAACAACCTGACACGAACCCACTGACACACATGTATGTCTGTAAGAAAGTACTGAAAAACTACATCACCAACACGGCAAATGGAACTCCAAAGTCCAAGAGACCACCAACACCACCACTGCAAACTAGCCACCCAACTGGCTACGGCTCAGAACCTGGGGTATTCCAAAAGAAGACAGAATACCTCAGCAAGCTAAACAAAGTAAAAACTGCATGAAAGAGTCAACCAAAGGGGAAAAGTAACTGAAACACATGCAGTAGAAAGAGTCACAACTGTCCAAAACAGGACAACAAGAAAAGCACTACGTGCGAGGAAACAACAACAACCCAGCCCATGAACAACATCCTGCCGGGCCTACTAGGCTACCAAGAACCCAAAGTGCTGCAAACTACCAAGGAAGAAACTTCTAACACCCTAAACTGTGGGAGGTGGTAGTAGCAAAAACAAACAACGAGGAACCGGATTGGAGGCAAACTCAGTCCCCCCATCCACCATATCCAAGTCAACAAGCTCGAGGGTCTACACGTGAAAGCACAAGGGACCTTCCACCCACATGCCCAGCCCATACCTGGAGCAAGAAAAACATGAGTGGCCTTGGCTAAATTACACAACTCCACCCCCATAAAGAGCTACAAACCACCACTACTAACCACGACCCACGATTCGGCCATTAGGAAAGAGAAACATGGCCGACAAGGAAATTACAACTATAAACAAGGAATTCACTCGGGAACGTAAATCGAGGAAAGAGAAAAAGAAAGTGTTGAAATGACTCAACACGACGTGGCGCTGGGTCCTCTCGACACCGCATTGAGTGAGCTTCACTCACTCAACGTGCCACGCAAAGCGAACTATCACAACAATAACTGTTACATTACTACCTTAACACTACACAAAACACTCATGCCCACCTAACCCGCGTATCGACGCCAGCTAAATACGGGTGCCAAAAAGGAAATATTCAGAGCGCACGATCAGTGTCGCACGACCAGTGGTCGTGCGCACTCATCGGCTGATGATCGTGCGAAGTGAACCTGGGAAACTTGAAACCTGACAGAAAACTTAGCATAAGCGCACGATCAGTGTCGCATGACCAGTGGTCGTGCGCACTGTTGCCAGCGCTCGTGCGATAGCCGAGACAGAACTTTGGAGAAATGAACAGGTAGCCGCGCACGAACAGTGGCACACGACCAATGGTTGTGCGCCCTAACGTTTGATGACCGTGCGCGGGTAACCTGTACCGTTTGGGATTTCCCGAACGACACCGGAACGCGCATCACATTCTCCCGACACTGCGAACCACAACTACGACACACCGAAAACGGCCTACGGCACACCTAACATAATTTCTACCTATTCTACTCGTTCACCACCACCACACAACTATGCCAAATCGTTCGAAATGGAAACCGGAGACAGAAATGGTAGAAACGAGTAGGATGCATGAATCGAAAGAAAAAAACAACTTGGCAAGGGCGAGAACACCACTTGCCTCGATTTCCGGCGAAGCTTGGTCAGCTTTTCCTCCTCTTCACGCACGAATCCGGCAATGAAGCACAAGGCCAAAAATCTGGACATTACCGGCGGAAAACAAGTCAATACCCGAAATTCAAAACCACAAGCAAGACCACGAAACTTGGAAATCTTACCATAGGAATGAAGGTCTTGACGAGAGCAATCCGAATCCACTCTCGGAATCGAATTCCGTCCACAAACGCTCCGGGAATCGGCGGTGGAAGGCAAGGGCTCAGCGGTTTCTCCGTTTCTCTCGTACAGGGGCGGCGGTTTCCTATTTGGAGAAGATGATCGAGCCTTTCTATTTCTATATATATATTAATATATAATAATATATTTTATTACAAAATTACATAAAGCACCAAAACGACGCGAAAACCGAACTACCTCGGAATTCGACGAAATTCGCACCGTAGCTAAATACCCACGCTACGAAGACAACGGCGAAGTCGAAATTAATTTTCGACGAACAGAACTCGAGTTATACCCAAATAAGGCCAAACACCAACATCCCCCCGAGAGGCCACACTGGGTCACCCAAAACGACTCGGCTTGCTAGGGAGATCTTGCCAACAGGCTACAGAATAGGGCACTCAGTTCTAAGGAGCTAAACCAAACTCCACAAATGGCACAAGCCACGGAAACGCGTCATCGTAACGCCAAACGAGAATAAAAATAAACGCAGAAAAATCGGGGGCGGTACAGTCACTCCCCCTAAAAGAAAGTTTCGTCCCGAAACTTTACGCACAACACTCTTACTAAAGAAGGAAAAGTAACCAATAGGAGTTACAAGAAGGGAAACATACCGATCAAATCAGGGAAACAGGTGAGGGTAAGCCCACCTCATGGCCGACTCTAGCTCTCAAGTCGCGCTCTCCAAATCATGATTTTTCCATAGAACTTTCACCATCGGTATGGACTTCTTTCGCAGCACTCGCTCCTGAGTATCCAAAATACGAACCAGCACCTCAACAAAAGAGAGGTTGGGCTACAACTAGGGCACAACGTCCAAGACCTCCCCACTGCTGCGCACACACTTACGCAATTGGCTAACATGAAAAACATTATGAACTCCTGGGAAGTTTGCTGGCAAACCCAATCTATAAGCTGACACGCCAATTCGTTCCAAAATCTCAAACGGGCCCACATACCTTGGGTCCAATTTCCGATTCTTACCAAACCTCTTTACACCCACCATTGGGGAAACCTTAAGAAATACAAGGTCCCCTACAGAGAACTCCAAAGCAGACCTACGCCGATTGGCGTTCTTTTCGTACCTCTCCTGAGCTATATGAAGCTTCTCCCGAATAAGCTTCACGGCGACTTCCATATCCTCCAGCGCATCAGGACCCAACAACGGCCTCTCACCAGCCTCGGCCCAAAACAACGGAGTCCTACAACGCCTCCCATACAAGGCTTCGAACGGAGCCATCTGCAAACTTTCCTGATAACTATTGTTGTAAGCAAATTCCATAAGCCGCAGCCGCTCATCCCACGCTCCGCCGTGGTCTAAAATATAGCATCGGATCATATCCTCAACAATCTGATTCACCCGCTCCGTCTGCCCATTGGTCTGTGGGTGGTACGCAGTAGAATATCTCAGATCCGTACCCAAACCCTCCTGCAGACTCTGCCAAAAACGAGAAGTAAACCGGGAGTCTCGATCAGAAATGATGCTAACCGGCACACCGTGGAGTCGGATGACTTCATTCAAGTACAACTCCGCTATCTTCTTCATCGGGTAATCAATCTTATAAGGCACGAAGTGAGCACACTTCGTCAATCTATCCACTATAACCCAAACAGAATCAAATCCCCTCGGAGATTTTGGTAAGCCCGTAATGAAGTCCATAGATATACTCTCCCACTTCCAAGTCGAGATCTCTAACGGGGTCAACTTGCCACCATGCCTTCCATGGTCGGCCTTCACGCGCTTGCAAGTGTGGCACTCAGCAACAGATCGGGCTATATCACCTTTCATGCCATACCACCAGGCAATTTGCCTTAAGTCACGGTACATCTTCGTAGATCCTGGATGATAGGAAACGCTGGATCCATGAGCCTCTCTGCAAATCATACCTCTAATATCCCCAACGGCGGGGATGCAAAACCTGCCGCGGTACTTCAAAATACCCGCATCATCGATAGCAAAATCTGGCAACTCTCCCTTCTCTGTCCGGATGAATAGGTGCAACAGATCCGGGTCGTCCTTCTGGTGCAGTCTGGTCAAAGAAATCCAGGACGGCTCTGCCACTGACAAACTACTCTGCAAACCACAGCATCCCACTGAAATATCCATAAGGAGGAACTCCTCAACTAACCGATCGGCGGAGAGGTTAAAGATCTTTCCCGTCTTTCGGCTCAGGGCGTCGGCCACCACATTGGCCTTGCCCGGATGATACTGGATCTCTACATCATAATCGGCCACATACACTAGCCACCGTCGCTGGCGCAGATTCAACTCCTTCTGCGTGAACACGTACTTCAGGCTCTTATGGTCAGTGAAGATCTTGCACTGAGCCCTATAAAGTAGGTGTCTCCACAGCTTCAACGCATAAATAACCGCTGCGAACTCAAGGTCATGCGTAGGATAATTCTTCTCATGAGTCTTCAGTTGCCTTGACCCATAGGCAATCACCTTCCCAACCTGCATTAATACGCATCCCAGACCTACAAGCGAAGCATACACATATACATCATAATCCACACCCTCAATAGGCAGGGTCAGAACGGGGGCAGTGCACAATCTCTTCTTTAGCTCCAGAAAAGCCTCCTCGCACTTTTCGCTCCAAACAAATGCCACATTCTTCTGAGTCAGCTTGGTCAACGGTGCAGCTAGGGAAGAGAAACCCTCCACAAATCTTCTGTAATATCCAGCCAACCCTAAGAAACAACTGATCTCCTTAGGCATACTCGGCCTACTCCAATCCATCACTGCTGCAATCTTTTCTGGATCGACCGAGATCCCTTCCTTGCTCACCACGTGGCCTAGAAAAGAAACCTGAGGCAACCAAAATTCGCACTTGCTCAACTTGGCGAATAACTTGTGGTTCCTCAACTCTGATAGGACCCAAACGCAAATGCTGCTCATGCTCCTCAGCACTACGAGAATAAACTAACACGTCATCAATGAAGACCACAACGAACTTGTCGAGGAAATCCTTGAACACCCTATTCATCATATCCATGAAGGCTGATGGTGCGTTGGTCAGACCAAAGGACATCACCAAAAACTCAAAGTGTCCATGCCTCGATCTAAACGCAGTCCGTGGAATATCTGCCTCACGGATCCTGAGCTGATGATAACCAGAACGAAGATCGATCTTCGAGAACACCGTGCTACCGCGCAACTGGTCAAATAAATCATCGATCCTCGGCAGAGGGTACCTGTTCTTAATAGTGACCTTGTTCAATTCTCTATAGTCGATGCAAAGCCGCATCGACCCATCTTTCTTCTTTACAAACAAAATAGGAGCACCCCAAGGCGACAAACTCTGCCTGATAAAACCTTTAGCCAACAGCTCATCCAACTGACCTCGCAACTCCTCTAACTCACGAGGGGCCATCCGGTACGGTGCCTTAGCAATAGGACGCGTACCCGGCTCCAAATCGATCTCAAACTCAACATCCCGCTCGGGAGGAAGACCAGGAAGGTCATCAGGAAAAACATCGGCGAAACCACAAACAATAGGAATCTCCTCCAAGCGTGGTACGCTAACAGCAGTTTCAACCGCCGAGACTAAACAAGCACAACAACCAGAAAGAAACAACCTCTGAGCACATACTGCAGAGATGACAGGAGAATCCTGACACGAAACAACATACACGCTGCCGGGCTGACCGTCGTCCCTGATGAAGTCCAAGCGCTTTCCTTTGCACTGAATGACTGCATCATACCTAGAGAGCCAGTCCATGTCCAGAATAACATCGAAGTCCTCCAGATCAATCATCTTCAGGTCCGCCTTCGCAAGAAAGTTCCCCAACAAAATAGGGCAATCCAAAATGCCCAAATCTGACAACACAGATTCACCAGAGGGAAACTTGACACGGAAGGAATCCCGAACACGATCTAAGGTCAACCGATGTCGCTCCACAAAGGCTCTAGCCACGAACGAGTGGGTAGCGCCGGAGTCAAACAGAACCCGTGCCCAGCGGTTCTTTACCTTAAATTTCCCTATAGGAGCATAGAAAACTAAGGAACTACCACAACAATACTGCAAACATTCTAGCAAATAGAACTACCAGGCTGGAAAAACAACAAACAACTAACCTGAGATGACCTGGGTCGAAGCCTGAGCCTCCTCGGAAGAGGTCACGTTCAGCTTCCCCTTTCCCTTGTCCACACGCTGAGGTGGAGGTAAAGCCTGCAATGGAACTGCAGGAAGAGCTGGCTGAAACTGAGGACACCTCGACTTGATGTGACCCTTCTACCCACACTGAAAGCAGACTTTATCCTTGGTCCAACACTGGGCCACATCATGGCCGGATCGCTTGCAAACAGAACAGGAGACATCTCTCCTAGGAGCACCCTGAATTGCATGAACCTGCTCCTTCCTCTGAGCTGCTGCCTTCTTGAAACATTTCTCGGCAGGGTGGCCTGACCGGCCACAGAAGCTGCACTCCACCTTGCCCCTCTTTCCCGGAGCCGCACCGGGTACCTGGGGTTTCTTCTCCTCCACCGACTTTCTCTTATCCAACCTCATTTGCTGGCCTCTGCTCTTCGCGGTCTCAATAGCCTCTACCTTCAGAGCAGCCTCTACTACACCTGCATAAGTCTCTGACCCATAAACACTGGTCAACTGCTGCACCTCGCTCCTCAAACCACCGAGAAATCGCTTAACTTGATCAGCCTCAACACTGACCAATCCAGGGGCAAAACGGCTCAACTTGCTGAACTCTATCTCATACTCACCCACCGTGAGTTGCCTTTGCTTCAGATGGAGGAAGTCATTCATGAGGCGGTCACGCTCGACCGAGGGTAAGAACTTCCTCAACAGCATCTCCTTAAACACCTCCCAA
Organism: Platanthera zijinensis; assembly: GCA_039513925.1. Taxonomy (NCBI): domain Eukaryota; kingdom Viridiplantae; phylum Streptophyta; class Magnoliopsida; order Asparagales; family Orchidaceae; genus Platanthera; species Platanthera zijinensis. Next base: position 208,633,685 of record CM077079.1, on the reverse strand, counting down.
GAGCATCCGGCTACCAAGCTCTCCTTCTCTCTCAGCCACCAACTCTTAGCCAAACCTTTAAGCTGATAGGCGGCTATCATCACCCTCTGATCATCTGCAATCCCTGAGTACAAGAACATCTCCTCCATGGAGATCATCCAGTCGTCTATCACCATGAAATCTGCCTTCCCATCATAAGTGGGAGGGCTCAGCCTCTGAAACTGCGAGATGAAGGCCATCTCTGCTGGCACCACCACTGGAGGTCTCAAGGGTGCAGGAGGAGGAGGAACAGCTAACCCCCCCACAGGGACTTGCACACCCTGAGTCTGACCTGCCACGACCGCCACCAAAGACTGAATCTGGGCTCGCACCTCCTCCAACTGTCTGCCCATGGAATCTTTACTCTGACGCAGACTCTCGATCACCGCATCGTTCTGAGCACCAGATGACTCACCCTCAGACAGGGGAGTCGATCGAGTCGCAGGACGCCTTGCCATTCTAAAATCATAACAACACAAATTAGACCCTACTACAACGTCTAGAACCAAATACAAGTTCAGATAATACATATATAGATATAGACTTAAAGCTGCTAAACTTGCTCTGAGAGTTTATCTTTTTAACAAAATTTAGATGTTATGCCCTAACCTAGGATGGTTAAACACCACCTTACTAACTCTTGTGCCTAGATCGGGAATGCATGACTTTTATATTAATTTGGAAACTTATGTGTGTACATATGTCATCCTGCCAGTCTTTAGCATGGAAGGTTGTGCTTATGCAATGTTATGATATGTATTTTTATGTTATGCATTCTAAAAAAGCCCTAATGCATGTTATGAGTGGCGTACACATGAAAATGTTATGCATCCCATACTACATAACATTCTCATGCAACGAAAAAGAAAACTTGCTAGTCGCAGCTATGTGGCGAGGTTATGCATCCCATACTACATAACCCTCACATATTGCCCCTATGGTGGATCCATATACGAACACATATTATGCATCCCATAATACATAATATGCCCCGTATACTTCATGTTATGCAATGAGTGTAGTGTTCGTGCTTTTTCCAAGACGTGCTGATGACATATCGGTGTGTGAATGACATGATGCTGAACTACTAAAAAGCAAACAAAGGAAGGTTGCTCAACTAACTTGTCAAGAAACCTCCCTCTGATACCAACTGTCACAACCCGCATTTTCTCCGAATTAAGAATTATCAGAGTAAGAGAAAACACGAGTCATGATGCCACGTCAAGCAGGGGATAACTGCTGACGCTCAGGCAAAACCACCTACCAACTTAATGAAGGAAAATCATGTGATTAATGATTAGAAAATCAGTTATATTTTAGAGGTCGTATCCCCCGGCTTAGTGGATCACCTAGTACACAAAAGAAAACTATATTTAAACGCTGCGGAAAGAAGATACTTTATCAGGTTTGACATCCTAAGGAGCGCATAAGGGTCCCAAGAGAACCACTCATGCTATGCAAGACCCTACATTTAATTTATATAATATATAAGAAAACGGTCTTTATACGTGATTTGGAAAATAGTGATTACGTTTTATAAAACATGCTGATCATGAGCTTTATTTATAATAATAATTATAGTTTAAAAATAACTAGCAACCTAGCATAAAACCTTCTCAGGGCAAGTAATCTATCTCCGGAAAACGGTAGCAGCATAAGTAAATATATCCAGTACAAAGGTAACCACTACCAGTGGGCGCCAACAACCTGACACGAAACCACTGACACACATGTATGTCTGTAAGAAAGTACTGAAAAACTACCTCACCAACACGGCAAACGGAACTCCAAAGTCCAAGAGACCACAAACACCACCACTGCAAACTAGCCACCCAACTGGCTACGGCTCAGAACCTGGGGTATTCCAAAAGAAGACAGAATATCTCAACAAGCTAAACAAAGTAAAAACTGCATGAAAGAGTCAACCAAAGGGGAAAAGTAACCGAAACACATGTAGTAGAAAGAGTCACAACTGTCCAAAACAGAACAACAAGAAAAGCACTACGTGCGAGGAAACAGCAACAACCCAGCCCAGGAACAACATCCTGCCGGGCCTACTAGGCTACCAAGAGCCCAAAGTGCTGCAAACTACCAGGGAAGAAACTTCTAACACCCAAAACTGTGGGAGTTGGTAGTAGCAAAAACAAACAACGAGGAACCGGATTGGAGGCAAACTCAGTCCCCCCATCCACCATGTCCAAGTCAACAAGCTCGAGGGTCTACACGTGAAAGCACAAGGGACCTTCCTCCCACATGCCCAGCCCATACCTGGAGCAAGAAAAACATGAGTGGCCTTGGCTAAATTACACAACTCCACCCCCATAAAGAGCTACAAACCACCACTACTAACCACGACCCACGATTCGGCCATTAGGAAAGAGAAACATGGCCGACAAGGAAATTACAACTATAAACAAGGAATTCACTCGGGAACGTAAATCGAGGAAAGAAAAAAAGAAAGTGTTGAAATGACTCAACACGACGGGGCGCTGGGTCCTCTCGACACCGCATTGAGTGAGCTTCACTCACTTAACGTGCCACGCAAAGCGAACTATCACAACAATAACTCTTACATTACTACCTTAACACTACACAAAACACTCATGCCCACCTAACTCGCGTATCAACGCTAGCTAAATACGGGTGCCAAAAAGGAAATATTCAGAGCGCACGATCAGTGTCGCACGACCAGTGGTCATGCGCACTCATCGGCTGATGATCGTGCGAAGTGAACCTGGGAAACTTGAAACCTGACAGAAAACTTAGCATAAGCGCACGATCAGTGTCGCACGACCAGTGGTTTTGCGCACTGTTGCCAACGCTCGTGCGATAGCCGAGACAAAACTTTGGAGAAATGAACAGGTAGACGCGCACGAACAGTGGCACACGACCAGTGGTCGTGCGCCCTAACGTTTGATGACCGTGCACGGGTAACCTGTACCGTTTGGGATTTCCCGAACGACACCGGAACGCGCATCACATTCTCCCGACACTGCGAACCACAACTACGACACACCGAAAACGGCCTACGGCACACCTAACATAATTTCTACCTATTCTACTCGTTCACCACCAACACACAACTATGCCAAATCGTTCGAAACGGAAACCGGAGACAGAAATGGTAGAAACGAGTAGGATGCATGAATCGAAAGAAAAAAACAACTTGGCAAGGGCGAGAACACCACTTACCTCGATTTCCGGCGAAGCTTGGTCGGCTTTTCCTCCTCTTCACGCACGAATCCGGCAACGAAGCACAAGGCCAAAAATCTGGACATTGCCGGCGGAAAACAAGTCAAAACCCGAAATTCAAAACCACAAGCAAGGCCACGAAACTTGGAAATCTTACCATGGGAATGAAGGTCTTGACGAGAGCAATACGAATTCACTCTCGGAATCGAATTCCGTCCACAAACGCTCCGGGAATCAGCGGTGGAAGGCAAGGGCTCGGCGGTTTCTCGGTTTCTCTCGTACAGGGGCGGCGGTTTCCTATTTGGAGAAGATGATCGAGCCTTTCTATTTATATATATATATATATATATATATATATATATATATATATATTATATATAATAATATATTTTATTACAAAATTACATAAAGCACCAAAACGACACGAAGACCGAACTACCTCGAAATTTGACGAAATTCGCACCGTAGCTAAATACCCACGCTACGAACACAACGGCGAAGTCGAAATTAATTTTCGACAAACAGAACTCGAGTTATACCCAAATAAAGCCAAACACCAACATCCCCCCGAGAGGCCACACCGGGTCACCCAAAACGACTCGGCTTGCTAAGGAGATCTTGCCAACAGGCTACAGAATAGGGCACTCAGTTCTAAGGAGCTAAACCACACTCCACAAATGGCACAAGCCACAGAAACGCGTCATCGTAATGCCAAATGAGAATAAAAATAAACGCAGAAAAATCGGGGGCGTTACACTGGTCAGCGGGTCTGCTCGGGGTCCCCTCTCCTCTTTCTCCTCTGACCACCGAGTGAGCCTACAGCCCTGCCAGCTTGAAGAGAGCCTGGTCAGCGGGTCTGCTTGGGGTCCCCTCTCCTCTTTCTCCTCCGACCACCGAGTGAGCCTACAGCCTTGCCAGCTTGATGAGAGCCTGGTCAGCGGGTCTGCTCGGGGTCCCCTCTCCTCTTTCTCCTCCGACCACCGAGTGAGCCTACAGCCCTTCCAGCTTGATGAGAGCCTAGTCACCGGGTCTGCTCGGGGTCCCCTCTCCTTTTTCTCCTCCGACCACTGAGTGAGCCTACAGCCCTGCCAACTTGATGAGAGCCTGGTCAGCGGGTCTGCTCGGGGTCCCCTCTCCTCTTTATCCTCCGACCACTGAGTGAGCCTACAGCCCAGCCAGCATGATGAGAGCCTGGTCAGCGCGTCTGCTCGTGGTCCCCTCTCCTCTTTCTCCTCCGACCACCGAGTAAGCCTACAGCCCTGCCAGCTTGATGAGAGCCTGGCCAGCGGGTCTGCTCGGGGTCCCCTCTCCTCTTTCTCCTCCGACCACCGAGTGAGCCTACATCCCTGCTAGCTTGATAAGAGCCTAGTCAGCGGGTCTGCTAGAGGTTCCCTCTCCTCTTTCTCCTCCGACCACCGAGTGAGCCTACAACCCTGCCAGCTTGATGAGAGCCTGGTCAGCGGGTCTGCTCGGGGTCCCCTCTCCTCTATCTCCTCCGACCACCGAGTGAGCCTACAGCCCTGGCAGCTTGATGAGAGCCTGGTCAGCGGGTCTGCTTGGGGTCCCCTCTCCTCTTTATCCTCCGACCACCGAGTGAGCCTACATCCCTGCCAGCTTGATGAGAGCCTGGTCAGCGGGTCTGCTCGGGGTCACCTCTCCTCTTTCTCCTCCGACCACCGAGTGAGCCTACAGCCCTGCCAGCTTGATGAGTGCCTGGTCAGCGGGTCTGCTCGGGGTCCCCTCTCCTCTTTCTCCTCCGACCACCGAGTGAGCCTACAACCCTGCTAGCTTGATGAGAGCTTTGTCAGCGGGTCTGCTCGGGGTCCCCTCTCCTCTTTCTCCTCCGACCACCGAGTGAGCCTACAACCCTGCCAGCTTGATGAGAGCCTGGTCAGCGGGTCTGCTCGGGGTCCCCTCTCCTCTTTCTCCTCCGACCACCGAGTGAGCCTACAACCCTGCCATCTTGATGAGAGCCTGGTCAGCGGGTCTGCTCAGGGTCCCCTCTCCTCTTTCTCCTCCGACCACTGAGTGAGCCACACATGAAATCCAATACTTCGCACGGCCTTCAAGGGCCTACCAGCAGCAGGGGCTTCTGCCCGCTCAATTCAATCAGCCCGCAACACCTGCATATGGACGTCCACCCCATGGGTGATAAACAAAGCAACGGTCAGCATTCAGCTGACCAATTATAACGACCCTACCCCTTACCCGGGGCAGTGGTTCCTTCCCTGCATGTAAAGCAACCACAATATATATATATATATATCACACACACAACATCACAAATGTCGGCCTCAATGCCAGGCACTCCGTGCACTCAGGGCACATTTATGGTTTGTACTTGGTAGGCGGGCATAAGCCTCCAAACCCCTGTTGAAGACCTCACGCACCCGTCTCACTCAGAGGTACGCACCTCACCAAAACCCGTGAGCACTACCAGTCGACCTACCCACGTAGTGTAACAAGCCTAGGGAATTCGCCCTGCTGCTTTGCTACCAATCGACCGCTCATCCGATCTTAACATCGCCACTTGGTGGAATGGGCATAAGCCTCCAAACCCCTGTTGAACACCTCACACGCCCACCCACTCAGAGGTGTCCGCACTCCAACAACCAGCTCTTAACAAGCATGCAACCAAAGGAGCTATGCAAAGCATCCTTCACACCAAGCACATCGTCCTCACCATCTCCGCAGGCTAAACAATGAATACACGGAGTCTTCTCCGGTTCGCAATATAAACATCACCAATCCCGACATACGTCTGGATGGGCATCACACAGCATGCCTATGCCGTACTACATACTTCCGGCTCTAGATGCAGACTCAACTGCTGGAATCGCTTACGCTTTTCCATCTCTTGATGGAGGATCCCATGCACATGCATAAACAAAGGGCTTCACCTGCCCAAGGAAGAAAGACCGTTACCCTTGACGATCGCTTCGGCGCCATGGAAGAACTAGCCGGATGGAAATCACCGCAGCGGCCTTGCCTCCGCAACGCTGAACTCGGCTCTCGATTCGGACCAACGAAGCTCCACCGGCGGCCGGAAAGCTCCTCCTCCTCCTCCTCCAAGCTCTCCTCTCTTTCTTCTCTTTAGAAAGAGAATGGCTAAGTGAGAATGAGATTTCATGTCAATCCACGGCCATATAGAAGCTAGAAAGGCTTTGAACCACAAGATCCAAATAGAAGGAAACGAACGGCCGAGATCTGCTCTGAAAAACATTTCAATAGGCCTGACACGCCCTGTGACACGCCCGTGTCACAGGCCGTGTACCCCCAGTCGGTAGCAACCGACTCAAAAGATACCAGAACACGGGCTTGGACACGCCCGTGTCAGACCTGACACGCCCGTGTCAGTCAATCGACACGCCCGTGTCACCCATGTAACACGGCCTTACACAATTGCCAAAACGACCAGAGAAGTACACGGCCAAGGAACACGCCCGCGATGCAGACGATTCTGCCACGGCTTTGCCCTTTTTGTCATAGGACGCACCTGCCTTTTTCTCACCACCACTCTAGCAAAATCGGGCGATATGCCCTTGCTTCCCACAAATGAAACATGCACGTGGCCCATTCCGTCCTTGCTCAAACGTAGCTCCTGACGCAACATCCGAAGTTTGTTCAGCAAGCCTGAACCGCTTCTTATCACGTTTCCTCAAATCTGATTGCTCTGATTGCGGAACTTTGAATTCAGACTTTTCCACTGCCGCATTCTTCTTCTCCCGCACCCGCTTCAAATCCTTCTCCAGCGCACTAGCGGTATGTACCAACGCTTGAAATCCTTGGTTCACTGAACTCGGGAGAGCCAACCTCAGCTCATCACGCAGTCCTTCATAGAACCTATTCGTCTTTCGCGCCTCTTCTGCAAACGTCGACCCCGCATACCGACCAAGTCTGGTAAACTCATGCAGGTAATCGTCTACGGTCTTATCACCCTGCACCAGACGCTGAAATTCATTTTCCATTGCAATTCTCTGCGACATTGGCAAGTATTTCGCCCAGAATAATCTGGAGAATTCGTCCATCGATATGTCGCCCTGGTCTCTACCTCTTAACTGGTGCAACTCGATCTCATCCCACCAAAGCCTCGCCTCTCCTTCTAGTAGGAAAGTGGCTAACGGGACATTCTGCTCCTCACTAATCCTGAGCGCAGCCAGGATTCGTTTCACTCTGGAGAGCCAATCCTCTGCCTCTGTTGGAGACGTCGTCCCGACAAACGTAGGCGGATTAAACTCCATAAATTGCTTCAGTTGCTCGTCCGCTGCTTGCACAGCAACCGGAACCTCAACATGCTCTTGCCTCGCACCAACCTGTACTGGCGCCACAACAGGTCTCGCTTGCCCGAAGGGTTGTGCTTGAAGCATGGCAAAGATCACCTCCGCAACTAAGCACACTGTTTCCACAGAAGGGGGAGGTGTAGGCACCTCAGCTGGTGCCGCACTCTCATCCGAACGCTGGGGCTCAGACTGCCCAGCTCCACTCCTTGTCACCTATAGGTGAACAAGAAAGCATTACTCTCCATGCTAAAACGGCAAACAAACCGAATAGAAACACACACATTCCTAGTGGACATTCTTGAGTTCAATTATGCGCTCCCAACTCAACCTCCCTCTGATACCAAAGTTGTAACGCCCCCATTCGTCACATGGAATATAACAGAGGGTCCGGCCGGGGCCCCACGCCATATTTCACAGACAAACGAGAGAGCCACTTGAGAGTATCAAAAACCTGTCTACACGCATCCTAACTTAGAGCATTCTAGCGGAAGATTATTAAGTTATAGAACTCAAAATACTGAATGTCCACACTATATAAATAACACATTTATATACGACCAGGAATGTTCACACGACTACACCGCACACGGCCTTAAGGCCTTACAGGTTTCTCTTTACAAATATATAAGTTCATACATCGGCACGCAGGACGGCCACACATGAAATCCAACACTTCGCACGACCTTCAAGGGCCTACCAGCAGCATGGGCTTCTGCCCGCTCAATTCAATCAGCCCGCAACACCTGCATATGGACGTCCACCCCATGGGTGATAAACAAAGCAAAGGTCAGCATTCAGCTGACCAATTATAACGACCCTATCCCTTACCCGGGGCAGTGGTTCCTTCCCTGCATGTAAAGCAACCACAATATATATATATATATATATATATATATATATATATATATATATATATATATATATATCACACACACAACATCACAAATGCCGGCCTCAATGCCAGGCGCTCCGTGCACTCAGGGCACATTTATGGTTTGTACTTGGTAGGCGGGCATAAGCCTCCAAACCCCTGTTGAAGACCTCACGCACCCGTGTCACTCAGAGGTACGCACCTCACCAAAACCCGTGAGCACTACCAGTCGACCTACCCACGTAGTGTAACAAGCCTAGGGAATTCGCCCTGCTGCTTTGCTACCAATTGACCGCTCATCCGATCTTAACATCGCCACTTGGTGGAATGGGCATAAGCCTCCAAACCCCTATTGAAGACCTCACACGCCCACCCACTCAGAGGTGTCCGCACTCCAACAACTAGCTCTTAACAAGCATGCAACCAAAGGAGCTATGCAAAGCATCCTTCACACCAAGCACATCGTCCTCACCATCTCCGCAAGCTAAACGATGAATACACGGAGTCCTCTCCGGTTCGCAATATAAACATCACCAATCCCGACATACGTCTGGATGGGCTTCACACAGCATGCCTATGCCGTACTACATACTTCCGGCTCTAGATGCAGACTCAACTGCTAGAATCGCTTAAGCTTTTCCATCTCTTGATGGAGGATCCCATGCACATGCATAAACAAAGGGCTTCACCTGCCCAAGGAAGAAAGACCGTTACCCTTGACGATCGCTTCGGCGCCATGGAAGAACTAGTCGGATGGAAATCACCGCAGCGGCCTTGCCTCCGCAACGCTGAACTCGGCTCTCGATTCGGACCAACGAAGCTCCACCGGAGGACGGAAAGCTCCTCCTCCTCCTCCTCCAAGCTCTCCTCTCTTTCTTCTCTTTAGAAAGAGAATGGCTAAGTGAGAATGAGATTTCATCTCAATCCACGGCCATATAGAAGCTGGAAAGGCTTTGGACCACAAGATCCAAATAGAAGGAAACGAACGACCGAGATCTGCTCTGAAAAACATTTCAACAGGCCTGACACGCTCTGTGACACGACCGTGTCACAGGCCGTGTACCCCCAGTCGGTAGCAACTGACTCAAAAGATACCAGAACACGGGCTTGGACACGCCCGTGTCGGACCTGACACGCCCGTGTCAGTCAATCGACACGCCCGTGTCACCCCTGTAACACGGCCTTACACAATTGCCAAAACGACCAGAGAAGTACACGGCCAAGGAACACGCCCGCGATGCAGACGATTCAGCCACGGCTTTGCCCTTTTCGTCATAGGATGCACATGCCTTTTTCTCACCACCACTCCAGCAAAATTGGGTGATATGCCCTTGCTTCACACAAATGAAACATGCACGCGGCCCATTCCATCCTTGCTCAAACGTAGCTCCTGACGCAACATCCGAAGTTTGTTCAGCAGGCCTGAACCGCTTCTTATCACGTTTCCTCAAATCTGATTGCTCTGACTGCGGAACTTTGAATTCGGACTTTTCCACTGCCGCATTCTTCTTCTCCCGCACCCGCTTCAAATCCTTCTCCAGCGCACTAGCGGTATGTACCAACGTTTGAAATCCTTGGTTCACTGAACTCGGGAGAGCCAACCTCAGCTCATCACGCAGTCCTTCATAGAACCTATTCGTCTTTCGCGCCTCTTCTGCAAACGTCGACCCCGCATACCGACCAAGTCTGGTAAACTCATGCAGGTAATCGTCTACGGTCTTATCACCCTGCACCAGACGCTGAAAATCATTTTCCATTGCAATTCTCTGCGACATTGGCAAGTATTTCGCCCAACTTAACTGTCGAGTTCGCTCATCAAAGGGAGGCTGTGGCCACCAATAACCCGCATGTGGAGGGAGAGGGGTTGGGGTGCTTGGGCTGCAGCCCGGTAGCGTCGCCTAGAGCGGAGCCGTGGCACTGCCACGTTGGATCGGCTAGGGTCGTTACAATAAAAAGTGCACTTTTTATTGTAACGACCCTAGCCGATCCAACGTGGCAGTGCCACGGCTCCGCTCTAGGCGACGCTACCGGGCTGCAGCCCAAGCACCCCAACCCCTCTCCCTCCACATGCGGGTTATTGGTGGCCACAGCCTCCCTTTGATGAGCGAACTCCATAGTTAAGCGTACTTGGGCGAGAGTAGTACTGGGATGGGTGACCTCCTGGGAAGTCCCCGTACGACCCAACTTAACTGTCGAGTTCGCTCATCAAAGGGAGGCTGTGGCCACCAACAACCCGCCTGTGGAGGGAGAGGGGTTGGGGTGCTTGGGCTGCAGCCCGGTAGCGACGCCTAGAGTGGAGCCGTGGCACTGCCACGTTGGATCGGCTAGTGACGCCTGCACTTTTTATTGTAACGACCCTAGCCGATCTAACGTGGCAGTTCCACGGCTCCGCTCTAGGCGACGCTACCGGGCTGCAGCCCAAGCACCCCAACCCCTCTCCCTCCACAGGCGGGTTGTTGGTGGCCACAGCCTCCCTTTGATGAGCGAACTCGACAGTTAAGTTGGGCCGTACGGGGACTTCCCAGGAGGTCACCCATCCCAGTACTACTCTCGCCCAAGCACGCTTAACTATGGAGTTCTTTCAACCTTCATCATCAATTGAGCTGCAGCTCAATTGGTAGAACTCCATAGTTAAGCGTGCTTGGGCGAGAGTAGTACTGGGATGGGTGACCTCCTGGGAAGTCCCTGTACGGCCCAACTTAACTGTCGAGTTCGCTCATCAAATGGAGGCTGTGGCCACCAACAACCCGCCTGTGGAGGGAGAGGGGTTGGGGTGCTTGGGCTGCAGCCCGGTAGCGTCGCCTAGAGCGGAGTCGTGGCACTGCCACGTTGGATCGGCTAGGGTCGTTAAATGTTCATCCGTGGTCTAGTTGATCTGCTGAACCGAGGGATACGACCGTCAAATCTTAACTAAAAATAGGTTTTCTTCATGATAAATTTGAGAATTCTTTACAAGTTTTAGGAGTAGGTTCTTGCCTAAGCATCAAGAGTTGTCCCCCACACGGCATGACATCACTGCATGTGTTTTCTCTTACTCTGATATAATGTTTTATGTTGAAAAAATGCGGGTTGTGATAGTTTGTATTAGAGGTGTTGTTTTAGTGGTCTTGTTCCATTTCATACACACACCAATGTGTCATCAGTATATCTTAGCTGAAGCATGAACATTACACTCATAAGCATGGAAAGAAGTATACAGGGCATATTATATAGTATGGAATTTATAATATGTGTTTGTATATGGATCCTCATAGGAAGCAATATGTGACTGTTATGTAGTATGAGATGCATAACAATCATCACATGAATGCCCATTCCATTTTACTTTTCATTACATGAAATATTATGTAGCATGGGATGCATAATATTTTATGTGTACGTCACTCATAACATGCAATAGGGCCTTTATTAGATTGTATAGCACAACATGCATGACATAACATAGCATTAGCACACATGCCAAGCTAAGATCTACATGATGATATATGTACACACATGAGTTTAAACTAAATCATAAGAATTCATGCATTTATAGTTTATGCACATGAGTCAGTAGGATGACGGTATATAATCCAAATTTAAAGCATAACATCATTAATGAAAAACCCAAAGAAAGTTGGCAGCTTGAGCAAGTATCTATGCATGTATGGTCTAAACTAAGTTGAGTAGTTCTAGCGGTGTAACAACCCGCATTTTCTCCAAAGAAAATGAATTATCAGAGTAGGAGAAAACACGCATCATGATGCCACGTCGAGCAGGGGATAACTGCCGACGCTTAGGAAAACCACTATCAACTATACTTTATGAAAATTCATAAGTTAAATGATTAGAAAATTAGTTATAATTTTAAAGGCCGTATCCCTCGGCGCGGTGGATCAACTAGTCCACAGTTTAAAAACTATACTTATACGCTGTGGAAAATACTTCATTCAGGTTTGACATCCATAAAGAGTGCATAAGTGTCCCTAGAGGATAACTTATACTATGCAGGACCCTACTTTTAATTTATATTATGTATAAGAAAACGATCTTTTTACGTTGTTTGAAAAATAGTGACGAGTTTTATAAAACATGCTGATCAAGAGTAATACTTATAATAGTGTTTTTAGGTTTAAAAGTAACTAGCAACCTAGCATAAATCATCCCCAGAGAGGGTAGACTAACTCCAAAAAGGTAGCAGCAAAAAGTAACATATCTAGTATCAAGGTAAAAACTACCAGTGGGCGCCAACAAACTGACACGAACCCACTGGCAAGTATTTATGTTTGTAAGAAAAACAACACAAAAACTACCTCGCAAAACAAGGAACTGATCTCTATAGCACCAGAGACCACCAACAACGGCACAGCACCACTAGCCGTCAGAGCGATTACTATCCAGAACCCGAGGCATTCAAAGAAGAAAGAATACCTCAGCAAGCAAACTAGAAAACTGCTCGAAAGTGTCAATAAGAAAATAAGTAAAAGAGGAAAACAAAGGAGTAACAGTCACAACTGCCCAAGGCTAGCCAAAAAGGAAGTGCACTAAGTGCAAGGACACAACAGTAACTCTGCCCAAATGCTGCAGAGTCAACAAGGCTACCTTGAGCCCAAATACAAAATTCTACCAAGGAAGAAACGTCTAACACCCTAATCTGTGAGAGATTGTAGTAGCAAAAACATCACGGATCCGGGTTGGAGGCAAACTCAGTCCCCCAACCACCATTTCCAAGAAACCAAGCTAAGGGGTCTACATGTGAAAGCACTAGGGACCTCCCACCCCCTTGCCCAGGTCGTACCTGGAGCAAGATAAAATAAAAAGGGTGGCCTTGGCTAAATTACAGAACACCACCCCAATTAAGAGCTTCAAACCACCACTAAAAACTACGACCCACGATTCGGCCTTTTTGGAAAAACAAGAAAATAGCCGACAAAGAACCTCAAAATCAAGAAATTCACTCGAGGGAGAAAATCAAGGTAAGGGAAAAGCGTTGAGACGACTCAACACGGCCTGCCATTGAGTGAGCCCCACTCACTCAACGCCTAACAAGACCTTGGCATTGAGTGAGTTAGCCACACTCAGCTCCAGAAACAACCATGTCGTTGAGTGAGGTTCACTCAATCAACGCCCTCCGTAAGAACAGCTCTGGTGTTGAGTGAGCTAACCTCACTCAACGGCAAATAGCTATGGCGTTGAGTGTGGTCCACTCCCTCAATGCCTTCAACAAAAAAGGAAGTGGCGTTGAGTGAGCTAACCTCACTCAACGCCAAAACAGCTATGGCGTTGTGTGAGGTCCACTCACTCAACGCCTTAGAACTTAACCGTAAAACCCAACAGTGGCGTTGAGTGAGTCCACCTCTCTCGACGCCAAAATAGCTTTGGCGTTGAGTGAGGTCAACTCACTCTATGCCAAAGTACTTACCCGCAGGAAAACCCTAAACCAATGTCATTCGTAAGAGGTCGGCGGGAATGCCGATCGATTCTCGCCGAATCTGCGGGAAAGCAGATGGATTCTCGCCGAATCGGCGTAAATGCAGATTGATTCTCGCCGAATCGACGGGAAAGCAGATCGATTCTCGCTGAATCGGCAGGAATGTAGATTGATTCTCGCCGAATCGGTTGGAATGCAGATTGATTCTCGCCGAATCGGCGGGAGTCACTAACGATACTCGTCGAAGTCGGCGAGAATCACTTAGTGATTCCCGTCGATTTCGACTTAGACGAATTTTCTCAATCAATCGCCTCACTACTTAGCCACAAAAGAACAAACCAAACTATGGCTTTGAGTGTGTGCACCACACTCAACGCCAAGCCCGGGCGGCTTTTGGCTTTGAGTGTGTGCACCACACTCAACACCAAATCCCAAGAGCCTACCAAGACTGGTTTTAACCAGAGCACTACCACAGAAACCTCCCTCTCTCTCTCGGCTCCACCTGCAAAAGCACGAAACCAGAAATAAAAATTTGGAGTCTAAATGTTGAAAACAACCAGCGGGTTGAGCAAAAACAGCACAAGGAGGGGGCTCATAAAGGGAAACAGAAGCACAAGGTTTTAGCAAGCAAAAAGAGAAAAGCTTGGCTTCTATCCTAGGGCTAACCGGGTAGTTAAGAGGGGGAAGATCAAAACAGCAAGTGCAAGAACCACTTGCCTCGGTTTTTCAGCGAAGCTTCACTCGAGCCCTTCCTCTACCTCGGCACAAGAAGCAGCAACACTTAGCCAGCACATCCCGAGCTTTAATGGCGGAAAGGGTAAAAACCGAAAATCCAAATCTCCTAAAAACCCTATGAAAATCAAATCTCTTACCGTAGAAATGAAGGTCTGAGCGATAGCAATCCAGATCCACTCTCGGAATCGAAATCCGTCCATAAACGCTCCAGGAATCGCGGTCCGAAGGGGTAACAGGTCCGGCGGTTTTCCTCTGTTTTCCGCGAACAGGAGCAGGCGACGGTTTTCGGGAAGGAGAAGAATGGGCCCGCCAATTTGGCTTAAGGCTTTTAAATAAATCTAAACACGCCTATTCATCCTTAACCGTCTCCTAAGCCGTCAGTTCCAATCCCTTAGCCTAATAATTATAATTCGCATTTATTATTAGCACACCCAAAACGACGTGAAAACCAAACTACCTCGGAATTCCACAAAATCCGCACCGTAGCTAAATTTCCATGCTACGAACACAACGGCGTAGTCGAAATTAACTTTCGATGAACAGAAATCGAGTTATACCAACCTGAAGCCAAAACATAAGCATCCCCCGAGAGGCCACACCGGGTAACCCAAAACGACTCGGCTTGCTAGGGAGATCTTGCCAATAGGCTACAAAATAGGCCACCAAGTTCTAAGGAGTTAAGACCACACTCCACAGATGGAACAAGCCAAGAAAACGCGTCGACGTAACGCCAAGCAAGAATTAATAATCGCAGAAAAAATCGGGGGCGTTACAGTCACCACCACTAAAAGAAAGTTTCGTCCCGAAACTTTACGCACAACGCCTCACTAAAGAAGGAAAAGTAAAAAGCCAAACATTACAAGAAGAAAACAAACCAAACTAATCAGGGAAACAGTTGAGGGTGAGCCTCCCTCATAGCCGAATCTAACTCCCAAGTCGCGCTTTCCAAACCCTGATTCTTCCATAGAACTTTGACCATCGGGATGGACTTCCTTCGCAGCATCTGATCTTGAGTATCCAAAATGCGGACCGGTACTTCAATAAAAGAGAGATTAGACTCCAACTGGGGCACAACATCCAAGACTTGCCCACTACTGCGCACACACTTCCGCAATTGGCTTACGTGAAATACATTATGAACACCTGGGAAGTTTGCTGGCAAATCCAACCTATAAGCTGACACGCCAATCCGTTCAAAATCTTAAACGGGCCCACATACCTCGGGTCCAATTTCTAATTCTTACCGAACCTCTTAACTCCAACTATCGGGGAAACCTTAAGAAACACAAGGTGCCCTACAGAAAACTCCAAGTCAGACCTACGTCGATTGGCGTTCTTCTTGTATGTCTCCTGAGCTAAACGAAGATTTTCTCGAATAAGCTTCACTGCGACTTCCATCTCCTCGAGCGCATCCGGACCCAACAAGGGTCTCTCATCTGCCTCAGCCCAAAATAGGGGAGTTCTGCAGCGCCTCCCTTACAAACCTTCAAACAGATCCATTTGTAAACTTTCTTGATAACTGTTATTGTATGCAAACTCCATAAGTCGCAATCGCTCATCCCACGGTCCACCGTGGTCTAGAATATAGCATGTGATCATATCCTCAACTATTTGGTTCACCCGCTCCGTCTACCCATTGGTCTGTAGGTGGTAAGAAGTTGAATACCTCAGATCGGTACCCAAACACTCCTGCAGACTCTGCCAAAAGTGAGAAGTAAACCGGGAATCTCGATCGGAAATGATGCTAACAGGTACACCGTGCAATCTGATGACCTCATTCAAGTACAACTCTGCTATCTTCTTCATCGGGTAATCAATCTTATACGGCACGAAGTGAGCACACTTCGTAAGTCTATCAACTATAACCCAAACAGAATCAAATCCCCTTGGAGATTTCGGTAAGCCCGTTATGAAGTCCATAGAAATACTTTCCCACTTCCAAGTCGGGATCTCTAATGGAGTCAACTTGCCACCAGGCCTTCCGTGATCGGGCTTCACACGCTTGCAAATGTGGCACTCAGCGACAAATCGGGCTATATCACTTTTCATGCCATATCACCAGGCAATATGCTTCAAATCACGATACATCTTTGTAGATCCCGGATGGTAGGCAACACTGGATCCATGAGCCTCTCTGCATACCATACCCTTGATGTCTCTAACAGTAGGGATGCAAAATCTGCCGCGGTACATCAAAGTTCCCGCATCATCGATGGAAAAATCTGGCAACTCCCCTCTCTCAGTCCTGGAGTATAAGTGCAGAAGGTCCGGATCATCCTTCTGGTGCAACCTAGTAAGGGAAATCCAAGACGGCTCTGCCACTGCCAAACTACTCTGCATGTCGCAGCATCCCACTAAGATATCCGAAAGGAGGAACTCTTCCACTAAATGGTCGGCGGAGAGATTAATGATCTTCCCCGTCTTTCGACTCAGGGCGTCGGCCACCACATTGGCCTTGCTTGGATGGTACTGGATCTCTACATCATAATCGACCACATACTCAAGGCACCTCCACTTGCGCAGATTCAACTCCTTCTGCATGAACACATACTTCAGGCTCTTATGATCAGTGAAGATCTTGCACTGAGCCCCATAAAGTAGATGCCTCCACATCTTCAACGCATAAATCACCGCTGCAAACTCAAGGTCATGCGTAGGGTAATTTCTCCCGTGACTCTTTAATTGCCATGACCCATACGCAATCACTTTTCCAACCTGCATCAACACGCAACCCAGACCAACATACGAAGCATCTACGTAAACGTCATACTCCACACCCTTAGTAGGTAGGGTCAGGACGGGAGCAGTGCATAATCTGATCTTTAGCTCCAGGAAGACTTCTACGCACTTCTCGCTCCAAACAAATGTCGCGTTCTTCTGATTCAACCTGGTCAAAGGTGCAGCTAGGGTTGAGAAACCCTCCATGAACCTCCTGTAGTAGCCGGCCAACCCTAGAAAGCTCCTGATCTACTTGGGCGTGTCCAACCTACTCTAATCCATCACTGCTGCGATCTTTTCCAAGTTAACCGAGACCCCATCCTTTTTCACCATGTGGCCTAGAAACGAGACCTTAGGCAACCAAAATTCGCACTTGCTCAACTTGGCGAATAACTTGTGATTCCTCAACTCCGATAGAACAAAGCGTAGAAGCTGCTCATGCTCCTCAGCGTTGCGGGAAAAGACCAGCACGTCATCGATGAAAACCATAACGAACTTGTCCAGGAAATCCTTGAACACCCGGTTCATCATATCCATGAAAGCTGATGGTTTGTTGGTCAATCCAAACGACATCACCAAGAACTCAAAATGACCATGCCTCGATCTAAATGCAGTCCGTGGTATATCTGCATCACGGATCCTGAGCTGATGATAGCCAGAACGAAGATCGATCTTGGAGAACACTGTACTACCGCGCAACTGATCAAATAAGTCATCGATCCTCGGCAGAGGGTACCTGTTCTTAATAGTGAATTTGTTCAACACCCTGTAGTCGATGCAAAGCCGCATTGACCCATATTTCTTCTTCACAAACAGAATAGGTTCAACCCAAGGCGATGAACTCTTCCTAATAAAACCTTTTGCCAATAACTCATCTAACTGGACTAGCAACTCCTCTAGCTCACGAGGGGCCATCCGATACGGCGCCTTAGCAATAGGACGCGTACCCGGTTCCAAATAAATCACAAATTCGACATCTCTCTTCACTTAGGTGTAGCGATTCACTTGGAAGAGAAGGGGAGGAACAAAAAGCAGAGAATTTTTTTTCAAAATCAGATAGGCAATAGGAGGACTCATCACTCACGGCATCTTTAAAAAAGCAGGAGTCATCAATTGCTAAGGTGTTTTTCATCGAAGGTGTGATAGAGAAAGTCACTTCATCGTCGCCTACTCGAAGGAAGAGATTACCATTGCAAACGTCAATGATATCTCAGGAGGTGGCAAAGAAGGGTCGACCAAGGATCAGGGGAACCTCGACGCCTTCTTTGATGTCCTAAATGACAAAATCCACCGGGAAGATGAACTTATCGACTATTACTAAGACATCCTCCACTATTCCTATCGGGTACTTAACATATCTGTCGGCGAGCTGGATGCTCATGCGTGTGGGGTTGAGTGTACCAATTCCTAACTTTTTAAACAACGAGAGGGGCATTAGGTTAATACTCGCACCTAAGTCGGCTAACGCATTCTTGACAAAAAGATTACCAAAGACACACGGAATAGAAAAACTACCCGGGTCACTGATTTTCTTTTGTAGGCCGCTTGTCAAAACCGTGGAGCACTCGGCGTTTAATGTAACGTGCGAAAGGTTCTCTAACTTCTTCTTGTTTGTCAGGAGGTCCTTAAGGTACTTGACGTACTTCAGCATCTATGAAATCGCTTCATGGAAAGGTAGATTTATGTGGATTTTCTTGGAGTACTGATCGTCCTGACGTTGTTTATTAAGTTCGGAAGGGTAAGGCGGATTTAGATTATTTTTAAAGATGGGTGGTGGAGTGAGATCGTTTTCTAAAACGGGGGTGATAACTTCTTCAGTAGAGGGTGGAATTTTTAAAACAGGGGCGGAGCTTTGATTTTTTAAAGCGGGGCCGGAGCTTTCATCGGGTACTTCACTAACCATACCAGGAACTTGCTTCCCACTCCGAATAGTTATAGCTTTTTCTTGCTATCTCGGGTTGGGCTCGGTATTTGAATGAAGAGACCCTGCTGATCGCTCAGAAATAATTTTAGCAAGCTGTCCTACTTGATTTTCTAGACTTTTTACGCTTCCAGTTAAGGTTCTTATCGTAGCGTCATTTGTGGCGATATTTTTTGAAAGTAACTCCTCCAAGCTTAGAGGTTTTTGATAATTTTGAAGAGGTGGTGGTGATGGTGAAGAAAAATCATTTTGTGGTGGCGGGCGCATAGCATTCGATGGATTACTCTACGAAAAATTCGGATGATTTCTTTAGGAAGGATTATAACTATTCAGAAAATTAAAACCAGGAGGATGAAAATTCGCAGTATAAAAATTATTAAAAGCATTTCTAGGCATAATCTTAACAAAATCTAATTGTTCTGGGGCAGGGGTTGCAGATTCCCATACCTGAGGTGCGGAGGCAACAGTCATCTCCGTTATCTTTTTTCTTAGGATTTCTACTCGCAGAGCAAGCTGGGAGACGTTGTCCACTTCAAAGATACCAGCAGGCTTGTTCTGGCGGTACCTAGGCATATTCCACAGATAAGTGTTCATGGCCATGTCCTCAAAAAGCTCAAGAGCTGCTTCCAGTGTCTTATGGTTTAAAGTACCGCAAGAAGCTGCGTCTATCATTTGCTTTGTATTTTGATTTAGCCCGTTATAAAATGTCTGCACTTGTAACCATACAGGTAGCGAGTGATGTGGGCATCATCTAAATAGTTCTTTAAATCTTTCCCAAGTTTCGTATAAGGTTTCAGAGTCTATTTGTCCATAAGAAGAAATGTCGTTCCTAAAGTTTTGTTGTTTTAGCTGGCAGAAAATACTTCGCCAAAAATTTTTCAGTTAATTTATTCCAGGTGGTTATGCTATTCTTAGGTAGAGTGTTCAGCAACTGCTTAGCTTAAGTTCTTAAAGAGAAGGGGAAGAGTCTTAGCCTGATTGCATCATTTGTGACACCATTTATCTTAAAGGTGTCACAAATTTCAAGAAAGCTTGCTATATGTGCGTTTGGATCTTCATCTTGAAGTCTGTCAAATTGCACATACTACTGCACCGTTTGAATTATGCTAGGCTTTAATTCGAAGTTATTATTTGTTATAGCAGGGCAAACTATGCTAGATTCTTTTCCCTCTAGATTCAGTCGTGCATAATAAGACATAGGTCTTTGCACGTCATCCTCTATATTGGGTTCTTTAATTCTTATAGTAGAGAATCACTCGGAGTCCTCAACCGGTATTTGGGAAGTAGGGCCTTGAAATCGCGATCTTCTCCGAAGAGTATGCACAATTTCGTGGTCTAAGTCCAAAATAACTGACAGACTCTCACGGGTCATGCACTAAAAGAAGAGAAGAGAAGAAAGAAAAATAAAATAAACTAGAAAGAAAAGCTAGATTTTTTTGAAATAGATTTTTTTTTAATAGATTAACTCCCAAACATCACAAGGACTACCCGGTGAAGGTTTCGCAAGGTAATAGACAAGATAGCGGCACTTAAAGCCTCTTTGCCCTTTTCGAGAGAATTAGGTGGCGTAGAAAAATTATGAAGTTAGTTACTATTAAGAGCGGTAATAAAAAAATTTTATTTTTAATTTTTTTTAAAAGGAGGGTAAGAAAGAGAAGAGATAAAATTAATAGGTTCGTATTTTCAATAGATCAACGAAAGTTGATCCCCGACAACGGCACAAAAAACTTGATGGTCGCAAAGGCTCGAAGAAAATAAAAGCAACCGAACTAGCAATCCAATTAGGCAAGTATACCTATCGAACTGTAGCTAGGGGACACAAGTTTCGTATTGAAATTCGAGAACTGTTGAATAAACTTACTCACACAAAGGCTATTATTTTATCGACGGAAAAACTAGGGTTTGAGAAACTAAGTGCAATTAAAGAAATAAAGCTATGCTAGAAAGAGAACAACTACAGTTAATTAAAGAGCATAAATTAAGCGATTATAACGAAGGTTCTAAACTATGAAATGGAAAAGCACTTGATCAAGAATCACCGCGGCAAGAGTTGACTAAGAAATGCGATAAAAATAAACATAAACTTAATAGGGTAAAGGTCCTTGACCGTAGAGGTTTTTAAAGCTTAAACACGCTTCTCTCAAAGTCGTGCCTAACTGAGTTTAGGAAGGTCCGACCGACTCTCGTCTAAATCGGAGGCCTAAAGCTCGTTTTACGCGATGAATCCCATTATTGTATTTTACTCCAATCCGGGAGATTTGGAACATCTGCCTCTCTCGAGGGTTGTGTACAACTCCCTTTACTCTTGAATGCTCACTTCATTATATCAGCCTCTCGGCTAGCCCAGAATGCAAGCAAAGGTGGAGAGTATATATCGATAATATACCTCCAACCCATGAAAAATCAAGAGTAATTCAAGGCATAAACCCTAAAAAGAAAAGGTAAATTCAAAGCATCATAACTTAATCACTCAAACCCCGGATCATCAAGATCGAGTACATGGAGGATTAGTTACTCATGGTGAAGTGGAGGGGGAGAGATGAGTAGAAGAGCATGATAACACAAAGTAAACAAGGAAAAAACAACACTTTTATTAATAATCATGAGAGCTACACTTAGGAAATGATAATTACATTTGCATGAGATGAAAATCCTATTCTAGCCCTACCATTAGCACAAAGCAAGAGCAAAGATTAAAACAAAAGCTATTACAAAATCTAAAACTAAACTAGGATTAAGAAAAACTAAAATGAGAAAGAGAGAGAGAGGGAGAGAAAAGCATAAAAAAACAAGAAAGGGAAGCAAGAAACCAAGGGGCAGCACCTCCCCTCTCAACCCAAAGCTTTCTGAAATGGGAAGGGGGGTCTGAATTTATAGGAAAAGCTCATGGGTTGGTCACGCCCTTCGACACGCCCTAGGGGGCGTGTCAGGGGGCGTTATAGGTACGAGTTTGACCTCGGGCTCTTGATTCTGGCAGGAAGGATGATTGCTTCTGTACATCGGTGGACACGCCCTTGGTCACGCCCGTGTAGGAGGGGCATGACACGCACGTCGCGTAGAAATCATTGGTCAGAAATCCGTCAGTCATCAAAAAAGGTCTTGTATCATGCCCGTGACAGTGGGCGTGACAGTAATGTTGGCGTGCTGAGACGAAATGGCATTTAATACGGCGGCAGGCTTCGGGCAGAGGGAGACACGCCCCGGGTCACGCCCGGGGACACGCCCGGGGAGGGCGTGTCAGGGGGGCGTGACAGCCATTTTTCCTGGTATTTTTCTCTAGCTTCTGGAATCCTCATGGAAAGGGTGACACGCCCTAGGTCACGCCCGGGGAGGGCGTGACAGGGGGGCGTGTCAGTCCAATTTTGACCTATTTTCACAAAACCTGCAGAAAGAGAGGAAACACTTAAGGGAAATAAAATTAACATAATAAAGATAAAAATAAAGCTTAAGAAACAAGATTTGTACATTCTAAAATAGAAAATACGATAATAGTTTAGGCTACAAAACGTATTATCAGCAGGTGACAATGGAACTAATCTATAATGAGTAAACATCTAACATTATTTATATCATTAAGCTAGCAGTTGTACATAAATAGCAAGGTAAGGGACAGTAACCTGTAGAATAGTAATAAAAGAAGTGGTAGAGTAAGAAAGTACAGTGCTGTAAAGTAAACAACTACTACTAAGCTACCATCACAAAAGTACCTTAACTTATATAAATGTTCATACAAACTTATAAGTTATGATTTTAGGAAATGTAACTTATCATATAAAATCGCCCACACTAATTTATATGATAAGGGTCTGCAGTATGAATGTTATGATACTGTTGGGTACATTGGAAAATGTGTACCTGATTTGAAGAAGCCCAACCTAGCTCAATGATATACATCATGTTGTATTTGATGTAGTTTTGAGTTGACATGTGCAGGTAAAAGAAATGTTAAAGTTTACAGAAAAATTCTAAGTCCAAGTGTCGACACAAAGGAAAATGTGTCGACACATAGAAGAAAGTTGTCGACACAACACTGGGAAAATGTGTCGACACAGAAGAAGTAAGTCGACACTACTCTGGGAAAAAGTGTCGACACATAACATAGTCAATCTCAACACTGGGAAAATGTGTCGACACAGAAGAAGTAAGTCGACACTACTCTGGGAAAAAGTGTCGACACAGAAGGAAAGCGTCGACCTCAACATTGAAAAAAATGTCGACACAGAAGAACATAGTCGACCTCAAGGAATATAGTCGACCACAAGTTTGTCTACAACAGCAGAATGTGTCGACACATTGTGATTGAGTCGACACATTGAAGCAGAGTTAAAAGAAGACTGTGTCGACACCTGAAGGCTAAGTCGACACTTACTGAAGTTAAGATTCTACAACAACTGTGTCGACACACAGGACTTGTGTCGACACACTGAAGAGTCAAGATCAAATTGTTTGCAGAAGAAGCTGTGTCGACTCAAAGGCAACTTAGTCGACATCACTGAAGGCAGTGTCGACACCAAAGTCAATTGTGTCGACACAAATAGACAGATGGTCTCGACACTTTCTGACAGACTGTCTCGACACACTGTGGTTCAAGATAAGGCACAGGACTTGTTGAAGACTTGACAGCTGTGGGTTGCCACCGGTTAACTGAAGCTGTCAGACTTGTCAGAGAACTGTTAGAAACCGGATCAGCCGGTTACCATGAAGGAAGTCTATAAATAGACATATTCAGAAGAAGGAAATAATCTTCTCAACATTGAAGAAATTCTTAACTCAGAACTTTTGAAGAAGGATTCCGATCCAAATCATTTCAAGAAAGTGCAAGGCACTTAAGAAGATCTTCTCAAGAAGATCTAAGAAGACTATCTAAGGATAGATCTAAGAAGAGTTCTAACCAGAATTCTGAAGAATCATTCAAGTGCTGATAGAGAGAGATCAAGTCAGAATTTGAAGAAGAAGAAAGAATCCACCAGTGGATTATCAAGAAGCTGTTTGGAATCAACTCAGCTAAGTACATTTTCAAGAAGCTTTGAAGAAGGCTAAGAAACAGTTGATTGCATCAGCTGGTTAAGAATTGTCATTGCCTTTTCTCTCTCAATTTGGCAAGACAAATTTAAAAACAATCTTTTCTATATTTCTGTAGGATCTGTTTATACAGATCTGAGTTGTAAGCCTATGTTATAAAGGCTGAGTGTAGGAGTGTTGAACTCTGAGTGGTAGGGCTGATTGCCTGAGTGTAGGAGAAGGATATTCTCTGAGTTGTAGGCCTTGGGGCAAGGCTGAGGTAGGGCAGTTGTGCCTGAGTTGTAGGAACCAGTTGGGTTCTGAGTTGTAAGATCTATTGATCTGAGATAAGTGGAAGTTTGGCTGAATCTAGCATACAGCTAGATAGGTGAAGGGGGAAAGTGGATGTACCCAGACCTTGGGGAACCACTATAAAACATAGTGCAATCTGTGATGTGTTGTTTTCTGTGATTGCTGTGTTTTTGTATTAGTTAATAAATTGAATTCTGTCTAGAAGTTTTAGAAAAAGAAGCAGGACCTATTCACCCCCCCCCCTCTAGGTGTTTAGGCTGCCTTGAAAGTTAAACTATCAAGTGGTATCAGAGGGAGGTTCCTCAAAAAGGACTTAACAGTCTGAGGTAGATCTGATAGGCAGAATCAAGAATCAAGAAGATGGGTTCTGGAGAGAATCATAAGGAACTAGGGTCAATGAAATTACCCATATGCAAGAAGGAAATCTTTGGGATCTGGAAAGAAAGAGTCAGGTTGTTTATGGAAGCATCTGACCCAAGGATTTACATCACAGTACAGGAAGGCCCCTTCATACCAATGAAGATATCTGTTCTTGATGCAAATATCCAAACACCAAAGAATTATTCTGAAATGACCAAGGATGAAATCATCTTGGCAACCATGGACAAAAGGGCACAGAACATAATTGTCAGTGCCATAGATGATTCAACATTTCAGAATCTGATTCACTGCAAGACCTCCAAGGAGATGTGGGACACATTAATTGTCTACATGGAGGGATCAGAAGAAGTAAGGCTGGACAGAAAATCTATGCTAAATCAGGAGTATGAAAGTTTTAGACAAGGAAAATCTGATAGCATAACTGAGTGCTATAAGAAATTCTATAGAATTGTGAATGAGCTAATTTCCTATGGAAGAGTCTTCAGTACCTATGAACTGAATGACAAATTCTTAAGATCCTTATCAAAGGATTGGGATACAAAGATCTGTGCCATAAGAGAAGTGGCAAAATTGGCAGAGATATCTCCTCCAACTCTGTTTGGAAAGTTGCTATCCTATGAAATGCAACTTATGGTAAGGAAGGAGGAGGAAAGAAACTCAAGAGGAGAGCATAGAGAAAAGACTGTGGCATTTAATGCTGAAGCCACCAGAAAGAATAGGAGGAAATCACCATCTCCTCCTAAGGAAGTTGAAGAAGGTAGTTCTGAAAATTCAGATAGGGGTTCAGTCAGCAGTGATTCAGATGCAGACTTTGCTGCATTCACTAGGCAATTTCAAAGGTTCTTGAAAAAGAAGCAATGGAAGTCTAGGCCTTCATCATCACAGCAAGTAGATGACTATTATCAGAAAAGAAGGTCATCTAGGAAAGAGAAAGCAGGTCAAAGCCCAGCAAAGCCACTACTTCAAAGATTGTCTGCTATTGTTGCAATAGGCCTGGACATGTAGTGGCTGATTGTCCTGACAAAAGGAAGGAATCTTCAGAAAAGAAGAAGACTTATCAGAAAGGCAAGAAGGAGAAATCCTTTGTAGCAAAGAAAGATAAAAGTCTGTCAGACCAGTCAACTTCAGAATCAGGATCTGAAGCTGAAGCATATATTGGATTATATGCTGCATCTGAGGAAGAGGAGTTTATGCAGTTGCTAGACTCCATCAATGAACATCAATGCATGGGTTTGATGACTAGATCAGAAGAGGACCTATGCCAGAATCAGTCTGGTCCTAATGAGGTAAACAGTCCTTCCAGTACATTTGTTTGTAGTACAAGTGAAGAATCAGCTACATCTGCATCAAGTGATGAAGATGCATCTGGATCTGAAGGAGATGTCTATCAATTGATAGACAAGTATGGGGACTTGTTGCAGGCCCTTAAGAAAAGCAAGAACCTGGTTAAATCACAGGCTCAGGAAATTGCTGATCTAAGGGTTACAACAGCTGAGTTAGAAAAAGTCCTTGATCAAAAGTTAGCTGAAATTGCCAAGCTGAAAAATATAACTATTATTCAGATGGGCACAATTAATTATACTAATGATCAAGTAAAGAGTCTGGAGGACAGACTTAGAATTGAAAGGGATTTAGTGGCTAGTTACTCTAAGCCAAAATCTGTCTTACCCTTGATAGATGAATTTGTCACTCAGAAGGGTAAGGCTGGATTAGGATTTAAGGGTAACTCCAGGGCTAGCAGATTCAAAAAGAAAGGCAAAGCCCCTATTCAGCCACTAAACCTTTCAGTCCCCATAAGGTTTGGTAAGAAGAAAGTGCCTTCTAACATATATGATCATGAAGACATTCAGGATCATATCAAGACAAATGTTCTGAAGAACAAGGGTGTTAAGGCAAGCAGGCCTACCTATGGTCATAAGCCCTATGGTTTTAAGAAACCAGCAGGAGAAGTTGCAACAGCACCAGCAGTGAACAGAAATGCTTCTGACAAGGATGTATCTAGATCTAGATACAATAAGTTTGAATGTTGGTGCTGTGGCAAGAGGGGTCATTTTGCATTGGACTGCTGGTATAACACAAGTGTTATAAAGAATAAGAGTCTACCTGTTAGAAGAGGTTATGATAACTTTATTAAGGCTAACCTGAACCAAGGACCCAAGACTTACTTGGGTTCTAAGGGTAAGTAATTCTGTATTGCAGGTGAATCCAAGTTACCATGCCCCTATATGGTACTTGGATAGTGGTTGTTCCAGGCACATGACTGGAACAAAGGGGCTGCTGAAGGAGTATTCATCTGTCAAAGATGGACATAAAGTGATCTTTGGTGGATCTGAAAAAGGAGTCATCAAAGGATTTGGTAACATCTCTTCAAACCTAATTACTATCACCCAAGTGGCCTATGTAAAAGGTTTGAAACATAATCTAATAAGCATAAGCCAGCTGAGTGATCTAGGATATGACATTTCATTTGGTAAGGATGGATGTCATATCAAAAGGTCAAGTGATCAAGAGATCATATTGACTGGGTATAGGAAGAGAAATGTGTATTGCCTTAATTTTGAATGTGAGAATAAGGCATCCCCCATTTGTCTTGTAGCTGATGACAATGCTTCTCATTGTGTTAAGTGGCACAAGAGATTGGCTCATCTAAACTACAAGACAATTGGCCAACTCTTTAGTAAAGAACTAGTGAGGAATGGGCCTCAAGTTAAGTGTATAAAGGAAGGGGTATGCTCAGCTTGTCAAAAGGGCAAGCAGACAAAAACCTCATTTCAAAGCCTTGAAAACAAGGATTCTGTGAGGTGCTTATACCTCTTGCATATGGATCTTTTTGGTCCTATGCCAGTTCACAGTCTAGGAAGGAAGGTCTACACACTAGTGGTTGTAGATGACTATTCTAGATTTACATGGGTGTTCTTTCTGAGACAAAAATCTGAAACCCCAAGTGTATTATTTAAGTTTGTAAAGCAAATTCAGAATGAACTGAACAGTACAGTGGTCAAAATCAGAAGTGACCATGGTACTGAGTTTCAATCTGAAAGCATGACAAACTTGTGTATAGACTTTGGGATTTTCCAAGAGTTCTCCTCACCTAGAACACCTCAGCAAAATGGAATTGCTGAAAGAAAGAATAGATCATTAATTGAAGCTGGTAGAACTCTATTGAGTGACACCTCTCTCCCAGAATATTTTTGGGCTGAGGCAGTTAACACTGCTTGTCATGTCATCAATAGGGCTTCTATCACCAAAAGCCACAGGAAGACTCCCTATGAGATTGTGAAAGGCAGAAAACCAAATCTATCCTATTTCAGGATCTTTGGCTGCAAGTGCTATATACTTAACAATGGTAAGTCTTATTTGACTAAGTTTGCTGCCAAATCCCAGGATGGGATATTTGTTGGGTACAGCACAAATAGTAAGGCCTATAGAGTCTTCAACTTAACTACTCAAGTTGTTGAAGAATCTGTGCATATTGTATTTGATGAAACAAGATTAATCAATTGTGAATTGTCTTGTAGATCAAATGACTCAACAGGTATAAGCAAGAAGATGGACAAGCTCTCCATTGCTGAAGCTTCAAAGGAAGAGGGAGCATTGGAAAATGAAGGCTGCTGTCCAGGGGGAGTACAAGAGATAATGGAAGCTGATGAAAACCAAGAGGAACAGCAGAATGAAGAAGCTGGAGATGCTCAACCTGAAGGGAATCTACCTCCAGCTATAAGATATCTAAGAGATCATCCTACTGATCAGATAATTGGTGATCCAAGACAAGGAGTGCAAACTAGAAGCAGAAATCAAAGCACAGTTTTGCATTCTAGTTTCTTGTCTCAAATGGAACCTAAGAAGTTTGAAGAAGCTATCCAAGACCAGTACTGGATTGATGCTATGCAAGAGGAGCTGAATCAGTTCAGAAGGTGCAAGGTCTGGGAGCTTGTTCCTAAACCAAGAGGCCACAACATAATTGGGACTAAGTGGATCTATAGGAACAAGCTAGATGAAAGTGGAATAATAATAAAGAATAAAGCAAGATTGGTTGCAAAAGGATACAGGCAGGAAGAAGGGATTGACTTTGATCAAACCTTTGCTCCAGTAGCAAGGCTGGAGGCAATCAGAATGTTCCTTGCCTATGCAGCCTACCAAGACTTCAAAGTATACCAGATGGATGTAAAGTCAGCATTTCTGAATGGTGATCTTAAAGAAGAAGTATATGTAGAGCAGCCATCAGGTTTTGTAGATCCTCTTAAACCTGATTCTGTGTACAAGCTTAGGAAAGCTTTGTATGGGTTAAAACAAGCTCCAAGGGCTTGGTATGAAACCCTGTCTACCTTCCTCATTGAGAATAAATTCTCAAGAGGAAAGATAGACAAAACTCTATTCCTTAGGGAATCCAAAGGAAAGATCATCTTAGTCCAGATCTATGTTGATGACATAATCTTTGGATCTACTGAAAACAACCTTTGTAAAAAGTTTGCCAAACTTATGCAAGGGAAGTTTGAGATGAGCAGTATGGGAGAACTTAAGTTCTTCTTGGGACTCCAAGTAAGACAGACTGATGATGGATTGTCCATATCCCAGTCTAAGTTCACCAAAGAATTGATCAAGAAATATGGTATGGAGTCATCCTCCACCATGAGAACTCCTATGGGAACAAGTATGCCTATATGCAAAGATGAGACAGGTAAACCTGTTGATGAATCATTGTATAGAGGAATAATTGGATCTCTACTATATCTCACTGCTAGTAGACCAGACATTATGTATGCTACATGTGTCTGTGCTAAGGTACCAAGCCTGCCCTAAAGAATCTCATTATACTGCAGTCAAAAGGATTCTGAGATATCTAAAGGGCACACCTAATCTAGGCCTTTGGTACCCTAGGAATAGAGATTTTCTACTAACAGGCTATTCAGATGCAGATTTTGCAGGATGTAGAGAGGACAGGAAAAGTACTACAGGTACTTGTCAATTCCTGGGAGGAAGACTTATATCATGGAGTAGTAAGAAGCAGACCAGTGTGGCAATTTCCACAGCTGAGTCAGAGTATGTTGCTGCTGGAAGCTGTTGTGCACAGCTATTATGGATGCAGCATCAACTTAAGGATTATGGTATTCAAGTAAGTAAAACACCTCTGTTATGTGATTCAAAGAGTGCTATTTCTATTGCTAATAATCCAGTTTCTCATAGTAGAACTAAGCATATAGAAATCAAATATCATTTTCTTAGAGAACATGTAGAAAAAGGTGACATCTCATTGGAATTTGTAAAAACAGATTATCAAATAGCAGATGTATTTACTAAGCCTTTAGATGAAACCAAATTCAATAAATTCAAAATTGAATTAGGTATGTTAACCATTGATTAATGTATTAAACAAAATCATTAACAATGCTATTGAAATGGTTAATAAGTAAGTAAAAGTAGTAACAACAATAATCAAGTGTTAAAAAGGACACATTGAAGTTACAGAAATTGGCTAAGTAAGAATGTGTCGACACATTCAGTAATAATGTGTCGACTCAGAGAAATTATGTCGACAAGTCAGAAATATTGTGTCGACACAGAGAATATGTGTCGACACTTAAGAGTTTTATTGTCGACTTAACCAGGAATGTAATGTCGACTCAACCAGAATTATGGTGTCGACACTTACAAAATATGTGTCGACACTTGTCTTAGTGTCGACACAGAATTTCTGTCTTTCTACTATATATCCAAGGTGTCGACATAACCACAAATTGGTGTCGACACATAGTAGACTGAAGAAATGTCGAGTTAATAGAAGCTTGTGTCGACACATTCCGTCTGTGTCGACACATTTAGACTGTCTTTGGCGCCTTTTGAACTTCTTTCAACAGAAGCTATAAATAGGTCAAAAAGCTCTTTGTGTCGACACGCTTTCAAGGTTTTCGAAACACAAACCCTGTGTCGACAGTCTTTCTTTCTCTCTTCTCTCAAGCTTTCTCGACACAACAATGGCGCCAAGGATTGAAGATAACATCAATGAAGGATATGAGTTGGTGCGCCAGGCGTTTGCAGATGCGCCGCCCGATGTTCAAGGGGTTATCACCCTTCTCTCCAACTCAGGGTTAGAATTTCTGGTCTCTGAACCGTCCAAGATCTGGAAGAAGGAGGTGCATGAGTTCTTTATCTCAGCATCAGTCCATTCTACTGGACTCAAGA
Organism: Platanthera zijinensis; assembly: GCA_039513925.1. NCBI lineage: Eukaryota > Viridiplantae > Streptophyta > Magnoliopsida > Asparagales > Orchidaceae > Platanthera > Platanthera zijinensis. The sequence goes on along the minus strand of CM077079.1, from coordinate 208,602,666 downwards.
TTAAGTCCACTGTTCAAGGGACTAAGGTTAAGATTAACCAAAGAAGTATAAGAAAAATCTTCCACTTGAAAGTAGTTGAAAATGAAGAGGAAGTTCCTATCTCCAGGACAAGGGAAGCCCTTCAATGGTGTGGACTGGACCAAGGATTGAAGATTGGAGCTGCCTTCAATAGGAAGGGAATGAATCAGCAAGGGAAGTTCTTGTCTGAGATAGTTGGGAAGGTAATCCTCTGCAAGACAGGTGGACATGATAGGATTTCTGCCTATATGTTCAGCCTGATGACCAGGATAGTCTTTACTATTCCTACTGATTGGTCAGGAGTGCTCTTTGACAAGATCAAAGAGGGAATCAAGAAGCCTAACATGGCTAGGATCATGAGCCTGTACTTCAATGGAGTAATTCCTGAAGTGATGCAGCAGCTGCAGGGGAGCAAGATTAACCATATGAGAAGAATGGATATGAGACTATTCACCAGGTGGGATAGGGTGCTGTCAAAGGATGTGCCTGAAGAGAACAGGCCAGACACCCCTGTGCAATCCCCTACACCAAATCAAGAATCTGACCAAGTACAAGAAGGGACACAGCTTGACTCAACTGTGGTCCAGGAAGTATCAACACCTGCACAGATGCAGGGGGAGCAAGTTTCCACTTCTGCTCCAAAGGTATCTACACCTGCTTAGGTATAGGAGGAGCTAATGTATTTTAACTTTAAAAGACATTGCTCTTATTCTTATTACTGCACAGGTTCAGGGGGAGCTAGTGTCCACACCTACACCTGCCACTACAAATATTGAGGTGCAAGTCCAAGAGGTAGCACAGTTAAACATATCTCCAGATTTAACTACTGCAAAAGTGACCACTCCACTGGAATTTACTATGGAAGAGTTATTCCCAGATGTTGATACAGCTACTGATAGAATAGAAGAGGACCAAGATGTTGAGCAGCCTCTTGACTTAGAGCTAGAACAAGGAGTGGAAAAAGTTCAAGAGATTGAGAAAGTACAAGAAGTAGAGGAGGAGCAAAGAATTGAGGGGGAGCCAATACATGTTGAAACTGAGCAACATGGCATTGAAGCACATAGAGTTCACATTGAGAGTACTTCTGAATCTGAAACTGAAGAAGCCAGGTTGGCTAAGAAAAGAAAACTGGTTGTATTTAAAAGAAGAAGCAAGACTTATAAGCAGGCTTTACAGACAACACCTCCACCTCCACCTCCTGAAGTTGATTATAACAAGTTCTTGGTGGATTTACAGGTGAAATTGGATGACCACAGGGTGGCCATTGAGAAATATGTTGATGAAAGAAACAAAACTCTGCAGTTTGACTTAGCCCAAGATATCAAATCTATCCAATTTCAAGTCAACTTGAATAAAACTGAAATGACAGATTGCTTCCACAAGGGTGGCAATGCTGTAGTTTATCTGGCTAAACAACAGCAGGCTATCTCTACAAAGGTGGATGATATTGTTTTGAAGCAAGGTTATGTTCTGGAAAATCAAATAAGAATGAATGACAATTTAACTGAATCTCATAATAAGATCATTCAAGAGGTGAAGAAGATTGTTCCAGGGATGCCTGCAGATAAAGCCAAAGAAATGGCAGAGTTTGATAAGAATTTTCAGGCTGCAATTGCATCTGTTAAGACTGCCATCACAACCTCTCAACAGGAAATATCTGAAAAGCTTCAAAGATTAAGACCATTTTTCAAGGAGGGAGTGAATTATTTGGATGGCCAAATAAGATTTCAGAAAGAAGATCTTAGAGATCATGTATCAAGAGAAGCCATAAAGGGGGAGAGGATGCTAATTCATGCAGGCTCTGAGCATGCCAAATGGGTGACCAATAGCATAAGAGCCACATTGGGATATCCACCATTGTGTGATGATAACATGGTGGCTGAGTCAGGATTACAAACAGGACTACTTGAAGGTGACCAACCTGAGGTTGCCCAAGTCATATACCCCCCTCCAGATTTTGATATATTGGATCAGCAAGTGCAATATATGTATAGTCCTTCAAAGGAAGTTGTAAATGTTATCTTTGAAAAGGTTGATAAGCCTGAGGTAAATTTGCAAGATCAGCAAGATGCTCTACTGTCAAAGAAAAGATTTAGAGAGCAGGCTGAGCTGAAGCCAGATTTTGAGCAGTGGAGTCCTACTTCCAGAAATATAATACTCACTGCATGGAAAGCTGTCAAAGATCAAGTTCATGAAAGGGGCAAGTGGTACAATGAGCAGGAATGGCAGAAGTATGAGGCAAGACAAGAAGCCATTGTACAATTCAGAAGGAAAGCTAAGATGGGAAGACTTCCAACTGATGCTATGGAGCCAAGCAAATACTTCCCAAAGCCTTTTCACTATTTTGAAAGGCAAAGGCTCAAGGAAGAAGCTAAGAAGAAAGCTGATCTTAAAGGAAAAAAGATGGCTGAAGAATCAGAAGCTCCTGTGACAGCTAAAATTAAATCTGGTCAAGGGATTGTTATTAGAGAGCCTAATCAATCCTGATAATGTTTAGTTCTTTCATAATGTTTTGTAATGATGTAATGTGATCAGTCAAAGAAAAACCATGTAATCAAACATTACCCAGTAATAAACAAAATTTTGTTAAATCAGTGATAGATTGTTTTATCCATGATGTTCTTATTATTTTGTTTATAATTAAGTATCCCTGTGTATTGTCATATATCATCATTTTATACTATTTATAAATGGTGTATATCATTGGCTATAAGGGTTATGACTTCTCCAAATAGGGGGAGATTGTTGGGTACATTGGAAAATGTGTACCTGATTTGAAGAAGCCCAACCTAGCTCAATGATATACATCATGTTGTATTTGATGTAGTTTTGAGTTGACATGTGCAGGTAAAGAAATGTTAAAGTTTACAGAAAAATTCTAAGTCCAAGTGTCGACACAAAGGAAAATGTGTCGACACATAGAAGAAAGTTGTCGACACAACACTGGGAAAATGTGTCGACACAGAAGAAGTAAGTCGACACTACTCTGGGAAAAAGTGTCGACACATAACATAGTCAATCTCAACACTGGGAAAATGTGTCGACACAGAAGAAGTAAGTCGACACTACTCTGGGAAAAAGTGTCGACACAGAAGGAAAGCGTCGACCTCAACATTGAAAAAAATGTCGACACAGAAGAACATAGTCGACCTCAAGGAATATAGTCGACCACAAGTTTGTCTACAACAGCAGAATGTGTCGACACATTGTGATTGAGTCGACACATTGAAGCAGAGTTAAAAGAAGACTGTGTCGACACCTGAAGGCTAAGTCGACACTTACTGAAGTTAAGATTCTACAACAACTGTGTCGACACACAGGACTTGTGTCGACACACTGAAGAGTCAAGATCAAATTGTTTGCAGAAGAAGCTGTGTCGACTCAAAGGCAACTTAGTCGACATCACTGAAGGCAGTGTCGACACCAAAGTCAATTGTGTCGACACAAATAGACAGATGGTCTCGACACTTTCTGACAGACTGTCTCGACACACTGTGGTTCAAGACTAAGGCACAGGACTTGTTGAAGACTTGACAGCTGTGGGTTGCCACCGGTTAACTGAAGCTGTCAGACTTGTCAGAGAACTGTTAGAAACCGGATCAGCCGGTTACCATGAAGGAAGTCTATAAATAGACATATTCAGAAGAAGGAAATAATCTTCTCAACATTGAAGAAATTCTTAACTCCAGAACTTTTGAAGAAGGATTCCGATCCAAATCATTTCAAGAAAGTGCAAGGCACTTAAGAAGATCTTCTCAAGAAGATCTAAGAAGACTATCTAAGGATAGATCTAAGAAGAGTTCTAACCAGAATTCTGAAGAATCATTCAAGTGCTGATAGAGAGAGATCAAGTCAGAATTTGAAGAAGAAGAAAGAATCCACCAGTGGATTATCAAGAAGCTGTTTGGAATCAACTCAGCTAAGTACATTTTCAAGAAGCTTTGAAGAAGGCTAAGAAACAGTTGATTGCATCAGCTGGTTAAGAATTGTCATTGCCTTTTCTCTCTCAATTTGGCAAGACAAATTTAAAAACAATCTTTTCTATATTTCTGTAGGATCTGTTTATACAGATCTGAGTTGTAAGCCTATGTTATAAAGGCTGAGTGTAGGAGTGTTGAACTCTGAGTGGTAGGGCTGATTGCCTGAGTGTAGGAGAAGGATATTCTCTGAGTTGTAGGCCTTGGGGCAAGGCTGAGGTAGGGCAGTTGTGCCTGAGTTGTAGGAACCAGTTGGGTTCTGAGTTGTAAGATCTATTGATCTGAGATAAGTGGAAGTTTGGCCGAATCTAGCATACAGCTAGATAGGTGAAGGGGGAAAGTGGATGTACCCAGACCTTGGGGAACCACTATAAAACATAGTGCAATCTGTGATGTGTTGTTTTCTGTGATTGCTGTGTTTTTGTATTAGTTAATAAATTGAATTCTGTCTAGAAGTTTTAGAAAAAGAAGCAGGACCTATTCACCCCCCCCCCCTCTAGGTGTTTAGGCTGCCTTGAAAGTTAAACTATCAGATACGTTATGCATGCTATGAATCATACAATTGCAACTCACTCACAGGACTCTGTGATCACAGACCTTTAGTTCCCACTTTTTGGAGTTAGTTAAACTCTCTGGTACTACCATTGTGGAAACGGTGGTAGTGGAGCAGCCGTCTTCACTCATAGGCAGGTATACAGACTACTAGGCCTATACCACCCATACGCCTCTGAATACATCCTAGGTGTACTATAGTGTCTCTGTGTACTAGTTGTTGGCTATCCTACCAGTCTTTATGGTCGATTGTGCGTTTTTGGGGATCATCCTCCATTCCATAGTATAAAACAACCTACTAGCCCCTCAAACCCTCACACCTCGCCAGAGTCAACGTACTGCCATCGATGTGATGACTGGCCCAATACCGATGACCCGCCACTAATTTTTTATAAGCACAGGCAAGTTATCTCAACCCGAGCCTCCAGCTTGTAGGACTAAACCCGTCCTAATATAAAATTTTCGAGCTTTTAGCTCGCAGGAATACCCATCCTTATAAAAACTCTCGAGCCTCCAGCTTGCAGGACTACCCATCCCAATAAAAACTCCCGAGCCTCTAGATCGCAGGACTAACCCGTCCTGTATCACTCCAACCCAACAAGGGTGACATTGATATATTGTTCCTTCAACCTATTAGACTTCTCTTGTCTAATTTTAGTTACACCTAATGACTTAGGGTTAATCCTGGACGTGACAAGGTCTACCCGGTGAAGGGCTCACACCAGTACTAGGGAATACTATGGGCTGAAGCCCAAATCCCCCTTTTCAGGACAATTAGTTTTATTAATGTCTACCCATTATTAACACCCCACTCTCGTTGTTACTCTTGAGTAAACCTAATAACTTAAGGTACTTATAGGAGAGTGATGATCTTTCGATAGACTTCAAACTAGATAATCCTTAAAGCGATCATTGCACACTAGCACTTGACAATTTGTAGTGACATATCCTAAGGGTTCCAATCAAGGTTCCAATGCCTCCCAAACATTTCTTTAATTCAATTAGATTCCATTATCCTGAATGCCATACCCAACCCACCCTTAAGCATCCGTTCCACGGACGTTTGAATACATTAACCCTTACGTGTGGTGCGAACCTACTAGCTATTGCTCATGAACCAAAAAAACACATCAAATGATGCACCATGACCTTATTCATGACTTTAGCTTGATGGGTAACATTTTCATGTTATTTAGATGGCCTAAACACTATATGTCAATTTTAACTAAATGCAGCCCAAAGGTCTATCCTTAGTCCATATGAGGTGACTTCCAATTCCTTGGGCCAAAGACCAACAAATCTTTATCATGGGTTCATCATATGGTAATTAGTGAAAATTCAGAAAAACACAATTTCCCTTATTTTATTGGCCATAATTAAATTATTTAATTATGTGACCCAAGTCACATTGAATATGAACTACCAAAAACAGAGGTCCTCTAGGTCAAAATAATTTATCTGGTGTTCATCTTGGTATAAAGGTCAGTGTAAAAATTTTCATAATTGGCCAGGTGATGCAATCTTGACAAGTGCACCGATCGTCGTCAAGTAATAAACTGGGGGAGTTATCCTCCGAGTATCGAATGTCTCGAGGAGTGTAGATTGGGAGTGTGTTCTTCCTCATTGGAAAGTGATTGCAAATGCAACAAAGGTTTGGGGGATGAGTTTTTGTTCTATAACAACTAAAATTAATTACGCGTGTTGCCTTCACCGCTTTGCAATGGTGGAATACTCCAATGAGTATTAGGGCGTGCGGTCGTAACCATTGAGGGTTGAAAGCACCTCTTTGCCAAGCCAGTCCCTAACACACGTTAGTGCGGCGTATCACCAAGCAACAAACCAAAGCAAGCAAAGGAAGTAAAGCTTCACTAAGAACTACTATAATATTTGAAATAGAAAATCATCATGAACAATGTTAATAGCTCCAAGCAAGTTTAGGAAACATCCAAAGCAAAGAATCAACATCCAAATGAGATTGAAGAGGAGATTTACAACCCATCGCGTGAAGGCTATCAACGATTCTCGATCGAAGTCAAAGTTTGTCGGTCTTCATCCGGGCTCGGTCGGTGGTTGACGTCTGAGGAAGCTTGAAGTGTTGTCACCTACTTCAAGAGTGTTTTCCCCGTCTTCTTCACGAACCGTTAAGGTTGGTAGTCCTCAGAAAACTCTCTAATGGCAGAGAGAAGGAGATCCAAATGCTCCTCTTGAGATGGAGATGAAGGAAACGGCTTAAGATCTTAGCTTGCGTTGAAGTTTGGAGGAAGAACGGTGGCCGTACGAGCTCTCCAAGGAGGAAAGAGGGAAAAGCGACCAGAGGGCGATTTTCCCGCTCAGAGAGGCGGAAATGGCAGACTGATCCTTGCTCCAGTCAACTCCTGAACTTAAATACGGGAAGGTCAGAAAAATGGTCACGCACGGTTTGGCGCACGACCATGCATTAACCGTGCGATATTAACTTACAGAACAAAGCTGCGGAGGAAGATGAGTTGACCTGTGTGTTTTACTCGCGCACGGACGCTACCGCCCGTACGTGAAGGAAAATACATGGGTAACCACAGAGCCCTGGAATTCTCGGTAAGAAGGTGGAATCGTGAGTTTTACTCGCGCACGAGCACTTCTGCCCGTGCATGAACAAATCACACGATTAACCACAGAGCGCTATAAACTAAATAGCTACAGGAAAACCGTGTGTTTCCTTCGCGCACGGTTCAGAAGAAACTGTGCGTGAAGATCGTAAAGCTCAGCTCAACCATATTCGTCGAGCTCCACTAGACAATTTCACTGTTAGAAACACATGATTAGGTAGAAAGTGTGCATAAGGAAATGCACAACCCTGAATTTTCAACAAGTCAAAATTCCTGATTTGGGGAAAATCGGCCACCTGCACATCCAAAACTAAAGCTAGAGAAAAAGCTCCCAGCACCAATATATAGCATAAAACAACCAAATCCGCACGGGGAGTACCCTAGTACTTACCCCCGACATCTCGATGCCATTTGCAAACCAAAATGGGCCGAAACAGTGCAACAATGGCTAAGTGAAGCCCTAATAAAATATGTGACTTTTCCTACTGAAATAGTAGTGCACATGCAAGATAATAAGCCAAGATTAGTTCGAAAAACCCGATATAAATCAGACTCATCACACCACCAGACTTAAACATTTGGTCATCCCGAGCAAATCATCCTTAATGCGGACGATAAAAATAGCATAGCTGGCCTAAAACTGCGCAGCTGAGTACCATGCGAAATTGCATGCTCACGTTCTTAGGAATACCGTAGAAGGAATTTTTGATGATGCACTAATAGCCTATATATTTCTAAAGGCATATCAAAATATTATTACTACTCTACTATAGAATCGAGGGGAATCATTCGGTCATGCGTAAGGAGAAAGCAGACAAACACTGAGGTGAGCATTGCCAAAGCTAGCGCTAGAGATAACCTCCAAAGGAATCCACCAATGTCGATGACCATAAGCTTGCCTGTTCATACTCTCTCCACGACACTAGTTTGACTCAAGCGTGAATCTGTAGGACTTATAGTATAATGGAGGCTTAGGTGAAGGAGGGGTATATAAAGATAAACATGATGGATTCACACACAAAAAATGAGACCGCTCGAAAACTCTCATAGCTACACGCAACGACAAACACATGCACCGCACAACCAGACTTTGACTTTTAACGGTGCGTGCACGCACATAATGATCACAAAATTTGAAGACTCAACAACAAAAGATTTTTTTTTCTTCTCTTTTTTTCTTTTTTCCTTTATTCCGCATTGGTAATTTTCATTTTCATTTCATTTCATTTTTTTTTCTTTAACCAAATAACCAAAACGAGACGATAACACTGCAACACCACAAGCGACACAAAGCTCCCGCATAACAGCCACACAAAACTGATACAAAACTACAATAAAACAAAACAACCGAGCGAGCACATTCGGGTGTGCGAGTAGGAAGGGCTATATGGTTTGGTAGCGCGCACTTGACTATCCATGTACCCGTGCTTAGAGAGTATCTAGGGGCAAGTTCTTAGAGTCCGAGAAAGACAATCCTTCCTCCTGACTCGAGTAATATAAGGCTAGCGATATTGACACACACCCCTACACTACTGTTTGATTCACACCAGATTTGAAGTAGGCGAGTAGAATAAACAAGATTTATGCCAATAGAAATAAAATACGTTATAAGCATAAAAGAATCTAATTCTACATGTATTCCTAAATGAGACATGAGCACTCGATTAGGAGCCCTCAGGGAGGCAAAATTTTACACAGCCTCGCAATCCTAAGCCAGCGCCAAAATTTTCCAAATCGCACACTAGTGATGATAAAACTCACAATGTGCTCCTATTCAAGCATACGCTCAAGTGTGGTGTAGTGGTATGCAGTGCCAATCAACATAGATAGAAAATGAATATATTCTTCTAGTATGATAATGGTAAAATGCACGTGCATGAGTACCCCGCATAACTCTCACCACCAGACTTAGCCTAAACATCCTAACACCACAATGTGATCGTGAAATTAAAAAGAAAGTAAGGGGGAGGGGTTACCCAATGCTCTGAAATGAGTATACCAGAAGATTGGCATTAATTTCTATCGAAAGTCCACGACCCAAATGAACTCCACCGGTAAATGAAAATACCTCCAAGCACAATAATCCATACTAAAGAAAATGCACATGAAAAAATAACAAAAACAAAATAATGGGTTGTCTCCCAGGAGCTACTTTTCTTTACCGTCCTTAAGGTGGACCAAATACATGTATTAGCAGTTTTATATATAGTTCAAAAGCATAAGCTCAGTATGCAACAATTAAGTCCAAAACATCACACGCAACATTAAGCAAAAATTATACAAGAAAAGAAGAGGAGGGGAAGCGCCCAGAGATCGTTCACATCTCAGCTAACCGCTGACTTGTAATAGATCCCCCTGACAAGTGAGACAAAGAAAAAGCGTAAGCTTTAGGGCCCAGGTAAGATGAATCCCCTGCCCCTTGCCTCTTCCTTTTCGTACCGGCGGGCAAAATACAGCGCCTTGCGCATTCGCAGTTCTTTTATTCACAATTCCGCGGATGGAGATCGCCATGGTGGTACAACCACTCCATCCAATTCAGAAGTAGATCTAGCTTTTCCGTCCGGAGGTATCCTTTCCTCACCCGCGGCCGGTGATAGATCGGCCCATGTAACCAGTTTTATAGTTTAGTACAAAGCATTTGGCTCAATATATGTTTTTGATTCTAATTTTTGCACGCTTTCAACAGTCGTGCTTTGCTCCTCAGTCTCAGTAGTGTGACTCTCACTCTGATCACTACTACCCTTCTCATCCGCAACTTGCTATAATCCAAGCAACTCCCCTTTTGTTTCCCCTTTCTGCAGCACACGTATCTCAACAACACTAGGCAAAACATCAGATAACACAACATTCAATTCCTTCATTTTTCCGGGTTCATTCAGAGTCATAGAGGTAAGGGACGGCGGTAAAGGTGCATCAACCTTGGAAGCCAAGGTTATACCGCTCGTGTTAAATAGAACGTCGCCCCCAAAAGATTTCAGGAAGGGGACCCCTAAGATTGCTTTTGAAGCATTACCCATTAGCCCCAACACCTTGAAATCATTGACTACCACAACCTCATTCAATATCACTTCCACCTCCTTTATCTCACCGTCGGTCTGCACTACTGACCCATCGGCTAGCACGAGTGATTTCCAGACATTTGAGTCAATATTTAAAATAATTTTTTCAACATCTTGCAAAGCAATAATGTGCAAAAAGATACGGAATCACATAGGGCCACTGTCTCTACCTCATTTATTTCACACTTCACAACCGCTTCATTTTTAATACACTCATCCGTCTCCGCCAACACACTTCCATTGCTCCCGGGGATTTTTTTCCTTGTCGCTCAGGAGGGCATCGCGAGTATGCTCAGAGAACTCTTGGGCCAGTTGCCCCAGCTGCATCTCCAAGTTTCTCATGGAGACGGTCTGAGTGGCCATGTTAGATTGAGACATCTCCACGAATTTCTCCATCATCTCCTCTAACGCACTCTTTCGCATCCCCTACGCATTTAGATTATAACTCGATTATGGCGGTCGCAGCAGGCAATGAGAATCTTGAGCATCAAACTGATGCTGGCCTCCCTTCCACCATTGACTGGGAGCATTTTTGTTCAAGGTGAAATTCGGATGATTTCTCCCATTAGGGTTATAAGCATTGTTATAAGGAGTAGCGCGGTTCTGATTATTTATAAAGTTCACACTCTCGTCAGCAGATATACCTGAGGGATCAGCAAAAGCATCTCCAACTGGGCACTCATATATATGACGACTGGGGTTTCCATAACCCTGACACAAATTAGTCATCACCTGAGCTGGAAAAGGGGTGAATCTGGTCAGACACATAATTCCATCCATAGTAGGGTGGCTCGCCTTATCTCGCGGCTGCACCGCATTTACCTCGAACAAATTTCTCACACCCCTAGGTGTGATTCTTCCAACAATCCAATACATACTATAAGAAGCGGTGTCACGAAGGAGCTGCAAAGCCTCGTCGGGAGTAAAGTTCATGATAGTGCCTCCAGTTGCCACATCGATCATAGCCCTATAATTAGGCTCAACAGCAAAATAAAATATTTCAACCAAATTCCACGGCTCACAGCCGTGCTGGGGGCAACATTGTTGCAAATCAGCAAATCTCTCCTAGGCCTCAGATAATGTTTCCTGGTCCAGATGTCGGAAGGTGGCTATCTCCCTTCGGGCATTCACTATTTTGTCCACCGGATAGAATTTGTCTAAGAAAATCGAAGAAAGAGCCTCCCACTTAGTCGCAGTCCCGGGAGAAATAGTGTGCAGCAAGGTTTTCGCCTTATCTCTTAGTGAAAATGGGAAAAACCTTAGCTTCACCACGTCTTCAGTAATGTCGGCGTAGCGGAAGGTGCCACAGATCTCCGAGAATTCCATCAGATTGAGTCGCGGATCCTCACTTGGCAGGACCAAAAACTGTGTGTTATTACGAATCATGTTGAGGATGGCGGGCTTTAACTTGAAGTGGTTGTTCACGATGGCCGGACTGAAACCAGGGTAAACACTTCCCGTGGTAGGGGTCATGAAGTCACACATTGTCCTATTGCGGGTTTAGACCTCCTCCCGGTCCTCAATGACCCGTTCACCATGGCAATTTCCTTCTTGACCTAAATCTTCAATTCTTTCACTTCCTTCAGCAGCAGCAGCACGCCGGCGGGCTTGCCTCGCTCGTGCGGTTTCAAGATCAACTCAAAGATCTTCACATCTATCCCTGGCATTTAGATCTGTCATACAACACACAAAATCTGATCATAATGCCAAAAGCACATGCAACAACTTTTCCAATCGAAAAATACACACAATTGTTGCACTCCCCGATAACGACGCCAAAAACATGATGCAATCTCAGCAAGTGCACCGATCTTCGTCAAGTAATAAACTAGGGAGGTTATCCTCCGAGTATCGAATCTCTCGAGGAGTGCAAATTGAGAGTGTGTTCTTCCTCATTGGAAAGTGATTGCAAATGAAACAAAGGTTTTGGGGATAAGTTTTTATTCTATAACTACTAAAATTAATTACGCGGGTCGCCTTCACCACTTCGTAAGGGTGGAATACTCCGATGAGTATTAGGGTGTACAGTCGTAACCGTTGAGGGTCAAAAGAACCTCTTCGCCAAGCCAGCCCCTAACACACGTTAGTGTGGCATATCCCCAAGAAACAACCCAAAGCAACCATATGAAGTAAAGCTTCACTAAGAACTACTACAATATTTGCAATAGAAAACCATCTTGAACTTTGTTCATATCTCCTAGAATGTTTAGCAAACATCCAAAGCAATGAAATAACATCCAAATGAGAGTGAAGAGGAGATTTACAAACCAAAGCGTGAAGGCTAGCCACGATTCTTTGCCGGAGTCGAAGGTTGTCGGTCTTCGTCCGGGCTTGGTCGGTGGTTGACGTCCGAGGAAGCTTGAAGTGTTGTCACCTACTTCAAGGGTGTTTTCCCCATCTTCTTCACAAACCCTGATGGTTGGTAGTCACCGGAAAACTCTCCAATGCAAACGAGAAGGAGCACTAAATGCTCCACTTGAGATGGAGATGAAGGAAACGGCGGAAGATCTTCGCTTGCAGTGAATTTTGGAGGAAGAATGGTAGCCGAACGAGCTCTCCAAGGAGGAGAGAGGAAAAAGAGATCGGAGGGCGATTTTCCCGCTTAGAGAGGCGGAAATGGCAGATTGATCCTTTCTCCAGTCAACTCCTGAACTTTAATACGGGAAGGTCAGAAAAATAGTCACGCACGGTTTTGCACACGACCGTGCATTAACCGTGCGATATTAACTTACAAAACAAAGCTGTGGAGGAAGATAAGTTGACCCGTGCATTTTACTCGAGCACGGATGCTACCGCCCGTGCATGAAGTAAAACACACGGGTAACCACAGAGCGCTTGAATTCCCAGAAACCAGGTGGAACTGTGCGTTTTACTCGCGCACGGGCACTTTTGCCCGTGCGTTAACAAATCGCACGATTAACCACAGAGCGCTATAAACTAAAAAGCTACAGGAAAACCGTACGTTTCCTTTGCGCACAATTCTGAAGAAACCGTGTGTGAAGAACGTCGAGCTCAGCTCGACGATATTCGTCGAGCTCCACTCGACTATTTTCCTATTAGAAAACGCACGATTAGGTAGAAAGCGTGCGCTAAGGAAACACATGATCATGCATTTTCTACAAGTCAGAATTCCTGATTTTGGGAAAACTGATCACCTGCACAGCCAAAAACCAAAGCTGGAGCAAAAGCTTCCAACACCAATATACAACATAAAACAATTAAATCTGTACGGGGAGTACCCCAGTACTTACCCCCGACATCCCGGTGAAATTTACAAACCAAAATGGGCCGAAACAGTGCAACAATGGCTATGTGAAGCCCTAATCAAATATGTGACTTTTCCTACAGAAATAGTAGTGCACATGCAAGATAATAAGCCAAGATTAGTCTTAAAAACCCTATATAATCAGACTCATCACCAGGTTAATTTGACTCAAGTTTTTATTTATAAATATTAATACCATATTACCCATTTCCAGTTAAAGTACATGAAATAATCAACCAATAATTCTTAGAAACTTCATAGATGATAATATTGTCATGGTAGTGGTCAAAACAAATTTTCATAATTATCCATAAAGGTTTGACTTAAGATTTTCACAATTTAAGATATTTACAAAATGTCTTTATTCATATCAGTTTCATATCTACCCATCAAAAAATTCTAAGAAAATTTACAGAGGTTCATAGTACTGAAATAATGATCTAGTAAAAATTTCATAAATTTCCAGGTTATATCTGTCACCTTTTTAATAAAAAAACATATAGGAGCATAATTGAAATTTGTACTATTTTTCTCAAGAAATAATTCCAAAAAATCCTAATAAATTTTCCAGAGCAATAAGATGACATTTTAAGGCATGTGATAGAGATTAAAAGTTTCCAAGATAATTTGCTCATAATTCCTATCATGATATAAATTTTTTCTATATTTAAAATTAATTAAAACTATAGGATTTTTAATTACAAAAAAATCTTTACTTCATCATGGATGATGTATATCATCTCCATAAACTCCTTGCCAAAGTTTCATTTACATGCAATGAGTCTAATGGGCTAAGTTTCCCATTTTTACCCTTTTTACTAAAGGCACACCAAATACACCCATACGTTCAACTTTCAAGTTGGATCCTCCAACATGCAACTGCCCAAATGACCCTAATTTTTTAGTAAGGTCCGAAAAAGACATCATAGTCATGCCACCCAAATTTGGGGGTATTTGGAGTTGTAAAACTCCCTAAATAAATTAAATTTCATAAATTCAATAATGGAATAAAATATACGGAAATTTTCTTCAAAAATTCTGATTTTTGGGCACAAGGTAGGTCTAGTACATACATATTGATGGACCAAATGTTTCACATTCAGAGTTGTAATCTATCAGATATACCCTATTTAATTTCTGACCTAGGCTAGGAGTAGACCTTGGGAAATAGACCTAGAAGGACCTACATTGTTCCAAATGACTTGATTAAGGTGCCTAATTATAGGTAATCCAAAGGTCTACACATTTCATGTTGGGAACTCTTTCAGAATCTGCTCATGAAGGGCCTAAATTTAACATGAAAAGTACTGAATAATGAGTGACAGTAAATTAAATAACCTATTGTTTAATAAACATTTAATGGACGTCATCCATTCATCTTCCTCAACAACCAACGATTATGATCATCCCGACTTGGGCAATATGATCCTAATTTTCAGCCACTTGGGCCACCACCACCACCAGTTATCATCACCACCACCTCCATTGAGGTTGTGGATCGCATTTCCCGGCGATATGCCCGCTTGTAACACCCCAGAATCTCAAAATATGTTGGTACACAATTTTGAGTAGCAGGCTGTTAGACACGGCCTGGGACACGGGCGTGTCCCAGGGCGTGTCGGGGGTACACGGCCTGGGACACGGGCGTGTCCCAGGGCATGTTCGATTTAAATTTCGAATTTGGCCTATTCGAGTCAGAGCCGTACACGGCCGTGAACACGGCCATGAACACGGGCGTGTCAGGCTGGACACGGGCGTGTCGGCTGCCGTGTTCCGACCGGTGTACTGGTTTTGGAAGTCGATGAGTGCCGTGTAGCAGGGGACACGGGCGTGTCTCAAGAATGACACGGGCGTGTCAGGTTCGACACGGGCGTGTCGATGCCCGTGTTGTTCAGTCGGTTCCAAACCGCGTGTGCCGCTTAAGGGTACACGGCCTGTGACACGGGTGTGTCACAGGCCGTGTCAGCCAAAAGTTGGGTTTTTTGGGCAGATCTCGGCCGTTCGTTTCCTTCTATTTGGATCGTGTGGTCCAAAGCTGTTCCAGCCTCTTTAAGGCCGTGGATTGAGATGAAATCTCATTTCCACTTAGCCTTTCTCTCTCGAAAGAGAAGAAAGAGAGGAGAGCTTGGAGAAAGAGGAGGAGGAGCTTTCCGGCCGCCGGTGGAGCTTCGTCGGGCCGAATAGAGAGCCGAGTGCAGCGTTGCGGAGGCAAGGCCGCTGCGGTGATTTCCATCCGGCTAGTTTTCTATGGCGCCGAAGCGATCGTCAAGGGTAACGATCTTTCTTCCTTGGGCAGGTGAAGCCCTTTGTTTTGCATGTGCATGGGATCCTCCATAAAGAGATGGAACGCGTAAGTGATTCCAGCAGTTGAGTCTGCATCTAGAGCCGGAAGTATGTAGTACGGCATAGGCATGCTGTGTGAAGCCCATCCAGACGTATGTCGGGATTGGTGATGTTTATATTGCGATCCGGAGAAGACTCCGTGTATTCATCATTTAGCCTGCGGAGATGGTGAGGACGATGTGTGTGGTGTATAGGATACTTTGTATAGCTCCTTTGGTTGCATGCTTGTAAGAGCTGGTTGATTGAGTGCGGACACCTCTGAGTGGGTGAGCGCGTGAGGTCTTCAACAAGGGTTTGGAGGCTTATGCCCATTCCACCAAGTGGCAATGGACACCTCTGAGTGGGTGGGTGCGAGAGGTCTTCAACAGGGGTTTGGAGGCTTATGCCCATTCCACCAAGTGGCAATGGTAAGATCGGGTGAGCGGTCGATTGGTAGCAAAGCAGCAGGGCGAATTCCCTAGGCTTGTTACACTACGTGGGTAGGTCGACTGATAGTGCTCACGGGTTTTGGTGTGGTGCGTACCTCTGAGTGAGACAGGTGCGTGAGGTCTTCAACAAGGGTTTGGAGGCTTATGCCCGCCTACCAGTACAAACCATAAAAGGTGCCCTGAGTGCACGGAGCGCCTGGCATTGAGGCCGGCGTTTGTGATCTTGTGTGTATGTTATATATATGTTGAAATTGCTATACATGCATGGAAGGAACCACTGCCCCGGGTAAGGGGTGGGGTCGTTATAATTGGTCAGCTGAATGCTGACCGTTGCTTTGTTTATCACCCATGGGGTGGACGTCCATATGTAGGTGTTGCGGGCTGATGGAATGAGCGGGCAAAAGCCCATGCTGCTGGTAGGCCCTTGAAGGCCGTGCGAAGTGTTGGATTTCATGTGTGGCCGGCCTTGCGTGCCGATGTATGAAATTATGTGTATTGGCAAGAGTAACTTGTAAGGCCTTAAGGCCGTGGGCGGTGTGGTTTTGTAAACATTCCTGGTGATCTATATAAATGTGATATTTATATCGTAGTGGACATTCATTGTTATGAGTTCTTGCACTTAATAAGCTTCCGCTAGAATGCTCTGAGTTAGGACTCGTTTGGTTTGATATTATCCTGTGACCTCACCGTCTGTTTGTGGCATATAGTGTGGGGCCCCAGCCGGACCTTCTACTATACGTCATTTAACGGATGGGGTCGTTACACCGCTAGAGGTGAATCCTCCGGTGAATCTGAGTAAGAAGAAAAGCTCGGTAATTTCTCATTTTCCCCCATGGCCTCATGCTCAATTGATCCTAATATCTCTCCTAATCGATCTAGAAAGCTAGAACAAGGGGAGGGGAGAAGAAATAGACCTGTAGATGGGCTTGATGGCGGGTGTGGTGTGTTGGATCTAGTGGCCAACCTAAGAGGGGGGTGAATAAGGTTTGCGCCATTTATCAAAAATTCGATTTTTTTCCAGGAAAAAATAAGTTCTGGAAGCTATCGCGGGGCGTTAGGTAGCGAACACGCGGCGGTATGTCTCAGAACTCATTTTTCTCGGTAGATTCTCCCTTGAAGATCTATGCGCTCTTCAGGATAACCCAAACTAGCATTCACAGCAGTACACGCAAGTAAAGAAGCCGAAAATGAATTTCATTGCAAAAAAACTTATTCAACAACAGTTTATAATTACAAAATCTTGATCTCCCTGATGTCAGAGATCGAAGGTGGTGAATGAAAAGTCTTTTGGTTTTCTATGCCGACGCGCTCCCCGGACAGCTTGGCTCTTTCCCTTTCCCTCCAAGAAATTTCTTCGAGATAGATCTTCTCCTCTACGCAAGGAAGGGTCTTAGAGCCTCGCTAGAGCACCTGATCTAGACGTCCCCTTGTAACGCCCCAATTTTATTAAGGCAGGTAATGATGTTCTTGAGATTATCACCCGATTGTAGCTAGGTACCGTGCGGAGGTAGCTCCGTTGATAGAGTCGACAGTGTTGAGAGCGTTGAGTTGACTCAAGCCTAGTCTATCACACGACGGTAGGTTTCTAACACGCGGCGTTAGCCTTTAAAATATCCGAGTTCTCGGGAAGATAATGCCAAGAGGTTGGGTTACCGCAGGGGGTAGCTTGGCAATTTATTTGTTAAAGTGCTCGGGTTACTACCCCGTGACGCTAGTAACTATAGCGTGGTGGTAGCAGGAGTGGTCGTGATGTAATGTTTGCTAGTTACCATGAGGCGCTAGTGCCCTAATGCTCGGCTTTAGCGAATCTGTAATGGTGTGGAAATGTTTCGGCCTGTAATTGGAGGGCCTGGGCAGTTACACGCGAAATGAGGTGGTACCGTGCGGCAGTAGATTGTTACCGCGCGGAGGTAGCTTTATATTTATATGCCTGGTTCAGTCATTTACTCTTCATTATTCTGGAGTTGGTGAGTTTGGCCTGGTTTTCTGGAGGAGGAGTAGCAGTGCCGGGAAGGAGGGTTCTTGCTGCCATTTGAGACTTAGAGTCTGGATTCACAAAGCGAGTTCAGATCTACGAAGGCAAGTTTGGAGCGATCGTTTTCAACCGTCTAGATTTCTCCCATGGCGCCAAATAGGAGTACAATGGTAATGATCCTCTTCCTTGGACATGTGAAGTCCATTCTTTTGGCATTAGATAGTAGACACTCCACGAACACGTGGATGTGGTTCTCCTGACGGGTTCAACCGTGTATCCCCATAGTGTTATATTTAGATCCAGAATCGAAGTACGGAATTGGCATGCTGGGTGAAGCCCATCCGTACGAGTTGGTTTGGATTGGTGATGTCTGTATGTTGTGTAAGCCGGAGAAGACTCAATGGTTATTGTGTTAATTTTAGAGTCACGGGATATGCAGATGGCTGCATTGAGAGTATTGGGTTTAGACTCCAGGAAAACACCCGTTTCGGTGGAATAACTGGTAGTCTGTCCCCTATCACGTGGCGCTAGTGCTACCACCAACGATAGCTTCGTGAAAGCTATGTTTGGTTGCTGAAGCCAGTATCTAGGAGACTTGTGGGCTATTTTGTGAGGCCTATCTTGTGAGACCTTGGGGGCATGATGGCCCGTCTCTCGAAGAACTGAGAGCTAATTTGTGGAGCGTGAGCTTAAGTTGCTCAGCTTTTGTAGCCATGAGAGCTAACCTAAGTTCATAACAGGGTTATGAATAGTACGGAAATGGGATAGGGAATGCCGACCCACGTCATGGCTAGCACACCTAACGAATTGAGCAAGGGAAAAGGCTGAACTATACCCAACCCTTGTCGTCCGTCTTGAAGTGAGTCATACAGTGGATATTCAGATCGTTATGACTTTGACAGAGGATTAGGGCATTGTCTCTGACTTAGGCCTTTAAGAGACTAAAAGCTCAAACGTTGATGACCGTCAAAGGACAGTGGTGTGACCCTTGAGGTCTTATGCACCAAGAGTGTGCCAGAGAGTACGAGGCATTGAGCGTTGCGTGAACGTCTGTGGCTAATAGTTCTTAAGTTGCACATTTTGATTGCCATTTTGTGATTATACTAATGCATGCTGGGAAGGAGCACCGCAACCCCTAATGAGGGGTGTGATCGTCATAATTTGGTCAGCTAATGCTAACCGTTGCTATTGTTTGCCATAGTGTGGTGGAATGTGCATGCAGGTGCAGCGGAGCAAAGCGGGATCTAACGGGTTAAAGTTCAGGATACCTAAGCTGGCCGTTGAGGGCCAAAGCGAAGTGCCCGTTGTGTTTATTTTGTTCACATGTGTGGTCGGCCTGCATGCTGATGTTTGTAAGATACTCTAATTTTAGATGAAAAATGTAAGGCCTTAAGGCCAAAACCTTCTTTGTGTATTTGTCTTTCATTCCTCTGTGGTAGTGGGCATTCATGCTATTTGGTTCTATTTATAACCTTTAAATTACTTCCGCTAGAATGCACTCTGTGTTAGGATGCGAAATATTGGCTTATGGTTGCAATTTAGTAACTCCTTGGTCTGTCCGTAGTATTTGGCGTCGGGCCCCGACCGTACCTTCTGTTATATGTTATGTGACAGATGGGGGTGTTACAAATTGGTATCAGGCTTGTGTGTCGGTATTCATTATTTGAATTTGTGGGCGAATTCTTTTAAGGGGTGGTGAGCACTGGTATGTGCATTGCTGTAATAACATAAAATAACTCATGAATGTCCACTTAGGAATGAAAATACACATGTTTGAGGAACCTGGGTGTTCCAATGATTGTGTTTTGGCAATCTAGTTGTCACCTAATCGAGTGTTTTTGTAACTATATGTGACTAGGAGCGGTGTGGGACAGTCGTAACAATAGCAGTCCACAAAGAGTAGTGTGCAAAACGACGCGCCTGCAACCCATGCTTATACAGAATCCATACAATGGTAGCGGAAGCGGTGTTCGCTATGATCAATGCCCAACCGGGGAGGCAAGTGCAGCCTCCTGCTCCTAGGTAAGGTCAAGTGCCGCTTGGTATATCAGAGACCATAATGGTGGATCAGGTGGAGGCGGAGCCTGTGGTGCAGATAAGAGCTACGGAAAAGAAGTTAAAGCATGTGATGAGCTTTAATCGACCAGTGTTCTCGGGGATTGTAACCCCAACTCAGGCTGAGGACTTGCTTTCTAGGGAAAAGAGAGTCATGACAGCTACGGAGGTTGAGGAGTGGCAGAAGGCTATAATAGCTACTTTCCTCCTAGACGGCGAGGCAAGGCTGTGGTGGGACGACTTAGAGCTACATCTTTTTACTGGGAGACAACTCACCGACGTATCAATGGAGGAGTTCTCGAGACTATTATATGCACGGTTCGTCCCGATAGTGTAGAAAATAGTAATGGAGAATTATTTCCAAAGGTTAACTCAAGGAGAGAGTAGTGTGGATGACTACCTACATGAGTTCATAAGATTAGGACGTTATGCTGGCTCCACTTTTTCGGATGAGGAGCGCAATACCAATCGGTTTTATGAAGGACTGCGCAATGATCTGAGGTTGCTACTCTTAGGCCCGATGACGCAGGGATTTCTGACCCTTGTCAATACAGCCCGATCTCTAGAACAAGATATGAAGAGGGTCCATAGTAAGAATTATATGGCTGTGAAGAGCCCACAGTTCAAGGTACAAAGACCGCAGAAGACTGGGTACCGAAAGTGGAACAAGAAGGCCAAACCTTCCAAACCAGCTTCTTCGTCGGTCACTTCTAGGGCATTTTCTGGGCGTGGACGCCAAATACACTATTTCACTTGTGGAAAGACGGGGCATATATCCCATGACTGTTGGAGTGGTAATTCAGAAAAGAAGGCAAGAGCATCCTATGCGGAGAAGGGAAAGACGGTGGAGTCAACCGCATCCCATCAGAATCCAGCCAAACCGAGAGTCTACAACATTGGCAAGCAAGAGGCCATCAAGTAGTGGCAATGTAGTGACAGGTATGTGTTATACTTTAGTTGTAATATTTTGCATACCTTGCATCTCATGGTTTGGTCGTATGTTTTAGTCTTTATCGTGGCCATGGACTATCCGACTCAAGAACTGTTTGATATAGGAGCTCCATATTCCTTCCTATCTTAGGACTTTGTATCACATATCGGAGTGGCATATTCTCTAGCTAAGGATAGTTTGGATGTGCTGCTACCTAATGGGTGTTCGATGCACACGGATAGAGTTTGTTGTGTTAAAGTGTTAATTAGAAGCCAAACTTTTGACTTTGAAGCGTCACTACTGCCGATAGTATTATTTGACGTGATCTTTGGCATGGACTGACTCTCGGAGCATTGTGCATACATCGATTATGGTTCTAAGACGGTAAAGATGGGGTTGAATACAATCCAAGAAACTACTTTCTATGGTTTGAAGGGTCTTATCAAGACATTGATGTCTGCTCTGCAAGTAGTTAAAGCAGTTCATTAGAGTGCATAACTATTCTTCACACTTTTAGAGGCAATGAAGCCCAAGCCTGACTTGGCCAATATCTCTGTAGTGTCGGAGTTTGCCGATGTCTTCCCCAAAAGTTTCCCTAGGGCCCCACCTCATAGAGAGATCGAGTTCATCATTGAGTTGGTTCCTGGCGCCACGCTAGTGTCGTAGTCTCCTTACAGCTTCGCACCGAGAGAGATGGCGGATTTGAAGGCACAACTTCTGGAATTGAAAGAGCAGGGGTTTGTGCGTCCAAGTTCATAACCTTGGAGCACCCCGGTCCTCTTCATGAAGAAGAAGGATGGAAGTCAGTGAATGTGTATTGATTATTGGGAACTCAATAAGCTAACACAGAAGAACAAGTACCCAATTATGAGGATCGATGATTTGTTCGACTAGCTAGTTGGATCGACTGTGTATTCGAAGCTGGACTTGAATTTTGGATATTATCAGCTGAGTACCAGGGAAAGTGATATTCCCAAGACGGCATTCAGTACTCTATATGGGCATTACAAGTTCACGGACATGCCGTTTGGGCTGACGAATGCGCCATCGGTGTTTATGGACTTGATGAACAGGACGTTCAAGGAGTATTTGGATCGATTCATGATAGTTTTCATCGATGATATCCAGGTGTACTCCCAATCCGAGGATGATCATGATGAGCACTTGCTTATTATTCTGGAGACCTTGAGTAGTAATCAGTTGTACGCCAAGTTCTCTAAGTGTGAGTTTTGTCTATCTTCTATAGCCTTCCCTCGTCATATTGTAAGTGGTGATGGTATCGTGGTGGATATGGAAAAGGTTGGGGCTATTCGGGAGTGGCATGTGTTGTCTTTTATGGCAAAGGTTCGGAGTTTTTTGGGGCTTGCCGGCTACTACAGGTGCTTTATGGAGAACTTATCGTGGATAATGTTACCTCTCATGACCCTAATAAGGAAGGATAAGAAATTTGTTTGGTCAGCGGCATGTGCTCAAGCTTTCGAAGAATTGAAAAGTCATCTTACAACGGAGCACATCCTTTGCTCGCTATGCGGGTACGAAGGCTTTGAGATCTATAGTGAAGCTTCAGGCATCGGCTTAGGCTGTGTTTTGTTATAGTATGGGAGAGTAATAGCTTATGGGTAATGCCAGTTGATGGTGCATGAGTGGAATTATCCGGTCCATGATTTAGATTTGGTGGCCGTGATATTCACGTTGAAGCTCTAGAGGCACTATTAGTACGGTGTGAAGGTCAATATTTACACTGATCATAAGAGCTTCAAGTACCTATTGCATCTGAAGGACTTAAATATGCATCAACTTAGGTGGATGGAGTTCCTTGGGGACTACACCTTCAAGATACATTATGTTCATGGCAAAGGTAATGCAGTTACAGATGCGTTAAGTCACAGAGCTCCCTTGCAGGCCAAGTCGTTAATGATGCACGATGAGCATCTCGTTCGAGATTTAGATACCGTGGAGATCTCTTGTATTGATAGGAGATTGAGTGCTGAAGCACGTTTGAGTTGTATTGAGGTACAGTATGACCTCGCCGATCGGATTCTGTAGGCTTTTGATTTTGATGATGGCATGAAGCGGCTCATTGCTGAGTCTTTGGATGGGTCTAATTCCCAGTTTAAGGTTGATAATGGGCTGTTATGGAAGGACAGTCATTTTTGTGTCCCAAAAGTAGGTACAATACGGAAGGAGTTGATGTACGAGGCTCATTACACCAAGTAATCAATCCACCCTGGGAGCAGAAAGATGTACAAAGACATGAAAAATCTGTTCTGGTGACCCAGGATGAAAAAGGATTTAGCGTTGTATGTAGTTAAGTGTCAAACTTGTGTTCTAGTGAAGGGTGAATGCCAGAAGCCCAGAGGATTCTTAAAGTCTTTGCCTATACCAGAATGGAAGTTCTACGATATATCCATGGATTTCGTGCACGGTTTCCCGAGATCGAAGAAGGGAAACAACGCCATCTGGGTGATCATAGATCATTTGACGAAAGTGTCACACTTCATCCCGAATTGGAAGGACGATTCAGTGGATAAGCTAGCTAGAAAAACTGTATGTGGAGAATATTGTTCATCTACACAGTGTGCCCCATAACATCGTGAGTGACCAGGATGGGCAGTTCATGTCTAATGACTGGAGGCTGGTACATCAACTATTGGGGACCAAGCTGAAGCTCACTATGGCCTTTCACTCGCAGATGGATTGTCAGACCGAGAGAGTCAACAGGATGATTGAGTACATGTTTCACATATGTGCCTTGGATTTAAGAAAAAAGTGGAAGGATCACCTATACATGATTGAGTTCGCGTACAACAACAGATACCAGACGAGTTTTGAAATGGCACCATTTCGAGGCCCTTTATTGTAGGTAGTGTCGTACTCCATTGTCATAGTTGGAGACTAGTGAGTCCAAGTTGAACAAGTAGAAGGACTTCGAAGATGCGACTTCGATTGTGCATATAATCCGTGAGCGATTGCTGGTTCCACAAGATTGGCAAATTAAATACTATGATGCCAAGCATAGAAACGTCGAATTTGCCGTGGGCGATTGGGTATACTTGAAGATCAAACCGTTCAAGGGTTTGTCGAGGGTTCGTCGACTGAAAAAGCTAGGTCCAAGATACCTTTGTCCGTTTGAGGTGTTGGAGCGTTTTGCTGAAGCAGCTTACAGGTTGAAGCTTTTAATTGAACTGGTGGTCTACATGATGTATTGCACATATCGGTATTGCGGAAGGCGGTGTAAGAGCCTACACTAGTGATCGCTGCAGATCGAGTACCAGTCGATGATGGGTTGACAACGAAAGTTTTACCCATTCGGATTGAGGATGTGGATATCAAGCGACTTCGTAACAAGGAAGTATGGATGGTCAAGGCACACTGGGACAACTGTGGACGAGAGGAGCTATCTTGGGAGTGGGAATAAACCATGAAGGCCGAGTTGCCCGAGTTATTCAATTGAGGTACAAAGTTAATGTTGATCAATTTTTTTTAGTTTCTAGCATGACTTAATTGCAGGACGAAATTATTTAAGTGGGGGAGATTTATAATGCCCCAATTTTCTTAATGCATGAAATGGTGTTATGGAGGTTATCGCCCGGTAGTAGTTAGGTACCGTGCGGCGGTAGCTCCATTGATCACGTCGATAACGTTGAGAGCATTGAGTCGACTCAACGCCTAGTGTATCGTGCGAACGGTACGTTTTTAGTACGCGGTGTTAGCCTTTAAATTGTCCGATTTCTTGAGAAGATAACGCCAAACGGTAGGGTTACCACAGGAGATAGCTTGGCAATTTATTTGTCAATGCGCTCGGGTTACTACCGCATGGCGATAACAGGGGCGGTCGTGATGTAACGGTCTCTAGCTACCGCGAGGCGCTAGCACCCTAACGCTCGACGTTAGCGAATCTATAACGGCGTAGACACGTGTAGGCCTGTGATCTGATGGCTTTGGTGGTTACACATGAAACTAGGAGGTATCGTGTGACGGTTGATAGTTACCTCGTGGCGGTAGCTTTATATTTATATGCATGGTTCAGTCGTTTCCTCTTAATTATTTTGGAGGTTGAGAGTTTGACTTGGTTTTTTGGAGGAGGAGTAGCAGTGCTGGGAAGGAGGGTTCTGGCCACCGTTAGGGACTCGGAGTCCGGATTCACAAAGCGAGTTCGGATCTAAGGAGGCTAGCCCGGAGCGGTCGTTTTCAACCACCTAGATTTCTCTCACTGAGCCAAAGAAAACTACAAGGGTAACTATCATCTTCCTTGGACATGTGAAGTCCTTTCTTTTGACATAAGAGAGTATAAACTCCACGAACACGTGGATGTGGTTCTCCCGATGGGTTGATCTGTGTATCCCCGTAGTGTTGTATTTAAATATGAAATTGAAGTACAGAATTACATGCTGGGTGAAGCCCATCAGGACGGGTTAGTCTGGATTGGTGGTTTTTATATGTTTTGTATGCCGGAGAATACTCTGGGGTTATTGTGTAAATTTCGGAGTCACGGGGTGTGCAGATGGCTGCATTGAGAGAACTGGGTTTAGAGTCCCGGAAAACACCTATTTCGGGGGAAGAACTGGTAGTCTGTCCCCTACCGCGCGATGGTAGTGCTACAGCCGGCGATAGCTTCCTGAAATCTATGTTTGGTTGTTGAAGCTTGCCTCTGGGAGACTTGTGGTTCTATTTTATGAGTCTTGTCTTGTGAGACCTCGGGGCTGTGATGGCCCGTCTCTTGAAGACCAGAGGGCCAGTTTATAGAGCATGAGCTTAAGTTGCTCAGCTATTGTAGCCATGAGGTCTAACCTAAGTTCATAATAGGGTTATTAATTGTATGAAAATGGGAAAGGTGATGCCGACCCGCGTCATGGATAGCGCTCTTAACGAATTGAGCACGGGAAATGGCTGAACTATACCAAACCCTCATCGTCCATCATTAAGTGATTCATACTGTGGATCTACAAATCGTTATGACTTCGATGGAGGCTTGGGGCATTGTCTCTAGCTTAGCTCCTTAGGAGACTAAAATCTCAAACGTTGATGACCCTCAAAGGATGGTGCTGTGACCCTTGAGGTCTTGTGCACCACGAGTGTGCCTGAGAACACGAGGCATTGGGCGTTGGCGCCAACGTTTGTGGCTAATGGTTCTTAAGTTGCATATTTTGATTTCCATTTTGTGATTATACTAATGCCTGGAGGGAAGGAGCACCGCCACCCTGAATGAGGGGTGGGGTCGTTATAATTTGGTCAACAAATGTTGACCGTTGCTATTATTTTCCACCGTGCGATGGAATGTGCATGCAGCTGCAACGAAGCAAAGTGGGATCTAGCGGGCAAAAACCAAAGATAGCTAAGATGGCCATTGAAGGCCAAAGCTAAGTGCCTGTTCTGATTATTATGTTCTCATGTGTGGCCGGCCTGCGTGCCGATGTTTGCAAGATACTCTAATTTGAGATGAACAATGTAAGGACTTAATGCAAAAACCTTCTAGGTGTATTTTTCTTTCATTCCTTTGTGGTAGTAGACATTCATGCTATTGGGTTCTATTTATAACCTTTAAATTACTTCTACTAGAATGCACTCTATTTTAGGATGTAAAATGTTGGATTATTGTTGCAATTTAGTAACTCTTTGGTCTATTCGTAGTATATGGGGTCGGGCCCCGGCCATACCTTCTATTATATGCTATGTGATAGATGGGGGTGTTACATCCCTTCCCCAGGACTATTTCTCATGGAATCCTACCCCTGATTTCGATGACCTTCACCGATCGATTTCCTTCACCACAACTAAAATAGAGAAAGATAAAGAATATAATAAATGTTTAATGGCTTTAAAAGATTAAAATCTCCCTCTCTTGATGACTCCTCCATCGAGCGATCCGCAGACGGTGCTTGAGATCTTCGTGTGATTGCAACAGGCCGAATCTTCATAGTCGATGTATTACGTGGTTCGCTGGAGTTCTTCATGGGAGAACGGTAGGGAGGTGACTTTATTCTCCTTCGATGAAGACAGCGGAATGGACCACAGAGTGGCGGCCAAACCCTAGGAGTCGTAGATCTGAGTCTCTTTTCATCTTGGTAAATAGTACAGAGAATGGCATGCCTTTTACTTGGCTTTGTGAAAATTGGCTACCTCCGGCGGTAACACTAGCGCTCGGCGGTATGTTCACGCGTTTGATGTGACAGCTGCCCTGCAAATATGGAAAATACTTAAAATGAATATTTTTCCCTTTTTTAAAGATACCGCGGCGTGGTAGGAAAGGTAACGCCATGCTGTAAGCCAGCTGTCTCAACGAATCCATCTCGATGATCATTGAGTTGCTAACACGGTGCGGTATAATGTTATCACCCAGCCGATGGAATGGTATCTCCTGGAGATAGGTCTGGCATCTCCTGGGCTAACATGGCGCGGTACAAAGCAAGATCTTGCGCGGTAGCATCACGAGCATCTAATCCAATTAATTCTTTGAGCTAGCGCGGGCCATAGGTCTAGCGTGGCGCGATAGTATCCCGAGCGCCTTGTCCATTTAATTCAAGCTACCTCCCGACGGTAAGTTCCAAAGTAGAGCTTCTTGTATTTCTTAGTCCTGTAAACCAGTACACTTTACTAGACACAAAATGTAATCAAAACTACATGGGAGTTAATATTATCAAACCAAGGATATGTGAACCGTCGGTTCCAACATGGCGGCGGTGTTCCATGACCGACTACTCCTCCGACGATCTAGCTACTGAACTCTTTCCTCCACCTAAGGCCTTGATCCATGACTGAAACTCCACTCCTCTAGGCTCACTGAAGGTGATGGTGAGGTCGATATTGGCTGGAGTTGTCTGTATAATGAGATGTCATTATTGGGGTGGCTGTCCATGAGCATAGGTTGCTTCTCCTTGATGCCATATATTTACCCCCCCTCCTAAATCTTACTAGGAATGAGTTGGAAAGCTTAGTGGAGGTGTTGGGCAAAGAGGAGGGGGCCAAGTTGCTTCCATCCCTCATTTTCTACTAGGTGCAGACCAAATAACCTACATGATGTGTATGAATGGTGACCCCTTCAAATATTCATCCAAATGACCTAAGATTATTACTAGAGGTCTATCATGATATTTAAGAGATAATTCCATAATAAAATATTTTTCCTAATTTATTTAGTAATTAATTAATTTACTGTAAAATCAGGCCAACTTTGCTTTTGAACACCAAGTATACTTTTCTGACAGGGTATGGCCGTAACAAAATTATGACAAACTAATAACATCAAAATTACAGTAATTACCAAAATTCCTAATTTTCCAAGGTGGATTTGACATTCAATAAATTATGGAACAAACAAGCATAATCTTAATTTAATTAAGGGAAAATTAGAATCATCAATCCAAAACTTATGAGAAAATTACTAGAAGATAATTATGACCAAAAAAGGCTACTGCCCATGATTTATAATTTTCCAACTCTAATTGATCACATATATGAATTATATTATAATATTCAATAAATGGGTACTTATGAAGGAGCCTATATCAAAAGTCTTCCAATATATTTATAAAAATTCACAGAGCATGACTATGTCCTCGAATGTTCCCTGACAAATTTTCATAATTTTCTAGTAAGCAAATAACTCTAAAATAATTATTTTGGGAATGAATCAATCTTAGGATTTGTGAATGAAGTACTAAAATTTTCAATCCAAAATTCACAATAAAATTTCTAGGGAACAATATCATCTAATTAAGATTATTGCCTAAGTTTCATTAGTATCTAAATTAACTTGAACATATAATTAAACATTGGACCAAAGTGCCCTAAACTATCCATAACTATTTAAAAGAGGGTATATGTTACTAAAAATCCTAAAACCACTTTCTAGAGCTTATTTTTACCCTAGGAACTCACTAACTTAGTTACAATACCATCCAAGGACATATAGATCCATATCCTTCACTAGGCCCTAATCTTCAACCCTAAGGCCTATACTAGGGTCTTTGGGCCTCTCCACTCCAAATCACTCAAAATCTCTTGAGGTGGGGGGGGGGGGTGTCTTTAGAGGACTTTGAGGCAGTGGCCAAAGTTTCAACCCTTTTTGATGAGGATTGGCCACACAACTCATCAAATAAACACTTGTCCTAATTTACCCTTATGGGACCAAACTTTGGTCACCTAATACCTAATCAAATAAACCCCAAATGGGATTAGATTTGTACCAGTGACCTATCATGACCCTAAGGGTCATCCACCAAAATTTTGGGGAATTATGAGGTAAATAGACCCTTTAATTAAATCATACATGATTTATTAAATATTTTCTAAAACTATAAAAAAATTTATTCCAAAAATTCCCATTTTTCGCCATGTCTAGGGTATAGATGAGAATAACCTATGATCAGAATTTCAAGGCATTTAGATGAGGATTTTAGTGGGGGCACGCAAATTTGTGTCTAGTTAGCCATAGGTAAAGCTTGCACCATTTGGTGTGCTGTGGTCAAACCACAGATCAAAATTGATTGAGATTAATTTTAAAATAAACTAGACTCAAAGTACTATAACTTTCATATAGATCATTTTCCTGAATATGTACCTAAGTATTTTTAATAATTATAACAAGTCTCTGCATGTTATGTGACAAAAATGAAATAATTCAAAATATTAATATTAAATCAGCGCACGAATCTTAAAGCGCCACTGGATGGGATCGGCTCATCTTTAACCTTGGGCCAACGATCTTGATTGTATTGTCCTGGGCCATTTTAAGGAGCATTTTCCCGACCACCTGTGAACCTCTCCGACCGTCCAGTGCCACCACCACCTCCGTTGAGGTGGTGGACGACGATTGGCGGTGGTTGGCCGGAGAGGTGCTCAGGTGGCCAAGAAAATGCCTATCAAAATTGCCCAGGACAGGAAAATCGGGACTGTTGGCCCAAGGTTTAAGATGAGCTGATCCCGTCCATTGGCGCTTTAAGATTCGTGCGTTGATTTAATATTAATATTTGGAATTATTTCATTTTTGTCCCATAACATGCAGAGACTTGTTATAATTTTTAAAAATACTTAGGTACATATTCAGGAAAAATGATCTATATGAAAGTTGTTGTACTTGGAGTCTAGATTATTTTAAAATTGGTCTAAACCAATTTGGGTCACTGGTTTGACCACAACACACCAAATGGTGCAAGCTATACCTAGGGTTTACCAAACACATATTTTTATGCCCCAACTAAAATACTATTTCCACTGCCTTTAAATTTGGATCATAGGTTAGTCTCATCTATACTCTAGAGATGTCCAAAAAGGGGAATTTTTGGAATACAATTTTCTATAGTTTAAGAAAACATTTAATAAATCATGTATGATTAAATTAAGGGGTCTAATGACCTCACAATTCCCAAAAATTTTGGTGGATGACCCTTATGGTCATGACAGGGCACTGGTACAAATCTCAGCCCATTTGAGGTTGATTTGTTTTTGTATTGATGGGACCAAAGTTTGGTCCCTTAAGGATAAATTAGCGCAAGTGTGTATTCGATGAGTTGAGTGGCAAAACCTCATCCAATAGGGTTGAAACATTGGCCACTGTCTCAAAGTCCTCTAAATCACCCCCCCCCCCCCTCCGCCCAAACCTCAAGTGATTTTGAGTGGTTTGGAGTGGAGATGCCCCAAGAAGCTAGTATAGGCCTTAGGGTTGAAGTTTGGGGCCTAGTGATGGACATGGAGCTATATGTCCTTGGATGATCTTGGAACTAGGTTGGTGAGTTCCTAGGGTAACAATAAGCTCTAGAAAGTGGTTTTAGGATTTTTAGTAATATATACCCTCTTTTAAATTGTTATGGATAGTTTAGGGCACTTTGGTCCAATGTTTAATTACATGTTCAAGTGAATTTGGATAATCATGAAACATAGGCAGCAATCTTAATTAGATTATATTATTTCCTAGAAATTTTATTGTGAATTTTGGAATGATAATTTTAGTACTTCATTCACAAACCCAAAGATTGATTTAGTCACAAAATAATTATTATAGAATTATTTGCTTACTAGAAAGTTATGAAACTTAGTCAGGGAACATTTGAGGACATAGTAATGCTATGTGAATTTTTATAAATATATTGGAAGACTTTTCATATAGACTCCTTCATATGTACCCATTTATGGAATATTTTAATATAATTCATATATATGATCAATTAGAGGTTGAAAATTATATATCATGGGCAGTAGCTTTTTCTGGTCATACTTATCATCTAGAAATTTTCTCATAATTTTTGCATGGCTAATTCTAATATTCCCCTAATTAAATTAAGATTATGCTTGTTTGTTCCATAATTTGTTGAAGGTCAAATCAACATTGGAAAATTAGGAATTTTGGTATTTAATATAATTTTGATGTTATTAGTATATCATAAATTTTTTAAGGTCATACCCTGTCAATAAAGTATACTTGGTGTTCAAAAGCATAATTGGCCTATTTTTGTCAGTAAATTAATTAATTACTAAATAAATTAGGAAAAGTATTATATTCAGTCATTATCTCTTAAAGATCATGATAGACCGCCAGAAATAATATTACGTCATTTGGATGAATATTTGAAGTGGTCACAATTCATACATATCATGTAGGTTATTTGGTGTGCACCTAGTAGAAATTATAAAGTAGGGAAGCATTTGGATCTTGTATGGGAAAGGGTAGTTGGTGTACATGGTCTGGTTGGAATGTATAGGGTCACCATAAGACGGTAGGTTGTGTGAGCCCGGCAGTGCAAGGGTAGAGTTGTGCTCGAGATCGATGATGGATCGTCTTTCCCTGAAGGAGGTCTAAATACACTTAAGGTTAGATCAAGTGTAAGATCAAAAGATTTGGGACATTTGTAGATACCAATAATAATAAGTACCTTGCTAAAGGGATCTATGGGCTTCAGCCCATCATAGATCATAGTACCCTCGAGAGCCCTTCACAGGGAATTGATGACTACTTCTAGTCATCCTTTTGGGGGGTAATTAAGTAGTTAAAATCCCTAAGTTTTATTATAAGTTTGTGTTTTTGTATGCTTGTTAGGATGTTATTATGGTTATTCTATGTTTTTATATAAAAATCTATATAGTCTTATTATATGTATTATGTTACTATATATTATGTTATGTTTAGTAAGAATAATTAATATTAGTTTATATCTTAATGTTTTTTTATCTTAATGTTTTTATGTTCTTGATATTTTGTTTTTATTCTAATGTTTTAATGTTCTTAATGTTTCGTGTTTTAACTTTGTTTATAATATAACTAATCTATGTTTGTTTTATTGTAGGATAATGCCCAAGCTCCCATGCAGCCCATGGATCACCTCTTGTAGAAGCCCTCAAGACAAACCCGAGCCCACAAGATTTGGTACAGCCCGAGCCCAAGAAAGCCCCCTACCCGAGCCTCTATAACTTGGAGCAGCCCACCAAGCTACCCGGATCTTCATTGGAGCAGCCCCTTCATTGCAAGCAGCCCACATTTGAAACCCGAGCCCTCCTCCAAGTACAGCAGCCCACTTCAACCTTTCAAGCCCATGGAGCAGCCCTCATGCCTATTAATGCAGCCCCTAGCCTACCCAACCACATATATGCACCCTCTTCATATATAAGGCCGGCCCCCACCTCTCTCTCTCCCTCCTCATTAATTTTCCCATGCATGAAAATCCCCCTTAGCATGGTCGACAACTCCCTTTCCCCCTCTCTTTTATTTATTTATGCCACATTCATCTCCCCCTCTCTATTTTATATTTTCTATATTATTCCCCTTTAATGAAAATACATGCATGAATCCTTCTCCCCTTGATGTGGCCGTGACCCCTTTGTCTCCCCCTAATCTAGAAGCTTCTCCATCTCTTATAAAAGGAGCCCATGTTCTCATGTTTTAAAGGTTGGATTTTGGAGAGAGCAAGAGAGTTCATGTGCAAATTTTCTTCTTTAGATTTCTTATTGTTGTAATAGTTCTTCCTTTAATTGCAATCTTTTCTTATTTAAGTATTGTGTTCTCACTTTTTATCAATCAATATGAAATTTTCTTCTCTTATTATTATCGTACTCTTTTCCAATATGCGTAGCTAATTTCCTTGTAGCATTTGATCATGAGGATCCATGAATTGAGATGAGAATCTTTCTTACTTCGTAATTTTATTTTTGCTAAAATTTTGCTCGATCCTTCTTTGATTTATTTTATGTCGACTCCGTATTTCTGGTAAACGGTGGTAGGCCTTGTTCTCATTTCATAGTAGTCGAGAGACTCGTGATTTGAAAGACCACTCAAAGAAGGAAGGAGTTGCACGCAATCCTAGAGATAGGACGACGTAAATCCTCATGATTGGAGTCAAATCCAATAGTGCGGATCACCTCGATAATGCAACTTTAGGATTCTTTGATTTGTAAAGAGATTTCGATCAAAGAGTCTATAAGTTAGGAGACTTAAAGCTCTAGCGAGATTTTGTCTTATTTTCGGATCCGTCTCGGTCGAGTTATTTTGCAATTATAAAATTACATTTTTTTTTCTCTCATCTCTTTTCATGGTGAATCATCGATCAAGTGCTTTCTCTTAATCTATAGTTTCGTCTTAATTTCATTTCAGTTTAATTTTAATTTATTTTTCAAATCCCCCATCATAAATCTTTTGGTAGGATAATAGTTAAAGCGTGAGTAGCAGTACTTGACAACCCCATGTTTAAAAACGACCTTGGTACTACAATTCGACAGGTACACTTGCATGTTCGGGTTTTGGCCCATAAAGTTTTTTGCGTCGTTGCCGGGGATTTTCTTCGTTATTATTTTGAAAACGCTTTCGCTATTACTTCTACAAAAATCAAAAAAAAAATTTAATATTTTCTTTTATTATTATAATCAACTCACATCATCTTATTTCTACCCAACCTAAATTCTCTCAAAAAGGGTAAGGGGCTTTAAGCGCCACAATTTTACCTAGTACTTTGCGAACCCTTCACCGGGTAGCCCTTGGGAAGTTCGAGAGCCAATCCGTAAAAAAATCTATTTTCAAAAAAAAAAATCCTTTCTTCTCTTTTTCTTTTTTTCAAGTTTTCATTTCCACTCTCCTTCGTTTTCTTTTCTAGTGCATGACCCGCACAAATCCGTCGCTACTTGTTGATTTGGACCCAGAAATCGAACACTCCTTTCGGAGAAAACTACGATTCGGGGCTTTCACTTCTCAAACAGCGGTTGAGGATTCATACGGGGATTGTAATTTTAATTCTGCAATGGGAGACCCTAACCAAGGTATGGCTCAGCAAAGAACCATGTCCGATTATGCTCGACCTAACTTGGAAGGGACCGAAACAAGTATTGTTCGACCTGCAATTGCGAACAATAACTTCGGGCTTAAGCCTAGCATCATACAAATGGTGCAGCAATATGTACAGTTCGACGAATTACAAGATGAAGATCCAAACTTGCATATTGCCAATTTTCTTGAAATCTATTACACCTTTAAAATTAATGGTGTTTTAGACCATGCAATTAGGCTATGACTCTTCCCGTTCTCCTTAAGGACTAAAGACAAATAGTGGTTGAGTTCTCTTCCAAGAGGATGAATCACTACTTGGAACATATTAACTGAAAAATTTCTTTCTCGATACTTTCCCCCCGCCAAAACTGCTAAATTAAGAAATGATATTACTTCATATTCTCAAATTGCTTCTGAGACCCTCTAAGACACTTGGGAGAGGTTCAAAGAACTTTTGAGAAGATGCCCACATCATGCTCTGCCTGTATGGTTACAGGTCCAGACATTTTACAATGGGCTAAATCAAGAAACTAAGCAAATGATAGATGCCGCTTCCGCTAGTTCTTTGGACCGCAAAACTCCGGAAGCCGCTCTTGAGCTTATTGATTACATGGCGGTGAACACTTATCAGTTGAATTCATCTATGTCTCGCCCATCTCAACCTGCAGGTATCTATGAAGTGGATTCGGTGACGCAACTAGCGATGTAAGTGGAAATGCTGAATAAGAAGATTTTGGAGATAACTGCTGCCTCCGTTGCTATGGTATTTGAAAATGTGAATGCTGCTGCTGCTGCCGAGCAGGTGTATTATCTGGGGAACATACCCAGGCCTGCTCAAAATAATTCTGCAAATAATTTTTCTGTTTTTTCGAATTTTTCTTCTCCTCCTGGTTTTAATGCTGCTACGAATTCTTATCACCCTGGATGGCGTAACCACCCTAACTTTTCTTGGAGTAGTAATACTAACGTCGTACACCCACCACACGATTTCACTCCACTACCACCACAACAACAAAACCAAAATCTTTAAAAAACTCTCTCTTTGGAAGAAATTTTATCTAGATATATAAGCTCGAACGATGCTACTATTAGAAACATAACAGGGTCAATGAAAAATTTAGAAAACCAGGTCGGGCAACTTGACAAGGTTTTTTCTGAGAGACCACCTGGAACTCTTCCCTCGAACACTGAACCTAACCTAAGGGAGCACGCAAATGCGATTTCCCTTAGGAGCGGTAAGGTTGTTAACGAGACCACCACAAGGGAAGAGCCAAAGGTGACTATCTTTCTTACTGCGGAAACAATTATCCCTTTTGAAAATGAAAACTCTACTTTTGATAAAGAAAAAAAAATTTCTATTTTAGCTAATTTTGGAAAAGAAAAAGATGACGTTCAAAATGATGCTCCGGTTGTTATAAATGAATTTCCGCCACCTCCTTATCCGGCTCGACTTAGGAAAGAAAAACTAGATAATCAATATCAACGCTTTCTTGAAATATTTAAACAAATTCATATTAATTTGCCGTTTCATGAAGCAATTAGTCAAATACCTAAGTACGCCAAATATCTTAAAGATTTATTAACGAACAAGAAAAAATTAGAAAATTTATCGCATGTAACGTTAAATGAAGAGTGCTCGGCGATCATTAAAAACTCAAATCTTCCAAAAAAAATAAATGACCCGGGTAGTTTTTCAATTCCTTGTGTTTTTGGTGACCTTTTTGTAAAACATGCGTTAGCAGATCTTGGAGCGAGCATCAATTTGATTCCTTTTTCTTTATTCAAAAAGTTAGGATTGGGCACTCTTAGCCCTACAAGAATGAGTATCCAGTTAGCCGATCGATCGATTAAGTATCCATTAGGTATCGTTGAGGATGTGCTAGTGAAGGTCGACAAATTCATCTTCCCGGTGGATTTTGTCATTCTCGATTTTTAAGGGGACATCGAGGTCCCTCTTATCCTTGGCCGACCCTTCCAAGCCACCTCTCGAGCGGTCATCAATGTTAGTAACAGAAAGTTGTCTTTGCGTGTGGGAGATGACGAGGGCACATTTTCTATAAACCAATCCATCAAAAATTCTATAAAAAATGACTATTCATGTTTTTTCCTCGATGTTTTAAATGAAGACTCCTCTCTTTTTCTCTCAAATATTTATTCCAATGATTTTTCTTCCTCTTTTTCTTATTTCTCTACAAATGTTTTTGAAGACACGGCTATGTCTGCACAAGCCAACTCTTCAAATGAACCAGTGTTTAGGAAAAAAAATTAGGAAAATATTGTTTTTGAAAATGAAAATGTTTTAAAGAACTCTTACGATGAACCACCCAACTTAGAGCTCAAACCCCTTCCTGAACATCTCAAATATGCCTTTCTTGAATAGAATTTTGAATTGCCCGTTATAATCTCGGCTTTGCTTTCTCAATTCGAAAACGATCAATTGATCGAACTACTACAAAAGCATCGCCGAGCTATAGCGTGGCAAATTTCTGATATTCCTGGCATTAGCCCTTCCTTTTGCACCCACAAAATATTCTTTGAAAATAACTCGAAGGGAGTAGTCCAACCTCAACATCGACTTAATCCTAATATGAAAGAGGTTGTGAAGGGCGAGGTTCTTAAGTTATTAGATGCGGGGATAATTTATCCTATTTCCAATAGCCAGTGGGTATGTCCGGTCCAGGTTATTCCTAAGAAGGGTGGGGTCACGGTAGTAACAAATGAAAATAACGATTTAATTCCAACTAGGATTATAACCGGATGGAGGATGTGCATCGAAAACCGTAAATTGAATGATGCCACTCGTAAAGATCAATTCCCCCCTCCCCTTTATCGATCAAATTTTAGAACGCTTATCCGGGCATAGTTTTTATTGTTTTCTCGACGGTCTTTCGGGATACTTCCAAATCCCTATCGCACCTGAAGACCAAGAGAAGACAACATTCACTTGCCCCTTCGGAACTTTTGCTTATCGTAGAATGACTTTTAGTTTATGCAACGCACCCGCTACTTTTCAGCGGTGTATGCTTGGTATTTTTTATAAGTACGTAGAAAATATTATGGAAGTGTTTATGGACGATTTTTCTGTTTTTTGTGACTCATTTAACTTATGTTTAGTAAATTTAGAAAAACTTTTACAATGCTACGAAGAGACCAACTTAGTTTTAAATTGTGAGAAGTGCCACTTTATGGTACGTGAAGGCTTAGTCCTTGGCCACAAAATTTCCGCTAAGGGAATTGAAGTGGACAAGGCAAAAATTGAAGAAATTGAAAAGTTACCGCCACCTACAAATGTTAAAGCAATTAGAAGTTTTTTAGGGCACGCGGGTTTTTATCAACGATTCATTAAAGACTTTTCGAAAATTACTAAGCCTCTCACCCACCTTCTTGAAAAAGACACTCCTTTTGTTTTTGATGAATCTTGTCTCACTGCATTTGAATTAATTAAATCAAAACTTATAAATGCTCATATTATGATCGCCCCAGTTTGGGATTTACCATTCGAAATAATGTGTGATGCGAGTAATCATGTGGTAGGTGCGGTTCTAGGACAATGAATTGCTAAGAACTTTCATCCGATTTTCTATGGTAGTAAAACTCTAACTTCTGCTCAAGAAAATTACACCACGACGGAGAAAGAACTCTTAGCTGTTATTTTTACTTTTGATAAATTCCGACCGTACGTTACTCTTTCTAAAGTTATTGTTTTAACGGATCATTCCGCTTTGAAGTACCTCCTTTCTAAACTGGATGCCAAGCCGCGTCTTATTCGTTGGGTCCTCCTACTTCAAGAATTCGACTTGGAGATTCGGGATAAGAAAGGAGCGAAAAACCTAGCGGCCGATCATCTTTCTCGTCTTGAAAATCCCACACTTGATATTTTAAATGAAAATTTTATTAATGACTCTTTTCCGGATGAGCAAAATTTAAACGTTTCTTCTTTGACCCCCCTAGTTTGCCGATTTGGCCAATTATCTGGTGGCCCGTATCCTCCCAAAGGAATACTCATCTCAGTAAAAGAAGAAATTCTTTTCTGAGTTGAAGTATTACTTTTGGGAGGATCCATTTTTATTTCGCATTCGTGCCGACCAGGTGGTAAGAAGATGTGTTTCCCGGGAAGAGGGTCAACAAATTTTAAAACATGTTCATGAAGGTCCGACTGGCGGGCATTATCAAGCGAACCGCACTGCCCACAAAGTGCTTAGTGCTGGCTTTTACTGGCCAAAAATATTTAAAGATGCGCAACTCTTTGTGAGCGGGTGTGATCGATGCCAGCGGACTTGAAATATCTCTAATAAAAATAAATTGGAATAAAACTATTTTCTCGAGTGTGAAGTTTTTGATTTGTGGGGCATAGACTTCGTCGGCCCATTTCCCTCAAGTTTAGGAAATAAATATATTTTAGTCGCCGTAGATTACGTCTCTAGGTGGGCGGAGTCCCAAGCTTTACCATGTAATGACGCGCGCGTGGTCATAAACTTCTTAAAAAAATTATTTTCTCGTTTTGGTTTGCCTCAAGCGATCGTTAGTGATAGGGGGAGCCATTTTTATAACGCGGAACTAACAAAGGTTTTAACTAAATATTGCGTTACCCATAAATTATTCACTGCTTATCACCCCCAAACGAACGGTCAGGTTGAGGTAGTCAATCGAGAGTTAAAAATAATTTTGGAAAAAACTGTTTCTACTTCTCATAAGGACTGGTCCCTAAAAAAAGACGATGCTCTTTGGGCCTATCGGACAGCGTACAAGACCGTCATCAGTTGTACTCCTTTCCAATTGGTCTTTGGAAAATCGTGTCATCTTCCGGTAGAAGTAGAAAACCATGCGTATTGGGCATTAAAGTTTTTTAATTTCGATCCGCACTCGGTCGGCGAGCATAAAAAAAACCAGTTTAATGAACTCGAAGAATGGAGAGCGTACACTTACGAAAATAATAAAATTTATAAAGAACGCACGAAATTATATCACGATAAGAACCTGCGCCACCCTAAAACGTTTAAACCTGGCGATCAGGTTCTTCTTTTTAATTCGCGTTTACGTCTCTTCACTGGTAAACTCAAATCAAGATGGTCTGGACCGTTTACGGTCAAGGACGTTTTTTCTTATGGAACTGTGCTACTCTCGCACCCGGATAAGGATGATTTTAAAGTAAATGGGCATAGACATAAATTATATTTTTCTAATGATTCTGTTTCTCCTGCAAAAGAGAACCTTATTCTGGATTCTTAAATGTTTATTTTTAGGTGGAACTGTTATTTTTATTTTTGGACTTATTATTATTATTATGAAACTTTTATTCGGACTCTACACTATTGTAATAAATAACAATTTTGGGCACCTGCCCATGGACTCTATTTTTTCTGCTTTTATTTTGCTCTTCCTCCTGGTGGCTCAAGTCCAAGTTCGTGATCTCCGCTCCAACGCTGCTGATATCAAGATGGATCAAGTCAAACCTGCTGACAATCAAGTGCACTAAAAAGCAAGCATGGGGGAGCGACATCCGCCTTCATCTCACAAACCCGGGGAAGTCCTGTTTTTTTTTATTTCATTTACTTTCTACATTTTTCTCTTCTTCTCAGTCTCCTTCTCTTTTCTTTTTGTTTTCTTCATTTAGGGCAATGAAGAATTTTAGCATGGGGGAGGGTCTAGTTTCTTTCTTTCTTCTTTCCTTTCTCACAAAAAAATATGTGTTTTAAAATTAGTATAGTTATAGTATTGCTTTTTATTTTAACTTCATCAAAAATCCAAAAAAATTATAAAATACAAAACTAAAAAATTAGAAAAAACAAAAATAAAAAAAAAATTGTGCTAAAATCTATTTGAAAATCAAAACCTAAAATTATTTTCTATCTTCATTTTTATGTTGCTTCTAGTGATGCGTAGGCCCATGCGGTTTTTGTAGTTCTATTTAGATTTCTTTGAAACAGTTTTCTAAACTTATCCTCTTAACATATCTTAGTTTTACTAGTTTCTTCTTCTTGAATATAGGCATCCGTTTTTATGTTATAAGTTAGCAATTTGTAGTTATGTCTTTTTATTCGGTCAAGTTGCTTACGAATGGTTGCTAGGTAATATTAGCTCTTTTTCATTTGTGGGGTAGTCTTTCTTGGTGTCTAGAACTTGTCCCAAGCTACTCTCGAAGCATTTGCGTCATTTTTACGTACTTTAGAAATGATTTAGGCAACCATTTTACTAGTTTGAGCTTTTCTTGCCCACCAAAAACATTACCATTGCAAAACAATTTTTGGGCCTTTTCCATGTTTTCTTTGTTTTTTGCTCCACCTCTAATTTCACTATTTTCACCAAAGCCAAAATGCCTTTCCTATTTTTCACACTAAACTTTGAGCTTAAAAATCATATTTGTGAAAGGGTTTTACCTTTGAAATGAATAGGAAATTTCCAAGCCTATTTTTGGAGCTTTCCTTTATGAAAGAATGTTATTAGAAAAATGTTATAAAAAAAGAGAGGAAAAAATCAAAAGCAAATCAAAAAAAAAATCATCACAAAAATGAAAAAAAAGGGTTTATGTTTGGCCAAATTTATAAAAGAAAAATTTCATGGCCTTGTTTTGTAGTTTGAATTGGAGAAATGACTTGCTTGTCATTTCTCATTTTGTTATCATGTTTTTTATATATTTTTCAGCTCAACCTTGGTTTAGTGTGTCTTAGACTTCATGTTTATCCTTATTCTCCTTTCCTAATTATTTACCTAAGCCAAGTCTTAACGCCTATTAGAAGTCCTATTGATCTTTAGAACGTAAATTCGCGTAGTGGAGAAAGTGTGAACGTACAAGCCTATGGCCACCATCATTGATGTATTTCTTTGGAGGTTACCTTGAGGTGTTTTAGGGTTAATTTTTATCTAGCAACCTAGTAGTTCGTTAATGCGCCGTTTATTTAGAACCTCTACTTTTGTTTTCCTTATTTTCATTTATTTTGGATGTCTTGTTTTAAGATTTAGAAATGTGTAAACTTTACTTATATTTTAATGAGATTTTTAGGTCTCCACTTTCAAGTTTTCTATTATGCACTTCTCACCCCACTAGTTGATAACATGGAAAAAGGATAGTTTAATTTTTCATGTTTTGGTTTTATTAACTATGGAACCTAAAGTAATTAAAAAAAATATCTTTTTCTAGTTCTTTAGTTCTATTTGCTCGAGGGCAAGCAAATGTCTAAGCATGGGGGAATTTGATGACTAGTTCTAGTCATCCTTTTTGGGGGTAATTAAGTAGTTAAAATCCCTAAGTTTTATTATAAGTTTGTGTTTTTGTATGCTTGTTAGGATGTTATTATAGTTATTCTATGTTTTGATATAAAAATCTATATAGTCTTATTATATGTATTATGTTACTATATATTATGTTATGTTTAGTAAGTATAATTTATATTAGTTTATATCTTAATGTTTTTTTTATCTTAATGTTTTATGTTCTTGATATTTTGTTTTTATTGTAATGTTTTAATGTTCTTAATGTTTCTTGTTTTAACTTTGTTTATAATATAACTAATCTATGTTTGTTTTATTGTAGGATAATGCCCAAGCTCCCATGCAGCCCATGGATGACCTCTTGTAGCATCCCTCAAGACAAACTCGAGCCCATAAGATTTGGTACAGCCCGAGCCCAAGCAAGCCCCCTACCCAAGCCTCTACAACTTGGAGCAGCCCACCAAGCTACCCGGCTCTTCATTGGAGCAGCCCCTTCATTGCAAGTAGCCCACATTTGAGACCTGAGCCCTCCTCCAAGTGCAGCAGCCCACTTCAAACTTTCAAGCCCATGGAGCAGCCCTCATACCTATTAATGCAGCCCCTCACCTACCCGACCACATACATGCACCCTCTTCATGTATAAGGTCGGCCCCCACCTCTCTCTCTCCCTCCTCATTAATTTCCCCATGCATGAACATCCCCCTTAGCATGGTCGGCCACTCCCTTTCCCCCTCTCTTTTATTTCTTTATGCCACATTCATCTCCCCCTCTCTATTTTATATTTTCTATGTTATTCCCCTTTAATGAAAATACATGCATGAATCCTTCTCCCATTGATGTGGCCGGCCACGCCTTTGTCTCCCCCTAATCTAGAAGCTTCTCCATCTCTTATAAAAGGAGCACATTATCTCATGTTTTAATGGTTGGATTTTGGAGAGAGCAAGAGAGTTCAAGTGCAAATTTTCTTCTTTAGATTTCTTATTGTTGTAATAGTTCTTCCTTTAATTGAAATCTTTTCTTATTTAACTATTGTGTACTCACTTTTTATCAATCAATATGAAATTTTCTTCTCTTATTATTGTCGTTCTTTTTTCCAATATGCGTAGCTAATTTCCTTGTAGCATTTGATCATGAGGATCCATGAATTGAGATGAGAATCTTTCTTACTTCATAATTCTATTTTTTCTAAAATTTTGCTCGATCCTTCTTTGATTTATTTTTTGTCGACTCCGTATTTCCGGTATACGGTGGTAGGCCTTGTTCTCATTTCATAGTAGTCGAGAGACTCGTTATTTGATAGACCACTCAAAGAAGGAAGGAGTTGCACGCAATCCTAGATATAGGACAACGTAAATCCTCTGGATTGGAGTCAAATCCAATAGTGCGGATCACCTCGATAATGCAACTTTAGGCATCTTTGATTTGTAAAGAGATTTCAATCAAAGAGTCTATAAGTTAGGAGACCTAATGCTCTAGCGAGATTTTGTATTATTTTCGGATCTGTCACGGTCGAGTTATTTTGCAATTATAAAATTACATTGTTATTTCTCTCATCTCTTTTCATGGTGAATCATCGATCAAGTGCTATCTCTTAATCTATAGTTTCGTCTTAATTTCGTTTCACTTTAATTTTAATTTATTTTTCAAATCCCCCATCATCAATCTTTTGGTAGGATAATAGTTAAAGCGTGAGTAGCAGTACATGATAACCCCGTGTTTAAATACGACCTTGGTACTATAATTCGACAGGTACACTTGCTTGTTCGGGTTTTGGCCCACAAGGAATGCCCTGAGCAGTACAAGGTTAACCATAAACCGTAAGACTAAAATGTTAAAGAGCAATTAGTAAACTAGGGCTTCACCTTCACTCACCCCGATGACTCGGGAGGTTAGCTTGGTTGGGTTATCCGAGTGGAAGGCTCAGTAGTTGCTGTGGAATTGGGCAAGTTAGCCCGGCGAGCCGAAGGATCGGGAGGTTGTTGTGACGGATGGGTTAGTCCAGGGAGACGATGGCTCGGGAACTCATGGTTGCATGTGCATAAGTGGTGGGTCTTTGGTATTGGACGGTCGTTCACACCGATGATATGATGACTCGGCGGGTGTGGTTTACACTTAGCTAAGGAAAAGACTGGCGGTAGGTCAACATAGTACGTGGTCACTCTTTTGTGTCCTTCAGAGGCGTACATAAGGGCTTGTCCTGGTAGTGTTAATTCCCACCTAGGAGTGGGGTGTCCCAACCCACTGTCTCTGTTGGCCACTATGGAGGCTCCTAGGAGTAAATCTAGCTTCCCAAACTTCGAAACTAAATGTATATGCGCATAGAGTCGTGTGTGTGTGTGTTGCACATGTATGAACATAATATTAAATCTGCATAACATAGCATAACATGCCATTATTACATTTAAACCCCGACACCTATCGTATAAATTGGTATTGGACTTTTTAGATGAAAGGCCCAGTAAAATGACTCCTTAATTTATATGTTTGTATGAGCATTCTTTTAAATTAAGGTTACCTTAAAATATTACATGTTCTCTTTACTTTTCCATTATTACTGCTCTACTTGTTATAGAACTGCTAGTTTAGACTCTTGTATATGGTATACTATAT
Source organism: Platanthera zijinensis (assembly GCA_039513925.1). Lineage (NCBI taxonomy): Eukaryota > Viridiplantae > Streptophyta > Magnoliopsida > Asparagales > Orchidaceae > Platanthera > Platanthera zijinensis. The sequence goes on along the minus strand of CM077079.1, from coordinate 208,558,413 downwards.
AAAATGCTAGATTAGCACCACCGTCACCTGTAAAAGTGGGGTGTTAGATCTGGAATACACTAGAGGTGGGTGAATAGAGTTTCCTTAAAAACTATTTGAACTTTTATAGTAAATAAAAATTACAGAATAAAAAATTAATTAAGCAAAAACAGAGCAGTCCTAACTAGCACAGGCACAGCAAGAACAAAAAGAAAAGGGCAACCAGACAACACAAGAATTTATAGTGGTTCCCCAACCTTGGTACATCCACTCTTCTACCACTCTGGTAGGAATCCACTCTGATTTTTGATCAGGTGCCTGACACCAATGAGCTTTTGATCAGGTGCTCAAAAACCAAACCTCAAGTCTTTTGGTTAGGTGACTTGCAACCAGGAATCACTTTTGAAGGGAGTAGAGAACCCTTTATACAATGGGGGGATGAGAGATTGATTATGTCTTCTCTTTCTCAATTGTACAACTTGAGAATATTCAGGTGGTTGGAACTTTGCTTCAGGGTGATAGGCCTTCAGGCTTTTAGCTTCAACAAGAAGATCTTCAGGAACTTCTTTGACTGATGCAGTAGTTATTGTCCTTTGAAAGTTCCTGAGGGGATGAAGGAAGAAGAAGACTCTTGATTTAAATGATTGTTCTTCTTCTTTTGAAAGCTATTCTTCTTCTAGTCTAGCAGTTCTTTCTTTCTAGCACTTTGTTGTCAAGAGAGAGAGAGAGAGAGAGAATCCTTATTGCGAGACGATAGTGTACTTATCTTCCTAACTGGTGTTCTGTGTGTCTGTATAAGTTGTATATTTAGGAAGAGGAAAAATCCATCTTTTATATTTTCCATGTAAAAGTCCTTTGGAATTTCAAAATCCTTTCTGCATTTAATGCTGATGGCCACAGAATATTTTGCATTGATTGATTTCCCCAACTGTCACTATGAAAGACGGTAGACAATAACCCTAATGAAGACCATAATTAATTGTCCGTCTAACAGTAATATTTAGAGAATATTTTGGCATTAATTACTCAGGAATTATTACATTATAATAGGGATAGAGGGATGAAAAATAACCAAGTCTGGATTCGTCGACCAGAGTCCATAGTTCGTTGAGCTGAGATCCAAGATCGTTGACCTAAGTTTGATTTTGGACTTAGAATATTTGAGATGTTCTTTGGCGTTGAGTGTTGAAGCGCATGATCCAGAATTAGTCAACCTGAGACCTGTGAACTGAGTTCGTCGAGCTCAGCTCAGAGAATCTTTCTCTGATTTCGTCGAGCTGAGCATGACTTTTGTCGACCTGAGTTTGACGAACGTCAAACTCATTTTTACTGATTCTTTGAAATCTCTATGTCTTGAGTCTCTAGCAGTTTGTTGATGGCTGGTCCAAGTGATGTTGACTCTAAGGACTTGGCCTAGACTCTAGGACACAACCATGACCCTAGCTATATATGTTGGGTCATAAAATCCTTACTTAGTGATCCTAGCCCAAATCCTACTAGGGATCCAACAATCTCCCCCTATTTGGGTGAGGTCACTAATTACAGACTCAATGATAAAAAGAAATGTACAAAGCAAGAAAAAAATATATCTGGCAGAGAATGAAACGATATATGCAGCAGATATATTTATACACAGTAAGCTTTGTATCATAAGAGCATAGTTTTTAAAAAATAATACCTTAAACACAGCTGTTCAGGTTCTATTTCTTCTACTTCTTTTCCTTTGGCCTCTCTTCTTTGCTAATATCCCCAGACTAAGTGAAAATGATCTCCTTGTTGGGATTGACAGCTTCTTTCTTTGATATGTACAGATCTGATGCTCCAATAACAGTCAGGGTAGAAGTTCTGGGTACAATAGACTCTATATGTAATGTCATGTATTCAGCTGGATTAAACACTTTCTTGCTGACTTGAATTTTATCCAGTTCTCTTTCTCTATATGTTGATATAGTTGTAAACCTTGATGGATCTTCACCTTCCTCTATAACCTTCTTTATTTATGATATACCAATCAACTCCTGGATCCTTGCCATCCTGAAATTGGGATCAACATCCTGACTGACAGATGACTGATCATCTTGTGGAGGTAGCAGGGTAACATGCTTGAATTGTGTGGATTGTTCTTGGAAACTTGTCACTTTTTGGATTTCATCACTTTGACTGTATAGAGACTTTGGAGGAGCAGCCTCACTATATTTTCTTTTGGGCTTATGGGACTCTGTGTGCCTTCTTTATTGGTATTGTGGAGCTTGTTGTCTTGGAGGTGAGTATTTTGGTCTTTGATAAACGACTTCCTTGATTTCCTCTGTAGAACTGATTTTCCTTTGTTTACTGCCTCCTTGGGAATGATGTCTGGATGACCTTTCCTACCTTTGATATGTTTTGGTGAAAGATGTAGGCTTGGAAGATACATCTGAACTTTGTGAAGTAGCTCCTGAGGCACGGACAGTAGGAGGAGGAGGAAGGCCTCTCTTAAATTTCTGTGGAGGAGGAGAGTATCCTCTGTTCTTCTTCCTTGCCTTCTATTAATTTTTGGATAGCCACATCCATGCTGGCATACCCTTGTATGGAGTTATATTCTGCAAGATGTTGTAGGGTGTGTCATTTGCTGGATTGGGTTTTGGGGCAGGAGGTGGAGGAGCTTTTCTCTTCTTGGAAACTTTCTTCCTCTTTGGGTCCTCATCAGAATCATCATCATAATCATCATCATCATCAACTGATTGCTGTGGATTGTCATACAGTGCATCAATCTATCTTATTGTGTCATCAGGAATTGCTGACTTTTCTGTCTTGGAAGGAACTTGAGCAGAAGCTGGAGAACTATATACATCAGTGCATTCAGCAGCTGATTTATTTTCTTCCTCAATATCAGCCATGACCAGTGCATCTAGATCAGGCATTGGAGAATAATCCATAACATAAACGGGTGCATTAGGGGATGATATGGTGGGGGAAGCAACTCTGGGAGGTGACTCTGGAGCTGCATAAGTGGCCTTGAGCCAGATTGGTGTGATATAGGGAATTATAGCCATGGATGGCTTAGTGCTGTCAGTTGGTACATCTGCTACTATAGATTGTTCTTGCACATTTGTTGCTACATTTGATACTATTTTCAGCTCAGTTTCAACTAACTCTGTTGCTGCTGCTTTTGTTGCTACATCTACTGCTGCTTCTACTGTGTCCATATCCTTTTCAACTGATTCTGTTGGTGCTACTGGTTCTGCTACAACTGATGCTGCTTCCTCATCAAATATCTCCCCCTGCCTGGTTTTAGTTGGAATTGAAGCCAGGACCACAACTTAAGAGGGAGCAGAAGTGAAAGCAGATATTTGTGCAGCTAGAGATGAGATGGAGGCAGTAAGAGGAGAGATAGCCTCTGCTATGAGTGATTTTAGAAGGGGTGTGAGGAGGGTAATGAGTGGAGAGACAATAGAAGGGTCCATGAGGGGGGAGGTAGATGTTGTTTCAGGGGTTGGTTGAGTGGAGGTGGTATTTGCTGGTGGATTTAGAGATTGAGGTGGAGGTGGGAGTTGAGTGTCTTGGTGAGATTCATTTGGAGGAGAGGGAGTGTTGAGAGGGGATGATAGGAGGTTGAAGGATGGGAGGGATGATGGGTTGGATAGGGGGATGTCAGCTAAATGCCTTGGAAGAGGAGATGGTGGTGGTGATTGCAGTGATGTATCATGCTGGGGGGAAGGATTATGAGAAGGAATATGGGTTGGAGATGTTGGAATTGCTGGCTGGGATGGAGTTTGGAGAACTAAAGATTGTGTAGTGGTGGATGGAATCTCTTCAGTAGGGTGGGAAGTGGCTGGAGCAGCCCTTGTACTCTCAGTAGCTTGGGTGGTAGAGGATGAAGCCTTAGAGGGCTTTGTGATTGTCCTCTCCAACCTGCCAAATAAGACACAGGTAAGCCTTTTGCTGGCATTGATGAATATGGTTTGGGAGACCAGTGATTTATAAGCTTTTTCCTTCAAGAAGATCTTCAGGATCCTTCCAAAGTTAACTTCCTTTTTATTGTTCTTTTTCTTGATAAGATTAAAAATTATCTGTGCCAAGTTCACCTGTTTCTTATTCACTACTGCACACATAACCAGAAATTGATGCCTGGTTATATAATCGTGCACAATGTGCTTGCCAAGCAAGACTTTCCCTACAATATTTGCAAGAAACTTGAACTCAGCAGATAGGTGTTTCTTCAGCAACTTATTTGGGTTTTCTCTAGAATAATCCATCATACTCAGCATCATATCATATTCTTTATTATTGATTTCTAACTCTTCATCTCTATTATTTAATCCAAAAATTTCAGTTAAGACTGCAGGATAGAGAGAGACGATAGTACCCACTATTGATCCGATCATGGTGTTGTCCTCTGATGTAGACGCAGTGTATACCCATTCTCTGATCTCTATGCAAGGTAATTTGATTCTGGTTATCAGCAGATGCTTTAGTTGTTTGTCTTCCAGCAGTTTCAGAATGTGTAGGAAGATTGGATCTGAGTGCTGGAAGGAATCGAAATCCACATCGAATCTAGTGTCAAATTTCATCACTGCAAGTGTTCCTATTGGAACCACCATGAGTGCACCTGCAAGAGAGGAAATGAAGATCAAGTGCAAGGGGAACTGAAAGGGCGGGACGGAGGTCGAAAAAAAACCTAAATATAAGGTTTTCCAGAATATGAAATGATAAACTCTGTTCCACTAAAAGAAATAGTTCTTCGATCTGAGGTCGACAAAATAATTTGGAGTTAAATAATTCGTCGATCTCAGTCTAAACGGTTGAAGACATTTCGCTGAGCTCCGTTCGACGAAAGTTTTCTGAAGTAGGTTCGTCGATCTCAGGTCGACGAAATCTGAAGAGGTCTTTGAGTGTAGACAGAAACTAAACTAAGTCTTCTACAATGATCATTCCAAGCTGATTTATAAAGAATAAGTGATTTCTTTCATCCAAGAGCTTGGTGAAAATATCATCTTTTTGCAAATCAGTGTAGATATAGACAAGTTTAATTTTGTTTTTGTATACACACTCTCTAATGAAATGATGCCTAATGTCTATATGTTTAGTCCTACTGTGATGAACTGGATTTTGTGTTATAGCTATAGCACTTGTGTTATCACATAAGAGAGTTGAATTATTTAAGTTGAAGCCATAGTCAAGGAGTTTGTTTTGGATCCACAGCATCTTGGAATAGCAACTGCCAACTGCAATGTATTCTGCTTCAGTAGTTGATATAGACATAGATGACTGCTTTTTACAGAACCAGGACACTAATCTCATACCAAGGAACTGGCAGGTTCCTGAGGTAATCTTTCTGTCCACCCTGCATCCAACAAAGTCAGTATTTGAGTATCCAGTTAACTCAAATTCTAACTTAGTTGTATACCAGAGCCCTAGACTAGGACAACTCTTTATATATCTTAAAATCCTTTTTAGAAAAACTAGGTGAGATTCTTTAGGGTCCACCTGGAACCTAGCATAAAGACATGCTGCAAACATGATATCAGGTCTGCTAGTTGTAAGATATAATAGGGACACACCAATGCCCCTATATAATTTCTGATCCAAAGGTTTCCCAAGTGAATCAGAGTCAATTACAGCATTGGTAGCCATTGGTGTTTTCTTTGCTGAGGCATCATCCATCCCAAACATTTTGATAAGCTCTTTAGCATATTTAGCTTGGGAGATGAAGATGCCATTAGGCAGCTGCTTCACTTGGAGACCAAGGAAGTAGGCGAGCTCACCCATGCTACTCATTTAAAATTTTGAATGTATGAGGTCAGAGAAGCTCTTGCATAATTTGGAATCAGTAGACCCAAATATGATGTCATCCACATAAATTTTTACTAACAAAGTTTGGTCCTTATGATGTCTAGTGAATAATGTTTTATCTACTATGCCTCTAGTGAACTTATGCTCTATCAGAAAGCTAGCTAGGGTCTCATACCAAGCTTGCTTTAAACAATAAAGACCTTTATGCAATTTGAATACAAAAGAGGGATGAGTTGGAGAGATGAAACCTGGAGGTTGTTCAACATAAACCACTTCTTTAAGTTCTCCATTTGATATACTTTGAACTTCTTGAATGCAGCATAAGCAAGAAATATCCTTATAGCCTCTAGCCTAGCAACAGGGGCAAATGTTTGATCATAGTCAATGCCTTCCTCTTGCCTATATCCTTGAGCAACAAGCCTAGCCTTGTTTCTCACAATCACTCCTTGGGCATCTAGCTTATATCTGTATACCCATTTGGTTTCAATGACTGGGTGGTCTTGGGGTCTTGGAACCAAATCCCAAACTCTACATCTTTCAAATTATTTTAATTCCTCTTGCATTGTAATGATCCAGTGGGGATCCTACTCAACATCATTTATGAATAGAGGCTCAACCTGAGAGAGAAAACCGGCATGCATCAAATCTTGGTTGAGTTGATGCCTTTTCTGTACACCTACTGAGGTGTCTCCAATCACTTGGGATCTTGGGTGTTCCCTTAGTGTGACAAAGTCAGTGGGTGGAGTTGGTTCTGCAACGTCATTTGGAACTAATTCCTCTTGTGGAATTGTGTGTGATGTTGAGGGATTGTAAATTCCTTAATTGCTTTCTTCTTCACTTTCTTCATTAACTTGTGGAGAAGGATGTGTTGGAACCTCTTGGGTGAGTCTTATTCCATCCAAATTCTTACACAAGTGAGGTACCTGCAAAGGACTATTGGTAGAAATCTCTTTCTCCTTACAAGACATGTTAGTTTCATCAAAGGTAACATGAATAGCATCTTCAATTTTTAATGATGATTTATTGAAAACTGTATAAGTTTTGCTTACTTGGGAATATCCTAGAAAAATTCCCTCTTCAGCCTTAACTTCAAACTTTCTAATTTATCTCTTGTTGTTGTTATGTACAAAGCATATACATCCAAATACTTTAAAATAAGTTATTTTAGGTTTCTTCCCTTTAAGTAATTCATAGGGAGTCCTATTCTTTAGTTTGTGTATCAGACTCCTGTTTAGGACATAATTTGCTGTGCTTACAGCCTCTGCCCAGAAGGTTAGGGGCATGTAAGCATATAGAAGTAATGTGTCTACAGCTTCAATTAGAGTCCTATTTTTCCTTTCAGCTACCCGATTTTGTTGGGGAGTTCTAGGAGCTGAGAAGTACTGTCTGATACCTTCCTTCTCACAGAACTTATGTATAAGAAGAGACTCAAACTCTGTACCATGATCACTTCTGATCAATGCAACATGAGTAGAGTACTCAATCTGTATGGTCCTGAGAAAATCTGTAAGAACTTTAAAGGTATCTGACTTAAATCTCAGAAAGAACACCCAAGTGAACCTTGAGAAGTCATCTACAATAACTAAGGTGTAGGATTTCCCTCCTAGGCTCTGTACAGCAATGGGTCCAAAGAGATCCATGTGTAGAAAGTACAAGATTATAGGTGAATCACTTTTATTAACTGATTTAAAACTAGATTTAGTTTGCTTGTCTAGTTGACAAGCCTTGCAGAGACCTTCCTTCTTGTAGGGACCAGAAGGCAGACCTCTCACAATGTTGTCTTTTGATAGCTTTGCAATGTTTTTCATGTTTACATGACCTAGCCTTTTATGCCAAATTTCATTCTGATTACTAATTATATTAAGTAAGCAGATGTCTGAGTTGGCAGAGAGAAAATCAACTAAGTATATGTTGCCTTGTCTATTTCCAATTAAAACATTTTTGTTTTCTTTAGATGAAATAATACAAGAGCTAGAGTTAAAAATTACCTGATAACCTTCATCACAAAGTTGACTAATTGAGATGAGGTTATGCTTCAATCCACTTACATGAGCAACCTTCTTGAAAGTCACTGCTCCAATCTTGACTTTACCATAGCCTTTGGTCTGGCCACAGTTTGAATCACCAAAGATAACGTTTGGTCCCAGCTTGGACTTATAATCACTTAAGTTGTCCTTGCTGCCTGTTATATGCTTGGAGCAACAACTGTCCAGATACCATTGTTGATTAAATGCTGGACAGCTCTTTACCTGCAAGGATGATAGTTAGTTGTTCTTGACCCAAGTAACCTTGGGTACTTGTGGATTTACATAACTGTAACTGAGAATGTAAGAATATTAAGGTTGATTTGTGTATTATCCAATGAATTAAAGGATTAATGTTGCTATTAGAATTTAAGTTTCAGTTGTTAGGATCTGGGATCGACGATTTCTGGTTGGATCGTGGAACTGAGCTCGACGATATGGATTGAGATCTTCGATCTCTGCTCGAAGAATGAAGATATTCATTCTTGGGAAACCAAAATCGTCAATCTATGGTCGACAAACCATACAGATATCGTCGATCGTAGATCGAAGATTGATTATTTCTTAAAATTACGTTCAGAGATCGTCGTTCTGAGGTCGACGATCTATTCATGCATCGTCGATCTCAGTTCGACGATAACTACTGAACATTGTTACTTTTATTATTCTTCTATTATTTAAGTTTGTACTTAGTTTCAATTTGTTTAAGGACATCATTAACCTTATTGACTTGTTCAGTGTTTTTCTTTCTTTTATCTTAAAAAAAATTTACAGGTTTAGAAAGATTGTTCTTTTGGATTAGTATTGGTTCACTGGATGAAGCTCCTAACCCTAATCTATAGTTATTAGTTCTAGTATTTAATGTGTTGGTTATATCTAACAGTCTTAAACTTCGGCCATTTAATGTTTCTTCCAATATCTTAGCTTTGCTAAGTTCAGATTTCAGAAAGATGACTTATTCATTTGCAGACTTTAGTTCATTAGATAGATTATCATTTTCAGAAATGATTTTATCTTGATCTTTTAATTTTTCTCTGAGAAGTTTGATTTCCTTCTCTGAGCTTATCAAATCTAAGCATAAATTTTTAAATTCATCAGATTCAAAATCATATGATGCTAATACCTGGTCTTCAGCTGACGGGATTTCTTCATCATCAGATTCATCTATTTCTGATCTTCTACTGCTGGCATCAATTGCCATAAGGAAAACTTCCTTTGCCTTTGCCTCCTCTTCTTCTTCACTGGAGCTAGAAGATGTGGATTCATCTTCTATTTCACTCCAGGATTCAGCTATAAAGCCTTTATCCTTCTTCTTATATTTACTGGAAGAAGGCCTGCTGTTGTGCTGTCTTTTTGTGTCCTTCTCTCTTCTCTTCTCCTTCTTCTGATTCTCTGGACACTCAGAGATGAAGTGTCCAGGTTTCCTGTAGCCAAAGCAAACCACATCCTTAGTAGGGGTTTTATTATACCTTGGCTTATCATCTTGCCTGGATGACTTTCTCCTGAATTTTTTCCTTGCTATCTTGTAGAATTTTTTGGCAAATAGACTCATCAAATCTTCATTAATTGTTGGAGTCTCTGTCTCTTCAGCAACCTTGAATGAAATGTTGTGCTCCTTCCTTGCTGGTGGATGTGTTCTATGCACAACTGCTTCTCTGGTTTTGATGAGTTGTTCATATGACTTTAACATTCCCAAAAGAGATTCAGTGGAAATCTCATTTAGGCTTCTGGCCTCCTTGATGGGCCTGATCCTTGAATCCCATGAGCTTGGGAAGCACATGAGGATCTTGTCATTCACCTCTGTGAGGGTGATGTCCTTGTACAAGGTTTTCAACTCATTTATGATTGAGCTCAACCTGTTGTACATGTCTGCCACTGACTCAGCTTCCTCCTTCTTGAAATTCTCATATTGTGATATGAGATTTGATATTCTATCCTTTTTTCATCAGCAGATCCAACCACCATTTGATTCAGGGAATCCCAAATGGCCTTAGTTGATGTACATTCATCCACTTTCTGAAAAATGTAATCTGACATTGTCTGGGCCAATATGTTCATTGCCTTGGCATCAATAACTTTGGCCTTCTTCTGAGCCTCAGTCCAGTCAGGTGGCGGAACTGCATTAGTGTTGGATGATGTTGCTATTATAAGTATTGCAGGGGGATCTGACAAAATGAAATTATAGATATCTTCATCAATGGAGTTCATATATAATTTTATTCTTGACTTCCAGATGGCAAACTTATTTAGGTTGCAAACTAGAGGTCTGGTGCTTGTAAAATCTTTGTTTTGGGCCATGCTGTGTGAGTATAAATCTAATGGGAATAGAATGACAGATCTAACTCAGGATCTTTGGTTCAAGGGTTATCTTGTATAACCAAAATAACTTCCCTCTGATACCAATTGAAAGCGGGGTATTAGATCTGGAATACTCTAGAGGGGGGTGAATAGAGTATCCTTATAAACTATTTGAACTTTTGCAGTAAATAAAAATTGCAAAATGAAAAATTAATTAAGCAAAAACAGAGCAGTCCTAACTAGCACAGGCACAACAAGAATAAAATGAAAAGGCCAACCAGACAACACAAGAATTTATAGTGGTTCCCCAACCTGGGTACATCCATTCTTCTACCACCCTGGTAGGAATCCACTAAGATTTTTGATCAGGTGCCTGACACCAATGAGCTTTTGATCAGGTGCTCAAAAACTAAACCTCAAGTCTTTTGGTTAGGTGACTTGCAACCAGAAATCACTTTTGAAGGGAGTAGAGAACCCTTTATACAGTGGGGGGATGAGAGAGTGATTATGTCTTCTCTTTCTCAATTATACAAATTGAGAAGACTGTGTGGATTTGATGGTAGCAAAAGCTCCCCCTGAGATAGTGAATAGATTCAAGTGGTTGGAACTTTGCTTCAGGGTGATAGGCCTTCAGGCATTTAGCTTCAACCAGAAGATCTTCAAGAACTTCTTTGACTGATTTAGTTGTTGTTGTCCTTTGAAAGTTCCTGAGGGGATGACAGAAGAAAAAGACTTTTGATTTAAATGGTCGTTCTTCTTCTTCTGAAAGCTATTCTTCTTCTGGTCTAGCAATTCTTTCTTTCTATCACTTTGTTGTCAAGAGAGAGCGAGAGCAAAGAGAATCCTTGTTGCGAGACGAAAGTGTTCTTCTCTTCCTAACTTGTTTTCTGTGTGTCTGTATAAGTTATATATTTAGGAAAAGGAAAAATCCATCTTTTATATTTTCCATGTAAAAGTCCTTTTTAATTTTTAAATCCTTTCTGCATTCAATGTTGATGGCCAGAGAATATTTTGCATTGATTTATTTCCCGAACTGTCCCTATGAAAAACGGCAGGCAATAATCCTGATGAAGACCATAATTAATGCTCTGTCTAACGGTAATATTCAGAGAATATTTTGTCATTAATTACTCAGGAATTATTATATTATAATAGGGACAGAAGGATGAAAAATAACCAAGTCTGGATTCGTCGACCTGAGTCCATAGTTCGTTGAGCTGAGATCCAAGATCGTCGACCTGAGTTTGATTCTTGACTTAGAATATTTCAGATGTTCTCTGTCATTCAGTGTTGAAGCATGTGATCCAGAATTAGTCGACCTGAGAACTGTGAACTTAGTTCATCGAGCTCAGCTTAGAGAATCTTTCTTTGATTTCGTCGAGCTGAGCACGACTTTCGTCGACCTGAGTTCGACAAACGTCGAACTAATTTTTACCAAGTCTTTGAAATCTCAAAGTATTGAGTCTCTGTCAGTCTGTTGATGGCTTGTCCAAGTGATGTTGACTCTAAGGACTTGGCCTAGACTCTAGGACAATCCATGACACTGGCTATATATGTTGGGTCATAAGATCCTAACTTAGTGAACCTAGCCCAAATCCTACTAGGGATCAACCAACCTACTCTTGTCTACTCTCCACCATCATTGCTTAACTATCATTCCTCCCGCACGGTGCCTAGGATCCACTAGGGGAGGGTTGGGGGAAATAAGGCTTAGTCTCTTTGACTAACGGTCGGTGGGCCAAACATTTTAGGGGCTCCAGATGGGAGATAGGGAGCAGTAGCAGGAGATGCAGCACAAGAGGAGTGCGGTGCACATGGAGGTAGGCCAGTCTAGAATGGGAGCACCAACTTCTGGATCCATGAGTGTTTGTTTTACTTAGCTTCCGCGAGAGTGTTGTAGTGAGGTCATGATGTACCGGGCATGAGCCCGTTTATATTTCTACATTCCGTTTGGTTTCAGTACTTCTATCATTGTTATTCTACTTCTATATCATGTGGACTTTGCTGTGATTTTCATGCTCATTTATATAGTTGATGTGATTTGTGGACTTGATTATATTGTCTTCACTATTGTACTTCTACTTCTTTGGTTATCACTAATGCCAGTAGGATCGGCATTTTGTAGTGACGACCTCCCCGAGTGTTGGTGTCACCGCAAAATAGTGAATCTTAGCATAAGACCCGGTAGCTTTGCAAAAAAAAAATAGGGTCTTAAAAAGTAGTATCAGAGGCAGGTTTTGATCCTCCAACTTGTGGATTATGGGCCTACCACGCTTCCTCTGCACACTTTGACCATTTTAGGGCTAGGATTGACTTTGGTCAACTTGACCTCTTTAGTTGACACCAATGGGTCCTTGGTGACCCATTGACCTCCCTTAAGAGTTAGGAAGGCCTAAGTGGGTAAATTTGTCTAAGGGAAGGTCAATTGACCCTGTATAGGTTAGTTTGACCAATTTAGGGTTAGGGTTGAATTTGGTCAACTTTACCACTTTGATTGACCCCAATGGGTCCTTCGTGACCCTATGGACCTCCTAAAGGGGTATTGGTGTTGTGTTGGGGTCCTGGAGTCATGTTGAAGCCCTAAAGTCAAACTCAATGGATGGTGCTTGAATTGAGCTTTTTGTAGACTAAGGTGATCTCACCTTCATTCCTAGGTTCACTTGGTCTTCTTGGGCTTCCTAAGATTTTTTCATGACCTAGTCTTGACAAAACCACTCTTAGTGGTCTAGTTGTTTGAGGGATGTTACAAATCCCAATACATAAAAATAAAAATTTCGTCCCCGAAAGTAAGGTTGGGCCTACGGGGTTTCTACTGAAGTAAAAGCATGTAACATCCCTAGTAATTTGAAGGTATTCCTGACTGGAAGATATCTGGGTAACTCTGTTGTATTTGGTCCCGTGGCACCCAAGTGCGCTCCTTGTTGAAGCCAAAAACTAGCCTCAACGAGAATTCGGACCTTAGGGGTGTAGCTAACACCTACTTCTCTCAAACCCGGACCCCTAACTAGTAACAAAGAACTAGAAACTGACCCTAAGCCTCTGCTGGGAGATCCCTCCACTAAGCTGAAAGATCTCTGAGTGCTTCCCCTCCATAGCCAATCACTAGGCTAGGAGTACCTCAGAATGCACTAGAAGATTTGAGAAATTGTTAAAGCTCTTCCTTCTGAGGAACTTTGTGGGTCTATTTATAGATTTCCAATATCCGGTCAGCCAAAAAAACAATTTCGCTCCTCTAAACTACTAAAATACCCTTGGCTGGTCTGCCAACAACCAAACTCAACTATTCTGAGGAGCAAAATGCAGACCTAGCGGCATCAAGGTAATTTCACCTCTAGACCGCACCTGGTGGAAAATACAGACCTAGGGGCATCCAGGAAAATTCACCTCTAGACCCTTCCTGGCAAAATCCTTTCCGCTGATCCCTTGGGGCCTCCCGCTTATCACGAGCGTGAGCCTTACCGCCTCTATCGGGCGGGATCCAAAAGATTAAAGGGGCGTTGAGTGAAGAAGCATCACTCAACGCCAAGAGCATAAGGGCTCCAGCCGACCCGAGGAACAAGCCCTTTTTTCCTGCCCTGGGAGGAAACCTTCTCGCCTACTTACTTATCTGATCTGGTTTTAGCCCAAAGCTACCCTAAGGCTAGACAAATTCGGGTCCTTGGGGCACCTTGGTCCCGACCCAGTGAATATGGGGTTGTACACAATCCCCGTTATTTGTGAGCTAGCCTTGCGCTCAGAAAGACACGTCCAACCCCAAATATTCGCTGAGTGCTTGCTGACCTAGAAGGGAATATTGGGTGGGCCCTACCTTGCCCCTGTATATATTTACTTTACAGGACAATTCCTCAGGCCATCGTTGTTGGCGTCGCCTTCCGCTTTAGCTCCCGCAAGGCTGTCAAGATGTATGCCAAGCGTAGCTAGAAGCCACTCTCGAAAGAAATCCAAGACCATCTCGCCGCGGATCCGGAGAGAGCCCGTGCCAACTGCGCCTAGGTTGCCCCCTGGCTCATGCACGAGAGGTCGTTCGGCTCGCCTTCCCGGCCGAACAAGAGGAAGGCTATGTCGGTTAGGCGGGACCACTCGAAGAAGGACCTGGCCTCTCCCTCTCTGGCCCCTAACTGCTCCGAGAATCCTCCTTCCCTGCTGGAGGTATTCCCCTCATCTTGACTTTTTGCGTGAACCCTGCTTTGTTGAGTCTGATACCCTTCCCTTCTCCCCGACAGGTTCCAGAAACTGTCTCTTACAACCTTCCGGCAGATACCGACTTGATTAATCCCTCGGGAAAGAACCCGCAGCTGGTCTCGAAGGCCATCCCTCCGACTACCCAAGTACAACACGTGAACCATCCTGGTAACCTCTTTCTTCATTCATCTTCTATGACCTATCTTCTTCTCGCTGACTCGTTTTTTCACAGTCCCCTCTCTCGGCAGCCCAAGGCTCACCCACCAGAGCCCCGGCGAGCAGGGGCGCCAAGTTGAATGCGAGGAGACATCCCCCGGAAGGCATATTGCGCGAGTCCGGGATCAGCTGTGCTTGGCCAACCAGGGGCTCACCGCCCTGACTGCTTACCACTACCTGCGGGTGCCGCCGAGATCTGGGAAGTGATTTCGGGGCCGATGGAGTTGGGAGCAGTATTGAACTGCGTCGGATGCCGCCTCTTCTAACCTCAAATTGTCAGCCTACCCTTCCCTATATGTACCCTTTCAGCCCTCTGAAAAGAAACGTTTGCTTGTTATCAATATTATTATTTTTATGGCTCTCGCCCAGCGAGATACCTTTGATGTTTAGTTTTATACGTTCTATTATTTTATCTATCTTGACGAGTGCCTGGGTCCCGCACCCTTTTTGGCTTATATATATATGCTACTTTGCCCTTACCCAGGATCCCTCCCGGCATCTCTTACCTTTTGCAGGTGCGAGAGGCGTCAACGAGACGGGGTGGAATACGAAGAGTCACCTCATGATAATTTGCTAATCGCACTTTCGCCACCTAGGAAATCCCTAATGATTACTTCTCTCTCTATAAATAGGCAAGCCCACCAACAACATTTACTTCTTTCTAACTTCGTGCCTTCGTCTTCCCATGCTCTCGCCGCCCTCTGCTACTCAGAGGCTCTCGCCTACTTGCCCTTTCTCTCCCTTTCCGCCCCGTTCTTCAAGATGCCTAGTGAGACCGAAGACCGTTCTAAATGTGCGTAAACCTTCCTAGACCATAACATTATTCCCTGCCAGCTGAACCAAGCGGAATACCTCTCGATAGTTTAGAACTTCATCCCACCGGAGTTCATTGTGCGAAACCCAGGGAACGAGGACAGGGTTAACCTTACGCCGGAAGCGGAGCTCGCCATCTCCTTAGAACATTTCGAGGTGTGGTTCCTTCTATCTCTATGGCTTGAGGTGTGTCAAGCCCTTCGCTACTACAGAGTTGTGCTAGCCCAGCTCAACCCTAACTCCATCGCAATCCAGGTGGCTTTCTCCAGCTATATGCGGGCGGAAAGGATCGAGTTCAGCCTGTCCGTCTTCTGGAAGCTGTTCAACTTCCGAACAAAAGGGGGGGGGGACGGTTTTCTTTTCTAGGCAATCATTGAAGAATGGTGGCCTCACCAACAAATACCACCATTGGGCCCAAACATTCGTCTTCAATTTCGGGCCTTTGGTAATATTGCCCTCGCGCCCGTTCAGTATGACGAGGCAACCTACAAGCCTCCCGCCAATGGGGGGCGAGAGGGCACCCTTGTCGAGTTCTTCGGGTCGAAGGGTTTTGACGTCCAATTCCTTTGGCGAGGTCTAGACTATCTTCTACCAGTCCCTCCCGATGAAGTTACCTTTTTGCCCCATGTCTGCTACCATTTGTCATAGATTAAGAGTTTTAATCGCCAAAGCTTCCGCAAGTGAACGGGAAATTCCCCTCCGCCAGCCCTTTGATGAGGCTAGAGATTTGGTCAGCACCCTGGATCTTGCCAAATCCGCCGCCCATACCTGCCAAAAGGACCTCGGCTCCTCATCAGCAACAAATGGCCGAAAGCGGAAGCCCAACTCCCCTCCTCCAGCTCCTCCAAAGAAGAAAATAAGCGTGGTGGACAAGGGCTAGTCCCTTGCTGTGACCCCAGCCGAGACCCTACCTTTCATTGGTTGATGAAGATGGTAAGCCCCTACTCTGGTGGGACCCCGAAGCCAATTGGGTTTCAATCTCGTCACTTCTCCCCAACTGGGCGGAGCAGGAGGCGGTCTCCGACGTTGCCTTCATGCTTAGCTTTAGGCTTTACAACCGGAAAGATGCCCGCGCGTTTGACCTGGAGGGTACCCGGTCTCTCGCCTACAACATCGATAGAGTCCAAATGCGCACGTTTGTTCTCGCACATAAGACTGCGTGTTGCGGCATCACCCTTGAGGGAAACCTTGTCGACGAGCTCAAATAAGGGTTAAATGTCGTTGCCGAGATGGCCACACTGAAGGCCGAACTAGCGGCTTCCCATGAGCTTCTCTCCCTTCGCCTAATGGCTTAGGTATGTAAACCTTCAAAGGCCTCTCGCCTTACAGCAATCTCATGCTAATTATAATCCAAAAACCTCTACATGATTCTTCCCTGGCTCAGTTTTTGCGGGCGAGGGTGGCCGGCCTCGAGTGCGAGAACAAGCTGTTGAAGACAGAGCTCAAGCTTGCGCAAGGAGTCAAGGCATTGATCCCGCCTTCCCTGGATGAGAGGCTCAAAAGCCATCACTTCTCAGAATACAAAATTGAAGTGATGATGAAGGATTACATGTAGAGGGCCTCTGCGATGGTGATCGAGGTGTTATGAGAATCATGCCTCTTGAACGAAGGTTGCGAGACACTTACCGCGTGCAGTGTCCTTCCCTGGCTGTTTGAACCCATTCCCAAGCCTGCGAGAGAGGGAGAATTCCAGGAGGAAGGTGCGCCAGAGCTTTTCTAGGATGACGGGTCTGGCGGCATCTCTTCCGGCAAGACCCCCAATGGTTGCTCAAGTGAAAGCTCTTGCGGAACCTCCAGCGGCCCTGCTTGATGGCCTCTCGCAACTTTCCTTATTATATCTCAAACTTGTAATTTTTTCCTGAATTTTCATGTAATGGGTGAGACCCCCATGTAACTTTTTGGGATACTTGTATGTATTGACAGTTTTTCTTCTTTTGCTGAAATGGTTCTGTGCCCTTTTTTTCTTACGCGTTGCTCACAGTAGGATTCTGAGCTCTTGCTAAAGACTTAGGCTCTCAGGTACTAATCGCGAACCTACCCCCTGCCGAGAGAGAATTCATCAAGTAAGCTCCACCAGAAAGGCTTTTACCTAGAGGCCCTTGGCGAGAGAGTCTCACCCCCTGGATCCTGTCGCCAAACTTTCCCTACATTAATTTCAAGTTGGTTGCCCATGCTTTAGCACTCTTGCTTACGCCTTAGGCCTTTCAGGTGATAACCTTTGCCTTTTCATAATGTTTGAAAACCTTGCAAATAAATGGTGCGACCAGTGGTCGTGCGGGGAAGCCTTTATCGAAAGGCCATGTGCCGAGAGGCCATAAGCTTCCCCTTCTCAACCTAAAACTAGAGCTGGCTGTCTGAAATCCTGCTAGTGAGGCTCTTTGCGACATTCGTTATGGGCCCAACTACCCCGTGAGTTAGGTGAGAGCCTGACGGCGGGAGTGGTCCCTAATTTGGTTATTCTTCCTTTTCGTCCCGTCCATAGGTGAACCTTTACCCGAACAGCTTGATAGGAGCTTGGTCGGCTGGCCCCTTTGGTGTCAGCTGTAGTCACGAATTCTATCTCTTTCTCCATAAGCGAGCCTATGGCCCTGCCAACTAGTAAGAACCCGAGCAACGGGATCCTCTCGGGGTATTGTCGACTACCATCCGCTTTTCCTTTTGCCCAAGCGAGCCTACGACCCTGCCAGATTGTGAGAGCTTTCCAGTGGGTCTACTCGAGGCCAAGTGTGCCTTCCAACCATGCCAGCTAAGGACAACCCGCACAGCTGGATCCTCTTGGCGTATTCCCTTACCCCCCAGGTGAGCCTACAACCCTGCCAGCTAGTGAGAACCTGGATAGCGAGTCTACCCGGGGCCACATGCACCTTCCAGCCCTACAAGCTAATGAGAGCTTTCGCAGAGGGATCCTCTCGGGGTATTTTAGACTATCAACCTCTTTTCCTTTCCCCCCAAGCGAGCATACGGCCTTGTAAGCTAGTTAGAGCCTAGAAGTGGGTCTACTCGAGGTTGAATGCGCCATACAGCCCTGCCAGCTAATGAGAACCTGCGCAGTGGGATCCTCTCGGGGTATTTCCTTACCCCCACGCGAGCTTACGACCCTTCTAGCTAGTGAGATCATGGACAGCGGGTCTACTCGGGGCCGAGTGCGCCCTCCTATCCTGCCAGCTAATGAGAGCCTACGCGTAGTGATCCTCTCGCGGTCTTGCAAACTATCAACCTATTTTCCTTTCCCCCCCAAGCGAGCCTTCGACACTGCGAACTAGTGAGAGCCTAGCAGCGGGTCTACACGGGGCCGAGTGCGCCTTCCAGCCCTGCCAGCTAATGAGAGCCTGCGTAGTGGGATCCTCTCGACGTATTCCCTTACCCCCTAGGCGAGCCTATATCCTTGCCAGGTAGTTAGAGCCTGGATAGTGGGTCTACCTGTGGCCAAGTGTGCCTTCCATCCCAACCAGTTATTGAGAGCCTGCGTAGCGGTATCCTCTCGGGGTCTTGCAAACTACCATCCTCTTTTCCTTTCGCCCCAGCGAGCCTACGACCCTGCAAGTTTGTGAAAGCCTAGTAGCGGGTCTACTCGGGGCTGATTGCGCCTTCTAGCCCTGCCAGGTAATGAGAACCAGCCAAGTGGGATCCTCTCAGGGAATTCCCTTACCCCCCCCCCCACTCCAAGCGACCTATGACCCTGCCAACTAGTGAGATCCTATACAGCGGGTCTACCCGGGGCCGAGTGCGCCTTCCTACCATGCCAGCTAATGAGAGCCTACGTAGTGGGATCCTCTCGGGGTCTTGCAAACAATCAAACTCTTTTCCTTCACCCCCCCCCACCAAGCGAGCCTTCGGCCCTACCAGCTAGTGATAGCCTAGCAGCGGGTATACTCGGGGCCGAGTCCGCCTTCCATACCTGCAGCTAATGAGAGCCTGCGCAGTGGGATCCTCTCGGGGTATTCCTATACCCCCCAGGCGAGCCTACGACCCTGCCAGCTAATGAGAGCCTTGACAGTGGGTCTACTAGTGGTCGAGTGTGCCTTCCAGCCCCTCTAGCTAATGAGATCCTGCGCAGCGGCATCCTCTCGGGGTCTTGCAAACTATCAACCTCTTTTCCTTTCCCCCCAAGTGAGCCTACGACCCTGCCAGCTAGTGAGAGCCTGGTAGCGGGTCTACTCGGGGCCGAGTGTGCCTTCTAGCCATGCCAGCTAATGAGAGTCTGTGCAGCGGGATCCTCTCAGGGTATTCCCTTACCCCCACAAGCAAGGCTACGGCCCTGCCAGCTAGTGAGAGCCTGGATAGCGGGTCTACAAGGGGCCTAGAGCACCATCCAGCCCTGCCAGCTAATGAGAGCCTACACAGCGGGATCTTTGTGGGGTCTTGCAAACTATTAACCTCTTTTCCTTTCCCCCCAAGCAATCCTACAACCCCGCGAGCTAGTAAGAGCCTAGCAGTGGGTCTACTCGTGGCCGAGTGCGCCTTGCAGCCCTGCCAACTAATGAGAGCCTGTGCAGCGGGATCCTCTCGGGGTATTCCCTTACCACCCAGGCGAGCCTACGACCCTGTCAGCTAGTGAGAGCCTGGATATAGGGTCTACCCAGGGCTGAGTGTGCCTTCCAACACTGCCATCTAAAGAGAGCATGTGCAGCGGGATCCTCTCGGGGTATTCCCTTATACCCCCCCCCCCAGGCGAGCCTACGACCCTGTAAGCTAGTGAGAGCTTGGATAGAGGGTCTAACCTAGGCTGAGTGCGCCTTCTAGCCCTACCAGCTAATGAGAGCCTGCGCAGCGGGATCCTCTTAGGGTCTTGCAAAACATACATTTTTCTCACAACAGTAAGAGAAGACGAGCTTGTAACCATTCAATGAATTTATTATAATAAAAAGTACAACCTTACTCAAGTCAAGGGTAGAAGCGCTTTAAGTCATCCCCACTCCAAGATCAGCTTATGAACACCCCTCCCATATCCTGGAGGTGGTATACCCCCAACCCCAAGGCCTTTTTGACAATATAAGGACCCTCCCAGTTATGGTTGAGCTTTCCCATAACCTTCGACCTACCCGCGGTGTCAACCTTCCTCATAACAAGGTCACCTTCCTTGAGCTGCTTGATGCGGACATGCTTGTCAAAGTAATTTGCCATTTGTCGCATAACCTCTTCCTTCCTGACGACATCCACATCGCGAAGTTATTCCATCATATCCAGCGAGAGTCGCAACTCCCCTTCTTTTTCATCCCTCCATACCTCGTTTCACCGGCTGGCGGCTGTAACTCATGGGGATTGAACCTCGAAATCCACAGACAGGACTGCCTTGCACCCATGGGAAATATTGAGGGGGTCTCTCCAGTGGTCGTGTTCGGCATTATCCGTAAAGCCCATAACTCTGAGGGGAGTTGTTCCGCACAACTCCCCCTAAGGTTCTCCACCCTCTTCTTGAGCAGGTTCACGATGATTTTATTTGCCGCCTCCACCTGGTCGTTGCTCCTTGGGTATTGGATCGAGGAAAATCGAAGGTCGATTCCTAACTGGGTGCAAAAGCTGATGAATTCCTCGCTGGCAAACTATGGCCCATTGTCCGTGAAAATAGCCTGAGGCAACCCATGCCTGCGGTTGATCTCCCCCCACACAAAATTCCTGATGACCTGAGGGTCACTTTTGCCAACGCCTTCACCCCCAGCCACATCAAGAAGTACTCTATGATGAATAAAAGAAACCTCCTCTTCCCACTCACCGGGGGGAACGACCCAACTAGATCCATTCCCCAGATGGCGAAAGCCCAAAGCGCCATGATGCTTCAGAGCCGTTGGGCAGGCAATAGTTGGAGGAGGGCATATAGCTTGCACTTTTGGCACCTCCTCGCAAACTCTACCATATCTTTCCTAAGGGAGGGCCAGAAGTATCCCTGCCTAACAACCCTTGCTTCTAAGGTTCTTAACACAGAATGGTTGTCGCACTCTGCCGAGTTCACTTCCTCCAGGATCCTTGGGATCTCTTCCTCTGCCTCACATTGTGCCAAGAGCCCTGACAGCATCTTCCGATGTAACCCTCCTTAATGCATGAGGTAGTGTGCCGCTTAGTGACGAAATCCTTTCGCATCCTTGGTCCCTTCAGGAAGGTTGCTTGTAGTGAAGTAGGCTATGAAGGGATCCACCTACGAGGGTCACCGATCCACCTCCCTCAACTCTCCCTCCTCAAATGCCAGATGAAACAGCTCAATAAAGGTCCCCCCTCCCAGGGTCCAAACTTGGCCAATCGGTAGGCCGCTTCATTCTCCTCCATGGGGACATGCTGGATTGAGAACGCTCGGAACCCTCCGACAATCATTCTCACCTTGGACAAGTAATTAAGGAGGGTGGACTCAAGGGCTTCATATTCACCCCTGATCTATGATGCAACTACTAACGAATCCGTAAGCACTTCTACGTCATTAATCCCGAGCTCCTTGGCAAACTATAACCCGGCTACGATGTCCTCATACTCCGTTTGATTGTTTTTGATCGGGAAGTGCAGCACCACTACCTGCTCTATGTTGACCCCTTGAGGGCTTACCAATACTACCCCTCCCCCCCAGGGAATGCTTCCCCGAGGCTCCGTCAACTAACATCTTCCATGCCTCCCGTGGCAGTGCCTCCACTCCATCAAATCTACGACGTAGTCAGCCAAAAAATCAGCCACTGCATGCGCCTTGATGGAGAGCCTTGGTACAAAAGAGACGTCAAACTCATTGAGCTCGATCGACCACTTGGCCAACCGCCCAGAGTGCTCCACCCCCTCAAAAATATTGCGTAATGGATGGTTCGTCACCACCTTGATTGAACTAGCTGGGAAATATGACATGAGTTTCCTGGATGAGATGATCAGAGGGAAAGCCAACTTCTCTAGGATGGGGTAGCGGAGCTCTGCCTTCTTCAAGATCCTACTGACGTAGTAGATTGGCAGCTATTTCTTCCCCTCTTCCCTTACCAATACAGAACTTACGGCAATCGTCCCTACCCCTAGGTACAAAGATAGATCCTCCCCCACATTCGTACTCTAAAGGTGTTGGGCTTGAGAGAGCTGGTTCATGATTGCACGGAAAGCCTCTTCACATTCCCCCATCCACTCAAACTTTTGGTTCCCTCGAAGCGTCTTGAAGAAGGGTGAACACTTCTCCCCATCTCGGGAAAGAAACCGACTCAACCCGGCAAGCTTGCCCGTCAAACACCGAACCTCAATGGCATTGCGAGGTGATTCCAACTCTACGATGACCTTCACCTTATCCGGGTTTGGCTCTACCCCTGCTAAGGTCAGATGGTGCCCAAGGAACTTGCCTCGGCTTGCCCCAAAGACACACTTCTAGGGATTTAGACTCATCTTGATCTTCTGTAGGGTCGTTAATGTCTCCTCCAGGTCAAGTAGGTGTGAACCCACATCACCACTCTTTACCATAAGGTCATCAAAATAAACCTCTAGGTTCTAACCCCTCTGAATTTTGAACACCTGATCCATCATGCGTTGGTAGGTATCCCCTGCATTCTTTAGCCCGAATGGTAGAATCTTGTAGCTGTAGCATCCCTCCATTATGATGAAGGAGACATCCTTGACATCAGGGGTATGCATTCGAATCGGGTGGTAACCTGAAAAAGCTTCCAAAAAACTCATAATAGAAAAACCGACAACTGAATCAACCAGCGCGTCGATTCGAGGTAGGGGGTAGCAATCCTTGGGGCATGATTTATTTAACAAAGAAAAGTATAAACACAAACGCCACCACCCATCCCCTTTTTTACCATTACCATATTGGAGACCAAGCTTGGGTACTGGATCTACAAGAATAAGCCTGCATTGAGAATCTTCCTGAACTCGTCATGAATGGGTTCCTCTAGCGTGGTGGTGATGTTCCTCATCTTCTGGCAGATGGGGAACGTCTTGGAGTCCACGTTCCAATGGTGGCATTCAATATCCGCATCAATTCCCGACATGTCCTCCGCGCTCAAGGCGAAGACGTCGACGTTCTTCTGGATGCACTCCTGCATCCTTGCCTAGTCTTCTGGGCTTAAGCCGCCACTAATCCGTACCCTCTCCGCCTTCCCTACCTTGGTGAATACCTTCATCTCCACGACCACCTCTTCTGGCTCTATCCAGGGCTGCTCCCTACCGATCCCCTACTCCTCCTCCTCCTGCCCAAACTTATACTCCCCCCGGCTTTCTCAACCACCATTGCCTCCAACTGTCTCTCCCGCCACTCCATCTCTCTGCTTCCTTGGGCCTCAACCCCAACTTCTCCTACTCCATGATTCTCCACAGCCTTCTCCCCAGCATTTCTGGGATCAGCTCTTCCTCCTCTATAACCTCCTGCACCGCCATATCCTTCTCTAACTCTTTCGTCTCAACCATCTAAGAAATGGTGTTGACGACAGTCATATTGCACTGCCTCACCACCATTGGATCCCCCCTGATCCTGATATTCACTCCTCCATTGCTAAACTTGAGACACTGATGGAACTAGGAGGGGACGCAACAAAAGGCACTGATGAGAGGGCGCCCAAAGATTGCGTTGTAGCTGCTCGGAGCATCAACGATGACACACCTACAGTTCCTCGACTCCCCCCAACGTCACATGTAGTCCAACCCCTCCATCTACTTTCTCCCTCTCCCCTAAGAACCCAAACAACGATCCATCTGAGGCTAGAAATTTCCAGGCCTCCACCTTCATCTTGTCAAAGGCCTTATTGAATATCACATTCACGGAGCTCCAATTGTCCACCAGGATCCTGGAGATCATTAAATTTTCCACTGTCGTTTGGATCACCAAGGTGTCACATAATGGGTCTTCGTAGTCGGGCATGTCCTTTGTTGAGAAAGTGGTTTTTTATTCCTAGCGGGGTGGGGTCTGGGAGGTCTAGGCGATGCTCCTTCGGTACATGGTTTGGAAGCTCCCCTAACGACTGAGTTCGATCCCCACTCCCCTATGGATCACCCCGATCCCTACTCGAGCTCACACATCCACCCGATCATCACATCTATCCTCTCCTCCTCCTTGCAGAACTTCCTCAATCCTTACGGGTGGCTGCTGCTGGACTTACTCCATGGCCACTCTCATCTCCAAGAACTCTATATAGGTTGTCGTTGCATGACCCCCCTCCTGATGGAAGTCACAAAAGGGCAACACTACCCTGCCTTCCATTCTCCTCGCTCCTCCATGAGTTCCTATCCTTCATCCTATTCCTTTCACGATATCCATAGCTTCCTGCTGCGGCGGGAGGGGGGACCTCTGTCCCTACCTCCAGGCAAGCCGATTCAACCTCATTTGCTCGTGGAACTTATCCCATCCTTTGAGACCACCACCCAGCCCCTGGGGGTGACCTTCCTGCAGTATCCAACCCAACCTATTGTTTGGCTCGCGCTGCCCCCAACCTTGGTGTTGCCCCTGACCTCGGGGTTCCTCCCTCCTTCCCTTGTCTCTCTGCTCCCTCTGTCTCCTTGCTCCCGACTGCTTCCTATCATCCTCTGCCAACTTGGCTAGCTTCTTAGCAAATGCTGGGTTGGTTGCCTCGATCTCGATCTCTTTCACCTCCCTCTCCATCAGCTCCTCGAAGGAGAGGGGGGAACTCTCTTCAGTTACATGCTAAACAAGTTTGGCCTCAACTGTAGGGTGAAGGCAAGCATCATGGTGTACCCCGACATCTCCTAGACCTGTAAAATTTCTTAATGGAACTTATCCACATAGTGTCCCAACCCCTCTTCTGACTTCTGCTTGATGGAAAACAAGCACACCACTCCCTTCTTCCTCTTCTTCGACGTCAAGAACCTCAACAATAATTCTCGACACAAATACTCAAAGCAATAGATTGAACTTGACTAGAACTGGTGGAACCAGTCCCTGGCCTTCTCCTTTAACGTGATGGCAAAGAGCCTACTCTTGAAGGCATCCGACATTTGTCTTTTGGAAATGATATCCTCGAACCACCACACATGTTGCACGGGGTCATCCTTACCCATATAGTATGGCATGTCAGGCTCTCAAAACCTATCTAGAACCGGGTCGAGATGATAAGCTCAATATAGGGGCTCCGGCCCATTGACTGCCGAGAGGGCTCATTTCGCTGCCTCGACTCTCTAGCCCTATCAGGGCTGTCTTGACAGGGGAAAAGCTCTCGCCCGGCGAGATCCCTCTCGACAACCTCTGCCGAAACCTCCTTCCCAGGACGCTGTCTAGAGAATTCTTGCCTAGTGAAGGGGCTGCGACCACTAGAGCTGACGACGTCACCCACTCGACTCTCGCCGAGAAGTCTAAGTGGATTGTCTGTAAGACTTCCTGCCTGAAGTCCCCAAACATCCCCAACATCACCCAACTTCCCTGAGAATGGAGAACCTCCCAAACAAGCTCCATCGCCTTCACCAAAAGTCATGAGACTTGACTTGAGATTTTCTTGTACCAGCTACGGTCCACGCTCACCGCACTAGAAATGTTGAAGACAAAAACTGGCCTCAACAAGAGTTCAAACCTTAGGGGTGTAGCTAACACCTAATTATCTCAAACCTGGGCCCCTGACTCGTAACAAAGAACAAGAAACTAACCCTAAGCCTCAACTAGGAGGTCCCTCCACTAACTCGGAAGATCTCTGAGCACTTCCCATCCAAAGCCAATCGCTGGGCTAGGAGTACCTCAGAATGCACTAAAAAATTTGAAAAATTGTAAAAGCTCTGCCGTCTGAGGATCTCTGTGGGTCTATTTATAGATTTTCAATATCTAGTCTGCCAAAAACACAATTCTGCTGCTCTATAATTACTAAAATACCCTACTATGGTCTGCAAACTGCCAAACGGCGCTATTTTGAGGAGCTAAATGCAGACCTAGGGGCATCAAGGTAATTTCACCTCTGGAACTTACCTGGCAGAAAATGCAGATATAGGGGCATCCAAGAAATTTCACCTCTAGACCTTACCAGGCAGAAGCCTTTCCGCTGATCCCTGCGGGCCTCCAGCTTATCATGAGCGCGAGCCTTCCCGACTTCCCCGGGCCGGAGTCAAAAGACTAAAGGGGTGTTGAGTGAAGAAGCATCACTCAACGCCAAGAGTCGAAGGGCTCCCGACAACCCGAGGCGCAAGCCCTTTTTCCTGCCCTAGGCGGGAACCTTTTTGCCTACTTACTTATCTGATCCGATTTCAGCCTAAAGATATCCTAAGGCTAGCCAAATCTGGGTCCTTGGGGGCATCTTGGTCCCCACCCAGCGAATATGGGGTTGTACACTCCTCCTACCCATGATTCCTCCACCGGACCTTGACCAGCTGAACCTTTATGCATTACAAGACTCGTACTACTGTGTTATCGATCCTGACCTTCTCCATGCTGACTAATCAATCAGAAGCCACCAGGCCATCTATTGTGGAAATCAGCTGCTTAGGTCGTAGTAGAGCCCTCTGAAGTAAAGAGACGTGGAAGACGTCGGGTAATTTCCCTAACTCCGGCAGTAGTTCCAGTTTGTAAGCCAAGGGGCCGATCTGCCCCAGGATCCTGTAAGGCCCCATGTATCTCGGACTAAGCTTCTTCCACACGCATACACACGAGACACCATGCATTGACCGTATCTTCAAGAAAACCCGGTCTCGCACTGATGGCCGCGGAACAGAGACCGACTGTGGTTGGTTCGAAATGGTCAGATTCCGCGGGCCGGTTAGAAGATCGAGTTTTCTAACGAGAGGAGGCAAGTGCACCTATCGCAAGTAGGACTCGGTATTCTGGAAAATACCGAGGTCGTATTATTCTTGGGGACGCGTTGATTATATCTACTCTTCCAGGAACACTATTATCTTACTATCAGTAAGGGGGGAATTTTTTAGTTTAATTAAAACAGAAAGAAAGAGAGCTGAATTTTGCTAAGTTAGTTCGATGACGGGTTAACGCTCGGCATCGAATCGGATTAAGACTAAAATAATTCTCAACAATTATTAAACTTTGTTTTTTAAATTAACAAAAGGCACTTGGCCGTGGAGGTTCCAAGAACATGAGCTGATGGCGCACCCCCTCCACCTCTACTTGGAGACGATGCTGACGATAATGAGGTTGACTCGGTTGCTGAGGCGATTCAACTAAAGGACGTGAGGCGTCACGATGATGCTAGCGGAAGGCTACGTTACAACCTCCTCCCGCGGCGCGCAACATTCGCCGCACCGCATTAAAACATTTCCCTTTTCATGCTTTATTATTTCTATTTTAGGAATATAAAATTATCCAAGTTTGAAGTGATAACTTTATATTCAATATTGCACTTTTTATTTTTGCATTTGGACAATATTTTTATTTGGTGTGCATTTAACCATTTGGATGGATGAGATTGCATCTCCATCATGAATGGTTAAGGCTTGTTTGTAACTCCTATTTAAGGAGGCCTTGTTATGAGATAATTAGAGATGAATTGAACCCTAAAATCCCCTTGAGGAATTTCGGCCAAGAGGAGGAAACCTCCTAGCCGCCGCCCCTTTCCCCCCCCCCCCTTTGCTTGTGGTGTGAAGCCGCCGGACTCCCTTGCTCCCTCCATCCGTTCGGTGCGACTCCGGCGCGGCTTCCTTCGGTGCGACTCCGTGGAAGAAGGTTGCAAGCCCTTCGGTGTGACGGCGGTGGATCCGTGGAGAGAGTGATTCTCCCATAATTATCTTGTGTGAACGTTCTCCGGTTGGGTAAAATATCTCATCCCTCCTTGTGTGAATTCTTCTAATTAGTTGTGGTGGATCGCAAATCGTTTTATCCGTTTTGTTAAATCAATCGCTGCACTTTTCATTTCGAAATCGTCGTTGCTAGGCTTTTTATTTCCGGATCGGGTGGATCCTATTTGCCGGAGCGGATCTTGGCCTATAGCCTTGGTTTTGCTCCCAAAAAGGTTGGCAATCTTTATGTTAATTTGGGGAACGATCCGACTCAAATTTCGATCGCTATTTTCGAGTCGACCAATCCTCCTTGTTATTTTTATGCGCTGCGTTTGTGACGAGGAAATATTGTGGGCGATAGGTGCTGTGTAGGTGCGATAGTTCTAAGACGATTTTGGGCGAGGAGTGAATTATTTCTGTAGAGGTCTCCGATTCCGGACATCCCTACATCAATTTGGTATCAGAGGCGGTCGTTTCAACTCCCACGTTGCAAACATCCTCTCTGCGTTCGTCGTTGGTTGATCTGAATTTTCTAAGATCTGAAATTTCGGATTGGTCTGCGTTTAGTAAATCCGTCGAAATTTTAAACTTGTCAAAAAAATCTGAAAAACAAACTGTAGCTTCCTGCACTTATTTCCAGCAACTTTAAAACAGAAAATTTTTTGATTCGGCCGCGTTAAGTCTGCCTGCAAATTAGAACATCGTAATTCTGTCCAGTTGGTCTGCAAATAGCGGGCTGAG
The DNA here is from genome assembly GCA_039513925.1 of Platanthera zijinensis. Lineage (NCBI taxonomy): Eukaryota > Viridiplantae > Streptophyta > Magnoliopsida > Asparagales > Orchidaceae > Platanthera > Platanthera zijinensis. Next base: position 208,529,779 of record CM077079.1, on the reverse strand, counting down.
ATCTTCATTTTGCAGCAAAATTTCAAAAAAAAAATTTATTTTTATTCTAGCTACAGCCCTAGGAAAAATTATCTTTCATAATTTTCTGGGTCTTGCATGCGCACTAGGCTAGGCACGGAGTATTCGGCACCGTCTACGTCTAGGATGGCTGAGAACGAGCACGAAATTCGTAATGCTGAAGCGATAGCAGGTCTTCGTAACGATATGACGGAACTTAGGGCCACCTTAGCACAGATTTTACAAAATCAAGTTAGGCCACCCCCACCTCCCGCTAATGTTGAGTTGCCCCACCGGCGCCAACATATTTCCGATTCGGATTCGGATGGCGACTCCCCACGAGTGCCCCCTCGAGGCAATCGCCACGGGCGAGAGTTTGATAATACAAGGGCCATCAAAATTGATGCCCCCACTTTCGATGGCATGGGAGATCCATAGAATTTCCTCACATGGATAGTGGACATGGAATGCTATTATGATTGGCACCATCTTACGGACCCCCAAAAGGTCCAAGTTGCCAGGATGAAGCTAACCGGTCGCGCCAAAACTTATTGGCTGAATGAAGAGCGTAGACTAGGGACTGGGGACGGAGACCCGATTATTGGATGGACCGTCATGAAGAATTTGCTGACCGATCAGTATGTCCCCGCGTACCATCGGACACAAATGTTTGACGAGCTCGCCTCCCTGCGGCAAGGCTCCAATTCTGTATCAGAGTATATGGGAGAATTAAAGGACCGGTTGGTGCGTTGTAACCTGAGGGAGATCCCCGAAGTCACCCTTTCTAGGTTTCGTAAGGGGCTTCAACCCGATATTCAACGGAAGCTCTTGCGTTATGGCCACACTGATTTGAACACCACATTCAATGCCGCCCTCGACATTGAAAAACACTTAGACTCTAAGGCTCACTCCCGTTATTCTCATGCGAAAGGAAAATCCTCTATCGGAGCATCTTCCTCCACCTATCAAGATAAGGGGAAGTACCGGTCGGCCGAGTCCAAGTCTGTCGTGATCACGGCTAGGAACACCAAGAACCCCGCGAGTGAACGCATTCCAATCGGAAAGGTTAGCAAGACTAACGCCACATGCTATTCTTGCGGCCTTCAAGGTCATTATGCCTTCGAATGCCCAACGAAGACTAAAGCCATAGCCCTATTAGAGTCGACGACCGATCTTGCGGATTATGTTTATGAGGCTGCTGAGGAAAGCGACCCGGAAGGGGTCCCAAGTGACTTAGAGGACGATAACCCCCTTATGGTGATGCGTTGTATCTTGGCCACCCCTCGACCATTAGATGAATGGAAAAGGACGAGCATATTTTCCCTGATTTTTAAGAGTGGCGAGAAACTCTGCAAGCTGATTGTTGATAGTGGTAGCTGTGTGAACGTTGTATCTGAGAACGCCATAGCACGTATGTCCTTGACCACGGAACCACACCCGACCCCATATAAGGTCGCTTGGATCAACAAGATCTCCGTACCCGTTACCAAGCTATGCCTGGTCCCACTCTCATTCAAATCCTACATTGATGAGGTGTGGTGTGATGTCCTTCCGATGGACGCTTGTCATGTGTTGTTAGGCCGCCCTTGGCTATATGACCATGATGTTACTCATTTTGGTAGAGCCAACACATATGAATTCAAATTCAATGGCAAAACCGTCACCTTGAGACCGACCATCCCAAAGGAGCCCGTAGTCTTGGCTAAGGACACCACTATCCCGGTAGAACGGAAAGCATTGAATCTAGTTGGTAAGAAAGAGTTTGAGAGAGATCCGTTCCTTGATGGAATTATGTATGCGCTAGTCCTCCTAAGTGCGAAGCCCGATTCTAGCATTTTGGATGAGTTACCTAGTGAGTTACGGGTACTATTGGAAGAATATAGGGACGTGTACCCGGATGAGCTACCATCCACGTTGCCCCCGCTTAGAAATATTCAGCATGCAATAGACCTCATCCCGGGGTCTTTCTTGCCAAATCAGCCCCATTATCGACTCCACCCCGCAGCTCACCTGGAGTTGCAGTCCCAGATAGAGGGCTTGCTAGAGAAAGGTTTCATTAGGACTAGTATGAGCCCATGCGCGGTGCCAGCCCTTCTTGCCCCCAAGAAGGATGGTACATGGAGGATGTGCGTTGATAGCCGGGCTATCAATAAGATCACCATCAAGTATAGGTTTCTTATTCCCCGCCTAGATGATTTGTTGGATGTCTTGTCTGGGGCCACCATATTCTCCAAATTAGATCTTCGGAGTGGCTATCACCAGATTAGGATACGAGAGGGCGATGAGTGGAAGACAGCATTTAAGTCGAAGGATGGACTGTACGAATGGCTTGTGATGCCCTTTGGGTTATCCAATGCCCCTAGTACCTTCTCCCGGATGATGACACATGTCTTTCAGCCATTCATGGGGAAGTTCGTTGTCGTCTACTTTGACAATATACTGATTTATAGCACCTCTACTACCTAGCACATCTCCCACATGAGAGTGATCCTTTCCACCCTGCAGAAAGAGACCTTATTTCTCAATCTTAAGAAATGCACTTTCAATGCCTCGGAGGTAGAGTTCTTAGGTTATATAGTCGGTTCACAGGGTATTCGAGTTGATCCGGGCAAGGTTCAGGTCATTAAGGACTGGACCGTGCCAACCACCCTACGTGAGGTAGGTAGTTTCCATGGGTTAGCCACGTTTTATCGTCGTTTCATACGAGACTTCAGTAGTATTATGGCGCCTATCACCGACTGTATGAAGAAGGGAAAGTTTACATGGACGAAGTCCGCCACCTATGCTTTTGAACGAATAAAGGAGCTTATGACTGAGGCACCTGTCTTACGTCTACCTGACTTTTCTAAAGTCTTTGAGCTCACATGTGATGCGTCTGGAGTAGGGATTGGAGGTGTCCTGAGCCAGGAGGGCCATCCCATTAGTTATTTCAGCGAGAAGTTGTCGGGCCCTAAGTTGAATTATTCCAATTACGATAGGGAGTTATATGCTGTAGTCCGATGTCTACACCATTGGAGGCACTATCTCCTCTCCAAGGAGTTCGTGATCCTCTCCGATCATGAGGCCTTGCGTTTCATTAACGGACAGCATAAGATCAGCCCAAGACACGCTAAGTGGGTAGCATTCCTACAAGGTTATACATTTAACCTCAAACATCTTAAAGGAGCTGATAACCGAGTCGTTGACGCCCTTAGTCGTCTTATGCTTTTACTCACTTCTATGGAAGTACATGTTATAGGATTTGAGCGGGTTAAGGATGAGTATGCTACGTGTCCTGACTTCCAAGACGTCTATTTATCAGCCCAGGATAGTTCCCCCACGACGATATCTGCATACGTCATTAAGGACGGTTACCTGTTTTGGAACGGAAAGCTATGTATTCCGCAGTCATCGTTACGTCTACATATCATTTGGGAATTGCATAGTGGAGGGTTGAGTGGTCACTTCGGTAGGGATAAGACGATTACGTTAGTCGAGGAAAAGTTTTATTGGCCCAAACTTAAGACTATGGTAGGAAGAGTCGTGAGTAGCTGCCGAACGTGTCAGGTTTCTAAGGGTGGTAAAACCAATGTAGGATTATATACACCCTTGCCTATTCCCACCATGCCTTAGGTGGATGTTAGTATGGACTTTGTATTAGGCCTTCCCCCTACCCGACGCCGTCATGATTCCGTTTTTGTAGTTGTGGATAGATTTTCCAAGATGGCTTATTTCATCCCGAGCAGTAGAACAAACGATGCGTCTCATGTCGCTAAACTATATTTTAAAGAAGTCGTTAGTCACCGCGGAGTGCCAAAGACCATAGTTTCGGATAGAGACGTAAAATTCACTAGTTATTTTTGGAAAACGTTATGGATATTAATGGAAACAAAGTTATTGTTTTCCTCCGCCTATCATCCCCAAACGGATGGGCAGACGGAAGTAGTTAATCGGAGTTTAGGGAATTTGTTAAGATGCCTCATGAGCGATCATTTAGGCACTTGGGATCTTCTCTTACCCCACGCCCAATTAGCCTACAATAATTCCAAAAATAGGTCTACGGGTATGTCTCCGAATGAGATTGTCCACGGTTATAAAGCTCCTGTGCCGCTTGACTTGGTGCCGTTGCCTCCAACGTACAAAGCAAGTCAATTTGCACAATCCTTTGCCCAACACATCCATGATCTACATGCACGTGTACGGGCCACTTTGACGTCACAATACGACTCTTATCAGGCGCACGCTAATTTACATAGGAGAGTATCACACTTTAAAATTGGCGATCTGGTTTTAGTCCGTTTAGTTCCCGAACGCTTGCCAACTGGCACCGTTAAAAAGTTAGCACCAAAGCACGCCGGCCCTTTTCGGATTATTAAGAAGTTAGGTGACAACGCTTTCGTTTTGGACTTGCCTGCTGATTGGGGTATCTCCCCCATTTTTAACGTTTCGGATTTAACGATATTTGTGTCGCCACCACAAGAGTTGATTTCTTTGTCGTCTTCTTCTCCCACTTTAAATTCTCATGGGTTGGGGAGTGGTAGAACGGATGATCTCTCTCTTACGGTCCCCACAGGTATATCATCGGATGGTACGTTGCCTTCTTTCTTGCCTATTGCTAATATGTTCCCCAGGTTCCCACGGACATTTTCCACTCCAGAGATGATACTTGTTGCTGAGCATGTTACCACTACTGATGGCGACACCCGCCGCTTCCTCATCCGTTGGCTTGACCGCCCCCCTTCGGATGACTCTTGGGTGCTCGGGTTGGAGCTGCAAAGTTTGGATGCCGATCTTCTTCGCCGCTACCTCTTGGACCACGCAACAGAGATGCGTGATTTTGAGCGGGGGAGGATTGATGGTGCACCCCCTCAACCTCTACTTGGAGACGATGCTGACGATGATGAGGTTGACCCGGTTGCTGAGGCGATTCAACTAATGGACGTGAGGCGTCACGATGATGCTAGCGGAAGGCTACATTACAACCTCCGCCCGCGGTGCGCAACATTCGCCGCACTGCATTAAAACATTTCCCTTTCCATGCTTTATTATTTCTATTTTAGGAATATAAAATTATCCAAGTTTGAAGTGATAATTTTATATTCAATATTGCACTTTTTATTTTTGCATTTGGACAATATTTTTATTTGGTGTGCATTTAACCATTTGGATGGATGAGATTACATCTCCATCATGAATGGTTAAGGCTTGTTTGTAACTCCTATTTAAGGAGGCCTTGTTTTGAGATAATTAGAGAAGAATTGAACCCTAAAATCCCCTTGAGGAATTTCGGCCAAGAGGAGGAAACCTCCTAGCCGCCGCCCCTTTCCCCCCCTTTGCTTGTGGTGTGAAGCTGCCGGCCTCCCTTGCTCCCTCCATCCGTTCGGTGCGACTCCGGCGCGGCTTCTTTCGGTGCGACTCTATGGAAGAAGGTTGGAAGCCCTTCGGTGTGACGCCGGTGGATCCGTGGAGAGAGTGATTCTCCCACAATTATCTTGTGTGAACGTTCTCCGGTTGGGTAAAATATCTCATCCCTCCTTGTGTGAATTCATCTAATTAGTTGTGGTGGATCGGAAATCGTTTTATCCGCTTTGTTAAATCAATTGCTGCACTTTTCATTTCGAAATCGCCGTTGCTAGGCTTTTTATTTCCGGATTGGGTGGATCCTATTTGCCGGAGTGGATCTTGGCCTATTGCCTTGGTTTTGCTCCCAAAAAGGTTGGCAATCTTTATGTTAATTTGGGGAACGATCCGACTCAAATTTCGATCGCTATTTTCGAGTCGACCAATCCTCCTTGTTATTTTTATGCGCTGCGTTTGTGACGAGGAAATATTGTGGGCGATAGGTGCTGTGTAAGTGCGATAGTTCTAAGATGATTTTGGGCGAGGAGTGAATTATTTCCGTAGAGGTCTCCGATTCCGGACATCCCTACATCATGAGCTCACCTTGGTCTAGGGATATCGCTCACCTGGGCGCTAAGGCTATTCGACCGAACGTTAATCCGACGAAGGATTCCCCTTAACGCCCGCATTACGCTAAGAACCCCGTTATTGGGTGGGGAACCCAATCCGGCAGGACTACATTTCTCCTCTTTCGAGGGGGCATACGCAGTTCTCTTTACCCAAGGGGGATCGGTCCATATGTGCAGCCTCTCGGCATCGCGTATGGATAACAGAAATAGAGCCCACACATCGATTATGTGGTCTTATGCGTCGTTAACCCGGGGTAAACCTTAAGTCCTTAAATTAAAATAAAAATAAAGTTTTTAAATTATTTCAAATCATTTTTTATGTCCCAATGCTCTTCGATGCCGAAGGCTAAAAGAGATTAGCCCCTCATCGGTATGGGGACGGCTTTATGTTTTTAGGTGAAGCGTGAGTGTTAAATTAAGCACTGAACAATTATAAGAGAAAACACGAAAAATAGGACAATTAGATAAATTGAAGGCTAATTGATGCAGGAACTCACGCACACTTCAAAACCATAAAGAAAATTAAATAAAGCAAGCCCTACTCAAATGAGTAGGCGGAAATAAATGCACACACGCACACACTCTTCTTAATTGAAGAAAGCGATAAATAAAGCGGTAAAATTATCTCCTACACGCACGCACTCTACATAATTGAGAAAGCGATAAAATTGCAAGTCCCGGCTCAAATGAGTGGGCGGGAGTAAATTTATCTCATACACGCACGCACTCTACTTGAAAGTAAAACACACATACGCACTCTACAGAAATGAAAACACACGCACCCACACAAAGTTTTCCTACTCAAGTGAGTAGGAAGAAAATGAAAGCAGTCAAAAGACAAGTCTCACTCAAACGAGTGGGTGGGAAATGAAAGCAGAGCGCCATTTAACTCTAAATGAGTAGGCGGAAATAAATGCATACGCACACGCGCACTCTACAGAAGTTGAAATAAAGCAATAAAACCTAACTCATACACGCACACACACTTGCAAAAATGAGAAAAACAAAGTGCTCAGAAAATTAAAACGACTGCATTTCTACCGCTAGAATGCGGTAGAAATGCATAAAAAGTGAAAATAAAAATTAATCGGAGCGAAAAGTTTTGCAAATAAACCCAAAATGAAAGTTGGCGAAAAATTAGAACAACTGCATTTCTACCGCTAGAATGCGGTAGAAATGCATAAAAAGATGAAATAAAAATTAAAGGGACTAAAAGTTTTACAAATAAAAAGCTAAAATGAAGTGAGCGAAAAATTATAACGACTACATTTTTATTCATAAGTTTTTATAAAACCTCCAAAAAAGTGAGAATAAAACTAAAAAAAGAACGAGAAGTTTTACATTCCTAAGAGCCTAAGTTAAAGAAAATAAAAACGAACACTTTAGGGGAGTTTTTATAAAACCTATATGAATGAAAATGATAATGAAGAAAAAGCTAAAGCTAAAAAGAGCGGAAAATGAAAACTAAACGGACGGCACAACGGCTAGAAATGCCGATAAATCCTAAATCTAACTAAGTTATGAAAGCTAAAAAAATGAAAACATAAAAGAAACACAAAAAAATGAACGAAAAATTGCTTAAGTAGGCGCATTCAAATGGATTTTTCATAGTAATGAAGAGAGAAAAATTCAAATTTTATTAAAGCAAAAACCCTAATACAAACTAAGAGAGAGAGAGGGGGGAGAAATTCTCCTTACATAAGTATGCAATCCAAATGGGCAGCACCTCCCCTAAGCAAAGTGGTCAAAAAAGTGGACAAAATAAGCTTCCTGGAAGCTCTTATTTATAGGCAAATTTTCGGGTTGGTCACGCCCGTGACTAGGGCGTGACAGGGGGGCGTGTCGACACTATTCATGAGCTGATCGGGTGACTTGACTAGAAAGTTGACTTCGGCTGAAAACGTGGCGGTCACGCCCTAGGTCACGGGCGTGACATGTGTCAGTCACGGGCGTGACTGGGGCATGTCGGGGAGGTCGATCTGGGCGTGGTCCGGCCGCAAAGTCGCGCGCGTCACGTCGGGCCAGGTGGCTAAGTCACGCCCGTATCACACCTTGACACGGGCGTGTCTTAGGGCGTGTCGAGCTGGGTTTGATCATTGCCGATCGTCGAGCTGGCAACCTGTGGTCTGCGATCGTCGAGGGCGTGACACGAGCGTATCGGTCATGTGACACGGGCGTGTCAGTCAACATTTTGACTTTTTCTGGAATTTTTCTGGAATAAAAATAAAGCTAAGTTAGAAATAATATTTACAAAATTAAGCAATTTATTGGATAAAACAGATAAAAAAAGACAAAAAATAAACAAAATTGACTTAAATAAAATACGAAAATATAGGTATATTTACAACTCATCAAACACCCCCATACTTAAGCTTTTGCTATTCCAGAGCAAAAGTTTGAGGTGAACTTATAAGGAATAATAAAAAACCCTAAGTTCTGCTACCGCTAAATTGATTATAAGAGAGATCAAATAAAAATATACGGGGTATAAGAGTTAAGTCCTAAAATTATTTAGATGATTTAAACAGGGCAAAAAATTTGGCCAAAAGACTTCTTGATGTAATCAAATAGAAAGCAATAATTGTATTGGTTAGATTAACAGAAAATTGTTTGGAGTTATACGAACTTTAGCTTATAGGAGTGTTATCGGAAATAATGCAATTTACGAATTATGCTCTCAAAAAGATTTTTGAATTAATTCTAGAGTCATGAAATTGGCTAAGGGGGGTTGATGTTGGTTTATGAAGATGCTTGGATTTTGAGACGAGGTTATTTTTTCTCGAACCTCCAATTTTTTGATTTGGATGTTAAAGGAAAACAAAATCTTATTTTCCTTAACATAAAAATTTTTCTTCTTCATAAATAAAAATAACCCAATGTATATGTGTTGGAGTAATGAATTTTATCCTCTTACTCCGTAACGTATAATCTTTTAATTTATTGGGTGCCTATGTTTACGGAATGTAATCTTATTCCCATTGACATAAGATCTTTTTGGGGAAATATTTTTATCATACAGAGTAGGTTATGATAGGTAAGGGGAGAAAAGAGAACTAGATTTTTTAATTGAAAAATAATTGAGAGCAACCTTTATAAATTGTACGTTCCAATTTTTCAGAAAGCTAAAAACAAGCATAATTGAATTCTATAGTCGTTATTTTCTAACATGGTACACATGCTCCTATCTATGAAAAATTAGAAGTAGTGCTTAAAGCGAGTCCCCTATTTTTAACAAAGTATAATAAATTCTTTAAAACTTAACCCCGGCTATTTAGATTTTTCAATCTATAATTAACAAACGAATAGTGAACAAAGAATTGATCAAATTCGCATATAATTAAACTCAAAACGAAAGTTTTGGATAACAAGAAACTTAAGAATGAGATGTTTGATTTATTTGTTTCATAACTAACATAAATTTTTTTTTGTTGTTTTTTTTTGAAGTTATGCTCTTTTTTTTGTATTTTTGTATTTATATCTTTAATTTATACATACTAAAAAGAAAGAAAAAATGCGAAAATAAAATTTTTTTGGATTTTTAAGTTTTGTGAATTTTTTGTATTTTTATATTTTGTGACTTTTTTTTTGTATTTTTAATGAAATTTTCATTCTATTAAATTTGGGAAAAAGAAAAAAATATTTACAAGGATGAGAGGGAAAAAGGGAGAGGGGAAAGAGAAAGAATATTTACAAAGAGTATTTACAAAAATTATTTACAAAAATATTTACAAGAATATTTACAAAAATATAAACTAGGTAGCCGCGAGATGACTCGTTATGTGGATGGCTCGATGAGCCGGATCTCGCGGACCGAGTTAAAAATAAGTCAAAGTTTCAAAAATGAAACTTCAAAAAATTTTTAATTAAAAATTTTTTTGATTTTTTTGTGTTATATATATATATTTTTTTGAAGTTTTGTTTTTTAAAATTAATTTTTTTTTTGTTTTTTTTGGTTTTGTTTTTTTTTTGTAAGTGAAAAAGAAAGTACGAAAATACAAAAACACCCCCATACTTAGATCCAACATTGTCCCTAATGTTGTATGCTAAGCATGAGGAACAAGACAGCAGGTATATGTACAAATAAGGAAAAAGAGGGGGGTAGAAAACGTCCCTGATCCGCGCTCGGGGAAGCCCGTTAGAAACCCTGCATTTATTAGAAAAATAGAAAACATAATAAATAAAGACGTAAAAAAGATAGACGTGGGTGCCTCCCAGGAGCGCTTTGTTTATAGTCGCGTAGCTTGACTATAGTGGCAGGTTTATATATGGAGAAGGGTTATGGTTTTGCTCCTACTGATCACAGGGTCGCCCGCTATATAAGACTTTAATCGATTACCGTTCACCATAAAAGTGCCTTTTTTGGGATGGGAGATGAGTATGGTCCCATATGGCCAAACCTCTTCAACCTTGAAGGGGCCGAACCATCGCGATTTTAGCTTACCCGGGAAAAGCCTAAGACGTGAATTGTAAAGAAGGACTAGATCGCCCGGAGAAAATTTTTGGGGGGTTTTAATTTTTCGATCGTGATAAAACTTAGAATGCTCCTTATAGAACTTATTGCTCTCGTAAGCGTTCGCACGCCATTCATCGAGCTCGTTTAGTTGCAGTTTTCTATTCTGAGCGGCTAAGTTAGAGTCGAGGTTTAAGAGTTTTAATGCCCAAAGTGCGCGGTGCTCCAGTTCTACGGGTAAATGGCACGCTTTGCCATAGACTAATCGAAACGGGGTACAACCGGTAGCGGTTTTGTACGCCGTACGATATGCCCATAACGCGTCGTCGAGCTTAGCGGACCAATCTTTTCTATTAAGTGAAACGGTTTTTTCTAATATGTGTTTTATCTCTCGATTTACTACCTCAACTTGGCCACTTGTTTGCGGGTGGTAGGGGGTGGCAAGCTTGTGCGTGACTCCGTATTTAGCTAACGTCTTAGCCATTAGAGCGTTACAGAAATGCGTTCCCCTATCACTAACAATAGCGCGAGGCGTGCCGAAGCGAGAAAATAATTTTTTTAGAAATGTAACGACGACTCGCGCATCGTTGGTGAGGAGAGCTTGCGCTTCTGCCCACCGTGATACGTAGTCGACCGCTACTAAAATATACATATTTTTATAAGAAGGAGGTAGGGGGCCAACAAAATCTATGCCCCATAAATCGAAGACTTCGCATTCTAAAAACATATTTTGGGGCATCTCGTCTCTACATGAGATGTTACCCGACCGCTGACAGTTATCGCATGCGCGCACAAAGTTGTGCGCGTCTTTGAAGAGAGTGGGCCAAAAGTAGCCCGCCTCTAGCGCCTTCCTAGCGGTCCGGTTGGCTTGATAGTGCCCCACGGCTAGACCCTCGTGGCAGTGCCTCAATATTTGTGTGCACTCCACTCCCGTGATGCATCTTCGAACCGCTTGGTCCGCGCAGATACGGAAATGACATGGGTCATCCCAAAAGAAATTTTTCATGTCGGAAAAGAATTTCTTCTTTTGATGACTTGAAAAATCTTTTGGAAGTACCCGCGCGACTAAGTAGTTCGCAAAATCTGCGAACCAAGGCGAAGATGACGAAGACGAACGAATGGCGAGAAGGCGTTCCTCGGGGAATCTGTCATTTATTTCAGATTCGACGAGCGCTTCCGCACCCTGATTTTCTAAACGGGAGAGGTGGTCTGCCGCTAGATTCTCCGCGCCCTTCTTATCTCGGATCTCCAAATCAAACTCTTGTGGGAGGAGAATCCATCGAAGAAGGCGGGGCTTCGCGTCGGTTTTGGCTAGTAGATATTTAAGGGCGGAGTGATCGGTAAAAACGATAACTTTAGATAGCGTAAGGTACGAGCAAAACTTATCGAAAGCGAAAACGACGGCTAAGAGTTCCTTTTCCGTCGTCGTGTAATTCACTTGTGCGGAAGTGAGCGTCTTGCTAGCGTAATAAATAGGATGAAAATGTTTTTCTACGCGTTGGCCAAGAACGGCGCCTAAGGCAATATCACTAGCGTCGCACATGATTTCGAACGGAAGGGACCAATTAGGGGCCACTAGAATTGGAGAATTGATAAGTTTTTGTTTTATAAAATTAAAAGCAGACTCGCAATCGCTACTAAAGACAAAAGGTGATTCCTTTTCCAAGAGGTGAGTAAGCGGCTTTGTTATTTTTGAAAAATCTTGAATGAAGCGCCTATAAAAGCCCGCATGGCCTAAGAAACTCCTAATGGATTTTATGTTTGTCGGCTGAGGAAGTTTTTCTATGATTTCAACTTTGGCCTTATCAACCTCTATCTCCTCAATCAAAATCTTATGGCCGAGGACCAAACCTCCTCGAACCATAAAGTTACACTTTTCCCAATTTAAAACAAGATTCGTGTCCTCGCATCGCTGGAGGACACGATCAAGATTACGAAGACAATCCGGGAATGAGCATCCGAATACAGAAAAGTCATCCATAAATATTTCCATAATATCTTCTACTAGCTCACCAAAAATTGCTCGCATACATCTTTGGAATGTAGCCGGCGCATTGCAGAGGCCAAATGGCATTCTTCGATAGGCGAAGGTGCCAAAGGGGCAAGTAAAAGTTGTTTTCTCTTGGTCTTCGGGGGAAATGGGGATTTGGAAAAACCCCGATAAACCGTCGAGAAAACAATAAAAAGGATGACCGGAAAGACGCTCAAGAATTTGGTCAAGGAACGGTAGTGGAAAATGGTCTTTGCGGGTGGCATCATTAAGTTTGCGATAATCGATGACCACACGCCAACCCGTAACAGTACGAGTTGGGACGAGCTCGTTGTGCTCATTCGCCACTACGGTTAGACCGCCCTTCTTGGGCACGACATGAATGGGACTAACAGAAATGGGATAAATAATCCCCGCATCTAATAATTTAATTATCTCAGCTTTCACGACGTCTTTCATGTTTGGGTTAAGACGCCGCAGCGGCTGAATGGTTTTGCGGCAATTATCGTTTAAGAAAATTTTGTGAGTGCAGAAAGAAGGGTTAATCCCCTTTAGGTCAGAAATTTGCCACGCAATTGCGTGGCGATGTTTAAGTAAAACCTCCAATAACTCGGAGGTCTCCGAATCGCTTAAATACGAAGAAATGATTACCGGGAGTGTATCATTTTTCCCCAAAAAGGCGTATTTTAGGGATTCGGGTAATGTTTTGAGTTCTAGGATGGGCGGTTCTTCTAGTGAGGTTTTAGTGCTAATGTATTTTGAACCAATTGGTTCAAAAGGCATGTTTGTAGACGCGTCCTCGTCGCAATAAAAATTTTCGAGTGAAAAATTATTTTCGTTTAAAAACTCGGACACGAAAACCGAAGAAGAACAATCTCCATAAAAAGAATCTAAAGAGTAGCAGAAATCGTCGCTCGGCGACGAGTCTTCCATAGAGGAGTTAATCGAAAAAGTAACTTGGTCGTCTCCTACCCGAAGGAGAAGCTGACCATTACTTACATCAATTAACGCACGTGAGGTCGCGAGGAAAGGGCGACCAAGTATAATTGGTACGTTGGCGTCTTCCTCGATGTCCAAGATGACGAAGTCCACCAGGAAGGTGAACTTGTCTACTCGGACAAGGACATCCCCAACAACCCCGATGGGTAACCTAACCGAGCGATCCGCTAGTTGGATGCGCATATTGGTAGGAGCAGGAGTACCCAAACCTAAACGCAGGAAGAGCGAGAATGGCATCAAATTAATGCTCGCGCCTAAGTCTGCCAAGGCGTATTTTACTAATACATTACCAAAAAGGCACGGGATGGAGAACCTTCCCGGGTCGTTTTGTTTTGAGGGAAATTTACTAGTAAGAGCCACGGAGCAGACAGCGTTGAGAGATATATGCGAAATATCCTCGAGTTTGCATTTATTAGAAAGTAGTTCTTTTAAATATTTCGCATATTTAGGCATTTGCGAGATAGCCTCGCAAAAAGGAACATTAATATGAATTTGTTTAAGTAATAAAATAAATTTTTCATATTGCGCGTTTACTCGCTCGTTATCTAACTTATGCAGGTAGGGCAATGCCTTGTTTAAAATAGTTTTGTCGTTAAAAATCGGTAAGGGTTGCGTAATCGAAGAAGAGGGAAGAGGGGTTGGAGGTGAAATATGTACCTGAGGATCGATCCGTTTTGGATCGACCACCTCCTTACCGCTACGGAGGGTTATAGCGTTGGCGGTTTCCCTTGGATTGGGCTCCGTATTCCCTGGCAGTGCCCCCAGGGCGCATTCTGACATAAGTCGAGCCAGCTGTCCAACCTGGAGTTCTAAATTTTTTAGCGATCCGGTGATGTTCCGGATATTGGACTCGTTGTACGCGACATAACGATTAAAATATTCCTCCACCAGGGATGGCTTCATAGGAGGGGGAGGAGGAAACGTTGGCGCAAAAGGAGGGGGAGGGGGACGCTGCGCGTTGTTCGGGTTGCTCCAGGAGAAATTCGGATGGTTCCTCCAACCCGGATTATAGTGGCTACTATAAGGGTTGTTTTGAAACGAGGGACGCACCGGATTTCCCATGTAGTCCACGAATTCGTCGACTACGCAGACGTTAGAGGGGGGGGGGGAGAAAACAAGGCGGAGTGGAGGAGGCAACAGACATCTCCGCCACCTGCTTAGTTAGCCTTTCCACTTCGAGGGCTAGCTGAGCAGTGGCATCCACTTAAAAAATGCCCGCCTGCTTAGGGCGCGCCCGCGGGACATTCCACTGGTAGGCGTTCACCGCCATTTCCTTGAAAAGGGCCTGGGCGACCTCGGGGGTCTTATTGTTCAGAGTGCCACTGGCAGCCGCGTCAATCATTTGACGCGTCTGACTATTCAGTCCATTATAAAAAATTTGTACCTGCAACCACATTGGCAGAGCGTGGTGCGGGCACCGGCGGAGAAACTCCTTAAAGCGTTCCCAAGTCTCGTAAAGAGACTCGGAGTCGTTTTGGACGAACGAAGATATGTCCGCCCGCAGTCTTGCAGTTTTCGCGGGCGAAAAATACTTCGTAAGGAATTTCTCAGCCAATTCTGGCCAGGACGTGATGGATCCCCGCGGGAGGGAGAGTAACCACGCCTTAGCCTTGGACTTAAGAGAGAAGGGAGAAAGGCGCAAACGAATGGCGTCATCAGTGACGCCATTAATTTTAAAAGTATCGCAAATTTCAAGAAAATTAGACAAGTGATTATTGGGGTCCTCATCCGGCAGTCCGTCGAACTGCACGGCATTTTGGATCATTTGAATCACACTTGACTTTATTTCAAAATTATTGTTGGCCACAGCGGGCCGAACAATACTCGACCCCATATCCTCCAAGTTGGGCCGAGCGTAGTAAGACATAGTACGCTCGGCTGGTTGGGCATTATTCGGGTCCGCCATAGAAGAAGAAGAGGGTTCTCCGATAGATTCTGCGGGGTCTAAAAAGGGAATTCGACGGAGAGATCGGATACGCGCAAGAGAGCGATCGATCTCGGGGTCGAATTCAAGATTTTCAGAACTCGAAGGTTGTCCACGGGTCATATACCCTAAAAAAACGAAAGGGGGGGGGTGAATTTTTTTGTATAAAATTTTTTTTTTATTTGAAAATAAAGTAAAATTAATAGAGTCCCGGATTCAATATAACAACCGTGCTCCCCGGCAACGGCGCCAAAAACTTGATGGCCGCGGAACAGAGACCGACTGTGGTTGGTTCGAAATGGTAAGATTCCGCGGGCCGGTTAGAAGATCGAGTTTTCTAACGAGAGGAGGCAAGTGCACCTATCGCAAGTAGTACTCGGTATTCGGGAAAATACCGAGGTCTTATTATTCTCGGGGACGCGTTGATTATATCTACTCTTCAAGGAACACTATTATCTTACTATCAGTAAGGGGGGAATTTTTTAGTTTAATTAAAACGGAAAGAAAGAGAGCTGAATTTTGCTAAGTTAGTTCGATGACGGGTTAACGCTCGGCATCGAATCGGATTAAGACTAAAATAATTCTCAACAATTATTAAACTTTGTTTTTAAATTAATAAAAGGCACTTGGTCGTGGAGGTTCCAAGAACATGAGCTCACCTTGGTCTAGGGATATCGCTCACCTGGGCGCTAAGGCTATTCGACCGAACGTTAGTCCGACGAAGGATTCCCCTTAACGCCCGCATTACGCTAAGAACCCCGCTATTGGGTGGGGAACCCAATCCGGCAGGACTACGTTTCTCCTCTTTCGAGGGGGCGTACGCAGTTCTCTTTACCCAAGGGGGATCGTTCCATACGTGCAGCCTCTCGGCGTCGCATATGGATAACGGAAATAGAGCCCACACATCGATTATGTGGTCCTATGCGTCGTTAACCCGGGGTAAACCTTAAGTCCATAAATTAAAATAAAAATAAAGTTTTTTAATTATTTCAAATCATTTTTTATGTCCCAATGCTCTTCGATGTCGAAGGCTAAAAGAGATTAGCCACTCATCGGTATGGGGACGGCATTATGTTTTTAGGTGAAGCGTGAGTGTTAAATTAAGCATTGAACAATTATAAGAGAAAACACGAAAAATAGGGCAATTAGATAAATTGAAGGCTAATTGATGCAGGCACTCACGCACACTTCAAAACCATAAAGAAAATTAAATAAAGCAAGCCCTACTCAAATGAGTAGGCGGAAATAAATGCACACACGCACACACTCTTCTTAATTGAAGAAAGCGATAAATAAAGTGGTAAAATTATCTCCTACACGCACGCACTCTACATAATTGAGAAAGCGATAAAATTGCAAGTCCCGACTCAAATGAGTGGGCGGGAGTAAATTTATCTCATACACGCACGCACTCTACTTGAAAGTAAAACACACACACGCACTCTACAGAAATGAAAACACACGCACCCACACAAAGTTTTCCTACTCAAGTGAGTAGGAAGAAAATGAAAGCAGTAAAAAGACAAGTCCCACTTAAACGAGTGGGCGGGAAATGAAAGCAGAGCGCCATTTAACTCTTAACGAGTAGGCGGAAATAAATGCATACGCACACGCGCACTCTACAAAAGTTGAAATAAAGCAATAAAACCTAACTCATACACGCACACACACTTGCAAAAATGAGAAAAACAAAGTGCTCAGAAAATTAAAACGACTGCATTTCTACCGCTAGAATGCGGTAGAAATGCATATAAAGTGAAAATAAAAATTAACCGGAGCGAAAAGTTTTGCAAATAAACGCAAAATGAAAGTTGGCGAAAAATTAGAAAAACTGCATTTCTACCGCTAGAATGCGGTAGAAATGCATAAAAAGATGAAATAAAAATTAAAGGGACTAAAAGTTTTACAAATAAAAAGCTAAAATGAAGTGAGCGAAAAATTAACATTTTTATTAATAAGTTTTTATAAAACCTCCAAAAAAGTGAGAATAAAACTAAAAAAAGAACGAGAAGTTTTACATTCCTAAGAGCCTAAGTTAAAAAAAATAAAAACGAATACTTTTAGGGGAGTTTTTATAAAACCTATATGAATGAAAATGATAAAGAAGAAAAAGCTAAAGCTAAAAAGAGCGGAAAATGAAAACTAAACGGATGGCACAACGGCTAGAAATGCTGATAAATCCTAAATCTAACTAAGTTATGAAAGCTAAAAAAAATGAAAACATAAAAGAAACACAAAAAGATGAACGAAAAATTGCTTAAGTAGGCGCATTCAAATGGATTTTTCATACTAATGAAGAGAGAAAAATTCAAATTTTATTAAAGAAAAAACCCTAATACAAACTAAGAGAGAGAGAGGGGGGAGAAATTCTCCTTACATAAGTATGGAATCCAAATGGGCAGTACCTCCCCTAAGCAAAGTGGTCAAAAAAGTGGACAAAATAAGCTTCCTAGAAGCTCTTATTTATAGGCAAATTTTCGGGTTGGTCACGCCCGTGACTAGGGCGTGACAGGGGGGCGTGTCGACACTATTCATGAGCTGATTGGGTGACTTGACTGGAAAGTTGACTTCGGCTGAAAACGTGGCGGTCACGCCCTAGGTCACGGGCGTGACATGTGTCAGTCACGGGCGTGACTGGGGCGTGTCGGGGAGGTCGATCTGGGCGCGGTCCGGCTGCAAAGTCGCGCGCATCACGTCGGGCTAGGTGGCTAAGTCACGCCCGTGTCACACCTTGACACGGGCGTGTCCTAGGGCGTGTCGAGCTGGGTTTGATCATCGCCGATCGTCAAGCTGGCAACCTATGGTCTGCGATCGTCGAGGGCGTGACGCGGGCGTGTCGGTCATGTGACACGGGCGTGTCAGTCAACATTTTGACTCTTTCTGGAATTTTTCTGGAATAAAAATAAAGCTAAGTTAAAATAATATTTACAAAAATAAGCAATTTATTGGATAAAATAGATAAAAAAGACAAAAAAACAAACAAAATTGACTTAAATAAAATACGAAAATATAGGTATATTTACAACTCATCACGCACCTGGAAATCCACTTGATGATATCATGTGGCGTAGTACTCTGCCTGTCTACTCTTGGCCTCTAGCATCATGTCTCGGATCAATCTCATATGAGCATCTATGTCCTTTACGAACTTCGAGCCGAGTTCCTTTGGATCCTCATCCTGGATCCAAGATAGTGGGGTCCTGCACCTCCCTCCGTACAGTGCCTCGTAAGGTGACATTCTTATGCATGAATGATGACTGTTATTGTAGGATATCTCGATCAGCGGCAACAGTCTCTCCCAGGGCTCTCCGTGGTCAAAAATGCATAGGCTGCAGACGATCCTCCAGTGTTCGGTTAGTGCGCTCTGTCTGTCCGTCCTTCTCAGGGTGGAAGGTTGTGCTGAACTTCAACCGAGATCCCAAGTAAGCCTAGACCAACCTCCACTCCTTGGACGAAAATCGTCCATCTCAATCTCATACGATCTACCTTGGCACGCCATGATAACAGAAAAACTTCTCCATGAACTTCCTCACCAAATCGCCAAATGGAGTGTCCTTCCTGATCAGAATGAACCTGGCCGCCTTCGCCAACCTGTCAACGATGACCCAAATCGAATCGTTCCCCTCATGATACCGAGAAAGTCCATGTATGAAGTCCATGATTATGTCATCAAACTTACATTCTGGCACTGGAAGTGGCTGCAATAATCCGGTAGGGCTCTTACACTCTGCCTTCATGAGCTGGCAAACCTCGCAATGTGTCACAAAGTATGTGATATCCTTCTTCATGCCTGGCCAATACATAGTCCTCTTCAGATCCGCTTCCATCTTTGTGATACCCAAGTGCACTGAGAACCAGCTGCTGTGTGCCTCAACCATTATATCCTCCTGTATCTAGCCTCCTAGTATATAAACTCGGCCTCTAAAGCACAGCGGACTCTCTATCGGAGAGTAATCCCCTATCGTGTCTTCCTCTAAGGCCCTAAAAATTGGCTCCATCCTTACATCCAGCCTCTGCCCGTCCCTGATGCGATCCCGGATGTCGTCGGTGGTTCTCATCAATGCCAGGTATTCCTCATAAAGCTCTAGATCACTCTCAGATAACATAGATATATACATATCCTTCAACATCTATACCAGCTCCATATCCATCAACTGAGGCCCTGCTCCTGATATAGTTGCTCTCCGGCTCAGAGCGTCTGCTACTACGTTGGCCTTCTCGGGGTGATAGTGTATGGTGTACTGATTGTCTGACAGAAACTCTACCCAGCGTCTCTGTCGGATTTTCAGCTCCTTTTGTGTGTCCAAGTACTTCAAATTCTTGTGATTCGAGAAAATATCACAGTGGACACCGTAGACATAGTGCTGCTAGATCTTCAGAGCGAAGATAACCACTCCCATCTCCAAGTCATGTACTGGGTAGTTTTTCTCATGTTCCTTTAACTGGCGGGATGTGTAAGCTATCACGTGCCCATTCTACATCAGAACGGCACCCATCCCCTGATACGATGCGTCCGTATAAACCTGAAATCCTTCCTTCCTAGATGTAAGGGCAAGGATATGGGTCGAGGTAAGACACCCTTCAGATACAGGAAGGCAGCCTTACACTGTGGTGTCCAAACAAATGCAGTCTCCTTCTTCGTCAGAGATGTGAGCGGGAGAGCAATCCGGGAGAATCCCTCTACGAACTTCCGGTAGTAACCGACAAGTCCTAGGAAACTCCTCACATCATTGGCCATCTTTAGCGGTGTCCAGTCCCGTTCAGCCTAGATCTTTGTCGGATCCACTGCTAGTCCTGCTCCATTGATGATATAGACCAAGAAGGCCACCTCCTTCAGCAAGAATTGGCACTTGATGAACATAGCATACAAATTGTTCTCTCGGAGCCTCTCTGAGATAGTGCCAAATGACGTCCATGCTCCTCCTTGGTCCTCGAAAAGATGAGGATGTCATCAACAAACACTATGACGAAGACGTCCAAATAGGCCTCGAATACCCGATTCATCAAACTCATGAACGCAGATGGTGTATTCGTGAGCCGGAAGGGCATCACAGTGAACTCATACTGCCTGTATCTACTGTTGAAAGCAGTCTTTAGGATGTCCTCCTCCTGATTCCGCAGTTTGTAGTATCTTGACCTCAGATCAAACTTCGAAAACCAATGAGCTTCGTCCAACAAGTCAAACAGCTCGTCAATCCTCAGTAGAGGATACGTGTTCCGGACCATAAACCTGTTTTGTGCCCTATATTCAATGCACAGTCGGATTGTCCCATCCTTCTTCTTCACGAACAACACCAAAGCTCCCCATGGTGAAGAGCTTGGCCGGACAAATACGGCTTCCACTAGCTCCTACAGCTGGCTTCGAAAATCCACCAAATCCTTCGGGGCCATCTGATAAGGAGCTCTGGATACTGGCTTAGCCACCGATACGAGCTATATCTGGAAATCCTTCTCTCGATGCGGCAGCAATCCTGGCAACTTCTCTGGAAATACGTCAGCAAAGTCCTGCACCACCAGGATACTCGCAATGGAATTCTTTGCCTCAGCCATCACACACAGCACCTCGTAGACCTTGTCTCCCTATAGATGGGCCTTGACGGCCTTAATATAAGAGAGTAGAAGGAGAGAAGCTGGGACAATGCCTTCTAAGGTCGGGTAAGTGTAGCTGTATCTCAGCATGACCCTTCTTGTTGGTCAATCAATCTACACATGGTTCCAGGTGAGCCATGTCATGTCGATTATGAGGTCATAATCTGACATCCTCAGGATCGTTGTCGGGGCCTCGAAGGCTACACCATAAATGGTCACACCCAGAATCCCCTTGGCAATAGACTAGATCTCCATCACGTTGGGGAGACGCACCCTCCTGATGACTCCCTCAGAGCTCCTGATCTGGTTCAGGTCTTTGATAAACTCCTCCGAGACAAAATTATGTGATGCTCCCGTGTCGAATAGGGTATGTGGCAGGCTTGCCACACACCATTACTATCCCTGAGTTAGTTGTGTTTTTCCTCTTAGATATCGTGTTTCAGATTCTTCCCTAATTCTATAATTCTATATCCATATAATCTAGCTTCTAGAAAAGAAAGGAACTTTAAATCACTAGCGTACATGCTATCACCCGCTCTGGGTTCCGGGCTGAGCCAGATCCAAGGCATATACCTACCCTCTATCCTATCTGCAATCAACAACCTGAAATCCACATCCTCGACCGCTTCCTCGACCACCAAACTGTCGTAGAGGTAGGTCATCCTGAAGTGCCGGTGGGGGTGCTTCCCTCATGGGGCAGTTCCTCCGAATGTCCCCCGGCTGGTTGCACCGGAAGCATGTCGGTTCCTCCTCCACTGCCCTCGACATCTCTCTTATTTGTAAAGGTTGAGGGGCCAACACCATTGGGTTCCTCTGCTCCTGCCTGTCCTCGTGGTGGGGTTGATCCCCAGTCCTTTCCCTAATGACACGACTTATGGGCTGGTCCCTTCTACCACCAATCACTGAGTCATTAGTCGCTCTCTTCCATCCCCGGACTGTAAGCTAGTCTGCCTCAAGCTTTTTGGCCATCTCTAAGACCCTGGCTAAGCTCCCATCAGAAACGAAGAGGAGGGCCTGCCTCATGCCATCAAGAAGGCCCTTATAGAACCTCTTCGCGTAGCCCGCGTCGTCCAGCTGATATGAGTCCGCAAAGCGGGCTAGATGTGTGAACTCCCTGTAGTATTCCAACACTGTCCTGCTGCCTTGCCTCAACTGCAAAAACCTGCCCTCCAACTCATCCCTCGCCGATTGTGGTACAAAAAGCTCCAATCGAGCTGCTCTGAACTCCTCCCAGGAAATGTCTGCGCAATCCACTCCAGCGAAGGTGTTCTCTAACAATGACTTCCACCATCTTTTCAAGTTTGAATTCAAGCAGGAAACTGCCAAGGCTATTGTCTCCTCCGTCGGGCATCGAGTTCCAGCCAGTATCTCATAAATAATGTCCAAACACTCCTCTATATGGACTGCTAACTCTGTCCCGAGGTAGGATGGATTAGAAAGCCCACAAAAGGCACTCAGCCAATTAGCCACGCGATTTTGTTGTAGAGCTGGAGCCTGTTTAGCCCTAAAGGCCTCAAGAATAGCCGCCAGTATCTGTCCCATCTCCGTCTATTGGAATGGAGTTGGAGCTATTGGGGTGAAACCGTATTCTGTGCCTGAGGTGTACCCTATTGATGGTTAGAGTTCGCTGAAGGGTACATGGAAAATTCCAATTGTTAGCAGATTTACAAATGGAATTCAAGGTGAAGTAGACTTTTGCATGTGATTTTCATGCTCATTTATATATTTGATGTGATTTGTAGACTTGATTATATTGTCTTCACTATTGTACTTCTACTTCTTTTGTGATCATTATTGCCGTCAGGATTGGTGTTTTGTAGTAACAACCTCCCCGAGTGTTGGTGTCACCGCAAAACAACAAATCTATTGGTAAGACCCGATAGTGTAGCAAAAAAATGGGGTCTTAAAACTTTCTACCCATCAACAAGAGCATCTAGCATGACAGTGTCCCCCCTAATATTTGCACAGAACCTATCCACAATACCCACTGACTTGGACATTCTTTGTTACAGGTTCAGAAGATATCAAAACCTGAGCATTCTTATCTCTTTTTGTTTCTTCAGAATAATCTGACAGTTGAGAATACTACTTGAGAATATTATCAGCACAGGATTGAAATTCTTTTCAGCTAAGGATTGAAATTCTTTTCAGCTGAGGATCATGTCCCCCTTTCTTATTGCTCTCAGAAGAGCTACTTCATGTTTTTTCCCCAATGATGTGTAGAACCTGCTTTTTCTTCTCTTTTCTTCTAACTACTCTGCTGAAATGATAGCAAAACTGTGTCCCATCATTCAGACATCTTAGAACTTCAATGGCTGGATCCTTCTTATCTATTTATCCAGTTATATACCATTTGAAAGTCTTTACCCATGGTTTTGTACTTTGTCCTTCTTCAGGAATGCACAAAACATCACACCATCCTCTTCCACTTGGGTAGTATGAGGTGTATCCTTGATGGTCTGTTTATCCATCTCCAACATCATACCTACATATCTTAGGTCCATTCCTTCATTGGAGTGAAAACCTAAAGATGGCTCCTTGTTATACTCTTATGCCTAGAACAAACTCTATCCAAGTACCACATGGTGGTATGGGAACTTGGACCTTCCTGCAAACACAAATTATTTTACCATAGTACCCCAGTATTTATCTGGTCCTATGTTCTTGTTAGCATAAAAATGCACATGTCTACCTATAGTAGTCCTATCAGAAAGACTCACCCTTTTACTTGGCACACTAAGGTCGTGCCAATAATCTATGGCAAAGTATCCCACTTTACTACAACACCAACATTAATGGATGTTATATCTCCTCTTCTTAACAGCCTTTAAAGAGTGCAATCCATCACTAGCTATCTGTTTATAGGGGAGTGTTGTACACATCTAATTGTTTCTCTCAGCAACAATCTGACTAAAGGTGAGTCTGTCAGTAGAAGTACTTGGCTTACTCTGATTTTCATCAACAACAACCTTCTTTGTAGTTGACATGCTATTAATGGCCTCAGGGACAGCTAAGTCAGCCTTACTGACTGACTTACCATTGGTCTGGGTTTTTGCTGGAAGAGCCTTAGAATAGGCCACTGCCTTCTCCTTGAGTGTGGGGGCTGGAGCACCAAATACAAATGGTTAATAATGGGCAATTTTAATTTCCACACGGGGAGTCTTCAGTGCACTCAAACCCATGGTCTTTTTTCCTCCATTGTAAGATACACTTGTGCTCTTACAAGAAAAATTCTCATTCTTCCAGTGACAATACATGTTGTCCTTGTCATACATGTTGGAAGGGAGGATTACCTTATGAAAGGTTGTCTGAGGCACTACAGGAGCTTTGTCTTTCCCTTTGGAATAGGTAACTCTAAAATCAAACTAAAACCTTAAGCCTCTCTTATCTTTTTTTGATGTGAAGGAGTCAATCAGTGGCAACATAGTTTTGGGCTTACTAAATTCAGTTATAATCTTTCTCTCCTTTAGGAGTTTCTCTTCAAGATCCAAGATGATCTTGTTCTTTTGGCTTAATGTCTCAATTTGGATAATTGAGATTGTCTTCAGCTAGCTAACTTCACTCCTCAACTGTGCTAGCAAGGGGGCTGACTCAGACTGCAGGGAAGCATTTTGATGTATGGCTACAATCTTCATAGCTTTTCTCTAGACAAATCTTTTGCTTCTGTTCAGAGCATCCAATATTTTGCCATATTTGTCAACCAAATGATTGACATCATTTTCAGAATCTGAACCATCATTCCTACAGTAGGGAGAGGATGCTTTAGAGATTGAGCCAGACTCATAAGTATAAGAAGACCTAGGGATAGAGAGTACCTCATCAGTAGTAGGATTGTCCTGATTGTCTTCTGATAAGGCCTTGAGGCAAAAAACCTCATCCTCTTCACAATCAATGTCAACTGAGGATAGTAAAGCCCTTATACCTGATTGGGTAGTTGGATAATCAGCCTTTTCTTCAATGGACATGAGACTAATGTAGGCCTCCTCTTCATCTGAACCTTTAGACTCAAAATCACTGTCTGATAGGCTAACTTTCTTCTTGGCCAAGAAACTCTTTTCTGTCTTATTATCCATGTGATGCTTTTTGTCTTCAGACCTCATCTCACCCTTCTTCTTATCTGGATAGTTAGCAATGACATGTCAACTCATATTGCAACAGTAGCAAACAACATTAGACTTAATATGTTTGTTCTGATAGGAGTCATACCTTTCCCCAGGGGGGTCATTTCGGGATTTGTACTTGCTGGAGTGAGGCTTCTTTGAGGTTGATCTAGAAGAGCCATTGTTCTTCCATTGTCTCCTTCTACTCAGAAACTTCTTGAACTACTTGGAAAATAGTGCTAGTTCTCCATCTGATTGTTCATTCCTAGAGGAGCTGGGATCTGAGCTTTTTAAATCTACAACTCTCCTTGGTGGAGAAGGAGTCTTTCTCCTGCTTCTTCTTGTGGATTCAGCTCTAAAGGCCACTGACTTCTCTTTGTTTTGAGAACTATCAGCATCCTCTTTAGCCTTCCTGGAGTTCAGCTTCATCTCATAAGAGAGCAGCTTCCAAAATAGATTCTGGGGCAATGTGTTGGCCAAATTGCAAACTTCTCTGATAACACAGATCTTGAAATCTCATTCCTTGTTTAGGGATCTCATGAACTTGTCATTAAGTTCATAGTCAGAGAACTGTATGCCATAGGTGATGAGACTATTCACTATCTTGAAGAACTTCTCATAGCATCAACTATGGAATCCTTATTCCCCTGCTTGAATGCCTCATACTATTTGCTTAGAAGGGATTTTCTGTCATCCCTCACCTACTATGTTACTTCCATGTAGACAATAAGAGAATCCCACATCTCTTTGGATGTTTTGCAGTGGACCAATTTCTGGAAGGTTGAATCATCTATGGCACTAACAATGATGTTTTGTGCCCTCTTGTCCATTGTTTCCAAGTTGACTTCATCCTTTGTCATTTCACTATAACTCTTTGGAGTCTTGACATTTGCTTCTAAGACAAAGAACTTCATGGTGATGAAGGGTCCTTCTTGAACTATGGTAAAGATCCTAGGATCTGAGGCTTATATGAATAGACTGACCCTCTCTTTCCAAATCCCCAAGTTTTCCTTTCTGCATACTTGAAGCTTCATTGAGCTCCACTCCTTATGGTTTTCTCCTGAACCCATAAGTACTATACTTTTAGCTACCCTTTGAGATCTACTCAAACTGTAAAGTTCTATTTGAGCAACCTCCCACTGATACCACATGAAAGTCTTAAGTTTAAAGGATATCTAACACTAATATGGTGGAGGGTGAATAGGTTTCTTAGTCTTTTATGACTATCTTTTATTTTGGTGTGTTGTGAGTTAGTTATTTTCTGCTTTCAAGACAAACCACAAAAGCATACACAAGATTTATAGTGATTCCCCAGATTATGGGTAAATTCACTATCTCTCCCACCATTCTAATAGTTTATTAGACAAATCAACTTCTCCAATCTCGGCTCCAAAGAGCTTACAACACAGATCACTCAAGATCTCTCAGTCTCCTCCAAGACCAACCTCAAGTACAAGGCCTAACAACTCAAGGTAAAGATTTACTCCTATAGCTCAGTTATCTAAAGATCACCTACCTCAGACTTGAGCACAAGTCCTACATGTAGGCTATGAGGATAGCCTTACCACTCAGAGAGAATGACTCTCTTACTGCTTAGGCAAAAAGGCCCTACCTCAGATCCACATAAGTATCATACAACTAAGGTACAAAGGCCTTACCACTCAAAGAGAATGACTCTCCTACCTCAAGCAAATAGCCCTACCTCAGATCCATATAGGGATCCTACCTTAGATCAACAAATGATCCTACCTTAGCCTTTATAATATAGGCTTACACTCAGATCTATTAAGATCATACAAATGGAAGGTTGGTTTGTGTTGACTTTAAACTCCAGAGATAAATTTCTCTGATTCTGCCTTTCTAAACTGAGAAATACTCAGCCCTAACTTTGACTCCAGTGAGAAAAATCTATAAGCCTTCTTCTTCCTTAACTAAGACAGCTTAGTTCTATCTCCTTCATAGCAACAAGATAGTTGATCTTCAAGTTGATTTGGCTTGTGCTGAGAAGTATGTTGCAGAGATCTGCTTCTTCCTGAACTGAGAGTGAATCTCAGTAATATATCCTTCTTCACAGCTCTAGAAAGTATTCTTCAGGAATGATCAACTAGGGCTGTGAAGATACTGCAGCTAGGGCTTGCCTTGTTTCTTCTACTTACTCTAAGATTTTCCCTGACCTTGTTGTTGAAGGTGTTGATCACAACAATAATCTTGCTGCAACTAGGGTTAGCCTTGGCCGCTTCTTCTTCCTCAGAGATTTCTCTGAACTTGTTGTTGCAGGTGAAAATCGCAACAGCTAACTGCTTGAACTTTTAGATCTGTGGGTTTAACTTAAGCTTCAGGCTCTGCAACAATGGCAAGAGGAAGAAGATGAAGTTCCGTCCATTTTCAAAAATCGATCTCCAAAAGTTAATCTCTATTTTATGATCTGTTGCTTTTATTATCTTTCTCCGTACAACGACTCTTTGACCCGTGGGCCCACCTATAGCTGTTGGCTGCAACTTTACTTTTCAGAAAAAGTAAGTTACGTGAATAGCCTTCACTCAGCGCAAAAATCCTTAGTCACATAATCTGCACTGCTAGGCATTGAGTGTGTTGAGTGAACCTTCATCACTCAACTTATTTGGACTTAGCCAATTACTTCTGCACAATTAGGCATTGAGTGCATTGAGTGCATTGAGTTAATGGTCTTCACTCAACGAGTTTTGTCCTTGGACAAACTTTCTGCAAAAAGGAATTGAGTGCACTGAGTGAGCCTTCATCACTCAACTCTTTTGTACTTAGCCGCTTCCATCTTTATGAATGCATTGAGTGAGCATTCATCACTCAACGCTTCTGCCAGTCACTATCTTCTTTGATGAGGCGTTGAGTGAACTACCTTCACTCAATGCTTCTGTACTTAGCCTATTTTCTTGATGAGCGTGCATTGAGTTAGCTGTCCTCACTCAACGCATCTGGACTTAGATAGATTTTTCTGTCCATCTCTTCTTAAGCTTTGACTAGACATTGGACTGTTGGTTTTTTCTTCTTTGGGCATTGAGTGAGCTATCCTCACTCAATGCTTTTGGACTTAGCAAGAATTCATTACAGATTCTTAAAATGTTTTCACTGCTTGAGCTTGACTCAACTCTTCTTTATTCAGGTGTTGAGTGAGCTGTCCTTACTCAATGCTTCAATACTTAGTCGGATTTCTTCCATGCCAATGCTGAAGCTTTGACAGACTGAGCTTTACTCGATGCCTCGTATTATATGGCATTGAGTGAACTGCCTTCACTCAACGCCTGTAGACTTAGCCGAAAATCTGCTTTGCAAACTATTGGAATTTGACTATCCATGCTTTACTCAGCACTTTTTATCATCTGGCGTTGTGTGAACTAGCTTCACTCAATGTCTGTGGACTTAGACAAATTTCTATCTTTCCAGCATCCTTCTTTGACATCTGGCATTGAGTGAACTAGCTATACTCAATGCTTGTGGACTTAGATGATTTTTTGTCTCTCCACCTTTCTTCCTTGTGACCACCTATCACAATCACTTATACGACCTATCTAAACTTATTCCAAGGAACATCTAGCACATGTTGAACTTGAACATACATCAAATACAATTATGCTCTTAGTATTGATTGTGATGCCTCTTAAAATCTAGGGAACATTGTGGGCAATATTCCCAACACGACGTCCTTAATATAATCTTATCTGAGTGCCCTTGGATCCTTATCCTGGACTGAAGATAGTGGCATCCGACATTTCCTCCCATATAAGGCCTCGTATGGTGCCATCCCAATTCTTGTCTGATGGTTGTTGTTATAAGAAAACTCTATCAAAGGTAACAATCTCTTCCAGGTGTATTTTTGTTATACTTCATGATACTCACAATCAAAATTATACGGGAATATTTTCAAGTCTTCTGATATATTATCATTAAGGTAAACCTTAATCACACATTGGATTTGGAGTCCTTACGATCAATTATCACCAAGTACGTGAACATTAATAATCTTATTTGTAGAATTGTGCACACAAATCTTAAATTACTTTTCCAAAATCGCACCATGCCTTATAGCTTATACCATATCGATTCATTAAATATAAGTTATCGTAGTTTTTTTACGATGAATATACAACTTATATATGCATGTAGAAATCTTTTCTATTCCTATCCATATAGATTATTACCTACCAACCAACGTGAACTTACATTCACCAAAATTGTCATACTCATGAGACCAACACTATTATTTATAACAATTTACCAACTTCCAAGATTATGATGTGATGAAAAGATCATCATTTTTGTTTCTTCCAAATTCATGACTTATTACATCTCTACTTAAACAACAATACATTTTTTGTAGAGTGTTCATCCTTCAAACGTACATGGGGCGTTCATTATTAATATCGGTGTTCATAAAAATAAAATGACTCCTAGTCGCTTTTCACATGGAGTCTAATTCAAAAGGTATAAGTTTATCTTTTAAAAATCGTAAGGTTTATCACAAGTCGATTTCATCATAAAGAGAATCTTATTAAACACTCATTAATTCTCATGTAATTTCACCGTATACACCAATGACAGTCAAGATCTATATCCCATAGTCTTTAATCTTCCTAACGGTGATTGTAATGGTATCAACGTATGTGTATAACTTTAACTAATCATCCACCATATTTTAATTTGTTGAGTCGTTACATTTCCAATGTCATGCCCTAACAAATTAATTTTTTATTTGCTCGAAGTTCAACTTAGGTATGCTCGTAGTAATTTTCCTATACATGTTCATATAGTTAAATTTAATAAGTAAGCAAGAGTGAATACCCATCTAAAACCATTATACTCATGAGATGAGGTCAACTGTGTGTGGAATATTATAAGTAACCTTCAATCCAACCTCCAAAAATTATAGTGTGGTATAGACTATCATTTCTCCAAGTTCATGAGTTATCACCCCTTACATATACCGAAAATATATAATTCGCACTATCTAATATATGCAAGGTTGAATTTATTCGTCACTTTGTGCATAGGATAGGCTTGAATTGTCTACTCATGATCAAATTTTCTAAGTTCACTAAGCAAGTTTATGCATATATAACCCGCAAAGTGGGCATTTCAAATTCTCCTAATTATTATAATATTGGATTCTAAGGATATTAACATGTTCATGATCTTGTGTTGCTCTCAAAATCAAGAATCTACTTGATAACGATTATTATATCATCAAACACTTTTGTTTTGATTCTTTTGATCATTAGAGCCACATCTAAAGGTCATACTTAGAATATATCTTCCAATTAAGTATGATTTTTCACTTGATTGTAAGTTCTTTTTGGTCTTTATACTCCCAATGTTATAGATGTAATTATTCAATCATTTGGAATTCTTGCTTTATGGCCTCTAATCATATAATACTTAAGTACCACAGTCACTCCTCCTTATCACCATGACGTTACCCTGTCTCAGTCTGCAAGTTTCCAATGTAATGACTTTGGGTATTTTAGGTAAGCGTGGATAGCGGTGATTAATCGTCGTGTTTAAATCTCCAAATTCAAGCTTCTTAATATGTGATAGTTATGGTCACTTTTCTAAGAGTTCTAGTTTTGCACCAAACTATCTCCAAAAATATAAAAATAAGGATCATAATAAAGAAGATTGTTCACATATGAGAGAGTTTAATTTTTATTGTAATAAACCGTGTATAAGTCACCGTCAAATTCCCTGAAATACAAAAATTCCAATTATCCTTCAGGCTTGTGGGAATCCAATCCCAATCCATATCTTACTTTGACTTGTACTGATTTCACAATTCATGCTGGCTCTCCCTTACAATATACCTAATTCCGTTAATCAAATCCTTAGCAGACAATATAATAACAAATTGTATGTTATATTGATTAGTTTAATGTGTTAGAGCATATAGGAACATTCTTTGTTGAGGCAACACCCTCCTTTAATAATATATAGAACCTTTGTGTCGTCAATACTTCTTTAATTTTAGTTTTTCGGAAAGCCATATGTTTGAATTCTTGTGAATTGTTCACCGCTTATTTCATTCTTTGAATATAACATGTCATTATGCATCGATGAAATTACGACCTCTCTTTAAGTTTTGCCAAGTAATTATCAGATTCACAATCCCGAGAAAGTTTTTAATGTCTCATGTCGACTTTCCTTGTTCTAGGATTGTAATATATATAAGCGGGCAACCCTCTACGTATATCGTAAACTTCTAGGGAGGGTTGATCATCTTACAAATTATGCGTACACAAATTCTCAACTTTCAAACGGATAATGTTTGAATACCACATCTTCAAGATGACTATATTTGTGACACGACGTTTTGTAAACAAGGTCTTAGGAAAATCAAGTCGGTATCAAAAGTAGCCCAATAAACAAAAGGATCAGACCCCATACATTTTGCGCTAAGTTTCTTTGATATATCTATGGTACATTCAACCTAGATATGCACTCAATCCTTAGGGATAACAATCTTATACTTGGAGTTCCACCTTGAGACTTATTGATACGTCGCATACTTCATGCCCTTAAGGTTACTATTTATGCAATCTTCTTAAGGTAAACATCTGACCCAACCAAAAATGGGTCTCTTCTGAAACTTTAATTCTTACTCGACCTTTGGTATTTGTCACAGTGGTTATTTGAACGTAATCAAGTCATCGGTACAAGGGTTAAGTTTATAAGTACACTACTATTCCACTAATAGATTATAGGCATTAATTCTCCACGAGGCGGTCCTATCAGCTTAGGTAAGAAGTGATAATATCACTCGATAGGTGGAGTAGGGACATTGGATTATAAGCCTTAAGCAGTGAGTCTCGCATTAAATTCTACCCTTGGTAACTTTGGGTATCCTCGTACCTTAACCAATCTATACCCGAGGTCGATTTTAGACTAGGATATGCCACAAAATCATCTTGTTAAGTCAAACAAAAGTGGTGTTCTAGTTTGGTTGGCCTTACTTAATGCTTAAAACGACTATTTTCTGTGATTTTTACACATGGGAACACCATTGCTTCCGCTACACAGTTTGTCCACAAACTAATGCTCGTGCGGGGTGATCCATTGTTACAGACTTCTTACTAAAATGATCATTTGTCAAGTGATACCAGTTTGTAAGACCCCTCCCCTAACCAAGGATTTACCCAAGTCGTATGCCTAGAACCTCCACCTTAAGGTGACTCCAACTCTCGGGTTAGTCGCTACCGTACGACGACGATCCCGCAGGCTAGTATGATCATTTTAACCTACATGCCAATTTGAGAATTGAAGCAAAACCAGAATAATATAGCAAGTCTACCATCACAGATAAATCATGTAACATGACACGTAGTCCAATAATAAGTACAAAGAAGATTGAATATGGGCACCGTGTGGGAGGACGAAAGTAGAGGACAACAAAGGCAGTATCAAAATAGCATGTGACAATAGAACAAATTTATCATTAGTAAACATCTAACATTGTTTATATCATTAAGCTAGCAGTTGTATATAAATAGCAAGGTAAGGGACAATAACTAGTTGAACAGTAATAAAATAAGTCGAAGAGTAAGAAAGTACAGTGCAGTAAACTAAACAACTACTACTAATCTACCATCACAAAAGTAACTTAACTTATATTAATGCCCATACTAACTTATAAGTTATGGTTTCAGAAAATGTAACTTATCATATAAAAGAGCCGATGCTAATTTATATGATAAGTGTTTACGGTATTAATGAACTAGTTCATATGAATATTATGATATGTTATGCATGTTATGAGTCATACTAGTACAGCTCACTCACACAACTCTGTGATCAGAGACCTTTAGTTCAAACTTTTTGGAGTTAGCTAAACTCTCTTATACCACTATTGTGGCTATGTTGGCAGTAGAGCAGGCGTCTCAACTCCTAGGCGGGTATACACATTACTAGGCCTAGACCTCTCAAACGCCTCTATACATGTCCTTAGTGCACTCTAGAGTCCGTGCATACTAGTTGCTGGCTATCCCACCAGTCTTTATGGTCGAATGAGCATTTTCGTGGATCGTCCTCAAGACCGTAGTATAAAACAATGGCATACTGGCCCCTCAAACCCTCACACCTCGCAAAAGTCAATATACTGCCATTGGTGTAATGACTAGCCCAGTACCGATGACCCGCCACTAAACCCGTCATGGAATAAAATTTCCGAGCCTACAGCTTGCAGGACTACCCGTCCTGATAAAAACTCTCGAGCCTCCAGCTCGCAGGACTACCCAACCTGATAAAAACTCCCGAGCCTCCAGCTCGCAGGACCAACCTGTCCTATACAACTCCAACCTAATAAGGGTGACAATGCTATATTGTTCCTTCAACCTATTAGAATACTCTTGTCTAATTTTAGTTACACCTAACGACTTAGGGTTAATCCTAGACTTCCCGAGGTCTACCCGGTGAAGGGCTCGCAGCGATACTAGAGAATACGATGGGCTGAAGCCCAAATCTCCCTTTCTAGGACAATTATCTTTTTTAGTGTCTACCTGTTATTAACACCCCACTCTCGTTGTTACTCTTGAGTAAACCTAATGACTTAAGGTACTTATAGGCGAGTGATGATCTTTTGTCAAACTCCGAACTAGCTATTCCTTAATGAGACCATTGCACACTAGCACTTGACACTATGCAGTGACATATCCTAGGGGTTCAATTCAAGGTTCCAATGTCGCCCAAACATTTCTTTAATTCAATTATATTCCACTATCCTGAATGCCATACCCAGGTCACCCTTAAGCATCTGTTCCATAGACGTGCAAACATGTAAACCCTGAAGTGTGGTGCAAACCTACTAGTTATTCCTCATGATCCAAAAAACACTTCTAATGATGCACCATGACCATATTCAATACTTTAGGTGTCTAGGTAACATTTTCATGGTGTTTAGAGGGCCTAAACTCTATATGTCAATTTTTTTACAAAACACAGCCCAAGGGTCTATCCTTAGTCCATATGAGGTTACTTTCAATTCCTTGGGCCAATGACCTCCAAATATTTATCATGGGTTCTTCATATGGTTATTAGTGAAAAATCAGAAAATCACAATTTTCCTAATTATTTTTGGCCATAATTAAAATTATTAAATTGTGTGACCCAAGTCACATTGAAAATGAACCACCAAAACTAGAGGTCCCCTTAGTCTAAATTATTTATCTGGTGTTCATCTTAGTATATAAGGTCAGTGTATAAAATTTCATAATTTACCAGATGAATTTGACTAATGTTTTCTATTTAGGAAAATTAATACCATATTATCGATTTCTAAATGAATTACATAATTATTCAACCAATAATTCAGACAAAATTCCTAGATGATAATATTGTCATGGTAGTGGTCAAAACAAATTTTCTTAATTATCAATAGAGGTATAACTTAAGATTTTTATAATTTAAGATATTTAAAAAAAGACCTCTATTCATATAAGTATCATATCTACCCAGCCACAAATTCTAAGAAAATTTATAGAGGTTTATAGTACTTAAATAATGATGAAGTAAAAATTTCATAATTTTTCAGGTCATATTTGTCACCTTTTTATTCAAATACATCTACAGGCATAATTGGAATTTGTACTATGTTTCTCATGAAATAATTCCCAAAAATTTGACTAAATTTTTCAGAGCAATAAAATGACTGTTTAAGTCTTGTGTCCGAGATAAAAAATTTTCCAAGATAATTTGCTCATATTTCCTATCGTGACCGAAATGTGTGTTATATTTAAAATAAATTGAAACTATTTGAATTTTTATTCCGAAAAATTCTAACTTATCCATGGATAATGTATTTCATCTCCATAAACTCCTCTCCAGAGTTTCATTTACAGGCAATGAGTCAAATGAGCTTAATTTTCAATTTTTACCCTTTTTGTTAAAGGCACACCAAATACACCCATACCTTCAACTTGCAAGTTGGATTCTCCAACATACAGAGGTCCAAATGATAATAAATTTTTCCATGGTCCAAAAATGACATCATAGTCATGCCACACAAATTTGGGAATATTTGGAGTTGTAAAACTCCCAAAATCACATTAATTTGATTAATCAAATAATGGAATAAACTACAAGGAAATGTTCTCCAAATATTCTGATTTTTGGGCACAAGCTAGGTATAGTACATACACATGTAAGGCCCAAATTTATCACTTTTGGAGTGGTAATCTAACATATATACCTATTTTAATTTTTTACCTAGGCTAGGAGCAGTCCTAGAGAAATAAACCTACAAGGAGTTACTGTAAGACCCCCTTTTTTTTCTCTTTTTAAAACTCGGGGTCTTAGGCCCAGAGTCGCCGCTTTGCGGTGACACCTTCACATCCTGAAGGGTCATCACCACAAGGCGCCGATTCTGCCAGCCAATTCGATCACAGAAAGGTAGCACAATAATTGAAGTAAGAGCAAGTCCACTGAAAGTAAATCTCATATATAAAATAAAACCTCCACGAAGGGAGTGTCCACAGAATAACAATAATCAGAGTACTATAAATGCGGGCTTATGCCCGATACATCATGTCCTCACTATAATCTCTCATACGGAAGCTAAAACAGAAACTACTCAGGGTCGAGACTCACGGTCCCTGCTATATGAACTCTGGAGCTAGACTGCCCCATCTCCAAGCACACCAGTCTCTAGGGTCGCTCCTCCATGCTGGGCTCCACGATCCCCTAAATGATGCGGTTCGAAAACCGTTAGTCATAAAGACTAAGCCCTATCATCCCCTACCCCTTCCCCCATGGCTCCTAAGTACCGAGCGGAGAGGAAGAAAGGGAAGGACATGAAGGTGGAGATTTAATCAAGAAACAAATGGCAGCGGAACTAATCTAGCAATTCTATAAATATATGACAGAAACAGAAAGTAAGAAAGGTAACCTTAACTTATGTGCGAAAGCGCATAAGCCAAGGGATCTTCTGCAAGGCTCCCATCGTATAGAGTGTCCCATACCACTTATACGTTGGGGTGTCGGTTATCAAACAACAGCATGTCTATATATATTGAAATTAACCTTTGATTTATAAACTTGCCCACACAAGCTTATAGACCAAGGGGTCGTTTTGCAGGTCCTAACATATAAGCATCCCATACCACTTAAACTTTAGGTGTCAGGGTTAAATGAATCGATTATGCTATGACATGCAAGTTGGTATGATGAAACATGCAAGTGCAACTCACACACCCGACTCTGTGCACACAGACCTTTAGTTCCCCCTTTCGGAGCCGTTACCTCCCAGGATACCTTCGTAGTGGCAGACCGAAGCGGTGGGTTGGGCCTCGCCCACCTCTAAACCAGTAAAGCACTACCGGTCAGACCTATCGTACGCCTCAACGCTTGGTGCACTAAGCGGACGCCTGCATACTCTTACCAGCTGGCGCACCAGACTTCTGTTGGCAAAGTGCTAACCACACTTGCCGAGTCAGCGTATTGGCGTCGGTGCATCGACCCTCCAATACCGAAGACCCACCACCTTAATTTTCATTCCTTTTTATGCACATGCAAGGTTAATCGTAAACACACAAAAGCCGAGCCGAAGCTCCCCGGACCAAAACGTCCGTCTCCAAACCAACCGAGTCGAAGCTCCCCGGACCATCCTGTCCGTCTCTTAACCTATCGAGCCGAAGATCTCATCAATCTTCCTGTGCCAATAGTGTTTGTGAAGGGTGCAGGCCTAGTTACTAAGTTACTCTTGTCGGTTTGTTATTACAGTTTATGTTAGCCAAGGACTGCCCCCGGTATTCCCCGTGAAGGGCTCTCAAGGGGCACTAGGAACCAAGACGGCGGCATTACGGCCCGAAGTTCCCTTTTGCAAGGCACTTATTGTTATTGGTTGATCTCCCTTAACCCGATTCCCTTCTCATATTACGATAGACTATCCTAGGGTGATTTTAAACCTTCCACTCTTCGGGGAAGACGATCTTTCGTCGAACCCGAGCACCCCTTAACTCGAACTATCACCACTTCTCACTACTCTTCGTATCATCCAATCATGATATCATCCACAATTGTCCACCCAGACAAAATGATTAACTCCAATGACTTCCTCAGATCATGTCATATTGCATTTCACAAATTTGTTATATGCAGACCGACCTAGACTATATATCGAACCGGCTATGCAATGATCCAATACTCATCCAAATGCCCTAAATTATTTACTGGAGACTTATCATGATATAACTAGCCTAAATCCAGAAAGTGGTAATTTTCCTAATTTATCTGATGTTTAATTAATTTTCTCGAAAGACCCAAGGGTTACCGGTTTGAACATGAACAACTCTAAGTAATCATGCAAGATGTCCAGAAATTTTACTATAAAAGTTATGTTATCCCAATATGGTAAATCCAAGGTATCACAATTTTTCTATCATCAAAAGGGCACTAAAACTATTTTAGAAATAATCTCTATATTTTGTTATTTATGAATCAAGTACAAAAAATATCCATCCAAAAATTGTAAATTAATTATACTAAGCAGATAAGACATTCAAAATAACATTGGCCAGGTTTCTTAATTTTCCAACAAGTATATCATCCATAATTAATTTTTAAACCATAAAACCCCTTTCTAACATCTGTGAATGAAGTACTAGAATTACTCAACTAAAAATCATACAAAAATTCAGGGGCAACTATTCTGACCTAAAACATTTACCTCGAAGATTTCATGAGGTTTCAATGAACAGAAATTTCTAAACAATTAAAACATCATTTAAGGCCATAGCAAGCTTTACAAATGAAGTGCTAGCAATAATCAACAAGAAATTCCAGAAAAATTGCTATAAGTTCTACCTAATCCAAAACTCACTCTACCCGAATTTCACAGCTTTTAAGTAAGGTTTAGTGACTGGTTTTACCTATTTGATATTTTACCCTAAAATTAAGGTTAGGGTTTTAAGGTATCTACTTGCCTCCAAATTCTCCAAGATTCCATCCAGACAATTATTATCAGGCCTTTGTCAACTCAACAGAGTTTCAAGGTAATACAAGAGCAATTGCCCCCATATCCTTCACAACCCTCAAAACCCTCCATCTAGGGTTTGAGTTTGGATCCTAGGGTAAACCAACCCTAAACCACACCATTTTCTCCAAGTGGGTTATAATAACCCTTACAAGTCAGTGGTCAAGATATCAGCCTCAGTAGAGGTGACTTGACCTTTCCAAACTCTTAGTGCACTTTTTACTAACAGATGTCTCACTAATGCCTAGTTAAGGGTAGAAGATTTCCTACCCAAAACTCCTCCAAACTAGTTGGAATTTTGTACAGATCTAGGTTTTATAGCCAGGGACCACTCACCAAAATTTGGGAGGGTTTGGAGGTCATTTGACCACTTAAATAAATTTCTCTAACTTAATTAAATTAAAACAAAAACTTTAGGCAAAGTATCTCCAAAAATTCCCATTTTTGGTCTGCCTTTAGGTATAGCTAAGGTTAACTCCCTGCCCAAATTTCAGGTCATTTGGACAAGGGACGAAGAGTGGGCATCCATTTTAATTTCTGACCAACTCTAGGTACAGCCCCCACTAAAACGGGTGTTGCGGTCGAACCGCTTACCCAGACGGGTTGAAATCAATTTTAAATTAAACTAGACTCAAAGGTCTACAACTTTTGTGACTGGTCATTTTTCCTAAAGAGGCCTCTAAGTGCCTCATTTTGCAGCATCAACATGTGCTCATCTAATTATATTTTCCATACAAATTATTTACATAATTTATATAATATAAACAGCTTTTACTGTTCATCTTCTACAGAACCCGAAAAACCAGAACATAGAAACTCATATATCTTGTAGCTCTTTCGCGATCCATCACTGGTCGTCCGGTCACTTTCCTGGCCGGCCACCACCACCACCACCTCCGTTGAGGCGATGGCTATCGGTCGACGGTGGTTTGGCCGCCGGAGGTGGCGGTTTCCGGCGAACTCAAAAATACATTTTTTTCATGTTTTTTTATGAAAATGAGAGATAGGTCCGGCTCCGTTGAGCACGAACCTCCTTTCTAAGAATCCTAAGATCTACCATGAAAGAAGAAGTAGAGGAGAACCTTGTTCGCGGTTTGGAGGCGAGATGAACGACGGGGTGCCATGGCGCGGTGGTAGCGTTGCTGAACTTTTCCTGCAGCAAGGTACAAAGATCTGAGTCCATTTGGTCAAGAGTGTAACCTTCTCATCTTGCTCTAAGGGGTCTTTTATCAGTCAGTAAGTGGGGAGGTGAAAGGGTAAAGCCTTAATGGTCATGAAGGCTCCTCTTAATAACCTTTCGGTTACAGTGAAAGGGTAAAAAACGGTGGAAGATGAATAGGTGTTTGCCAGGTGGAGATTCCTATTGGACTAACACTTCCTCCTTTATTATATAATTACAGAAGGAAAAATGGCCCGTAATTACTCCTGGTGTAACTTCCCACACCAGTATTTATTACCACGCGTATTAGAATAATTTCGGGCCTGAACCGTCGTTTCGGTCAATGTCACGGGCGTGACACATAGGTCACGGGCGTGACAGGCCCGGGTGGCCAATTCTGGGGTCGACGATCGTCGAACTGAGGTCGACGGTCGTCGAAGGGTGGTCACGCCTTAGGTCACGGGCGTGACACCTTGGTTACGGGCGTGACATGCCCGAATGGCAAATTCTGAGGTCGACGATCGTCGAACTGAGATCGACGGTCGTCGAAGGGTGGTCACGCCCTAGGTCACGGGCGTGACCCCTTGGTCACGGGCGTGACATGCCCGAATGGCAAATTCTGAGGTCGATGATCGTCGAACTGAGATAGACGGTCGTCGAAGGGTGGTCACGCCCTAGGTCACGGGCGTGACACCTTGGTCACGGGCGTGACAGGGCCGGGTTGAAAATTCTGCGCCCGACGATCGTCTCCCTGAGATCGACGATCGTCGAAGGAGTCACGCCCTAGGTCACGGGCGTGACGGGTCGGTCACGGGCGTGGCCAACCCGTGACCCGAAATCTTGGTCGATTTATTTCAATTTTTGGGCTTCCTAGGGTTCTGTCACGACCAACCGACTCCTAGGGGTCTAGCCGGAAATGGGATGTTACAGTTACATTGCTCCAAATGACTTGATTAAGGTGCATTATTAAATTTAAGCCAAAGTTCTACACATTTCATGTTGGAAACTTTTTCTGAATCTTCCCCTAAAAGGCCTAAATTTTACATGAAAAGATTTGATAAAGTGTGACAGTAAATTAAATAACGACCATTCATCTTCACCAAATGTGAACGGTTGTAATCATCCCGACCTGGGCAACTTTATCTCCAATTTCCAGCCACTTGGGCCACCACCACTGCTGGCTATTATCCGCACCACCTTCGTTGAGGTGGTGGCTTGCGTTTCCCAGCGACATGGCCACTGGAGGTGGCTCCTCCCGCGAATCCGAGAAAGAAGAAAAGCTCAGTAATTTCTCATTTTTCTCTCATGGCATCGGGCTCAATTGAGCCTTATATCTCTCCTAATCGATCTAGAAAGCTTGCACAAGGGGAGGGTTGGAGAATTGGACCTATAGATGGGAATGGCGGCGGGTGTGGTGGCGGTGTGCCATGACGACAACTCCTCCAGCGATCTAGCTCTTGAACTCTTTTCTCCACCTAAGGCCTGATCCCAAACCCAAATTCCACTCCTCTAGGCTCACTGAAGGTGATGGTGAGGTCAATTTTTCCTAGAGGTGTTTGTATGTTGAGATGCCATTATTTGGGTGGTCGGCCATGAGCATAGGTTTCTCCTCCTTAATGTCATGTGTCTATCACCACCTAAATCATGCTGGGAATGAGCTAGGAAGCTTAATGGAGGTGTTGGGAAGAGAGGAGGTGGGAAAGTTGCCTCCATCCCTCATTTTCCTCTTTTCTCTCTCCTTAACTTGGAAAATTTCCTTTTTTCCTCTCATGCATGTCACTACCCTCCAAAACCAGAGGGTAGGGGGTTTAATTGGGCCAATGGGCTACTGGTGGGCCATGGTCCATAGACTTAGCCGATAAGAATTGGGCTTGGTTTCTTAATTCCCAATTTAGTCTTAATGTTGACAAAGGTTGACTTTAGGGTTGACTTGGTAAATTTTATGAGTGGGCTGGCCCCACTTGATGGTCATGAGTCCTATGAGTTTGTCTTAGGCCTAGTGACACCACCAAATATGGGTTAGGCCATGGTGATGCCCCAGTTGAGCTAATTGAACACATGTATGTGATTTTGACCAAGTTAGGGTTGACTTTGGTCAAATTGGACCAATGTGTGACCATGTGATGGGGCTTCATGGTCCAATGCACTCAGATTACAATTTGGAGTTTAGTGGTGCAGTCAAATTGACTATTTGATGCTTTATTGATCCACATAGGGTTGAGTTGACACATGTGACCTAAAGGGCACTTTGGTCAAATTGGCTAATTTGGTGACCCTATGATAGGGATTTTGTGTCACCTAGAATTCCTTTAGGGTTAGGGATATAGTGGTGAGGTCAATTTGTACTTATGGTTTCAATTTAGGCTAGTTTGACCTAAGTGGACTTGAACACTATAGTGGGGCCCATGTAAGCTCACCCTAACTTTTTGGGTCCTAAGGTCACTATCTAGCCTTGCCAACCATACTCACCACATGTCCTACCCTAATGTGTGTGTTAAGGGGTTCTAAAAGAAAGAAAGCATGTTACAGTCTATGCCTTCCTTGGACTTCAATTTTGTCATGCGTCATTTTATATCGATGTCGCGTCAAAGTGGATTCAGGCTCTTCACAAT
This sequence comes from Platanthera zijinensis, assembly GCA_039513925.1. Taxonomy (NCBI): domain Eukaryota; kingdom Viridiplantae; phylum Streptophyta; class Magnoliopsida; order Asparagales; family Orchidaceae; genus Platanthera; species Platanthera zijinensis. The sequence continues at coordinate 208,488,023 of CM077079.1, read as the reverse complement.
CTATAGCTCGTGATGTTGTATCAAATAGGATTAGATGTTGTGTCGATTTATATTTGACGATAAATCAAATACAGACTTCAAATATCAAATCCTAGGTTATGTTTCCCATCAATTAGTTTCTAGAAGAAATATAATATGTTCATATTATAGTGTATTTTATTATGCATCATCAAACATTCCCAATGCATTGATGAAGTGCTTGTGCATTACTTCATCAAGGGCTTTGTGAAAATATCAACTCTTTGATCTTCAATGTATACATTTGTGGATTATTTTCCATTTTTCAATATTGTTCATGAGGATGTGATGCCTTATTTCTATGTTATTTGTTCTTCTATTGAGCATAAGATTAGATGTAATTGAGATTGCACTTGAGCTGTCAAAAAATATTGTGGAGTTTTTATAATTTAGATTATAATCAAGTAGTTGATTTTACATCTATAAAATCTTTGAACATCGGCTTCCAGCAGTTATATATTAAACTTTAGCTATGGAAGTGGTGACTAAGGTTTGCTTTTTACTAAACAAAGAGATCAATCTAGCACCCATGAATTGACAAATCCCTGGAGTGCACATTTTATCCAGTCTGCACCCAACAAGTCTACATCTTAGTATCTAACAAACTCAAATTCAAATTCTATTAGATATGGTTTGCCAAGTTCATATGCACCCTTTAAATAACTCAAAGTTCTTTTAACATAACTAATATATGAATCATAGTGGTCTACTTTGAAGTTAGCACCTACACATATGGCAAACAATATGTATATCTACTGTTAATGGAGTAGAGAAGAGAGCCAAGATTGATCTATAGGTTTTTTGATCAACAGATTGACCTGATTCATCTCTACCAATCACATTGTTGGTAGACATGCGTGTTCTAATAGTAGAAGCATTTTTCATCCCAAACTTTTTAATAAGTTCTTTAGTGTATTTGGATTGGGATATGTAAATGCCGTCAGCATTTTGCTTCACTTGGAGACTTAGAAAAAAAGAGAGCTCCTTAATGGGTGTTCAACAAAATCACAACAGTAACAAGTGAACCCATTATTGTCGTCAAGTAATAATAAAATGGGGAGTTAATCTCAAGTATTGAATCTCTTGGGAAGCATGAAATGGTGGATTCTACTTCTAGGAGGGACTTGTGAGCGAAGTATCTTAGGTTGGTGTTTTCCGGGTGGGGGGGGGGGTTATTTTAGCTAAAAACTACCTGTAAAATAATGAAAACTAATTAACTATGCGGGTCTCCGGCGCTGCTTCACACAATCGCAGGCCCCCGACCTCCGCTTCACTTCTCTCGCCTAGAGCCTGTATTTTGTGATTTCTTCCATGGTTTTGTGATTTGCGCATTAGGAATGAGTTGTGTGGTTGTGTTGACTTGACCATTGAAGAAATCAAAAAATACATGTCTTAATAAACTAATAATATGAGTTTAAAACATGTCTATTTCACCACCATCAACAATATAGAGGAAAAGCAACAACCAACTCAACCTAGTGTGCAAGAGAGAAGAAAGTAGATGCAAACAATGCATGAGAGTCTTCCATATAGAAGAGGTTGACTCTGAATTGCTACTCTGGATAGATAATCTGGGAATTCCTCACTCATCGGCTACTGTACAAGGTAAAGAAACTTTTGTCACAAGCTCTCAATGTTCCTATCTTCTCAAGGTTTTACACAGTCCATATATTTTTCTTTGAATCCCTAGCTTGTGGCAAGCAGAGGACTCTATCATCTTTCTTGAGCTTTTAGATGGTGAGGAGAGCTTAAGAGATGATCCTTAACCCTTGAAACCTTAAAACATTGAAAATGACAGACTGGGAGAAGAAAATCATTACCTCCTTGAGGAATAAGATGGAACGGATTATTTATAGGCGTGGAAGAACTTTAGCCAATTGCACGAGCAGACACATAACTAGTGGTATTTTGGGAAGGAAAAGCTCGTAATTATGCAAGAAGAAACCTGTATTGGCGGAGTGAAAAATGAGAGACAAATGGACAAGAGGTAAATAAACCGAAAATTTTATTGCTCCAGAAAGGTAATCATTACATAAGTATGCCCCCTTATTTATATAAAACAGGGGAGGTGAGAGAGTACAAATGTATAATACACTATGTGGGACTAAACTTAAGCCGGGCGTCTTATGTGGTTTGACATATACAGACCACACACAACACAAAATACAATAATACACCCTACGACCACTAGAGAAAATTGCTAGACAAGCCGTTAGGCCGCACATGCGGGTTGCGACCAAACCATAGTGCGGATACCCATCACTTCACTGCTACAACTACAATCAGACCACTACGACTTCATAAGACCGCTTAGGCTAACACCTAATCCACTTCTACAACCTCCTGCCAGGCCGATGCAGTTTAACACCAGATCACTGATGCGGCTCCATACAGGTTGTTGTCGCTTCACCAGACCACTACTGCTAATCAACCAGACCGCTGATGCGGCTAACAACCGAGGATTACTATAGCCTCAAACTAGCTCGTTGGACAACCATCCCAATAACTCATTGTGCTAAATAGCTAGAAGACCGACTAGACAGGATGTTGTGGCTAGAACAACTAACCGCCCGAACTGAGTTCCAACACTCCCCCTAAAGATGGAGCATAAATGTCCACCATGCCCAGCTTGCTACAGACTTCTGTGAACGAAGTAACCAGTTTCGTGAAGAAATCAGCCAGCTCTTTATCAGAGGTATCGAACGGCATGCATATCTGATTCTTCAGAATCTCTTCTCTAATTAAATGGCAATCAACCTCGATATGCTTCGTTCTCTCATAAAAGATCAAAATCTTCGAAATTTATATAGCTGCTTTATTATCATAGAAATTGGTAGGGGGTGATCATAAAACTCTCCCAGATCAAGCAAGAGAGTCTGAAGCCACTTTAGCTCACAAGCAGTCAAAGCCATGCTTTTATACACTGCTTCTACACTCGATCTGGAAACTACAGCCTGCTTCTTTCTCTTCCAACAGACCAGATTTCCTCTAACAAAGGCGCAAAAACTAGATGTTGACTTCATGTCACCCTTGTCATCTGCATGGCTTGCGTCAGAATAAGCCTCTACTTTTAAATGTCCCCTTTTTATGAATAAGAGCCCTTTCCCTGGTGAACCTTTCACATACTCGAGAATCTTTAGAGCTGACTGCATATGACACTCCATGAGAGCTTGCATAAATCGACTTACTCTCCCTACCATATAGAAAATATCTGGTCTTGTAACTTTCAGATAAATGAGTTTACAAACAAGTCATTTGTACCTAGTGATATCTTCAAGATGATGAGAGGACTCACTCCAGCATTTTTCATCTCCCAGAGCCATAGGAGACCAAGCAAGTTTAACTCCAAGAAGACCTATCTCTTGTAAAAGATCCAATGCATACTTTCGATGTGAAAGAATGGTAGAACCAGGTTTTTGAGATATCTCGATCCCCAGAAAGTACTAAGGAGACCCCATATCCTTTGTAAAAAAATGTCGGAGCAGATGTTACTTTGTCATATCAATTCCTTTCTTATCATCCCCTGTAAGAAGAATATCATCCATATATACTGCAATAATTATATGATCAGACGAGGTCTTCTGAATAAACAAAGAGTGATCTGCAGTGCTTCGAACAAATCCAGCAACAGAAATAACCTCGTTGAACTTATCAAACAAGGCTCTCAGACTCTACTTAAGACCATAGCTGGATTTCTTCAACTTACACACTTGAGACTCCCCCTAAGCAACATACCCAGGAGGTTACTCCAAATAAACTGTCTTGTTAAAATCACCATAGAGAAAGGCATTCTTGACATCCAACTGAGATATTTCCCAATCTCTATTCACAGCCACAGAAAAAAGGACACAGATAGTAGTAATCCAGGCAATAGGAGAGAATGTATCAAAGAAATCCACGCCATAAGTTTGAGTAAATCCTTTAGCCACAAGCCGAGCTTTTTATCTATCAACCATACAATCAGGAAGATACTTGATGACAAAGAGCCAGCGAAACCCAACCACATCAGCACTAGGAGGAGTAGGAACAAGAGACCAAGTACCCCCATTTAGTAAGATTTTTCATCTCCTCATCTATAACAGTTTTCCAATATGGAATAACCAGAGCATCATGATAAGACGGAGGAAGAACATTTGTCAAGAGGGAAAGAACAAAACTTGTCACTAGAGGAGACAGTAAGGTATAAGACAACACACCTGCAATAGGATGTTGAGTGCATGAACGAACACCTTTCCGGTGAGCAATCAAAAGATCAAGACAAGTCCTGTCTACTTGCTTAGTTCCATCCGAAGGAGAGACTAGTGAACTAGGAGCTGTTGGCAGTAGCTTAACAGATGAATCAGAAAGAGCAGGAGAATCACAAGGAGAAGAAGGAATGATAGGCTTGGAACAAGGGGCCGAAAAAAGAGGAAAAGAGACTGAATCATCAGAAGAAGGAAGAATGGAGGAAGGTGAAAAGAATGGGATATCCTCAAAGAAAGTGACATAGGCAGAAACATATTATCGGGGGAGAATAGGATCATAACACCTTTATCCTTTTTGTGTTAGATAATAACCCAAAAAAATACATTTGATTGAGCGTGGCGGCAGTTTGTCACTACCAGAATAAGGAGAGTGAACAAATGCAGCGCACCCAAAGACACGTGGAGGCAAAGGAAAAGGATTCGCATTATGGTGCAAGATAGAAAATTGGGTTTTCCCATCGATAACCGACAACGGAACTCGATTAATAAGAAAGCATTAGAGAAGAACAATATGACCAAAATATGACTTGGGAATATGCATATAAGTAAGAATAGTACGAGCCACATCCAGAAGATGACGATTCTTTCGTTCAGTAGTACCATTTTGTTGCGACATATAAGGGCAAGTGGTTTGATGAACAATACCATGATATATACAAAATGATGTAAATTGATGACTAAGATACTCTTTAGCTTTATCAGAAAAAAGTATTTTAATAGAAGTATCAAACTGTGTATGGATCTCATTATAAAATGCAATGAAAATAGAAAAAATTTCAGAGCATTCATGGAGCAAATATAACCATGTACAATGAGAAAAATCATCAATAAAGGTCACAAAATATAAACTACCCTACCAAAAGTTTGAGTAGGACCAGGGCCCCATATATCGAAATGTATAATATAAAAAAGACGAGAAGAACTACATCCTCTTTTAGCAGGAAAAGTAGATCGGTGATGTTTTCCAAACTGACAAGCATTACAATGAATAGAAGAATCTTCGCGAGGTAAATTAGGCAGAAGCTGATAAAGAAAATGAGGAGGAGTATGTACGTGCTGAAGATGCCACTGAAGCAAAGGAGAGGAGGCATAAAAGGCAGAAGAAGTATCAAGATTGAATAAGTCGCCGCTTTCAGTCCCAGTAGCAATCGTCTCCTTGGACTAAGGAACCTGAAAGACACAAGTAGAAGCAGTAAATATAGCTTCATAGTTCAACTGTTTACAAAGCAGTAACAGAATGTAGAATGCACAGAAAGATTGGGACATAGAGAGTGTCCTGAAGCTAAAGAGAATGAGTAACATGGACTGTGCCAGACACATGAACTGGTGATGGAGAACCATCAGCAATAAGAACTAGAGGTAATCGGGTACCTTGGTCAAGAGAAGAAAAAAGCCAAGAATTCTCTGTCATATGATTAGTAGCACCAGAATCAATAAGCCACCTACCCGTGTTAGCTAACTGAGCAGCACCAGAAGTAGCAAGAGAAGTAGTGGACTTCTTGGCAGCATCATTATAAGCAGGACGAAGATGAGGATGTTTGACCCAGCAACAATCAACCATGTGGCCAACTCTGACACAATGAGAGCAGAGAAATTTAGTAACCATATCCTCTAGTACGGCAACCTTGACCACCAGAATTGTCCAGACGTGCAAAAAGATCAACAATATCAGAAGAAGGAGAAGTAAGTAAAGGACGCTGAGCAGAGTTGTAACAGCAAAAATGTGAGCAGCAGTAACATCGAGAGTCGGAGAATCCGTCTCTCCTAGAATATGCTGACGAATCATGTCATACGAATCAGGAAGACGAAGCAAGTAGCAAACTACAATAAGTTCCTTAAAAGGTTTTTGTTACTCAGCAAGAGCAGAAGAAAAAGGATGATGTTGAAGATGTTCAGCCCCAAGACTATGAACCTCCTGATAAGCAGCAGTAGGGGTCATAACAGGACGAGCAAAGAGATCCGCATATAGAGTATAGATGAGCGAAGTCTGAGCCTCCTTGGAATATAGAGCAGCAAGATGATTCCATGCAACTTTGACAGTTTGATCATGTCTCATGACAGGAAGACATTCATCAGACAAACTGTTAGCCAACCAAGTGCGGACCAAGGTATTAGAAGCATCCCAATCATCAGAAGTGGCTGAGCCAATAGGAGGGGGGGTCATCAGTAAAATTAGAGTGCTTACGCTGAGTGCGTAAAATAAAGACAAAAGATACACTCCAGTAAGGATAATTTTGGCAAGTAAGTTTGGATATAGTACCCAAATTACCATAAATAGACACAGAAGTTGAAGCAAGAGAGAGAGAGAGGAGCAGATAAAGTAGCGGAAAGAGACGGAGTGTCCATGAAGAAGAAAAAACAAGCCGCACGGTTAAGCAGTCAAACCACACGAACAAGAAGGGAGAAAAGAACCCGTGAGAACAGGAAAAGAGAACGCCTGGCCTCGGTGTCAACACACCAGTAGCAGGAAAGATGATGTGACCAAAAGACGGTACCTAAATAGAGAAACAGTACGAATAGAAAGGAGCACAAGAAACCGCGCGAACAAGCTGCAAACAACGCAACCAGAAAGCAAGGGAGGGAAGAAGCCGAAAGAAGTGATGGAAAATGAAACCGCGCTGTTACAAAAGTCAAACCGCAAATAAGGCGGAGCAAACAAAATGGGGCAAAGGACCGATTTTCCTCTGATACCAAGTGAAAAATGAGAGAGAAATGAACAAGAGGTAAATAAACCGCAAATTTTATTGCTCCAAAAAGGTAATCATTACATAAGTATGCCTCCTTATTTATATAAAACGGGGGAGGTGAGAGAGTACAAATGTATAATACACTATGTGGGACTAAACTTAAGCCGAGAGGCTTGTGCGGTATGACATATACAAACCGCGCACAAAAAATACAAAAATACACACTGAGGCCACTAAAGAAGATCGCTAGACAAGCCGCCAGGCCGCACCTACGGGTTTCCACCACACCGTAGTGCGGCTACCCATCACTTCACTGGTTCCACTTCAATCAGACCCCTGCGACTTCACAAGACTGCTACGGCTAACACCTAAATAACAACTACAACCTCCTGCTAGGACGATGTAGTTTAAGCCCAGATCACCGATGCGGCTTCACCAGACGACTACAGTTAATCAACAATACCGCAATATGGCTAACAATCGAGGATTACTGCGTCCTCAAACTCTCCCACTGGACAAACATCCTAACAACTCGTTGTGCCAAACTGCCAGAAGCCTTACTAGATAGGTCGTTGTGTCTAGAACGGCAAACCGCCCGAACTGAGTTCCAACAGGAGGGAAAATGAGATTTTGAGGGTAAAAGTTTTTGCCTCGCACGACTAGTGGTCGTGTAATAAATCTTCGTGCATCCACTCATGTTTTCTTGACTCATTCTTAGCAAATAACTGAGCACGGATAGTGGTCATGTCTAGAGAGGGGCCAGAAATCTTGGGCGAAAAAATTCACACGAGGAGTGGCCTCTCTCGACACTCGGTTTTAGGTGCAATGATCGCACATGACAAATGGTCGTGCGCAGAGGGGGCAATCTATCATGTGAGATGAAAAATGTGTGAGGACTTGCCTCCTCCGTGAAATAGAGCTGAGAAGCTTGGCGAAAATTCTATGCACACTGGTACCTCTAGGAAAACACATTACACCAAGGGAACATCCACACAGTCCAATCATAATAACATAAACAAGAAAAATAATGGAGGAAGACATCCTATAGCATGAAAAGAAAATGAATGCTCTTATTAACAAAACTACACTTAATGGTTTAATAATTCATTTCTAAAAGATTTTATAAGAAAATGACAATATGATGAGCAGTAAGATAGGAAAATAATGATAAAATAGAACCTAGAATACTATATGAAATTTGCTCATCAAAACCCCTAGACTTAAATAATTTCTTATGCCGAGCAATACAACTATCTATCGAGAGTAAGAAAGGTAAATTACAAATCAAAATCGAAAAAGAATATTGGACTGAGAAGTCTCGTGTCCATTGAGAATAAAAATAGGTTAGAGGAAATTTATAAGCATATAACTAACTACTATGTATTTAGATTAACTGTCAGAAAGTTGTTTCCACTCCAAAGCAAAAGAACTATCGATCCACCCATGGTATAGTGCAGGCCAAAGCTGCAAAACTTGGTGCAATATTATAAGCTCAAAACTACTAGGGTGGCCTTCAAGGAAATCTATCAATGATGATGTCCATAGGCTCTCTCGGTCACACCTTCTCCACTATACTTGACTCCAACTAACTCTACCCAACATTAGGGCTTAACTAGGATGAATTTTTAGGCTTAGGTTTAATTCAATGAAAAGCATGGATAAACATGATGGCTTATCACACTTAAACAAAATATATGAGTTTGTAATCAAGCTATAAAAAGAATAAAATTGGTGAGTTACATCCCCAGACTTAGACTTGAGCACATAGGGTCGCTCACCACTTGCCAACACCAACACAAATACATTTCTAATAATTTTTATCTTCCCTTTTCTTTACTTTTTCCTTCTATTTTTTTTATTTTTCTTTTCATTTCAACATGCATACACCTCAATATGCAATTTTAACTTTTCACCAAGTGTAAGACCCCATTTTTCTTCTTTTAAACACCGGGGTCTTAGGCCCAGAACTGCCGATTCGCGGTGACACCTTCACGCCCTGAAGGGTTATCACCGCAAAATGCCGGTTCTGCCGGACAAATCGATCATAACCGCAACAAGGAAATAGAGAACAACCAGTCAAAAGAGATCACATATATAGAAATAAAAATCTCCACGAAGGGAGTGTCCACAGAATAATATATCAGAGTACTAAAATATGGGCTTATGCCCGGTACATCATGTCCTCACTACAAATCACTCATGCAGAAGCAAAAACATAACATCTACTCAAGGTCAGGGGCTCACAGTCCCAGGTGTCTTAACTCCTGAGCTAGACTTCCCTATCTCCAAACGGGTCGACCTCCGGGGCTGCTCCTATATGTTGGGCTCCACGATCCCCTAAAATGATGCAGTTCGAAAACTGTTAGTCATAAAGACTAAGCCCTATCATCCCCTACCGCTTCCCCTATGGCTCCTAAGTACCGAGCGGAGAGTAAGAAAGGGAAGGACATGAAGGTGGAGATTAAATCAAAAGAAACAGGTGGCAGCGGAACTAATCTAGCAATTCTATAATAAAAAATGGCAATAAGGCGAAATATGAAAAGTAACCTTCACTTATGTGAGAACACATTAGCCAAGGGATCTTCTCCAAGGCTCCCATCGTATAAAAAGTCTCATACCAATTTATACGTTGGGGGTATCGTTATCAAACAGATGTATATATATATATATATCAAAATTGACCTTAATTTATAAATTTGCCCACACAAGCTTATAGACCAAGGGGTCGTTTTGCAAGTCCTAATGTATAAGCGTCCCATTCCACTTATACTTTAGGTGTCAGGGGTTAAATGAATCGGTTATGCTATGACATGCTAGTGGGTATGATTGAACATGCAAGTGCAACACACACACACGACTCTGTGCACACAGACCTTTAGTTCCCCCTTTCGGAGTCGTTACCTCCCAGGATACCTCCGTAGTTGCAGACGAAAGCGGTGGGTTGGGCCTCGCCCACCTCTAAACCAGTAAAGCACTACCGGTCAGACCTATCGTACGCCTCAATGCTTGGTGCACGAACCATACACCTGCGTACTCTTACCGGCTAGCGCACCAGACTTCTGTTGGCGAAGTGCAAACCACACTTGCCGAGTAAGCGTATTAGCGTCGGTGCATCGACCCTTCAATATTGAAGACCCACCACCTTAATTTTCCTTCTTTTTATGCACATGCAATATTTAACGTATCAAACCAATCGAGCCGAAGCTCCTTGGACCATTCCGTTCGTCTCTTAACTAATCGAGTCGAAGCTCCCCGGACCAAAACGTCCGTCTCTTAACTAATCGAGCCAAAGCTCCCAACAATATTCCTGCGCTAACAGTTTTTGTGAAATGTGAGACCCTAATTACTAGGTTTCTCTTTTCAGTTTGTTAATACAGTTTACGTTAACCCAGGACTGCCCCTGGTATTCCCTATGAAGGGCTCTCAAAGGGCACTAGGAACTATGATGGTAGCTGAAGCCCATCGTTCCCTTTCGCAAGGCACTTATTCTTTTTTGTTGATTCCCCTTACCCATTTCCGTTTCATATTACGCTAGATCTATCCTAGGGTGAATTTGACTTTTCCTCTCCCTGGGGAAAGACGATCTTTCGTCAAACCTGAGCACCTCTTAACTCTAGTAAACACCACTTCTCACTAACCTTCCCATCCTAATATGGTGAATACTTTCACATCCAACCAATTCAGCAGATTAACTAACTCCAACGCTGTGCCCCATCATATCCTATGACTGTTAACACAAATTGTTAATTATAGTCTATCATATGCTATATGTCGAACCGGATAGGAAATGATCCCATACTCATCCAAATGCTTTAACTTATTTACTGGAGGTATATCATGATACAATTAGCCTATAATCAAAAAATTATAATTTTTCCTAATTTATCTGGCATTTAATTAATTTCCTCAAAAATTCTAATGGCTACCAGTTTGAACATGAACTACCCTAAATACTCATGCAAAATGTCCAACAAAATTATTATAAATATTATGTTATCTTAATACGGTAAATCCAAAGTATCACAATTTTTCTATTATAAAAAAGGCACTAAAACTATTTTAGTAATATTTTCTATCTTCCACTATTTATGAATCAAGTACAGAGAAAATCCATCCAAAAATTATAAATTAATTATACTATGGACGTATAACCTTAAAAATAGCATTGGCCAAGTTTCAAAATTTTACAGCAATTATTAATCTCTGAATAAATTAATTATCAAAAATCTCCAAAAGGTTGACTTGTAAAGAAAGAACCGTAACTAGGATTCTAAAAATCATGAATAAATGTATACAAGCATATAATGGCCTGAAAGTCTCAATTCCTAAGTCTCATAATTTTTCAACAACAATATCATACATAATTAATTTTTAAACCATAAAACACCTTTTTATTATTTGTGAATGAAGTACTAGATTTACTCAACTAAAAATTATACAAAACTTAAGGAGCAACCATTCTAACCTAAAACATTTACTTCCAAGATTTCATGGGGTTTCAATGAACAAAGAAATCTAAATAATTAAAACGTCCATTTGGGCTATAACAAACTTAATAAATGAAGTGCTAGAAATAAACATCATAAAATTCCAGTAAAATTGCTATAGGTGTTACCCATTCCAAAACACACTCTACCCTAGTTCCACAACTTTTAGATAATGTTTAGTGACTGATTTTACTTATTTGAGATTTAACCCTCAAACTAAGTGTTGGGGCTGCGGTCCGGAATCGCCCCCGCGCTGCGGTGCTATGCGGTAATGGCTTAACTGGCTGCCCCGTGGATCTGCCCGAGGACCTTTGATATAAAGATTAGTGGCGCCGTCCTCCAACAGGCCAGTCTTTTGGTGCAGTTGGTAGCGCTAAGTCCTCTCAATTGGTATCAGAGGGGGTCGCGGGTTCGAAACCCCGGGGTCGTTTCCAATTGAGAGGACTTAGCGCTACCAACTGCACCAAAAGACCGGCCTGTTGGAGGACGGTGCCACTAATCTTTATATCAAAGGTCCTCGGGCAGATCCACGGGGCAGCCAGTTAAGTCATTACCGCATAGCACCGCAGCGCGGGGGCGATTCCGGACCGCAGCCCCAACAATCCCCCCCCGGAAACGACCCCGGGGTTTCGAACCCGCGACCCCCTCTGATACCAATTGAGAGGACTTAGCGCAACCACTCGCACCAAAATCCCGGACTGATGGTCAAAGGCGCATACTAATCTTTATATCAAGATTTTGACCGGGGACGGGGCAGCCAGTTAAGCCATTACCACATAGCGCCGCAACGCGAGGGCGATTCCGGAACGCAGCCCCAACACTAAGGTTAGGGTTTTGAGGTATATACCTATCTCCAAATCCTCCGAGATTCCATCCAAATAATTTATATTATGCTAAAGTCGACTCTACTGAATTTCAAGGAAATACGAGGGCATTTGCCACCATGTCCTTAACAACCCTCAAAAACCTCCCTTTAGGGTTTGAGTTTGGATCCTAGGGCAATTCAACCCTAAACCACACCATTTTTCTCCAAGTGAGTTATAATAACCCTTCTAAGTCAGTGGTCAAAATTTCAGCCTCTATTGAGATGATTTGACCGTTCCAACCTCTTAGTGCACTTTTTACTCAAAGATGCCTCCTTAATGACTAGTTAAGGATAGGAGATTTCCTTCCAAAACTCATCCAAATGAGTTGGAATTTTGTACAAAGCTAGGTTTTATAGCTAGAGACCATTCACCAAAATTTAGGAGGGTTTGGAGGTCATTTGACAACTTAAATTAATTACTCTAACTTTATTAAATTAAAAAAAAACCTTAGAGAAAGTATCTCCAAAAATTCCAATTTTTAGACAGCCTCTATGTATGGCTAATAGTAACTTCCTGCCCAAATTTCAGGTCATTTGGACAAGGGAGGAAGAGTGGGCATTCATTTTAGTTTCTGCCCAACTCTAGGTACAACCCCCACTAAAACGGGTGTTGTGGTACAACCACTTACCCAAACGAGTTGAAATTAATTTTAAATTAATCTAGACTCAAAGGGCTACAACTTTTGTGACTGGCCATTTTTCCAAAATCGACTTCTAACTGCCTCGTTTTGCAGCACCGAAATGCGCCTATTTAATATATCTTTTCCTTATATACTATATACATATTTTTATATTATAATAATTTTTTTTACTGTTCATCTTCTACAGAACCCGAAAACCTGCACTCAGAAACTTATATTTCCTGTAGCTCTTCCGCGATCCGTCGCCAGCCGTCCGATCACTTCCCTGGAAAGTCACCACCACCACCACCTCCGCCGAGGCGATGGCTATCGGTCGCGGTGGTTTGGCCGCCGAAGGTGGCGGTTTCCGGCGGACCCGAAAATATATTTTTCATGGTTTTTCCATGAAAACATGAGATAAGTCAAGCTCCGTTGAGCATGATCTTCCTTTCTAAGATCCTAAGATCTACCCATAAAAGAAGAAGTAGAGGAGGACTTTGTTCGCGGTTTGGAGGCGAGATGAATGTCGGATTGTTATGGCGCGGTGGTGGCATTGCCGAACTTCTCCTATAGCAAGAACAACAACTCTAATCCGTTTGGTCAAGAGTGTAAACTTCTCATCTTGCTCTAAGGTGGCTTTTATAGATCACCAAGTGGAGATGGGAAAGGGTAAAGTATTTAAGGCCATGAAGACTCTCCTCTTAAAAGTATTTCGGTTATGGTGGAGGGATGGGAATAGGTGGAAGATGAAAAGATGTGTCCAGGTGGAGATTTCCTATTGGACCAACACTTACTCATTTTATTAAGTAATTAGAGAAGGAAACGACACATAAATACTCCAGGTGTAACTTCCCATAATCAGAGTAGATTATGGCATGTGTTAAAGTAATTTCCAGTCTGGCTGACGTTTCGGCCTTTATCACGGGCGTGACACATAGGTCACGGGAATGACACTAGTCCATTCGTCATTATCGAGTCGACGACCAATTTTTCTGCATCGGTTCACGGGTCACACCCCCCCCCCCACCCATGTCACGGGCGTGACACGTTTATCACGGGCGTGGCAGGTGTTCTTCAGTTGACGTTCGTCGAGCTGAGGTCGACGGTCGGTGGGGGCGTCACGCCCAATGTCACGGGCGTGACACGTTTGTCACGAGCATGACAGGAGTTCTTCGGTCGACGTTCGTCGATCTGAGTTCGACGGTCGGTGGGGAAGTCACGCCCTTGGTCACGGGCGTGACACATTTGTCACAGGCGTGACACGTTTGTCACGGGCGTGATAGGTGTTCTTCGGTCGATTTTCGTCGATCTGAGGTCGACGGTCGGTGGGGTGTCACGCCCTAGGTCACGGGTGTAACGGGCCTGTCAAGGGAGTGACCAACCCGTGACATGAGTTCTGAGCTCGGCGATCAGCTTCCTAATTTCGTCGATCATCGAAGGAAGTCACGGGTGTGACGGGCCGGTCACGGGCGTGACAGGTGTTCTTCGATCAACGTTCGTCGATCTTAGGTCGACGGTCGGTGGGGGCGTCACGCCCTAAGTCACGGCCGTGACGGGCCTGTCACGGGCGTGATAGGCCTGTCACGGGCATGACCAACCCGTGACATGAGTTCTTAGCTCGGCGATCAGCTTCCTTATTTCGTCAACCATCGAAGGAAGACATGGGCATGACGAGCCGGTCACGGGCGTGACCTACCCGTGGCTCGGGATTTCGGTCGACTGACTTCGGAGGATTGCGTCTTCGGCTAGCCATCGTGCCTGACACTATTTTTAGTTCGGTTACTGTCAATTTATGGGGTTTACGGGGGTTCTGTCACGGCAGACCGACTCCTAGGGGTCTATCCGGAAATGGGATGTTACAAATCCCAATAAACAAAACAAAAATTTCATCCCCGAAATTGAGGTTAAGCCAACGAGGATTTCTACCGGAATAGAATAAACTCTTAACATCCCTTATGGTTTTCCTATTGAGTCGAAGCGACTACTTGTTCAATAAATGATGGCAATTCCCCAATAAACAAAAGATTATCCCCTACTTTCCTGACTAAGTGTGCATTCCTAGGTTCTCAATTTTTCATTATCTAGTCCTACCGGTTCAATACAATAAGGTAATTTATAGTATACCGAGAGGTGGTGAGGTATACCTGACTAAACAACTCTTGGTATTTTTGCCTCATCATGTCCGGCGATTCCCAGGTGTGCTCCTCCTGACTGTGGTTCCTCCACAGAACCTTGACAAAGGGGATCTTCTTGCGGCACAATATCTGTACTCCTTTGTCATTGATCCGAACCGGCTCCAAGTGAATAGACCGGTCTGAAGCTACTGGCACTTCGGTGGTAAAAATCTGCTGCTCCGGGCGTAGTAGAGCCCTCCTCAATGAAGAAATATGGAAGACATGGTGCAGAGCTGCCAGCTCTGGTGGAAACTCCAGCCTGCAGGCTAGGGGCCCGATCCAATCCAGGATCCTGTAAGGGCCCATATACCTATGGCTAAGCTTCTTCTTCCGACCGCGTACCCGTGAAACTCCATGCATGGGCCGGATCTTCAAAAACACTCGGTCCCCCACTTGAAACACCACTAGACGATGTCGGGCATCATAGTACGTATCCTGTCTGCTCTGCGCCTCTAACATCATGTATCTGATCAGTCTCACTTGAGCCTCGGTGTCTTCAAAAAAATTCGATCCCAACACCTTCGGATCCTCGTCCTAAATCAAAGAAAGTGGGGTCCTGCATTTCCTTCCATACAAGGCTTCGTAAGACACCATCCTGATGCTGGACTAGTAGCTGTTGTTATAGAAGAACTTGACAAGGGGTAATAGCTTCTCCCACGGTTCCCCGCGGTCCAAAATGAATAGAATCAAAAGATCCTCCAGCGTCCGATTGGTGCGTTCTGTCTACCCATCCGTCTTGGGATGGAATGCGGCAATGAGGGTAAATCGCGCGCCTAAGTAAGCCTGTATGGATCTCCACTCCCTGGAAGTGAACCGGCCATTTCAATCCGATACGATCGTCTTGGGCACCCCGTGATATCGAACGAACTGCTCCACAAATCTTCGCACTAGTACTCCCACAGAGTCATCCTTGCTGATCGGAATGAATCTGGCCACCTTTGTCAGCCGATCGACGATGACCCAAATCGAATCGTTTCCCGTCCGTGATCAGGGGAGGCCATGAATGAAATCCATCGCGATGTCCTCAAATTTCCACTCCGGCACCGGAAGTGGCTGTAGCAATCCTGCGGGGTTCCTGCACTCCGCCTTCACCAGCTAGCATGCCTCGCAATGAGTCACGAAGTATGTAATGTCCTTCTTCATCCCTGGCCAAAACATCATCTTCTTCAAGTCTGTCGTCATCTTGGTGATCCCCGGGTGTATAGAATATTTGCTATAATGTGCCTCCGTCATGATGTCCTCCCGAATCTGGCCTCCTGCGGGTATATAGACCCTGCCTCTAAAATATAGCAATCCATCTCTCAGTGAATAATCTTCCATCGAACCCTCCTCCAAGTCTTGGAATATCGGCTCTGCCCATGTATATGCCCCCTGTCTGTCCCGGATGCGGTCCTGAATATCATCTATGACAACCATCGATGCTAGATATTCCATATACAGCTCTGGATCATTCTCGGACACTAGGGATATCTGCATATCTCTGAAAGACCGGTCTAGCTCCATAGACATCAGTTGTGGTCCCTTCCTTGAGGTATCTCCTCTCCGGCTCAGAGCATCTGCCACCACATTCGCCTTCCCTGGGTGGTAGTGCATGGTGTACTTGTAATCCGACAGGAACTCCACCCAACGCCTCTGTCTGATGTTGAGTTCCTTTTGTGTGTCCACGTATTTAAAATTCTTGTGATCTGAGAAGATGTCACAGTGAACCCCGTAGAGGTAGTGTCGCCAAATCTTTAGAGCAAAGATCACTGCACCCATTTCCAGGTCTTGCACCGTATAGTTCTTCTCATGTATCTTCAGCTGTCGGGAGGCGTAGGCTATTACGTGCATGTTCTGCATAAGAACGACACCCATCCCCTGGTAGGAGGCGTCCGTGTACACCTGGAATCACTCCCTTCCCGACGGAAGAGCGAGAATGGGAGCCGAGAGAAGCCGAACTTTCAACTCCACAAAGGCCACCTCGCACTATGGCGTCCAAACGAAAGGGGATTTCTTCTTCGTTAGGGATATAAGAGGGAGTGCAATCCGGGAAAATCCTTCGACGAACTTCCGATAATATCCGACAAGTCCCAGGAAGCTCCGTACATCCGTGGCTGTCTTCAATGATGGCCAATCCTGAACTACCCGAACCTTGGCCAGGTCTACTGCCAACCCAGCACGACTGATAATATGACCTAAGAAGGCCACATCCTTTAACCAAAACTGGCATTTGCTGAACTTCGCGTACAGCTGGTGCTCCCATAGCCTCTCTAGATTCAACATCAGGTATTGTGTATGGTCCTCCTCCGTCCTTGAGTAGATGAGGATGTCGTCAATAACTACGATGACGAATACATCAAAAGACTCCTCGAATACCCTGTTCATAAGGCTTGTAAATATAACGGCGCATTTGTGAGCCCGAAGAGCATCACTGTAAACTCAAACAGTCCGTATCTACTACTGAAGGCGGTCTTCGGAATGTCCTCCTCTCGAATCCGTAGCTGGTAATAACCTGACCTCAAGTAAAGTTTCGAGAAGAAATGCACTCCCTCCAGTTAATCAAACAACTCGTCAATCCGTGGCAGTGGGTATGTATTACGGATCGTATGTCTGTTCAGCGCTCGATAATCAATACACAAGCGGAGACTTCCATCCTTTTTCTTGTCGAATAGCACTGGGACTCCCCACGGTGAAGAGCTTGGCCGGACAAACCCTGCCTCTACTAGTTCCTATAACTTGCTTCGGAACTCTGTCAACTCTTTCGGGGCCATCCGTTAAGGGGACCTAGATGCCGGCTTGGCCCCCGGCACAAGCTGTATCTTGAAGTCCTGCTCCCGGTGCGGAGGTAGCCCTGGAAGCTTCTCTAGAAAAACGTCGGCAAAATCTCGTACTACTAGAATGTCCGTCACAGATTCCTTGACCTCCGCCATCTCAAATAGAACCTGATAAACCTCCTCCCCCTGTAGATGGGCCTTAACGGCCTGAACTGATGATAAGAGAATACGGGAGGCAAGTCTTATACCTTCGATAACAATAAGAGTCCCCATACCTCATGGTGATCCTCTTTGCTTGGTAATCAATATGGGCATGGTTCTAGTGTAGCCATGTCATGCCCAGGATCAAGTTGTAGTCCATCAGCTTCAAAAGCATCGCTGGAGCCTTGAACGCCTTTCCACCAATTTCTGCCTCCATATTATAGTGGTCCGAGGTAAGGAGTTCAGATCCATCGGGTAGTCGCACCCTCATCTCCGAGCCCGTCAATCGCTCCATTCCTTCTAGTCCTTCTTCGAACGTTTCCGACACAAAGGAGTGAGTAGCTCTGGTATCAAAAAGCGTGTGGGCAGGCTTGCCGCTGATGAAGACTATACCTGGGGCGATTAAATATCTTAGGATTCTATAACGAGTTTTCTTTCCCATTTATTCTATATAGTGCAATTCTACAAATTTAATAACTGAGAAAAGGAATTCTATTTAAACCATTAAACATCTTGGCGTACCTGCTATGACCTGCTCTGGGTTTCGAGGCTGCTCTAGGTCCAAAGCATACACATGTTCCCTTTCTTGTCTACGATCTGCCCCCTGGTATCCACGACCTCGGCCGTGTCCTCGGCCTCTGAAATGTTGAGCAGGTGGGCCACCCTGTGGTGCTGGAGGTGGTGCCCCCCTCATGGGGCAGTTTCTCTGGAGGTGCCCAATCTGATGACAATGGAAGCACTCTGGTGGGGGATATGCCATACCCCCGGGTCTCGGCATCTCCTACATCCGAAGAGGTTGAGGGGCCAATATCACCTGCTCCCTCGACTCCTACCTCACTTCCTAACGAGGCTGGTCCTCTGTCCTTCTCCAATCTGGTATAGCACCTCGCCGCTGATCATTTTTGGCTCTCCGACCCTGATCCCTCGCTTGTCGCTTCCGGTCCCGAGTGGTGTGCCAATCATCCTCAATCGTATTTGCCATCTCCAAAATCCGGGAGATAGGCCCGTCGGATACAAACAATAAGGCCTCCCTCAACTCCTCTTTCAGGCCCTTATAGAACCTCTTGATGTACCCTTCTTCGTCCAGCTGGTAAGAATCTGCTTATCGAGCCAAATGGTCGAACTCCCGATGGTACTCCACCACCGTCCTGGTGCCCTGCTTCAGCTGTAAGAACCGCTCCTCCAATTCATCCCTGGCCGATGGCGGAACAAAATGCTCAAGCAGCACGGCCCTGAACTCTTCTCAGGTAATTTCCGCAACCTCCCTATCGGCAAACATCGTGTCCAGCAGCGTCTTACACCACCTCTTGGCATGGGACTCAAGGCAAGAGACAACCAAAGCCACCCTCTCCTCCTAGGGGCACCGTATCCCGGTCAGAATTTTGTACATAATATCCAACCACTCTTTCGTCTAAACTGCCGACTCTGTCCCCAAGTAGGATGAGGAGAAAGTCCTCAGAAGATGCTCAACCAGTTGGTCCCCGGGTTTGGCTACGGAGCCAGAGCCTATTGAGTCCGGAAGGCCTCAAGGATAGCTATAAGAGTCTGCCCCATGTCTGACTGAAGGAATGGAGTGGGGACCGGTGGAGGTGGTGCAACATCCGGAGTCTGTTGAAATCCACCCTGTGGAGTATGCTGTGCTGGGGGTAGCGTAACAAAATCCATAATGAGAGAACATTCAATCTTTACTAAAAATGGACAATTTATATGTTATCCCCATATGGGCACACCACTGCTTCCGCTGTTTAGTTTTTACCCAAACTAAACTCGAGCGGGGGTGACCCAGGGTTAGTGGACTGCTACCTTTTTCTGATCGATGTTACCCTCTGATACCACTTGTAAGACCCTTTTTTTTAAACACTGGGTCTTAGGCCCAAAACCGCCGCTTTGCGGTGACACCTTCACGCCCTGAAGGGTCATCACCGCGAAACACCGGTTCTGCCGGCAAAATCTATCATAACCGCAACAAGGAAATAGAGAACAACAAGTCCACAAAGATCACATATATAGAAATAAAAATCTCCACGAAGGGAGTGTCCACAGAATAATATATCAGAGTACTAAAATATGGGCTTATGCCTGGTACATCATGTCCTCACTACAAATCACTCATGCGGAAGCAAAAACAAAACATCTACTCAAGGTTAGGGGATCACAGTCCAAGCTCTCTGAACTCCTGAGCTAGACTGCCCTATCTCCAAATGGGTCGACCTCCGTGGCTGCTCCTTCATATTGGGCTCCACGATCCCCTAAAATGATGCGGTTTGAAAACCGTTAGTCATAAAGACTAAGCGCTATCATCCCCTACCCCTTCCCCCATGGCTCCTAAGTACCGAGCGGAGAGGAAGAAAGGGAAGGACATGAAGGTGGAGATTAAATCAAAAGAAACAGGTGGCAGCGGAACTAATCTTGCAATTCTATTATAAATAATGACAATAAGGCGAAATATGAAAAGTAACCTTCACTTATGTGAGAACACATAAGCCAAGGGGTCTTCTGCAAGGCTCCTATCGTATAAAAAGTCCCATACCAATTTATACGTTGGGGTGTCGGTTATCAAACAGCAGTATATATATATATATATATCAAAATTGACCTTAATTTATAAACTTGCCCACACAAGCTTATAGACCAAGGGGTCGTTTTGCAAGTCCTAATGTATAAGCATCCCATTCCACTTATACTTTAGGTGTCAGGGTTTAAATGAATCGGTTATGCTATGACATGCTAGTGGGTATGATGGAACAGGCAAGTGCAACACACACACCTGACTCTGTGCACACAGACCATTAGTTCCCCCTTTCGGAGCCGTTACCTCCCAAGATACCTCCGTAGTGGCATACGGAAGCGGTGGGTTGGGCCTCGCCCACCTCTAAACAAGTAAAGCACTACCGGTCAGACCTATCGTACGCCTCAATGCTTGGTGCACAAAGCGTACTCCTGCGTACTCTTGCCGGCTGGTGCACCGGACTTCTGTTGGCGAAGTGCAAACCACACTTTTCGAGTCAGCGTATTGGCGTCGGTTTATCGACCCTCCAATACCAAAGACCCACCACCTAAATTTTCTTTCTTTTTATGCACATGCAATATTTAATGTATCAAACCAATCGAGTCGAAGCTCCTCGGATCATTCAGTCCGTCTCTTAACTAATCGAGTCGAAGCTCCCCGGACCAAAACGTCCGTCTCTTAACTAATCGAGCCGAAGCTCCCAACAATCTTCATGTGCTAATAGTGTTTGTGAAATGTGAGACCCTAATTACTAGGTTACTCTTTTCAGTTTGTTAATACAGTTTACGTTAACCCAGGAGTGCCCCCGGTATTCCCTGTGAATGGCTGTCAAAGGGCACTAGGAACTATGATGGTAGCTGAAGCCCATCGTTTCCTTTTGCAAGGCACTTATTGTTAGTGGTTGATTCCCCTTACCAATTTCCATTTCATATTACGCTAGATCTATCCTAGGGTGAATTTGAATCCTCCTCTCCTCGGGGAAAGACGATCTTTCGTCGAACCCGAGCACCTCTTCACTCTAGCCAACACCACTTCTCACTAACCTTCCCATCCTTATATGGTGAACACTTTCACATCCAACACATTCAGCAGATTAACTAACTTCAACGCTGTGCCCCATCATATCCTATGACTGTTAACACAAATTGCTAATTGCAGTCTATCCTATGGTATATGTCGAACATGATAGGAAATGATCACATACTCATCCAAATACCCTAACTTATTTACTGGAGGTATATCGTGATATAATTAGCCTAAAATCTGAAAATTAAAATTTTTCCTAATTTATCTGGCATTTAATTAATTTCCTCAAACATTCCAAGGGCTACCGGTTTGAACATGAACTACCATAAGTACTCATGCAAGATGTCCAACAAAATTATTATAAATATTATGTTATCTCAATACAGTAAATCCAAAGTATCACAATTTTTCTATCATCAAAAGGGCACTAAAACTATTTTAGCAATATTTTCTATCTTTCGTTATTTATGAGTCAAGTACAGAGAATATCCATCCAAAAATTATAGATTAATTATACTATGCAGATACAACCTTAAAAATAGCATTGGCCAAGTTTCATAATGTTTCAGCTAGTATTAATCTCAGAATAAATTAACTATCAAAAATCTCCATAAGGTGGACTTGTACAGAAAGTACCGTAACTAGGATTCTAAAGATCATGAATAAATGTCTACAAACATATAATGGCCTGAAAGTCTCAATTACTTAGTCTTATAATTTTTAAACAACAATATCATCCATAATTAATTTTTAAACCATAAAACCCTTTTTAACATTTGTGAATGAAGTACTAGATTTACTCAACTAAAAATTATACAAAAATTCAGGAGCAACCATTCTAACCTAAAACATTTACTTTCAAGATTTCATGGGGTTTCAATTAACAAAAAGATCTAAATAATTAAAACATCCATTAGGGCTATAACAAACTTTACAAATGAAGTGCTAGATATAAACATCATAAAATTCAAGTAAAATTGCTATAGGTTCTACCCATTCCAAAACTCACTCTACCCGAGTTCCACACAACTTTTAGATAATGTTTAGTGACTGATTTTACTTATTTGAGATTTTACCCTAAAACTAAGGTTAGGGTTTTGAGGTATCTACCTATCCCCAAATCCTCCGAGATTCCATCCAGATGATTTATATTATGCTACCGTTGACTCTACTGAATTTCAAGGCAATACGAGGGAATTTTCCCCCATGTCCTTCACAACCCTCAAAACCCTCCCTTTAGGGTTTGAGTTTGGATCCTAGGGTAATTCAACCCTAAACCACACCATTTTTCTCCAAGTGGGTTATAATAACCCTTCTAAGTCAGGGGCTAAAATATCAGCCTCTGTTGAGGTGATTTGACCGTTCCAACCTCTTAGTGCACTTTTTACTCAAAGATGCCTCATAAATGCCTAGTTAAGGATAGGTGATTTCCTACCGAAATCTCATCCAAATGAGTTGGAATTTTGTACAGAGCTAGGTTTTATAGCCAGGAACCACTCACCAAAATTTGGGAGGGTTTGGAGGTCATTTGACCACTTAAAAAAATTACTCTAACTTTATTAAATTAAAAAAAAACCTTAGGCAAAGTATCTCCAAAAATTCCCATTTTTGGACAGCCTCTAAGTATGGCTAAGGGTAACTCCTGCCCAAATTTCAGGTCATTTGGACAAGGGAAGAAGAGTGGGCATTTATTTTTGTTTCTGCCCTACTCTAGGTACAGCCCCAACTAAAACGGGTGCTGCGGTCAAACTACTTACCCAAACGAGTTGAAATTAATTTTAAATTAATCCAGACTCGAAGGGCTACAACTTTCGTGACTGGACAGTTTTCATAAATCGGCCCTTAAGTGCCTTGTTTTGTAGCATCAAAATGAGCCCATTTAATGTATCTTTTCCTTATATACTATATACATAATTTGTATATTATAAAAAATGTTTTTACTGTTCATCTTCTACAGAACCCGAAAACTTGCACTCAGAAACTTATATTTCCTTTAGCTCTTTTGTGATCCATCGCCGGCCGTTCGGTCACTTCCCTGACCAGCCACCACCACCACCACCTCCGTTGCGGCGATGGCTATCGGTCGGCGGTGGTTTGACCGCCGGAGGTGGCGGTTTTCGGCAGCCCCGAAAATATATTTTTCATGGTTTTTCCATGAAAACACGAGATAGGTGCGGCTCCGTTGTTCACGAACTTCCTTTTTAAGATCCTAAGATCGACCCATAAAAGAAGAAGTAGAGGAGGACCTTGTTCGCAGTTTGGAGGCGAGATGAACGTCGGATTATCATGGCGCGGTTGTGGCGTTGCGGAACTTCTCCTATAGCAAGAACAACAACTCTAATCCATTTGGTCAAGAGTGTAAACTTCTCATCTTGCTCTAAGGGGGCTTTTATAGATCACCAAGTGGAGAGGGGAAAGGGTAAAGCATTTAAGGCCATGAAGACTCTCCTCTTAATAGTATTTTGGTTATGGTGGAGGGAGATCGAGGAAAAGGCGGAAGATGAAAAGATGTCTCCAGGTGGAGATCTCCTATTAAACCAACACTTCCTCATTTTATTAAGTAATTAGAGAAGGAAACGGCTCATAAATACTCCTGGTTTAACTTCCCATAATCAGAGTTAATTATGGCATGTGTTAAAGTAATTTCCATCCTGACTGACGTTTCGACCTTTGTCACGGGCGTGACACTAGTCCATTCGTCCTTCTCGAGTCGATGACCGATTTTTCTACGTCCGTTCACGGGTCACCCCCCCCCCCCATGTCACGGGCGTGACACGTTTTTCACAGGCGTGACAGGTGTTCTTCGGTCGACGTTCATCGAGTTGAGGTCGACGTTCGGTGGGGGCGTTGTGCCCAAGGTCACAGGCGTGACATGTTTGTCACGGGCATGACAGGTGTTCTTCGGTCGACGTTCGTTGATCTGAGGTCGACGGCAGGTGGGTGCGTCACGCCTTAGGTCAAGGGCGTGACGGGTGTTCTTTGGTCGACGTTCATCGATCTGATTTCGACGGTCGGTGGGGGCATCACGCCCTAGGTCACGGGCTTGACGGGCCTATCACGGGCATGACCAACCCGTGACATGAGTTCTGAGCTAGGCAATCAGCTTCCTGATTTCGTCGATCATCGAAGGAAGTCACGGGCGTGACGGGCCGGTCACAGGCGTGACAGGTGTTCTTCGGTTGACGTTCGTCGATCTGAGGTCGACGATCGGTGGGGGCGTCATGCCCTAAGTCGCGGGTGTGATGGGCCTGTCACGGGCGTGACCAACCCGTAACATGAGTTCTGAGCTCGGTGATTAGCTTCCTGATTTCGTCGACCATCGAAGGAAGTCACGGGCGTAATGGGTCGGTCACGGGCTTGACCAACCCGTGACTCGGGATTTTTGTCGACAGACTTTAGAGAATTGTGTCTTCGGCTAGCCGTCGTGCCTGACCCTAATTTTAGATCGGTTACTGTCAATTTCTGGGGTTTACAGGGTTTTTGTCACGGCAGACCAACTCCTAGGGGTCTAGCAAGAAATGGGATGTTACACCAAGTCACACAAAAATTTTCACATTAAAAAATTATGAAAAAAAACTTTAAACTCAAATTTTAATGTGTGAGAATAGTTCATTGACATTTTGGCTCTGGTGATAATATGGTTAGGGTGAATCAATAAAATAGGTTGTGGGCACAAAATTGGATTAACAATGGTAGTGAAAATAGGATAGAATGCAAAGAATCAAATTATCCAAAGGAAGGCCTAAATCATATAGCTAGAGTTAATTACTATTTAAGTGTACATTCTTCGAATGTCGCTCTGGGCAAGTTCTAGGCACTGACAAAGGACACTCCCTCATTATAAACCTAGAGTACAACACTAGTAATGCTATAAACATCTCTTAGCCTAGCTTCAGACTCAATCGCATTCTAACAAGTAGTGGATATAAACCATCGACAGTTATAACCAATACCTTGTATTTAATATACCCCAAAAATTAACTCATTCTATTTTTAACTAAGACCATGGGAACTCGACTAGGAGCGCTTCTTGAATCTATTTTTCACTAAGAAATTTCAAATTTTTGAATATAAATTAAGCTATCCTAACATCATAAGGGTATTTAAAAACATTGGAATAACAATAATGAAAGCTGTAAAGTAGTGGGTGTGACGTAATATGCACATAAACAAACATAATTTAAAATTTAAAACAAAAAATTTGAAGCAGTTTTTTAAATAAAATAGTGCTAGCGTAATGTAAAATGAAAGTGTAGTGTGGGTGTGGCTAATGCAAAACTACACCTAGACTTTAAACTGGCATTGTCTTTAATGCAGACAAATATAATAAGACATTATAAAATCCAAGAAAAATAAACAGGGATAGGAATTTGTTACCCATTCCAAAGAATGGGCCATTCCAAAAGCTCATAATTTTGACCATTGCTCTTCAAAAATCTACCCTCGATTCAAACATGGACAACCAAAGAATAATCATGAATGGCTTCCTGCGGGGGTTAGGGAAATAACAAAAATAATACAAACTATTCATAAATTATAATAATATTAATAATAACATACTTATAGGTTGCCTCCAAGTAGCGTGTTGGTTAGCATCATTGAGTTGGACCAAATACCTATATTAAGTAGTTTTTTATATACTGCTCAAGCAAAAGTGCTGAACTTCAGTTAACAAAATCTACTCCTACTCCTTATTACTCAAACAGTCCAGACATCAAAGAGAACATCTAAAAGCTAATTTGTTATATAGATCGTCTTAGAGGGAAGTACAAACTATACTAAATTTACCTCAACAGAAAAACTCGTAGAACTCCTCGATCATGGTTTGCTCGCGCTCCCATGACAGTTCATCACATCCATAGTTGTCCCAATGGACCTTGACCATTCTGATCAACTTTTTCTGCAGTTGCTTGACCTCCGTTTCTTAAGTTTGAATTGGCTTGACTCTCATTGTCAACCCATTATCGATCGGTACCTGATCCGCAGCAACCACTTGCTTAGTATCTTATACCACCTTTCGCAATACTGATATGTGTAACACATCATGCAAACCACTTAGCTCTACAGAAAGAGCAAGCCAATAGGCAGCTTCACCAATCCGTTCATAATTTCCAAAGGTTCAAGGTATCTTGGACTCATCTTCTTGAAGCGTCAAATCCTGGATACATTTTTAAATGTCTTGATCTTGAGATAAACCCAATCACCAACCTCAAACTCAATGTTTTGATGCTTGACATTATAGAAATTTGTTGCCTTTCCCGAGTAACCAATAGTCGCTCCTGAATAAAACATATTGTCGAAGTCGCATCTTCGACATCTTTATGCTTAAACAGCTTCGATTCAAATGATTCTACCCAAGCCTGGAGTACGACACATCCTACCTTATAAAGGCCTCAAAGGGCGTCATCTTAATACATGCTTGGTTGCAATTGTCATAGGCGAACTCGATCAAAAAGAGATGGTCCTCCCACCTCTTCCTGAAATCCAAGGCGCACATGCGATGAATATCCTCCATTATCCAATTTACCCTCTCGGTCTGACCATCCATTTTGGGATGAAAGGTCGTGCTGAACTTCATCTTGGTACCCAATAGTTTATGAATATGCCTCCAATCTTTTTAAATGAAATGCCCATCTCATTCACTAATGAAGCTATAGGGCACACCGTGTATTCGTTCTATGTTGTCAACGTAAAGTTATGCCAATTTTTCCACTGAATCGTCCCTCTTATTCAGAACGAAGTATGACACCTTTGTAAATCCATCGACGATCACCAAAATGACATTGTTTCTACTGTGCGATCTCTTCAAGTAATAGAAACATCGATACGGAGAAGAGAAGAGGTTGAGAAAAGAGATGGAAATGAGGTTGATAATATTCTCCAATTCTATATCCGATAAAGGCAAGTATACCGTTTATAATATAGGATATTTGAGTTCAATATCAAGGTCGTATTACCCAAGACGGATTGATTAATTCAATTTTGAGTAGGTATTATTATCTTATGAAATGATTTTTTTTAGTTTGTTTTGCTTGACTAAAAGAGGGCTAATTTGCACGTTATAAAAAGGGTTAAAAACTATGGATAAAGGTATTTGTACTTATGGTGGAAGGGTAAGAGAGAGATATGTTGTAGAAGTTCATGAAAAATAAAATAAAGGAAAGAAGTGAAAGAGAGGAAGAGAGCAACTTTTATTACTAAAACAAAGGAGGTTACAAGTGGAAATAGAGACTACAATTGCATGAATAAAAAGACTAGCTATGCACAAATATCTCAACAGTAAAGGACATTACAAGTTCATTAAAAAAGTTGCATGAAAAATAGATTAGAAAAAACTTGAAGTGAGAGAGAGAAATGAAGAACATAAACACCAAGAAAACAAGAAGGAGCACCTCCCCTCTCACCCAAATCTAGTGTGGAACACTTGGAGCGCTTTGGAGTTTATAGGAAAAATTCTGGGAAGCACATACCCCCTTACATGCCCGTACAGGAGGGGCGTGTAAGATATGGCGCGACATTGGCTTGATGGAAGTCTGGCAAGACAGCGACTGCCAGTAGTAAGGGTACACGCCCCAGGTACACACCTATATAGGTGGGGCATGTAAGGTATGACATGACGATGGATCAGCAAAAATCGCATTGTTGTGCCAAAAATAGGAGTTGGCGGGATACGCCCTAGGTACACGCCTGTGTAGGTGGTACGTGGTCATGACTTAGGGGCATATATGATGGATTTTTTAGGATCTAGGCTTAGGAGTGTATCTGTATCGGGATTTGGTTACACACCCTAGTTACAAGCCCATTAAAGCGGTATACGGTCGTGACCTAGGGGCATGTAACATGAAAAATTACTAAAAACCTAAAAATCGAAAATAAACTATGTTAGAACAATTTTTGTAAAAGAAAGTAATTATAGGCTCAAAATTCATAAAGATATAATGATTAAACAAGAAAATTTATGGATTTAGTCAAGTAATTGAGGCTAAAATAAGTATCTTCAAATTCCCCCACACTTATGTTTTGCTTGTCCCATGCAAAGATATAAAAACAAGCCCAAATAAAAGTAACTATTCAAAAGACAAAATTATGTTACACACGAGTACCCTGCGAAATTTTAAGTAGGAAAAATTTAAAAATAAACATAAAACTTTTACTTAATTATGAAATAACATTTTAATTTCATTACTAACAAAAATTAATCATCCAAAATTTTAACCAAAAGTCTCTAAACAAAACAAAGCAATGCAACGAGGGACAAGCGCTTTGAGTTGTTACTATACCTTGAGAGATAAATTATAATTATTTCAATCTAAAATCAAGAATCTAAATTCGTACTCAAAACATTGCTTATTTATTCTTCTTCTCTAATTAACTAGAAACAAACCTGGGAGCATGAATAAATGGGACTTCGTTAGAACCGAGACATGGCTTAGGTATATGATTTGGAATGGAATTCGAAGATAATACCAATGGCAAACAATCACACTAAATCAAATCACGAGTTTTATAAAAATTTCAAACATGAAGCAAAAACAAAGTATAAGCAAATTTTCTTCCTTTTTTGATATAACATTTTTTTTCAAACAAAAGGCCATAAATAATTTTCTTTTAAAATTTGTCATACATAACTTTTTTTTAAAACTAAAATACATGTTTATTGGATAATCTTCTTCTGAGCATACTTTTTTTAAGTTCTCCAAATATCACACAAACCTATCACAATCATGAAATTTAAATAAAACTCAAAAGATTAGTGTGATAAAATAGGTTTGAAAAATTGGCTTTGGTGATATGATAAATGGAGGTAGCAAGTAAAACATGGAAAAAGGCCCAAAAGAGGCAAACTAAGGGTTTATTTAAAAGATTGGCATGAAGACTAAAATTAATTAAAAAATGGCCTAAATTATTTTCGTTCTCCTATGTTCATCTAAAGAATAGGTTTTGAAAAATTTCAAAAAGAATAAGTCCTAGATAACAAAAAGAGACTACTAAAGTTACCATGAACATAACAATAATAAGCGTCTAGGATAATTCACATCTACTACACTAGTCCAAAGTTAACATTACAAAATTTTCAAAAACCAAAAGGAAAATAGTGGATGAAGAATTTTTAAGAAAGTAATGAGAATAAAAGAAGAAAATCATAAAGAAGTGCTAGATCTTTAGACCATTAGGTGGAGAAATCGGGCTAAATTAAGCTCGATCGGTGAGGAGAAAATCCAAAATTTTCCATGAAAAACTAACCTCTCGGGTTCCCAGGAAAATGCCCCTCCGACGGATGTGCCGCCTCCAGACGATAGCCACCATATCAATGGAGGTGGTGGTGGTGGTGGTGGCCGGCCAGGGAGGCGGCCGGGTGGCCGGGAAATGGTGCTGGAATGGCTCTAGGTAGAGTCGATCCTGGCCCTTGGCTCATCTGGGATGATGAGCAGGCACCGTCGGATATGGCTTGATTTGATAGGCGCATGCCAAATTATTTAATGTATATGTTTTAATTCATTTGTCATATTTTAACAGTCTCATTGTTTAATTTATTAAAAATAGTTAGCAGCATTTTCTGTAAAAACTGTCCAACATAGAAAACCTAGCCCTTGGTGTCTAGTTTAATACATAATTTGAATCAACCTATTTAGACCACTGGATCTCCCTCAGCACACCTTTTGGTGCAAGGTGTCCAAAGGCTCACAAAAAATTAAAATGAGTGCCCCAAGTGGCCCACTAATTCAAATAGACTGAAATTTAGACCATAGGATGGTCTGGTCATGAATCTAAACATATCCAAAAATTTGAATTTTTGGAGATGATTTTTTTATAGTTTTTAAAATAATTTAATAATTTATATATGGGAAAAAATAAGGTCTATGGGCCTTAAATTTTCACCAAACTCTGGTAGATGACCAGAGGGTAAGTTATAAGGCCAAGAAAAAATATCAACCCATTTGGGGTTGAATTGATGAGGTATCTTGGTTACTAAAGTTGGTCATTTTAAGTTAATAAGCCTAGTTTTTAAAAAAAGTGCACTTAGAGTGGTTGAGTGGTCAACCCCTCAACTTAACAAGGTGAAACTTTGGCCAATACATTGTTATCAATTATAACAACCCTAGCAATAGATTTAGAAGTTTTTATGGAAGGAATACAATGGAACCCTAGTTCAAACCTTAGAGTTGCCTCTTAGGGTTAATGAATGAAACATGAAAACCTCTCCAAGCCTTGGCTCAAAACTTTTTAGATAGATTCAATGGGTAGATAAACACCTTGGATAATTTAATTAGAATTTTATGAGTATTCCACCCCCACCCCCACCCCCATTAATCACTTATTGATTAGGATATGAACTTCCCTATCAAATACAAAATATGTGTCTAAAAGTAATGGATGGTCATGAAACTTGGGCAATAGATTTTTATTGATGTTAGCTATGTCTACAAATTTTATTATAATTTTAAGTTAAAGATTTTTAGTACCTCCTTTGTAACACTAGAGTTTGTTGATTGGAGACAAAATTTTATAAAACAAACTGAGTACTAGAAATTTGTGAAATTTGGCTAGTAAACATTCCATATTTCTATAATGCCTTGTAAATTTTATTAAAATTTCTTAAAGAATATATATAGTAGTTCCTTCATAAGTTGCCCTAGAGGTAAATTATTTTGTAAATAAAAATAAATGGTTAAATGGAATTAGAAAGTCATGAAATTTGGGCAGACATGTTTTCTGATCTTTATAGTCCTTTGGTAATTTTTTTATAATTTTTGGATGGCATAATCTTGTACTCGCTTTATAAATTGTAATTTTGATCAAAAGGTTTGAATTTAGATTTATGATAGAATGCCTTTTGGAAAATTATGAAATTTATACCTTGTTGTTATTTAGTCAATAAGAAGCAATGAAAATTTTAGTAAGGTGATTGCATGTCAGAATCTTATACTTCATGTTCAAAGTCATAGGAGGAATGATTTTTGGGAAATTATTTAAAGGCTGTTTTAATTAGGAAAAATACCAAGTTCTAGTTTTGGGATCAATATATCTTGGTAGACCCCCAGTAATAATTATAAGGTTATAGACAAAGTATTCAGAGTATTTATCTACGTACACTTATGATCGATCACTTGTTTTGCATTTAGTGAATTCAAGGAATTGGGGTAGAATAGTAGACCATACATGGGTGAAATTATAGTGGGTGCACCAGGTTGGGGTGGAGTCATGATAAGGTCACCCATAGGGCCAAGTTTTAAGTAGTCTGGCTAATATAGAGTTGGGTTTATTCTCGGGGTCGATGGAGTATCGTCTTCTCTCGGGGAATATAAATTCACTTAGGATTAGCTAAAAGGGAACATGGTAAAAAGGTTTTGTAATAAATATTTACTCATAAAAGTAAGTGCCTCACGGGACTTTGGGCTTCAACCCATCATTGTTCATAGTGCCCTCAAGAGCACTTAACAGGGAATGCCCTGGGCAGACCAAGGTAAACCTTAAACCATAAGAATAAGCAGACTAAATGAGTAACCTTTGATAAACCACTGTCACATACACTCACCCCATCGTTTCGGGAGGATAGTTAGTATAGATTCACGAGCAGTGTTCTCGGTGTTTGATAGAAGGATGGTTTAGTTTGAAGTGTCGATCACTCGCGAGCTCTTATAGCATATGTGCGTGTGCATTAAGTGGCGGGTCCTCGTTATTGGACGGTGGTTCACACCGATGTCGATACGTTGAATTGACAAGTGTAAGTGTTCACTTAGCCCATAAAATACTGGTGGTTTTGCTAGGACTAGTACAAGAGACTCTATAGCACCTAACTGTGGGTGTACCGAGTAGTATGCTTGGTTTAGGATGGGTAGTGTGAATACCAATGTAGGAGTGGGGAGGCCCAACCCACTGCCTCCTTTTTCCACTACGAGAGGTACCTGAGAGTTTAGCTAACTCCAAATGGGGGAACTAAAGGTCTGTACGCATAGAGTTGAGTGTGTGCGTTGCACCTGTGTGAAATCCATCATTTAACATGCATAACATTCCATGTCATTGATACCTTACATAAAACCTCTACCCCTAACATATAAATTAGTATGGGATCTTTTATACATTAGGCCTTACAAAATGACCCCTTAACTTATAAGTCTGTATGAACATTCTTATTAACTAAGGTTACTTTGTCTGTGATGATAGTTAGCTGCTCTACTTTTACATTAATAGTTATTTCTATTTTAATACGACTTTTACTTCCTCTTCATATACCTGACATTACTATATTAGATACTTTTAGCTTATGATAGTTAGGGCCACTGTCACCTATTTTTGCTTAATCTCCACTTTCAGTCCCTTTCCTTTTATCCTCCCCCGCACCGTGCCTAGGTGTCGTAAGGGTGTGGGAGGGGGACTAAGACTTAGTTTAAACTAATGGCCTGATGGGCATATCACCAGGAACACTAGTTAGGAGACATGGTGCA
Source organism: Platanthera zijinensis (assembly GCA_039513925.1). Lineage (NCBI taxonomy): Eukaryota > Viridiplantae > Streptophyta > Magnoliopsida > Asparagales > Orchidaceae > Platanthera > Platanthera zijinensis. Next base: position 208,454,992 of record CM077079.1, on the reverse strand, counting down.
TCACCGGGAGAACCAACTCATCCAGGAAGAGGTGAACAAACCCAGTCCCGGTGTGGCAGTAGCAGCAGTAGTAGTCATGGGATCAGTGAGTGACTAGTATCTTTACTTTCATGTGCGTTATGTAGTGAGGATTATATGTACCGGGCATGAGCCCTTTTATCTTCCTATCAGATTCAGTTTTACTTGTTGTTCAGTTTTATACTTGGTATGGACTTTATATACATATGTTGTAATGTGATTGTGGACTGGATTCATATCAATATATGTTTACTTTTTTCTTCTGTGGTATATGGTCGAGTACTTACTGGCAAAATCGACGATTTGTGGCGATGACCTCCTCGGGAGTTAGTGTCACCACAAAGTGATAGTTCTAGGCATAAGAACCAAAAAAAGGGGGTCTTACTACTTGTATAAGAGCAAAAAACCTTGACTCGAAGAAAATGATTCCATAAACCCTTGGACACCTCGCTCGAGTTTAGTTTGGAGACAAACTAAGCAGTGGAAGCTATGGTGTGCCCATATGGGGAATTTCATGAAACATCCCACTCTTAACCAGACCTTAGTACAACCTTATAAGCAAATCTTCCCTTTCAATTCTTATAACAAATTTGACCTTTGAACAAGGAACAACTCCGGTTCTGAATGGTTCCCCACCTCCGCCAGTTCATACTCCATTCCAGCAATCGGAGATGGGACAGACAGTGACGGCTATCATGGAGGCTTTTAAGATGCAATAAGCTCTAGTTCCCCAATAAAACCCCGAGATAAATTGGCTGAGTGTCTTCTGAGGCCTTTCCCCTCCATCATATCGAGGGACGGAGTGTAACGCCTCCATCCGTCATATGGAATATAATAGAGGGTCCTACTGGGGCCCCATGCCATTTTTCACAGACCAATGGCGGAATCACATATGAATATCAAAATTACTTTCTACTCGCATCTAAACTCAGAGCATTCTAGCGGAAGATTTTTACTTGCAAGAACTCATCACATTGAATTTCAACTAAATATATTAATAACACATTTATATATATCACCAGGAATGTATACAACCACAAACGCTCATGGCCTTAAGGCCTTATATGTTTCTCTTTATAAGTGTGATTTCATACATCGGCACGCAAGCCAACCACACATGAAAATATAATTCTTCGCACGACCTTCAAGGGACTGCCATAAGCAAGGGCTTCAGCCCGCTCAATCCAATTTAGCCCGTCAGCACCTGCATATGGACATCCACCCCAAGGGTGATAAACAAAACAACGGTCAGCATTCATCTTACAAATTATAGCGACCCTACCCCTTACCCGGGGCAGTGGTTCCTTCCCTGCATGCATCGCAATCACAACATATATATTTATATATCACAACAAGTGCTCTCACGCACAACATCATCACAAACGTCGGCCTTCGTGCCAGACACTCCGTGCGCTCAGGGCACGCATACGGTGTACTGAATCATCCTTGGTAACACCACCGATTAGAGGGTCTTAACTTGTTGGCAATGGGCATTATTCTACTACAACACGCATGCTGGAGACATCCTCGCCCATTCAACTCAGACGTGTTAACCTCACGAAAACAATTGAACATTCTAGATCGACCTACCACAGTACTATAACAACCCGGGATTTGGCCCGCAGCCCCCCATTGCATTGGCACCAATCGATATCTCACAATGCAGGTACAGGTCAGCCCTTTCCAGTTGCTCAACTCGTCAATAGCGCACATCTTGATGGGGGTCAGTTTTCCCTTTCCTGTTCACCACACAGCTCACATAGAGCCGCTTTTTTGTTCAACATACAGCTCGCGTAGAGCATATAATTCACACAGCATGCACAACACAAGGAGCTCACACAAAGCTTCCTGGGTATGGAAGAGTTAACAATTCACAAGTACTCTCACAAACTTCATACAATACTCATTTATTACACCGAGTCTTCTCCGTTTAGCAACATAAATATCACCAATCCAGACCAACTGTCCGGATGGGCTTCACACGGCATGCCTATTTCGTACTACACATTTCCAAATCTAGATGCAGACTCAACCGGGGATATCAACTATCAACCCACTGAAATCGCTTATGCTTTCCACCTCTTGGTGGAGGATTCCATGCACATGCATAAAGGAGGACTTCACTTATCCAAGAAGGAGATCGTTACCCTTGACGATCGCTTTGGAGCCATGACAAACTAGCCGGATGAAAAGCACTGCAACGACCTTGCCTCCACAAATCTGAACCCGTCTCTCGATTCGGAATGCTAAAGCTCCTCCAACAGCCGGATTCCTTCTCCTCCATCCTTCCTTGCTCTCCCCTCTCTCTATCTCTTTAGAAAGAGAATGGCTAAAGATGAATAAGAGTTATCTCTCAATTCCAGGCCTTATAACAACAGGAAGATCTCTAGACTATTGGATCCTAATTGAAGGAAATGAACAGCCACGATTCACCCTGAAAACAAATTTCCTTGGCTGAACACGGCTTATTACACGCCCGTGTCACAGGCCATGTGTCTTAAGTGGCAAAGGGCCCGATTCAGCCAGAACAGGACACGGCCCTGTGACATGCCCGTTTGCTAGACATAGCTTCGGACACGCCTGTGTTCATCCCATGTTTAGCAACCCTCACAAACCTGGACACAACCAGAGAAGGACACGGCCATTGACACGTCCGTGTCACATGCCGTGTGCCCAACCGACTTGCCTCTCGAAGATTGTCGACTGCATTTCGTGGAGATCATTTCGTCGAACTCCTAGACACGGCCCTGGACACTCCCGTGTCACAGGTCTTGTGCCACACTCGACACCCATGCGACACCCACTCGAGACACACTCGAGTACATAGATCAGGACACGGTCGTGTCCCTGTCCGTATTGCCTAGTCTAGAATCCAATGAGATTTTGGGGTGTAACAATCCTCCCAACTTAAAGAAATTTTGTCCCGAAATTTTGCTCAATTGTAGACACAACCACAACCACTCCTTTGTTGCACTTTTTACATAACGATCCGGGTTTAGATCTCAGAGGCCGAAACTTGTCTCGCCCCATGGCATCGCACAAAACAAGTCTTTACCAAACATATTATCATAAACACGCACAACATGTACTTTATTACAACACAAAGATAATAAAGTACACTCTTTATTTTATTTCCGCTCATCCGCATTCCTCATACTTCGCTTTATGGCCTCCTATAATTCTAGGTATACATGCGAGGTTATTGTTCTTCACAATTTGAGCTTTGCGGCTCCTGTAATTCAATTTTGTACACTCGAGGTTGCGCCTGGGATGCAGATGACTCTGTCCCTGCCTTGCCCTTTTCCTCATATGACGCACCTGTCTGTTTATCACCCTTTAAAGCGCCACTCAAACAAGCACGGGCTATATGTCCCTGCTTCCCATAATTAAAACATGTACGTGTCTCAACATGTCCTTGCCCATATGTTTCTCCTGATGCAACATTCGAAGAAGTTTGTTCAGCAGGCCTGAACCTCTTCTTGTCTCATTTCCTAAACTCTGATTGTTCTGACTGCGGAACTTTGAACTCTGGATTTTCCACCGCCAAGTTCTTCTTGTCATGCACCCATTTCAAATCCTTCTCCAGCGCACGGGCTGTATCTCCTAACGTTTGGAAGCCTTGGTTCACCGAAGTCGGGAGCGCCAACCTCAGCTCATCACAAAGTCCCTCATAGAACCTATTCTTCTTCCTCTCCTCCTCAGTGAAAGTAGACCCCGCATAGCGCCCCAGCCTGGTAAACTCATGCAGGTAAGTATCAACATTACCCTCACCCTGCACCAGAAGTTGGAACTCATTTTCCATTGCAATTCACTGCGACACTGGCAAATACTTTGCCCAAAATAACCTTAAGAATTCCTCTATCGATATCTCCCCTAGGCCTTTGCCTGCCAAGTGGTGCAATTCCACTTCATCCCACTAAAGTCTTGCCTCTCCTTTATACAGGAAAGTGGCTAAGGTAACTTTCTGCCCCTCCTCAGTCCTGATTGCTTTCAAGATCCTCTTCACTCTTGCGAGCTAGTCCTCGGCCTGCATTGGGGAACCCGCCCCTACGAACGTAGGTGGATTAAAATCCATAAACCATTTCAGTTTCTCGACAACTGCATGCTCTTCAATAAGAGCCGAAACACGCTCTTGCCTCTCTCCAAGCCATACTGGCACCACTGCGGGCCATGCCTGCCCAATAGGCTGAGCATTTAGTGCTGCGAGCACCGCCTCAGTAAGTAAACATATGGTCTCCACCGAGGGAGGAGGTGTGGGGGCCTCGGCTGGTGTCGCACTCTCTGCAGATTTTTCGGGCTCTGATCTCCCCGCACCACTCCTCGTCACCTATACGTGTACAAAACACCCTTAACGTTCATTCCATAATGGCAAGCATACATAGTATACACGCTCACGCTCAACAAACACATGTATTGCATTCCTAGTGGACATTCTTGAGTTCAAATAAGTTATCCCAACGAAACCCGATCCTCTGATACCAATTTGTAATGCCTCCTCCGTCATATGTTATATAACAAAGGGTTCGGCCAGGGCCCCACACCATATTTCACAGACAAACGGTGGAATAATGTATGAATATCAAAATTACTTTCTACTCGCATCTTAACTCAGAGCATTCTAGCAGAAGATTTTAACTTGCAAGAACTCATCACATTGAATGTCCACTAAATATATAAATAACACATTTATATATCACCAGGAATGTATACAACAATAAACTCTCTTGTCCTTAAGGCCTTACATGTTTCTCTTTGCAAGTGTGATTTCATACATGATGAGTTGTAAATATACCTATATTTTCGTATTTTATTTAAGTCAATTTTATTTATTTTTGTCTTTTTTTTTAGTTTTATTCAATAAGTTGCTTATTTTTGTAAATATTATTTCTAACTTAGCTTTATTTTTATTCCAGAAAAATTCCCGAAAAATTCCAGAAAAAGTCAAAATGTTGACCGACACGCCCGTGTCACGCCCTCGACGATCGCCGACCACAGGTTGCCAGCTCGACGATCGGCGATCATCAAACCGAGCTCGACACGCCCCCAGACACGCTCGTGTCAAAGTGTGACACGGGCGTGACTTAGCCACCTGGCCTGACGTGACGCACGCGACTTTGTGGCCGGACCGCGCCCAGATCGACCTCCCCGACACGCCCCAGTCACGCCCGTGACTGACACATGTCACGCCCGTGACCTAGGGCGTGACTGCCACGTTTTCAGCCGAAGTCAACTTTCCAGTCAAATCACTCGATCAGCTCATGTACAGTATCGACACGCCCCCCTGTTACGCCCTAGTCACGGGCGTGACCAACCCGAAAATTTGCCTATAAAAGGCCAGCTGCTGTATGAGATTTCTGTCAACTTTTTGGTCCAAATTACTTAGGGGAGGTGCTGCCCATTTGGATTCCATGCTTATGTACGGAGAATTTCTCCCCCTCCATCTCTCTTAGCTTGTATTAGGTTGTTTGTTTATTTTAGCTTTCCATGTAATAGCTTTTTATTAAATGAAATGTTAGTTTTTTCTCTTCATATGGTTTGGAATTCAATTAAGCGCCCTTCTCTTTGCAATTTTTCGTTCCCCCTTTTTTGTTCTTTTTATGTTTTATCTTTTAAAGCTTTCATAATCCCGCTTAGTTTAGGATTTTATCAGCATTTCTAGCCGTTGTAATGTTCGTTTTAATTTCATAATCCGCACTTATTTAGGTTTAGCTTTTCCTTGTTTTCCTTATTTTTCATTCTTAAGGGTTTATAAAAACACCTAAAAAAGTGTGATTTTCATTTTCCTTAACTTAGGGTTTTTAGGATTGTAAAACTTTTTCGTCTTTTTTTAGTTTTATTTTCACTTTTTAGGAGTTTTATAAAAATATAAGAATGAAAATATAGCCGTTATAATTTTTCGCTCACTTCATTTTAGCTTTTTAATTGTAAAACTTTTAGTCCCTTTATATTTTATTTCATCTTTTTATGCATTTCTACCGCATTCTAGCGGTAGAAATGCAGTTGTTTTAATCTTTCGAGAACTTTCATTTTGGTTTATTTGCAAAACATTGTCGCTCGGTTAATTTTTATTTTCACTTTTTATGCATTTCTACCACATTCTAGCGGTAGAAATGTAGTCGTTTTAATTTTTCAGCAACTTTGTTTTTCTTATTTTTGCAAGTGTGCGTGCGTGTATGAGTTAGGTTTCATTGCTTTATTTCAATTTCTGTAGAGTGCGCGTGCGTGTGTGCATTTATTTCTGCGTACTCGTTAAGAGTTAAATGGCGCTCTGCTTTCATTTCCCGCCCACTCGTTTGAGTGGGACTTGTTTTTTATTGCTTTTATTTTCTCCTACTCACTTGAGAAGGAAACTTAGGGTGCGAGTGTGTGTGTTTTCATTTATGTAGAGTGTGTGTGTGTATGTTTTTTACTTTCAAGTAGAGTGTGTGCGTGTATGAGATAAATTTACCCCCGCCCACTCATTTGAGTCGGGACTTGTAATTTTATCGCTTTCTCAATTATGTAGAGTGCGTGCGTGTAGGAGATAATTTTGACGCTTTATTTATCGCTTTCTTCAATTAAGAAGAGTGTGTGCGTGTGTGCATTTATTTCCGCCTACTCATTTGAGTAGGGCTTGCTTTATTTAATTTTCTTTATAGTTTTGAAGTGTGCGTGAGTGCCTGCATCAATTAGCCTTCAATTTATCTAATTGTCCTATTTTTTGTGTTTTCTCTTATAATTGTTCAGTGCTTAATTTAACACTCACGTTTCACCTAAAAACATAAAGCCGTCCCCATACCGATGAGTGGCTAATCTCTATTAGCCTTCGGCATCGAAGAGCATTGGGACAAATAAAATGATTTGAAATAATTAAAGAACTTTATTTTTATTTTAATTTAAGGACTTATGGTTTGCCCCGGGTTAACGATGCATAGGACCACATAATCGATTTGTGGGCTCTATTTCCGTTATCCATACGCAATGCCGAGAGGCCGCACGTATGGACCGATCCCCCCTGGGTAAAGAGAATTGTATACGCCCCCTCGAAAGAGGAGAAACGTAGTTCTGCCGGATTGGGTTCCCCACCCAATAGCGGGGTTCTTAGCGTAATGCGGGCGTTAAGGGGAATCCTTCGTCGGACTAACATTCGGTCGAATAGCCTTAGCGCCCAGGTGAGCGATATCCCTAGACCAAGGTGAGCTCATGTTCTTGGAACCTCCATGGCCAAGTGCCTTTTATTAATTTAAAAACAAAGTTCAATAATTGTTAAGAATTATTTTAGTCTTAATTCGATTCGATGCCGAGCGTTAACCCGTCATCGAACTAACTTAGTAAAATTCAGCTCTCTTTCTTTCCGTTTTAATTAAACTAAAAAAATCCCACCTTACTGATAGTAAGATAATAGTGTTCCTGGAAGAGTAGATATAATCAACGCATCCCCGAGAATAATACGACCTCGGTATTTTCCCGAATACCGAGTACTACTTGTGATAGGTGCACTTGCCTCCTCTCGTTAGAAAACTCGATCATCTAACTCGGCCCGTGGAATCTGACAATTTCGAACCAACCACAGTCGGTCTCTGTTCCGCGGCCATAAATACAATGGTACGCAGGCCGACCATACATGAAAATATAATTCTTCGCATGGCCTTCAAGGGCCTGCCAGCAGCAAGGGCTTCAGCCCGCTCAATCCAATTCAGCCTGTCAGCACCTACATATGGACATCCACCCCAAGGGTTATAAATAAAGAAACAGTCAGTATTCAGCTGACCAATTATAACGACCGTACCCCTTTTCTGGGGTAGCGGTTCGTTCCCTGCACGCATCGTAATCACAACATATATATTTATATATCACAACAAGTGCTCTCGTGCACAACATCATCACAAACGCCGGACTTCGTGCCAGACGCTCTGTGCACACATGGCACGCTTATGGTGTACCGAATCATCCTTGGTAACACCATCGATGAGAGGGTCTTAACTTGTTGGCTATGAGCATTAGTCTACTACAACACGCATGCTGGATACATCCTCGCCCATCCCACTCAGAGGTGTTAACCTCACGACAATAATTGAGCATTCTAGATCGACCAACCACAGTAGTGTAATAACCCGGGATTTGGCCCGCAGCCCCCCATTGCATTGCCACCAATTGATCTCTCACAACGCAGGTACGGGTCAGCCCTTTCCCGTTGCTCAACTCGTCAATAGTGCACATCTTGACGCGGGTCGGCTTTCCATTTCCTGTTCAGCACATAGATCACGCAGAGCCGTTTTCTTGTTCAACACATAGCTCGTGCCGAGCAAATTATTCACGCAGCACACACAACATAAGGAGCTCACACAGAGCTTCCTGGGTATGGAAGAATTCACAATTCACAGGTACTCTCACAAACTCCGTACAATACTTGTTTCATACACGGAGTCTTCTCCAGTTCGCAACATAAATATCACCAATCCAGACCAACCGTCTGGATGGGCTTCACACAGCATGCATATTCTGTACTACACATTTCCAGATCTAGATGCAGACTCAATATGGGATATAAACTATCAACCCACTGGAATCGCTTACGCTTTCTACCTCTTGGTGGAGGATTCCATGCACATACATAAAGGAGGACTTCACTTATCCAAGAAGGAGATCATTACCCTTGGCGATCGTTTTGGAGGCATGGCAAACTAGATGGATAAAAAGCACCACAACGAACTTGCCTCCACAAATCTTAACTCGGCTCTCGATTCGGAACGCTGAAGCTCCTCCGGCAGCCGGATTCCTTATGTTCCTTCCTTCCTTGCTCCCCCCTCTCTCTATCTCTTTAGAAAAAGAATGGCCAAAGATGAATGAGAGTTATCTCTCAATTCCTGGCCTTATAACAACAGGAAGATCTCTGGACCGTTGGATCCAAATTGATGGAAATGAACGGCCACGATTCGCCTTGAAAATCAATTTCATGGGATGAACACGGCCTGTGACACGCCCATGTCACAGACTGTATGCCTTAAGCGACAAAGGAACTGACTCAGCAAGAACAGGACACGGCCTTGTGACATGCCCGTGTCATAGGCCATGTGCCAGACACGGCTTTGGACACTCCCGTGTCCACCCCATGTTTAGCAACCCTCACAAATCTAGCCACAACTAGAGAAGGAAACAGCCATTGACACGCCCGTGTCACAGGCCGTGTGCCCAACCTACTGGCCACTCGAGGATCGTCGAATGCATTTTGTTGAGATCATTTCATCGAACTCACAGGAAATGGCCCTGGACACGTCCATGTTATAGGCCGTGTTCCACACTCGATACCCACATGAGACCCACTCGAGACCCACTCAAGTATATAGAGCAGGACACGGCCTTGAACACACCCGTGTCCCTGGCCTTGTTGCCCAGTCTACAATCCAATGATTTTTTGGGGTGTTACATGGAGTCAGCTATACAGACTGAGGAATGGCTGGACATCATCTACAAAATGTTGGCTTAAATACAATGCCCGGCTGATATTATTGTATCCTTAGCAGAATCATGTTTGGAGTCCCATGCAAAGAAGTGGTGGAAGTCTCTTCTGGAAACTTCTTATGATGTATTGGAGGGTGCAGAAATCTCTTGGGACAAGTTCAAGATAGCATTTTTGGAGCATTTTGTGCCACGGACTACAAGGGATGAGCTAGAGGACAGGTTCCTGCAGCTGAGGCAGGGCAGCAGGTTAGTTTTGGTGTACTACCGGGAGTTTACTCACTTAGCTCGCTTCGCTGATTCATACCAGCTTGATGATGTCGGCTATGAGAAAAGGCTCTACATGGGCCTCTAGGACTACCTGAGGCATACACTCCTTTTCATCTCTGATGGTAGCCTGGCCCCGATCCTGGAAATGGCAATAAAGTTGGAGGCAGACCAGCCCATGGTGTGAGACAGGGAGAAAGACCGGCAGACGATACAGTTTTCTGTGGCAGGAGGGAACATTAGAGAGATCAAAAAAATGGGGATCAGCCCTCCCAAAGCATAGACTTGAGTAGAGGGACCCAAAAGTATTGACTCTTCAGCCATTACAGATGCGGGAGATGCCAAGGCCAAAGGATGGGGAACCTCCCTCGCCAGTGGTCTATCACTGCCACCAGCCTGGACATATTCGGATCAATTGTCCCAGGAGACAGGCACCACTCCCAGCACCACAGGCTGCCCGACCTGCGGAGCAATTCAGGGGTCGGGGACGTGGTCGAGAACGTGGGTTCCAAGGCGACGATCGTAGGCCGGACAAAGATATGATGTTTGCTTCGGACCTTGCTCATCCCCGGAACCCGGATAGGGTTATAGAAGGTATGCTAGTAATTTCAATTCCTATCCTTCTTTTCCCTAAATAGTAGAACAAATACTACACTAGTAGTGTTAAGGAAGAAAACTTTACAACTAGCCACCTAAGATCATTTAATGAACTCAGGAATAGTATCGCTATGTGGAAAGCCTTCCCATACCTTATTCAACATGAGGGAGATGAATAATTTTGTGGCAGAGGTTTTTGTCAAGGACTTAGACCAGGTCCAACATTTGACAGGAGTCACTAGGATGGTGCATCTTCCCAATGGGATGGAGATCCTATCTACTGCAAAATACCTCCTGGAGGTGACCATCGATGGCCTAACATTCGAGGCTCTGACGATGATCTTGGAATTGCCGAACTTTGATCTCGTCTTGGGAATGACATGGATCACTTCGAACCAAGCACATATTGATTGCCCAGTAAGGAAGGTCGTGCTGAGACACAGCGATTCCTACACAACCTTCAAAGGTACTATTCTGGTATGCCGTTGTTTGCTCTCTTCTATCCAGGCCATCAAGGCCCATCTACAGGGGATGAGGTCAACTAGGTGTTGTTTGAGATGATCGAGGAGAAGGATTCTATCTCCAACATCCCAGTAGTGCAAGATTTCAATGATGTCTTTCCAGAGAAGCTGCTAGGACTGCCACCACACCGAGAGAAGGAATTTCGAATCCAACTAGTTTCAGGGGCTAAACTAGTATCTAGGGCTCCACATCGGATAGCCCTTAAGGAGTTAGTGGAATTTTGGAGTCAATTGGAGGAGTTGGTTGTAGCTGGGTTCATCAGACCAAGCTCCTCGTCGTGGGGAGCCCTCATATTATTTATAAAGAAGATAGATGGGACTCTCAGACTATGCATAGACTACAGATGGTAAAACAAGCTGATAGTATGGAACACGTACCCTTTACCGAGAATAGATGAGATTTTTGATCAGTTGGAGTGAGCTCATTGGTTCGCGAAGCTAGATTTGATGTCGGGGTATTATCAGTTCCAGATCGAGGAGGAGGACATCTCGAAGACCGCATTCAGTAGCCGGTATGGCCTTTATGAGTTTACTATGATGCTATTCAGTCTCACGAATGCACCGTCAACATTTATGAGTTCTATGAACCGAGTGTCTGAGGCCTATCTCGACATTTTCGGCATTGTATTTATAGACGACATTGTCATCTACTTAAAGATAGGGGAGGAGCATGTAAGACACTTGGAACTGACTTGGGAGAAACTCTAGAAGCTTAGCATATATGCACGGTTTAGTAAATGCAAATTTTGGATGAAGGAAGTGGCATTTCTAGGGCATATCATCAGTGGGACAGGATTAGCAGTGGACCAGAAAAACATCCAAGTTTTACGAGATTGGTCGCCATTGAAGACGACATCTGACATACAGAGTTTCCTTGGACTCGTCGGATATTACCGAAAGTTCGTAGAGGGATTTTCTTGAATTGACGTCCCTCTTACGTCTCTAACAAAGAAGGATACATCATTTGTATGTGTTGGAACCCATGTTTGGATTTGTGCTTGGTCTACTCTTAGGATGTTTTGACCCACCTGTATAGCCAGGGTCTTTGGCTAGTCTTTGTTAGGTCCTTTTTAGGTCAGGTTTGGGTAGACCAGAATTATAGTTGACTCAGAATTAGACTCAGAAGAATTCAATGGAATATCTATATCAGTTCTACTATAGTCGAACTCAGCTCGACGATCGTCGATCTCCCATCGACAATCTCAGAGTCTTCTACTCTGAACTGTGCTCGACGATCTACGAGCTCAGGTCGATGATATCTTGTTTCTCAACAGTAATCTCAGTTCTACTATAGTTGTTCTCAGGTCGACGATCTCTTAACCCAGTTCGACAATCTTTGAACTAAGTTCTACGATTTTATGCTGCTTGCAGTTATCAGTTTACAAAAATGGTTTAAAGTGTTTATTTTGCTTATGATCATTTATTTAATGGCAATTATATTCTGATAATTAATACTGATATTCTCAAGGATAATAGCCATATTTCATGAAGCATTAATTATGGTATTAACAGAATATTTTATTGGATTATCTTATGAAGACAGTTATGGAAGTGCATTTATGTTTCCAGTCATTCTCGCCGTTTTGGCTCCTAAATTCTTGCAAAAAATTAAGTATTGTCTTGGGAATTCAAATATATGCCGTTTTCTTTTCTGATTGAATATAATAAGAAACAAAGAGAGAAAGATAAAAAAAAGGTTAGTCAGTCATTGAAAATGAGAAAAACATTCTTCAACCATACTCACTCTTTCTCAAGGACTGTTGCATTGCTTTCAAAGGAAGAAGAAGAACATTTTCAACTAAACTCTCTTAAGTCTTCTTCATTCCTAAGCCTTCAGAGATCTACAGGGATCTTCAATCAAAATCAGTCTACAGATCTAGAAGGCTCTACAATAATACTTTGAAGACATACACCCAGGACCAAGTTTCCTCTTCCTGAATAAACACAACATCTCAGGGGGAGCATGGGCTTTCTACAGCAATCCACATAGTCTTCTCATTTGCTTGAGAAAGAGAAGACTTCCATAAACTTTTTCTTTTACCTCCATCTGTACTGGGTTATCTCTCCCTTCAAAAGTGAACTCTTGGTGATAGGGCACCTGATCAAAAACCTATTAGATTTTTGGCTCCAGATCAAAAGCTCAAAGGGTCTCTAGATCTACCTGAAAGAGTTCTTGTGGTGGCAGGGAACCTGATCAAAAACCTGTATTGGATTCCTACCTGGGTGGTAGAAGAGTGGATGTACCCAGATTTGGGGAACCACTATAATTTTCTTGTGTCGTCTGGTTTGCCTTGTGTTTCCTTTGTGTGTTGTGCTGTGCTGTGTTAGTTTAGTTTGTTTTATTCCCTTATTTATGAGTATCAGTATTTTAATTACACAATAAATCTATAAAAAATATTAATACTCTATTCACCCCCCCTCTAGAGTAAATTCAATCTATCCCTCACTTTCAATTGGTATCATAGGGTGTGTTTTTAAGGTTGTACAGGCTAACACCTGAACCTAAGATATTTGATAGATATATTTTGACTCTACTATTTTTTATTAAACTATGACACAGTACAAGGAATTTTCAAGCACCAGACCTCTAGTTTGCAACTTGCAAAAGTTGGGAATCTTGAAGGCAAGAATCAAGCTTTATATGATTTCTATTGATAAAGACATTTATGCTTCTATCTTAACAGGAGTACGACCACCACCAGCTGCCCCTCTAAGTACTTCCAAAAACATGACTGCAATACCTCCTCTAGACTACAATGATGCTTACAAGAAAGCAAAGGTTGTTGATGTAAAAGCCATGAACATATTGGCACAAACAATGTCTGATGATATATTCCAAAAAGTGACTGAATGTGAATCAGTTAAGGCCATCTGGGATTCCTTAAACCAGATGGTTGCAGGATCAGCAGATAAAAGGAAGGACAGGAGAGCTCATCTAATTTCCCAGTATGAGAACTTTAAAATAGAAGACACTGAGCAAGTTTCTGAGATGTACAATAGACTCAGCATCATTGTTAATGAGCTGAAAACTCTTGACAAAGACATCTCAGTAACTGAAATAAATGACAAGATTCTCATGTTCTTCCCCAGATCATGGGATTCTAGAATCTGGCCTATCAGAGAGACCAGAAGCACACATAAGATGACAACAGAATCAGTCTTAGGTAAGCTGAAATCCTATGAATAGCTCCTGAATACAAGAGAAGCTGAACAACAAAAGACTGCTACACTAACTAGGAAGGTGTAGAATATAGCCTTCAAAGCTTCTGAAGAATCAGAAACTTCTCCATCAAATGAAGAGTTGATGAGTCTCTTTGCAAAGAGATTTTTCAAAATAGGGAGAAAAGAATTCAGAAGGAAATCATCAAGAAGTGATGACAAACCAAGGTATGACAAGACCCCTTCTAAAGAGATTATCTGCTTTGGTTGCAGGAAACATGGACAAATTCTTCCAGAATGTCCAGAGAATAAGCATATGGAAAGAAGAAAGGAGAAAGACTCCAAGAAGCACAAGAAGAAGGAGAGAGGGTTTGTAGAAGAAACATGGAGTGATACAGAAGATTCATCTTCCTCCAGTTCTAGTGAAAATGAAGAAGACGCAAAGGCCAAAGAAATCTGCTTGATGGCCATAAATGCTTCAGGACATGGTTCAGAAAAAGGAGAATCTGAAGAATATTCAGATTGTGATCAGGTATTGGAAGATTTTGACTTTACTTCTGAAGATTTCAAAAATGATTTTAAATCTATGTGTAATGATCTGATTAGATCTTAGAAGGAAATCAAACTTCTCAGAGATAGACAACATAATTATGATAGCTTAGTGTTAGAAAACATTAAGTTGAAAAATGAAATAGACATGCATAGTGAACAAATCACTTTCCTGAAAGTTAAATTAAGTAAAGAAAAACAACTAGAAGAATCACTGAATGGAAGAAGCAAACAACTAGTAGAAATTACCAGCACACTTAATGCTAGGCTTAATAGAAGTAAATTAGGATTAGGTGCATTAACCAGTGAACCACCAATAATTGAGAAAAACCATCTCTCTAGACCTGTAAAGTTCATTTCAGATAAAGCTAAGAAGAACACAGAACAAATCAAAACAGTTAACAAAGTTTTAAAACAAGTCTAGATAAATAAAGAAAAATAAAAAGCTAAGTCTAAACAAAAATCGTCGAACCAAGATCTACGATCTCAGCATTATTTGTCGAACGACGATCGACGATCTCAGAACCTAGAGCTTGATCCTAAACACTCTGCAAACGGGGATCGACGATATCATTATGTATCGTCGAACAGAGATCGATGATCGTGGAACCCAAATAATAGTCACTATTATTTTGACAACCAAGATCGATGATATCAATGCTGGTCGTCGAACGCAGATCGACGATCTCAACATAAATTATCGAACCCAAATCAGTTTCATCAAAACTATAATTTCAACAAGAACTCTAATCCTAAACCTTTTTATCCTTAAACTAACTAGACAATCCCACCTAGGAGATTTCATCCCTTAGGTTATAAAAGTCAACCCGAATACTCTTATATTTCAAGTTTTAAATATGAAAATAAGCCAGGACCCAAGGTTACCTGGGTCCAAAATATATAAACTATTATTTTATAGGTGAAGACCTATCCTACCATAATGGATAAGTGGTATTTTGAAAGTGGATGCTCCAAGCACATGACAAAAAACAAGGCCAATCTAAGTAACTACAAGGCAAAGCTAGGTCCAAAGGTTATATTTAGAGACTCAAGCTTTGGTCAGACAGAAGGTTATGGAGAATTTACACTTGGAATTGTCACATTTAGAAAAGTGGCATTTGTAAGTGGCTTGAAACATAAATTGATATCCAAAAGTCAACTATGTGATGCAGGTTATGAGGTATGTTTTTGTTGGGTCTTGTTTCCACAATGACCTTAATTTGAAGAAGTCCTCCTAAAACTAAGGAGAATTGCAGTTGTATTTGATCTTGTGTTTGAGTTATGTATGCAGGGCTCTAATTGGCAAGTGTAGACCAATGTCAGTCTGTAATGGGTCACCAAACACAGGACCATGCAATGTAATCTCTCATTGTGTGATCCAAGGTGTTGGCCCATGTATAGCCTCTCTATTGGGATACACTTATCCTTCATGCACATTGGATGGATGGACAGAAGCTTTGGAGCTAAGCTTTCTCAGAGAAAATTTTCCTAAGTCCTTTATACTCGAGTATTTCCTTGTAATACACGAGTAAGGTAATTCTTACTCGAGTAACTCCTGTTCCATACTCGAGTAAGTGTTTTCTGATACTCGAGTATAACTTCTGATACTCGAGTAAGTTTTCTCTATACTCGAGTATATCTTCTGATACTCGAGTAAGTATGTTCATACTCGAGTAATTGATTTTTGATACTCGAGTAAATTCTTCCTTACTCGAGTAGGGTCTGAATACTCGTGTAGATATATCTATACTCGAGTAGTTAAGTTAGTCACTCGAGTAAGTTCTTTTCATACTCGAGTAAGTAACTTGATACTCGAGTAAATCATGTTTGATACTCGAGTAGATCCTTTTCTTCTCTTCTCTGCAAGTTCAAAGTACTGATACTCGAGTAAATACCCTGATACTCGAGTATGTGTTTTCTGATACTCGAGTAAATACCCTGATACTCGAGTACGTGTTTTCTGATACTCGAGTAATTCCCTGATACTCGAGTATATGTGTTCCTGATACTCGAGTAATCCCCTGATACTCGAGTATATTCTTCTGTTACTCGAGTATATGTTTTCTGATACTCGAGTATCTAAGTTCCCATACTCGAGTATTCCTTCTCTCACTCGAGTATAGCTGTTCTCTTCTCCAGAATTTTTCTAAGTCCATTTTCATCATAAGTATTTTGAATCTGTCAATTCTGATTGGTCCACGTGTCATCATTAATCAATATTATGACCGTTGGAACCCACCTATAAATAGGTCTTTTCAGAAATGACTTTTAAGCGTTATTACAGATATATTCTTTTTAAGAAAGAGAAATTCCGTGAACCCTAATTTCACGCCGCCGCCATTGCCGTTCACGGAAGAAGAAGAAAAGTTTGGATCGCGACCTTCGTTTTCATCGATCTTTTCTCCAGCGATCCAGAAGAAAGAGAATCACTCGATCTTGCCGAGCCTTGAAGATTCCAGATCTACTTTCTCGATCGAGGTGGTTCTAGATCTCAGATTCGTGGATCTTTCTCTAGTCGTCTTCCACATTTTCTGATCAAGCCAAAGTTCTCAAAGAAGAAGACAGTTGAAGATACAGATCTGAATAAATTCTGTTTGTATATTTCTTTATACAACCTTTTATTCTGTAGGAGTCTTGACTCCGAGTTCTGTAGGAGATTTTCTCCGAGTTCTGTAGATCCGGTTTGGATCGAGTTTGTAGGAAGGTTTTCTTCCGAGTGTAGATCCAGTGGGATCGAGATTTGTAGGAACGTTGTTCCGAGTTGTAGGATCGTTTTGATCCGAGATAGTGGAGTAGCCAAGTCTAGTGATTTACTAGATTGGTGAGGTGAGAGTGGATGTACCCAAGGTTGGGGAACCACTATAAATCCTGTGTTCTCTGTGGATTGCTTGATCTGTGCTGTGTTAATTTTTATTCCGCAAATAGACGCACATCTCACCTATTCACCCCCCTCTAGGTGATTTAGGTATACAACTAACCGTCTCTCAATTGGTATCAGAGGGAGGTTGATCGTTAAAAGGTTAACAACTTGATCTGATCCTACCCGAGTTGTCTTTAGAGAAGTAATCAAGCATGGACAGAGCCAAGGATTTTTCTAAGCTCCCAGTGTGCAGTAAGGCAAACTTTCCCATGTGGAAAGAGAGAATAAAACTTTACATGGAAGCTGTTGACCCCCGCTTATTCATGATAGTGGAGGAAGGCCCTTATATCCCTATGATTGCCTCCACTAGTGATCCTACAAAGGAGGTGCCAAAGAAGTTGATGGATCTTGATAAGAATGAGATTGCACTTGTCTCCTTAGACAAGAAAGCCAAGAACATCATCGCAAGTGCAGTCAATGATTCTATGTTGCAGAACCTCATTCACTGCCAATCTGCCAAGGAGATGTGGCGGTCTCTAATCATCTTGATGGAAGGCACAGAAGAAGTAAGGGATGACAGAAGATCCCTTCTGAATCAGAAATACGAAGCCTTCAAGCAAGGACCAAAGGAAAATATTGCTGACACATATGAAAATTTCTTCAAGATTGTCAACGGTTTAAGGAACTACGGCAGAGTGTTCACAGATGGTGAACTAAACGACAAGTTCCTAAGATCCTTGACAAAGGATTGGGACAACAAGATATGTGCCATCAGAGAGTTTGGAAGATTAGCAGAGACTGACCCTCAGAACCTCTTCGGAAAGCTTATGTCATATGAGCTTCAAATCAATAATAGAAAAGCTGAAGAAGAGTTCAACAGGCCCTCATCCCAAGATATGTCAGTTGCTCTAAGGGCAGACAGCTCAAGGAAGGCCAAAGCTGCTTCCACTCAAGGAGACTATGAAGAAGAAGAGTCCGAGCCAAGCACCTCAGGCTCAGATCTATCAGATGAAGAGTTTCATCTTCTCTCTCGACAATTCAAGAAGTTTCTTAGCAACAAGAAACAAATGAGAGAAAATGATTCCTCGTCCAGAAGATCACGTCCTGACGGTGATCGTCACAGTAGACATGACAGGTATAAATCTAAACCGAACAAACATGTTTCATCTAACGTTGTTTGTTATTCCTGCAGTAAGCCAGGGCATATAAGCACTGAGTGCCCTCTGAAGAAGAAAGAAGGAAGAGGCATAGAAAAGAATTCCCTTCAAGGGAAAAGGAAGAAAGAAAGAAGCTTCATTGCCAAAAAGCCAAACACCCTCAGTGACTCTGACTCATCTAAGTCAAGTGCGGATGAAGAAGCCTACTTCGGGCTTATGGCCTTGTCTGACCAAGAGGACAAAGACAACGGTAACTCCTCATATACCGGGAAGGTAAATTCTCACACACCTCTTTCTGCCTCAGATTCTGACTCAAATGGTCATGATGGCTATTCTTCTGGGGAGGATGATTTTGAATTGGTAAATCAGTATCAAGTCTTATTGACTGCATTTGACAAATGCCGGAAGGTAGTCAAATTGCAATCAAAAGAGATTGCATCCCTCAAAGAGGTGGAATCAAATCTGAGGGAGGAGATTGACCAAATGACCCCTCTCAGAGATGAAGTTCAATCTTTGAAGGAGGAAATCAAAGACTTTACTGAATTAGTAAATCATAAAGACTTCCTCCTGGATGAATTGGAAGCAAAGCTAGTCATTGAACGAAAGCTGGTTGAAACTCTCACCATGCCTACAACTGTGCTTCCAATCACTAATGGAGAAACCTCCTTTGAGAAAAATAGCAGTATAGGACATAAATCAGTCAAAGGTAAAGGCAAGGCTATCCCAAGCCAAACTGTTGCCTCACTGAAGTGTGGTCCTTACACTCATGGGCCAAATGAGAAGAATTCACCAAAAGCTAAAACTGGTGTAACAAAGGCCAAGGAGACAAGGAAGCCATGTACTTGTTGTAATCATGAGGCTTCCTCCTCCAAGTCAGGTGCTCTTGCTAGACCTCCTATCCATAAGGTAAGGCAAGAGAACAAGAGAAGGTACAACTGGTTTAACTGTTGGTGTTGTGGCAAGGTTGGTCACTTCGCCATAGATTGCTGGTTTAATCCCAGATATGTTTTAACTCCTCAAGTTGATAATGTGAGAAAGACCACTCACAATATTAACTCTCATAGGGGGTGGATACTAACAAGAGACCTAGGACCCAATCTTGTTTGGGTTCCTAAGGGATTCTAATCTTGTGAATGCAGGTATGTCCATGGGCTAACAAAATTCTTATCTGGCAAATGGACAAGAAGAAGTTCCAGAAAAATTCTTGGAACTAGAAGATTAAAGTACCTCTGTTGGAAAGCCTGATGGTTTAGCAGCTGAAGAAGAACTTCCTCATGCATTGGTTTAGGGGGAGCTTCTAGCTGCTCACCTTGTCCAAAAGAACCTCAAAGGTGTTTGAGCCTTCAGTAAGGATTGAGACATGATTGGTATCCCCTGCCATGTCCCCTATTCAAAGATGTCAGAAAGGGGGAGAGCACAGGGGAGAGAAAAAGGGAGAGCAAAAGGAAATGAAAGATAGAGATAGAAAGGGAAGAAAATTTGCAAATCCAAATGAAGATTTCAGAAGGAGATGAAATGCAAAACAATTCTAGTACAGAAATGGGGAGAAATGCAAGACAATTAGAGTAAAGAAATGTAAGACAATGCATCCTCTTTCATGTCATTTTGTTTTAATATCTCTAGCAATTCAACTTAGTAGATGGTGTTCTGACTTCTTCAAATAGGGGGAGATTGTTGGGTCTTGTTTCCACAATGACCTTAATTTGAAGAAGTCCTCCTAAAACTAAGGAGAATTGCAGTTGTATTTGATCTTGTGTTTGAGTTATGTATGCAGGACTCTAATTGGCAAGTGTAGACCAATGTCAGTCTGTAATGGGTCACCAAACACAGGACCATGCAATGTAATCTCTCATTGTGTGATCCAAGGTGTTGGCCCATGTATAGCCTCTCTATTGGGATACACTTATCCTTCATGCACATTGGATGGATGGACAGAAGCTTTGGAGCTAAGCTTTCTCAGAGAAAATTTTCCTAAGTCCTTTATACTCGAGTATTTCCTTGTAATACACGAGTAAGGTAATTCTTACTCGAGTAACTCCTGTTCCATACTCGAGTAAGTGTTTTCTGATACTCGAGTATAACTTCTGATACTCGAGTAAGTTTTCTCTATACTCGAGTATATCTTCTGATACTCGAGTAAGTATGTTCATACTCGAGTAATTGATTTTTGATACTCGAGTAAATTCTTCCTTACTCGAGTAGGGTCTGAATACTCGTGTAGATATATCTATACTCGAGTAGTTAAGTTAGTCACTCGAGTAAGTTCTTTTCATACTCGAGTAAGTAACTTGATACTCGAGTAAATCATGTTTGATACTCGAGTAGATCCTTTTCTTCTCTTCTCTGCAAGTTCAAAGTACTGATACTCGAGTAAATACCCTGATACTCGAGTATGTGTTTTCTGATACTCGAGTAAATACCCTGATACTCGAGTACGTGTTTTCTGATACTCGAGTAATTCCCTGATACTCGAGTATATGTGTTCCTGATACTCGAGTAATCCCCTGATACTCGAGTATATTCTTCTGTTACTCGAGTATATGTTTTCTGATACTCGAGTATCTAAGTTCCCATACTCGAGTATTCCTTCTCTCACTCGAGTATAGCTGTTCTCTTCTCCAGAATTTTTCTAAGTCCATTTTCATCATAAGTATTTTGAATCTGTCAATTCTGATTGGTCCACGTGTCATCATTAATCAATATTATGACCGTTGGAACCCACCTATAAATAGGTCTTTTCAGAAATGACTTTTAAGCGTTATTACAGATATATTCTTTTTAAGAAAGAGAAATTCCGTGAACCCTAATTTCACGCCGCCGCCATTGCCGTTCACGGAAGAAGAAGAAAAGTTTGGATCGCGACCTTCGTTTTCATCGATCTTTTCTCCAGCGATCCAGAAGAAAGAGAATCACTCGATCTTGCCGAGCCTTGAAGATTCCAGATCTACTTTCTCGATCGAGGTGGTTCTAGATCTCAGATTCGTGGATCTTTCTCTAGTCGTCTTCCACATTTTCTGATCAAGCCAAAGTTCTCAAAGAAGAAGACAGTTGAAGATCCAGATCTGAATAAATTCTGTTTGTATATTTCTTTATACAACCTTTTATTCTGTAGGAGTCTTGACTCCGAGTTCTGTAGGAGATTTTCTCTGAGTTCTGTAGATCCGGTTTGGATCGAGTTTGTAGGAAGGTTTTCTTCCGAGTGTAGATCCAGTGGGATCGAGATTTGTAGGAACGTTGTTCCGAGTTGTAGGATCGTTTTGATCCGAGATAGTGGAGTAGCCAAGTCTAGTGATTTACTAGATTGGTGAGGTGAGAGTGGATGTACCCAAGGTTGGGGAACCACTATAAATCCTGTGTTCTCTGTGGATTGCTTGATCTGTGCTGTGTTAATTTTTATTCCGCAAATAGACGCACATCTCACCTATTCACCCCCCTCTAGGTGATTTAGGTAGACAACTAACCGTCTCTCAGTTTTACTGAATAAAAATGCAATATTTCTTTAAATAACATCACTATATTATCAGTTATTAGACCAGGCAATATCTATTTTATTGATTTTAATTCTACTAGTTTAGAAATCTGTTTGTTCAAACTGGTTAGCAATAACAATACATTGTGGCATAAAAGGCTAGGACATGTAAATATTAGAAACATTGCTAGGTTATCTAGGGACAATCTTGTTAGAGGAATGCCCTCTTGCCCTTACAAGAAGGAAAGCCTTTGCAAGGCTTGTCAAGAATGCAAGCAAACTAAAAAAAGTTTTAAATCAGTTAATAAGAGTGACTCACCTAGGATTTTATATCTGCTTCATTTGGACCTTTTTGGACCAATTACTGTACAAAGCCTGCGAGGGAAGTTCTATACTTTAGTTATTGTAGATGACTTCTTTAGGTTCTCTTGGGTTTTCTTCTTGAGAAACAAGTCTGATAATTTCAAAGTTCTTACAGACTTTCTAAAATGCATAAAGATTGAGTACTCTACTCCAGTTGCATTGATA
The DNA here is from genome assembly GCA_039513925.1 of Platanthera zijinensis. Lineage (NCBI taxonomy): Eukaryota > Viridiplantae > Streptophyta > Magnoliopsida > Asparagales > Orchidaceae > Platanthera > Platanthera zijinensis. Next base: position 208,432,429 of record CM077079.1, on the reverse strand, counting down.
AGAAGTGATCATGGCACTGAGTTTGAATCTCTTCCTATGCAAGAATTCTTTGAGAAGGAAGGTATCAGGCACTGCTTCTCTACTCCCAGAACTCCTCAACAAAATGGGGTAGTTGAAAGGAAAAATAGAACACTCATTGAAACTGCAGGCACATTGCTTGCTGATACTCACCTTCCTCTATCCTATTGGGCAGAAGCTGTAAGCACAGTAAATTATGTCCTGAATAGAAGTTTGATAAACAAGCTTAAGGGCAAGACTCCCTATGAATTACTCAAAGGGAAGAAACTTAAAATAGACTACTTTAGAATTTTTGGTTATATCTATTATATACATAATAACAACAAATATTATATTAGAAAGTTTGAAGCCAAAGCTACAATGAGAATCTTTCTAGGATATTCCCAAGTTAGCAAGGCATATAGGGTTTTCAATAAATCATCCTTGAAAATTGAAGAATCTGTACATATTACATTTGATGAAGCTAATATATTTTATAAGGAGAAGGATACTTCTACCAGTAACTGTTTGTAGGTACCGACCTTATATGAGAAGTTGGATGACTTAAATCTCACCCAAAAGGTGATATCAACTCCCTCTCCACAGATTGATGAAGATAGTGAAGAAGAATCTCTAGAAGATGCTGAAATTCCTCCAACAACAAATTTAATTCCACAAGAGGAATTTGTTCATAATGCTGTTGCTGAATAAACTACACCTCCTGACTTTATTACACTTAGAGATCATCCTATATCTCAAGTGATAGGAGACATGTTAGTTGGTGTGCATACAAGGCATCAACTCAATAAAGATGTGATGCATGCCTGCTTCTTATCTCAAATTGAGCCCTCATCCATCAAAGATGTTGAGCAAGATCCACACTGGATTATTGCAATGCAAGAGGAGCTCAATTTGTTTGAGAGATGCAAAGTTTGGAATTTAGTTCCTAGACCCAAACGAAATCTAGTCATTGGAACTAAATGGCTTTTCATAAACAAACTGGATGCTCAAGGTATAGTTATCAGAAACAAAGCAAGATTCGTGGCACAAGGCTACAGGAAAGAAGAAGGTATTGACTATTATTAGACCTTTGCACCTGTTACAAGGCTTGAAGCTATCCGAATATTCTTTGCTTATGCTGCTTACAAGAAATTCAAAGTATATCAAATGGTTTTCAAAATTTCCTTTCTCAATGGGGAACTCATGGAAGAAGTATATGTGGAACAGCCACCGGGTTTTATCTCTTCAACTCACCCCTCTTATGTTTTCAATTTGCATAAGGCTCTCTATGGTTTAAAGCATGCTCAAAGAGCTTGGTATGAGACGCTAGCTAGCTTTATTTTAGAGCATAAATTTTCTAGAGACATTGTAGATAGGACTTTATTTATAATACATCATCATGATAGGATTCTGTTAGTTGAAGTATATGTTGATGATATTATATTTGGATCTACTGATTCTAAACTTTGTAAATGGTTTTCTGACCTTATGCATTCCAAGTTTGAAATGAGTTGAATGGGTGAATTCTCTCATTTCCTTGGTATTCAAGTGAAGTAAGCTCCTGATGGCATCTTTATATCTCAGTCCAAGTATGCTAAGGAATTAGTAAAAAGGTTTGGGATGGTTGATGCCTCAGCTATGAAAACACCTATGGCTTCTAATGCAGTAATTGATTCTGATGAAAAGGGTAAACCTGTTGATCAGAAAAATTATAGGGCCATTATTGGGTCCCTATTATATCTTACTACAAGTAGACCTGATATGATGTTTGCAATATGTCTTTGTGCTAGATTTCAAGTCAACCTTAAAGAATCTCATTTAATTCTCCGTAAGAGAATTTTAAGATATTTAAAGGGTTGTCCTAATCTAGGACTTTGGTATCCTACAGAGTCAAAATTTTACTTAACTGGTTACTCTGATGCTTACTATGCTGGATGCAGAGTTGATAGAAAAAGCACTTCAGGAACTTGTCAGTTCCTAGGTGATAGATTAGTGTCCTTGTTTTGCAAGAAACAATCATCTGTGTCTACATCAACTGCAGAGGCTGAATATATAACAGCTGGTAGTTGCTGTTCACAGATCTTGTGGATTCAAAATCTGCTACTGGATTATGGATATTCTCTCAAAAATACCACCATATTTTGTGACAGTACCATTGCCATATCAATTGCACAAAATCCAGTCCTTCATTCTAGGACCAAGCATATAGAAAAAAGGCATCATTTTCTTAGAGATTGTGTTTACAAAAACAAAATTAATCTCAAGTTTATCCCCACTAATTTTCAAAGAGGAGATATTTTCACCAAACCATTGGATGAGCAAAAACATCTATTCCTTTTGAATCAGCTTGGAATGATAAATGGAATAGATTAAAATTGAATTTGGTCTTTGAGAATATTTATTCAACGATCGTCCAACGGAGATCGACGATCTTCGAACTCATATTGAGCTCAATCGTCGACCTGAGTTTGACGACAACTCTGCGTGAAGACTTAAATCGTCGACCGGAGATCGACGAATTTTCTTCAGTAAATAAATCATCGACCTATGCTCTACTATCAATTTACGGTACTGAGATCAGAGACCAACAATATTATTTGTTTATAAATTAATTATTGACCTAAGATCGACTTTTTTTGTTTTATCGTCGGACAGAGATCGTCTTTCGTATTCCAAAAACCTATATATAGGTTTCTCTTCGATATTTGTCCCGTGCTTTCATATTTTTTCCCTTTACTCTTGATCTCTTCTCTCTTGAGTCTACAGAACTTCAATGGCGATTTCGACAGCGATGAAATTCGACATTGGTTTCGATGTCGATTTTGAATCGATCAGTCACTGTGGTCCAATATTTCAAGAGATGTTGCAGTTATGTGATGATCAGGGTCTGAAGAAGTTTATGTCTACAAGGAGCAAACCATCTGTTTCAAAGATCAAAGAATGGGTGTATTCTTCCTCAACTAATGACTCTTCCATGATCAGATTCATTTAAGGAGAGTAGGTGATTCTAAACCCTGCAATTCTTATCGAATTTTTCCGTTGAAAAATGGAACCAAAGTGTTAGAACAGGATAGTACTGAGTACAGCACGATGTTGATAGAGATGGGTCATGCTGAGGGAATCCCATCTAAGCTTTTGAAGAATAATTTATCTGTTGGTTTTAAGTTTCTTGCTGATATTGTGGGCAAGGTATTGCTGGGCAAGCATTCTGCTCATGATAATATCAATAGGCAACAGTTTGCCATTATGTCTGCTCTACTTAACAAGAAGTCCATAGATTGGGCTAGTTTGTTTTTTGATTTGATTAAGAGGAAAAACAACAAGAAGGAAGTTTGCCTAGGAAGGATTCAGGGAATCTTCCTGCAGAAGAAAGCTCCAGAGCTACTGGTTTCTTCAACCATAGTTATCAATGCAAGCAAGATATTGGACTCCTCTCTATTTGTGAAGTGGGAGAGGACAATTCAAAAGCCCTCCAAGGCAGGACCTTCCTCCAATATATCTGAGGGCACAAGGGCTGTAACAGCCACTTCTCACCCTAGTGAAGAAGCTCTTCCTCCCACTCCTCCATCTTCCCCAGTCATCCCTCGTGTTTACTCTCAACCTACAAATGTTGTTCAAACTCCTCCATCTTCCCCAGATATCCCTCTTTCTCCCACTCAATCACCAATTCCCCAATATCTTGTTGAACCTCAAAACCTTAACATTATATCTTTTCCCAATTTTGACCTCCTCTCACCTCTTTCATCACCTTCCCATCAAAATGATTCTCCCATCAACCTTGGTGCGTCTCCACAAAATTTTCCTCCTAACTCCCCTATTCAGGATGAACTCAAGACAGATTTCATTCCTCCTCCTACCCATCATTCTATATCAACTTAGACACTATCTGAGTTTCATCATTTTGATACCCCTTTCCTCACTCATTTCTGGAGCTCATCACTCCAGCTCTTAAATCCTTGATAAAAGAGGCCATTTTACCTCTTGCTCAATCTATCTCCACTCTATCTGATTCCCTTTCGGCTTCCACTGTCCTTCTTCATCTAGGGGCCCGGTTCTAGTTACCACTGAAACCAGGCAGGGGGTGATGTCCAATGAAGATGCGGCAGGTTCAGCCTCAGCAGATATTCAAGCTCTGTCTCCTCAGTAGGGGAGATGTCTAGTGAAGATGCAGTAGGTTCAGCCTCAGCAGATCTTCAAGCTATGTCTCCTCAGTAGGGGGAGATGTCCAATGAAGATGCATCAAGTTCATCCTCAGCAGATCTTCAAGCTCTGTCTCCTCTAGCAGTGCAAGAAGTAGAAGTTTTTTAGAAGTATTGTTCAGATATAGTTCCTTACTCAGATTTGCTTATTTCAGATGAGGAAACTGATGTGTAATTTCCTGGCATTTCGAGTGGTGATTACCTTATAAATCCTACTATTAATTTACAGATTCTTTTGCATTCATTTTCGGTGTTTAGATCAGTTTTGACTTTAGTTGAGATCAATACTTCCAAGGCCATGGTCTGTTATACTAGACCCATGAGTCCTCAAGCTGTGAAACAGCTCATGCAGATTTAGTCAAATTCAGCTTGTACAGAAATGCCATCTCCTATGGCTATTGAACCTACTTTTGTTATAGAAGATAAGGATGAGCTAAATGCTCTTTTAATTGTTGAAGAACTGATTTGTCTAGTGGCTTCAAGAAATCTGGCTTCAGCCCTGGAGACAAGATTAATAAACCTTTGTGAGTTAAGTGCTCCTTTTGCTGAACTGTTTCCATCTTCTATGGATGTTTATCCAGTCCAAAGTCCCCTTGGACCATCCTACCCCATAGATGACAGTCCCCTTCCCTCTTTGGATGATCTCATAGCTCTTGATATTCAAGAAGAAGCTAAAAAGAAAGCTGCCAAGAAGATTGATGATAAAAAGCTAAAGGAAATCAATGACTTATATGACAATCCTCCTGATACATCTGATGATGTTGAGGATGATGATTCAAAGGATTCTAATCCTAAGAAGAAGAAAATGTCAAAGAAAATAAAGGCTTCTCTCAAAGCTGCTCCCAAGACAGGCAATACTAATGATACCCCTTACTACATTTTGAAAGGGATTACACCATACCCATGCATGGAAAGCTGGATGTGGTTGTCTAAAAATGATCAAAAGGCTAGGGAGAAGAGCAGGAGATACTCTTCTCCTCCTTATAAGTTCAAGAGAGGTCCTCCTCCTCCTCCTGCTACTGGTGCCTCAGGAGTTGTTCCTCAAAGATCTGATGCATCTTCCAAGCCTACCTCTTTCACTAGAACTTATCAAAGGCATGATAGATCATCCAGATCTCATTCCAAAGAAAGCAGTTAGCAGCACATGAATCAAAGTTCAACAGAGTAAGTAAAAGAAGTTATATATCAGAATCCCTCCTTTTCTCCTCCTCAACAACAAGCTTCACCCAAAGTTAAGAAGACAGCTCACTATCAACCCAGAAGGCATGATGAATCTCATAAGCCCAAAGGAAAGTATAGTGAGGCTGCTCACCAAAATCTCTTTACTCTCAAAGTGATTAACAACACTGCATGGCAAGTTTTCAGGCTCAATCCACTCAGTTCAAACCAGTTACCATATTGCCTCCTCAAGATGATCAGCCACCTGTTGATCAGGAAGTTGATCCATACTTCAGGATGGCCGGGCTTCAAGAACTGATTGATCTTTCTCAGAAAATGAAAGTTGTGTAAGAAGGAGAAGACCCATCAAAGTTCACCACTATGTCATCTTACAAAGAAAAGGAACTGGACAAGCTATAAGTTAACAAGAAAATATTCAATCCAACTTAGTATATGGCACTGCACCCTGAAGCAGTTGTGCCAAGAACAGGTACTCAGACAACTCTATGTTGACAGGACCTGAAGATATCTAAGAAGGAAGTACCAGATCCCTGAAGAAAGATAATTTTCTCTAAACCTTCCTCTGGTCCTTCTTCTGATAATTTATAGTTTGTGCTCTGTAATGTTTTAATATTTAACTTAATTATATACAATGCATTGCAATAGTATATCTGTTGATGTTATTTCATCCTTACAGATATTTATGGTCTTTGTATTCTTATTTCTTTTCAGTTCTATTTTTGAGTGACCTCACACAAATAGGGGGATGTTGTTGGAACCCTTGTTTGGATTTGTGCTAGGTGTACTTTTAGGATGTTTTGACCCACCTGTATATCCAGGGTCTTTTGCTAGTCTTAGTTAGGTCCTTTTTAGGTAAGGTTTGGGCCGACCAGCATTATAGTGGACTCAGAATTACACTCAGAGGAATTCAGTGGAAAATCTATATAAGTTCGACTATAGTCGAACTCAGCTCGACGATCGTTGATCTCCTATCGACGATCTCAGAGTATTCTAATCTGAACTAAGCTCAACGATCTACGAGCTCAGGTCGACGATCTCTTGTTTCTCTGCAATAATCTCAGTTCTACAATAGTTGTTCTCAGGTCGACGATCTCTTAACCCAGTTCGACTATCTCTGAACTAAGTTCTACGATTTTATGCTGCTTGCAGTTATCAGTTTACAGAAATGGTTTAAAGTGTTTATTTTGCTTATGATAAATTATTTAATGGCAATTATATCCAGATAATTAATGCTGATATTCTGAAGGCTAATAGCCGTATTTCATGAAGCATTAATTATGGTATTCACAGAATATTTTATTGGCTTATCTTATGAAGACCGTTATGGAAGTGCATTTATGTTGCCAGCCATTCTAGCCGTTTGGGCTCCTAAATTCTTGCAGAAAATTAAGTATTGTCTTGGGAATTAAAATATATGCTATTTTCCTTTCTAATTGAATATAACAAGAAACAAAGAGAGAAAGATTAAAAAAAGGTTAGTCAGTCAGTGAAAAAGAGAAAAATATTCTTCAACCGTACTCACTCTTTCTCAAGGATTGTTGCATTGCTTTCAAAGGAAGAAGAAGAACATTTTCAACTAAACTCTCTCAAGTCTTCTTCATTCCTCAGCCTTCAGATATCTACAGAGATCTTCAATCAAAATCAGTCTATAGATCTAGAAGGCTCTACAACAATACTTTGAAGACCTACTCCTAGGACCAAGTTTCCTCTTCCTGAATCAACACATCATCTCAGGGGGAGCTTGGGCTTTATACAACAATCCACATAGTCTTCTCATTTGCTTGAGAAAGAGAAGACTTCAATAAAATTTTTCTTTTACCTCCATCTGTACAGGGTTATCTCTCCCTTCAAAAGTGAACTCTTGGTGATAGGGCACCTGATCAAAAACCTATTGGATTTTGGTCTCCTGATCAAAAGATCAAAGGGTCTCTAGATCTACCAAAAAGAGATCTTGTAGAGGCAGGGTGTCACAACCCGCATTTTCTCCAAATTAAAGAATTATCAGAGTATGAGAAAATGCCCGCCATGATGCCACGTCAAGCAGGGAATAACTGCTGACGCTCAGGCAAAACAATCTACTACACTTTATGAAAGAAATTTTTGAGTTTAATGATTAAAAAATCAGTTATACTTTAGAGGCCGTATCCCTCGGCTCGGTGGATCACCTAGTCCACAGTTAAAAACAATACTTAAGCGCTGCGGAAAAATATTTTATTCAGGATTTATATCCTAAGAAGTGCATAAGAGCCCTAAGAGGACCACTTATGCCATGCAAGACTCTACATTAAATTTATATTATATATAAGGAAATGATCTTGATACGTTGTTTGGAAAATAGTGATTTACTTTTATCAAACATGCTGATCATGCAATAATCTTATAATAATAATAATTGTAGTTTTAAAATAACTAGCAACCTAACATAAATCCTCCCTAGAGCAAGTAGACTATCTATAGAAAATGGTAGCAACAAAAGAAATATTTCTAGTACAAAGGTAGAAACTACCCCTGGGCGCCAACAACCAAACATGAACCCACAAGCAAATATGTATGTCTGTATGAAAAGTACAGAAAAACTACATCACTAACAAAGCAACAAGATCTCCAAAGTCCAAGAGACCACCAGCAACACCACCGCAACCTAGCCACCAAACTGGCTACTGCTCATAACCTGAGGCATTCAAAAGAAGAAGGAATACCTCAGCAAGTAAAACAAGGAAAAACTGTATGGAAGTGTAAACCAGGTAATAAATAAAAGAGGAAATCACACAGCAGAAAAAGTCACAACTGCCCAAGGCAAGACAACAAGGAATGCACTACGTGCGAGGAATCAGCACCAACCCTGCCCAGAAACTATATCCTATAGGGTCTACTAGGCTTTTTGATGTAGGCATACACGTTTGGATCGAAATATAATTACGGACGTACACGACTATCTCTCAACGAACAAAAGTCTACGCTCACACAATCATTCTACGCTGCTCCACGTTATTATGTCCAATCAATTATACGCTAGCATACGGGTAGCAAAACCACTTGGGACGAATAGAGGCTATAGGCCAATATCCGTTCCGGCTAAAAGGACCAATATTGGATCCGACTGAGCGGTGTTGTACCAAAAGAGATCTACCGAATAAAACACGATACGGAAATTTAGATCTCTTCCAACAAAAGAAAACGACGGCTCGCCAAACCCTTTTACAAAAATTAAATGAACCAAGAAAAACGCAACTACAATGAAAGCTAACCACGATGTTTCGATGATTTCAAAATTAACGCTAGAAATTCCACCACAAGACTATCTAAAGAAAGGAACACACGGGAGTGGAAGAGTTCGTTACCCAACCAGAATGGATGATTCTGGTTCACTCGGCGAGGATCGTTCTTCGACGACTCCACCGGAGTCGTGCCGGTAGGAGAGAAACTCGCCCGCCTTCGTCGCATCACGCCGGAATTGGAAATCCACAACGAGGAGGTCTTCTAGATTTGGCAACAAATATATGTAAATATGGTAGGAGAGGGCAAATATGGTAGGTGGTAGGGATTAATATGGAAGGTGGTGGTCGATTTAGGAAGGGGATGAAGAGGGGGTCGGACTTGTTGGTGTTGGGGTTGGCGGCTAGGATTTTGTGGAAGATGGAGGGGCTCGGATTGTTGTGAAGGGAGGAGGCCGGTTTTGGAGGGGGGTGGCCGGGTTTGTGAGGGGAGGAGGAGGCCGGTGTCTTGTTGGGTGGAAGGGGTCAGTTTTCTTCGTAGAGGAAGAGGAGGGCTCGGGTAGCTAGAGGAAGAGGAAGACATGGAGGAGGGAGGAGGAGGAGGGGAAGTTGGAGGCCGGCGGCCAAAGAAGGAGAGGACTAGAGGATGGCCGAAATTTGCCTTTGAGAGGGAGGAGATTTCAATCTTGAAATTCGGTTTCTTCTTTCATTCATTCAATAAAAAAATATGAAACATACTTGCCTATATATAGGCTACAACACTCAATCTCCACCATAGAAAATTAAACAACTCATGATGGCTATTTGCACCCATCATGACATAACAATTACAATAATTAAGAACATGAAATAAAAATAACAAATGATGGTTATAAACACCCATCACACATGAAATGAAAATAACATTGCGACATAAAATACCAAACATAGAAATGCATTATTAATTATTAATAATTTATTAATAATAATTATCATTAAATAATAATATATGGGTTTGTGTTTTGGACGGTTATTATGCCGACGCTCCGCATGGTCGTCCGCAAGCATGCCGTCGCCGTCCTCGAAATGTTGTGGGCCGTCGTCTCCATCAATCCTCCCCCGCTCAAAAGTACTCATCACCGATGTGTTGGTCTGAGAGTACCGGTGCAAGAGAGCATCATCCACAAAAGACACGTAGCAGCGAACAACACCACTTGGAGAAGAGAGCACTTCAACCTGGAGTATCCTGTCATGCAAAATGATGGTCCTGGGGACCCTTGAAAAAGCATTAGGCAATAAAGGAAGAAAAGTTTCAACATCAACTACCAACGTACCTCCAGTGAAGACCGAAGAAGAAAGCGATCCAAGCCCAAACTCACTACCCAAACCATGAAAGAATGAAGTGGAACCAAACGGACAGGCAGATAAATCAAGTGGTGGAGAAATATACAGCGTTAAACCAGAAACATTAAAAATAGGGGTATTATCCCAATCAGTGGAAAACCTCAAAAGAAATGCTTGTTCTCCTAATTTCATTAATGTCCGCAAAAGGTGCAGCTCACCAACTCGCCCACTTTCTATAGTGCCCGAAAGCAACCGTTCAGGGACGAGACGCACCAAAACAAAATCGCCAATTATACCGTAAGGCGCCCTTTTGTGAAAGCTAGCAAGAAATGGATAAGGATTTTGTGACGTGGGCAGCGCTTCACTAAAGTGCTTACGTAAATAATGTTCATGGCAAGCATAATTTTGCGCAAATGTAGTTAGTGCATTCAGTGGTAACGGAACGACATAAGGCGGCACCAACAGAACTAAATCTGGTGGCGCCGAGGGAATCTCATCAGGAGGCACTATAAGCGGCCCTATCCTAAACGTATAATTTGATAAATGATTTTCTTTAAAATTCATGAGGATAAAATTAGGATAAAGGAAATAGTCGACACAGACATAAAATCTAAAACATCTGAGGGTGTGACCAATGATGGACTCGTAGGTTAATAGGCCATCAAAGGGGACATGTCCAAAGGAGGAGCTAAGTCATTCTCAATATCGAAACACGGGTTTAACGTCCAAGAAAGATCACCCGGTTACAAGCCATTAAAGTCATATGAAAATTCAAATAATGGATTCTCCCTTACAGAAAATTTGTCTGACATGTCTACCAATTCATTAGATATATCATGTAATTAAGAATCAGTGGTCGGGTCATAGGTCGGAAATAATAATACGAGATCTGGGGGCACTAACGGGACCTCATCTGGGGGTACTGGCAGAATGAACTCAGGGTGCACCGTAGAACTCCTGAAATTAATCATACTACACTCTTGTCCTAAATGATCAGTACGTCGAGTCAACGGGTCAGGGGGACGAGTCGGTAAAATCAAACCAGGTGTACAATCCAAAAAGTCGTCCAATAATGCAACTTCCTTGCTTACAATTTCTTCTGACACACTATCCAAGTTATTTAATTTAGAATCAATTATGGTCTCAGACAATGGTAAAATTGAGCCCGACTGAAGCTTTAAATCAGGAACGTCAGATAAAGGTGTTTGAATCAAAGAAATATCATTCGGGCTCATAACACTAAAATCATCCAAGGATAACTCGTTCACCCACGGTAAGTCTTCCCAATCAGTCAGAACGTCCAATATATCAGGATCATCAGAACAGTCCTCAAAATATCTCTGTCTAAGAGGAACCAGCTCGAGTCCGAACAGATCATCTCCTAAGTCACTACTAAGTAAACTCTCATCATCAGGTAAAATGCCTACCGACTCAGGTGTAATCTCAGCAGGAGTAACCGTAGGCTCCAAAATGTCGTCGACGGGGAGTGGAGATGATTCCTCAATGGTGGAATCCTCATCCAGGTCACTAGGGTAACCAATATCCTCATCGTCGCTATAATCGTCAGGGATAATAGTCTCGTTCTTAGTGACGGGCACACTCGTAACCATAGCCTCAGACTCAATCATGCTAATAGGAACACTCTCACCCCGTGGGCTCATGGCATTCCTAACACTTACGTCTAACGACCTAGGGATAAAGGTCCTAAGTTTCTCTTTCCTCTCATAGGTATGTGTACTTGTGCTTGAGATAATCAGATCTTTGCGGGGAAAGTATCTAGAGTGAGGCTTATAATCATTCCTACATTCAGGAAACTGGGAATGACAGTAGGTAGGGTAATACTCATCCGTTAATTAATTTTTCATAATCTGCCAACCTATACGTGGGTCGATGGAGGGCATTCCTAATCGTCTTTCCTCATTGAGCCAGAAGATATGGTCTCGACCAAATAATTGCAGTCTCGCAATGGGAATCCTGTGGGGATCCACAATACGATATTTCTCAAAATAATGCTCCATATCATTCACCCAACATAGAAACACTCGCGGTCCACCTAGCCCATCATATGTCGGAGCAGGAATCCTAACACACCTAGAGGTGCGCGGTGTAACTTGATTAGCCTTTAGTTGGCCAATCAACCCCTTAATCTCTTCCACTGCCGGATAATGGAAAGGCTTTCTAACGTTCATGACGGAACCTAAAGATTTCATTTGGAAAACGTGAACATCGTAGCCTATTTTTTAGTTTTAATTTTCAGCGGGAAAATGAGGATAAACTACGCGGATTAAGTGCACAAATACAAAGAAATATAGTCTGATTCTATTTAATTTAAAAGATAGATTTGTTCCCACTAATTTTCAAAATAATATATAATTTTTTTTTGATATTCTTGTTGGCAAAAATATGGAGATTTTTAATTAATTTTTTTCTGATTTTTTTATTGCTGAAAATAAAATTTAGCCGGCTATTACAGACAACAAAATTATTTTTTTTTTGTTTTAATTTGGAGAAAAATTTGAAATTTGGAGTTTGAAATTTTGAATTTTGAAATTGGAAATTTGAAATTTGAAATTTGAAATTTGAATTTTAAATTTTAAAATTTGAAATTGAAATTTGAAATTTGAAATTTGAAATTTGAAATTTGAAATTTTAATTTTGAATTTTGAAATTTGAAATTTGAAATTTGAAATTTGAAATTTGAATTTTGAAATTTTGAAATTTGAAATTTGAAATTTGAAATTGAAAATTGGAAATTTGAAATTTGAAATTTCGAAATTTGAAATTTGAAATTTGAAATTTGAATTTTAAAATTTGAAATTTGAAATTGAAATTTGAAATTTGAAATTTGAAATTTGAAATTTGAAATTTGAAATTTTAATTTTGAATTTGAAAATTCGAAATTTGAAATTTGAAATTTGAAATTGGAAATTTGAAATTTGAATTTTGAATTTTAAAATTTGAGAGGGGGAGGAGATCCAATTAGGAAATTGACGAGAACCTCTCTCTGATACCAAATTGATGCAGGCCCATGGTTTAAAAGAGAGATTTTCTTGAAAACGTCCAACAGTTATATGGGGAGGAGGTGTGGTTGTTGTTCGGTTTTGTTCTTGGAGGAAGAGGGCAAGTGGAGGTTTGAATGGAGCTAGGGTGGCCGGCGGTTTGTAGGGAAGGGAAGAGGGGCTGAGAGAAATAGAGAGGGAGGGAGAGAAGAGAGGCCGGCGGCCAAGGAGAGGAGGCAAAGGAAGGGAGAAGAAAACCAAGAAAGGGGAGAGGGAGGAGAAGGCCGAATATTGCCTAGGGGGAGGAAAGAGAGGAGGTGGCCGAGAGAGATTTAAGAGAGAGAGGAGGTGGCGGCTTTGGACTTGGCCGAGCCCTAAGGGGGTGGTGGTGGTGAGGGTGAGGGAGAATATTGAGGAGGAGGAGGAGGAGAAGGGAGAAAAGAGGTAGCCGAGATTGAGAAGAAAGGGGAGGGGGTGGCCGGCGGCCAAGGTAGAGAGAGGGAGAGAGGGTTTGGCCGAAATTTGCCAAAGAGGGGGGGAGGAAAATTCTCTCAAGAATCTCTAGGTTTTTTTCAATTTTTCATTCTTTCAATACTTAATCAAACAAAACATAGCTATATATAGCCTTACACCACTCAATCTCCTTCATACATATTTAGAACAAAATAAAAACAATTCCAAAATTAAAATGCATGAAAATGGAAGCAAATATATGATTGTTATAAGTATCCATCATAATTACAAGAATAAAAATATAATAATAAGATTTCTTAAATTAAAACATTGCTTAAATAGAAATTGCTATAAATGATAAAAGATAAATAATAAAATATATAATTTTAATTTTAATTTATAATTATATATTTTATTTAAAATGGTGGTGGCAGACGTCGTGCAAAATATGAAGTGGCGTTGGCGAAGAAGCGTCATGGCGTTGACGAAGAAGCGTTGCGGCGTTGGCGAAGAGCGTCGTCATCACTACTAAGAGCCCAAAGTGCTGCAATCTACCAAGGGAGAAACTTCTAACACCCTAAGCTGTGGGAGATGGTAGTAGCAAAAACAAACAACATGGATCCGGGTTAGAGGCAAACTCAGTCCCCCCAACCACCATTTCCAAGCCAACAAGCTCAAGGGTCTACATGTGAAAGCACAAGGGACCTTCCACCCCCTTGCCCAGCCCGTACCTGGAGCAAGATTGAAGAATAAGGGTGGCCTTGGCTAAATTACACAACACCTCCCCCATGAAGAGCTTCAAACCACCACTACTAACCACGACCCACGATTCCGCCTTTAGGAAAGAAAAAAAAACATGGCCGACAAGGAAACTCAAAATAAAATCAAGGAATTCACTCGCGAACGAAAATCGAGGAAAGAGAAACAGTGTTGAAGTTACTCAACACGGCTTGGCGTATAGTGGAACCCACTCAACGCTTAACCAGACCTTGGCGTGGAGTGAGTTAGCCTCACTCAGCGCCAGAATAGCCATGGCCTTGAGTGAGAATCACTCACCCAACGCCCTCCGCAAGAACAGCTCTGGCGTTGAGTGAGCTATCCTCACTCAACGCCAAAATAGCCATGGCGTTGAGTGAGGTCCACTCCCTCAACGCCTTCAGCAAAAGAGGCAGCGGCGTTGAGTGAGCTAACCTCACTCAATGCCAAAACAGCTATGGCATTGAGTGAGGTCCACTCCCTCAACGCCTTTAGCAAAACAACAAAACACAATGGTGGCGTTGAGTGAGTCCACCTCCCTCGACGACAAAGCAGTCTTGGCGTTGAGTTAGGTCAACTCACTCTACGCCAAAGTTCACTCAAGCAGGAAAACCCTAAACCATCGCCAACAAGAGGAGGTCGGCGGGAATGTCGACTGATTCTCGCCGAATTAGCGTGAAGGAAGGATGATTCTCGCCGAATCGGCGAGAATCTATGATGATTCTTGACGATCGGCGGGAATCCAGAATGATTCTCGCCGAATCGGCGGGAATCAAGGATGATTCTCGCCGAACGGTGGGAATCACTGGTGATACACGTCGAAATCGGCGGGAATCACTGGTGATTCCCGTCGATTTTGACTTAGACGAAAATTCTAACTCAATCACCCCACCACTCAGCCGCAAGGAACAGACCAAACTATGGCTTTGAGTGTGTCCACCACACTCAATGCCAAGTCCGAGCGGCTTTTGGATTTGAGTGTGTGCACCACACTCAACACCAAAACCCGAGAGTCTACTAAGGCTGGTTCTAACCAGATCCCTACAACAACTTCCTCCCTCACTCTCTCTAACGGCCCCACCTGCAAAAGCACCCAACTAGAACTACAAATCTTGAGTCTAAATGGTGAACACAACTAGCAGGTTGAGCAAACAGCCCAAGGAGGGGGCTCATAGGAGAATCTTAGCCCTAAAATTTAGCAAGATGAAGGAGAATATGCTTGGTTTCTACCCTAGGGCTAACCGCTAAACATTCCAAAATTCAAAAGAACAACAATGGCAAGGGCAAGAATACCACTTGCCTCGATTTCCGGCGAAGCTTGGTCGGCTTTCCCTCCTCTTCGTTCTGCACTAGAAGGAGTAGCACCTAACAAGTAAACCTGCACTTTAATGGCGGAAAACCACAAGAAACCGAAAATCCAAGCCTCCTAATACTCCACGAAAATCAAATCTCTTATCTTAGAAACGTAGGTCCAAGAGAGAGCAACCCAAATCCGCTTTTGGAATTTAATTCCGTCTACAAACGCTCCCGGAATCATCATCCGAAGAGTAGCAGGTCAGCGGTTTCTCTGCTGCTATTCCGCGTATAGGAGAGGCGGGTTCGGTCTCGGGAAGAAGAAGAAAAGTGGGCCCGCCTTCTACTGATTAAGGCTTTTTAAATAACTCTAATCACGCCTATTCTTAACCGCCTCCTAAGCCGCCGGTTCACTGAAGCAAACAGATTTCCAATTTGTTTTTACTAATAGCACACCAAAAACGACTCGAAAATCGAACCACCTCGGAATTCGACAAAATTCGCACCGTAGCTAAATATCCACGCTACGAACACAACAGCGAAGTCTAAACTAACTTTCGATGAACAGAACTCAAGTTATACCCTCCCGAAGCCAAAACACAAGCATCCCCCGAGAGGCCACACCGGGTCACCCAAAACGACTCGGCTTGCTAGGGAGATCTTTCCAACAGGCTACAAAATAGGGCACCCAGTTCTAAGGATTTAAGACCACACTCCACAGATGGCGCAAGCCAATAAAATGCGTCGATATAACGCTAAACGAGAATTTAAATAATCGCATAAAAATCGGGGGCGTTACAGTCACTCCCCCTAAAAGAAAGTTTCATCCCGAAACTTTACGCACTACACTTCTACTATTGAAGGAAAGTAATAATCCAAAATTACAAGAAGAAAAACAAACCAAACTAATCAGGGAAACAGCTGAGGGTAAGCCTCCCTCATGGACGACTCTAACTCCCAAGTCGCGCTCTCCAAATCCTGATTCCTCCAAAGAACTTTCACCATCGGAATAGACTTCTTTCGCAGCACTCGTCCCTGAGTATCCAAAATACGGACCGACACTTCAACAAAAGAGAGGTTGGGCTCCAACTGGGGCACAACGTCCAAGACTTGCCCACTACTGCGCACGCACTTCCGCAATTGGCTAACATGGAAAATATTATGAACACCTGGGAAGTTTGCTGGCAAATCCAACCTGTAAGTTGACACGCCAATCCGCTCCAAAATCTTAAATGGGCCCACATACCTCGGGTCTAATTTCCGATTCTTAGCAAACCTCTTTACACCAACCATCAGGGAAACCTTAGGAAATACAAGGTCCCCTACAGAAAACTCCAAGGCAGACCTACGCCGATTGGCGTTCTTCTCGTACCTCTCCTGAGCTATACGAAGCTTCTCTCGAATAAGCTTCACTGCGACTTCCATTTCCTCAAGCACATCAGGACCCAACAAAGGCCTCTCTCCAGCCTCAGCCCAAAACAACGGAGTTTTGCAGCGCCTCCCATACAAGGCTTCGAACGGAGACATCTGCAAGCTCTCCTGATAACTATTATTGTATGCAAATTCTATAAGTCACAGCCGCTCGTCCCACGCTCCACCGTGGTCTAAAATGTAGCATCGGATCATATACTCAACTATCTGATTCACCCGCTCCGTCTGCCCATTAGTCTGTGGGTGGTACGCAGTAGAATACCTCAGATCTGTACCCAAACCGTCCTGCAGTCTCTGCCAAAAATGAGAAGTAAACCGGGAGACTCGATCAGAAATGATGCTAACCGGCACACCGTTCAGCCGAATTGATGACGACGCTCTTCGCCAATGCCGCAACGCTTCTTCGTCAACGCCATGACGCTTCTTCGCCAACGCCGATTCATATTTTGCACGACGTCTGCCGACACCATTTTAAATAAAATATATAATTATAAATTAAAATTATAATTATATATTTTATTATTTATCTTTTATCATTTATAGCAATTTCTATTTAAGCAATGTTTTAATTTAAGCAATCTTATTATTATATTTTTATTCTTGTAATTATGATGGATACTTATAACCATCATATATTTGCTTCCATTTTCATACATTTTAATTTTGGAATTGTTTTTATTTTGTTCTAAATATGTATGGAGGAGATTGAGTGGTGTAAGGCTATATATAACTATGTTTTGTTTGATTAAGTATTGAAAGAATGAAAAATTGAAAAAAACCTAGAGATTCTTGAGAGAATTTTCCTCCCCCCCCCCTCTTTGGCAAATTTCGGCCAAACCCTCTCTCCCTCTCTCTACCTTGGCCGCCGGCCACCCCCTCCCCTTTCTTCTCAATCTCGGCTACCTCTTTTCTCCCTTCTCCTCCTCCTCCTCAATATTCTCCCTCACCTTCACCACCACCACCCCCTTAGGGCTCAGCCAAGTCCAAAGCCGCCACCTCCTCTCTCTCTTAAATCTCTCTGAGCCACCTCCTCTCTTTCCTCCCCCTAAGCAATATTCGGCCTTCTCCTCCCTCTCCCCTTTCTTGGTTTTCTTCTCCCTCCCTTTGCCTCCTCTCCTTGGTCGCTGGCCTCTCTTCTCTCCCTCCCTCTCTATTTCTCTCAGCCCCTCTTCCCTTCCCTAGAAACCGCCGGCCACCCTAGCTCCATTCAAACTGCCACTTGCCCTCTTCCTCCAAGAACAAAACTGAACAACAACCACACCTCCTCCCCATATAACTGTTAGACGTTTTCAAAAAAATCTCTCTTTTAAACCATGGGCCTGCATCAATTTGGTATCAGAGGGAGGTTCATGTCAATTTTCTAATTGGCACCCTCCAACTTTTATGTCCAGACTTGCCCCAATGTTGTGGCTTTATTCTGACTGTTCCCTCCTCACGGGCCACTCATCGGAGATGAGTGATTTTAAGTGTGGGAGAATTGATGACGACGCTCTTCGCCAACGCCACGACGCTTCTTCGTCAACGCCGTGACGCTTCTTCGCCAACACCGCTTCATATTTTGCATGACGTCTGCTGGCACCATTTTAAATAAAATATATAATTATAAATTAAAATTATAATTATATATTTTATTATTTATCTTTTATCATTTATAACAATTTCTATTTAAGCAATGTTTTAATTTAAGCAATCTTATTATTATATTTTTATTCTTGTAATTATGATGGATACTTATAACCATCATATATTTGCTTCATTTTCATGCATTTTAATTTTGGAATTGTTTTTATTTTGTTCTAAATATGTATGGAGGAGATTGAGTGGTGTAAGGCTATATATAGCCATGTTTTGTTTGATTAAGTATTGAAAGAATGAAAAATTGAAAAAAACCTAGAGATTCTTGAGAGAATTTTCCTCCCCCCCCCCTCTTTGGCAAATTTTGGCCAAACCCTCTCTCCCTCTCTCTATCTTGGCCGCCGGCAACCCCTCCCCTTTCTTCTCAATCTCGGCTACCTCTTTTCTCCCTTCTCCTCCTCCTCCTCAATATTCTCCCTCACCTTCACCACCACCACCCCCTTAGGGCTCGGCCAAGTCCAAAGCCGCCACCTCCTCTCTCTCTCTCTTAAATCTCTCTCGGCCACCTCCTCTCTTTCCTCCCCCTAGGCAATATTCGGCCTTCTCCTCCCTCTCCCCTTTCTTGGTTTTCTTCTCCCTCCCTTTGCCTCCTCTCCTTGGCTGCCGACCTCTCTTCTCTCCCTCCCTCTCTATTTCTCTAAGCCCATCTTCCCTTCCCGACAAACTGCCGGCCACCCTAGCTCCATTCAAACCGCCACTTACCCTCTTCCTCCAAGAACAAAACCGAACAACAACCACACCTCCTCCCCATATAACTGCTGGACGTTTTCAAGAAAATCTCTCTTTTAAACCATGGGCTTGCATCACGGATGACTTCATTCAAGTACAACTCCGTTATCTTCTTCATCAGGTAATCAATCTTATATGGCACGAATTGAGCACACTTCGTCAGTCTATCCACTATGACCAAAATGGAATCAAATCCCCTCGGGGATCGCGGTAAATCCGTGATGAAATCCATAGATATACTTTCCCACTTCCAAGTCGGGATCTCTAATGGAGTCAACTTGCCACCAGGCCTTCCATGATCGGCCTTCACCCGTTTGTAAGTGTGGCACTCCGCAACAAATCGGGCTATATCTCCTTTCATGCCATACCACCAGGCAATTTGCTTTAAGTCACGATACATCTTTGTTGATCCTGGATGGTAGGCAACACTGGATCCATGAGCCTCTCTGCAAACCATACCCCGAATAACCCCAACCGCAGGGATGCAAAATCTGCCGCAGTACTTCAAAGTTCCCGCATCATCGATGGAATAATCTGGTAACTCTCCTCTCTCAGTCCTTGAGAATAAGTGTAGAAGATCCGGGTCGTCCTTCTAGTGCAGTCTGGTCAAAGAAATCCAAGACGGCTCTGCCACGGACAAACTACTCTACAAGCCACAACATCCCACTAATATATCCATAAGGAGGAACTCCTCCACTAAACGATCGGTGGTGAGATTAAAGATCTTTCCCGTCTTACGGCTCAGGGCGTCGGCCACCACATTGGCCTTACTTGGATGATACTGGATCTCTACGTCATAATCGGCCACATACTCTAGCCACCGACGCTGCCGCAGATTTAACTCCTTCTGCGTGAACACGTACTTAAGGCTCTTATGATCGGTGAAGATATTGCACTGAGCCCCATAAAGTAGGTGTCTCTATAGTTTCAACGCATAAATAACCATTGTGAACTCGAGGTCATGCGTAGGATAATTCTTCTCATGAGTCTTCAGTTGCCTTGACCCATAGGAAATCACCTTACCAACCTGCATTAATACGCATCCCAGACTATATGCGAAGCATCCACGTATACATCATAATCCACACCCTCAGCAGGAAGGGTAAGAACGGGAGCAGTGTACAATCTCCTCTTTAACTCCAAGAAGGCTTCTTCGCACATCTTGCTCCAAACAAAAGCCACATTCTTCTGAGTTAGCTTAGTCAAAGGTGCAGCTAGTGTAGAGAAACCCTCCACAAATCTCCTATAGTATCCTGCAAATCCTAGAAAGCTCCTGATCTCCTTGGGTGTGCCCGGCCTACTCCAATCCATCACTGATGCGATATTTTCCAGGTCAACCGAGATCCCATTCTTATTCACCACGTGGCCCAGAAACTAGACCTGAGGCAACAAATATTCGCACTTGCTTAACTTGGCGAATAACTTATGGTTCCTCAACTCCGATAGAACCAAGCGCAAATGCTGCTCATGCTCCTCAATACTGAGAGAATAGACCAACACGTCATCGATGAAGACCACCACGAACTTATCTAGGAAATCCTTGAACACCCGGTTCATCATATCCATGAACATTGATGGAGCGTTGGTCAATCCAAACGACATCACTAAGAACTCAAAATGTCCATGCCTCGATCTAAATGCAGTCCGTGGAATATCTGCCTTACGGATCCTAAGCTTATGATAGCCTGAACGAAGGTCAATCTTGGAGAAGACCGTGGTATCGCGCAACTGGTCAAATAAATCATCGATCCTCGGCAGAGGGTACCTGTTCTTAATTGTGACTTTGTTCAACTCCTTATAGTCGATGCAAAGCCGCATTGACCCATCTTTCTTATTCACAAATAGAACAGGAGCACCCCAAGGCGACGAACTCTGCCTGATAAACCCTTTCGCCAACAACTCATCTAACTGAACTCGCAACTCCTCTAGCTCTCGAGGGACCATCCAGTACGGCGCCTTAGCAATATGATGCGTACCCTGCTCCAAATCGATCACAAACTCAACATCCCGCTCGGGAGGAAGACCAGGTAGATAATCAGGAAAAACATCGGTGAAATCACGAACAACTGTAATCTCCTCTAAGCGCGGTACACTAACAGCTGTCCCAACCACAGAGACCAAACAAGCAAAACAATCCGAAAGAAAAAACTTCTGAGCACATACCGCAAAGATGACAGGAGAAACCTTGCTCAGATCTGCATACACGCTTCCGTTCTGACCGTCATCCCTAATGAAGTCCAAGCGCTTCCCTTTGCACTGAATGACTGCATCATACCTAGACAGCCAGTCCATGCCCAAAATAACATCAAAGTCCTCCAGATCAATCATCTTCAGGTCTGCCTTCGCAAGGCAGTTCCCCAACAAAACAGGGCAATCTAACATGCCCAAATCTGACAACACAGATTCACCATAGGGGAACTTGACACGAAAGGTATCCCGAACTCGATCTAAATTCAACCGATGTCGCTCTAAAGGCTCTAGCCACAAATGATTGGGTAGCGCCGGAGTCAAACAGAACCCGCGCCCAGCGGTTCTTTACCTTAAACTTCCATATAGGAACATATATAACTAAGGAACTACCACAACAATACTACAAACATTCTAGCAAGACAAGAACAAAACATTCAGGCTGGAAAGACAACTAACCTGAGATGACCTGAGTCGAAGCTTGAGCCTCCTCGAAAGAGATCACGTTCAGCTTTCCCTTTCCTTTTTCCACATGCTGAGGTGGAGGTAATGTCTGAAGAGGAACTTTATGAAGAGCATGCTGGACCTGAGGACACCTAGACTTGATGTGTCCCTTCTGCCCACACTAAAAACAGACCTTATCCTTGGACCAGCACTGGGAAGCATCATGCCCGGGTCGCTTGCAAACAGAATAGGAGACATCTATCCTAGGAGCACCCTGAATCACATGAACCTGCTCCTTCCTCTGAGCTGCTGCCCTCTTGAAACATCTCTCGACAGGGTGGCCTGACCGTCCACAGAAGCTACACACCACCTTGCTCTTCTTTCCCGGAGATGCCTCAGGTACCTGGGGTTTCTTCTCCTCCACAGACTTTCTCTTATCCTTCCTACTTTGCTATCCTCTGCTCTTCGCGGTCTCAATAGCCTCCATCTTCAGAGCAGCCTCCACTACTCCTACATAAGTCTCTGACCCATAAGCACTAGTCAACTGATGCACCTCACTCCTCAAACCACCGAGAAATCGCTTAACTCGATCGGCCTCAATGCTGACCAATCCAGGGGCAAAACGGCTAAACTTGCTGAACTCTATCTCATACTCACCCACCGTAAGTTGCCTTTGCTTTAGATGGAGGAAGTCGTTAATGAGGCGGTCACGCTTGACCGAGGGTAAGAACTTCCTCAACAGCATCTCCTTGAACACCTCCCAAGAGCATCCAGCTACCAAGCTCTCCTTCTCTCTCAGCCACCAATTCTTAGCCAAACCTTTAAGTTGATAGGCGGCTAACATCACCCTCTAATCGTCTGCAATCCCTGAGTACGTTAGCATCTCCTCCATGGAGATCAGCCAGTCGTCTATCACCATGAAATCTGCCTTTCCGTCATAAGTGGGAGGGCTCAGCCTCTGAAACTGCAAGATAAAGGCCATCTCCGCTGGCACCACCACTGGAGGTCTTAAGGGTGCAGGAGGTGGAGGAACAGAAATCCCCCCTGCAGGGCCTTGCACTCCCTGAGTCTGACCTGCCACAACTGCCACCAAAGACTGGATCTGGGCTCGCACCTCCACTAACTGCCTGGTCAAGGAATCGCTACTCTGCCGCAAGCTTTTGATTACCGCATCATTCTGAGCTCTAGATGACTCACCCTAAGACAGGGGAGTCGATCTAGTTGAAGGACGTCTCACCATCCTAAAGTCAAAGCTACACTAGTTAGATCTTAATACAACGACTAGACCCAACTACAAGTACAGACAATACATATATAGATATGAACTTAAAGCTGCTAAACTTGCTCTGAGACTTTATTTTTTTTACAAAAATTGATGTTATGCCCTAACCTAGGATGGTTAACCACCACCATACTAATTCTTGTGCCTAGATCGGGAATGCATGACTTTATATTATTTTTGACTCGAAAACTTATGTGTGTACATATGTCATCCCGCCAGTCTTTAGCTTGGCATGTTGTGCTTATGCAATGTTATGCTATGCATGTTTGTGCTATGCATTCTAAAAAGACCCTAATGCATGTTATGAGCGGCGTACGCATGAAAATGTTATGCATCCCATACTACATAACATTCGCATGCAACGAATAAAAGAAAACGTGCTAGTCGCAGCCATGTAGTGAGGTTATGCATCCCATACAACATAACCCTCAAATGTTTCCCCTATGGTGGATCCATATACGAACGCATATTATGCATCCAATACTACATAATATGCCCCATATACTTTATATTATGTTATGAGTGTAGTGTTCGTGCTTTTGCCAAGACGTGCTGATGACATATTGGTGTGTGAATGACATGATGCTGAACAACTAAAGCAATCAAAAGAAGGTTGCCCGACTAACTTGTCAAGCAACCTCCCTCTGATACCAACTGTCACAACCCGCATTTTCTCTGAATTAAAGAATTATCAGAGTATGAGAAAACGCGCATCATGATGCCACGTCAAGCAGGGGATAACTGCTGACGCTCAGGCAAAACCATCTAGTACACTTTATGAAAGAAATTTATGAGTTTAATGATTAGAAAATAAGTTATACTTTTGAGGCCGTATCCCTCGGCTCGGTGGATCACCTAGTCCACAGTTAAAAACTATACTTAAGCGCTGCGGAAAAATATTTTATTCAGGTTTGACATCCTAAGAAGTGCATAAAAGCCTTAAGAGGACCACTTGTGCCATGCAAGACTCTACATTTAATTTATATTATATATAAGGAAACGATCTTTATACGTTGTTTGGAAAATAGTGATTTACCTTTATAAAACATGCTGATCATGCAATAATCTTATAATAATAATAATTGTAGTTTTAAAATAACTAGCAACCTAGCATAAATCCTCCCCAGAGCAAGTAGACTATCACCAGAAAATGGTAGCAGCAAAAGTAATATATCTAGTACAAAGGTAAAAACTACTAGTGGGCGCCAACAACCTGACACAAACCCACAGGCAAATATGTATGTCTGTAAGAAAAGTACAGAAAAACTACCTCACTTACAAAGCAACAAGATCTCAAAAGTCCAAGAGACCACCAGCAACACCACCGCAACCTAGCCACCAAACTGGCTACTGCTCAGAACCTGAGGCATTCAAAAGAAGAAGGAATTCCTCAGCAAGCAAAACAAGGAAAAACTGCATGGAAGTGTCAACCAGGGAATAAATAAAAGAGGAAAACACACAGCAGAAAAAGTCACAACTGCCCAAGGCAAGACAACAAGGAATGCACTACGTGCGAGGAATCAGCACCAACCCTGCCCAGAAACTACATCCTGTAGGGTACACTATGCTACTAAGAGCCCAAAGTGCTGCAATCTACCAAGGGAGAAACTTCTAACACCCTAAGCTGTGGGAGATGGTAGTAGCAAAAACAAAAAACATGGATCCGGGTTGGAGGCCAACTCAGTCCCCCCAACCACCATTTCCAAGCCAACAAGCTCAAGGGTCTACATGTGAAAGCACAAGGGACCTTCCACCCCCTTGCCCAGCCCGTACTTGGAGCAAGATAGAAGAATAATGGTGGCCTTGGCTAAATTACACAACACCTCCCCCATGAAGAGCTTCAAACCACCACTACTAACCACGACCCACGATTCGGCCTTTAGGAAAGAAAAAAAAATGGCCGACAAGGAAACTCAAAATAAAATAAAGGAATTCACTCGGGAACGAAAATCGAGGAAAGAGAAACAGTGTTGAAGTTACTCAACACGGCTTGGCGTTGAGTGGAACCCACTCAACGCCTAACCAGACCTTGGCGTGGAGTGAGTTAGCCTTACTCAGAGCCAGAACAACCATGGCGCTGAGTGAGAATCACTCACCCAACGCCCTCCGCAAGAACAGCTCTAGCATTGAGTGAACTATCCTCACTCAACGCCAAAACAGCCATGGCGTTGAGTGAGGTCCACTCCCTCAACGCCTTTAGCAAAAGAGGCAGCGGCGTTGAGTGAGCTAACCTCACTCAACGCCAAAATAGCAATGGCGTTGAGTGAGGTTAACTCCCTCAATGCCTTTAGCAAAACCACAAAACCCAACGGTGGGGTTGAGTGAGTCCACCTCCCTTGATGCCAAAGCAGCTTTGGCGTTGAGTGAGGTCAACTCACTCTACGCCAATGTTCACTCCCGCAGGAAAACCCTAAACCATCGCCAACAAGAGGAGGTCGGCAGGAATGCCGACTGATTCTCGCCGAATCGGCGGGAATGCAGGATGATTCTCGCCGAATCGGCGGGAATCCAGGATGATTCTTGCCGATCAGCGGGAATCAAGAATGATTCTCGCCGAATCGGCGGGAATCAAGGATGATTCTCGCCGAACGGTGAGAATCACTAGGGATACACGTCGAAATTGCCGGGAATCACTTGGTGATTCCCGTCGATTTTGACTTAGACGAAAATTCTCACTCAATCACCCCACCACTCAGCCGTAAGGAACAGACCAAACTATGGCTTTGAGTGTGTCCACCACACTCAACGCCAAGTCCGGGAAGCTTTTGTCTTTGAGTGTGTGCACTACACTCAACACCAAAACCTGAGAGTCTACTAAGGCTTATTCTAACCAGAGCCCTACCATAACTTCCTTCCTCACTCTCTCTCTCGGCCCCACCCGCAAAAGCACCCAACTAAAACTACAAATCTGGAGTCTAAATGGTGAACACAACTAGCAGGTTGAGCAAACAGCACAAGGAGGGGGCTCATAGGAGAATCTAAGCCCTAAAATTTCGCAAGATAAAGGAGAATATGCTTGGTTTCTACCCTAGGGCTAACCGGGAAACATTCAAAAATTCAAAAGAACAACAATGGAAAGGGCAAGAATACCACTTGCCTCGATTTCTGGCGAAGCTTGTTCGGCTTTCCCTCCTCTTCATTCTGCACTAGAAGGAGCAGCACCTAACAAGCAAACCCGCACTTTAATGGCGGAAAACCACAAGAAACCGAAAATCCAAGCCTCCTAATACTCCACAAAAATCAAATCTCTTACCGTAGAAACGTTGGTCCAAGAGAGAGCAACCCAAATCCACTTTTGGAATTGAATTCTGTCCACAAACGCTCCCGGAATCGCCGTCCGAAGAGTAGCAGGTCGGCAGTTTCTCCGCTGCTTTTCCGCGTACAGGAGAGGCGGGTTCGGTCTCGGGAAGAAGAAGAAAAGTGGGCCCGCCATCTACTGATTAAGGCTTTTTAAATAACTCTAATCATGCCTAATCTTAACCACCTCCTAAGCCGCCGGTTCACTTAAGCAAACAGATTTCCAATTTGTTTTTACTAATAACACACCCAAAACGACTCGAAAACCGAACCACCTCAGAATTCGACGAAATTCGCACCGTAGCTAAATATCCATGCTACGAACACAACGGTGTAGTCGAAACAAACTTTTGACGAACAGAACTTGAGTTATACCCTCCCGAAGCCAAAACACAAGCATCCCCCGAGAGGCCACACCGGGTCACCCAAAACGACTCGGCTTGCTAGGGAGATCTTGCCAACAGGCTACAAAGTAGGGCACCCAGTTCTAAGGAGTTAAGAACACACTCCACAGATGGCGCAAGCCAAGAAATTACGCCGACGTAATGCCAAACATGAATTAAAATAATCGCAGAAAAATAGGGGGCGTTACACAGGGCACCTGATCAAAAACCTGTAGTGGATTCCTATCTGGGTGGTAGAAGAGTGGATGTACCCAGATTTGGGGAACCACTTAAAATTTTCTTGTGTCGTCTTGTTTGCCTTATGTTTCCTTTGTGTGCTGTGCTGTGCTGTGTTAGTTTTGTTTGTTTTATTCCATTATTTATAAGTATCAGTATTTTAATTCCGCAATAAATCTAAATAAATTTTTAATACTCTATTTACCCCCCCCCCCCCCTCTAGAGTAAATTCTATCTATCCCTCAATTTCAGTATGGACACCGCAGTGCGAGTCTGCCTTCCAGGAACTGAAGAGTCAACTTACCTCAGCCCCTATCCTTGCCCTCCCGTCTGGGAAGGAAGGATTCTAGGTCTACACTGATGCATCCTACCAGGGAATGGGTGTCGTCCTGATGCAGCACAGACACGTGATAGCCTATGCTTCCCTCTAGCTGAAGAAGCACGAGAAAAATTACCCGGTACATGATCTGGAGATGGGGGCAGTAATTTTTGGATTGAAGATCTGGCGGCATTATCTTTATAGAGTACATTGTGATATATTATTCGATCATAAAAACCTTAAGTACGTGAACACACAGAAGGAGTTGAACATGCACTAGAGATGTTGGGTGGAGTTCCTCTGTAATTATCAGCACACGATGCACTACCACCTAGGAAAGGCGAACATGGTAGCAGATTCTCTTAGCATGAGAGCTACCACAGTAGGAGCCGAACCCCAGATGATGGCCATAGAGCTGGTTCAGATGTTGGAGGATATGAAGATCTCCTTGGTGTCCAAGGCAAATCCAAAACTCTATAAGAAGAATTTAGTAGCGATGGGAACTACCAGTGACTTTCGGGACCGCATCAGGGACGGGCAGAGGTAGGATGCAAAACTAGAGCAAATATTCAGAGCATTTGTGGCAAGCATGGCGGGGGAGTAAATGTTGAAAGATGGCCTACTGTGTTTTACAGGAAGAGTATATATACCAGCGCAAGGACAGTTAAGGCAAGATATTTTGATTGAGGCACACACAAGTAAGTAATAAATGTACCCTTGGATCACAAAGATGCTGACTGATCTGAAAAGAACCATATACTGGCCCAACATGAAGAAAGAGATCATCTACTTTGTGACGCACTGCGAGACTTCTCAACTTATGAAGGCTGAATGTAAAAGCCCGACGGGATTGCTGGAGCCACTACTAGTTCCAGAGTGGAAGTTTGAGGACATAGCGATGGACTTTATACATGGACTCCCTCGTTCCCATGCAGGAAATGATTCGATTTGGGTTATCGTTGACAGACTGACGAAGGTGCAGGACTCTGCTAACTTTGATTTAGGTTGAGGATTCAAATGCACTTGGCTCGTAGTTTGTGGAAGGCACAAATGCTCAGGTACGTTTAATTCAGGACTGGATGCTGGAGGCCCAGAGTAGATAGGCCAAATATTACGATACATGACATCGTAAGGTGGAATTTTAGATCGGTGATAGAATATTTTTGAAGATACGCATGATGCATGGATTCTCGCCAGTTTGCGGGCAAAAGAAGATCAGTCCAAGATATATGGGGCCTACGAGATTCTTGAAAGGATCGGCCCCTTGGCCTATAGACTGGAGCTACCACTCGAGTTGGCAGGATTACATGACGTCTTCCACATCTCCTCTCTTAGGATGGATCTCCTGCAGCCGAAGTAGAAAATTTGTACTATGTTTGTCCCAGTCGCATCCGATCGATCAGTTTGCTTGAAGCCAATCAGGATAGACGATTTAGAGGTACGAGTCTTGCAACGGAAAAAGGTCCTGCTGGTCAAGGTCCTATTGTCGAATCAAAGATAGGAGGAACAAACCTGGGAGCCTCTGGACATTATGCAGCAAAAGTATTCGGAACTCTTCGTGTCAGGTATAACCTTAACCACCCAAGAATTTCATATTCTATTATTTTCAGTGCAAACCCCTTAGGCATAATCTTAATTTTGGGGATGAAATTTTATTTTTATGTATTCAGATTTGTAACATTCGACAAGCAACCAGACCCCTAGGCAGACTTTTTGTCATGACTAGGTCATGAAAAAGCTTTAAGAAGACAAGGAGGACCATGGGTGCCTAAGAAAAATAGGTGAAAGCACCATTGTCTGCAAATAGTAGTTCCTAGAAACCTAATCTAGGGTTTGGTCAATGACTCCCAACATGACCACTTGACACCAACATGTCATTTTCAACCCCATAGGGACCCTCTAAAATCCAAAAAAACCCATTAGGGGTAAACCAAGGTGTGGAATTGACCAGATTCAACCCTTACCCTAGTTTTGTCAAATTGCCCTATTTTGACCTAAGTGGATGACACCAAGTCACTAATGGACTTAGGTGGTGGTGGAAAGGGACTCAAGACACCTACTTGACTAGTAAACCGAGTCATTGGACCAAGTCAAACTCTTAAGTCAACCTTGGTAAAACTAAACCCAAACTTTTGAAGGAAGCAAAAACCAACTCAATCCAAATGGGCTAGGCCCAATTAGGATGGCCCACTAGCTAGAGCAAGTAAAAACAAGCTAGAATACTACACAATTGGTTGATGTGATGTCTAGGAGAGAGAAGGTGGAGTTTTCATTTAAGGGAGGAGAGAGAAAGAGGGAAGAATAATGGAGAATGCAAAGAGGCTTCCCTATTCTTCCCCCCTAAGCCTCCATTCATCTCCCTGACCTTTAGGAGGAGATTGTCATCAAATCCAGCCATGCCAGCATATGTAAATGCACCAATCCACCATGGCCGAACACCCCCCCCCCCTTCATGGCCATAAATGGCCATTCAGTGTAGCCTCTCCCACTCCCCAAAATAACCCTCCATCAGCTTTAAAAGCTTCCAAGAAATCAAAACGAATGTTTATATCACTAGTTTAGGTGGAGATTTGAGAATTCAGCAAGGAGGAGAATTGAGATCGTCAGCCATGGCCCACCCCAACCTCACACGCTGCCAAGCTCGCCTGCAGGTTTAGTCCTTCTCCTTCTATTCTATGCTAGATCTTTTGACCATTAGGTGGAGAAATCGGCTCAATTAAGCCTGATTGGTGAGGAGAAAATCTAAAATTTTCCATGAAAAACTAACCACTTGGGTTCGCCAGAAAAGGCCACTCCGGCGGCTGTGTGGCCGCCAGGCGATAGCCACCACCTCAACAGAGGTGGTGGTGGTTGTGGTCGGCAAGGGAGGCGGTTGGGTGGCCAGGAAATAGAGATGAAATGGCTCCAGGTAGTCTCGTCCTGGCCCTTGGATCATCGGGAATGATGAGAAGGCGTTGTCGGATCTGGCATGATTTGATAGGCGCAGGCCAAATTATTTAATGTATATGTTTTATTTCATTTGTCACATTTTAACAGTCACATTTTTTAATTTATTAAAAATTGTTAGAGGCATTTTCTATAAAAATGTCCAACATAAAAAACCTAGCCCTTGGTCTCTAGTTTAATACAAAATTTCAATCAACTGTTTAGACCACTAGATCTTCCTGAGAACACCTTTTGGTGCAGGGTGTCCAAAGGCTAACGAGAAATTAAAATGAGTGCTTCTAGTGGCCCACACATTGAAATGGTATGAAATTTGGACCATAGGCTGGTCCAATTATGACCCTAAAAATAGACAAAAATCGGATTTTTTGGAGATGATTTTTCTTATAGTTTTGGAAAAAATTTAATAATTCATATATGGGAAAAAATAGGGTTTATGGGCCTCAAAATTTCCCCAAACTCTGGTTGATGACCAAGGGTATGTTATAAGGCCAAGAAAAAAATATCAACCCATTTGGAGTTGAATTGATGAGGTATCTTGGTGAGTAAAGTTTGTCATTTTAAGGTAATAAGCCTAGTTTTTTTAAAAAAGTGCACTGAGAGTGGTTGAGTGGTCATCCCCTCAACTAAACAAGGTGAAACTTTGGCCAATACATTGTTATCACTTGTAAAACCCTAGCAATAAATTTAGAAGTATTTAGGGATGAAATACCTTGGAACCCTAGTTCAAACCTTAGAGTTGCCTTGTAACGCCCCCGATTTTTCTGTGTTTTGTTTGATCATTGTTTGGCATTACGATGATGCGTTGTCGGCTGCTGCTGTTGTTAGAGTTTGGTCTTAGCTCTTTAGGTTCCTTGAGTGGCCTATTTGTAGCCTGTTTGCAAGATTCTCCAGCTAGCCGGAGTGTGTTTTGGTGACTCGGCTGAGCCTCTCAGGGAATGCTTTTGCTTTGGCTTCGGGAGATGTTTGCACGAGTTTTGATCGTCGGATGTTGTTTTCGAATTTGCCGTTGTTTTCGTAGCATGGGTGTTTAGCTAAGATGCGAGTTTCGTCGAATTCCGAGATCTTTTGTTTTAGCGTCGTTTCGACGTTTGCTTGTTAGCTAGTTGTAGTTGCTTTTGTTGTGCATGACCTTGAGTGGCCGAGCTTGGTAGGGCTGGTGCCCTATTTTTAGACTAAGTTGCTTAGCTAATTATTTATATATATATATATATATATATATATATATATATATATATATATATATATATATGTGTGTGTTTGGGTGTAGACTTGGGTGCGGATAGCAAAGATTATATAAGTAGTTATGCTGATATATATATATATATATATATATATATATATATATATGATATATATATAAGTATATATATATATCTATGCTGAAATATAAGTTTATCAATTATATAAGTATATATGTTTATATTTATATATGTGAGTAGACTTGGCTGGTTATGTTATTATAAGATAAGATATTTCAGCAGCTGTTTAGTGGCTGACCAATCAGGGATTGTATATAATATTCTATGAGCTTAGTGGCTGGATATATTATAAAATAGCTTAGCTGGTTTCATTTCTTTTCCCCATTTCTCGAGCTAGAGCTTAGCTTCCAGCGGAAGGAATTGGGAGGCGGAGGCGCTGGAGCTCCGGCCGACGGTTGCTAGACTCTGAGAGCAGTATTCTCTCAGGAAAGAGCAGATTCGGCTTGCTTCCGTCCCAATCTTCCTTCCTAGGTAAGTTATTCTGGTTCTAGAGTTGTCGTGAGAGAGCTGGGATGTTCGGGTTCTCTTATCCTTCTTCCCTAAAGCTTCAGAATTTTCTCTTAGGTGGCTTATGTTGCCGTCAGAGCCAAGGTTTGAAGTTTTCTGCGGTTTCCTGGAGGTAGAGGCAAGTGGAGCCCTTTGCCCTTGCCAAGCTTGTTCCTTTTTCTTTGTGTGTTGTTTTATTTTTTCCCTAGGTATAGCTGTAGCTTAGCTCTTCTTCTCCTAGAGCCAGGACTGCTTCAGGCTTTGATTTTTTTTTAAAACTTGTCCATGTTTAAGTTCTTTTCTACTTGTTGCTGTTGGTTATCCAAATAAATAGCTAGAGGTCGAGTTAAGTCCAGGTTAGTAGCTGAAGGTCGGGTTTGTAGTTTAAGTCAAATAGTTGTTATACAGGTATCAGGGTTAGGAGGTATTTCTTTTTTTAGGCCAAATAGAGCTCTCTGGTTAGTAGGCATTGAGTGGGATGGGGTAGGGTTAGCTCCAGGGTTTTTGATTATTAGTCTAAGTCAAAAGCGTTGAGTGAGTGTACCTCACTCAACGCCTAGACTGTTAGGCTTCTGGCGTTGAGTGTGGTGCCCTCACTCAATGCCATGGTCGTTTTTACAGCTAAGTGTTTTGGCGTTGAGTGAGTCGACCTCACTCAATGCCGTGGTTGTTTGGCGTTTAGTGTGGTGGACTCACTCAATGCCGCAGCTTTTCCCAGCGCCTAAGTCATTTGGCGTTGAGTGAGTCGGCCTCACTCAATATCATGGTTATTTTGGCGTTGAGTGTGGTGGACTCACTAAACGCCAAAGCCTATTTTTGCTCTAAGTCAAAAGCATTGAGTGAGTGGACCTCACTCAACGCCTTGGCTGTTAGGTTTGGCGTGGAGTGTGGTGAACTCACTCAACGCTGAGGCAAGTTTCTGCGACTAAGTAGAAAATAATTGACAGCCTTGAGTGTGTTGAGCTCACTCAACACCGTCAACCAGCGGAGGTTTTGCGGCTAAGAAGTTTGGCGTTGAGTGATTGGAGCTCACTCAACGTTGCGTCGAGTGGACTCGACGCCTTCCCTTGCTAGCGTTCAGTGCTGTGTGAAGTGAAGCTCACTCAACGCCGTATCAGGTTTGGCATTGAGTGAGTGTAGCTCACTCAACGCAGCGTCGTGTGAACTCGAAGCTTTTTCCTTGTGTTTGGTTTGTTTCCTTAGGATTGTTAGTATGGCTTTTTCTCTTAGGAGGGGGGGGGGGGTGTTTTATGTTCGGCCAGTTTTTGAATGCCGACTCATGGATTATGGCAAGTGGTGTGGTTTTATGGGCTCTATAAGGGGTGAATTGTGTGTGCTGAGCTGTGGACACGACCACCTAGGCCATGTTGGGCTGGTATGGTTGGGTGTGTAGACCCTGTAGCTGCCACCGGTTGTTTTCACCCTGGAGTGTTTTTTTAGGCCTGGTTGTTGGTGAGGGCTGTGCCGCCCACTCCGACCCAAGGTTTTCACCACGGCCAATAATTCACAAAGATTAGGACTGTTAGTTCCTTTCCTTTCTCATGGCTATTTCTTTTGGCATATGTTTTCCTTGGTGCTGCTATGGGTTTTTTTAGGAGAGCTTATTGATATGTATGTTCATACTTGGTGTACTTTTACTGCTCTTTGGACAGTGTTTCTTCTTACTGTCATGCCTTTTCTTCTATTGATAGTATTTTGTTGCAGGGTTGGTAAACCCCTTCTATTATTACTTATCAATCTAACGCTCCACTCCCTTTGATTTTTTTTTACTTGCTGAGGTGTTCTTTCTTTGAATGCCTCAGGTTCATGTTGTAGCCAGTTAGGTGGTTAGTGCTCTTATGGAGTTTGCTGATAGCCTCCTGGGTAGCTGAGGTTGCCAATCTTCATCCTTGTGAGGTAGTTATCTTCCTTTCGGTATAGACATGCATACTCACTAGTGGGTTCATGTCAGGTTGTTGACGCAACTAGTGGATTACTTATGATGCTGGGTATGAACTAAAACTGCTACTTTTGCTAATTTGAGGTTGTTCACTTGCTTTCTGGGAAGGATTTATGCTAGATTGCATGTTATGTATTATAAAACCCTAAAGAATTACTATATGTATCTCATGCACGTCATGTTTCTAAAACTAAGACACTATTTTTCCTAATAGCGTAAAGACTATATTTTTATATATACTGTACTAACTTCTAGAGTCGTGCATACCATGAGTCATTCCTCGGGGACACTTATGCTCATTCAGGGTGTCTAAGCAACTTAATCAAAGTATTTTCCGCTTCATATAAATATATATTTTTGACTAGCTGATCCATTGTGCCGAGGGATACGACCATTAAGATATAACTTGTTTTCTTTCAAATTAAACTATGAATTTTCCTTAAAATCTAAAGTTTGGAGTTTTGCCTGAGCGTGTGCAGTTATCCCCTGCACGGCATGGCATCACGACGCATATTTTATCTTACTCTGATTTGATTTAATCGTTGAAAAAATGCGGGTTGTGACAATTTGTATCAGAGGGAGGTTGCTTGACAAGTGGTCGGGCAACCTTTCCCTTGTTAGCATTATTGGTTTAGCGTCATACCATACACACACCGATATGTCATTGACACGTCTTGGCTAAAGCATGAACCCTACACTCATAAGCATGAAGAAATATACAGGGCATATTATATAGTATGGGATGCATAATATGTGTTTGTATATGGATCCACCATAAGAGGCAACATGTGAGGGTTATGTAGTATGTGATGACTAACCTCACCACATGGATGCGACTAGCAAGTTTTCTTTTTTTCGTTGCATGGAAATGTTATGTAGTATGGGATGCATAACATTTTCATGTGTACGCCTCCCATGGCATGCATTAAGGCTTTTTTTAGAATGCATAGCACAACATGCATAGCATAGCATATCATCAGCACAACGTGCCAAGCTAAAGATTTACATGATGACATATGTACACACAAGATTTTGAGTCAAAAAGAATACAAATTCATGCATTCATGGTCTAAGCACATGATTTAGTATGATGGTGGTGAACCATCTTCAGTTTATGATAACATCATCATTGTGAAAACAAATCCTAGAGCAAGTTTAGCAGTTAAAGTTCATATTTTAGTATGATTGTCTGTACCGGATAGTTTTGTTATAACAGTTGGGGTAGGTTCTAAGTCTTGCTGATACGGTTATAGGATGGTGAGGCGTCCCTCGATGAGATCGACTCCCCAATATGAGGGTGATTCTTCTGGAGCGCAAAGCGAGGCGTTGATTGAAAGTCTGTGGTAGAGTAATGAAGCCTTATCTAGGCAAGTAGTGGATATGCAGACTCAGATCAATTCTCTAATAGCAGTTTGGTGTCTACTAATCGTGAAGAAAATAAAAGCATCCGAACTAGCAATCCATCTAGGCAAGTATACCTATCGAATTGTAGCTAGGGGACACAAGTGTCGTATTGAAATCCGGGTACTGCTGAATACACTTACTCACACGAAGACTATTATTTTATCGAAGGAAAATCTTGAGGGCTAAAAAGGAAATTGCAATTAAGAAAGGAAATATAGTTAATCGCTAGAAAGAGAACCACTGCATTAAGTTAAAGAACTATTAGAAGCGATTACGATAAAGTGTTAAAGAACTACGACAAAGGGATGGAAATGTACTCGATCAAGAATCACCTCGGCCAGAGTAATAAAGAAATGCGATAAAAGCCTAAACTTAATAGGGAAGAGTTTCTTGACCGTGGAGGTTCCTAAAGCTTAAACACGCTTCTCTCGAAGTCGTGTCCGACTGAGTTTAGGAAGGTCCGACCGACTTTCGTCTGAATCAGAGGCCTAAAGCTCGCTTTACGCGGTGAACCCCACTATTAGATTTTACTCCAATCCGGGGGATTTGAATGTCTGCCTCTCTCGAGGGGTGCATACCAATCCCTTTCCTCTTGAGTGCTCACTTCAAACTATCGGCCTTTCGGCTAGCCAAGCATGAAAGCTAAGGCGGAGAGTATACATCGATGATATATCTCCAACCCAAAAGAATTCAAGAGCAATTCAAGGTTAAACCCCTAAAAAGGAAAGGTAAAATTAAAGCATCATAACTTAATCACTCAAACCTCAGATCATCAAGATCGAGTACAAGGAGGATTTAGTTATTCATGGTATAGAAAATGAAGATCATATTAATAGTATGGAAATTAACACCGAGTAGAAGGGAAAGAGAATAGCGAACTATTTTATTTCGTAATGTGGAGGAATCACAAGTAGGGCACATAGATACTATAAGAACACATTCTACGATGACTATAAATGTTATAAAAAGGAAGTACAGAAATGCGAAAAAGGCTTGCATGAAAAGAAACTCAATTACTTGAAGTAAAAAAGGAAGAGACAAGCTTAAGACATAAAAACTAAAATAGCAGCACTTCTTCTTCTCTAATCTCTCTCAAACCCCCCTTTCAAACACTAGAAGATGATCCTTATTTATAGAGTTTTTTTCGGGCTGGGTCACGCCCTATGACACGCCCATGGAGGGCGTGACCATAGGGCGTGTCTGATTCGGTGCGACATCTGGAGCGTTGGCATTTAATTCTGGCGCAGTTTCTCCGCTGCTTTTCCGCGTACAGGAGAGGCGGGTTCGGTCTCGGGAAGAAGAAGAAAAGTGGGCCCGCCATCTACTGATTAAGGCTTTTTAAATAACTCTAATCATGCCTAATCTTAACCACCTCCTAAGCCGCCGGTTCACTTAAGCAAACAGATTTCCAATTTGTTTTTACTAATAACACACCCAAAACGACTCGAAAACCGAACCACCTCAGAATTCAACGAAATTCGCACCGTAGCTAAATATCCATGCTACAAACACAACAGCGAAGTCGAAACAAACTTTTGACGAACAGAACTTGAGTTATACCCTCCCGAAGCCAACACACAAGCATCCCCCGAGAGGCCACACCGGGTCACCCAAAACGACTCGGCTTGCTAGGGAGATCTTGCCAACAGGCTACAATGTAGGGCACCCAGTTCTAAGGAGTTAAGACCACACTCCACAGATGGCGCAAGCCAAGAAATTGCGTCAACGTAACGCCAAACATGAATTAAAATAATCGCAGAAAAATAGGGGGCGTTACACAGGGCACCTGATCAAAAACCTGTAGTGGATTCCTATCTGGGTGGTAGAAGAGTGGATGTACCCAGATTTGGGGAACCACTTAAAATTTTCTTGTGTCGTCTTGTTTGCCTTGTGTTTCCTTTATGTGCTGTGCTGTGCTGTGTTAGTTTTGTTTGTTTTATTCCATTATTTATAAGTATCTGTATTTTAATTCCGCAATAAATCTAAATAAATTTTTAATACTCTATTTACCCCCCCCCCCCCCTCTAGAGTAAATTCTATCTATCCCTCAATTTCAGTATGGACACCGCAGTGCGAGTCTGCCTTCCAGGAACTGAAGAGTCAACTTACCTCAGCCCCTATCCTTGCCCTCCCATCTGGGAAGGAAGGATTCTAGGTCTACACTGATGCATCCTACCAGGGAATGGGTGTCGTCCTGATGCAGCACAGACACGTGATAGACTATGCTTCCCTCTAGCTGAAGAAGCACGAGAAAAATTACCCGGTACATGATCTGGAGATGGGGGCAGTAATTTTTGGATTGAAGATCTGGCGGCATTATCTTTATAGAGTACATTGTAATATATTATTCGATCATAAAAACCTTAAGTACGTGAACACACAGAAGGAGTTGAACATGCACTAGAGATGTTGGGTGGAGTTCCTCTGTAATTATCAGCACACGATGCACTACCACCTAAGAAAGGCGAACATGGTAGCAGATTCTCTTAGCATGAGAGCTACCACAGTAGGAGCCGAACCCCAGATGATGGCCATAGAGCTGGTTCAGATGTTGGAGGATATGAAGATCTCCTTGGTGTCCAAGGCAAATCCAAAACTCTATAAGAAGAATTTAGTAGCGATGGGAACTACCAGTGACTTTTGGGACCGCATCAGGGACGGGCAGAGGTAGGATGCAAAACTAGAGCAAATATTCAGAGCATTTGTGGAAAGCATGGCGGGGGAGTAAATGTTGAAAGATGGCCTACTGTGTTTTACAGGAAGAGTATATATACCAGCGCAAGGACAGTTAAGGCAAGATATTTTGATTGAGGCACACACAAGTAAGTAATAAATGTACCCTTGGATCACAAAGATGCTGACTGATCTGAAAAGAACCATATACTGGCCCAACATGAAGAAAGAGATCATCTACTTTGTGACGCACTGCGAGACTTCTCAACTCATGAAGGCTGAATGTAAAAGCCCGACGGGATTGCTGGAGCCACTACTAGTTCCAGAGTGGAAGTTTGAGGACATAGCGATGGACTTTATACATGGACTCCCTCGTTCCCATGCAGGAAATGATTCGATTTGGGTTATCGTTGACAGACTGACGAAGGTGCAGGACTCTGCTAACTTTGATTTAGGTTGAGGATTCAAATGCACTTGGCTCGTAGTTTGTGGAAGGCACAAATGCTCAGGTATGTTTGATTCAGGACTGGATGCTGGAGGCCCAGAGTAGACAGGCCAAATATTACGATGCATGACATCGTTAGGTTGAATTTTAGATCGGTGATAGAATATTTTTGAAGATACGCATGATGCATGGATTCTCGCCAGTTTGCGGGCAAAAGAAGATCAGTCCAAGATATATGGGGCCTACGGGATTCTGGAAAGGATCGGCCCCTTGGCCTATAGACTGGAGCTACCGCTCGAGTTGGCAGGATTACATGACGTCTTCCACATCTCCTCTCTTAGGATGGATCTCCTGCAGCCGAAGTAGAAAATTTGTACTATGTTTGTCCCAGTCGCATCCGATCGATCAGTTTGCTTGAAGCCAATCAGGATAGACGATTTAGAGGTACGAGTCTTGCAACGGAAAAAGGTCCTGCTGGTCAAGGTCCTATTGTCGAATCAAAGATAGGAGGAACACACCTGGGAGCCTCTGGACATTATGCAGCAAAAGTATTCGGAACTCTTCGTGTCAGGTATAACCTTAACCACCCAAGAATTTCATATTCTATTATTTTCAGTGCAAACCCCTTAGGCATAATCTTAATTTTGGGGATGAAATTTTATTTTTATGTATTCAGATTTGTAACATTCGACAAGCAACCAGACCCCTAGGCAGACTTTTTGTCATGACTAGGTCATGAAAAAGCTTTAAGAAGACAAGGAAGACCATGGGTGCCTAAGAAAAATAGGTGAAAGCACCATTGTCTGCAAATAGTAGTTCCTAGAAACCTAATCTAGGGTTTGGTCAATGACTCCCAACATGACCACTTGACACCAACATGTCATTTTCAACCCCATAGGGACCCTCTAAAATCCAAAAAACCCATTAGGGGTAAACCAAGGTGTGGAATTGACCAGATTCAACCCTTACCCTAGTTTTGTCAAATTGCCCTATTTTGACCTAAGTGGATGACACCAAGTCACTAATGGACTTAGGTGGTGGTGGAAAGGGACTCAAGACACCTACTTGACTAGTAAACCGAGTCATTGGACCAAGTCAAACCCTTAAGTCAACCTTGGTAAAACTAAACCCAAACTTTTGAAGGAAGCAAAAACCAACTCAATCCAAATGGGCTAGGCCCAATTAGGATGGCCCACTAGCTAGAGCAAGTAAAAACAAGCTAGAATACTACACAATTGGTTGATGTGATGTCTAGGAGAGAGAAGGTGGAGTTTTCATTTAAGGGAGGAGAGAGAAAGAGGGAAGAATAATGGAGAATGCAAAGAGGCTTCCCTATTCTTCCCCCCTAAGCCTCCATTCATCTCCCTGACCTTTAGGAGGAGATTGTCATCAAATCCAGCCATGCCAGCATATGTAAATGCACCAATCCACCATGGCCGAACACCCCCCCCCCTTCATGGCCATAAATGGCCATTCAGTGTAGCCTCTCCCACTCCCCAAAATAACCCTCCATCAGCTTTAAAAGCTTCCAAGAAATCAAAACGAATGTTTATATCACTAGTTTAGGTGGAGATTTGAGAATTCAGCAAGGAGGAGAATTGAGATCGTCAGCCATGGCCCACCCCAACCTCACACGCTGCCAAGCTCGCCTGCAGGTTTAGTCCTTCTCCTTCTATTCTATGCTAGATCTTTTGACCATTAGGTGGAGAAATCGGCTCAATTAAGCCTGATTGGTGAGGAGAAAATCTAAAATTTTCCATGAAAAACTAACCACTTGGGTTCGCCAGAAAAGGCCACTCCGGCGGCTGTGTGGCCGCCAGGCGATAGCCACCACCTCAACAGAGGTGGTGGTGGTTGTGGTCGGCAAGGGAGGCGGTTGGGTGGCCAGGAAATAGAGATGAAATGGCTCCAGGTAGTCTCGTCCTGGCCCTTGGATCATCGGGAATGATGAGAAGGCGCTGTCGGATCTGGCATGATTTGATAGGCGCAGGCCAAATTATTTAATGTATATGTTTTATTTCATTTGTCACATTTTAACAGTCACATTTTTTAATTTATTAAAAATTGTTAGAGGCATTTTCTATAAAAATGTCCAACATAAAAAACCTAGCCCTTGGTCTCTAGTTTAATACAAAATTTCAATCAACTGTTTAGACCACTAGATCTTCCTGAGAACACCTTTTGGTGCAGGGTGTCCAAAGGCTAACGAGAAATTAAAATGAGTGCTTCTAGTGGCCCACACATTGAAATGGTATGAAATTTGGACCATAGGCTGGTCCAATTATGACCCTAAAAATAGACAAAAATCGGATTTTTTGGAGATGATTTTTCTTATAGTTTTGGAAATAATTTAATAATTCATATATGGGAAAAAAATAGGGT
Organism: Platanthera zijinensis; assembly: GCA_039513925.1. Classification (NCBI taxonomy): domain Eukaryota; kingdom Viridiplantae; phylum Streptophyta; class Magnoliopsida; order Asparagales; family Orchidaceae; genus Platanthera; species Platanthera zijinensis. Next base: position 208,391,537 of record CM077079.1, on the reverse strand, counting down.
TTATGGGCCTCAAAATTTCCCCAAACTCTGGTTGATGACCAAGGGTATGTTATAAGGCCAAGAAAAAAATATCAACCCATTTGGAGTTGAATTGATGAGGTATCGTGGTGAGTAAAGTTTGTCATTTTAAGGTAATAAGCCTAGTTTTTTTAAAAAAGTGCACTTAGAGTGGTTGAGTGGTCATCCCCTCAACTAAACAAGGTGAAACTTTGGCCAATACATTGTTATCACTTGTAAAACCCTAGCAATAAATTTAGAAGTATTTAGGGATGAAATACCTTGGAACCCTAGTTCAAACCTTAGGGTTGCCTTGTAACGCCCCCGATTTTTCTGTGTTTTGTTTGATCATTGTTTGGCATTACGATGACGCGTTGTCGGCTGCTGCTGTTGTTAGAGTTTGGTCTTAGCTCTTTAGGTTCCTTGAGTGGCCTATTTGTAGCCTGTTTGCAAGATTCTCCAGCTAGCCGGAGTGTGTTTTGGTGACTCGGCTGAGCCTCTCAGGGAATGCTTTTGCTTTGGCTTCGGGAGATGTTTGCACGAGTTTTGATCGTCGGATGTTGTTTTCGAATTTGCCGTTGTTTTCGTAGCATGGGTGTTTAGCTAAGATGCGAGTTTCGTCGAATTCCGAGATCTTTTGTTTTCGCGTCGTTTCGACGTTTGCTTGTTAGCTAGTTGTAGTTGCTTTTGTTGTGCATGACCTTGAGTGGCCGAGCTTGGTAGGGCTGGTGCCCTATTTTTAGACTAAGTTGCTTAGCTAATTATTTATATATATATATATATATATATATATATATATATATATATGTGTGTGTGTTTGGGTGTAGACTTGGGTGCGGATAGCAAAGATTATATAAGTAGTTATGCTGATATATATATATATATATATGCTGATATATATATAAGTATAAATATATCTATGCTGAAATATAAGTTTATCAATTATATAAGTATATATGTTTATATTTATATATGTGAGTAGACTTGGCTGGTTATGTTATTATAAGATAAGATATTTCAGCAGCTGTTTAGTGGCTGACCAATCAGGGATTGTATATAATATTCTATGAGCTTAGTGGCTGGATATATTATAAAATAGCTTAGCTGGTTTCATTTCTTTTCCCAATTTCTCGAGCTAGAGCTTAGCTTCCAGCGGAAGGAATTGGGAGGCGGAGGCGCTGGAGCTCCGGCCGGCGGTTGCTAGACTCTGAGAGCAGTATTCTCTCAGGAAAGAGCAGATTCGGCTTGCTTCCGTCCCAATCTTCCTTCCTAGGTAAGTTATTCTGGTTCTAGAGTTGTCGTGAGAGAGCTGGGATGTTCGGGTTCTCTTATCCTTCTTCCCTAAAGCTTCAGAATTTTCTCTTAGGTGGCTTATGTTGCCGTCGGAGCCAAGGTTTGAAGTTTTCTGCGGTTTCCTGGAGGTAGAGGCAAGTGGAGCCCTTTGCCCTTGCCAAGCTTGTTCCTTTTTCTTTGTGTGTTGTTTTATTTTTTCCCTAGGTATAGCTGTAGCTTAGCTCTTCTTCTCCTAGAGCCAGGACTGCTTCAGGCTTTGATTTTTTTTAAAACTTGTCCATGTTTAAGTTCTTTTCTACTTGTTGCTGTTGGTTATCCAAATAAATAGCTAGAGGTTGAGTTAAGTCCAGGTTAGTAGCTGAAGGTCGGGTTTGTAGTTTAAGTCAAATAGTTGTTATACAGGTATCAGGGTTAGGAGGTATTTCTTTTTTTAGGCCAAATAGAGCTCTCTGGTTAGTAGGCATTGAGTGGGATGGGGTAGGGTTAGCTCCAGGGTTTTTGATTATTAGTCTAAGTCAAAAGCGTTGAGTGAGTGTACCTCACTCAACGCCTAGACTGTTAGGCTTCTGGCGTTGAGTGTGGTGCCCTCACTCAATGCCATGGTCGTTTTTACAGCTAAGTGTTTTGGCGTTGAGTGAGTCGACCTCACTCAATGCCGTGGTTGTTTGGCGTTTAGTGTGGTGGACTCACTCAATGCCGCAGCTTTTCCCAGCGCCTAAGTCATTTGGCGTTGAGTGAGTCGGCCTCACTCAATATCATGGTTATTTTGGCGTTGAGTGTGGTGGACTCACTAAACGCCAAAGCATATTTTTTCTCTAAGTCAAAAGCGTTGAGTGAGTGGACCTCACTCAACGCCTTGGCTGTTAGGTTTGGCGTGGAGTGTGGTGAACTCACTCAACGCTGAGGCAAGTTTCTGCGACTAAGTAGAAAATAATTGACAGCCTTGAGTGTGTTGAGCTCACTCAACACCGTCAACCAGCGGAGGTTTTGCGGCTAAGAAGTTTGGCGTTGAGTGATTGGAGCTCACTCAACGTTGCGTCGAGTGGACTCGACGCCTTCCCTTGCTAGCGTTCAGTGCTGTGTGAAGTGAAGCTCACTCAACGCCGTATCAGGTTTGGCGTTGAGTGAGTGTAGCTCACTCAATGCAGCGTCGTGTGAACTCGAAGCTTTTTCCTTGTGTTTGGTTTGTTTCCTTAGGATTGTTAGTATGGCTTTTTCCCTTAGGAGGGGGGGGGTGTTTTATGTTCGGCCAGTTTTTGAATGCCGACTCATGGATTATGGCAAGTGGTGTGGTTTTATGGGCTCTATAAGGGGTGAATTGTGTGTGCTGAGCTGTGGACACCACCACCTAGGCCATGTTGGGCTGGTATGGTTGGGTGTGTAGACCCTGTAGCTGCCACCGGTTGTTTTCACCCTGGAGTGTTTTTTTAGGCCTGGTTGTTGGTGAGGGCTGTGCCGCCCACTCCGACCCAAGGTTTTCACCACGGCCAATAATTCACAAAGATTAGGACTGTTAGTTCCTTTCCTTTCTCATGGCTATTTCTTTTGGCATATGTTTTCCTTGGTGCTGCTATGGGTTTTTTTAGGAGAGCTTATTGATATGTATGTTCATACTTGGTGTACTTTTACTGCTCTTTGGACAGTGTTTCTTCTTACTGTCATGCCTTTTCTTCTATTGATAGTATTTTGTTGCAGGGTTGGTAAACCCCTTCTGTTATTACTTATCAATCTAACGCTCCACTCCCTTTGATTTTTTTTTTACTTGCTGAGGTGTTCTTTCTTTGAATGCCTCAGGTTCATGTTGTAGCCAGTTAGGTGGCTAGTGCTCTTGTGGAGTTTGCTGATAGCCTCTTGGGTAGCTGAGGTTGCCAATCTTCATCCTTGTGAGGTAGTTATCTTCCTTTCGGTATAGACATGCATACTCACTAGTGGGTTCATGTCAGGTTGTTGACGCAACTAGTGGATTACTTATGATGCTGGGTATGAACTAAAACTGCTACTTTTGCTAATTTGAGGTTGTTCACTTGCTTTCTGGGAAGGATTTATGCTAGATTGCATGTTATGTATTATAAAACCCTAAAGCATTACTATATGTATCTCATGCACGTCATGTTTCTAAAACTAAGACACTATTTTTCCTAATAGCGTAAAGACTATATTTTTATATATACTGTACTAACTTCTAGAGTCGTGCATACCATGAGTCGTTCCTCGGGGACACTTATGCTCATTCAGGGTGTCTAAGCAACTTAATCAAAGTATTTTCCGCTTCATATAAATATATATTTTGGACTAGCTGATCCATTGTGCCGAGGGATACGACCATTAAGATATAAATTGTTTTCTTTCAAATTAAACTATGAATTTTCCTTAAAATCTAAAGTTTGGAGTTTTGCCTGAGCGTGTGCAGTTATCCCCTGCACGGCATGGCATCACGACGCATATTTTATCTTACTCTGATTTGATTTAATCGTTGAAAAAATGCGGGTTGTGACAATTTGTATCAGAGGGAGGTTGCTTGACAAGTGGTCGGGCAACCTTTCCCTTGTTAGCATTAGTGGTTTAGCATCATACCATACACACACCGATATGTCATTGACACGTCTTGGCTAAAGCATGAACCCTACACTCATAAGCATGAAGAAATATACAGGGCATATTATATAGTATGGGATGCATAATATGTGTTTGTATATGGATCCACCATAAGAGGCAACATGTGAGGGTTATGTAGTATGTGATGACTAACCTCACCACATGGATGCGACTAGCAAGTTTTCTTTTTTTCGTTGCATGGAAATGTTATGTAGTATGGGATGCATAACATTTTCATGTGTACGCCTCCCATGGCATGCATTAAGGCTTTTTTTTAGAATGCATAGCACAACATGCATAGCATAGCATATCATCAGCACAACGTGCCAAGCTAAAGATTTACATGATGACATATGTACACACAAGATTTTGAGTCAAAAAGAATACAAATTCATGCATTCATGGTCTAAGCACATGATTTAGTATGATGGTGGTGAACCATCTTCAGTTTATGATAACATCATCATTGTGAAAACAAATCCTAGAGCAAGTTTAGCAGTTAAAGTTCATATTTTAGTATGATTGTCTGTACCGGATAGTTTTGTTATAACAGTTGGGGTAGGTTCTAAGTCTTGCTGATACGGTTATAGGATGGTGAGGCGTCCCTCGATGAGATCGACTCCCCAATATGAGGGTGATTCTTCTGGAGCGCAAAGCGAGGCGTTGATTGAAAGTCTGTGGTAGAGTAATGAAGCCTTATCTAGGCAAGTAGTGGATATGCAGACTCAGATCAATTCTCTAATAGCAGTTTGGTGTCTACTAATCGTGAAGAAAATAAAAGCATCCGAACTAGCAATCCATCTAGGCAAGTATACCTATCGAATTGTAGCTAGGGGACACAAGTGTCGTATTGAAATCCGGGTACTGCTGAATACACTTACTCACACGAAGACTATTATTTTATCGAAGGAAAATCTTGAGGGCTAAAAAGGAAATTGCAATTAAGAAAGGAAATATAGTTAATCGCTAGAAAGAGAACCACTGCATTAAGTTAAAGAACTATTAGAAGCGATTACGATAAAGTGTTAAAGAACTACGACAAAGGGATGGAAATGTACTCGATCAAGAATCACCTCGGCCAGAGTAATAAAGAAATGCGATAAAAGCCTAAACTTAATAGGGAAGAGTTTCTTGACCGTGGAGGTTCCTAAAGCTTAAACACGCTTCTCTCGAAGTCGTGTCCGACTGAGTTTAGGAAGGTCCGACCGACTTTCGTCTGAATCAGAGGCCTAAAGCTCGCTTTACGCGGTGAACCCCACTATTAGATTTTACTCCAATCCGGGGGATTTGAATGTCTGCCTCTCTCGAGGGGTGCATACCAATCCCTTTCCTCTTGAGTGCTCACTTCAAACTATCGGCCTTTCGGCTAGCCAAGCATGAAAGCTAAGGCGGAGAGTATACATCGATGATATATCTCCAACCCAAAAGAATTCAAGAGCAATTCAAGGTTAAATCCCTAAAAAGGAAAGGTAAAATTAAAGCATCATAACTTAATCACTCAAACCTCAGATCATCAAGATCGAGTACAAGGAGGATTTAGTTATTCATGGTATAGAAAATGAAGATCATATTAATAGTATGGAAATTAACACCGAGTAGAAGGGAAAGAGAATAGCGAACTATTTTATTTCGTAATGTGGAGGAATCACAAGTAGGGCACATAGATACTATAAGAACACATTCTACGATGACTATAAATGTTATAAAAAGGAAGTACAGAAATGCGAAAAAGGCTTGCATGAAAAGAAACTCAATTACTTGAAGTAAAAAAGGAAGAGACAAGCTTAAGACATAAAAACTAAAATAGCAGCACTTCTTCTTCTCTATTCTCTCTCAATCCCCCCTTTCAAACACTAGAAGATGATCCTTATTTATAGAGTTTTTTTTCGGGCTGGGTCACGCCCTATGACACGCCCATGGAGGGCGTTACCATAGGGCGTGTCTGATTCGGTGCGACATCTGGAGCGTTGGCATTTAATTCTGGCGCAGTTGCTGAGTTACACGCCCATCGAACACGCCCCTGGAGGGCGTGACAAATGGACGTGTCGGATTCGGTGCGTTGAAATTGAGCTCGGTACTGACTTCTCGGGACTTGGCGGGTCACGCCTGTCAGACACGCCCACGTAGGGCGTGTCACTGGGCGTGTCGGCTAGTTTCTGGTGGAGATTGACTTCGGACCGGCGGCTTCATTCCACTAGGTTACACGCCCTAGGAGGGCGTGACCATGGGGCGTGTAACAGCAAAACTTGTAAAATCCTGCAAAAAGAAGGGAAGATGTTAACGACAATAATATATACAAAAAAGGGTCAAAATATAAGCATACAAGACATGCTTTGTAAATTGAAAGCTAGAAAATACCATAATAGTTTAGGCTATAAAACGGACTATCAGCATACAACAACATAAAATTATAATAATACTTAGAAATTTAAGCTACTAAATTACCCAAAAAAGGATGACTAAAAAGTAGTCATCACAGTTGTGGTGGGACAGCCTATGAGAGTGCCGAACCCTTCTGTAGGAGTAGTTGTTCCTATTCCTCCTGCTCCCCTGGTACCTCCTGTTGTGCTGCCCCCAGAGATGACATTCATATCGCACTTCCAGCGACTTGGACCACCTACTTATGATGGGAAAGCAGACTTCATGGTTTTGGATGATTAGCTCATAGCCATAAAGGAGATGTTCTCGTATTCTGGAGTTACCCCCGATCAGAGGGTTATGATCGCCGCCTATCAGCTCAAGGGATTGGCGAAGAGTTGGTGGATGAGAGAGAAGGAGAGCTTGAAAGAGGCATGCTCTTGGGATACCTTTAAGGAACTATTGCTAAGGAAGTTTCTGCCTTCGGTCGAGCGCGACCGCCTGATGAATGATTTCCTACATTTGAAGCAGAGGCAGCTTACGGTTGTGGAGTACGAAATAGAATTCAACAAACTGAGCCGGTTTGCTCCCAGCTTGGTGAGTTCCGAAGCGGATAGAGTTAAGCAATTTCTTGGCGGCCTGAGAAGTGATGTTCAGTAGTTAGCTGTTGCTAATGGAGCAGTGAGTTATGCTTGTACGGTAGAAGCTGCTTTGAAGGTGGAGGCCATTGATAATGCTAAGCAAAGAGGGCAGCAAGTGAGAAAAGATAAAAGGAAAGTTGTTGAAGGAAAGAGCCCACAGGTACCCGGTGCGTCTTCAAGAAATAATAGCAAAAGAGGTTTGTAGTTTCTGTGGCCGGTCAGGCCACCCCTTCGAGAGATGTTTAAAGAGGCAGGGAGCTCAGAAGAAGGAGCAGGTGCATGCGATTCAAGGTGCTCCCAGGAAAGATTTATTTTGTTTTTCATGTAAGCGGCCAGGCCATGATGTTGCCCATTGCTAGGGCAAGGATAAGAGTAAGGTAAGAAGTTATTTTCTTTTCAGTCAAGAAGGGCACATCAAGTATCAGTGCCCCCAGCTCCAGCCGGTGTTCCAGCTAGTGCCACTCCAGGCGTTTCCACAGCCTCAGCGTGTACATAAAGGTAAGGGGAAGCTGACTGTTATTTCATCAGAGGAAGCGCAGACTTCGACTTAGGTCATTTCATGTTAGATTTCTCCCTAGCCTGAATGTTTTGTTTCTAGTATAGCTTTAGCATTTATTTTCCTTAGGCGTGTATGCTATCTTATAGGAAGATTTAAGGTGAGGAACCGCTGGGAGCTTTTTCTCTTTGACTCTAGCGCTACCCACTCCTTTGTGGCTAGAGCCTTTGTGGAGCGCTATCGTTTGGGTATAGAGCAAGTTAGTGATGCCTTTTATGTCAAGTTTCCTTCCGGTGATTCTATGGTTTCGGATCAGGGCATTCGGGATTGTCCGATTTTGTTGGGGAATTTTCTAACAAAGGAAGATTTGAAGGTGATTGACCTGGAAGACTTCGATGTTATCTTAGGCATGGACTGGTTGTCCAGTTATGATGTAGTTATCCAGTGCAAGGGTAAGCGCCTGGACTTCGTTAAAGACGACGGTCAGCCTGGGAGTGTTTATGCTGATCCGCGTCAGGAGTCTCCAGTCATTTCTGCGGTATGTGTTCAGAAGTTGCTTGATTCTGGCTGCTTTGCCTGTTTGGTCTCTCTAGTATGGACATTTGCTAGTGTGCCGCGTTTGGAGGAGATTCCAATGGTGTGTGACTTCTCTGATGTGTTTCCTAACGATCTTCCCGATCTTCCCCCAGATAGATATTTCGAGTTTGTTATAGATTTGGAGCCAGGTACGCGTCTTATTGCGAAGGCGTCGTACCGGATGGCCCCGCGAGAGTTGGAGGAGTTACGTATCCAGCTGGATGTGATGTTGGCAAAGGGTTTTATCAGGCCGAGTCCATCGCCCTTGGGTGCGCTTGTTCTATTTGTAAAGAAGAAAGACGGGTCGATGAGGCTTTGCATCGACTATAGAGAGCTGAACAAGGTTACTATAAAGAACAGGTACCCTCTGCCACGGATTGATGACTTGTTTGATCAGTTGCGCGGTAGCACAGTGTTCTCCAAGATTGATCTTTGATCTGGCTACCATCAGCTCAGGATCCATGAGTCCGACATTCCGCGGACTGCTTTTTGATCCAGCCATGGGCATTTTGAGTTTTTTGTTATGTCATTTGGTTTGACAAATGCGCCCTCAGCTTTTATTGATTTGATGAACCGCGTGTTCAAGGACTTCCTGGATAAGTTTTTGGTTATGTTTATCGATGATGTCCTGATTTATTCCCGCAATGCTGAGGAGCACGACCAGCATCTGTATTTGGTTTTATTTGCCTTGAGGGACCACAAGCTTTTCGCCAAGCTGAGCAAGTGCGAGTTTTGGTTGCCTCGGGTTGCATTTCTGGGCCACATGGTGAATAAGAGTGGGATTTCAGTTGACAAAGAAAAGATCGCTGCTGTGATGAATTGGAGTAGGCCGGGCACACCCAAGGAGATTAGGAGCTTTTTGGGATTAGCCGGCTATTACCAGAGATTCGTGGAGGGTTTTTCCACCCTTGCTGCACCTTTGACCAGATTGACCCAGAAGAATACAGCTTTTTTCTTGAGCGAGAAGTGCGAGGAAGCCTTCCTAGAGCTTAAGGACAGATTGTGCAGTGCCCCTGTTTTGACCCTACCTACTGAGTGTGTGGATTATGATGTTTATGTGGATGCGTCGCATGTTGGTCTTGGTTGCGTGTTAATGCAAGTCGGGAAAGTGATTGCATACGGGTCGAGACAGCTAATGACTCATGAGAGGAACTACCCTACGCATGACCTGGAGTTTGCAGCCGTGATTTATGCGCTGAAGTTATGGAGACATCTGCTTTATGGCGTGCAGTGAAGGATTTTTACTAATCACAAGAGCTTAAAGTACGTCTTCACCCAGAAGGAATTGAATCTGCGCCAGCGGCGATGGTTGGAGTATGTGGCCGACTACGACGTTGAGATCCAGTATCATCCGGGCAAGGCCAATGTGGTTGCCGACACCCTGAGTCGGAAGTCAGGGAAGATTTTTGGTCTCTCCGCCAAGCTTCTAGTAGAGGAGTTTCTTTTGATGGGCATTTATGTGGGAAGCGGCGATTTGCAGAGTAGTTTTGCAGCGGTAGAATCTTCATGGATTGCGCTTATGAGACAACATCAGAAGGACGATCCCGATCTTCTATATTTGTATCTTCGAGCTCAGAAAGGTGAATTGCCAGATTTTTCTATTGATGATGCGGGTACCTTGCGGTACCAAGGTAGGTTTTGCATCCTCGTTGTTGGAGTTATCCAGGTGATAGTGTGCAGGGAAGCCCATGGATCTAGTGTTGCCTACAACCCAGGATCTACTAAGATGTATCGTGATTTAAAGCAGATTGTCTGGTGGTATGGGATGAAGGGAGACATAGCAAGATTTGTTTCTGAGTACCACACTTGCAAGCGTGTGAAAGCCGATCATGGAAGGCCTAGTGGCAAGCTGACTCCCTTGGAGATTCCGACTTGGAAGTGGGAAAGCATCTCGATGGATTTCATTACAGGCTTACCAAGATCTCCTTGGGGGCATTATTCAGTTTGGGTGATCGTGGACAGATTGACGAAGTGTGCTCACTTCATACCGTTTAAGATCAACTATCCGATTAGAAAGATAGCTGAGCTATATTTGAATGAGGTCATCCGGTTGCACGGTGTGCCAGTCAACATTATTTCAGACTGAGACTCCCGGTTTACATCTCGCTTCTGGAAGAGCTTGCAAGAGGGTTTGGGTACGGATTTTAGATATTCTACTACTTACCACCCGCAGAATAATGTCCAGACAGAGCAAGTCAATCAGATAGTGGAATACATGATCTGATGCTAGATTCTAGACCACGAAGGAATGTGGGATTAGCGTTTGCGACTTATGAAGTTTGCATATAACAACAGTTATCATGAAAGCTTGCAAATGGCTCCTTTTGAAGCATTGTATGGGAGGTGCTGCAGGACTCCCTTGTTTTGGGCTGAGGTTGGTGAGGGACCGTTGTTGGGTCCAGAGGCACTCGAAGAGATGGAAATTGATGTGAAGCTTATTCGAGAGAAGCTTCGGTTAGCCCGGGAGAGATACGAGAAGAACGCTACCTGGCGTAGATCTATCTTGGAATTTGTTGTTGGGGACTTGGTGTTCTTAAAGGTTTCCCCGATGATTGGAGTCATGAGTTTTGGAAAGAACCGAAAGTTGGACCCGAGGTATGTGGGGCCATTTAAGATTATTGAGCGGATCGGTGTGGCAGCTTATAGGCTGGATTTACACGCAAATTTTCCTGGCATGCACGATGTTTTTCACGTCAGTCAGTTGCGGAAATGTGTGCAGAGTGGCAGGCAGGTTTTGGATTCTGTGCCTCAGTTGGAGCCGAATCTTTCTTATGTGGAGATGTCTGTCCGCATTTTCGATGCTAAGGATCGTGTGTTGCGGAGGAAAACAATTCCTATGGTTAATATTTTATAGAGAAATCAGGGTGTGGAAAGCGCGACTTGGGATCTAGAGTCTGCGATGAGTAATGCTTACCCACATCTGTTTCCTTGACTTGTGCCTGGTATGTTTGCACTCTTTCTTTTTTATGGATTTTGTTTAGCTATTTCTCTTCCCTTTTGCTAGAAGGGTTGTCTGTAAAGTTTCGGGGCGAAACTTTCTTTTATGGGGAGTGACTGTAATGCCCCCGGTTTCCTGTTTTGTTTGATAGTTGTTTGGCGTTACGATGACGCGTTATCGGACTTTGTTGTTGTTAGAGCGTGGTCTTAGCTCTTTAGATTCCTTGAGTGACCTATTTGTAGCCTGTTTGCAAGATTCTCCAGCTAGTCGGAGCCTGTTTTGGTGACTCGGCTGAGCCTCTCAGGGAATTCTTGTGCTTTGGCTTCGGGAGATGTTAGCATGAGTTTTGATCGTCGGATGTTGTTTTCGAATTCGTCGTTGTTTTCGTAGCATGGGTGTTTAGCTACGGTGCGAGTTTCGTTGAATTCTGAGATCTTTTGTTTTTGCGTTGTTTCGACGTTTTCTTGTTAGCTAGTAGTAGTTACTTTTGTTGTGCATGGCCTTGAGTGGCCGAGCTTGGTAGGGCTAGTGCCCTATTTTTAGACTGAGTTGCTTAGCTAATTATTTATAAATATAAATATATATATATATATGTTTGGGTGCAGACTTGGGTGCGGATAGCTAAGTTTATATAAGTAGTTATGCTGATATATATATATGCTGATATATATATAAGTATAAATATATCTATGTCGAAATATAAGTTTATGTATTATATAAGTATATAAGTTTATATTTATATATGTGAGTAGACTTGGCTGGTTAAGCTATTATAAGATAAGATATTTCAGCAGCTGTTTAGTGGCCGACCAATAAGGGATAGTATATAATATTCTATTAGCTTAGTGGCTTGAGATATTATAAAATAGCTTAGCTAGTTTCATTTCTTTTCCACATTTCCTGAGCCAGAGCTTACCTTCAAACCAAAGGAATTGGGAGGCGGAGGCGCTGGAGCTCCGGTCGGTGGTTGCTTGAGTCTGAGAAAAGTTTTCTCTCGGGAAAGAACAGATTCGGCTTTCTTCCGTCTCGATCTTCCTTCCTAGGTAAGTTGTTCTGGTTCTAGAGCTGTCGTGAGAGAGCTGGGATGTTCGGGTTCTCTTCTCCTTCTTCCCTAAGGCTTCAGAATTTTCTCTTAGGTGGCCGATCTTGCCGCCGGAGCCAAGCTTTGAAGTTTTCTGCAGTTTCCTGGAGGTAGAGGAAAGTGGAGCCCTTTGCCCTTGCCAAGCTTGTTGCTTTTTCTTTGTGTGTTGTTTTATTTTTTCCCTGGGTATAGCTGTAGCTTAGCTCTTCTTCTCCTAGAGTCAGGACTACTTCAGGCTTTGATTTTTTTTTAAAACTTGTCCATAGTTAAGTTCTTTTCTACTTGTTGCTGTTGGTTATCCAAATCAATAGTTTGAGGTCGGGTTAAGTCCAGGTCAGTAGCTGGAGGTCGGGTTTTTAGTTTAAGTCAAATAGCTGTTATACAGGTATCAGGGTTAGGAGATATTTCTTTTTTTAGGCCAAATAGAGCTCTCTGGTTAGTAGGCATTGAGTGTGCTGGGGTCGGGTTAGCTCCAGGGTTTCTTATTATTAGGCAAAGTCAAAAGCATTGAGTGAGTGTACCTCACTCAACGCCTAGACTGTTAGGCTTCTGGCATTGAGTGTGGTGCCCTCACTCAACGCCATGGTCATTTTTACGGCTAAGTGTTTTGGCATTGAGTGAGTCGACCACACTCAACGTCGTAGCTATTTGGCGTTGAGTGTGGTGGACTTACTCAATGCCACAGCTTTTCCCCACAGCTAATTCATTTGGTGTTGAGTGAGTCGGCCTCACTCAACGTCGTGGATGTTTTGGCGTTTAGTGCGGTGGACTCACTCAATGCCAAAGCCTGTTTTTTCTCTAAGTCAAAAGCGTTGAGTGAGTGGACCTCACTAAATGCCTTGGCTATTAGGTTTGGCATTGAGTGTGGTGAACTCAATCAACGTTGAGGCTAGTTTCTGCGGCTAGGTAGAAAAGCGTTGACAGCATTGAGTGAGTTGAGCTCACTCAACGCCGTCAACCAGCGGAGGTTTTGTGGCAAAGTATTTTGGCATTGAGTGAGTGGACCTCACTCAATGCCACGTCGAGTGGACTCGATGCCGTCCCTGGCTAGCGTTCCGCGCTGAGTGAAGTGAAGCTCACTCAATCTCGTGTTAGGTTTGGCGTTGAGTGAGTGGAGCTCACTCAACGCCGCATCATGTGGACTCGACGCTTTTTCCTTGGGTTTTGTGTGTTTCCTTAGGATTGTTAATATGGCTTTTTCCCTTAGGAGGGGGGGGGGTGTTTTGTGTTCGACTTGTTTTTGAATGCCAACTCGTGGATTATGGCAGTTGGTGTGGTTTTGTGGGCTCTGTAAGGGGAGAATTGTGTGTGCTGAGCTGTGGCCACCACCACCTAGGCCTTGTTGGGATGGTATGGTTGGGTGTGTGGATCTTGTAGCTGCCACCGGTTGTTTTCACCCTAGAGTGTTTTTTGGGTTTGGTTGTTGGTGAGGGCTGTGCTGCCCACTCCGACCTAAGGTTTTCACTACGCCCAATAATTCACAAAGATTAGGACTGTTAGTTCCTTTCCATTCTCATGGCTATTTCTTTTGGCATATATTTGCCTTGGTGTTGCTGGGGGGTTTTTTAGTAGAGCTTATTGATATTTATGTTCATACTTTGTGTACTATTACTTCTCTTTGGACAGTGTTTCTTCTTACTGTCACGCCTTTTCATCTACTGATAGCATTTTGTTGCAGGGTTGGTAAACCCCTTCATTTATTGTTTATGAATCTAACGCTCTACTCCCTTTGATTTTTTTTACTTGCTGAGGTGTTCTTTCTTTAAATGCCTCAGGTTCAGGTTGTAGCCAGTTAGACGGCTAGTGCTCTTGTGGCATTTGCTGATAGCCTCCTGGGTAGCTGAGGTTGCCAATCTTAATCCATGTGAGGTAGTTATCTTCCTTTCTGTATAGACATGCATACTCACCAATGGGTTCGTGTCAGGTTGTTGACGCCCACTAATGGCTTACTTATGATGTTGGGTATGAACTAAAATGGCTACTTTTGCCTATTTGAGGTTTTTCACTTGCTTTCTGGGAAGGATTTATGCTAGGTTGCATGTTAGGTATTTTAAAACCCTAAAGCATTACTATATGTATCTCATGCACGTAATGTTTCTAAAACTAAGACACTATTTTTCCTAATAGCGTAAAGTCTGTATTTTTATATATACTGTACTAACCTCTAGAGTCATGCATAGCATGAGTTGTCCCTCGGGGACACTTATGCTCATTCAGGGTGTCTAAGCAACTAAACAAAAGTATTTTCCACTGCATATAATAATATATTTTGGACTAGCTAATCCATTGTGCCGATGTATACAGCCATTAAGATATAACTGGTTTTCTTTCATATTAAACTATGAATTTTCCTTCAAATATAAAGTCGGGAGTTTTGCCTGAGCGTATGCAGTTATCCCCTACACGGCATGGCATCACGACACGTACTTTCTCTTACTCTGATACGATTTAATCGTTAAGAAAATGCGGGTTATGACATGCCTCTTAGGGTTAATTAATGAAACATGGTCACCTCTCCAAGCCTTGGCTCAAAACTTTGTAGATAAATTCAATGGGTAGAGAAATACCTTGGATAATTTAATTAGAATTTAATGAGTATTCCACCCACCCCACCCCCCCCCCCCTAAAAAAATCACTAATTGATTAGGATATGAACTTCCTTATCAAGTACAAAATATATGTCTAAAAGTATTGGATGGTCATGAAACTTGGGCAATAGATCTTTATTGATGTTAACTATGTCTGCAAATTTTATTACAATTTTAAGTTAAAGATTTTTAGTACCTCATTTGTAACACTAGAGTTTGTTGATTGGAGAAAGAAAATTTTATAGAACAAACTGAGCACTGGAAAATTGTTAAATTTGGTTAGTAAACTTTTTATATTTTTGTAATGCCTTATTAATTTTATAACATTTTTTGGAAAAATATTTATAGTAGTTCTTTCACAAGTATCCCTAGAGGTAAATTATTTTGTAAATTCAAATAAATGGTTAAATTGAATTAGAATATCATGAAATTTGGGAAGACATTTTTATGATCATTATAGTCCTCTGGTAATTTTGTTATAATTTTTGGATGGCAAAATCACGTACTCACTTTGTAAATTGTCATTTTGATTGAATGGTTTGAATTTAGATCTATGATAGAATGCCTTTTGGAAAATTATGAAATTTATACCTTGCAGTTATTTAGTCAATAAGAAGCACTAAAAATTTTAGTAAGGTCATTGCATGCCAGAATCTTATACTTCATGTTCAAAGTCATAGGAGGAATGATTTTTGGGAAATTATTTAAAGGCTGATTAAATTATGAAAAATACCAAGTCCTGGTTTTGGGCTCAATATGTCATGGTAGACCCCCAGTAATAATTATAAGGCTATAAACAAAGTATTTGGAGTGTTTACCTTCATACGCTTAGGATCGATCACTTGGTTTGCATTTAGTGAATTCATGGATTCAGGGAAGAATAGTAAACCATACATGGGTGAAATTATAGTGGGTGCACTAGGTTAGAGTGGAATCATGATGAGGTCACCCTTAGGGCCAAGTTCTATATAGTCTGGGTAACATGGAGTTGGAGTTGTGCTCGGGGTCGACGGAGTATCGTCTTCTCCCAGGGAATATAAATTCACTTAGCATTAGCTAAAAGGCATCATGGGGAAAAGGTTTGGTTAAAAATATATATTCATAAAATTAAGTGCCATGAAAAAGGAAACTTTGGGCTTCAGCACATCATAGTTCCAAGTGCCCTCGAGAGCCCTTCACGGGGAATGCCCTGGGCAGTCCAAGGTTAACCTTAAATCGTAGGAATAAGCATACTAAAAGAGTAACCTTTAATAAACCACTGTCACATACACTCAACCCTTCATTTCAGGAGGATTGTTGGTATAAATTCACGAGCGGTGGGCTCCGTGTTTGATAAAAGGATGGTTTAAGTTTGAAGTGTCGATGGATCGGGAGCTCTTATAGCATATGTATTAAGTTGTGGGTCCTCGTTATTGGACGGTCGTTCACAATGACATCGATACGTTGACTCGGCAATTGTAAGTGTTCACTTAGCCCAAAAAAGACTTGTGGTTTTGCTAGCACTAGTATAAGAGACTCTGTAGCACCTGACTATTAGTGTACTAAGTAGTACGCATGGTCTGGGGGGAGAGCATGCATGTGGTCACTACACGAGCACATATTTTATAGCATACCAGTTTGTCATTTATTTATTTCAAAATAACTGTAGCACACACTGAATCACCCACTTGAGCGTGATCTTATCCATGCACGGGGCTCGAGTCAAATGCATTGCTTGTGTGTAAACTTTAAAATAGTGGTGCTGGCTTAGGATTTTAGGATAGAGTAGTGTGAAACTCGTGCAGTGCTCCTAATCAAGTACTCATGGTCTGTATAGAAATTATATAGATTTAATTTTTCTTTATGCCAGTAGATTTATACTTTTTCTACAGAAGTAAATATTGTTTGTACTACTGAAAAATGTTGAATATGGTGAAATCAAACTGTAGTGTAGGGATGTGTGTAGCCGTCACTAGACTCATTTTGCTCGAGTCGAGAGGAAGGATCATCTTTCTTGGTGGCTAAGAACTTGCCCCAAGCTACTCTCGAAGCATTGATGCATGGTTAGTCAAGCGTGAGCGTGATGTATGGCATCATTTTGGCCCGGTTGAGCTGTGTACCCAATCCTAACGTTAATCCTTGTTAGCCAATATTGTGTCTATCCCTCCTGTTGATTCAGCCCTACTATGCGATCACCAAAACCTAAAAGCCTTTCCCAGTAGTATGCCCCTATCTTGAGCTATTAGTAAGTCACTTCTTGCATTTGGTGTTGTTGCTATGGTGCTGTTATGTGATTCTGAGTTGGAGTTTCCATGATAATATGTGCTGAATGTTGGTTATAAAAGTAAAAAAATAAAGAGAAAGAAAAATGTTGTTTTTTTGAGAAATAAGATAGTGAAAAAGAAATTCCATTTGTGTTATTGCTATAATGGTAGGCGTTGCACACACACCTATAGTTAAGTTCAAGTCTGGTGGTGTGGTGCACCTGCAATTTTTGTTGGTTTGAGGATAATTCTTATATGAGCTCATTTGGGTTGTGCTTAGCCATCATTTTTTTATCCTTGTGCATCCTTACCTATATATATACCCAAGCCCCATGATTATCCTAAAGTCCTACGGATTCATGCTTGAGTCGAACTAGTACCGTGGAGAGAGTGTGAACGGGCAAGCGTATGGTCCCTAACATTGATGGATTTCTTTGGAGGTGATCCTGAGCCCCAGTATTTGACAATGCTTACCTGAGTTGCCTGCCTACTTTCTTCCTACGTATGACCGAACGATTCTCTAGAATTCCAAATTTTGAGTAGATACAATATTTATTTACGCCTGTCGAAAAGTATAAATTCTCTAGAATTCCAAATTCTTGTAGGATCTTGAAAGTCCACCTAGTGCCAACTAGCTTCACCTATGGGGGGGGAATAGGCGTCTTGTAGCGTTTTTGCGGAATTAAAGTTTTACCTACACAAATAAATCAAACAACACAGCACAGAAAAGACTCAAGCAATTTATAGTGGTTCCCCGATTTGGGTACGTCCACTTTCTCCCTTCGACCTATCTCCCAACCAGGGACGACTCGGTCACTTTACCAACAGGATTGAAATCCAATCCTTGCACAAACGGAAGGAACCCTTCCACACGTAGGAGTCACCACTCCCACACCACGGGTTGCACCCAACCCTTACAACTAGGAACCAATCGTTCCTTTACAACGAAATTGAAAATAGAATGTATTAGAAATACAAACAACTTATGGAGACTAAGGTGTCCCTCTTCGTTCGACGACGTGTTCTTGAAGTCAACGAAGAGTCCACAACCCTAGATCTCTATTGGAGAGAATCTCCCCGAAACCGGCGGCGGCAAAGGGCGGCGGCTTGGCTCTCGGGATTGGCGGCGAAAACGGAGTGCTGCGGCGATGCTATGGAGATTCAACCTTCATAGCAAAGGTAGCAAGGTCTTCCAACGGTCACATTAGGATCGATTGTCTCGATCGATTCAGAAGGGGATGGTTTTCCCGATCTATAAATCAAGAGACAAAAGATCTTTGGTTAGACGCGTGAGACGCTGTGCTAGGCTAAGCTTTTGTCGCCGGAGATCTGGAAGAAACCGTGATTAGCAACGGCGACTAACTGCACGAGCGGCGATGACGGCGGCGGAGCAAGATGCGCGATCTAGGTCACGTCGGCGGCCTTTCTTTTTGAATCGTGTATATCATATATTTTTCGCTCAACCATACGGAGGTATTTATACATTAGGTCATTCCACATGACCGTTGTGGGCCCCACCAATAAGAAGACCTAAGTCCGGTTCGAAATTATCCAGGTAACTTGGACCGGTCCATAGAATAGCAGGAATTTGCCCAAGTCAAATTCAGCGAGAATCGTAGGTGATTCTCGCTGAATCGGCGAGAATCAACTACGATTCTCGCCGAATTCTACTTAACAGAATACAATCTCGACTGATAACACAAGCCGGTGAGAATCGGCGAGAATCACAATTGATTCTCGCCGAATCGTCGAGAATGCAGAGTCATTCTCGACGAATCGGCGAGAATCACTTCGTGATTCTCGACGAATCGGCGAGAATCACTTCGTGATTCTCGACGATTCTGCCTTAGAAGAATTCAAGGCGGCTTTGAGACAACCGGCAGCATTCGGCGAGAATCAGCTAGTGATTCTTGATGATTCGACGAGAATCACTAGTAATTCTCGTCGAATCGGCGAGAATCACTTAGTTATTCTCGTCGATTTGAACTTAGACGTTTTTCATCTTTCTTCCCGTGAGCTGGTCTTTGGCCCATCCTTGCTTCTTGTCTGCTCTTGATCTTTCATAACCCTGTGCTTGAAAATAAGTACACTCCAATAGAGAGATTACACGTAAGCCAACACACTGAACTGCTCAACGAGGGATTACGTTGCACAGACCCGTGTATATTGACCTACTGCACCCTAACATTGGTGTGTACTTAGCGATGAATAGCTGCAAGCATACCTTGAAGACAAATGATCAAATACAATGTCAATTCACCTTAGCTGGTCCAGGGGCTTCTTCAAATCAGGTACATTATGGATTCAATACCAAATAGATCTCCTGTTAGATCTGAGATTGTAAGCCTAAAATTATAAAGTCTGAGGTAGGGCTGTGTGCCTGAGGTAGGACTTATGGAAAGTCTGAGTTGTAAGCCTAATTATAAAGGCTGAGGTAGGGCTGAGGCCTGAGGTAGGATTCTTTAGAAGAATCTGAGGTAGGACTTGTATTAAGTCTTAGGTGTATGAACCATCTTTGGTTCTGAGATTGTAAGATCTGAGGATCTGAGCCAGTGGAAGGAAGTTTGGCTGAATCCAGTTATCTGCTGGATAGGCGAAGGGGGAAAGTGGATGTACCCATATCTTGAGGAACCACTATAAGTCTGGTGTTTACTGTGATGTGTTTATTTTCTATAGATTGATTAATCTGTGCTGAAAGAAGTCTTATAATTGTTTGCCTATAAATTAAAAAGACACAAAAAGATTAGAACCTATTCACCCCCCCCCCCCTCTAGGTGATTAGGCTCTTGAAATAAAGTCTTTCAAGTGGTATTAGAGGGAGGTTCCTCAAAATTTGACCTAACAGTCAGAGTATTTCTCCAAGGCAAATAATAGATAACAAAATTGGGTTCAAGTTAAAATCAAAAGGAATTTAGATCTAATAAATTGCCCATATGCAGGAAAGAATCTTTTAGCATTTGGAAAGAAAGGGTCAGGCTATTTATGGAAGTACCTGATCCAAGAATTTATATCACAGTACAGGAAGGCCCCTTCAACCTAATGAAGGTTTCAGTTCTTGATGCAAACATTCAAACTCCAAAGAGTTATTTTGAGATGACTAAGGATGAAATCATCTTGGCTACATTAGATAAAAGAGCTCAGAATATAATTGTAGGTGCCATAGATGATGCAACATTCCATAATCTTGTGCACTGTAAAACTTCCAAAGATATGTGGGATACATTGATTTCCTATATGGAAGGCACAAAAGAAGTAAGAGAGGACAGAAAGTCTATGCTAAATCAGGAATATGAGATCTTTAGGCAGAATAAAACTTACAGCATAGCTGAATGCTATAAAAAGTTTTTCAGAATAGTGAATGAACTAATGACATATGGAAGAGTCTTCTGTACTTATGAACTGAATGACAAGTTTCTTAGGTCCATAACAAAGGATTGGGACACTAAGAAATTTGCCATCAGGGAAGTGGCCAAACTGGCTGACACACCACCACCTATACTTTTTGGAAAACTGCTTTCATATGAAATGCAGCTTACTGCTAGGAAAGAGGAAGAGAAGAGCAGCAAATCTGAACATAAAGAAAAGTTAGTAGCCTTCAAGGTTGAGGGCTCAAGGAAGGGGAGGAGAAAATCTCCTTCTCCACCTAGAAGGAGTACTGAAGCAGAAGAAGGTGTTCCTGAAACAAGTACATCAGATAGTCATACATCTGATGAAGACTTTACTGCCTTCATAAGGCAATTCCAAAGGTTCATGAAGAAAAAGAATTGGAGAACCAGGCCTTCATCTACATCCTATTCAAAGGATGAATACTACAGGAAGAAGAAAACACCTAAGTAGGACAGGTATGCTTCTAAACCTAGTAAACAATCTAATTCTAAGATTGTGTGTTATTGCTGCAACAGGTCTGGGCATGTCATAGCTGACTGTCCTGACAAAAGAAAGGAGTCAAAGGACAAGAAGAAGCAGCTGGTCAAAGGCAAGAAGGAGAAGTCTCTAGTGGCTCAGAAGGAGAAGAGTTGGACAGACTCTTCATCTTCAGAATCTGAAGAAGAAGAGGCAAAAGAATATGTTAGACTCTTCTCAACAGAAGAGGATTCTAGGGAACTAGAATTCCTACAGATGTTGGACTTCATAAATGGAGTGGAAGAATATTGCTGTAAAGGGATGATGACTCAATCTGAATAAGATAAGTGCTAGGATCAGCCTTGATCAAGTAAGGTAAACAATTCACCCCTAGTCTCAGATTACTTTACTAGATCATAATCTAAAGCATCTTCTTCAAAAGAAGTGGATGGATCTGAGTCTGAGGGGGATGTTCATCAACTCATTAATGAGTATGGTGGGTTGTTGCATGCTCTAAAGAAGAGCAAGTTTATTGTTAAAGAGCAAGCCAAAGAGATTGAGTCTCTTAAGCTGGCTACAGCAGTTTCTGCAAATCTGCTGGATCAAAAACTGAATGAGGTTGCCAAATTGAAAAACATTACAGTTATTCAGATGGGCACAATCTCATTCAAAGAGAATCATATCAAGAAACTGGAGGGAAAACTTCAGCAAGAGAGAGAGCTAATGGCAAAATTCTCCAAGCCAAAATCAGTCTTACCTTTGATAGATAATTTTGTTTCACAAAAAGGAAAGACTTGTCTAAGCTTTAAGGGAAGAACTAGGGCTACCAATTCTCATAGAAAAGGTAAAGCCATAGTTCAGCCTCTAGCTGTTAATTCCCCTATTTTCTTTAAGAAGGTAGTGAATCCTACTAACAGGTATGATCATGACATTACACCTGGTCACTGTGAGCATGAAAATTTCATGAGCAAGGGTGCTAATGCCAATAGACCAATCTATAGGCATGCCCATCATATTCAAGAGGAGTTCTTGAAGAATGCTATTCCAGCACCAACACTTAATAAGTCTACTGACAACAAAGTAAGAAGACCTGTACCTAAGAATAGGTATAATAGGTTTGAGTGTTGGTGTTGTGGCAAGGTGGGCCACTTTGCCATGGATTGCTAGTTTAACTTAAGTGTTAAAACAAAAAGTAGTAATCCTGTTAGATAAGTCACAGGGTTTCAAACTAACAAAGACCTAGGACCCACTAGCAAGTTGGGTTCTAAGGGTATGTGATTCTTTATTTGTTGCAGGTAAATCCAAGTGACCATACCCCTATATGGTACTTGGATAGTGGCTGTTCCAGACATATGACTGGAACAAGGAGAAGGTTGAGGGACTATGTGCCCATAAAGAATGGAGCAAAAGTTATCTTTGGTGGATCAGAAAAGGGAATCATCAAAGGATTTGGTAACATATCTTGTGATTCAATTACAATCACTAAAGTGGCTTATGTAAAGGGTCTAAAACATAACCTGATTAGCATAAGTCAACTTAGTGACCTAGGTTATGATATTTCTTTCCTAAAAGGGGAGTGCCTAGTAAAAAGGTCAAGTGATCAAGAGGTCATTTTGACTGGCACTAGGAAAGGAAATGTGTATTGCCTTAACATAGAGTGTGAGTCTAACAACTCACCTATTTGTTTGGTTACAGGAGAGAAAGCTTCTCTATGTGTCAAATGGCACAAGACGCTAGCTCATCTGAACTATATGTCAATTGGACTGCTGTTCAGCAAGAAATTAGTAAGGATGGTCCTCAAGTTCAATGCATAAAAGAGGGTGTGTGCTCATCTTGCCAAAAAGGCAACCAGACTAAGTCCTCTTTTCAGTCACTTGACATCAAAGATTCAAAGAGATGTTTGTATCTCATGCCTATGGATTTGATTGGTCCTATGCCAATCCATAGTCTTGGTAGGAAATCATACACATTTGTTGTTGTGGATGACTATTCTAGATTTATATGGGCTTTCTTGAGGCAAAAATCTGAAACCCCAACTATTTTCCAGACTTTTGTCAGACAAATACAGAATGAATACAACAGCTCAGTTATTAAAATCAGAAGTGACCATGGAACTGAATTTCAGTCTGAATGTATGACAAAATTCTGTGAAGAACTTGGGATTCATCAAGAATTCTCTTCACCTAGAACTCCTCAGCAAAATGGTGTTGTTGAAAGAAAGAATAGGACTCTAATTGAAGCCAGTAGAACTCTACTGAATGATACTACTCTCCATGAATACTTCTGGGCAGAGGCAGTAAATACATCATGTCATGTGCTCAATAGGGCATCCATCAACAAGAAACACAAGATGACTCCCTACAAGATTTTAAAAGGAAGGAAACCAAACATATCTTATTTCATAATCTTTGGTAGTAAGTGTTTTGTACTAGTCAATGGTAAACACTACCAAACTAAGTTTGCTGCCAAATCCTTGGAAGGGATATTTGTTGGGTACATCAACCATAGTAGAGCATACAGGATCTACAACTTGACTACTCAAGTTGTAGAAGAATCTGAGCATGTTGTATTTCATGAGTCAATGTTTATTAACAGTGAATTGTCTAGTTCTTCAGTTAGTTCTACAGGTCTAACAGATAAGATGGACAAGCAGACCATCAATGAAGATGTTCCTGCTAAACTTGATGAGGATAAAGATGTCAGCTATCCAGGGAGAGATCAAGTCCCTCTGGGTGAAGAAGAAAATGTGGAGCATCAAGATGAGGAAACTGGAGATAGCCATAATGTTGATAGAATTCCTCCAGCAAGGAGACACCTGAAGGATCATCCAGCACACCAGATCATTAGTGATGCAAGTCAGGGTGTTCTAACAAGGAGCAGGAGCATGAACACAGTTTTATGTTCTAGCTTCTTGTCTCAGATAGAACCCAGGAAGATTGAAGAGGCCATGCAAGACACCAACTGGATTGATGCAATGCAAGAAGAACTCAGTCAGTTCAAAAGGTGTAAGGTCTGGGAACTGGTGCCAAAACCTAAGGATCTCAACATAATAAAAACTAAGTAGATCTACAGGAACAAGCTTGATAAGAATGGCACTATAGTCAAGAACAAGGCTAGACTGGTAGCAAAAGGCTACAGGAAAGAGGAAGGTATTGATTTTGATCAAAACTTTGCTGCATTGGCAAGGATGCAGGCAATAATGTTGTTATTAGCCTATGCTTCCTATCAAGGGTTCAAAGTATATCAAATGGATGTGAAATCAGCATTTCTGAATGATGATTTAAAAGAAGAAGTCTATGTAGAACAACCCTCAGGTTTTGTAGACTCACTTTCCTGATTATGTATATAGGCTTAGGAAAGCTCTATATGTTTGAAATAAGCTCCAAGGGCTTGGTATGAAACCTTGTCTGCCTTCCTCATTGAGAATAAATTCTCTAGAGGAAAGATAGACAAAACTCTATTCATTAGGGAATCAAAAGGCAAAATAATACTAGTCCAGATATATGTGGATGACATTATCTTTAGTTCTACTAAAAATAGCCTTTGTAAGAAGTTGTCCAAACTTATGCAAGGGAAGTTTGAGATGAGCAGTATGGGTGAGCTGAAGTTCTTCTTGGGACTTCAAGTAAGACAGACTGAGAGTGGGTTGTCCATATCCCAGTCTAAGTTCACCAAGGAGTTGATTAAGAAGTATGGTTTGGACTCAGCTTCTATAATGAAAACTCCAATGAGAACAAGTATGCCTATATGCAAAGATGAAGCTGGGAACCTGTTGATGAGTCTTTGTATAGAGGGATTATTGGCTCCATACTATACTTTACAGCTAGTATACCTGACATCATGTATGCAACATGTTTCTTTGCAAGGTATCAAGCATGCCCTAAGGAATCTCATTATACTGCAGTTAAAAGAATTTTGAGATATCTTAAGGGCACACCTAATCTAGGCCTTTGATACCCTAAGAATAGAGATTTTCTATTAACAGGTTTCTCAGATGCAGATTTTGCTGGATGAAAAGAAGACAGAAAAAGTACTACAGGAACCTATCAATTCCTTGGTGGGAGGCTGGTGTCATGGAGAAGCAAGAAGCAAACTAGTGTAGTTATATCATCAGCTGAATCAGAGTATATAGCTGCAGGTAGCTGATGTGCACAATTGATGTGGATGAAGCATCAACTAGAAGATTATGACATCCAGGTAAGTAGAATACCACTATTTTGTGATTCTACCAGTGCTATTTCTATTGCTCAGAATCCTATATCACACAGCAGGACCAAGCATATAGATATTAAGTTTCATTTTATCAGAGAACATGTAAAAAAGGAAAATATTAATCTAGTGTTTATAAAAACTGATAATCAAATAGCTGATATTTTTACAAAACCACTAGATGAAACTAAATTCAATAATTTCAAAATTGAATTAGGTATGTTGAGCCTAAACTAGGTTTACACAAGTTTCCATTAGTAGCATATGTAAGCACCAAATTTCTGATGAAATTTGGCTAAGTACAAAGTTTGTGTCGACACAAGCAAGTTGTGTCGACACACTCAGTGTGTTGTGTCGACACAGAACAAGGATATGTCTAGACAGAAACAGTATCTGTGTCGACAGAAAAATAAGTGTCGACACAAAAAGTCTCGACACAACCTTGCCGAGACTATATGTCGAGAGGATATTTGTGTCGACAAAAAAAGTTGGTGTTGACACAACTCTGTCGAGACTAAAGTGGTCAGTGTCGACACAGACTCAAGTATGTCGACACATAGATGTGTCGACTTAAAATACGTTTTGTCGACTTAGACATTAGTATGTCGACATATAGTCATGTCGACTTAATTTAAGTTCTGTCAAGACCTAGGTCATTTTTGTCGACACAAAAACTTATTTGTCGACTTAAGCTCGACTTTTGATCCGCCCTTGACTCATGTACTATAAATAGGTGAAGCCAAAATTTGGTCGGCTACGCTATCAGAATTTTTGACTCTATACCTTCTGTTGGTACCCTAGTTTGGATTTGAGTTTAGTCTTCCCATTTAGTTTCATGACCCAAGATTTATCTATGGTCAAAGGTTAGTTGTTTAGTTAGATTGCTCTAGTTGTAGAGTTGTCACTTATCCAGATGAAAATTTGGTTAAGTTGTTTTTGGTTCGACTATGGTCGAACGCCGCTCGACTATCGTCTATCGACTGGTCGACGATTGTCTATCAGTTGGTCGACGTTTGTCTGTCAACAGATCGTCTATCTCTGAGTTAGTTCAACTCTTATTAGCTCGATGATCTGTGGTATCTGCCTCGTCGATCGTCGAACCCCGCTCGACTTCTTTTGACCAGACAGATTTCCTGATAGTTCAACTATCTGACAGCTCGACTATCTGTTTGATAGTTCAACACTTGTGTTAGGCTTTAGGGTTACTTCTCAAATATCTATAACCTTCATTCCGCAATTAACTCCAAGGGAGTTGAGTAGACATTCAACTTTGCTAGTGCAATTTTTGATTACTCTATTCACCCCCCCTCTAGAGTAGTATCTATCACTTTTCTTTCAATTGGTATCAGAGGCAGGTTGTCTGACTGTATAGGCTAAAACCTAAGTCACAAGATCTTGATAGATACCAAGGATTATAGATATTCACTTTCACTATCATGGCCCAGTTCAAGGATTACTCTAGCACCAGACCTCCAGCATGCAACTTAGCCAAGTTCAGCATCTGGAAGGCAAGGATTAAACAATATATGAACTCTATTGATGAGAGTATTTTTGCTTCTATTTTGACAGGACCTTCAAGAGCACCTGCTGCATCTGCTGCTTCATCATCAACTATATGAGTGTAGTGCCTCCTCCAGATTACAATGATGAATACAAAAAGGAAAAGATAGCAGATGCTAAGGCAATGAACATTCTGGCTCAGAAAATGTCTGATGAAGTATTCCAGAAGGTTGCTGACTGCTCCTCAACAAAAGCAATGTGGGACACACTGAACTAGATTGTAGCTGGTTCAGCTGATGAAAGGAAGGACAGAAGGTCCAACCTTATCTCACAGTATGAAAATTTCAAGAAAAGTGATGCTGAATCAGTTGAAGCAATGTACACAAGGCTCAGCTCAATCATCAATGAGCTGAGGACTCTTAATAAGGATATTTCATTGACAGAGGTCTATGATAAGATTCTTATGTGCTTCCCTAGCACATGGGATCTGAGGATCTGGCCTATCAAGGAGGCCAGAAGCATAACAGAAATCTCAACAGAAGCCCTCCTTGGCAAGCTCAAGTCTTTTGAGCAAATGCTGAAGTCCAGGGAAGCTGAGGCTGAAGCAAAGACTCCAACTCCCACAAGAAACGAGCAAACCCTTGCTCTCAAAGCTGCTGATGCTTCTGAAGGAAGCCAGTCTAATGAGGAACTGATGGCATTATTTGCTAATAGGTTTCTCAAGATGGGAAGGAAAGAATTCAGAAAGAAATCTTCAAAATATGAAGAAAAACTAAGGTATGATCGTACTCCTACTAAAGAAATAATTTGCTATGGTTGCAGGAAGCCTGAACATATTCTTCCAGACTGTCCAGAGGAAAAGAATAAAGAGAAAAGAAAAGACAAGGATCAGCATAGGAAGCATTCCAAGCCATCCTCCTACAAGAACAAAAAGAAGGAGAGAGGTTTCGTTGCTGAAACCTGGAGCGATTCTGATGAGGAATCTTCCTCCTCAAGCTCCAGTGAGGATAAGGAAGAAAAGAAGGCAAAGGAAGTTTGCCTGATGGCAATTGATGCCTGCAACAATCACTCAGCTGCAGAGAGTTCAGATTATGATGAAGAAATGCCAATAGAAGATGAGGTATTGTCTTCTTACGATTTTACATCTGCTGAATTTAAATAAGATTTTAAATCTTTATGTTTAGATTTAATTAGTTCTGAAAAGGAAATAAAAGAACTTAGAAATAAACTAGCTGAATCTGAATTAATTTCTAATGAAAACATTAGGTTAACAGCAGAACTCACTAATTCAAGTGAAGAAATAAAATTCCTTAAGAATGAATTAGTTAAGTCCAAAAGGTTAGAAGAATCTCTGAATGGTAGAAGCCTTAAGCTGCTTGAAATAACCAGCATGTCTAACACTAGGTCAGGCAATAATGAATTAGGCTTAGGAGCATCTTCTAGTGAACCCCCAATAATTCTTAAAAACCATCTTTCAACTCCAGTGAACTTTATCTCAGCTGATGGGATAAAGAACATTGAGCAAGTTAATCAGGTTAATAAAGCTTTAATTAAAGCTAAGAGAGAGAAAAGAAAACAAAAATTTAAGGAAATACAAAGAGCGTCGAACGCTGCTCGACGATCACAGGCTCAGTGGTCGAACGGAGATCGACGATCTGGGCAGCCATCGTCGAACGCTGATCGACGTTTTCAACATGAATTTCAAAACTTCAACCAGAACTTTAGAAACCCGAATGTAAATAGAAACCCTAGGTTCATTGACCCATCATCAGCATGGAGAATCCCACCTAGGAGATCTTACCCGTTAGGTTATCACCCTCAACCTGCTTATTCATTTATTTCCAGTTTTTCTTATGTGAAAAATAAGGGACCCAAGGTTACCTGGGTCCATAATGTTTAATTGATTTATTTGCAGGTGAAGACCTATCCTATCACTCAGAATAAGTGGTATTTGGATAGTGGTTGCTCCAAGCATATGACAGGAAATAAAGAACATCTGTCAAGGTTCAAGGCCAAGCTTGGCCCAAAGGTGATCTTTGGAGATTCAAGCTGTGGTCAAACTGAAGGCTATGGCAGGATGACAATTGAAGCTGTAACATTCAAGAGAGTTGCTTATGTAACTGGACTGAAGCATAATCTCATTTCAGTAAGTCAGTTATGTGATGCTGGATACCAGGTATCATTTTCTAACTCTCTTTGTAATATTACTTTAAATAATAATGTTGTGTTGGTAGGTATTAGACAAGGCAACATTTATTTAGTAGATTTTAACTCAACTCACTCTGAAATCTGCTTATTTAATGAAGTAACAAATAACAATAACTTATGGCATAAAAGGCTTAGCCATGTTAACCTCAAGAATATATCTAGGTTATCTAAACACAACCTTGTTAGAGGTTTACCTTTTTGCCCCTACAAGAAGGAGAGCCTATGCAAGGCTTGTCAATTAGGCAAGCAAACCAAGAATTCATTTAAATCAGTAAATAAAAGTGATTCTCCTAGAATCCTGTATTTATTACATTTGGACCTATTTGGCCCAATAAATGTACATAGTTTAGGAGGGAAGTATTACACCCTAGTCATTGTAGATGACTTCTCTAGGTTCAGTTGGGTGTTCTTTTTGAGAACTAAGGCTGATAACTTCAAAGCCCTTACAGACTTTCTATTATGTGTGCAGACTGAGTACTCTACTCATGTGGCCTTGATCAGAAGTGATCATGGTACTGAGTTTGACTCTCTTCTCATGCAAGAATTCTGTGAGAGAGAAGGTATCAAACATAGCTTCTCAGCTCTTAGAACTCCCCAACAAAATGGGGTAGTGGAAAGGAAAAACAGAACCCTGATTGAAGTTGCAGGAACATTATTGGCAGATGCTAACATGCCTCTCTCCTATTGGGCAGAAGCTGTTAGCACAGCTAATTATGTGCTGAACAGAAGTCTTATACACAAGCTTAAGTGTAAAACTCCTTATGAGTTGCTTAAAGGAAAGAAACCTAAAATAAATTATTTTAGAGTATTTGGTTGTGTAGTTTATATTCATAATAATAATAAAGAATACCTTAGAAAATTTGAAGCAAAAGCTTCAATGGGAATTTTTCTTGGATATTCCCAAGTAAGCAAAGCTTATAGGGTATTTAATAAATCAGCTTCAAAAATTGAAGAGTCTGTTCATGTGTCCTTTGATGAATCTCAAATGTTTTACAAGGAGAAGGAAGCTTCCCCTTCCTCAAGTTCATTGCAAGTACCAGAATCTAGCAAAGATGTCACTCAAGAGATTCCCCATCTATCAACTCTTCATATCACTGAATCAGACAGTGATGAAGACCTTGCAGAAGTTGTTGCTGTACCACCAATAGTAGATCAAATTCCTCCTGAGGAATTAATCCCAACTATTGCTGAAGATCACATCCCACCTGCTGATGTTGTCATACTTAGAGATCATCCTACATCTCAAGTGATAGGAGACATATCAGCTGGTGTTCAAACAAGACATCAGTTAAGACAGGATGTGATGCATGCTTGTTTCCTTTCACAGATTGAGCCCCTCACCATTAAATATGCTAAGCTAGATCTCCACTAGATCATTGCAATGCAAGAGGAACTCAATCAGTTTGAAAGATGTAAAGTATGGACTTTGATTCCAAGACCTAAAGGCCAACTGATCATATGCACCAAGTGGGTTTATAGAAACAAGTTGGATGCAAATGGAATCATTGTAAGGAACAAAGCTAGGCTTGTAGTTCAGGGCTACAGACAGGAGGAAGGTATAGATTATGACCAAACCTTTGCTCCTGTTGCAAGGCTAGAGGCAATAAGGATCTTTCTAGCCTATGCAGCCTATATGAAGTTTAAGGTTTTTCAGATGGATGTCAAAAGTGCCTTTCTAAATGGTGAGCTAAAGGAAGAGGTATTTGTTGAACAACCACCTGGGTTTGTTTCTTCAACTCAGCCCTCACATGTTTTCAAGTTGCAAAAAGCTCTTTATGGACTCAAACAAGCACCCAGAGCCTGGTATGAGACTCTAGCTAGTTTCCTGTTAGAGCACAACTTTGTTAGGGGAGTAGTTGATAGAACCCTTTTCGTCAAGCACCACAAGGACACAATCCTGTTAGTTCAAGTGTATATGGATGACATTATTTTTGGTTCCACTGATCCCAAACTGTGCAAAAACTTCACTAACTTGATGCATTCTAAGTTTGAGATGAGTAGTATGGGTGAGCTGTCTTACTTTCTTGGTCTCCAAATAAAGCAAGAAGCTGATGGCATCTTCATCTCCCAATCCAAATATGCCAAGGAATTGGTAAAGAAGTTTGGGATGGCTGATGCTTCAGCAATGCATACACCTATGGCTACTAATGTAGTTATAGATTCTGATGATCAGGGAAAGCCTGTTGATCAAAAGAATTATAGGGCCATTGTTGGTTCCCTATTATATTTAACTGTAAGTAGGCCAAATATAATGTTTGTTACATGCCTTTGTGCTAGGTTCTAGGTCAACCCCAAGGAATCTTATCTGATTCTTCTCAAGAGAATCTTGAGATACCTGAAGGGATGTCCAAATCTAGGACTTTGGTACCCAGCTGAATCAGAATTTGAATTAATTGGATACTCTAATTCTGATTATGCTGGCTATACAGTTGACCGGAAAAGTACCTCAGGAACTTGTCAGTTCCTGGGGGAGAGATTGGTCTCTTGGTTCTGTAAGAAACAGGCCTCTGTCTCAACTTCAACTGCAGAAGCTGAATATATAGCAGCTGCTAGTTGTTGTTCACAGATCCTGTGGATACAAAACCAGCTTTTGGATTATGGGTACACACACAAGAACACAAAAATCATGTGTGATAGTACCAGTGCTATCTCTATTGCACAAAATCCTGTGCACCACTCTGGAACGAAACACATTGAGATCTGGCACCATTTCCTGAGAGATTGTGTGGAAAAGAACAAGATCAGCCTTGAGTTCATATCCACTGACCTTCAGAGAGGTGATATATTCACCAAGCCCTTAGATGAACAGAAGCATCTGTTCTTTTTAGTTTAACTAGGCATGATTAATGGAAGAGAATAAGTGTGACGCCTGCCTTGTTGAAACTTGTTTGAAGATCGTCGAACGACGTTCGAAGATAGTCGATCAGATCAAGCCTATCGTCGACCTATGGTTGATGATAGCTTATCTACTTGAAGATCGTCGACTGACGTTCGAAGATAGTCGAACAGGTCAAGCCTATCGTCGATCTATGGTTGACGACAGCTTGGTGTTTATGAAGACAGAAATAGTCGAACGATGGATCGACAACTCTGCTTCAGGAACGATCATCGAACGACTGTTCGACAATCGTCTCCAGTATCTTTTAAATAGATCGATGATCGTTGTTTTAATATAAAGCCGATGGTCGACCTAGGTTAAGAGATTGTTGTTTTTATCGTCGACGGAGAGCGTTTTCTCGCATTCCGTCTTCCTGCTTGCTCTTTGTCTCGCGATTTCTGTCGTTTCGCCTTTGTCGTCTCCCTAGTCTTCTCCAGCCCCTTCGATGGCGATAGCTCCAGCTCTCCTGACAGTGGTGAAGTTCGATGCAGGCTTCAGTGTGGATTTCGATTCTTTCAATTGCTGCGAATCTGGAATAGTGGAAATTCTCAACTTATGCAAAGATCAAGGTTTGGAAAAGCTCATGTCCTCCAGGATAAAGATAAACATTCAAGAGATTAAAGATTGGGCATTTACTTCATCTTCAAATGATGATTCTATGACTGGAACAATTGGCGGAGAAGAGGTAACGTTGACTCCCGTCATTTTAACTGAAACTTTTGGATTGTTAAATGGGGAAGAAGATTATGAGCAAGATACCCCAGAGTTTGGGAGAATGCTGACAGAGTTGGGACATACCGAAGGCATTCCCTCTAAGCTGCTTAAAGTAAATTTTCCGTTTAAGATTAAGTTCCTTGCTAAACTCGTCGGAAAAGTGCTACTGGGAAAGCACTCTGCCCATGACAATATTACAAGACAGCAGTTTGCACTGATGTGTGCAATTGTGAATAAGAAACAGATTAATTGGGTAGGAGTATTGTTTGATTTAATAAGGAAAAAGAATAACAAGAAAGAAGTCACCCTGTGTAGGGTGGTTGGGATTTTTCTGAAGGAAAAATATCCCCATTTGTTAGTTTCAGCTGCTACTTCCATCAATGCCAGCAAGAAGATGGATCCAACCTTGTTCGCCAAGTGGAAAAGGACTTTTCTGAAGCCCGCTCCTGCAGGGGTCGCTCCAGCTGCATCTGAGATCACCAGGACAGCTTCTGTCACTCCTCTCCTACAAGAAGCTAGCTCAGCAAATCTCACCCTTCCATCTTCTTCATCTGCATTACCGTCTACTTCAGTTGAAGTTCCATCAACTTCAATTGAAGTACGACCTTCTGCATCTCATCTTCCTGATTCATCTACAATTCTCTATGCATCACCTCATGCATCTCCTCTCCCTCCTCATCTTGCTAGGATATCTCATCCTAGTTTTGATTTGTTGGTTTCTGAAATTTTTACTCCTCCTCATTCTCCAATTCCTTCTTCAGATCACATTGATCATCCTGCTTCTACTCATCCATCTCCAGTTCACTCTCCATCTCCAATTCACTCTCCAGTTCATCAAGAATACACCATTCCTGTTGATCATCCATCCACTGAGATTCCCCCATCATCTTTTGAAATCACTCTAGCATTCATTTCTAGCATCTTGGAGTTAATTACTCCTTCAATCAAAATTATGATTGAAGAGGCAATTGCTCCCCTTGCTTCCTCCATCTCTTCTTTGACTGCTGCCATTCAAGCCCTATCAAAATCTGCTGTGCCCTCTTCATCTAGGGGCCTGGTTTCAGTATCTACTGAAATCAGGCAGGGGGAGATTCTTTATGAAGATGTCTCTGAGCTGCCCTTGGCCTCCCCTCCAGCAGATCCTCCTGCAGTTGCAGAGAAAGAGATAGAAGAATCAGCTCCTCCTCCATTGACAGAAAAAGAAATTTCTGATGCTGTAATGAAGTCTGAATTCATTGTCAAAGTGTGCCTAGAAGAATGCTCCACTCCCCTGGTCGCCCTATACCTAGAAGGAGTTATCACTTCCTTCCTAGATGAATTATGGGAGTTAGGACACTCAAAGGACAATTCTGAAGGTATCCCTTTTACTCACTTTTTAGACTTGATAACTGATATGCTAGTATGGGAATACCTGGAAGGAATGATTCGATGACATTTAGCAAATTTTTGTTCATAATACTACAGATAAAATCGAAGAAGTATTAGATGTTCAAGAGCTTGATCACCAATCAGCTCCAGAAGTTCAATCTGAACCAGAACCAGTTGTTCAAATTTCTGAGGCTGCTCAGCCAGCTCAGCTAGCAGTGCAAGTAGAATTGGTCCCCATGATAGTTTCTGATCTACAAGAAAAGGCTTCAGATGTTCAAATTGAAAAGTCTACCGTCTGGGATGACACTCCTGGACTGGATTTAGATACCCTTCTAGCACAGGATGCCATGGAAGAAGAATAAGAAAAAGCTGCCCTAAAAGAAATGGAAAGAGTTGTGCAAGAGGCAATTGATTCATATGATATTCCTCCCTCTTCAAATTCTGAGGATGAGATTGATTCTGATGAATCTGATGAATCTAAGAGAAAGAGATCTGCTAAAAAGAAAAGGAAAGTTGTGGATCCTCCTCCTCCAAATCCTGATAATGATACTCGCTATTATATCCTGAAAGGCATTGATCCAAAATCTAAAGAATTCCAACACTGGATGGCATTTTCTAAAAATCAGCAGAAGCAAAGGAAGAAGTCAAAGAGGTATGACAGTCCTGTCCCAAGATGGACTCCTAGAGGTCCTCCTCCTCCACCTCCCAGTGCAGGAGCCTCTGGAAACGTATCTGCAAATCCTACTGCTCAGTTTGACAGGTTCAATCCATCTCAGTCATCACAAAGGAAAAGTTCTCAAGGATATCAAGGTAAAACGCAATCTGGCTATCAAAGACTGGATGCTAATGTTAAGGAACAAGTAAAGGAGGTGGTGTATCAAAGACCAACTTTTTCTCCTCCTGCTTCCAAAGAACTCAAGAGCTCAACCTCTCCAAAGACAGATCATGCTGTGAAGGCTGTTTCAAAAGGTAAGCGAATTATTTTCTCTGAATAATCTAGCAAGATATTTGCTGAGTTTGCTACTCCTTCTTATCTAGTTATTCAAGATAAAGAGCCAGCTGAAAGTCTGCTAGACATGTCTATTAAGTTTAAAGCTGTGAAAACTGTTGATACATCTTCTGAAAATGTGTATGAAAGCCTAGAGCTGTATCCTGATTTCAGGATGGCTCGTTTTCTTGAACTTGTTGGATCAGCTCAAATTAAGAAAGCTAAAGCTGAAGGCAAAGACACTGCAGGATTAACCACTATGTCAAAATTTAGAATGAAGGAGCTCTATAAATTCCAGGTTAGACCTGAGGTATTTGATCCACATGGAAAAGCATCCTGAAGCAGTTGTCCCAAGAGCATCAGAAACGAAAATCATTGGAGAACAAGACCTGAAGTTGTCAAGGAAAGAAGCTCTAGATCCTTCTAGAAAGATTAATTTTGTTCCTAGTACCTCTGAACCTAAACCTAATTCTGAAGCCTCTTAAATTTCATTGATTGACAATTATTTACTTATCTGATTGATTGATGTTATCTGCTTAATCATTTCCCTTCATGCATTTTTATTGTTTTCAGTAATTAGTTTTGTGTTTATTTGTTGTTGAGAGACTTAACTCAAATAAGGGGAGATTGTTGGTACCCTAGTTTTTGATTTGAGTTCAGTCTTCTCTTTTAGTCTCTTGACCCAAGATTTATCTATGGTCAAAGGTTAGTTGGTTAGTTAGTTTGCTCTAGTTTTAGAGGCGTCACTTTTCCAGATGTAAATTTGGTTAAGTTATTTTTCGTTCGACTATGGTCGAACGTCGCTCGACTATCGTCGATCAGCCGTTCGATGATCGTCTTCCTGATAGCTCGACTATCTGCTTGATAGGTCGACTATCTGTTGTCTTTGATAAGTTCAACTATCTGATAGTTCGACTATTTATTGATAGGTCGACTATCTGCTCTTCTTGATAGTTCAACTATCTGCTTGGATAGTTCAACTATCTGATTGTTCGACTATCTGTTGATAGGTCGACTATCTGTTCTCTTTGATAGTTCGACTATCTGTTGATAGGTCGACTATCGGTTCTCTTTGATAGTTCGACTATCTGTTGATAGGTCGACTATCTATTTTCTTTGATAGTTCGACTATCTGTTGATGGGTCGACTATCTATTTTCTTTGATAGTTCGACTATCTGTTTGATAGGTCGACTATCTGTTTTGCTTGATAGCTCAACTATCTGCCTTGATAGATCGACTATCTGATAGCTCGACTATCTGTTCTGATAGGTTGACTATCTGATGAGGTAGTTCGACTATCTTCTTTGATAGTTCGACTATCTGTATCGTTCGACTATCTATCTGATAGGTCGACGATCTCTGTGCTTCGGTCGACGATCTCCGAGGGTCGTTCGACGTTTTGCTGTATGTCTTGAATAATTTTGTCATCTTCTATGATGTGATTTATTTCATATTTATTTTGGCATATTTTATAAAAGATTATTTGAATAAATTTATGATATTATTTCCATGCAATATCTGCTCCATTCCTTATGCATGAGCCAATCTTTTTCTGACATAGTTGTTTGTCTTATTAGTTGAAATATGTTTTCTGCTTTATCTGCCAGGCTGTCCTTTATAGCCGTTAGACTCAAAAAGTCTTCTTTGGTCGTAAAGAGTCTCTTCTGATGTGACTTTCTCTAGTATTATTTTATCAGAGTTACTTGTAGCTTTTTAGAAAGCTTTATCCTTTTATAGGATATCTGTCTGCAGTTTTTGTTCTTGCTTTATGCTATTTGCAGCCCAGCTTGCAGATTTTAGTAGAAGACAAGATTCAAACTCAAATTAGAGCCGTTGCTGCTGCTGCTATTTAAAGAACTCTTTGGAGAAAGAAATCAACTAGTTCATAGCCAAAGAAATCAACTAGTTCAGATAGCAAAAAGCTAACAGTAGCATTCAAGCTTACAACTTACAGTTTACAACTGCTCTCAGCTCGTTCACATCCAACTGAGAAGAAGTTTTAGCTCTTCACTCTTCTTCAACCTGAGTTCTCCTGCCTCCAGGAAGATCTTCACTCAGAGTCTTTTTGAAGAAGAAGAAGAAGATAGCTACCTGAAGAAGAATTTTCATTTCATATTTATTATCTTCTTGTATCTTTTTCCTTCAGATTTTCTGAAGTGTTTTCTGCACTGAAGCAAGACTTCACCTGGACATTCTTTTAGCCAGGGGGAGCCTTGACTCTTTAGAGCCTTCTAGCTCAGTGCAAGTTCTTGAGCTTCTCTAATTCTATTTAAAATAGAGAAGACATTTTAACCTCCTTTCCCCATCCTATACAGGGTTATTACTCTCTTCAAAAGTATACCTTGGTGGCAGGGCACCTGATCAAAAACCTGTGTTGGTTTTTAGACACCTGATCAAAAGTCTAAAGGGTTTCTGGATCTACCTGAAGCAGATCTTGTTGGTGGCAGGGCACCTGATAAAAAACCTGAGTGGATTCCTACCTTATTGGTAGAAGAGTGGACGTACCCAAGTTGTTTGGGGAACCACTATAAATTCCCTTGTGTCGTCTGGTTGTTTGATTTATTACTTGTGCTGTTGGTTGTGATTAGTTTTAACTAGGTTTGCTAGTTGCTGTTTAGGATTCCAAGGCTTAACTATAATTACAGTTGGCTGCCTTTTGTGCACAACACTTGTGTTAGGCTTTAGGGTTACTTCTCAAATATCTATAACCTTCATTCCACAATAAACTCCAAGGGAGTTGAGTAGACATTCAACTTTGCTAGTGCAATTATTGATTACTCTATTCACCCCCCCCCCCCCTCTAGAGTAGTATCTATCCCTTTTCTTTCA
This sequence comes from Platanthera zijinensis, assembly GCA_039513925.1. Taxonomy (NCBI): domain Eukaryota; kingdom Viridiplantae; phylum Streptophyta; class Magnoliopsida; order Asparagales; family Orchidaceae; genus Platanthera; species Platanthera zijinensis. Next base: position 208,354,193 of record CM077079.1, on the reverse strand, counting down.
AACTTCTTGTCGAGAACTCTCCCGCCCTCACCAGGTGATGAGTTGTAAATATACTTATATTTTCGTATTTTATTTAAGTCAATTTTGTTTGTTTTTTGTCTTTTTTTATCCAATAAATTGCTTATTTTTGTAAATATTATTTCTAACTTAGCTTTATTTTTATTCCAGAAAAATTCCAGAAAAAGTCAAAATGTTGACTGACACGCCCGTGTCACATGACCGACACGCCTGTGTCACGCCCTCGACGATCGCAGACCACAGGTTGCCAGCTCGACGATTGGCGATGATCAAACCAAGCTCGACACGCCCCAAGACATGCCCGTGTCAAGGTGTGACACGGGCGTGACTTAGCCACCTGGCCCGACGTGACGCGCGCGACTTTGCGGCCGGACTGCGCCCAGATCGACCTCCCCGACACGCCCCAGTCACGCCCGTGACTGACACATGTCACGCCCGTGAACTAGGGCGTGACCGCCACGTTTTCAGCCGAAGTCAACTTTCCAGTCAAGTCACCCGATCAGCTCATAAATAGTGTCGACACGCCCCCCCTGTCACGCCATAGTCACGGGCGTGACCAACCCGAAAATTTGCCTATAAATAAGAGCTTACAGGAAGCTTATTTTGTCCACTTTTTTGGTCCATCTTACTTAGGGGAGGTGCTGCCCGTTTGGCTTCTAAGCTATGTAAGGAAAATTTCTCCCTATCTCTCTTAGTTTGTATTAGGTTGTTTGTTTTAGCTTTTTCATGTAATAGCCTTTTTATTCAATAAAATGGTAGATTTTCTATCTTGCAAAGTTGAAATGTTCAATTGGAAGCGCCCTTCTTAAGTAATTTTTTCGTTCCCTTTTTGTGATTCTCTTTTTATGTTTTCTTTTTAGCTTTCATAACTTAGTTAGATTTAGGATTTATCGGCATTTCTAGCCGTTGTGCCGTCCGTTTAATTTTCATTTTCCGCACTTTTTAGCTTTAGCTTTTTCTTCTTTATCATTTTCATTCATATAGGTTTTATAAAAACTCCCCTAAAAGTGTTCGTTTTTATTTTCTTTAACTTAGGCTCTTAGGAATGTAAAACTTCTCGTTCCTTTTTAGTTTTACTCTCACTTTTTGGGAGGTTTTATAAAAACTTATGAATAAAAATGTAGTCGTTATAATTTTTCGTCAACTTCATTTTAGCTTTTTAATTTCAAAACTTTTTAGTCCCTTTAATTTTTATTTTCACTTTTTATGCATTTCTACCGCATTCTAGCGGTAGAAATGCAGTTGTTCTAATTTTTCGCCAACTTTCATTTTGCGTTTATTTGCAAAACTTTTCGCTCCGGTTAATTTTTATTTTCACTTTTTATGCATTTCTACCGCATTCTAGCGGTAGAAATGCAGTCATTTTAATTTTCTGAGCACTTCGCTTTTCTTATTTTTGCCAGGGTGCGTGCGTGTACGAGTTAGAATTTATAGCTTTGTTTTAATTTCTGTAGAGTGTGTGCGTATGCATTTATTTTCGCCTACTCGTTAAGAGTTAAATGGCGCTCTGCTTTCATTTTCCGCCCACTCGTTTGAGTGGTACTTGTCTTTTTACTGCTTTCATTTTCTTCCTACTCACTTGAGTAGGAAAACTTTGTGTGTGTGCGTGTGTTTACTTTTCTGTAGAGTGCGTGTGTGTGTTTTACTTTCAGGTAGAGTGCGTGCGTGTATGAGATAAATTTACCCCGCCCACTCATTTGAGCTGGGACTCGCTATTTTATCGCTTTCTCAATTATGTAGAGTACGTGCGTGTAGGAGATAATTTTACCGCTTTATTTATCGCTTTCTTCAATTAAGAAGAGTGTGTGCGTGGGTGCATTTATTTCCGCCTACTAATTTGAGTAGGGCTTGCTTTATTTAATTTTCTTTATGGTTTTGAAGTGTGCGTGAGTGTCTGCATCAATTAGCCTTCAATTTATCTAATTGTCCTATTTTTCGTGTTTTCTCCTATAATTGTTCAGTGCTTAATTTAACACTCACGCTTCACCTAAAAACATAAAGCCGTCCCCATGCCGATGAGTGGCTAATCTCTTTTAGCCTTCGGAATCGAAGAGAATTGGGACATATAAAATGATTTGAAATAATTAAAAATTTTATTTTTATTTTAATTTAAGGACTGTAAAGAAGAGAAGAACGACTAGAAAAACAGGCCGGAAGATTGAATAATTGAAATTTTTATTATCCAAAAAGATATCATTTATAAAGGTATGGCCTCCCTTTTATAGAATGGAGGAGATAGAGGAGAGTACAAACTAACAATGTGGGACTAAATAAATGTACAAAGACTGGGCGGTTTGACATGTACAGACCGCACAGTCCGCGCGGTTAGACAACAGGCTAACCGCCCAGACAGACCAGAAGAAGATGCCGTAGGAGACCGCAAGACTGCCAGACCGCCAGACCGCCAGATATACAAGTCGCTGGAGACAACCCGCAAGACCGCCGAACCATAGCAGCCACCAACTGGATATTTAGCCCGTCAGCTTCAGACCGCTAGACCGCGCGGTCTCCAGACCGTCATACTCAGACCGCCAGACCGCCTACTTCAACACTCCCCCTCAAGCTGGATCATAGATATCGATCATGCCCAGCTTGTCACAAATGTGGAAGAATGAAGTAGACACAGGCTTGGTAAAGATATCTGCCAACTCTTTGTCGGAGGTGACGAACGGAGTGCAAATCTGTTTCTTCAAGATCTCTTCCCGGATGAAATGGCAGTCGACTTCAATATGTTTGGTTCTCTCATGGAAGACCGCATTTTTGGATATATATATAGCGGCCTTGTTGTCACAGAACATAGGAAGAGGATAGTCGTAGACCTCTCCCAGATCAAGCATGAGAGCCCGCAACCATTTTAGTTCGCAAGTGGTGGATGCCATGCTCCGATATTCAGCTTCAGCACTAGACCTTGAAACTACAGACTGCTTCTTTCTCTTCCAGCTCACAAGATTACCTCCAACAAATGTGCAGAAACCAGACGTAGATTTGTGGTCATCTTTATCATCAGCATAGCTAGAATCTGAGTAGGCTTCAACTCTCAAATGACCATTCTTCTGAAAGAGTAGTCCTTTGCCCGGTGCTGCTTAAACATACTCTAATATCTTCAAGGCAGACTGAAGATGACATTCCCTGGGAGCTTGCATGAACTGACTTACCTTGCCAACAGCATAGGCAATGTCAGGTCTGGTCACCGTGAGATAAATGAGTTTACCCACCAGACGTCTATACTTTGTGGCATCAGACATAAGAGGAGAGTCATCTGTCCATGTTTTGTCTTCTCCAGTAGCCATGGGATACCGTGCCGGTTTGGCACCGGTCAATCCTGCATCCCGTAGAAGATCAAGTGCATACTTCCGTTGGGAGAGAACCAGAGAGTCGGGCTTCCGACAGATCTCTATCCCCAAAAAGTATTTCGGGGAGCCCATATCCTTTGTGACAAGATGTTGACGGAGGTGCTTCTTTGTCAAGTCCACCCCAGCTTGATCATCACCGGTAAGAAGAATGTCGTCAACATAAACCGCCAAAACTACAAGGCCCGATGCTGTTTTGCGAATAAACAGGGAATGATCAGCCGTACTTCTTGTAAAGCCAACAACAGCCACAATGCTGCTGAACTTGTCGAACCATGCCCGAGGGCTCTGCTTGAGGCCATAGATAGCCTTCTTTAGCTTGCATACACGGGTCTCCCCCTGAGCAACATACCCCGGAGGTTGCTCCATGTAAACGTCCTCATGAAGATCCCCATAAAGAAAGGCATTCTTGACATCAAGCTGGGAGATAGTCCAATTGCGGTTGACAGCCACAGAGAGAAGAACCCGGATGGTGCTGAGACGAGCAACCGGGGAGAAAGTATCAAAGTAGTCAACCCCATAAGTCTGAGTGAAGCCTTTGTCCACCATTCGGGCTTTGTAGCGGTCCACAGTCCCGTCTGGGCGAAATTTCACAACAAACACCCATCGACATCCAACCATATCAGTACCCACTGGAGGAGAAACAAGGGTCCAGGTGCCCCGTTCAGTAAGAGTAGCGATTTCCTCATCCATGGCAGACTTCCAATGAGGAATAACAAGCGCCTCCTGGTAGGTACGGGGAGCAGTAGTAGCTGAAATAGCTAAAGCAAAATGCCGGCGAGAAGAAGTAAGCCGAGCATAGGACACAACTGCCGCAAGCGAGTGTTGAGTGCATGCCCGCACCCCTTTGCGAAGAGCAATGGGGAGATCCAGGTCGTCGGGGGCTTCAGGGACCGGAGCGTCCGTAGCGGAGAAAGCTGGCCCGGGACTAGAGAGAGACGGCTCCGGAGACGGGGAGGGAGGAGAGGGGAGAGGAATAGACGGAGGAGGGGATGAGGAATGGGGAGGAGAAACGTGGATAGGCTGAGAGGGAACAGACAGGGAGGGTGATGAATCAGGAACAGGAGGAAGAAGGGGTGGAGAGGAGAAGTAGGCTGCATGTTCGAAGAAGGTGACATCTGCAGAAACAAACTGTTTGCGCAGAATGGGGTCAAAGCAACAGTAGCCTTTCTGAGTGACCGAGTAGCCCAAAAAGACACATTTGGTGGCACGGGGAGAAAGTTTGTCACGGGTAGCAGACGGGGCATGCACAAAGGCTGTACAACCAAAGATTCGAAGAGGGAGGGGAAAAGGTTCCTTGCCGGGGTAGAGAATGGAGAAGGGAGTCTTACCCTGAAGAACAGTAGAAGGAATACGATTGATGAGATAACAGGCGAGGAGAACAGCATAGCCCCAATAAGAGCGAGGCACATGCATCTGCGTTAGGAGAGTGCGAGCGACATCGAGGAGATGACGGTTTTTACGTTCCGCCACCCCATTCTGCTGGGAGGTGTAAACGCAGGTGGTCTGATGAATAAGACCATGTTGCATACAGAAAGATGAAAAATCATGACTAAGATACTCTTTAGCATTATCAGAGCGAAGACATTTAATAGAGACATGAAACTGAGTTTTAATCATATTATAAAAGCATTCCCAAATAGAGAAGAGTTCAGAGCGATCTCATAACAGATACACCCAGGTACAACGAGAAAAGTCATCAATAAAAGTTACAAAATACAAACTACCCCGACCAATGGTTGGAGTAGGAGCCGGACCCCATACATCAGAATGGATGAGATCAAACGGGCTAGAGGAACTGCGAGCATGCTTGGGCGGGAAGGAGGAGCGGTGATGTTTGCCAAGTTGGCAGGCGTCACAGTTGAGCTGAGGACTGGTTGGCGGTAAGTGGGGCAGAAGCTGTCGAAGAATGCGAGCAGGAGGATGTCCAAGGCGAAGATGCCATTGAAGCAGATCAGTAGATGAGGAAGTGAAGGCGGACAGAGCGGAAACATTGTCGAGGAAGTAGAGGCCGCCGCTCTCAGTCCCAGTAGCAATCGTCCGTTGGGTTCTCGGGTCCTGAAAGCAACAAGAAGTAGGAGTGAATACAACAGAGCACTGAAGTTGCTTGCATAAAGTAGTAACAGATAGAAGATTGCAAGGAAACTTCGGGACATAGAGAGTGTCCACCAAGCACAGCGATGGGTGACTTGAACCATGCCTGTCCCACGAACCGGGGAAGGAGAACCATCCGCAACAAGGATAGGAGGCAACCGATCATGCGTTTCGAGAAGCGAAAAACACTGAGGATTGCCTGTTATAGGATTTGTAGCACCAGAATCAATCAACCATTTACCTTGGATAGCGACATGAGCACTACCTGAGGTCGTCGCCACCGAAGCAGACGACCGAGAGGAGGGGTTCGGGGAGGGCGAAGTATCACCAGATGGGCGCAGATGAGGATGTTTCTACCAACATCGGTCAATGGTATGACCGGTACGACCACAGTGAGAATAGAGGAACCTGGACGGACCGCGCGCCCCAGAGTGGCTGCGGCCACTATTGCTGCCGCGCTGAGTGTACTGAGCATAAGAGTCCTGCGGAGGAGGGGAGGATAATAGAGGGCGCTGGAGTAGAGAAGTAACGGCGGCTACGCGAGCAGCGGTGGCATCTAAGGTGGGAGACTCAGCTTCACCCAAGATCTGTTGGCGGATGAGATCAAAAGACTCGGGAAGTCGCAGAAGATAACAAACAACCAGGAGTTCCTGGAAGTGTTTGTGTTGCTGAGCCAAGTCCGCAGAGAAGGGGCGATTCTGGAGGATCTCAGCGCCAAGAGCCTGAACTTGCTGATAGGCTGCAGCGGGAGTCATGGATGAACGGGCGAAGAGATCCGTATAAAGAGTATAAATCCGGGAGGTCTGCGTCCCCTTGGAGTAAAGAGCAGCCAGATGAAGCCACGCGGCCTTTACCGTCTCATCATGACGGATGATGGGAAGGCACTCATCAGAGACGCTATTAGCCAGCCATGTGCGGACAAGCGCATCACTCGCATCCCATTCGTCAAAGAGAGGAGAATTAGGAGGAGGCGGATCATCGGTAAGATGATGACGTTTGCGCTGAGAACGAAGAAGGAAAGTGAAAGAAACGCTCCAATCCGGATAGTTGGAGCCCAGGAGCTTAGAAACAGTGCCCAGATTGCCGGAAGGAGTAGGGATAGAAGGCGGAGCCGGAGTGGCTGCAGGAGTGGTGGTAGTGGAATTGTCAGAGATATCCATAGAAGAAGACCGAAACCGGACGGTTAGGAACCAAGCCGGGCGGTTAAGAGAGAAAGGGAAAAGCTGCAGCGGTCACGATGTCAGACACCAGCGGCTAGAGAAGCCACGACCAAGCCGCAAAGCCAAAACAGAGGGTAAGAGGTCGGGCGGTTGGAAGACAGACTGCACGAACGGGAGAGAAAGAGGAATCCGGCAATAAGAACAGATCGCAAGCAGACAAAGAGAAACAGGCCGCGCAGACAGGGCGCAGGCAAACAAGACAGGCCGCGGGAAGAAGAAGAAGCAGGTCGTACGGCTAGAAAGGAGCACAGAATCAGGAGCCAGAGATCGATCCCTCTGATACCATGTAAAGAAGAGAAGAACGACTAGAAAAGCAGGCTGGAAGATTGAATAATTGAAATTTTTATTATCCAAAAAGATATCATTTACAAAGGTATGGCCTCCCTTTTATAGAATGGAGGAGATAGAGGAGAGTACAAACAGACAACGTGGGATTAATAAATGTACAAAGACTGGGCGGTTTGACATGTACAGACCGCACAGTCCGCGCGGTTAGACAACAGGCTAACCGCCCGGACAGACCAGAAGAAGATGCCGTAGGAGACCGCAAGACTGCCAGACCGCCAGACCGCCAGATATACAAGTCGCTGGAGACAACCTGCAAGACCGCCGAACCATAGCAGCCACCAACTGGATATTTAGCCCGTCAGCTTCAGACCGCTAGACCGCGCGGTCTCCAGACCGTCATACTCAGACCGCCAGACCGCCTACTTCAACAAGGACATAAGGTTTACCCCGGGTTAACGATGCATAGGACCACATAATCGATGTGTGGGCTCTATTTCCGTTATCCATACGCGACGCCGAGAGGCTGCACATATGGACCGATCCCCCTTGGGTAAAGAGAACTGCGTACGCCCCCTCGAAAGAGGAGAAGTGTAGTTCTGCCGGATTGGGTTCCCCACCCAATAGCGGGGTTCTTAGCGTAAAGCGGGCATTAAGAGGAATCCTTCGTCGGTCTAACGATCGGTCGAATAGTCTTAATGTTTAGGTGAGCAATATTCCTAGAGATAAGTGCGCTCATATTTTTGGAACCCCCACGGTCAAGTGCCTTTTATTAATTTAAAAACAAAGTTTAATAATTGTTGAGAATTATTTTAGTCTTAATCCGATTCGATGCCGAGCGTTAACCCGTCATCGAACTAACTTAGCAAAATTCTGCTCTCTTTCTTTCCGTTTTAATTAAACTAAAAAAATCCCACCTTACTGTTAGTAAGATAATAGTGTTCCTGGAAGAGTAGATATAATCAACGCATCCCCGAAAAAAATACGACCTCGGTATTTTCCCGAATACCGAGTACTACTTGCGATAGGTGCACTTGCCTCCTCTCGTTAGAAAACTCGATCTTCTAACCGGCCCGCGGAATCTGACCATTTCGAACCAACCACAGTCGGTCTCTGTTCCGCGGCCATCAAGTGTTTGGCGCTGTTGCCGGGGATCACGGTTGTTATATTGAATCCGGGACTCTATTAATTTGACTTTATTTTCAAATAAAAAATTTTATACAAAAAAAATCCATCCCCCTTTCATTTTTTTGGGTGTATGACCCATGGACAACCTTCGAGTTCTGAAAATCTTGAATTCGACCCCGAGATCGACCGCTCTCTTGCGCGTATCCGATCTCTCCGTCGAATTCCCTTTTTAGACCCCGCAGAATCTATCGGAGAACCCTCTTCTTCTTCTATGGCCGACCCGAATAATGCCCAACCGACCGAGCGTACTATGTCTTACTACGCTCGGCCCAACTTGGATGATACGGGGTCGAGTATTGTTTGGCCCGCTGTGGCCAACAATAATTTTGAAATTAAGTCAAGTGTGATTCAAATGATCCAAAATGCCGTGCAGTTCGACGGACTACCGGATGAGGACCCCAATAACCACTTGTCTAATTTTCTTGAGATTTGCGATACTTTTAAAATTAATGGCGTCACTGATGACGCCATTCGTTTGCGCCTTTTTCCCTTCTCTCTTAAGTCCAAGGCTAAGGCGTGGTTACTCTCCCTCCCGCGGGGATCCATCACGTCCTGGGCGGAGTTGGCTGAGAAATTCCTTACGAAGTATTTTCTGCCCGCGAAAACTGCAAGACTGCGGGCGGACATATCTTCGTTCGTCCAAAACAACTCCGAGTCTCTTTACGAGACTTGGGAACGCATTAAGGAGTTCCTCTGCCGGTGCCCGCACCACGCTCTGCCAACGTGGTTGCAGGTACAAATTTTTTATAATGGACTGAATAGTCAGACGCGTCAAATGATTGACGCGGCTGCCGAAGCACTCTGAACAATAAGACCCCCGAGGCCGCCCAGGCCCTTTGTAACGACCCCATCCGTTACATGACGTATAGTAGAAGGTCCGGCCGGGGCCCCACACTATATGCCACAAATAGACGGTGAGGTCACAGGATAATACCAAACCATACGAATCCTAACTCAGAGCATTCTAGCGGAAGCTTTAAGTTACAAATTTGAACTCTAATCAGGAATGTCCAATATATAAACCACCTTTATATATCACCACGGAATGTACACAATTACATAGAGTTTGGCCTTAAGGCCTTACAGTTCCTCTTCCATACAACATGATTTACAAACCTCGGCGCGCAGGCCGGCCATACATGAGTAAAAGAGAACAAACAAAACATTTGCTTAGCCTTCAAGGGCTAGCCGCAGCAGCAGCAGCAACAGCAGTAGGGCTTCAGCCCTTCACCTACCACTTGGCTCTCCAGCACCTGCACGGGAAACAATCCACCCAACCGGTGGCAAACAATGCAACGGTCAGCATTCAGCTGACCCAATTATAACAATCTTACCCCTTTCTCGGGGCATGAGCATTCTTTCCCTGCAAAGCATGGCATCATCATATAGCAACTATGTGCGCGCAGGCACATTCAAGCCATCACAACTATCGACCACACGGCCCGACATTCCGTGCACTCAGGGCACATTCTTGGTGTACCGGAATACCAGGGTCAACACCACCATCTACACGGTATTTGAGCATTCTAGTCTTTCCGGCGCGCGGGCCTAAGACTCTCATTAGGCGCTCCAACAAAACCTATAACCAGGCTTCCAAGTCGAACGGACCTAACGCAGGTACGGATCAGCCACCCCCTGTTGCTCAAGTCGCCGTGCCACCTCGAATACGGAAGTATCTATGGCTATTTATAGGCGCGGGTCGGTTTCACCTTTCCTGTTCGGCAATCTGCCTTTTCACCGAGTTGCAGCCCAACGGCTCAACCGCTCATAAAGTGGCAACGCACGGCCACAAGAGTTGCATCCAACCCTCTTCATTTCCTGGACATCATCCAGTACTTCCTGCTGCACCAAGCAACAGGTAGGCACAAGGCAACACAAGCCATAATCACGGAGCCTTCTCCGATATGCAAACAAGCATCACCAATCCAGACCATGTCCAGATGGGCTTCACACAGCATGCCTAGAGCCGTACTCCAATTCCGGCCTCTAACAAGGGGGACTTCACATATCTACCCCAAGGGACACCACAACCCACCGCACACTCGCGGGGAAGGGTTTTCCCTATGCAATGCAGAAAAGAAGGACTTCACATGTCCAAGGAGGGAGATCGTTACCCTTGTCGATCTCTTCAGAGCCATCGAAAACTAGCGGGTGAGAAAGAACCGCAGCAGCCTTGCCTTCACAACGCCGGCTTCGGATCACGAATCGGACCACGGGAACTCCGCCGGTGGTTTGATCTCCTCCTCCTTCTTCTTCCTCCTCTCTCTTTCTCTCTTCCTTAAGCAAAATGAAGAATGACTTCTTCATCCTTCCTTGACGAATTTAATCCAGCCAGGAAACCACCTGAGCCCTTGGATCAAAAGAGAGAAATCTGAACGGCCACGATTTGCCCAAAAACTCAATTTTTGGCTGACACGGCCTATGACACGCCCGTGTCACAGGCCGTGTACCCTTAAGCGGCACACGCGGTATTCGAACCGACTGAGATTTACCAGAACACGGGCATCGACACGCCCGTGTCAAACCTGACACGCCCGTGTCATTCCTGAGACACGCCCGTGTCATTCCTGCCTCATCGAGCTGCAATCAGTACACGGGTAGGCACACGGTATCGGACACGCCCGTGTCCGATCTGACACGCCCGTGTTCACGGCTTGGTTCAAGGCCGTGTACTTCTCTGACTCGAACAGGCCATTTTCGAAATTTAATTCGGACACGCCCTGGGACACGCCCGTGTCCATGGCCGTGTCCCAGGCTCGGCGATCGTCGACTATCGATCGTCGACTAACCTGAACACGCCCTGGGACACGCCCGTGTCCCAGGCCGTGTACCCCCGACACGCCCTGGGACACGCCCGTGTCCCAGTCCGTGTCAAACAGCCTGCACCTCAAATAAGTTTGAAACCTCATTTTGAGATTTCTGGGGTGTTACAATCCTCCCCCCCTTAACAAAATTTCGTCCCGAAATTTGCACGGTAAGGAAACAAGAACCAACAATGCTATAACTTGATAACTCGGTTATAACATAAAGTACACGGTCTACAGCTTATACAAACAGTTCGGGAAATTCAGCTCGCATGGTCTGCTCTCGCTCCCATGTTAGCTCTTCACGGCCACAATTGTCCCATCGGACCTTGACCATCCCGATCACTTTGTTCCGCAACTGTTTCTCGGCTCGATCCTCGATCTGAATGGGTCTAACTCTCGTCGTTAGCCCATACTCGACCGGTACCCGATCATTCTCCACTACTTGAGCTGGATCCTTTACCGCCTTACGAAGGACTGAGATGTAAAATACATCATGTAATCCACCCAAGTCTGCTGAAAGTGCTAGTCGATAAGCAGCTTCCCCAACTCGCTCCACCACCTCAAATGGACCAAGATACCTCGGACTTAGCTTTTTCAAACGCCGAATCCTGGACACGCCTTTGAAGGGTTTGATCTTCAAATATACCCAATCACCCACCGCGAACTCCACGTTCCGATGTTTGGCATTGTAGTACTTTGCTTGACGATCTTGGGCTATCAATAGCCTCTCCCGAATAGAGCGTATGAGCGAGGTAGCTTCTTCGACTTCCTTTTTCCCACTCAGCTTAGATTCGCCTGCTTCTGCCCAAGCTAACGGTGTACGGCATTTACGACCATACAACGCCTCAAATGGTGCCATACCAATACTCGCTTGGTAGCTATTATTATAGGAAAATTCGATAAGAAATATATAATCTTCCCATCTCTTACCAAAGTCTAGGGCGCACATGCGGAGCATGTCCTCCATCGTCCTGTTGGTTCGTTCAGTCTGACCATCCGTTTGGGGATGAAAGGCCGTACTAAACGCCAATTTTGTACCCAACATTTGATGAACGAGCCGCCAATCATTCGATGTGAACCGCCCATCACGGTCACTAACGATGCTCCGAGGAACACCGTGCAGTCGAACAACCTGCTCCACATAAAGCTTGGCCAAGGTTTCCACTGAATCGTCTCTTCTGTTTGGAAGGAAGTGCGCCACTTTTGTCAACCGCATTAGGTCCGTCCGACTTGGCAGCCTGGTTATAGGTTTTGTTGGAGCGCTTAATGAGAGTCTTAGGCCTGCGCGCCGGAAAGACTAGAATGCTCAAATACTGTGTAGACGGTGGTGTTGACCCTGGTATTCCGGTACACCAAGAATGTGCCCTGAGTGCACGGACTGTCGGGCCGTGTGGTTGATAGTTGTGATGGCTTGAATGTGCTTGCGCGCACATAGTTGCTATATGATGATGCCATGCTTTGCAGGGAAAGAATGCTCATGCCCCGAGAAAGGGGTAAGATTGTTATAATTGGGTCAGCTGAATGCTGACCGTTGCATTGTTTGCCACCGGTTGGGTGGATTGTTTCCCGTACAGGTGCTGGAGAGCCAAGTGGTAGGTGAAGGGCTGAAGCCCTACTGCGTTGCTGCTGCTGCTGCGGCTAGCCCTTGAAGGCTAAGCGAATGTTTTGTTTGTTCTCTTTTACTCATGTATGGCCGGCCTGCGCGCCGAGGTTTGTAAATCATGTTGTATGGAAGAGGAACTGTAAGGGCTTAAGGCCAAACTCTATGTAATTGTGTACATTCTGTGGTGATATATAAAGGTGGTTTATATATTGGACATTCCTGATTAGAGTTCAAATTTGTAACTTAAAGCTTCCGCTAGAATGCTCTGAGTTAGGATTCGTATGGTTTGGTATTATCCTGTGACCTCACCGTCTGTTTGTGGCATATAGTGTGGGGCCCTGGCCGGACCTTCTACTATACGTCATGTAACGGATGGGGTCGTTACACCCTTTTCGAGGAAATGGCGGTGAACGCCTACCAGTGGAATGTCCCGCGGGCGCGCCCTAAGCAGGCGGGCATTTTTGAAGTTGATGCCACTGCTCAGCTAGCCCTCCAAGTGGAAAGGCTAACTAAGCCGGTGGCGGAGATGTCTGTTGCCTCCTCCACTCCGCCTTGTTTTCTCCCCCCCCCCCCTCTAGCGTCTGCGTAGTCGACGAATTCGTGGACTACATGGGAAATCTGATGCGTCCCTCATTTCAAAACAACCCTTATAGTAGCCACTATAATCCGGGTTGGAGGAACCATCCAAATTTCTCCTGGAGCAACCCGAACAACGCGCAGCGTCCCCCTCCCCCTCCTTTTGCGCCAACGTTTCCTCCTCCCCCTCCTATGAAGCCATCCCCGGTGGAGGAAAATTTTAATCGTTATGTCGCGTCCAACGAGTCCAATATCCGGAACATCACCGGATCGCTAAAAAATTTAGAACTCCAGGTTGGACAGCTGGCGTGACTTATGTCGGAACGCGCCCTGGGGGCACTGCCAGGGAACACGGAGCCCAATCCAAGGGAAACCGCCAACGATATAACCCTCCGTAGCGGTAAGGAGGTGGTCGATCCAAAACGGATCGATCCTCAGGTACATATTTCACCTCCGACCCCTCTTCCCTCTTCTTCGATTACGCAACCCTTACCGATTTTTAACGACAAAACTATTTTAAACAAGGCGTTGCCCTACCCGCATAAGTTAGATAACGAGCGAGTAAACGCGCAATATGAAAAATTTATTTTATTACTTAAACAAATTCATATTAATGTTCCTTTTTGCGAGGCTATCTCGCAAATGCCTAAATATGCGAAATTTTTAAAAGAACTACTTTCTAATAAACGCAAACTCGAGGATATTTCGCATATATCTCTCAACGATGTCTGCTCGGCGGCTCTTACTAGTAAATTGCCCTCAAAACAAAACGACCAGGGACGGTTCTCCATCCCGTGCCTTTTTGGCGATGGATTAGTAAAATACGCCTTGGCAGACTTAGGCGCGAGCATTAATTTGATGTCATTCTCGCTCTTCCTGTGTTTAGGTTTGGGTACTCCTGCTCCTACCAATATGCGCATCTAACTAGCGGATCGCTCGGTTAGGTTCCCCATCGGGGTTGTTGAGGATGTCCTTGTCCGAGTAGACAAGTTCACCTTCCCGGTGGACTTCGTCATCTTGGACATCGAGGAAGACGCCAACGTACCAATTATACTTGGTCGCCCTTTCCTCGCGACCTCACGTGCGTTAATTGATGTAAGTAATGGTCAGCTTCTCCTTCGGGTAGGAGACGACCAAGTTACTTTTTTTATTAACTCCTCTATGGAAGACTCGTCGCCGAGCGACGATTTCTGCTACTCTTTAGATTCTTTTTATAGAGATTGTTCTTCTCCGGTTTTCGAGTCCGAGTTTTTAAACGAAAATATTTTTTCACTCGAAAATTTTTATTGCGATGAGGACGCGTCTACGAATTTGCCTTTTGAACCAATTGGTTCAAAAGACATTAGCACTAAAACCTCACTAGAAGAACCGCCCATCCAAGAACTCAAACCATTACCCGAATCCCTAAAATACGCCTTTTTGGGGAAAAATGATACACTCCCGGTAATCATTTCTTCGTATTTAAGCGATTCGGAGACCTCCGATTTATTGGAGGTTTTGCTTAAACATCGCCACGCAATTGCGTGGCAAATTTCTGACCTAAAGGGGATTAACCCTTCTTTCTGCACTCACAAAATTTTCTTAAACGATAATTGCCGCAAAACCATTCAGCCCCAGCGACGTCTTAACCCAAACATAAAAGACATCGTGAAAGCTGAGAAAATTAAATTATTAGATGCGGGGATTATTTATCCCATTTCTGATAGTGCATGGGTTAGTCCCATTCATGTCGTGCCCAAGAAGAACGGTCTAACCGTAGTGGCAAATGAGCACAACGAGCTCGTCCCAACTCGTACTGTTACGGGTTGGCGTGTGGTCATCAATTATCGCAAACTTAGTGATGCCACCCGCAAAGACCATTTTCCACTACCGTTCCTTGACCAAATTCTTGAGCGTCTTTCCGGTCATCCTTTTTATTGTTTTCTCGACGGTTTATCGGGGTTTTTCCAAATCCCCATTTCCCCCGAAGACCAAGAGAAAACAACTTTTACTTGCCCCTTTGGCACCTTCGCCTATCGAAGAATGCCATTTGGCCTCTGCAATGCGCCGGCTACATTCCAAAGATGTATGCTAGCAATTTTTGGTGAGCTAGTAGAAGATATTATGGAAATATTTATGGATGACTTTTCTGTATTCGGATGCTCATTCCCGAATTGTCTTCGTAATCTTGATCGTGTCCTCCAGCGATGCGAGGACACGAATCTTGTTTTAAATTGGGAAAAGTGTAACTTTATGGTTCGAGGAGGTTTGGTCCTCGGCCATAAGATTTAGATTAAGGGGATAGAGGTCAATAAGGCCAAAGTAGAAATCATAGAAAAGCTTCCTCAGCCGACAAACATAAAATCCATTAGGAGTTTCTTAGGCCACGCGGGCTTTTATAGGCGCTTCATTCAAGATTTTTCAAAAATAACAAAGCCACTTACTCACCTCTTGGAAAAGGAATCACCTTTTGTCTTTAGTAGCGATTATGAGTCTGCTTTTAATTTTATAAAACAAAAACTTATCAATTCTCCAATTCTAGTGGCCCCTAATTGGTCCCTTCCGTTCGAAATCATGTGCGACGCTAGTGATATTGCCTTAGGCGCTGTTCTTGGCCAATGCGTAGAAAAACATTTTCATCCTATTTATTACGCTAGAAAGACGCTCACTTCCGCACAAGTGAATTACACGACGACGGAAAAGGAACTCTTAGCCGTCGTTTTCGCTTTCGATAAGTTTCGCTCGACCCTTACGCTATCTAAAGTTATCGTTTTCACTGATCACTCCGCCCTTAAATATCTACTAGCCAAAACCGACGCGAAGCCCCGCCTTCTTCGATTGATTCTCCTCCTACAAGAGTTTGACTTGGAGATCCGAGATAAGAAGGGCGCGGAGAATCTAGCGGCAGACCACCTCTCCCGTTTAGAAAATCCGGGTGCGGAAGCGCTCGTCGAATCTGAAATAAATGACAGATTCCCCGAGGAATGCCTTCTCGCCATTCGTTCGTCTTCGTCATCTTCGCCTTGGTTCGCAGATTTTGCGAACTACTTAGTCGCGCGGGTACTTCCAAAAGATTTTTCAAGTCATCAAAAGAAGAAATTCTTTTCTGACTTGAAAAATTTCTTTTGGGATGACCCCTTTCTTTTCCACATCTGCGCGGACCAAGCGGTTCGAAGATGCGTCGCGGGAGTGGAGTGCACACAAATATTGAGGCACTGCCACGAGGGTCCAGCCGGGGGGCACTATCAAGCCAACCGGACTGCTAGGAAGGCGCTAGAGGCGGGCTACTTTTGGCCCACTCTCTTCAAAGATGCACACAATTTTGTGCGCGCATGCGATAGCTGTCAGCGGTCGGGTAACATCTCACGTCGAGACGAGATGCCCCAAAATATGTTTTTAGAATGCGAAGTCTTCGATTTATGGGGCATAGATTTTGTTGGCCCCCTACCTCCTTCTTATAAAAATTCATATATTTTAGTGGCGGTCGACTACGTATCAAGGTGGGTGGAAGCGCAGGCTCTCCCCACCAACGATGCGCGAGTCGTCGTTACATTTCTAAAAAAATTATTTTCTCGCTTCGGAACGCCTCGCGATATTGTTAGTGATAGGGGAACACATTTCTGTAACGCTCTAATGGCTAAGACGTTAGCTAAATACGGAGTCATGCACAAGCTTGCCACCCCCTACCACCCGCAAACAAGTGGCCAAGTTGAGGTAGTAAATCGAGAGATAAAATGCATATTAGAAAAAACCATTTCACTTAATAGGAAAGTTTGGTCCGCTAAGCTCGACGACGCGTTATGGGCGTATCGTACGGTGTACAAAACCGCTACCGGTTGTACCCCGTTTCGATTAGTCTATGGCAAAGCGTGCCATTTACCCGTAAAACTGGAGCACCGCGCACTTTGGGCATTAAAACTCTTAAACCTCGACTCTAACTTAGCCGCTCAGAATAGAAAACTGCAACTAAACGATCTTGATGAATGGCGTGCGAACGCTTACGAGAGCAATAAGTTCTATAAGGAGCGTTCTAAGTTTTATCACGATCGAAAAATTAAAACCCCCAAAATTTTTTCTCCGGGCGATCTAGTCCTTCTTTATAATTCTCGTCTTTAACTTTTTCCTTGCAAACTCAAATCCCGTTGGTCCGGTCCCTTCTTAGTTGAAGAAGTTTTTCCATATGGGACCGTACTCGTCTCCCACCCGGAAAAAGGCTCGTTTAAAGTAAACGATCATCGATTAAATACTTACATAGCGGGCGACCCTGTGATCGAGTATAGCGAAACCATATCCCTCCTCGACTTATAAACCCACCACTATAGTCAAGCTACGCGATTATAAACAAAGCGCTCCTGGGAGGCACCCCACGTCTATCTTTTTTACGTCTTTATTTATTATGTTTTCTATTTTTCTAATAAATGCAGGGTTTCTAATGGGCTTCCCCGAGCGCGGATCAGGGACGTCTTCTGCCCCCCTCTCTTTTCTTTTTTGTACATATACCTGTTGTCTTGTTCCTCATGCTTAGCATACAACATTGGGGACAATGTTGGATCTAAGTATGGGGTGTTTTCGTATTTTCGCACTTTCTTTTTTACTTACAAAAAAAAACAAAAAAAACAAATAAATTTAAAAAAACAAAACTTCAAAAATATATATATAACACAAAAAAATCAAAAAAATTTTAATTAAAAATTTTGAAGTTTCATTTTTGAAACTTTGACTTATTCTTAACTCGGTCCGCGAGATCCGGCTCATCGAGCCATCCACATAACGAGTCATCTCGCGGCTACCTAGTTTATATTTTTGTAAATATTCTTGTAAATATTTTTGTAAATAATTTTTATAAGTACTTTTTGTAAATATTCTTTCTCTTTCCCCTCTCCCATTTTTCCCTCTCATCCTTGTAAATTTTTTTTTCCTTTTTCCCAAATTTTTGTAAATAGAATGAAAATTTCATTAAAAATACAAAAAATTCACAAAACTTAAAAATCCAAAAAATTTTATTTTCGCATTTTTTTCTTTCTTTTTAGTATGTATATATTAAAGATATAAATACAAAAAAAAGAGCATAACTTCAAAAAAAAAAAAACAAAAAATTTTTATGTAAGTTATGAAACAAATAAATCAAACATCTCATTCTTAAGTTTCTTGTTATCCAAAACTTTAGTTTTGAGTTTATTTATATGCGAATTTAATCAATTCTTTGTTCACTATTCGTTTGTTAATTATAGATTGAAAAATCTAAATAGCTGGGGTTAAGTTTTAAAGAATTTATTATACTTTGTTAAAAATAGGGGACTCGCTTTAGGCACTACTTCTAATTTTTCATAGATAGGAGCACGTGTACCATGTTAGAAAATAATGACTATAGAATTCAATTATGCTTGCTTTTAGCTTTCTGAAAAATTGGAACGTACAATTTATAAAGGTTGCTCTCAATTATTTTTCAATTAAAAATCTAGTTCTCTTTTCTCCCCTTACTTATCATAACCTACTTGGTATGATAAAAATAGTTCCCCAAAAAGAAAAAGATCTTATGTCAATGGAAATAAGATTTCTTTCCGTAAACATAGGCACCCAATAATTTAAAAGATTATACGTTACGGAGTAAGAGGATAAAATTCATTACTCCAACACATATACATTAGGTTATTTTTATGAAGAAGAAAAATTTTATGTTAAGGAAAATAAGATTTCGTTTTCCTTTAACATCCAAATCAAAAAAAATTGGAGGTTCGAGAAAAAAAAATAATAAAAATAAAATAATAACCTCGCCTCAAAATCCAAGCATCTTCATAAACCAACATCAACCCCCCTTAGCCAATTTCATGACTCTAGAATTAATTCAAAAATCTTTTTGAGAGCATAATTCGTAAATTGCATTATTTCCGATAACACTCCTATAAGCTAAAGTTCGTATAACTCCAAACTATTTTCTGTTAATCTAACCAATACAATTATTGCTTTCTATTTGATTACATCAAGAAGTCTTTTGGCCAAAACTTTTGCCCTGTTTAAATCATCTAAATAATTTTAGGACTTAACTCTTATACCCCGTATATTTTTATTTGATCTCTCTTATAATAAATTTAGCGGTAGCAGAACTTAGGGTTTTTTTATTATTCCTTATAAGTTCACCTCAAACTTTTGCTCTGGAATAGCAAAAGCTTAAGTATGGGGGTGTTTGATGAGTTGTAAATATACCTATATTTTCGTATTTTATTTAAGTCAATTTTGTTTGTTTTTTGTCTTTTTTATCCAATAAATTGCTTATTTTTGTAAATATTATTTCTAACTTAGCTTTATTTTTATTCCAGAAAAATTCAAGAAAAATTCCAGAAAAAGTCAAAATGTTGACTGACAGGCCCGTGTCACATGACCGACACGCCCGTGTCATGCCCTCGACGATCGCAGACCACAGGTTGCCAGCTCGACTATCGGCGATGATCAAACCATGCTCGACACACCCCAAGACACGCCCGTATCAAGGTGTGACATGGGCGTGACTTAGCCACCTGGCCCGACGTGACGCGCTCGACTTTGCGGCCGGACCGTGCCCAGATCGACCTCCCCGACACGCCCCAGTCATGCCCATGACTGACACATGTCACGCCCGTGACCTAGGGCGTGACCGCCACGTTTTCAGCCGAAGTCAACTTTCCAGTCAAGTCACCTGATCAGCTCATAAATAGTGTCGACACGCCCCCCTGTCACGCCCTAGTCACGGGCATGACCAACCCGAAAATTTGCCTATAAATAAGAGCTTCCAGGAAGCTTATTTTGTCCACTTTTTTGGTCCATCTTACTTAGGGGAGGTGCTGCCCGTTTGGCTTCTAAGCTATGTAAGGAGAATTTCTCCCTATCTCTCTTAGTTTGTATTAGGTTGTTTGTTTTAGCTTTTTCATATAATTGCCTTTTTATTCAATAAAATGGTAGATTTTTTATCTTGCAAAGTTGAAATGTTCAATTGGAAGCGCCCTTCTTAAGTAATTTTTTCGTTCCCTTTTTGTGATTCTCTTTTTATGTTTTCTTTTTAGCTTTCATAACTTAGTTAGATTTAGGATTTATCGGCATTTCTAGCCGTTGTGCCGTCCGTTTAATTTTCATTTTCCGCACTTTTTAGCTTTAGCTTTTTCTTCTTTATCATTTTCATTCATATAGGTTTTATAAAAACTCCCCTAAAAGTGTTCGTTTTTATTTTCTTTAACTTAGGCTCTTAGGAATGTAAAACTTCTCGTTCCTCTTTAGTTTTACTCTCACTTTTTTGGAGGTTTTATAAAAACTTATGAATAAAAATGTAGTCGTTATAATTTTTCGTCAACTTCATTTTAGCTTTTTAATTTCAAAACTTTTTAGTCCCTTTAATTTTTATTTTCACTTTTTATGCATTTCTACCGCATTCTAGCGGTAGAAATGCAGTTGTTCTAATTTTTCGCCAACTTTCATTTTGCGTTTATTTGCAAAACTTTTCGCTCCGGTTAATTTTTATTTTCACTTTTTAAGCATTTCTACCGCATTCTAGCGGTAGAAATGCAGTCGTTTTAATTTTCTGAGCACTTCGCTTTTCTTATTTTTGCCAGGGTGCGTGCGTGTACGAGTTAGAATTTACAGCTTTGTTTTAATTTCTGTAGAGTGTGTGCGTATGCATTTATTTTCGCCTACTCGTTAGGAGTTAAATGGCGCTCTGCTTTCATTTTCCGCCCACTCGTTTGAGTGGGACTTGTCTTTTTACTGCTTTCATTTTCTTCCTACTCACTTGAGTAGGAAAACTTTGTGTGTGTGCGTGTGTTTACTTTTCTGTAGAGTGCATGTATGTGTTTTACTTTCAAGTAGAGTGCGTGCGTGTATGAGATAAATTTACCCCCGCCCACTCATTTGAGTCGGGACTCGCTATTTTATCGCTTTCTCAATTATGTAGAGTGCGTGCGTGTAGGAGATAATTTTACCGCTTTATTTATCGCTTTCTTCAATTAAGAAGAGTGTGTGCGTGTGTGCATTTATTTCCGCCTATCATTTGAGTAGGGCTTGCTTTATTTAATTTTCTTTATGGTTTTGAAGTGTGCGTGAGTGCCTGCATCAATTAGCCTTCAATTTATCTAATTGTCCTATTTTTCGTGTTTTCTCTTATAATTGTTCAGTGCTTAATTTAACACTCACGCTTCACCTAAAAACATAAAGCCGTCCCCATACCGATGAGTGGCTAATCTCTTTTAGCCTTCAGCATCGAAGAGCATTGGGACATATAAAATGATTTGAAATAATTAAAAAACTTTATTTTTATTTTAATTTAAGGACTTAAGGTTTACCCCGGGTTAACGACGCATAGGACCACATAATCGATGTGTGGGCTCTATTTCCGTTATCCATACGCGACGCCGAGAGGCTGCACGTATGGACCGATCCCCCTTGGGTAAAGAGAACTGCGTACGCCCCCTCGAAAGAGGAGAAGCGTTGTTCTGCCGGATTGGGTTCCCCACCCAATAGCGGGGTTCTTAGCGTAAAGCGGGCATTAAGAGGAATCCTTCGTCGGTCTAACGATCGGTCGAATAGTTTTAATGTTTAGGTGAGCAATATTCCTAGAGATAAGTGCGCTCATATTTTTGGAACCCCCACGGCCAAGTGCCTTTTATTAATTTAAAAACAAAGTTTAATAATTGTTGAGAATTATTTTAGTCTTAATCCGATTCGATGCCGAGCGTTAACCCGTCATCGAACTAACTTAGCAAAATTCTGCTCTCTTTCTTTCCATTTTAATTAAACTAAAAAAAAATCCCACCTTACTGTTTGTAAGATAATAGTGTTCCTGGAAGAGTAGATATAATCAACGCGTCCCCGAGAATAATACGACCTCGGTATTTTCCCGAATACCGAGTACTACATGCGATAGGTGCACTTGCCTCCTCTCGTTAGAAAACTCGATCTTCTAACCGGCCCGCGGAATCTGACCATTTCGAACCAACCACAGTCGGTCTCTGTTCCGCGGCCATCACCAGGCAGGAGCTAAAAATATATTAATGAATGTTATAGGTTGTGCCTACTCCCGTCCTCACGAGGTGCGAGCCTTCTCACCCGCCTCTGGGCGGGAGTATGCCTTGGCAGAAACACGACCTGTCTTGACGAGCGTCGAGCTCTGTTCGACGAGCTGCTTACTAAAGCGGGAGTGCTCTCGCCTGCTTCTATGCGAGAGCTCCTCTGTTCCAAACCTGTTCGATGATCGTTGAGCTCTGTTCGACGAGACCGGAGCTTAGCTCGATGAAAACTGAATAGAGGTGTTGAGTCGAGCTCCACCCTGATTGGGCGAGAGACAATTTTTCTTCACCCGAGGCTAGCCCAAAGCTAGCCAAAACCTGGCCCTTGATATTTTGGGTCCCACTCAACGAATATGGGGTTGTACACAATCCCCGCTCTTTTCGAGCTAACCCTGCTCTTGAAAAGACACGTCCAACCTTTTATATTCGTTGAGCACATGTTGTCCGGAAAAGGAATCTTTTGGTGGGCCACCCCACGGCTATATATTTATATATTTCTGCTGATAGTCACAAATCCATCTCTGTCGTTGTCGCCCGCCGTTTGAGTCCTCGCATGATCTCAAAATTTTCCCTTAATGCGCCGAGAAGCCGCTCTCGCAAGTCCTGTAAGACCGCATCGACCCCGCACAGCCGCCAGCCCACGCCAATAGCTCCATGGTAGACCCTTGCCTGGCGAGAAAGGCGTCGGCCACTGTGCCCCCTCAGCTTAAGAAAAGGAAGAAGAAGAAGGCGAAGTCGGTCAGGCGAGACCTTTTGAGTGAGAACTGGGGCTCGCCTACCCCGACCCCAGGCCGTGCGAACAATCCTTCTCCCCCTCAGAAGGTACGTTTCCTCGATTTGCCTGCTAGTGAGAACTGTCAACTGTTTGAAGAAAAGAAAGATCGATGACGGATATATCGTATTTTTTGCAGCAGGCGATCCAAGATGTCGGCACTGGGAATCTGCTAGCACCCCTAGAGTCGGTGCCTCTCCCCCCTGGGGATCCGCCACAGGTCCCGGAGGTCACTCCACCGGCTGACCCTCCGAGAACTCCAAGTAACCCTTTACCCCCATTTTGTCCAGCTTTTTATTCCAAGCAATTTGTTCTACTACTAAATTGACATCCCGCAGCGCCTGCTCCCGCAAGCCCGGGTCTTGTCACTGGGGGAAACAAAATTATACTCGTCAACCCTGTCACCCTGGCGGCTGATCTCTCTCTCCCGGCGGGAGGAGTGTCCATCGTACCCTTCCCGCCTTAACAGGAGGATCGCCCTCCCACGAGGGAGGACGTCTCCGTCCCTTCTCCTGGTAAGGACAAAACAGTCACGCGTAAGACATTATGCCAGGGCGAGGCAAGCCGCTCCACCTCCTCTTTGGAAAGGAAACAAAGGGGGAGCCCGGACTCTCTCGCCCATCATCAAACGATGGCTCTCGCCATGTTACAGGTACGCGAGAATTCACCACTTCCTCTACCTCCTCCCTTGTCATGACTGGAACTACATTTTTTTGCCAGGGGTCATGGAGCCCAGGGAGGGGGATGAAGAGGAAGTGGAGGTTAGATAAGATGAAAAGGAAGATGCCGAGAGCTCCCCCTTCACCTCTTCTGATGAGATGGAAGAGTTCCTGGATGCCACTAGGAACGGTAGGAAACGGTGAAAGAGGGTGGTTGCGCTCTTGTCGAAGCTTGTGCGGCGGGAGAGGGCCAACTCCTCTGTAGTAAAAGAGATCCGCAGGATAGTGGAGCGGCGAATGGCGGTCGTGGAGCGGGAATATTCCCACCTCACCGGCGAGATGGAGCGATAGGATACTCTTACCGCCGAGACATCCCCGGGTCAACATGTCCCGTGAATTCGTGACCAAGAGCGCCTGATTACCCTCGAGTGCACCGCCCTGACGGCTTACTTAAACCCACGAGTGCCCCCAAGGATGGGAAGGCGGGGTCGAGGACAATGGCGTTGGGAGCAATATTGAACTATGGCATCTCGTCCCATTTTCTCCCCACCTCTCGGCCTACCCTTCTTGCCATGTACCCCTTTAGGAACTGCTTGAACAATAACTTGATTGCCTGCCTGGCTATTGTTATTACATGACTCTCGCCCGGCGAGAGCCCTTCTTTATTTCTTGTCTTGTGTGTTTTTAGGTTTATTTATTATTATTATTATTATTATTTGATGCTTGCGCGAACGCCTGCTTCCCGCTCGTTAGCTACCCTCTTATCTCTGGGCCAAGGTCTCGCCTGGGAGTTCTCGCCCCCTGCTGGCTTAAGTAGTCCCCACGTGTCAAAGTGGAAAACAAAGCATTGGCCTCGGGACATGACGGTCGTACCCCTATCATCACTTGGAAAAATCCATCAATACCGCAATTTTCTATATATAGGCCAATCCACCCACCGCATTTATTTCTCTGATCCAAAACCCTTGTCTCCTTCCTTATAGCTCTCACGCCTCTCAGCAACTTCACTTTGTTTCGCCTCTTTCTTTCATTCTCGACCTCCTCCTAGCAGTTCTCACCTTGGACTTCTCATTCATGATGTCGGGCGAGAGCGAAGGTCATTCTAACTGCGCGCAAGCCTTCCTAAGGCACAAGTTTCCTCCTTGTCGTCTGACCATAGACGAATATCATCTGATAACTACCAACTACATCCTCGCCGGTTTCACTACGAGAAACCTAGTAAATAATGACAGGGTCAATCTCGCGCGAGAGGGGGAGCTCATCATCCCCTTGGAACACTTTGTGGTAGGTTTCCGCCTCCCCCTCTAGCAGGAGATGCGCCAAGCTCTCAGATATTACGGGGTGGTTCCCGCACAGCCCAACCCCATCTCGATCTCCATCCTAGTAGCATTCATCTACTACATGTGAGCTGAGCGGATAGAATTCAGCCTACCCATCTTCCGGAAGCTATTCATCTTCCGGGGCAAGAGCAGTGGGGTGGTCTTCTTCTCGGGGCAGCTGCTCAAGACTTGCGGCCTCACGAATAAGAACCATCATTGGAGCGAGAAGTTTGTCTACGTCTCAGGCGACTTCGGCAACGTCCCTCTCGCACTCGTCTAGTACAACGATGTGATCTAAAAGCCGCCCGCTCTTGGGTCAAGCGAGAGTGTCATCCCCGAGTTCTTTGGTACCAAGTACTCCGACATCCAGTTCCTCAGGTGGGACATCGACTCCCTTCAGCCCGTACCTCTCGGTGAAGGTATGATCTCGCCTTTACCATATGATTCTATACTTTATGATATAGAGCTAACTGTCGTTGATCTCGAAGGTGAGGAGAAGGCACTCTGTTTCCTCCTCTCGTGAAATCGGTCGCGCTCGCCTGCCGAGATGAGCCAGCTCCCCCCTTCGATCCAGGCATTCGGAAGCGAAAACCCAGTGCCTTCTCCTCTACCCCTTTTAAAAGATCCAGGCCAACTGCTGGGGACAAGGGTAAGTCCGTGATGGCATCTCTTGCCCGGGCTTTTCCCGAGAGCGAGGCGACTACTACTACCGAGGCTATCGCCCAGGCTCCTGCAAAGAACTTGTCGGCCACAGGTGGAGCTGGTGATTAGAGGGCAGCCGTCGAGACTGCTGCCCAAGTCCCACACAAGCAGATGCTGAAAGGGCATCAGAACTTTTGCTACGACGACAAGTTCCTAGATGCGGTGGGAAAACCCTTGATTCAGTGGGATCCTAAAGCCAACCGGGCCTCAATATCTACTCTCCTTCCCGTCTGGAGGGAGCAAGAAAAAGTCACCAGCGATGACTTCGCGCTGGCCTACAGCCTCTACATCCATGAGGATGCCGAGCTCTTTGACCCGTCGCCCACCCGGCTCTTGGCCTTCGACTCCATCCGGGCTTTAATGCGCATGATTCAACTCATACATATGTGCGCACGTCAAAGAATCACCATAGACCCCAACTTCGCTGATATGCACAAAGAGAGAGATTAGGCGGTGGCCAACGCGGCTGCCCTGAAGGCCGAGCTGGCAGATTCCCAGCGGCTTCTATCCCTCTGCCCGGCTGATGAGGTAAGCGAGATTCTCCAAGGCCTCTCACTCCCCCCCCCTTAGTTTATGAAAGTGAAGGGATAGATACTACTCTAGAGGGGGGGTGAATAGAGTTATCAAATTTTGCACAGACAAAACTTAATAGTCTACCCAACTCCCTTGGAGTGAAGTGCGGAATGAAAAGATTATAGATATAGATTTAACCTTAAAGCCTAACACAAGTGATGTGTACAAACACAAGCTAACTGTAATTACAGTTAAGCTTGGAAAAACCTAATCAGCAACTAGCAACCTAGTTATATCTAATCACAGCCACAATACAGGAATTAAACAATGGAATCCAGACGACACAAGGAAATTTATAGTGGTTCCCCAAACAACTTGGGTACGTCCACTCTTCTACCCACACGGTAGGAATCCACTCAGGTTTTTGATCAGGTGCCCTGCCACCAACAGGATCTGCTTCAGGTAGATCCAGAAACCCTTTAGACTTTTGATCAGGTGTCTAAAAACCAAGCACAGGTTTTTGATCAGGTGCCCTGCCACCAAGGGATACTTTTGAAGGGAGTAATAACCCTGTACAGGAGGGGGAAGAAGGTTAAGATGTCTTCTCTATTTTACAAAGATTAGAGAAGCACAAAAACTTGCACTGAGCTAGAGTGCTCTAAAGAATCAAGGCTCCCCCTGGCTCAAAGATGTCCAGGTGAAGTCTTGCTTCAGTGCAGAAAACTCTTCAGAAAGTTCTGAAGGAAAAGCTACAGGAAGAAAGTAAATAATAAAATCAAAGATCTTCAAGCAGCTATCTTCTTCTTCTTCTTCTTCAAAGGAACTCTGAGTTTGAACTTCCTGAAAGCAGGAGAACTCAGGTGAAGAAGAGATGATGATCTTAACACTTCTCAGTTAGATGG
Organism: Platanthera zijinensis; assembly: GCA_039513925.1. Lineage (NCBI taxonomy): Eukaryota > Viridiplantae > Streptophyta > Magnoliopsida > Asparagales > Orchidaceae > Platanthera > Platanthera zijinensis. The sequence goes on along the minus strand of CM077079.1, from coordinate 208,327,177 downwards.
AAATTGCTGAGAGCAGAAAGCTTTTTCTTGATGAAGGCTTGAGAGATTGAATGAACAACTGGTTAGCTATTAGCTAGCTTGAATCCTTCTTCAAAGGGTCCTTTTTATAATCATCAGCAAGCAACGGCTCTCTTCCATTTGAATTATTTGTCTTCTTCTGAGCCTTGAGACCTGGGCTGTAAATATCAAGAAGACAGAAACAACTCTGCAGCAAAACATTCTATAAAAGGAATAAACCTCTTTCTAAAAAGCTGCAGGCTTAAATCAAATAACAGAAGGACTAAATAAAGTCACATCAGAAATAATCTCTTTATAGCAAAAAGAAGACTTTTCAGTCTAACGGCTGCAAAGGGCTGACAATAGATAAAGTAATTTATAATGACAGCTAATAAGACAAACAACTTTATCTTAAAAAGATTTGACTCAGGCAAAAGAGATGGAGCAAATATTGCCTGGTAATTTTATCATACAGCTTAGAATAATGTGCCAGAAAATGTATTAATTAATTAAATATAATAAATAAATACAAAATACAAAGGCAGACAAAAAACGTCGAACGACCCTCGAAGATCGTCGAACGACGCACGGAGATCGTCGAACTATCGGGCAGATAGTCGAACGATCCAGATAGTCGACCTATCGAAGAAGATAGTCGAACTATCCCGGCAGATAGTCGAACTATCAGAGCAGATAGTCGAACTATCAGATAGTCGATCTATCTTGGACAGATAGTCGAACTATCAAGCGCACAGAGATAGTCGACCTATCAAGCAGATAGTCGACCTACCTCAGAAAACAGATAGTCGATCTATCAAAAGATAGTCGAACTATCAAAACAAACCAGATAATCGATCTATCAGCAGATAGTCGAACTATCAGATAGTCGAACTATCAGGACAGATAGTCGAACTATCAAAGGCAACAGATAGTCGAACTATCAACAGATAGTCGAACTATCAAGACGAAACAGATAGTCGATCTATCAACAGATAGTCGAACTATCAAGGCGGAACAGATAGTCGACCTATCAACAGATAGTCGAACTATCAGATAGTCGATCTATCAGAACAGATAGTCGAGCTACCTCGCCAAGCAGATAGTCGAACTATCAACAGATAGTCGAACTATCAACGCAAAACAGATAGTCGACCTATCAACAGATAGTCGAACTATCAACGCAGACAAAGCGTCGACCAACTGATAGACGATCGTCGATCAGCCGATAGACGATAGTCGAGCGGCGTTCGACTATAGTCGAACGAAAAACCTACTTAACCAAATTCTCAATCTGGAAAAGTGAGGACTCTACAGCTAGACTCCTAAACATTGACCATAGATATTTCTTGGGTCAAGGGGCACAAAGGAGAGGACTAAACTCAAATCAAAACTAGGGTACCAACAATCTCCCCCTATTTGAGTTAAGTCTCTCAACATCTAAAACAAAAAGCTAGCTAAAGAGCAATAAAATAATACAGAAAATAGTTAACAATTAACTAGCAGATTATCAAACAGATAAACAAATATAGCACAGTAGTTAATCAAACTATGGATCAACAGAGTCAGGCTTAGCTACAGAAGAGCTAGAAATAAAAGAGATTTTCCTTAAAGGATCATCAGATTCTTTCTTTGACAGTTTCAGGTCCTGCGCACCAATGATCTTCAGTTCTGTAGCTCTTGGGACTACTGCTTCAGGATGTTTTTCCATATATTTTGATGGATCAAAAATCTCAGGATTAACCTGGAACTTTTCAAATTCTTTCTTTCTATAAGAAGACATGGTAGTTAGACCAGTCGTATCTTTTCCTTCTGCTCTAGCTTTTCTTATTTGAGCTGCTCCAACTAGTTCTTGAAAGCGAGCCATCCTAAAGTTAGGATCGAGCTCAGGATTTTCATACACAGGCTCAGGAGAAGCAGCATCAGCTATTTTATCTTGAATAACTAGATAAGACATTAGAGTATACTTAGCAAAAGGGGTTCTTGCTAGGAATTTTTGAACAAAGTAAACTATTTACCTTTTGATACAATTTCCTCAGACTGAACTGGAGTTGGAGATGAAATTCTCTTCTTTGGAGAAGGAGGTGGGGAAAAGGTTGGTCTTTAAACCACAGCCTCCTTCATTTGTCTTTGAGAACCAGAAAATGATTTGCCTTGCGAGCTTTGATAACTTTGTCTTGGCTGGGGCTGAAAAGAAGCAGATCTTCCAGAAGAGGCAGCAGGATTAGCTGATAGGTTCCCAGAGGCTCCTGCACCTGGAGGAGGAGGAGGACCTCTGGGAGTCCATCTTGAGACAGGACTATCATACCTCTTAGTTCTTTTTCTTTCTTTCTGCTGATTCTTTGAAAACCTCATCCAGTGCTGAAATTCCTTGGATTTAGGGTCAATGCCCTTCAAAATATAATAGGGAGTATCATTATCCTTACTGGGAGGTGGAGGAGGAGCAGCTTTTCTCTTCTTTGAGGCAGCTTTCTTTCTCTTTGACTTCTCAGAAACATCAGAATCATCATCATCATCAGAATGAGATGAGGGAGGATTTTCATAAGGATCATAGGCTTCTGAAACAGCCTTTTCTTTAAGCTTAAGAGCAGATTTTTCTCTTTCCTCTTCCATGGCATCCAGAGCCAGAAGGGAATCTAAGTCCAACCCTGGAGAGTCATCCCAGATGGTTGACTCTTCAATTTGCAGATCTTTTTCTTTCTCTTTTAAAGATTGTACTCTTAAGTCCCAGGCAGCTCTTGCTTGAGCTTCTTCCAAATTCAGAACAGGAGAGTCATCCTTGACTTTATCTTGATTCTCAGATTCATCCTCTCTATCATCTAAGAAAGATTCCAATTCAGGGTCTACTTGAGTAGCAGGAACACTTGGATCAGCTTCAGAAACAACTGCTACGATCTGAGTAGCTAGATCTTCTCTAATAACATCTGTAGAATTATGAATACATATCTGCTAAATAAGCGATAATCATTCCCTCAAGGTATTCACAAACTATCAAATTAATCGACTCATCAACAAAACGAATGAAAGAGTTACCTTCATACTTAACCATCTCCCATGATTCATTCAGATATGAAGTTATAATTCCTTCTAGGAATCTAGCAATCACAGGAGAGGTAAGATCTTCTAAGCAGACTTTAACTGCAATCTCAGATAACAAGATTCCATCTGCTATTTCCTTATCAGACAAAACTGGAGCTATTTCTTTCTCAGCAGGAGCTATTTCTTCCTGGGCAGTCATTACAGCATCTGGAACTATTTCTATCTCAGCTTGAGCAGATTCTTCCTGGGCAGACATGACTGTATCTTTTATAGCTGGAGGGGAGGCAGGATGGTCTGAGGCATCTTCATGGAACATCTCCCCCTGCCTGATTTCAGTGGATACTGAAACCAGGCCCCTTGAGGAAGATGGCTCAGCAGATTTTGAAAGGGATTTGATGGAGGCAGATAAGAGATCAATGGAGGCTGCAAGGGGAGCGATTGCCTCTTCAATCATGGTTTTGATTGAGGGGGTAATCAGCTCCACAATGCGGGAGATAAGCTCAGGAGAGATCTCAATAGATGAAGGATGTGAAGTGGATGGAGCTGCAGTAGATATGGTAGTGGTGCTGGGATGAGAAATGGTGTGAACAGGGGATCGAGCAGGAGATGGAGCAGGTGAGTTAATTGGGGAATTAATTGGGGAATGAACGGGAGATACAGGAGGAGTAGGAATTCTCTCTGATCCTAACAAATCAAAGCTAGGAGCAGATATCCTAGCCAGATGAGCAGGTAGAGGAGAAGCTGGAGGGGAAAGAGGAACAACCGTAGTTGTTTCTGGAGCAGAAGAGGAAGAAGGTCGTACTTCAGCTGAAGTTGATGGTACTTCAACTGAAGCAGACAGCAATGCAGAGGAGGAGGAAGGAAGAGCTGAGCCAGCTTCAACATGGTGAGGAGTGACTGATTCAGTCCTTGTGTCCTCAGATGTTGCTGGAGCAGGTTTCACAAAAGTTCTCTTCCACTTAGAGAACAAGTTGGGGTCCATCTTCTTGCTTGCATTGATTGTTGTTGCAGTTGAACTTAGCAGCTGGGGGTATTTTTCTTTAAGGAAGATTCCAATGACCCTTCCTAGGGTGACTTCCTTCTTACCAGTCTTTTTCTTGATTAAATCAAACACAACTGCTGCCCAATCTATCCTTTTTCGATTAACAATCGCACACATGAGTGCGAATTGCTGCCTTGTTATATTATCGTGAGCAGAGTGCTTACCCAGAAGCACTTTTCCTACTAACTCAGCCAGAAACTTGATCTTGAAAGGAAAATTCACTTTGAGCAGCTTCGTGGGAATGCCCTCAGCACGTCCCAGCTCAACTAGCATTCTTTCGAATTCCTGAGCATCTTGCTCATAATCCTCGTCACAATTAACTAATCCAAAAACATCAGATAAAACGGCCGGAGTCAGGATTACCTCTTCTCCGCCGATGGTACCGATCATCGAATCGTTTGTGGAAGACGACGTGAAAGCCCATTCTTTGATTTCTGGGATGTTGATCTTAATCCTTGCAGACATTAACTTCTCTAAACCCTGATCCCTGCACAGCTGTAGAACTTCTACGATTCCTGCATCGCAGCTGCTGAACGCATCGAAATCCACGCTAAATCCTGCATCAAACTTCACGACGGCTAGAACTGCTGGAGAGACCGCCATGGATTCGCTGGAGAAAGCTCGAGAAAGCTGCAGAGAACGAAGAAGACGAAACGCCCGGAAATCGCAAGCGGGAAAGCAGAATGCGAAAGGGCACGCTCCGTCGACGATAAAACACAAGATCTTTTAACCTAGGTCGACTATCGGCTTTATATTAGACCGGGAATAGTCGATCTATTAAAAAGATACTTGACCCGATAGTCGAACGGCCGTTCGACGATCGGCTCAGAAGCAGAGTAGTCGAACCATCGTTCGGCTATTTCTGGCTTCACAAGCAACAAGCTGTCGTCGTTCAGAGATCGACGATGAGCTCAACATGTTCGACGATGGTCGAACGTCGATCGACGATCTTCAAACAGATAAGCTATCATTAACCAGAGGTCGACGATAGGCTTAATCCGTTCGACGATCTTCGATCATCGTTCGACGATCTTCAAGCAGATTTCAACATAGGCAGATATAGTCACACTTAGTCTCGTCCATTAATCATGCCTAGTTGAACTAAAAAGAACAGATGCTTCTGTTCATCTAAAGGCTTGGTGAATATATCACCTCTCTGAAACTCAGTGGATATGAAATCAAGACAGATCTTGTTCTTTTCCACACAATCTCTCAGGAAATGGTGCCTAATCTCAATGTGCTTCGTTCTAGAGTGGTGCACTGGATTTTGTGCAATTGAGATAGCACTGGTACTATCACACATGATCTTGGTGTTCTTGTGTGAGTAACCATAATCCACAAGCTGGTTTTGAATCCACAGGATCTGTGAACAACAACTGGCAGCTGCTATATATTCAGCCTCTGCAGTTGAAGTTGAGACAGAAGCCTGCTTCTTACAGAACCAAGAGACCAATCTCTCTCCCAGGAACTGGCAAGTTCCTGAGGTGCTCTTCCTGTCAACTCTGCAACCAGCATAATCAGAATCAGAATATCCAATTAATTCAAATTCTGACTCAGCTGGGTACCAAAGTCCTAGATCTGGACATCCTTTCAGGTATCTCAGGATTCTCTTTAGAAGAATCAGATGAGATTCCTTGGGGTTGACCTGGAATCTAGCACAAAGGCATGTAGCAAACATTATATCTGGCCTACTTGCAGTTAGATATAATAGGGAACCAACAATGGCCCTATAATTCTTTTGATCAACTGGCTTGCCGTGATCATCAGAATCAATAACTACATTAGTAGCCATGGGTGTAGGCATTGCTGAAGCATCAGCCATCCCAAATTTCTTTACCAATTCCTTGGCATATTTGGATTGGGAGATGAAGATACCATCAGCATCTTACTTAACTTGGAGACCAAGAAAGTAAGACAGCACACCCATACTACTCATCTCAAACTTGGAATGCATCAAGTTGGAAAACTTTTTGCACAGTTTGGGATCAGTGGAGCCAAAAATAATATCATCTACATACACTTGAACTAACAGGATTGTGTCCTTGTGATGCTTGACGAAAAGGGTTCTATCAACTACTCCCCTAGTAAAGTTGTGCTCTAACAGGAAACTAGCTAAGGTCTCATACCAGGCCCTAGGAGCTTGCTTTAGTCCATAAAGAGCTTTCTGCAACTTAAAAACATGAGAAGGCTGAGTTGAAGAAACAAACCCTGGTGGTTGTTCAACAAACACCTCTTCCTTAAGCTTACCATTTAGGAATGCACTTTTGACATCCATTTGGAACACCTTAAACTTCATGAAGGCTGCATAGGCCAAGAAGATCCTTATTGCTTCTAGCCTTGCAACAGGAGCAAAGGTTTGGTCATAGTCTATACCTTCCTCCTGTCTGTAGCCCTGAGCTACAAGCCTAGCTTTATTCCTTATTATAATTCCATTTGCATCTAACTTGTTTCTATACACCCACTTGGTGTATATGATCAGTTGGCCTTTAGGTCTTGGAACCAAAGTCCAAACTTTACATCTCTCAAACTGATTGAGCTCCTCTTGCATTGCAATGATCTAGTGGGGATCTAGCTCTGCATCTTTAAAGGTGAGGGGCTCAACCTGTGAGAGGAAACAAGCATGCATCACATCCTGTCTTAATTGATTTCTTGTTTGCACACCAGCTGATATGTCTCCAATCACTTGAGATGTGGGGTGATCTCTAAGTGTGACAATATCAGCAGGTGGGATGTGATCTTCAGCAACAGTTGGGATTAACTCCTCAGGAGGAATTTGATCTACTGTTGGTGGTACAACAACAGCTTCAACAACTTCAGCAATGTCTTCATCACTGTCTGATTCAGTGATCTGAAGAGTTGATAGTTGAAGAATTTCTTGAGGGGCATCATGTACCTGCAATGAACTGGAGGAAGGAGAATTTTCCTTCTCCTTGTAAAACATCTGAGACTCATCAAAAGTCACATGCACAGATTCTTCTATCTTACAGGTGGATTTGTTATAAACCCTATAAGCTTTGCTTACTTGGGAATATCCAAGCATGATTCCCATTGAAGCTTTTGCTTCAAATTTTCTAATATATTCTTTATTATTATTATGAATATAAACAATACAGCCAAAAACTCTAAAGTAATTAATTTTTGGTTTCTTTCCTTTAAGCAACTCATAAGGAGTTTTACACTTAAGTTTGTGTATCAAACTTCTATTCAAGACATAGTTGGCTGTACTAACAGCTTCTGTCCAATAGGATAGAGGCATGTTAGCATCTGCCAACAATGTACTAGCAGCTTCAATTAGTGTTCTATTCTTCCTTTCAACTACCCCATTTTGTTGGGGAGTTCTAGGAGCTGAGAAGCTATGTTTGATACCTTCTCTCTCACATAATTCTTGCATGAGAAGAGAGTCAAACTCAGTACCATGATCACTTCTGATCAAGGCCACATGAGTAGAGTACTCAGTCTGCACACAAAGTAGAAAGTCTGTAAGGGCTTTGAAGTTATCAGACTTAGTTCTCAAAAAGAAAACCCAACTGAACCTAGAGAAGTCATCTACAATTACTAAAGTGTAATACTTCCCTCCTAAACTCTGTACATTTATTGGGCCAAAAAGGTCCAAATGTAATAAATACAGGATTCTAGGAGAATCACTTTTATTTACAGATTTAAAAGAATTTTTGGTTTGCTTGCCTAGCTGACAAGCCTTGCATAGGCTCTCCTTCTTGTAGGGGCAAGAAGGTAAACCTCTAACAAGGTTGTGCTTAGATAACCTAGATATATTTTTAAGGTTTACATGACTAAGCCTTTTATGCCATAGGGAATTATTATTAAGGGTTACTTCATTAAACAGGCAGATTTCAGAATGAGATGAATTGAAATCTATTAAATAAATATTACCTATTCTAATACCTACTAAAACAACATTATTATTTAAAGTAATATTGCAAGAGAAATTAGAAAATGAAACCTGGTAGCCAGCATCACATAGCTGGCTGACTGAAATCAGATTATGCTTCAGTCCATTGACATAAGCAACTCTCTTGAAAGTAACTGCTCCAATTGTGATCTTGCCATAGCCTTCTGTCTGACCACAGCTGGAGTCTCCAAAGATAACCTTTGGGCCAAGCTTAGCTTTGAACTTTGACAGTAAATCTTTATTTCCTGTCATATGCTTAGAGCATCCACTATCCAAGTACCACTTATTTTGAGTGATTGGATAGGCCTTCACCTGCAAGACAATTATTTAGACAGAGTGGACCCAGGTAACCTTGGGTCCCTTGTTTTTCACATAAGAAAAACTGGAAATATATGAGAATGCAGGCTGAGGGTGATAACCTAGTGGGTGAGATCTCCTAGGTGGGATTCTCCATGCAGATGATGGGTCAACAAACCTAGGGTTTCTATTCTCATTTAGGTTTCTATGGAATTGATTATGATTTTGAAAATCATATTGAAATCGTCGATCGACGTTCGACGATGGGTGCTCAGATCGTCGAGCTTCGTTCGACCATGGAGCTTCCGATCGTCGAGCGGCGTTCGGCGCTCTTTGCATTTCTTTGAAAAACTTCTTTCTCTTTTCTCTCTTAGCTTTATTTAAGGTTTTATTTACCAGATTTACTTGCTCAGTGTTCTTCTTTCCACTAGCTGAAATGAAGTTCACTGGAGTTGAAAGATTATTTTTAAGAAGGACTGGGGGTTCACTGGGAGAAGCTCCTAAGCCTAGTTTATCATTACCTGACCTAGTGTTAGTCATGCTGGTAATTTCTAACAGCTTAAGGCTTCTACCATTAAGGGATTCTTCTAATCTCTTAGACTTAGCTAACTCTATTTTAAGAAATTTAATTTCTTCACTACAAGTAGTGAGTTCTTCCTTTAACCTAACATTTTCAGAGGCTATTGAATCTGAGTCAGCTAACCTATTTCTAAGTTCTTTTATTTCCTTTTCTGAGCTAATTAAATCTAAACATAAAGATTTAAATTCTAATTTAAATTCTTCTGAAGTAAAATCATAAGAAGAAAGTACCTCATCTTCAGTAGGCATCTCTTCATCAGAATCAGAACTCTCTGCAGCAGAGTGGTTGCTGCAGGCATCTATTGCCATTAGGCAAACTTCTTTTGCCTTCTTCTCTTCCTCATCTTCACTGGAGCTTGATGAGGAGGATTCTTCATCAGAATCACTCCAGGTTTCAGCAATGAAACCTCTCTCCTTCTTCTTGTTTTTGTAGGAGGATGGCTTGGAGTGCTTCCTGTGTTGTTCCTTTTCTTTTCTCTTTTCTTTGTTCTTCTCCTCTAGACATTCTGGCAAAATATGTCCAGGCTTCCTGCAACCGTAACAAATGATTTCTTTAGCAGGAGAGCGATCATACCTTGGTTTGTCTTCATAGCGTGAAGACTTCTTTCTGAACTCCTTTCTCCCCATCTTGAGAAACCTTTTGGCAAACAATGCCATAAGTTCCTCATTAGATTGGCTGCCTTCAGAAACATCTGCAGCCTTAAGAGCTAGAGATTGCTCTTTTCTTGTTGGAGTGGGGGTCTTGGCTTCAGCTTCTGCTTCTCTGGTCTTCAGCACTTGCTCAAAAGACTTGAGCTTGCCGAGGAGAACTTCAGTTGAGATCTCATTAGTACTTCTGGCTTCCTTGATGGGCCAGATTCTTAGATCCCATGTGCTAGGGAAGCACATAAGAATCTTATCATTGACCTCTGTCAATGATATGTCCTTGTCCAGGGTCCTCAGCTCATTGATGATTGAGCTGAGCCTGGTGTACATAGCTTCAACTGATTCAGCATCAGTTTTCTTGAAGTTCTCATACTGTGAGATCAGGTTGGACCTTCTGTCCTTCCTTTCATCAGCTGAACCAGCTACAATCTGGTTCAGTGTGTCCCACATGGCCTTTGCTGAGGAGCAGTCAGCCACCTTCTGGAACACCTCATCAGACATTGTCTGAGCCAGTATGTTCATTGCCTTGGCATCTGCAATTTTGTCCTTCTTGTATTCATCATTGTAATCTGGAGGAGGCACTGCACTCATATCAGATGATGAGGCAGTGGCAGCAGCAGGTGCTCTTGGGGGACCTGACAAAATAGAAGCAAAGATGCTTTCATCAATAGAGTTCATATATAATTTAATCCTTGCCTTCCAGATGCCAAACTTTGCTAAGTTGCATGCTGGAGGTCTGGTGCTAGAATAATCCTTAGACTGGGCCATGATAGTGAATATCTATAAGCTCTTGGTATCTATCAGGATCTTGTGACTTAGGTGTTAGCCTATACAGTCAGTCAACCTCCCTCTGATACCAATTGAAAGTGAAGGGATAGATACTACTCTAGAGGGGGGTGAATAGAGTTATCAAATTTTGCACATACAAAACTTAATAGTCTACCCAACTCCCTTGGAGTGAAGTGCGGAATGAAAAGATTATAGATATAGATTTAACCTTAAAGCCTAACACAAGTGATGTGTACAAACACAAGCTAACTGTAATTACAGTTAAGCTTGGAAAAACCTAATCAGCAACTAGCAACCTAGTTATATCTAATCACAGCCACAATACAGGAATTAAACAATGGAATCCAGACGACACAAGGAAATTTATAGTGGTTCCCCAAACAACTTGGGTACGTCCACTCTTCTACCCACACGGTTGGAATCCACTCAGGTTTTTGATCAGGTGCCCTGCCACCAACAGGATCTGCTTCAGGTAGATCTAGAAACCCTTTAGACTTTTGATCAGGTGTCTAAAAACCAAGCACAGGTTTTTGATCAGGTGCCCTGCCACCAAGGAATACTTTTGAAGGGAGTAATAACCCTGTACAGGAGGGGGAAGAAGGTTAAGATGTCTTCTCTATTTTACAAAGATTAGAGAAGCACAAAAACTTGCACTGAGCTAGAGTGCTCTAAAGAATCAAGGCTCCCACTGGCTCAAAGATGTCCAGGTGAAGTCTTGCTTCAGTGCAGAAAACTCTTCAGAAAGTTCTGAAGGAAAAGCTACAGGAAGAAAGTAAATAATAAAATCAAAGATCTTCAAGCAGCTATCTTCTTCTTCTTCTTCTTCAAAGGAACTCTGAGTTTGAACTTCCTGAAAGCAGGAGAACTCAGGTGAAGAAGAGATGAAGATCTTAACACTTCTCAGTTAGATGGAAATTGCTGAGAGCAGAAAGCTTTTTCTTGATGAAGGCTTGAGAGCTTGAATGAACAACTGGTTAGCTATTAGCTAGCTAGAATCCTTCTTCAAAGGGTCCTTTTTATAATCATCAGCAAGCAACGGCTCTCTTCCATTTGAATTATTTGTCTTCTTCTGAGCCTTGAGACCTAGGCTGTAAATATCAAGAAAACAGAAACAACTCTACAGCAAAACATTCTATAAAAGTAATAAACCTCTTTCTAAGAAGCTGCAGGCTTAAATCAAATAACAGAAGGACTAAATAAAGTCACATCAGAAATAATCTCTTTATAGCAAAAAGAAGACTTTTCAGTCTAACGGCTGCAAAGGGCTGACAATAGATAAAGTAATTTATAATGATAGCTAATAAGACAAACAACTTTATCTTAAAAAGATTTGACTCAGGCAAAAGAGATGGAGCAAATATTGCCTGGTAATTTTATCATACAGCTTAGAATAATGTGCCAGAAAATGTATTAATTAATTAAATATAATAAATAAATACAAAATACAAAGGCAGACAGAAAACGTCGAACGACCCTCGAAGATCGTCGAATGATGCACGGAGATCGTCGAACTATCGGGCAGATAGTCGAACGATCCAGATAGTCGACCTATCGAAGAAGATAGTCGAACTATCCCGGCAGATAGTCGAACTATCAGAGCAGATAGTCGAACTATCAGATAGTCGATCTATCTTGGACAGATAGTCGAACTATCAAGCGCACAGAGATAGTTGACCTATCAAGCAGATAGTCGACCTACCTCAAAAAATAGATAGTCGATCAATCAAAAGATAGTCGAACTATCAAAACAAACCAGATAATCGATCTATCAGCAGATAGTCGAACTATCAGATAGTCGAACTATCAGGACAGATAGTCGAACTATCAAAGGCAACAGATAGTCGAACTATCAACAGATAGTCGAACTATCAAGACGAAACAGATAGTCGATCTATCAACAGATAGTCGAACTATCAAGGCGGAACAGATAGTCGACCTATCAACAGATAGTCGAACTATCAGATAGTCGATCTATCAGAACAGATAGTCGAGCTACCTCGCCAAGCAGATAGTCGAACTATCAACAGATAGTCGAACTATCAACGCAAAACAGATAGTCGACCTATCAACAGATAGTCGAACTATCAACGCAGACAAAGCGTCGACCAACTGATAGACGATCGTCGATCAGCCGATAGACGATAGTCGAGCGGCGTTCGACTATAGTCGAACGAAAAACCTACTTAACCAAATTCTCAATCTGGAAAAGTGAGGACTCTACAGCTAGACTCCTAAACATTGACCATAGATATTTCTTGGGTCAAGGGGCACAAAGGAGAGGACTAAACTCAAATCAAAACTAGGGTACCAACAGTTTATAATCCGCTTTCTTCCTTTATGTGTTGACGAGCTTTCTTCTGCGCACAGGACTCCGCCCAGAGCTCGTTGTTTCGCGTGAGGCTACCCGGTCTGGAATCCGAGAACGTCCTGCTGCAGGCCCAGCTCCAGCGCTCGGAAGTGGTTGCGGTTGCGATCCCTCTTCCTCCCTCGCTGGACGAGAGTCTAAAAAGCTGCTGCTACTCTGAATATGACATCGACAAGTTGCTGCAGGTCAATGCCCAGTCAGTGACCAGGCTAATAATAGAAACGCTGCGAGATGTGGGGTGTCTGAATGAGTGTGGCGAGATTATCACTACCCCCAGGCTTCTCCCATGGCTTTTCTAGCCTATTCCCAAGCCTCTGAGAGCTCCCGATTCCCCGCCCTTGGATGTCTTGAAGCCTCCCGTTATAGCTGGCGAGATATCCGGCGAGAGCTCGGGAGGGAGCTCTCGCGATAGATCAAGAGGGGAATCCAACAGAACCCCCTGAAGATCCTCGCTGCCCTCCTTACTGCAGACTCTTTTTTTGTTCTTTTTGAATGCACGAGATGTTCTTGCATGTAACCATTTTTTTAAACACATTCGTATATATATGATCGGTTTTCTACTTCTCTTATCTTCTCATAAAAGCAATTTATACTTTTTGTCTATTGCTTCTCAAGTGCGTTCTCGCCGAGGCCCTTGGCCTTCTTAGGAGAGTCGCACCCCTTAGTGAAAGATTAACAGGTGGAACCCTGCCGAGAGTTCAAGGCCAAGAGTGTTTTTGTCGAGTGCTTTTTGTCGAGTGCTTTTTGTCGAGAGCCTTTTATCGAAAGTGCCGATCATAGGTTCTTAAAAGATAGTCGTCGCCTCTTCGCAGTACGCGAACAAACATTATTTCGCCGAGAACTTCCCGCTGTCTTGCTAAGAGCTTCCCGCCAAAGGCCCCCTGCCGAGAACTCTCTTTGTTGAGAACCTCTTGCCAAGAGCCTCCTACTAAAAGAGGTTCTCGAACTCTTTCCCTTGCATTCCAGGTGCACCTCCTGCCCTGCCTGGTTGAATGAGAGCCCGCACAACGAGTCTACCCAGAGTCGAGCCTCGTTCGGGGTGGTGCAAAAGTTTCCAAGCTGAAGTATCTCCAAGAACATCTCCAAGACCAAGTCCTTTCCCCCCAGGTGTGCCTACTGCCCTGCCCATCTAATGAGGGCCTGAGCATCGAGTCTACCCGGTGCTGAGCAGTACTCAAGGTATCCCTCACCCCCATATGTGAGCCTTCGGACCTGCCAGCTAGTGTGAGCCTGCGCAATGGGTCTACCTGGGGCCGACCCAAGCTCGGGGTAGTGTAAAAGTTTCCAAGCTGAAGTATCTCCATGAACATTTCCAAGACCAAGTCCTTTCCCCCCCAGGTGTGCCTACCGCCCTGCCCAGCTAATGAGAGCCTGAGCAGCGAGTCTACCCAGGGCCTAGCAGCACTCGGAGTATCCCTTACCCCAATAGGCGAGCCTTCGAACCTGCCAGCTAGTGAGAGCCTGTGCAGCGGGTCTACCTGGGGTCGAGCCTGGCTTGGAGTAGTGCAAAAGTTTCCAAGCTAAAGTATCTCCATGAACATTCCCAAGACTAAGTCCTTTACCCCCAAGTGTGTGTACCACCCTGCCCAGCTAATGAGAGCCTAAGAAGTGAGTCTACCTGGGGCCGAGCAGCACTCAGGGTATCCCTTACCCCCACAGGCGAGCCTTCGGACCTGCCAGCAAGTGGGAGCCTACACAGCGGGTCTACCTGGGGCCGAGCTAGGCTCGGGGCAGTGCAAAAGTTCCCAAGCTGAAGTATCTCCATGAACATTCCCAAGACCAAGTCATTTCCCCCCAGGTGTGCCTTCCGCCTTGCCCAGCTAATGAGAGCCTGAGCAGCGAGTCTACTCGGGGCCGTGTAGCACTTGGGGTATCCTTTACCCCCACAGGCGAGCCTTCGGACCTGCCAGCTAGTGAGAGCCTCCGCAGTGGGTCTACCTGGGCCGGAGCCAGGCTCGGGGTAGTGCAATCATCTAATCTCCTTACTATCAGAATTTCACAATAGGTAAAGCAAAAACAAGTTAGTGAATGTAATATAATAAACTTGACTTTGAATATACAATTTCACCTTCCCCCCCCCCCCCCTCATGGGTAGAAGCGTTTTAAGACATCACCGGTCCAGGTGTAGCTTGTGGACCTCCCCTCCACGTCCTAGATGTGGTAACCTCTCGCTCTCAGGACCCTGTCAACAATGTAAGGCCCTTCCCAGTTTGAGTTGAGCTTGCACATGGGGGCTGATCTCCCCGTAGCATCAACTTTCTTTAGCACCAGATCTCCTTCCGCGAACTGTTTGATTCTGATATGATTGTCAAAGTATTTAACCATCCGCCGTTTGATCTCCTCCTACCCACTAGCTGCGACATCTTGCAGCTCTTCCACCATATCTAATGAGAGGCGTAACTCCTCCTCATTCTCCAACCTCAAAACCTCATCTCCTTCTCCCGCGCTCTCAACCCGCGGGGTCCGAACCTCAAACTACATGGGAAGGACCGCCTCACACCCATGGTAAAGTTTGAAGGTGGTCTCGTCGGTGGCTGTATTTGGGGTTGTCCGCAAGGCCCACAACACTGAGGGGAGCTGTTCCAACAAATTCCCCCTCAAGTTCTCCACCTTCTTCTTGAGAAAGCTTAAGATGATTTTGTTCGCCTCCTCCACCTGGCCATTGCTCCTTGGGTTGTGGACGGAGGCAAACCTAAGGTCTACCCCCAGTTGGGTACAGAAGCTGATGAACTCCTCACTAGCAAACTGGGGGCCATTGTCTGTCACTATCGCCTAGGACAACCCATTTCTGCATATGATCTCCCCCCAAACGAAATTCATGATGACTTGGGTGGTGACCTTGTCCAGCGCTTTGACCTTCAGCCACCTCGAAAAGTATTCAATCAAGACTAGAAGAAACCTTCTCTGCCCACTAGCCGGAGGAAAAGGCCTAACTAGATCCATTCCCCAGATAGCAAAGGGTCATGGCGCAGTGATGCTTCGGAGCCTTTGAGTGGGAAAGATATGGAGTGGGGCATTTAGTTATCACTTTTGACACCTCCTCGCAAACTCGGCCGCATCCTTACTCAGGGTCTGCCAGAAATACCCTTGCCTAACAACCCTTGCTTGGTGTGAAAGTAGCGAACAAACAACTAAAAACAAGCCGGAACTTTGAATAATTGAAAGTTTTATTATCCAAAAAAGATATCTATTACAAAGGTATGCCCTCCCTTATATAGAATGGAGGAGAGATGAGAGAATACAAAAAAGAGATGTGTGACTAAAAAAACAGGACTAAGCAGACTATACAGAAATAACCCGCATAAGCCGCACGGTTAGACAGAACGGCTAACCGCTCGGCTACCACCAGAGAGAGAGAGAGGTCGCCATGGGAGACCGCAACACCGCCCGGTCTGCAAGTCTACTGAGACAAACCGCCAGACCGCTCGGCTACCAGAAAGCAACAATACAACAACTAATTTGCTGAAGGGAAACCGCCAGAACGCACGGTCTTCAACCCGCCAAGACAGACCGCCCGGTCACCAACTTCAACACTCCCCCTCAAGCTGGAGCATATATATAGATCATACCCAGCTTGTCACAAATATGAAGAAACGAGGAGGATACTGGCTTGGTGAAGATGTCAGCCAGCTCTTTATCAGAAGTGACGATGGGAGTGCAAATTGGTTCCTTCAAGATCTCTTCAAGAATGAAATGACAGTTGACCTCAATGTGTTTGGTTCTTTCATGGAAGACCAGATTTTTGGAGATGTATATGCCAGCCTTGTTATCACAGAACATAGGTAGAGGATGGTTGTAGACCTCTCCTAAATCTAGCATGAGAGCCCATAGCCATTTTAACTCACAAGTGGTCGATGCCATACTACGATACTCTACTTCAGCATTGGACCTGGAAACAACAGACTGCATATTGCTCTTCCAGCTCACCATATTTCCCCAAACAAAGGTGTAAAAACCCAAGGTTGACTTGCGATCCCCTTTGTCATCAGCGTAACTTGCATCTGAGTATGCTTCAACCCTCAGATGACCATTCTTCTGAAAAAGTAATCCTTTCCCAGACGCTGCTTTGATATACTCCAAGATCCGTAAGGCAGACTGTAGATGGCACTCCCTAGGTGCTTGCATGAATTGACTCACCTTGCCAACAACATAGGAAATGTCGGGCCTAGTCACTATGAGATATATTAGCTTACCAACAAGACGCCTGTACCGCGTACTATATGAAAGAGGAGGCGAATCATCTGTCCAGGTTTTGTCTTCTCCAGTTTCCATTGAGCATCGGGTAGGTTTTCCTCTAGTCAATCCTGCCTCTTTTAAATGATCAAGGGCATACTTAAGCTGGGAGAGACTAAGGAGTTGGGCTTCCGAGAGATTTCTATCCCCAGAAAGTACTTTGGAGAGCCCATATCATTTGTGACCAGATGTTGACGAAGATGTCGCTTTGTCAGGGCTACCCCTTCCTGGTCATCGCCAGTGAGAAGAATATCATCGACGTACACAGCAAGAATAACCAGTACCAAGGGGGTTTTGCGAATAAAGAGCGAGTGATCGGCAGAGCATTGCGCAAAACCAACGGCCGCCACAATGCCGCTGAACTTGTCAAACAAAGCTCGAGGGCTCTACTTGAGGCCATAGATTGCCTTCTTTAGCTGGCATGCTTGTATCTCCCCCTGTGCAACATACCTAGGAGGTTATTCCATGTAGACGGCCTCCTGAAGATCACCATAAAGGAAGGCATTCTTGACATCCAGCTGGGAAATCGGCCAATCTCTAATTACCGCCACAGAGAGTAGGACCTGGATAGTGCTGAGACGAGCCACGGGAGAGAAGGTGTAAAAGTAATCAACCCTATAGGTCTGAGTAAAGCCCTTAGCAATAAGGCGAGCCTTATAACGATCCACAGTGCCTTCTGGGATAAATTTGTCCACAAATACCCAGCGATAGCCAACAACATCAGTGCCGAAGGGAGGAGGAACAAGAGTCCAGGTACCCCGCTCAGTTAGGGTCGTCATTTCCTCATCCATGGCCATCTTCCAATGAGGAATAGCAAGGGCCTCCTGGTAGGAGCGGGGTGTGGTAGTGGCAGAGATTGCCAGTGCAAAGGCCTTGCGAGAAGAGGTAAGATGATCATATGAAACAACAGCAGCAAGGGGGTGTAGGGTACACGTCTGCACCCCTTTGAGAAGAGCTATAGGAAGATCCAGGTGATGCAGTGACCCAGAGCCGACCCGCTCTGTCGGCATCGCACCAAGCCAGAGGAGCACGTCTAGACAGCCCACTGCCGGGTTGCATCCCAAGCACGCCACCCATGACCGCACCTATTCACAGCGCGGCGGGATGTTGAGGAGGAGTCTCGAACCCATCCCCCTTGATAAAGAGCTTTCCTAACAGCTCTCGTCACCAACTGAGCTCCGCCTCGAACCCAGCCCCCTTGATAAAGAGCTTTCCTAACAGCTCTCATCACCAACTGAGCAAGCTCAGTTGGTGATGAGAGCTGTTAGGAAAGCTCTTTATCAAGTTGGGATTGGTTCGAGACTCCGCCTCAACATCCCGCCGCGCTGAGAATAGGTGCGGTCATGGGTGGGGTGCTTGGGCTGCAGCCTGGTAGTGGGTTGTCTAGACATGTTCCTCTGGCTCGGTGCGATGCGGACACTTTTTTGATACAGTGACCCAGAGCCGACCCGCTCTGTCGGCATCGCACCGAGCAAGAGGAGCACGTCTAGATAGCCCACTGCCGGGCTGCAGCCCAAACACCCCACCCATGACCGCACCTATTCACAGCGCGGCGGGATGTTGAGGCGGAGTCTCGAACCCATCCCCCTTGATAAAGAGCTTTCCTAACAGCTCTCATCACCATCTGATCTGCAGCTCAGTTGGTGATGAGAGCTGTTAGGAAAGCTCTTTATCAAGGGGGCTGGGTTCGAGACTCCGCCTCAATATCCCGCCACATTGAGAATAGGTGCAGTCATGGGTGGGGTGCTTGGGCTGCAGCCTATCAGTGGGCTGTCTAGACGTACTCCTCTAGCTCGGTGCGAATCCGATAGAGCGGGTCGGCTCTAGGTCACTGCATCACTAGGTCAGCGTGTCCCTCGGCATCCGGAGCATCCGTGGCAGAGAGAGCTAGCCCGGGAGTAGAGAGCGACGGTGGCGGAGATGAGGGAGGCGGTGGAGGAGAAGAGGGAGAGAGAGGAGGAGGGAGAGGATTGGATGGAGACGGTGTAGGGGTGGAGATCGTAGTAGGAGACGAGTGAACGAAAGGAACAATAGGAGAATCAGAAGCTGGGGGAAGAGGAGAGGAGTAATCCGAGAAGTAGGAGGTATTCTCGAAGAAGATGACATCAGTAGAGACGAACTGCTTACGAAGAATGGGATCAAAGCAACAATAGCCTTTCTAAGTGGTGGAGTACACCAGAAAGACGCATTTGGTGGAGCGAGAGGAGATCTTTTCACGGGTAGCAGATGGGTCATGCACAAAGGCAGTGCACCCAAAGATTTGGAGAGGGAGAGGAAAAGGCTCCTTACCCGGATACAAAATGGAGAATGGGGTTTTTCCGTGGAGAACCGTGGAGGGAATGCGATTGATAAGGTAGCAGGCAAGGAGAACATCATAGCCCCAATATGAGCGAGGAATATGAATCTGGGTCATAAAGGTACGAGCGACATCGTGGAGGTGACGGTTTTTGCGTTCTGCCATACCATTTTGTTGTGAAGTATAGACACAACTTGTTTGATGAATAATCTCATTTTGCATGCAGAAGGTAGAAAAGTCATGACTGATATATTCTTTGGAATTATCAGATCGAAAAACTTTAATAGAAATATTAAACTGAGTTTTGATCATGAGATAGAAGGACGTCCATACAGAGAATAATTCGGAGCGATCTTTTAACAGATACACCCACGTACAATGAGAGAAATCATCAATAAACATGACAAAATATGAACTACCCTGACCAATGGTAAGGGTTGGAGAAGGACCCCAAACATCGGAGTGGATGAGATCAAATGGACGGGTAGATCAACGAACGTGCTTTGGAGGGAAGGAGGAGCGGTGATACTTGCCAAGCTAACAGGCCTCATAGTTGAGGGGAGGACTTTGTGGAGGAAGTTGGGGCAGAAGTTGACGAAGAAGACGTGGAGGAGCATGACTAAGGCGGAGATGCCATTGGAGAAGATCTGTGGAGGTGGAGGAGAAGGTGGACAAAGAGGAAACTTTGTCAAGGAAGTATAGGCCGCCACTCTCAGTCCCAGTAGCAATCGTCCGTTGGGAGTCTGGATCCTGAAAAGAATAAGAAAAAGAAGTAAATGTGATGTAACACTGTAATTGTTTGCATAGAGAGGTAACAGATAATAAGTTGCATGGGAACTTGGGCACGTATAGAGTATCCGCCAAGCGAAGAGACGGAGTGACATGAACCATTCCCTTCCCATTGACCGATGATGAATAACTGTCAGCGAGAATGATCGGGGGCAACCGATCATGTGTTTCTAGGACAGAAAAACACTGGAGATTGGCGGTCATATGATTGGTAGCACCGGTGTCGATCAGCCATTTTCCTTGAGTAACAACGTTGGCACTACTAGAAGACGTGGCCATCGAGGCGAACGGCTTTGAGGAAGATGTGAAAGTCATGAAGGGAGGAAAAAAAAGAACTGCAGCGGTCATGATGACAGCACACCAGCGGCAAGAAGGGCCACGACCAAGATGCAGATCAAGGCAAAGGGGAAGAAAAGAGAAGAACAAGCCGCGCGACTAAATAGGAGATCGCGGTGACTAACAAGCAGGAGCGGCTAAAGGAGGGGCCGCACAGAGGAGGACAAGCCGCTGGGACTTAGGAGCAGGTCACAACGACAACGAGCAAGAGCAGCGAGAGAGGAAGCTGCGCAAAGGAGAACAGGTCACGGCGACTTAGAGACAGGTCGCGGGGACTAAGAGAGATAGAGCGGCTAAGGAAGAAGGGCAGAGAGGCCTCCTATGCAAGGAAAAAATCACGCGAATATGGAGAAATCGCAGCGGTTAGGAGAAAGAGATCTGCAGCGGTCACGATGATAGACAACAGCGGACAGAAAAGCCACGACCAAGCTGCAGAACCAAGCAGAGGGAAAGAAGTCGATCGGCTAGAAATCAGCCCGCGCGAATATAAGAAAGAGAAGACCACGCGAGCAGGGAAAAGTCTGCTGGGAGGAAAACAAGGAGAACAAGGAAAACAGGTCGTGGCAACAGGCCGCGGCGACTAAAGAAGAGTAGTAGCTGGAAAGAGGGCGCGACGTCTAAGCACGGGTCGCGGCGAGAAGAAAGTAGAAACAAAGAGGTCACGCACACAAAGGGCAACAACAAGGAGAGAAAGAAGCCGCGTGAATAAGGCGCAAGCAGGCAGAAGAAAAAAGCTGCGGTCGCGAGAAGAAGAAGCAAGCCGCGCGGACAGGTCACGCGGTCAGAGAGGGCGCACAGAATCTGGAGGAGAAAATCGAGTCCTCTGATACCATGTGAAAGTAGCGAACAAACAACTAAAAACAAGCCGGAACTTTGAATAGTTGAAAGTTTTATTATCCAAAAAAGATATCTATTACAAAGGTATGCCCTCCCTTATATAGAATGGAGGAGAGATGAGAGAATACAAAAAAGAGATGTGGGACTAAAATAAACAGGACTAAGCGGACTATACAGAAATAACCCACATAAGCCACGAGGTTAGACAGAAGGGCTAACCGCTCGGCTACTACCAGAGAGAGAGAGATCGCTATGGGAGACCGCTAGACCGTCCGGTCTCCAAGTCGACTGAGACAAACTGCCAGACCTCTCGGCTACCAGACAGCAACAGCACAACAACCAATTTGCTGAAGGGAAACTGCCAGACCGCGCGGTCTTCAACCCGCCAAGACAGACCGCCAGACCACCCAGTCACCAACTTCAACACTTCCAATGTCCTACCCCCCCCCCCCCCCCGAATGACTACCGCATTCGCCGGAGTGTAATTCCTCCAGGATCTTTGGGATCTCTTCCTCTGTCATGCACCTTGCTAGGAGCCCTGACAACATCTTCCGAAGCAACCCCTCTTCAAGCACTAGGTAATGAGCCGCTTTGTGCTTGAAGCTCTTCGCATCCTTGGTTCCTTCCGGGAGCTCACCAGTGGTCAGAAAGGTCATGAATGGATCCACCAACGAGGGTCGCCGATCCACTTCCATCAATTCTCCTTCCTCGATCGTCAGGTCAAAATAGCTTGGTTAGGGTTCCTCCTCCCTAAGGTCCAAACTTAGACAACCGATCGGCCTCTATACTCTCCTCCCTGGGAACATGTTGGATTAAGAATGTTCGGAACCCTCCGATGATCACCCTTACCTTGGATAGGTATTTCACAAGGATGGGCTCCCGGGCTTTGAACTCTTCTCAGATCTGCGATGCCACCACCAACGAGTCAGTGAATACGTCCACATCAGGGATCTCAAGCTCCTTTGCCAAATGAAGGCCGTCTATCACAGCCTCGTACTCCGCTTGGTTATTAGTGACCGAGAAGTGCAAGACCATGACTTGTTCTATAGTGACCCCCTGAGGGCTTATCAACACTACTCCTCCCCCAAGAGAATTTTTTCTCGAAGCCCCGTCAACCATCATCTTTCATGCCCCCTGTGGTCGTGGCTCCTTGGCCCCGGCCTCAACAACGTAGTAAGCTAAGAAGTCAGCCACTACTTGTGCCTTAATGGAGAACCTCGGCACAAACGAGATGTCAAACTCAGTCAATTCAATAGACCACTTGGCCAACTGTCCCGAGTGTTCCACTCCTTCAAAAATCTTGCGAAGGGGATGGTCCGTCACCACCCTGATTGAATGGGCTTGGAAGTATGGCCGGAGCTTCCTGGCTGAAATGAGTAAAGCATATGCCAGCTTTTCTAAAATGGGGTAGCGGAGCTCCGCCTTCTTCAGGATCATGCTAACATATTAGATAGGCAATTGTTTCTTCCCCTCTTCCCTGACCAGAACGGAGCTTACGGCCTCTGCTCCTACCCCAAGATACAAGGCTAGATCCTCCCCCTCCTTTAGGCTTTGAAGTAGCAGCGCCTGGGAGAGTTGTCTCTTCAGCATTTGGAAAGCTTCTTCACACTCGATGGTCCATTAAAATTTTTGATTACCCCGCAGTACCTTGAATAACGATGAGCATTTCTCTCCCGACCTGGAGAGGAACCTGCTTAGCCCGGCCAGCTTACCTGTCAAGCGTTGTTCCTCCTTAGCGTTACGTGGTGACTCTAGCTCTAGGATGGCCTTCACCTTGTCTAAGTTAGGCTCTACCCCTGTCGGGGTCATAAGATGTCCAAGGAACTTCCCTCGACTTTCCCTAAAGATACACTTCAGGGGATTCAACCTCATCTTAAACTTCTGCAGGGTAGCAAAAGTCTCCTCAAGGCCACGTAGGTGCGAGTTCAAACCCTTGCTTTTGACCATGAGATCGTCAATATAGACCTCCAGGTTCCTCCCCCTTTAACCCTAGAAGACTCGATACATCATGCGCTGGTAGGTAGCCCCTACATTCTTCATCCCAAAGGGCATCATTTTATAGCAGAAGTATCCCTCCGTCGTGATGAAGGAGACATCCTTGACATTAGGAGGGTGCATTCGGACCTGGTGGTAACCTGAAAAAGTATCTAAAAATCTTATAATAAAAAAATTAATGGCTGAATCATCCAGCGCGTTTATCCAAGGCAGGCGATAGCAATCCTTGGGGCATGTTTATTTAATAATGAAAAGTCTATACACAAGCACAATTTTCCACCTCCTTTCTTTATCATTACCACATTGGATATTTAGCCCGGATACAGGATCTCTGAGATGAAACCGGCCTCCAGAACTTCTTGACCTCCTCACGGATGGGCTCCTCCATCTTGGTAGTGTTGTTCCTCATCTTTTAGCGAATGGGGCGCATCCGGGGGTCCAGGTTCAGGCGATGGAATGTGTTGGAAGTTTGGATTTGGGCTAGGTTCACTACTTAGGATGTTTGACCCACCTTGTATAGACAGGGTCAAGTCTGTTAGTCCTAGAGTTTAGGCTACTCACTAAAATCAATATTCATGGACAATCATGCAGTGTACTTCAAGAGACGTAAGACTTAGAAGAATTCAGAGTTCAGATTATCAGTTCGAAGTTCTTCGAACTCTGCTCGACGATCGTCGATCTCAGATCGACGAACTCAAAGTTCTTTCTCTGAGTTGAGCTCGACGATATTCGAGCTCAGGTCGACGATTTCTTTATCTAAATAGATTCTCTAATCGACGATCTTGGAGCGCAAATTTATCAAGATATTTCTAGATTGAGGTTTGCTGAGCTCAGGTCAACGAACAGGATTTCTCAACTAGACGAACTTGGAACTCCGGTCGATGAAATCTGCCTAGAGGTCGACGAACTCTATCCCGAGTCAGAATGATAAGTTTTCCCTCTTCTGTCCCTCTATTCATTCAATTCTTTGGCAATAATTCTCTGAGTAATTAATGCTCATATTCTCAAGAATATAGCCATTCATGGCAGCATTAATTATGGATTTCATCAGAGTTAATTACTTGCTTATTTTACTGGGATAGTTGGGGAAACTCAATAAAGATGATATTCCAGCCGTTTCATTCTCCAGAATCCAATCAGCAATTAATGCTTAGAATTCAAAATTGAAAGCAAAATTAGAGAGCAGGATAGAAAAGAGATTTGTTAGACGGCTTTCAACAATATACACACATACATAGAGAAAAAGAGATATAGACATACAGAACAAAATACAGAACATCATCTCTTTCTGTGTGTAGAAAAACAATTTGTTTTTCCCTTGATCTTACATAAGACTGAATAAGAACATCAATCAGATATCATTTGCCTTCTTCAACTTCTACTCAAGGAATCATCAAAGATAACAACTCCAGATCTGTCTATAAGTTCTTGGATTTCAACAAGTCAAAGCTGAAGACCTACACCCTGAGCAAAGCTCCAAGTCTTCCTGAACATTTCAACATCTCAGGGGGTGCTTTGATAACAGCAATCCACTAAGTCTTCTCTGTTGTTTAGAGAGAAGAGAAGACAACATCACCTTCCTACCTCACTGTAAAAAGGGTTAATTAACTCCCTTCAAAAGTTCTTGTGTTTGTTTTTGGTCACCTGATCAAAAGCCTAAAGGGTTGTGAGATCTTCCTGCAAATAGATCTTTTGGTAACAGGGCACCTGAGCAAAAACCTGTGGTGGCAGTCACCTCATCAAAAACCTGTTAGTGGATTCCTACCAGGGTGTTAGAAGAGTGGATGTACCCAGATTTGGGGAACCACTATAAAATTCTTGTGTTGTCTGTGTGTTCATTTTCTCTTTATTTTGTTGTACTATAATAGTGTAGTTTAGCTTAGTTTCTATTTCATTTCACAAAACTACTACTATCACTTAATTTCTCTGATAAAGTTTAAAATCAGCCAAAAGTTTTAAATCACTCTATTCACCCCCCACCCTCTAGTGTAAATCAGGTCTATTCCCTATATTTCAATTGGTATTAGAGGGGTGTTCCTTTGGTTTCACAAGCTAACACTTGAACCAAAAAATCCTTGATAGATCTGATTTTTTGTTCCTAGTTATTTTGTTTATTTTATATAATTGCACAGAACAACGATTATGCAAGCACCAGACCTCCAGTTTACAATCTGAACAAGTTTGTAATCTTGAAGGAAAGAATTAGGCTTTATATGAACTCTATTGATGAAGACATATACAATTCTAATTTGACAAGACCACCAGCTCCTGAGGCTACCACTACTGCCACTTCCAGCACACATATTACCCCACCACTTGAGTGGACAGATGCACAGAAGAAGGCCAAGATAGCAGATGCCAAGGCCATGAACATCTTACCACAGACTATGTCAGATGACATATTCCAGACGGTGGCTGAATGCACCTCTGCTAAAGCCATCTGGGACTCTCTCAATCAGATGGTTGTTGGATCTACTGATGAAAGAAAAGACAGAAGGTCTAATCTCATCTCCCAGTATGAGAACTTCAAGAAGGAAGTATCTGAGTGAGTGGGTGATATGTACAATAGACTCAGCTCAATCATCAGTGAGCTAAAAACTCTGGATAAGGACATAACCCTCACTGAGGTCAATGATAAAATTCTCATGTGCTTCCCCAGCTCATGGGATTATATAATCTGGCCAATCAATGAGGCCAGAAGTCTGAATGAGATTTCTACTGAATCTCTACTAGGAAAGCTAAAATCCTATGAGCAGTTAATGAAGACTAGAGAAGCTGCTGATCAGAAGACCTCCACACTAGGAAGAAAAGAGCCAAGCATTGCCTTCAAAGTAGTTGAAGGATCGGAAGCTCCATTAGCTAGTGAAGAACATCTAAGTCTCCTAGCCAAAAGATTCTACAAAATGGTCAAGAAGGATTTCAGAAGGAAGTCATTTAGACAGGATGACAAACCAAGGTATGACAAAACACCTACTAAAGAGATTGTGTGTTTTGGATGCTGGAAACCTGGACATATTATTTCAGAGTGTCCAAAGAAGAAGAATAAGGAGAAAAGAAGAGAAAAGGAATCTATAAGGCATCACAATAAGCCCTCCTCCAACAAGTAAAAAAGGAAGGACAAGGGTTTTGTTGCTGAAATGTGGAGTGATTCAGAAGAAGAATTTTCAACTTCCAGCTCAAGTGAAGATGAAGAGGAAGCAAAAGAAAGAGAAGTTTGCTTGATGGCCAACAATGCATCAGGAAGCCTTTCTGAAGATGAACAATCTGAAAAGGAATCAGAATCTAAAGAGGATCAGGTAATCTCTTCATTTGATTTTAATTCAGATAGTTTTAAAACTGAATTCAAATAATTGTGTAATGACTTGATAAATTCTGAAAATGAAATCAAACTACTTAGAGATAGGATAACTGATCAAGACAATCTTCTATCAGAAAACATCAAATTAAAGGATGAACTAACTATTGCTAATGAACAAATCATTTTACTAAAAACTGAATTATGTGAGGAAAAGCAACTTGAGGAATCTCTCAATGGGAGATGCCTTAAGCTGATGGACATCACAAGCACTATAAATGCCAGATTAAATGGTAAGCTGGGCTTAAGTCCTTCATCAAGCTTACCCCCATATTAAATAAAAATATACTTTCTACACATATCAAATTTATCTCTGAAAAAGGCAAAGAGCAATTACATGAGAACAAACCAACTGAAATAACCAAGAAATCTAAGAAAAAGAACAATAAGAATGTAAATAATAATAATGTTCAGCAGATTTCGTCGACTCAGATCGACGAAATGTGTACAGTTCGTCGAACTCAAGTCGACGAACTCCGAACGCAAACTTTTTATTATAATTATTCTCTGAATTGCGATCGACGAAATCAGTATGGTTCTTCGAGCCGAGATCGACGATATTGGGGCACAGAGAATTAAAACGTTCATTCTCTAAGTGGAGTTTGATGAACTCATCCCTATCGTCGACCTCAGATCGACGAACTCACATGACTTCGTCGATCCTAGTTCAGAATAACAGAAATTTTAATTCTTACAGATCATTTAATCAACCAAGAGAATATATTAATCCATTCACCCAGTGGATAATTCCACCAAGAAGATATCACCTCCTAGGGTATAAAAATCAACCTGAATATTCTTATATTTCCAGTTTTAACTATGAAAAGAAACAAGGACCCAAGGTAACCTGGGTCAAGAATATCAAATCTGTTTAACTGCAGGTGAAAGACTATACCACCATAGAGGAACAGTGGTACCTGGATAGTGGCTGTTAAAAGGACATGACTGGCAGCAAGGACAATCTAATCAATTACAAGTCTAAGCTAGGTCCAAAAGTAATATTTAGTGACTCCAATTGTGGCCAAACTGATGTCTATGGGAAGGTTAAAATTGGAGCTATAACCTTCAAGAAGGTAGTATATGTAACTGTGTTGGAACACCCTATCACTAATTTGGGCAAGGATCACTATGTTCTTAGGAAATTGTTTTGACCTTATTGTATAGTCTTAAAGGTCAATTAGAATGAGTCTAAGGGTTAGAACTTAGGTTTGAAAGCTGCCCCCAAGACCTTCTAGATTCAGAATACAAGTGCAGAAACCTATGGTAATTTTCGTCGAGCTCAGATCGACGAGGCGTCGAACTTAGTTCGACTATCTCTGAGCTCAGTTCAACGAGTCGTCGAACTCGGTTCGACGATCTCCGAGCTCAGATTGACGTTTTTGTCTTTAGCTATAATCCAAGTCTCTGAGCTCAGTTCGACGATAGTTGAGCTCAGATCGACGATTTCTATTTTAAGTCTAGCTTCTCTCTTTTAGCTCAGGTCGACGTTATTTGAGCTCAGATCGACAATTTTCTGAAGAGATCGACGATTTCAGGATTTCAAAATCAGACAGTTATGGAATTCACTCTTATTTATATCAAGCATTTATTTCAAAGGATTTTGTGGTCGTTTCAACTAATCTGGAGCAATTTTCAAGGAAGACAAAAAGGAATGTCTCTTAGGACTTTCCTCCAGAGACAGATATCATTTAAGAAAGTCATTAATGACTGATTAATGGCTATCTAGAAGGCTGTTATTCAATATATCTCTTCAGAATCATTTTGAAAACATAGATGAGATATCAATCAAGATTTTTCAGACAAGCCTACAGAATTACAAGTTAGAATTCATACAGAACACAAGGAATACAATAGTGAAGGAGATCACTACACACAAAAAAATTTCTCTATTCTTTCAAGATCTCTTCTGATTCAAGTGTTCAAAGGCTTCAATCAATCAAGGACTCCAGACACATCACATTTCAGCTTTTGTTGAAATCATTCTTTGATGGAGATCTCAAACAGACTGAAGGCCTATCACCCTGTGTAAAGCTTCCTTTCCTGAACATCTATAAATCTAAGGGGGAGCTTTGACAACAAAAATCCACTTGTGATGTAGGCTACGGTGTTTGACGTTATGGCGGCAAAGTGAATAACACATACGCCTTTCTATCTCCACTATCACGCTCACACGATAATGAAACGCAACACACTCACGAACAACGTTATCAACTATCACTAACGTACGGTAGCCATGCCGAATAAAGATCAAACAAACGACTATAGGTCGTTGTTCTCTCAAGCTAAAAGGACCAATATTGGGTCCGACCGAGCGATGGTTGTACCAAAAGAGATCTACCGAAAGGTTCGGTTCGGAAAGGGTAGATCTCCCCCAACAAAACGAAAACGAGGTTCGCCAAACCTCTCGGAAAATTAAACAACTAAAAGGACAACACAAGCAATCGAAAAGATAAGCCACGAACAGAAAAACGATTCCAAGGTAACGCAAAGGTATTCCACCAAGATGAAAATCTAAAATAATGAACACACAAAAGTAGAAGATCTCGTTACCCAACCGGAATGGATGATTACGGTTCACTTTCAAAGATCGCTCTTCCACGGCTCCGCAGGAGTTGCGCCAACCGGAGAGAAACTTGTCTACTTCCTTCGCTTCACGCCGGAGTGAGATGTCACAAAAATAAATCCTTGTCGTGGTCGGTCTTCTTCCTCACAATAGAAAGGGGGGGCTGATTTGGGGCTCTTGATGGAGGTCGGTTTTGGGAAGAGGATAGGTGAGGTGGTCGGATTTTGTTTGAGAGGGAAGAGTTTGGATTTGTGGAGGAGAAGGGGAGGGCGGGTTGATGTTGAAGAGGGGGCTCGGGTGAGGTGATGGAGGTGGAGGCCGGCGGCTATGGGAGGATGGAAGTGGTCGGATTTTCTTGTGGAGGAAGATGGGGGATCGATTTTGCAAGAAGAGGAGGGGAAGAGGGAGGAGAAGAGGATCCAAGAAGGAAGGAGGGGAGGAGGATGGCCGGCGGCCAAGGAGAAGGAGAGATGGAGGAGAAGAGGAATTTCGGCCAAGGAGAGGGGAGAGGAATCTCAAGAGGTTTTAGGGTTTTAATCTTTCATTCACTAAGTAAAAATATGAAGGTCCATGCCTATATATAGGCTTTACATCATGCCTTGGCTATTTGCAGCCCACCTAAATAAAAATAAAACAATACTTAAATGTTTAAACATTACATGATAAAAATAAAATGCAAATAGAAATAACTAAATATTATTTGGCAATCTTCATCTTCATCATGTAGGAGAATACCGTCGCCATCGCCATCATCAGCTTCAACTTGTAGGAGAACGCCGTCGCCGTCGCCGTCATCATTTTCAACTTTGACACGTTGGGGGTTGCCGCCATCAACTAGTCTTCTGTTTGACTGTTGAACAGAGAAGAACAACTTCACCTCTTTTATTTTTCTTTGGTGTAAAAGGTACTCAAAACTCCCTTCATAAGTTTTTTGGTTGGTTTCTTAGACCTTGTCAAAACTCAGTGGTGGCAAGACACCTGATCAAAAAATCTGTTTTGTTTTTTGAGCACCTTAACAAAAGCTCATTGATGCCCAGGACACCTGATCAACTATTCCTACAGTGGATTCCTACCTAGGGTGGTTGAAGAGTGGATGTACCCAGGTTGATTGGGGAACCACTATAGATCCTTGTGTCTTCTAGTTGCTGTGTTTTATTTGTTGTGTGCTGTGTTTTTACTTCTTGCTTTAGTTAATTTCATTCTCTGCAAGCACAATACACATATATATAAATCAAGTCTTCCACTGCCAAATACTTTTTTATCTGGAAAATTATTTTAATATACTCTATTCACCCCCCCCCCTCTAGAGTAAAGGTAGAGCTTACCCTCACTTTCAATTGGTACAGAGCGAGGTTGGTTATTCAACAACTAGATATTAACTAGTTTGGTTATTTTACAGGCTAACACCTGAACCAAAAGATCTCTGATAAGATCAATCTTTAATAGAGGGTTATTACTTTTGTTATATTTATTTTCATATAAAACCATGGCACAGAACAAAGATTATGCTAGCACCAGACCTCCAGTGTGCAATCTTTCTAAGTTTGCACTTTGGAAGGCAAGGATCAAATTATACATGAATTCTATTGATGAGGACATTTTTAATTCTATTTTGACAGTGTGTCCAAGACCTCCAGTGACTACAAGTACATGTGTTGTTGCACCCCCTCAGGAATAGATGCAGAAATCAAAAAGTGGAAAGTTGTTGATGCCAAGGCAATGAACATATTGGCCCAGACTATGTCTGATGATATATTTCAAAAGGTGGCTGAATGCAACTCAGCAATATGAATCTGGAACAAGCTATCTGAGCTTGTGTCAGGATCAACTGATGAAAGAAAGGATAGAAGATCCCATCTCATAACCCAGTATGAGAATTTCAAGAAGGGAGAAACTGAGTCAGTTGCTGACATGTACAACAGACTCAGTCTAATTGTCAGTAAACTGAAGACCTTGGACAAGGAGATCTCATTAACTGAACTCAATGATATGATCCTAATGTGCTTCCCCAGCACTTGGGATTCAAGGATCTGCCCAATCAAGGATGCTAGAAGCCTAAATGAGATCACTACTGAAGCTTTGCTGGGCAATGAGCTGCTCATCAAGAATAGAGAGGAAGAACAAAAGGTTGCTTCTCCAGCAATCAGGAAGGAGAAGACAATAGCATTCAAAGCTACAGAAGATCAGCCTGAAGACAAAGTCACAGGAAATGAAGACTTGTTGAGCTTACTGGCCAAAAGATTTTACAAGACGGCCATGAAAGATTTCAGGAAAAGGTCATCCAGTGGCCATGAAAAGCCAAGGTATGACAAATCCAATAATAAAGAAATTATTTGTTTTGGATGCAGGAAACCAGGCCACATTGTGCCTGACTATCCAAAGAATCAAAATAAGGACAAGAAGGAAAAGAAAGACAGGAGAAGAGACAAGGATTTCAGAAGAAACAACAATGATAAATCCTCCTCCAGCAAGAACAAACAAACCAGGAAAGGATTTGTAGCTGAAACCTGGACTGAAACTGAAGAAGAATCAGAGGCATCATCAAGCTCAAGTGATGATGCAGATGATGCTGAAGAGAAGGAGTTCTGCATGATGGCTATCAATGCCTCTCAACATAATTCTGATGCAGAACAAGAGTCAGAATCTGAATCTGAACATGAAAATGAAGAAGATCAGGTAATAGATTCTTTTGATTTCAATTCAGAGGACTTTAGATCTGAATTTAAGGCACTTTGTTTAGACCTGCTAAAGTATGAGAAAGAGATTATCTCTCTCAGAAATCAATTGTCTGAACATAGCATCTTAAAGTCAGACAACCTCAAACTTTCTAAGGAGTTGGAATGTTGTAGGGAGGAGATAGCCTCACTGAAAAGTGAACTATCTCAGGCAAAGAAGTTTGAAGAATCCCTTAATGGGAGAAGCATCAGACTGATGGACATCACAAGTACAGTGAACTCAAGACTTAATAGTACACTGGGCTTGGGTGCTTCATCCAGCCAACCTATAGTGTTAACAACCCCAATTAAGTTTATCTCAGATAAAGGAAAGGGAGTTGTAGAGGTAGCTAGGAAGAATCCTAATTTACCTAAGAAAAACAAAGTTCAACGGAAAACGTCGAACAGAGCTCGACGATCGTCGAACAGAGCTCAGTTATCTCAAGTTGAATCGTCGAACTCGGAACTCTGGCAAAATCGATCTTCGAATGGAGCTCGACGATCTGACCCAAGATCGTCAAACTCAGCTCAGAGATCGTCGAACAGGGATCAGAGCCTTGAACAAATTTTTAAAGGTAAATCAAAATTCAATCCTAGTGGTCCTACATTCCAAAACTTTAACCCTTATACTGAATGGATAATACCTCCTAGGAAATATCATCCTGAAGGTTATAAGAGTCAGCCAGGGATGTCTTTTATTTCAGAATTTAAAGGTTATCAACCTAGGCCCAAGGTAAACTGGGTCAAAAACAAGTAAATCATTATGTATGCAGGTGAAGACCTATCCAACAATAAACCAGCAATGGTATCTGGATAGTGGGTACTCAAAGCACATGACTGGAAGCAAGGATAATTTAACATCCTTCAAATCCAAGCTTGTAGCCAAAGTCATATTTGGGGATTCAAACTTTTGACAGACCAAGGGATATGGTGCTGTCTAGATTGGCTCAGTCACATTCAAGAAGGTGGCTTATATGGAAGGACTGAAGAATAATTTAATCAACATCAGTCAACTGTGTGATGAAGGCTACCAGGTGACTTTCAACAAATCCTCATGTAAAATCAAATCAGAGGATAACACAACTGTGTTGACAGGTAAAAGGAAAGGTAACATTTATCTTGTAGATTTTCATTCAACTAAGATAGATATTTTTTTTATTCAATTCTGTTAGTAAGCCAAATGATCTATGGCATAAGAGATTAGGACATATAAACCTTAAAACACTTGCTAGGCAATCCAAGGACAACCTTGTTAGAGGACTACCTTCTGGCCCCTATAAGAAGGAAGGACTTTGCAGGGCTTGTCAATTAGGCAAGCATACTAAAAATAGTTTTAAGTCACTTAATAAAAGTGATTCACCTAGGATCTTGTATCTGTTACACATGGATCTTTTTGGACCCATTACAGTACAAAGCCTTGGAGGGAAATCTTACACTTTAGTGGTTGTAGATTACTTCTCTAGATTCACATGGGTGTTCTTCCTGAGGAAGAAGTCTGATAACTTTAAGTGTTTGACAGAGTTTCTCAAATGCATACAGATTGAGTTCAATACTCACATTGCCCTGATCAGAAGTGATCATGGTACAGAGTTTGATTCTCTTCTTATGCAAGAGTTCTGTCAGAGTGAAGGGATCAGACACACTTTCTCAGCTCCTAGAACTCCTCAACAAAATGGGGTAGCTGAAAGAAAAAATAGAACCCTTATTGAATCTGGTACTACATTGCAGACAGATGCTCACCTTCCTCTATCCTTTTAGGCAGAGGCAGTGAATACCTCAAACTATGTATTGAATAGAAGTTTGATACATAAGCTGAAGGGCAAGACTCCCTATGAATTACTCAAAGGTAAGAAACCTAAAGTAGATTATTTAGAGATTTTTGGTTACCTTTTTTACATACACAATAATGACAAGAAATACATAGAAAAATTTCAAGCCAAAGATGATGAAGGAGTGTTTCTGGGATACTCCATGATCAGTAAAGCTTATAGGGTGTATAACAAAACTTCTCTTAAAATTGAAGAATCTGTACATATATCTTTTGATGAAACTAACATGTCTTATAAGAAGAAGAATACTTCTACCATAGAACCCTTGCAGGTACATTCTCTTTTAGAAAATTTGGACAGGTTACACATTATAGAAAAGGATACAACACATTCACCTATCCAACAAAGAGGTGAAAATAGTGAAGATGAAGAGGACACTCAACATCTTGGTACTCAACATCCTGGTGAAAATTATTTTGAAGAGCCAGCTGTTGTTCCACAAGAGGAAACAATAACACAGGTTGGTGAACCATCAATACCCCCTGTTGATTTAGTAACATCAAGAGATCATCCAATCTCCCAAGTGATTGGAGACATCTCAGCTGGTGTGCAAACCAGAAATTAGGTTAACCAAAATCTGATGCACACCTGGTTCTTATCTAAAATTGAGCCTCAATCCATACAAGATGCAGAACAAGATCCACACTGGATCATTGCAATGCAAGAGGAATTGCATCAATTTGAAAGGAACAAAGTTTGGGAACAAGTGCCAATACCAAAGGATCATTCCATTATTGGAACAAAATGGGTGTTCAGAAACAAGCTTGATGATCAAGGAATCATTATAAGGAACAAGGCAAGGCTTGTTGCACAAGGATACTCACAAGAAGAAGGAATAGATTATAACCAGACCTTTGCACCAGTTGCAAGGTTGGTGGCCATAAGAATATTTCTAGCTTATGCAGCACACAAGGGATTTTAGGTCTATCAAATGGATGTGAAGAGTGCATTTCTCAATGGAGATTTCAAGGAAGAAGTCTATGTTAGACAACCCCCAGGTTTTATCTCTCCAACTCATCTTGATCATGTTTTTAAATTACATAAAGCATTATATGGTCTAAAGCAAGCTCCTAGAGCATGGTATGAGACATTAGCATGCTTTCTTTTGCAAAATGATTTTATAAGGGGTAGAGTAGACCAAACTCTCTTTATTAGAACCCATAAGTCCAATATCCTACTAGTACAAATCTATGTAGATGATATTATCTTTGGATCTACTGATTCAAATTTGTGCAAAAGGTTCTCTAATCTAATGCATTCTAAATTTGAAATGAGTAGCATGGGTGAGCTTTCCTTCTTTCTAGGATTGCAAGTCAAACAGTATGCTGATGGCATATTTATTTCTCAAACAAAGTATGCAAAAGAATTGGTTAAGAAATTTGGTATGTCTGAAGCATCATGTATGAAAACACTTATGCCTACAAATGCTGTATTAGATGTTGATGAACATGGGAAACCTGTTGATCAGACAACATATAGAGCAATGATTGGCTCTCTATTGTACCTTACAGCTAGTAGACCTGACATAATGTTTACTACATGCATCTGTGCTAGATTCCAAGTAAGCCCTAGAGAGTCACAACTAACATTAGTAAAAAGAATTCTTAGGTATGTGAAAAGTTGTCCAAATCTAGGTCTCTTGTATCAAAAAGACTCAGGATTTGAATTAACTAGATTTTCAGATGCTGATTATGCTGGATGTAGAGTACACAGGAAAAGCACCAGTGGAACTTGAAAGCTTCTTGGTGACAGACTTGTCTCCAGGTTTTGTAAGAAACAAACATCTGTGTCCACATCAACTGCTGAAGCTGAATACATGGCAGCAGTTAGTTGTTGCTCACAGATTTTGTGGATTCAAAATCAGCTCCTAGACTATGGTTACAACTTAGAAAGGTCAAAAATATTTTGTGATAACACCAGTGCTATTTCTATAGCACAAAATCCAGTCCTCCATAGTAGGACAAAACATATAGAGATTAGGCATCAATTTTTAAGGGATAATGTTGAGAAAAATAAAATTGAACTTCAATATATCCCAACTAATTGGCAAAGGGGAGATATTTTCACCAAACCATTGGATGAAAAGAAACACACTTTCTTCCTGAATCAGTTAGGAATGTTAGATGGAGGAAGTTTAAATTAAGATTCAAGATTTTAAAACCCTAAAATTGACCAATACTAGGTTAAAAACATGATTTTTCTAGTGTCTATTGGGTGTTTCCGGTCTCTGAACTGCGCTCGACGATTTTCCCACAGATCGTCGAACGGAGATCGACGTTTTCCAAAATCGTCGACCGGAGTTCAGCGCTTTCAGATAGCGCTAGGCTATCTTCTTCTTGTTGTAGATCGTCGAGCGGAGATCGACGCTCTCCAATATAGTCAAACGGAGATCGTCGATGTTGAAGACCCTTAAGATTCCTTTAGTGGCCCAGATCGTCGAACGGAGTTCAACGATCCTTCCTTTTCGGCGTTGAACCCTAATATAAAATTCATTTTTCGGACGTCGTTCTCCTTTTGTACTTTCATACTCTCTGCAGAACTTTTCTTTCCCTCCAAACTTCTCTGTACTTGGTCTCGGTTGTTCTTTTTTGCAGGTATACAATGGTCATTTCTATTGCAATTCTAGCCGCGATGAAATTTGACACTGGATTCGACATCGATATGGATTCCTTTGAAGGCAGTGACCAAATATTCAAAGACATTCTAGAATTATTCAAGGAATAGTATTTGGTGTATATCATGTCCACAAGGATGAAACTTGCTGCCGATGAAATCAAGGAGTGGGTGTATACGGCTCATAACCTGGATCAAAATACAGTGGTTGGTACAATAGCTGGTACTCAGGTATCCCTATCTTCTGCCCTCCTTACAGAAGTTTTTCAATTGAGCATTGGGCATGATTCAGTTGAGATATCTATAGAAAAGTTTGCAAGTATGCTTGATAGAATGGGTCACTCTGCAGTAAACCCTAATAAACTGCTTAAAAAGAATCTGTCAATTGAATATAGATTTTTAGCTGATGTTGTGGGAAAGGTGCTGTTAGCTAAGCATTCTGCTCATTATACCATTTCAAGGTATCAATTTTGTTTGATGGCTGATTTAGTGGATAAGAAACATTTGAATTGGGGAGAGATTTTCTTTGATTTAATCAAGAAAAAGGTGAATAAGAATTTTGAAAATTTCGGGAGGATTTTAGGGCTGTTTTTGCATAACAAATGCCCTCAGTTGCTTGTGTCCAGTGGGATGCACATCAATGCCTCCAAGAGGCTGTCCTGTGCCCTATTTGGTAAATGGGAGAGGCAGATTGTCAAACCAAGCAGAGCTCTTGCATCTATCTCAACTTCAGGCACAAGGACTGTTCAGGTCACTTCCCCACAGACAACTACCCCATTAGAAGAATTGCCTTCCTCCTCCTCCTCATCTCAACCATCTCCACTGATAGTTTTACTTTCAAGACAACCTAAACACCTAGAGGGGGGGGGTGAATAGGTTCTAATTGCTTGTTCAAATTTTTAGGCAGAATTAAATTACAAAAATTAAAACATCCAGCACAGCATTTACAGACATTTAATCATCACAGATTGCACAATGTTTTATAGTGGTTCCCCAAGGTCTGGGTACATCCACTTTCCCCCTTCACCTATCTAGCAGTATGCTAGATTCGGCCAAACTTCCACTATTCTCAGATCCTCAGATCCTACAGCTCAGAACCTGGATAGGTTCCTACAACTCAGGCACAACAGCCCTACCTCAGCCTTGCCACAAGGCCTACAACTCAGAGAAGAACCTTCTCCTACACTCAGGCAAACAGCCCTACCACTCAGAGATCAACTCTCCTACACTCAGCCTTTATATCACAGGCTTACAACTCAGATCTGGGTAATACAGATCCTACAGAAATTTAGAAAAGAAGTTTTAATGTCTTGCCTTTGTTGAGAGAGAAGAGGACAAGACAATTCTTGATCAGCTGATGAAATCAATTGAATCTGAGCTTTCTTCAAAGCTTCTTGAATCTGAACTTAGCTGAGTTGATTTCCAAACAGCTTCTTGAGAAACCACTGATGGCTTCCTTTTTCTTCTTCAAAATGGGTGGATCTCTCTCTATCCAACACCTTTGATGATACTTCTGAATTCTTGTTAGAACTCTTCTTAGATCGATCCAGAGATCGTCTTCTTAGATCTTCTGATGAAGATCTTCTTTAGTGTATTACACCTTCTTGATTTGATTTCTCAATTTGATTGCCAAAGTTCAATCTTCTCATTCATGTCTTTACTTCTCTCTGAATCTGTCTATATATAGATCTTCTTAATGGTAACCGGCTGATCCAGTTTATAACTGTCTTCTGACAAGTCTGACACCATCAGTTAACTGGCTGCAACCCACAGCTGTCAAGTCTTCAAACAGATCCTGTGCCTTAGTCTTGGTCAGCAATGTGTTAAGACAGACTGTCAAGAAGTGTCGAGACCAACTGTCTGTATGTGTCGACACAAGTAACTTTGGTGTCGACACAGCCTTTGATGATGTTGACAAGTTTGCCTTTAAGTCGACACAGCTTCTTCAGAGAATAACTTGGTCTTGACTTTGCAGTGTGTTGACACAAGTCTTGTGTGTCGACACAGTTGTTGTAGATTCAGAACTCAGTATGTGTTGACTTAGTCTTCTGGTGTCGACAAAAGTATTGTCGACTTCTGCCAATGTGTGTCGACTCTGTCTCATTGTGTCGACACAGCCTCCCAGTGTCGACACAAATGTGGTCGACTATCTTTCTCTGTGTATCGACACTGCTTCCCAGTGTCGACACAAATGTGGTCGACTATCTTTCTCTGTGTCGACACAGCTTCCTTCAAGTGTCGACACAAATATTCTGAAGTGTCGACACTGTTTCTTCAGGTGTCGACACATGGACTTAGAATATTTTTCTGCATTCTTTAACATTTCTCCACCTGCACATGTCAACTTAAAACAACATCAAATACACCTTGATGTATATCATTGAGCTAAGTTGGGCTTCTTCAAATCAGGTACACATTTTCCAATGTACCCAACAATCTCCCCCTATTTGGAGAAGTCATAACCCTTATAGCCAATGATATACACCATTTATAAAAAGTATAATATGATGATATATGACATAACAGGAATACTTAATATAAACAAAATATGAACAATCCATCACAGAGTGAACATTATATGATTCCAAACAAAATATTGTTTATAACTTGATAATGTTTGATTACAGAGTTTTATATTGAATGATTTAATCAAAACATTACAAAACACATTTGAAAGAACTTAAAACTAAGACTGATCAGGCTCTTTTATGACAATCCCTTTGCCAGATTGGATTTGAGCCTTCACAGGAGCTTCAACATCTTCAGCTGGCTTCTTGCCTTTTTGATCAGCCTTCTTCTTTGCTTCTTCCTTGAACCTTTGCCTTTCAAAGTAATGATAGGGCTTTGGAAAGTACTTGCTCGGCTCCTGAGCATCTGGTGGTAGCCTACCCAGCTTGGCATTTCTTCTGAACTGTACTATTGCCTCCTGCCTAGCTTCATGCTTTTGCCATTCTATTTCATTATACCACTTTCCTCTTTCATGAACTTGGTCTTTCACAGCCTTCCATGCAGTGAGTATAATATTTCTTGAAGTAGGGCTCCACTGCTCAAAATCTGGCTTTAGTTCAGCCTGCTCTCTAAATCTCTTCTTAGATAGTATAGCATCTTGCTGTTCTTTCAAAGTGGCCTCAGGCTTATCCACTTTCTCAATAACAACCCTGTTAATCTCCTTTGGAGGACTATACATTTGTTGAACTTGCTGATCAATCATATCAAAATCTGGAGGAGGGTAAATGACTTGGGCAACCTCAGGTTGATTGCCTTCAAGTAGACCTGTTTGTATTCCTGACTCAGCCACCATAGCATCATCACACAAAGGTGGATATCCCAATGTGGCTCGAATACTATTGGTCACCCATTTGGTGTGCTCTGAGCCTGCATGAACTAACAACCTCTCCCCCTTTATGGCTTCTCTGGTAATATGATCCCTTAGATCTTCCTTCTGAAATCTGATCTGTCCATCCAGATAATTCACACCCTCTTTAAAAAATGGTTTTAACTTGTGAAGCTTGTCAGATATGTCCTTTTGAGAGGTAGTGATAGCAGTTTTAACAGATTCAATAGCAGCTTGAAATTTCTTATCAAATTCTTCCATTTCCTTTGCTCTAGCTGCAGGCAACCCTTCAGTAGTCTTTTTCAACTCATTAAGAATTTCATTGTGAGAGTCTTCAAGATTGGCATTCATGTTTATCTGATTTGTAAGAACATAGCCTTGCTTCAGTGCTATATCATCTGCTTTGGTAATAACTGATTGCTGTTGTTTTGCTAAGAATACTACAGCATTACCTCCTTTATGGAAGAAATCTGTCATTTCCTTCTTATGCATATTTACTTCAAATCTAATTGACTTTATATCCTGAGCCAAGTCAAATTGAAGGGCCTTATTGCTCTCATCAACATATTTTTCAACAGCCACTCTATGGTCATCTAACTTAACTTGCAAATCAACCATAAACTTGTTATAATTAAATTCAGAATGGGATGGTTGAGTTGTAGTCTGTAGAGCCTGCTTATAACCTTTGCTCCTTCTCTTGAAGACTACAAGTTTTCTCTTCTTAGCCATTCTGGCTTCTTCAGTCTCAGATTCAGATGTACTATCAACTTGAACTCTTTCTTGAGGAGGAGGAGGAATATTTGTCTCAGTGCCATGTTGTTCAGCCTCAACATGCACAGACTCCCCCTCAACCATTTGCTCCTTCTCAATTTCTATCTCCATGTCAAGGGCCTTTTCAATCTCTTGCCCCTCTTCTACTCTATCAGTAGCCATATCAACATTAGGGAATAACTCATCTAGAGTATATTCCTTCTGAGCTTGAACATAAGATGTATCAATTAGATCTTCTATATTTAGATCTTTGGAGATATCAGTTTGGACTGCCTCTTGCACTGGGGCAGACATCTTCTCCCCCTGTACTTGGTCAGTATTGGTAATGACCTGGGCAGGTGAGTATACTTACTCCCCCTGCACCTGTGCAGTAATAGAAATATTAGAAATGTCTTTAGTAAGGAAATAGACCAGCTCCCCCTGCAACTGTACCTGGTCAGGAGTAGATACAATCTGGGTAGGTGAATGAGCTTGCTCCCCCTGCATCTGTGCAGGTATAGTGTCTTGCTGGGCTGGAGTAGACATAGGGTGATCTTCATCCTGCTTCCTCTCTTATTCTTCTTGAAGCTGCTCAGTATCTTGAGCATGAGAAGGGGATTTCACTGGGGTGTCCTGCCTGCTCTCATCAGGCACATCCTTAGACAGCACCCTATCCCACCTAGAAAACAATCTCATGTCCATCTTTCTCATGTGATTGATCTTTGTTCCTGGCAGGTGTTGCATTACCTCAGGGATCACTCCATTCAGATATAAACTCATAATCCTAGCCAGATTTGGCTTCTTTATTCCTTCCTTGATCTTTTCAAAGGTTACAGCTGACCAATCAGTTGGAATTGTAAACACAATTCTGGTCATGAGGCTGAACATATAGGCTGAAATCCTATCATGTCCCCCTGGTTTGCACAGAATCACCTTGCCAACTACTTCAGACAGAAATTTCCCTTGCTGATTCATTCCTTTTCTGTTGAAAGCAGCTCCAATCTTCAGAGTGGGATCCAATCTGCACCATTGGATAGCCTCCCTTAACTTAGAAGCAGGGACTTCTTCTTCAT
The DNA here is from genome assembly GCA_039513925.1 of Platanthera zijinensis. Taxonomy (NCBI): domain Eukaryota; kingdom Viridiplantae; phylum Streptophyta; class Magnoliopsida; order Asparagales; family Orchidaceae; genus Platanthera; species Platanthera zijinensis. Next base: position 208,285,800 of record CM077079.1, on the reverse strand, counting down.
TCTTAATTATTGGTAAGTGTAGAATCTTCCTTAGTCTTCTTGGGGGTAATCTTCACTATCGACCCATGCACAGTGGACTTTATCTTGAGAACATCTGAACCTATTGATGCAGAGATAAAGAATTCATGCACCTCCTTCTTCCATATCTTGGAAGGTTCAGAAACTAGGAACTCTAATCCGGATTCAGAAATGAGAGAGATAACTCGTTGAACATCTGCTGGGGCTTCGGCAAAGGCATTCCTTACTAACTCATAACCTTCATTGACGTTGTCTTCAATCTTCGGCGCCATTGTTCAGGTGAGAAAGCTTGAGAGTAGAGAGAGAGAGAGAGAAAGTTGACACAGGGTTTCAGTCTCGAAAACCTTGTAAGCGTGTCGACTGATTAAGTTCTTGACCTATTTATACCTTCTATTGAAAGAAGATCAAAAGGCAGGCAAAAACAGCCTATATGTGTCGACACAGATGGAATGTGTCGACACAAACTTCTATTATCTCGACAACAAATCTGTCTACTATGTGTCGATACCAAATGTGGATATGTCGACACCTGAGAGATATAGTAGAGTATCAAAAAATCTGTGTCGACTCTTAGGATAAGTGTCGACACAAAATTTGTAAGTGTCGACATCACTAGTCTGGTGAAGTCGACACTACCTTCCTGGATAAGTCGACAATTTAATTCTTAAGTGTCGACACATTTTTTTTTGTGTCGACACAATTTCTGACTTGTCGACATTACTTCACTGAGTCGACACATTATCACTGAATGTGTTGACACTATTTTACTTAGCCAATTTCTATTTCTGTCTACACCACTTAAGACCATTTGATAATCTAATATGTTATTTGTAAGTTTGTTGATAATCTAATCAATGGTCAGCATGCCTAATTCAATTTTAAATTTATTGAATTTTGTTTCATCCAGAGGCTTAGTGAATACATCTGCTATTTGATAATCTGTTTTAACAAATTCCAATGTGATGTCTTCTCTTTCTATATGATCTCTAAGAAAATGGTATTTAATTTCTATATGCTTAGTTCTACTATGAGAGACACGATTATTAGCAATAGAAATTGCACTCTTAGAATCACACAAAAGAGGTGTTTTACTTACTTGAATACCATAATCTTTAAGCTGATGCTGTATCCATAATAGTTGTGCACAGCAGCTGCCAGCAGCAACATATTCTGACTCAGTTGTAGATATAGCCACACTGGTCTGCTTCTTACTACTCCAAGATATCAGTCTTCCTCCCAAGAATTGACAAGTACCTGTTGTACTCTTCCTATCCTCTCTACAGCCTGCAAAATCTGCATCTGAATAACCTGTTAGTAGAAAATCTCTATTCCTAGGGTACCAAAGACCTAGATTAGGTGTGCCCTTAAGATATCTCAGAATCCTTTTGACTGCAGTATAATGAGACTCTTTAGGGCAGGCTTGGTACCTAGCACAGACACATATAGCATACATAATATCTGGTCTACTAACTGTGAGATATAGTAGAGAACCAACTATTCCTCTATACAAAGTCTCATCAACAGGTTTACCTGCAACATCTTTGCATATAGGCATACTTGTCCCCATAGGAGTTCTCATGATGGAGGATGACTTCATACCATACTTCTTGATTAATTCTTTAGTAAACTTTGACTGGGATATGGACAAGCCATCATCAGTCTGTCTAACTTGGAGTCCCAAGAAGAACTTCAGTTCCCCCATACTGCTCATCTCAAACTTCCCTTGCATAAGTTTGGCAAACTTTTTACAAAGGTTGTTTTCAGTAGATCCAAAGATTATGTCATCAACATAGATCTGAACTAAGATGATCTTGCCTTTGGATTCCCTAAGGAATAGAGTTTTGTCAATTTTTCCTCTTGAGAATTTATTCTCAATAAGGAAAGTAGACAGGGTTTCATACCAAGCCCTTGGGGCTTGCTTTAACCCATACAAAGCTTTTCTAAGCTTATAAACATAATCAGGTTTAAGAGGATCTACAAAACCTGATGGCTGCTCTACATATACTTCTTCTTTGAGATCACCATTCAGAAATGCTGACTTCACATCCATCTGGTATACCTTGAAGTCTTGATAGGCTGCATAGGCAAGGAACATTCTGATTGCCTCCAGCCTTGCTACTGGGGCAAAGGTTTGATCAAAGTCAATCCCTTCTTCCTGCATGTATCCTTTAGCAACCAATCTTGCTTTATTTTTCACTATTACTCCATTCTCATCCAACTTATTCCTGTAGATCCATTTTGTCCCAATTATATTGTGGCCTCTTGGTTTAGGAACAAGCTCCCAGACATTGCACCTTCTGAATTGATTCAGCTCCTCTTGCATAGCATCAGTCCAGTGCTGGTCTTGGATGGCTTCTTCAAACTTCTTAGGCTCCATTTGTGACAGGAAACTTGAATGCAGAACTGTGCTTTGACTTCTGCTTCTAGTCTGTACTCCCTGTCTTGGATCACCTATTATTTGATCAGTTGGATGGTTTCTTAAATGTCTTGTAGCTGGAGGAAGATTCCCTTCTGGTTGAACATCTCTAGCTCCTTCATTATGTTGAACCTCTTGGTTTTCTTCATCTTCTATTGTGTCTTGTACTCCCCCTGGACAATATCCTTCATTTTTTAATACTCCATCTTCCCTTGAAGCTTCAGCAATGGAGAGCTTGTCCATTCCTTTGCTTATACCTGTTGAGTCATTTGATCTACAAGACAACTCACAGTTGATTAATCTTGTTTCATCAAACACAACATGCACAGATTCTTCAACAACTTGAGTAGTCAAGTTGAAGATTCTATAGGCCTTACTATTTGTGCTGTACCCAACAAATATCCCATCCTGGGATTTGGCAGCAAACTTAGTCAAATATGACTTACCATTGTTAAGTATATAGCATTTGCAACCAAAGATTCTGAAGTAGGATAGATTTGGTTTTCTACCTTTCATAATCTCATAGGGAGTCTTTTTGTGGCTCTTAGTGATAGAAGCCCTATTGATTACATGACAAGCAGTGTTTACTGCCTCAGCCCAGAAATACTCTGGTAGAGAGGTGTCACTCAATAGAGTTCTACCAGCTTCAATTAATGTTCTATTCTTTCTTTCAGTAATTCCATTTTGCTGAGGTGTTCTTGGTGAGGAGAACTCTTGGAAAATCCCAAAGTCTTCACATAACTTTGTCATGCTTTCAGATTGGAACTCAGTACCATGGTCACTTCTGATTTTGACCACTGTACTATTCAGTTCATTCTGAATTTGCTTTACAAAATTAAGTAAGACACTTGGGGTTTCAGATTTCTGTCTCAGAAAGAACACCCATGTAAATCTAGAATAGTCATCTACAACCACAAAAGTATAGACCTTCCTACCTAGACTATGAACTGGCATAGGACCAAAAAGATCCATATGCAAGAGGTATAAGCACCTCACAGAATCCTTGTTTTCAAGGCTTTGAAAGGAGGATTTTGTCTGCTTGCCCTTTTGACAAGCTGAGCATATCCCTTCCTTCATACACTTAACTTGAGGACCATTCCTCACTAACTCTTTGATAAAGAGTTGGCCAATTGTCTTGTAGTTAAGATGAGCCAATCTCTTGTGCCACTTAACACAATGAGAAGCATTGTCATCAGCTACAAGACAGATGGGAGAGGCTTTATTCTCACATACAAAATTAAGACAATATACATTTCTCTTCCTATACCCAGTCAAAATGATCTCTTGATCACTTGACCTTTTGATATGACATCCATCCTTAACAAATGAAATGTCATATCCTAAATCACTCAGCTGGCTTATGCTTATTAGATTATGTTTCAAACCTTTTACATTAGCCACTTGGGTGATAGTAATTAGGTTAGAAGAAATGTTACCAAACCCTTTGATGACTCCTTTTTCAGATCCACCAAAGATCACTTTAGGTCCATCTTTGACAGATGAATACTCCTTCAGCAGCCCCTCTGTTCCAGTCATGTGCTTGGAACAGCCACTATCCAAGTACCATATAGGGGCATGGTTACTTGGATTCACCTGCAACACAGATTTACTTACCCTTAGAACCCAAGCAAGTCTTGGGTCCTTGGTTCAAGTTAGCATTAACAAAGCTACCATTATTTCTTCCAACAGGTAGACTATTGTTCTTTCTAACACTTGTGTTATACCAGCAGTCTAGTGCAAAATGGCCTCTCTTGCCACAGCACCAACATTCAAACCTATTGTATCTAGTTCTAGATACATCCTTGACAAAAGAATTTTTGTCCATTGCTGGTGCTGCAGCAGCTTCACCCACTGATTTTTTATAACCATTGGGTTTATGAACATAGGTAGGCCTGTTGGCATTTACACCCTTGTTTTTCAGTACATTAGACTTAATATGACCATGAATATTTTCATGATCATATAGGTTAGAAGGCACTTCCACCTTTCTAAACTTAATAGGGACTGAAAAGTTCAGTGGCTTGACAGGAGCTTTGCCTTTCCTCTTGAATTGGCCAGCCCTGGAGTTATCTTTGAATCCTAATCCTGCCTTACCCTTTTGATTCACAAATTCATCAATCAAGGGTAAGACAGACTTTGGCTTAGAGTAACTAGCCACTAAATCTTTTTCAATTCTTAGTCTGGCCTCCTGACTCTTCACTTGATCATTAGTATAATTAATTGTGCCCATCTGAATAATAGTTATATTCTTCAGTTTGGCAACTTCATTTAACTTTTGATCAATTACTTTCTCTAACACAGTTGCAGCTACCCTTAGTTCAGCAATTTCATGAGCCTGAGATTTAACCATGTTCTGGTTTTTCTTAAGGGCCTGCAACAAGTCCCCATACTTATCTATCAATTGATAGACATCTCCTTCAGATTCAGATGTATCTACATCACTTGATGCAGATGTAGCTGATTCTGTACTTGTACTACAAACAGATTCCATAGAAGGACATTGTACCTTATTAGGACCAGACTGATTCTGGCATATGTCCTCTTCTGATCCTGCCATTAGTCCCATGCACTGATGATCCTCTTGATCATAGATGGAGTCTAGCAACTGCAGAAACTCCTCTTCTTCAGATACAGCATATAGTCCAATATATGCTTCTGCTTCAGATTCTGACTCTGAAGTTGACTGATCTGTTAGGCTCTTATCCTTCTTTGCAACAAAGGATTTCTCCTTCTTGCCCTTTTTATGAGTCTTATTCTTGTCTAAAGACTCCTTTCTCTTATCAGGACAGTCAGCCACTACATGTCCAAGTCTATTGCAACAATAGCAGACAATCTTTGAAGTAGTAGCCTTACTGGGCTTTGATCTGCTCTTTTCTTTCCTTGATGACTTTTTCTTCTTATAATAGTCATCAACTTGCTGTGAAGTAGAGGGCTTAGACTTCCACTATTTCTTCTTCAAGAACCTCTGGAATTGCCTTGTGAATGCAGCAAAGTCTGCATCTGAATCACAGCTTTCTGAACCCTGATTGTCTGAATTTTCTGAACTGACTTCTGCAATTTCCTTAGGAGGGGATGGTGATATCCTCCTATTCTTTCTGATGGATTCTGCACTGAATGCCACATTCTTTTCTCTATGCTCTCCTCTAGAATTCTTTTCCTCCTCCTTCCTCACCAAAAGTTGCATTTCATAGGATAGCAGCTTTCCAAACAAGGTGGGAGGAGAGATCTCTGCCAATTTAGCCACTTCTCTTATGGCACAGATCTTTGTGTCCCAATCTTTTGTTAAGGATCTCAAGAATTTGTCATTCAGTTCATAAGTACTGAAGACTCTTCCATAGGACATTAGCTCATTCACAATTCTATAGAATTTCTTGTAGCACTCAGTTATGCTATCAGATTTTCCTTGTCTAAAACTTTCATATTCCTGATTGAGCATAGATTTCCTGTCATGTCTTACTTCTTCTGATCCCTCCATATAGACAATCAATGTGTCCCACATTTCCTTGGAGGTCTTGCAGTGAATCAGATTCTGAAATGTTGAATCATCTATGGCACTTACAATAATATTTTGTGCTCTTTTATCCATGGTTGCCAAAATGATTTCATCCTTGGTCATTTCAGAATAACTCTTTGGAGTTTGAATATTAGCATCAAGAACTGATACCTTCATTGGAATGAAGGGTCCTTCCTGAACTATGATGTATATTCTTGGGTCAGATGCCTCCATAAACAACCTGACTCTTTCTTTCCAAATTCCAAAGATTTCCTTCTTGCATATGGGTAATTTCATAGACCCTAGCTCCTTATGATTCTCTCCAGAACCCATCTTCTTGAATCTTGATTCTGCCTTTCAGATCTACCTCAGACTATTAAGTCCTTTTTGCGTAACCTCCCTCTGATACCACTTGATAGTTTTACTTTCAAGACAACCTAAACACCTAGAGGGGGGGGGGGTGAATAGGTTCTAATTGCTTGTTCAAATTTTTGGGTAGAATTAAATTACAAAAATAAAAACATCCAGCACAGCATTTACAGACATTTAATCATCACAGATTGCACAATGTTTTATAGTGGTTCCCCAAGGTCTGGGTACATCCACTTTCCACCTTCACCTATCTAGCAGTATGCTAGATTCGGCCAAACTTCCACTATTCTCAGATCCTCAGATCCTACAGCTCAGAACCTGGATAGGTTCCTACAACTCAGGCACAACAGCCCTACCTCAGCCTTGCCACAAGGCCTACAACTCAGAGAAGAACCTTCTCCTACACTTAGGCAAATAGCCCTACCACTCAGAGATCAACTCTCCTACACTCAGCCTTTATATCACAGACTTACAACTCAGATCTGGGTAAAACAGATCCTATAGAAATTTAGAAAAGAAGTTTTAATGTCTTGCCTTTATTGAGAGAGAAGAGGACAAGACAATTCTTGATCAGCTGATGAAATCAACTGAATCTGAGCTTTCTTCAAAGCTTCTTGAATCTGAACTTAGCTGAGTTGATTTCCAAACAGCTTCTTGAGAAACCACTGATGGCTTCCTTCTTCTTCTTCTTCAAAATGGGTGGATCTCTCTCTATCCAACACCTTTGATGATACTTCTGAATTCTTGTTAGAACTCTTCTTAGATCGATCCAGAGATCGTCTTCTTAGATCTTCTGATGAAGATCTTCTTTAGTGTATTACACCTTCTTGATTTGATTTCTCAATTTGATTGCCAAAGTTCAATCTTCTCATTCATGTCTTTACTTCTCTCTGAATCTATCTATATATAGATCTTCTTAATGGTAACCGGCTGATCTGGTTTATAACTGTCTTCTGATAAGTCTGACACCATCAGTTAACTGGCTGTAACCCACAGCTGTCAAGTCTTCAAACAGATCCTGTGCCTTAGTCTTGGTCAGCAATGTGTTGAGACAGACTGTCAGGAAGTGTCGAGACCAACTGTCTGTATGTGTCGACACAAGTAACTTTGGTGTCGGCACAGCCTTTGATGATGTCGACAAGTTTGCCTTTAAGTCGACACAGCTTCTTCAGAGAATAACTTGGTCTTGACTTTGCAGTGTGTCGACACAAGTCCTGTGTGTCGACATAGTTGTTGTAGATTCAGAACTCAGTATGTGTTGACTTAGTCTTCTGGTGTCGACACAAGTATTGTCGACTTCTGCCAATGTGTGTCGACTCTGTCTCATTGTGTCGACACAGCCTCCCAGTGTCGACACAAATGTGGTCGACTATCTTTCTCTATGTGTCGACATTGCTTTCCAGTGTCGACACAAATGTGGTCGACTATCTTTCTCTGTGTCGACACAGCTTCCTTCAAGTGTCGACACAAATATTCTGAAGTGTCGACACTATTTCTTCAGGTGTCGACACATGGACTTAGAATATTTTTCTACATTCTTTAACATTTCTCCACCTGCACATGTTAACTTAAAACAACATCAAATACACCTTGATGTATATCATTGAGCTAAGTTGGGCTTCTTCAAATCAGGTACACATTTTCCAATGTACCCAACATCCACCCATTGTTTCTTCAACCACCCCTTCTTCCACCATCACTACCTAAATCTCCTCCCCCATCACCATCTCATATCCACTCTTAACTCCTTCACCACCACCAGCAACAATAGAAGATCATCTCCATCCTCTACACTATTTTCCTCACCTTGACATTGACTCATCCATCCATATTTCATCCTTCAATATTTTAGATGATTCCTACATGGATGATTCCCATTCCTCACCTCTTGAGCCCCCATCATCCTCTACCTCCTACCAATAACTACTCCAAGACATTCTAGCTCAACCATCCTTCATCCCATCCATTTCAACTCCACTAACTTCCATATCCACCATTCCCATCTCTCAACCATCCATGCTACCATCCACATCTTCTATTTCTACTTCTACAGCTCCTTCTACACCAATCTCTGTCACTCTCTCCTCTACCTCTACTCAAGTTTCACTTGAGCAAGTATACCTTCCTGCCCTAGCAGATAGGTTGTATGGAATGTTGGCTCCCAGGCTAACACTCCTGCTGGAGACCTCCATGGCTCCACTCCTAAAATCCGTCGAGGAGTTATCTGCCAGGCTCTCTTCCCTTTCTCCTCCTCAGCCAATCCCTTCTGTGGGGTGCCTTGATCCAGTGTATACTGAATCTAGGCTGGGGGAGATGCCTCATGAAGAAGAGATGGTGTCTGCCTCAGAAGATTTCCTACCAGAGATTCCAGTTACAGATCAGTTCCAGTTCTAACAGTTGAACTCAGGTAACTGTTATCAGTTTTTGATACACTTCACTTCAGCTATCTTCCAGCTCAGGAAGTATAAGATCTCACTAAGGACATTATGCCTATTGCCAGCTCTGAGCCCAGCCTGATTTCTTCATATATCAAGTCATTCAAGGCTGTGGAAAGTATTCATTCTGTTGATGTTGTGGATACTGATGATATTGTTTCAGAACCTGCTGCTACTGATGATGTTGTAACAGAATCTGCTGCTGAAGTTTCTATATCTATTGCTCCTGGTGCCCCAATTGTTTCTGCTATTGTTGAGCCTGCTGCTGTTGTTGTATCTGTTAGTGCTTCTTCTGTCACTGCTACTGTTGTTTATTTTATTTCTACTTATCAATCAAAACAATAAAAGGAATACATTAAAAGGATTGATGAACTGTATGACAATCCTTAGAGTTCTGACAGTTAAAAATTCAAAACTGATTCTGATACCTCCTCTGCAACCATTGTAAGGAAGAGGAAAGATAGAAGCAAAGCATTGAAGAGGGTACCTCCAGAGAAAGTGAAAGATGACAATGATATTCCATACTATATTCTGCATGATTGCCCCATCTCTAAACCCGGGATGCAATATTCAAAAAACTAGCTAAAGGCCATGAAGAAAAAGAGGAAGTATGATAAGTATGATAAAGGATCTTCTCATTTTAATCCTCCTCCTCCAGATACAGGAACTAGTGGAGGTTCTGCTTCTCAGATCTCATCTGCAGCAAATCAAAGCTTCTCTCAATCTCAAGGCAGATCTCAATCAAGAGTATATCAACATAGAGGTTATCATTCAAGGAGAGGTCAGCATAGAGGAAGCCAAAGAGATTATAAAGAATACACCAGATATCAATCTAGACAACATCCATATCAAGGGGAAGGACAAGGACCCATTGACTCAACTTCTGGTCCTTTCCCTTATAAGCTGAAAGATACTGTTGCTTCAAAAACCCCTTCTTCTGATGATATAATGAATAGATATGAACCTCCAGTTCCCTTTGAGGATCTAGAGAACAATCCCCTTTCTTGGACTACAAGGATGAAAGAGTTGGCTGCTTTGGATCAAATGAAGAAGGCAAGAGAACAAGGAAAATACACTTCAAACATCATAACCATATCTGAGCAAAGAAAGAAGGAACTAGAAAGATACTCATCCAGAAAATTCTTTGATCCAGAGAGCTATATGAAGCTACACCCAGAAGCTGTTGTTCCCAGACCTAAATCTCAAACCTCTCTAGGTGTTGCTGATGACAGGAGATCCAAGAAGGAAGCTCTCAATCCAAACAGAGAAATCTTATTCAAAAAGAGCAAAGATAAGGAGTAATTGTGTAAGCTGACAGTATATATTTAATTCTGACTATCTGCTGTGATACTATATGTGCTTCTACAATGCTGCAATTCATTCTTCTGCTTGTTGTTTCTGCTTTTTTATTCTGCATGTATGCTTTTTATTTCCTATTTGTCTTATAAATAGTAATCCTAACCCAAATAGGGGGAGATTGTTGGAACACCCTATTACTAATTTGGGCAAGGATCACTATGTTCTTAGGAAATTGTTTTGACCTTATTGTATAGTCTTAAAGGTAAATTAGAATGATTTTAAGGGTTAGAACTTAGGTTTGAAAGCTGCCCCCAAGACCTTCTAGATTCATAATACAAGTGCAGAAACCTAAGGCAATTTTCATCGAGCTCAGATCGACGAGGCGTCGAACTCAGTTCGACTATCTCTGAGCTCAGTTCAACGATTCGTCGAACTCGGTTCGACAATCTCCGAGCTCAGATCGACGTTTCTGTCTCTAGCTATAATCCAAGTCTCTGAGCTCAGGTCGACGATAGTTGAGCTTCGATCGACGATTTCTGTTTTCAGTCTAGCTTCTGTCTCTGAGCTCAGGTCGACGTTAGTTGAGCTCAGGTCGACAATTTTCTGAAGAGATCGACGATTTCAGGATTTCAAAATAAGACAGTTATGGAAGTCAATCTGATTTATATCCAGCATTTATTTCAAAGGATTTTGTGGTCATTTCAACTAATCTGGAGCAAGTTTCAAGGAAGACAAAAAGGAATGTCTCTTAGGACTTTCCTCCAGAGACAGATATCATTTAAGAAAGTCATTTATGACTGATTAATGGCTATCCAGAAGGCTGTTTTTCAATATATCTCTTAAGAATCGTTTTGAAAACATAGATGAGATATCAATCAAGATTTTTCAGACAAGCCTACAGAATTACAAGTTAGAATTCATACAGAACACAAGGAATATAACAGTGAAGGAGATCACTACACAGAAAAAAAATTTCTCTATTCTTTCAAGATCTCATCTAATTCAAGTGTTAAAAGGCTTCAATCAATCAAGGACTCCAGACACATCACATTTCATATTTTGTTGAAATCATTCTTTGTTGGAGATCTCAAATAGACTAAAGTCCTATCACCCTGTGAAAAGCTTCCTTTCCTGAACATCTACAAATCTCAGGGGGAGCTTTGACAACAAAAATCCACTAGTCTTCTCTTTGACTGTTGAACAAAGAAGAACAACTTCACCTCTTTTATTTTTCTTTGGTGTAAAAGGGTTACTCAAAACTACCTTCATAAGTTTTGTCGTTGGTTTCTTAGACCTTGTCAAAACTCAGTGGTGGCAAGACACCTGATCAAAAAATCTATTTTGGTTTTTGAGCACCTTATCAAAAGCTCATTGGTGCCCAGGACACCTGATCAACTATTCCTGTAGTGGATTCCTACCTAGGGTGGTAGAAGAGTGGATGTACCCAGGTTAATTGGGGAACCACTATAGATCCTTGTGTCTTCTGGTTGCTGTGTTTTATTTGCTGTGTGCTGTGTTTTTACTTCTTGCTTTAGTTTGTTTCATTCTCTACAAGCACAATACACATATATATAAATCAAGTCTTCCACTGCCAAATAATTTTTTATCTGGAAAATTATTTTAATATACTCTATTCACCCCCCCCCCCCTCTAGAGTTAAGGTAGATCTTATCGTCACTTTCAAAGTGGACTGAAGCACAACCTGATATCCATAAGTCAATTATGTGATGAAAGGTTTCAGGTATCATTTAATAAATCCTCCTGTATTATTACTTCAGTAGATAAAAAAGTTGTTTTAACTGGAACTAGAGTAGGAAAAATTTATGTAGTAAACTTTAAGTCTGCTAAGTCAGAAATATGTCTGTTTAATCAAATAAGCAATAATAATGAACTATGGCATAAGAGATTAGGACATGTTAATTTGAAAAACATTGCTAAACTCTCTTGGGACAACCTTGTTAGAGGATTGCCTTCTTGCCCCTACAAGAAGAAGAGCCTTTGCTGGGCTTGTCAATTAGGAAAGCAAACCAAAAATAGTTTTAAGTCACTTAATAAGAGTGATTCACCTAAGATTCTGTACTTGCTCCATGTGGATATTTTTGGACACATTGTTGTACAGGGCCTGGGAGGGAAGACTTATACCTTAGTGATTGTAGATGACTTCTCAAGGTTCACTTGGGTGTTCTTCTTGAGAAATAAGTATGATAACTTTAATGTTCTTACAGATTTTCATAAAAGCATAAGGATTGAGTATTCTACTCTAGTTGTATTGATCAGAAGTGATCATGGTACTGAGTATGAGTCTCTTCCCAAGCAATAATTCTGTAAGAAGGAAGGTATCAGGCATTGCTTCTCTACTCCTAGAACTCCTCAACAAAATGGGGTAGCTGAAAGGAAAAATAGGACCCTTATTGAAGCTATAGGCACATTACTTGCAGATACTTACTTACCCTTATCCTTTTGGGTAGAGGTTATAAGCACAACAAATTATGTACTGAATAGGAGTCTGATACATAAGCTTAAGGGCAAGACTCTCTATGAACTACTCAAAGGGAAGCAACCTAAAGTAGATTATTTTAGAATTTTTGGTTATACTTGTTACATTCACAATAACAATAAGAAACACCTTAGAAAGTTTGAAGCCAAGGCTGAAATACGAATTTTTTTTGGATATTCCCAAACAAGCAAGGCCTATTGGGTTTATAATAAATCAACTATGAAAATGGAAGAAACTGTACATATATCATTTGATGAAACTAACATGTTTTTACAAGGAGAAGAATCCTTCTACCAGTGAAACCTTGCAGGTACCAAACTTGTGTGAGAAGTTGGATGAGTTGACCCTCACCAATGAGGTTGTTGCACATCCTTCTCCACATACTGTTGAAGACAGTGATTATGAATCCACTGAAGTGGATGTTGAACCAACAACAGCTCCCATAATTCCATAAGAGGAATTAAGTCCCCAAGCTGTTGCTGAACAAACTCCACCTACTGAGTTTGTCACACTTAGAGATCATCCTATATCTCAGGTGATTGGAGAGATGTCAAAAGGTGTGCAGACAAGGCATCTACTCTACCAAGACATGATGCATTCCAACTTCATATCTCAAACTGAGCCCCAATCAATAAAAGATGCTTAGCAAGATCCACACTGGATTATTGCAATGAAAGAGGAGCTCAACCAGTTTGAGAGATGTAGAGTTTGGGATTTAGTTCCAAGACCAAAAGACTACCCAGTCATTGGAACTAAATTGGTATTCAGAAATAAACTAGATGCCCAAGGTATTATCATTAGGAATAAGGCAAGGCTAGTTGCTCAAGGCTATAAACAAGAGGAAGGCATTGACTATGATCAGATATTTTCACCTGTTGCAAGGCTGGAAGAAATCAGAATTTTCCTTGCTTATGCTTCCTACAAGAAGTTAAAAGTATATCAAATGGATGTTAAAAGTGCATTCTTAAATGGTGAACTTAAAGAAGAGGTTAATATAGAGCAACCACCAGGTTTTATTTCTCCAACCCATCCTTCTTATGTCTTTAAATTGCATAAGGCTCTCTATGGTCTAAAGCAAGCTCCAAGAGCTTGGTATGAAACCTAAGCTAGCTTTTTTATAGAGCATAAATTCTCTAGGGGCATAGTAGATAGGATATTTTTCACTATACATCATAAGGATCAAATCTTATTAGTACAAATTTATGTAGTTGACATTATTTTTGGTTCTACTAATTCCAAACTATGCAAAAGGTTCTCTGACCTAATGCGTTCCATGTTTGAAATGAGTGGCATGGGTGAGCTCTCTTACTTCCTTGGCCTCCAAGTGAAGCAACTGCCTGATGGCATCTTCATATCCCTATCCAAGTATGCTAAGGAGCTAATCAAAAAGTTTGGGATGTCAGATGCCTCAGCAAAGAAAATACCCATGGCTTCTAATGCTGTGATTGACTCTGATGAACATGACAAGCTTGTTGATTATAAATTATATAGGGGCATTGTTGGGTCCATATTATATCTCACAGCAAGTAGGCCAGACATAGTGTTATCTACATGCCTTTGTGCTAGGTTCCAAGTGAACCCTAAAGAATCTCACCTTACTTTTCTAAAAAGGATTTTAAGATATATAAAGGGTTATCCTAGTCTAGGACTCTGGTATCCAACTGAGTCAGAGTTTGAGTTGACTATATACTTAGATGCTTACTTCGTTGTATATAGAGTGGACAAAAAAAGCACCTCAGGGACATGCTAGTTCCTTGGTGCTAGACTTGTGTCCTGGTTTTGTAAAAAGAAGACATCAGTGTCTACCTCAAATGCAGAAGCTTAATATATAGCAGCTGGCAGTTGTTGTTCCTAGATACTGTGGATTAATAACAAACTTCTAGTTATGGTTTCAACTTAAATAATTCAACCTTACTATATGATAATACAAGTGCAATTTCCATTGCACATAATCAAGTGCATCATAGTAGAACTAAGCATATTAAAAATAAGGCATCATTTCATTAGAGATTGTGTGGACAAAAATAAAATTAAGCTTGTCTACATCTACACTGATTTGCAAAGAGCATACATCTTCACAAAACCCTTGGATGAGAGGAACCCACTGTTCTTTATGAATCAGCTTGGTATGATAAATGGAGAAGATTTAATTTAATTTCAGTCTGTGGTCGAAGAATTAGTCACAGTTCGTCGAATGGAGATCGACGATCTTAGAGATCTTCTTGAGATTTTTTGTCGACCTGAGATCGACGATATCTCTGTGTGAAGTCATTTTCGTCGACCTGAGATCGATGATCTTGCTTCAGAAAACTATTCGTTGACCTGAGCACGATGAAAAGTTTTCCCCTCTTCAGACTGAGATCGACAATATCATTTCTTCATGAAATTTTTTGTCGACCTGAGATCGAATACTTTTTATTTTTCACAAGACAGAGCTCATCGCTACATATTCCAAAAACGTTATAATCGGGTTTTTCTTCGAGCACCATCCCGCGCATTCTATTCCCATGCACTTGATCCTTATTCTCGTTTTGCAGGAAGACAATGGCGATTCCAACAAGTTCCCTCACCAGCATGAAATTCGACATCGGTTTTGATATCAATTTTGAATCATTCCAACATTTTGATCAGATATTCTTGGATATACTACAGTTGTTCGAGATTCAACATATAAAGGAATTCATGACTACCAGGATCAAGATAGCAGCGACTGAGATTAGAGAATGAGTGTATACTTCTTCTACTTCAGACGCCGACTCCATGACCGGCACTATCTTTGGAAATCAAGTTTCTCTAACTCCGACCGTTCTAACAGAAATTTTTGGTTTAGTAAATGGCGATGAAGATATTGAGATAGAAATTTCTGATTTATATGATCTGTTAATTAAAATGGGTCATATTGGTGAGAAACCTAACAAGCTCCTCAAAAAGAACTTGTCCACTGAATATAAGTTTCTTGCTGATGTTGTGGAAAAAGTTTTGTTAGGCAAGCATACTGTAACATCCCATTTCCGGCTAGACCCCTAGGAGTCGGTTGGTCGTGACAGAACCCTGTGAAGCCCAAAAATTGAAATAAATCGATCGAGGTTTCGGGTCACGGGTTGGTCACGCCCGTGACCGACCCGTCACGCCCGTGACCTAGGGCGTGACTCCTTCGACGATCGTCGATCTCCGTGAGACGATCGTCGAACTTGCTGCCCGGGCATGTCACGCCCGTGACCAAGGAGTCACGCCCGTGACCTAGGGCGTGACTCCTTCGATGATCGTCGATCTCCGTGAGACGATCGTCGAACTTGCAGCCCCGGCATGTCACGCCCGTGACCAAGGTGTCACGCCCGTGACCTAGGGCGTGACTCCTTCGACGATCGTCGATCTCCGTAAGGAGATCGTCGAAATTGAAACTCGGGCCTGTCACGCCCGTGACCTAGGTGTCACGCCCGTGATCTAGGGCGTGACCACCCTTCGACGACCGTCGATCTCAGTTCGACGATCATCGACCCAGAATTAACCACCCGGGCCTGTCACGCCCGTGACCCTGGTGTCACGCTCGTGACCACCCTTCGACGATCGTCGATCTCAGTTCGACGATCGTCGAACCCAGAATTGGCTATCCGGGCTTGTCACGCCAGTGACCTATGTGTCACGCCCGTGACATTGGCCGAAACGACGGTTCAGGCCCGAAATTATTCTAACACGCGTGGTAATAAATGCTGGTGTGGCAAGTTACACCAGGAGTAATTACAGACCGTTTTTCCTTCTGTAATTATATAATAAATGAAGAAGATGTGGTCCGATAGGAAACCGCCAACTGGACACACCTGTTCATCTTCCACCGTTTCTTATCCCTTCACTGTAACCGAAATGTTATTAGGAGGAGCCTTCATGACCATTAAGGCTTTACCCTTTCACCTCCCCACATGCTGACTTATAAAAGCCCACTTGGAGCAAGAGGAGAAGGTTACATGCTCAATCAAACGATCAGATCCTTGTTCATGTTGTAGGAGAAGTTCAGCAACGCCACCACCACGCCATGGCACCCTATCGTTCTTCTCGCCTCCAAACCGCGAATAAGGTCCTCCTCTGCTTCTTCTCTTTCATGGGTAGATCTTAGGATTCTTAGAAAGGAAGTTCGCGCTCAACGGAGCCAGACCCATCTCTCGTTTTCATGGAAAACAATGAAAAGTGTATTCTTGAGTTCGCCGGAAACCGCCACCTCTGGCGGCCAAACCACTGCCGACCGATAGCCATCGCCTCAACGGAGGCGGAGGTGGTGGTGGCTGGCCAGGGAAGTGACCGGACGACCGGTGACGGAGCGCGAAAGAGCTACAGGAAATATGATTTTCTGTGTCTAGTTTTCGGGTTCTGAAGAAGATGAACAGTAAAAACTATTTTTAATGTATAATTTATGTAAATAATTTTGTAAGGAAATTATACTTGGAAGGACACATTTAAATGCTGCAAAACGAGGCACTTAGAGGCCATTTTAGGAAAAGTGACCAGACACAAAAGTCGTAGCACTTCGAGTCTAGATTAATCTAAAATTGGTTTCAACTCGTTTGGGTAAGCGGTTCGGCCGCAGCACCCGTTTTAGTGGGAGCTGTACCTAGAGTTGGGCAGAAATTAAAACGGATGCCCACTCTTCGTCCCTTGTCCAAATGACCTGAAATTTGGGCAGGTGATTAGACTTAACAATACCTAAAGGCAGAAAAAAAATAAGAATTTTTGGGGATACTTTGCCTGAAGTTTTTGTTTCAATTTAATAAACTTAGAGGAATTTATTTAAGTGGTCAAATGACCTCCAAACCCTCCCAAATTTTGGTGAGTGGTCCCTGGCTATAAAACCTAGGTCTGTACAAAATTCCAACTAATTTGGAGGAGTTTTGGGTAGGAAATCTTCTACCCTTAACTAGGCATTAGTGAGACACCTTTTAGTAAAAAGTGCACTAAGAGTTTGGAAAGGTCAAATCACCCCAACAGAGGCTGATTTTCTGATCTCTGACTTAGAAGGGTGTTATAACCTGCTTGGAGAAAAATGGTCAGGTTTAGGGTTGGTTTACCCTAGGATCCAAGCTCAAACCTTAAATGAAAGGTTTTGAGGGTTGTGAAGGACATGGGGGCAATTGCTCTTGTTTTGCCTTGAAACTCTGTAGAGTTGACAAAAGCTTGATAAGAATGGTCCGGATGTAATCTTGGGGAATTTGGAGACAAGTAGATACCTTAAAACCCTAACCTTAGTTTTAGGGTAAAATATTAAATAGGTAAAATCAGTCACTGAACCTTACTTAAAAACTGGGAAATTCGAGTAGAGTGAGTTTTGGATCAGGTAAAACTTATAGCAATTTTTCTGGAATTTTATGTTGATTATTGCTAGCACTTCATTTGTAAAGCTTGCTATGGCCTTAGAAGATGATTTAATTATTTAGGAATCTTTGTTCATTGAAATCTCATGAAATTTTGGAAATATAGATTTTAGAACAGAATAATTACCCCTGAATTTTTATATAATTTTTAATTGAGTACATCCAGTACTTCCTTCATAAAAGTTAAAAGGGGGTTCTATGTTTGAAAAATTATTTAGGGATGATTTTATCACTGAAAAATTATGAAACTAGGCCAGTGCTAATTCTAGGCCTTTATCTGCATGTCATAAATTATTTGTAATTTTTGAAGAATATTTTCTGTACTTGATTCATAAATAACAAAAGATAGAGATTGTTTCTAAAATAGTTTTAATGCCCTTTTGATGATAGAATAATTATGATACTTTGAATTTAACCTATTGAGATAACTTATTATTTATCATAAATTTGTTGGACATCATGCATGAGAACTTAGGGTAGTTCATGTTCAAACTGGTAGCCCTTGGGATTTTCGAGGAATTTAATTTAATGCCAAATAAATTATGAAAATTTCCATTTTTCTGGATTTAGGTCATTTATATCATGGTAAGTCTCCAGTAAATAATTTAGGGCATTTGGATGAGTATTGGATCATTGCATAACCGGTTCGACATGTAGTCTAGGTCGGTCTACATGTAGCAATTTGTGAAATGCAATAGGATATGATCTGAGGAAGGCATTGGAGTTAATCATATTGTCTGGGTGGGCAATGGTGGAGGAAATCACAATAGGAAGGTATAAAGAGTAGTGAGAAGTGGTGATAGCAAGAGTTAAGAGGTGCTCGGGTTTCGGCGAAAGATCGCCTTTCCCCGAAGATAGGAAGGTTAAAAATCACCCTAGGATAGTCTATCGTAATATGAGAAGGGAATCGGGTTATGGGAGATCAACCAATAACAATAAGTGCCTTGCGAAAGGGAACTTCGGGCCGTAATGCCGCCGTCTTGGTTCCTAGTGCCCCTTGAGAGCCCTTCACGGGGAATACCGGGGACAGTCCTGGGCTAACGTAAACTGTAATAACAAACCGACAAGAGTAACTTAGTAACTAGGGCTGCACTTTTCACAAACACTGTTGGCACAGGAAGCTTGATGAGAGCTTCGGCTCGGTTGGTTGGAGACGGACGTTTTGGTCCGAAGAGCTTCGGCTTGGTTGGTTTGGAGACGGACGTTTTGGTCCGGGGAGCTTCGGCTCGGTTGGTTTGGAGACGGACATTTTGGACCGGGGAGCTTTGGCTCGGTTTTTGTGTGTTTACGATTAAACTTGCATGTGCATAAAATAGGAAAAGTTAAGGTGGTGGGTTTTTCAATACGGGGAGTTCGATTGCACAGACACTGATATCGTTGACTCGGCGGGGTGATTAGCACTTCGCCAACAGAAGTCCGGTGCGCCAGCCGGCAAGAGTACGCAGGCGTCCGCTTAGTGCACCAAGCGTTGAGGCGTACGATAGGTCATACCAGTGGTGCTTTTACTGGTTTTGAGGTGGGCGAGGCCCAACCCACCGCTTCTGTCCGCCACTACGGAGGTATCCTGGGAGGTAACGGCTCCGAAAGGGGGAACTAAAGGTCTGTGTGCACAGAGTCGGGTATGTGAGTTGCACTTGCATGTTTCATCATACCCACTTGCATGTCATAGCATAATCGATTCATTTAACCCTGACACCTAAAGTATAAGTGGTATGGGACGCTTATACATTAGGACCTGCAAAACGACCCCTTGGTCTATAAGCTTGTGTGGGCAAGTTTATAAATCAATGGTTAATTTCAATATATAAACATATGATGTTGTTTGATAACCGACACCCCAACGTATAGGTGGTATGGGACACTCTATACGATGGGAGCCTTGCAGAAGATCCCTTGGCTTATGCATTTCGCACATAAGTTAAGGTTACTTTTCTTACTTTCTGTTTCTGTCATACTATTATAGAATTGCTAGATTAGTTCCGCTGCCATCTGTTTCTTGATTAATCTCTACCTTCATGTCCTTCCCTTTCTTCCTCTCCGCTCGGTACCTAGGAGCCATGGGGGAAGGGGTAGGGGATGATAGGGCTTAGTCTTTATGACTAACGGTTTTCGAACCGCATCATTTAGGGGATCGTGGAGCCCAGCATGGAGGAGCAGCCCCAGAGATCGGTGCGCCTGGAGATGGGGCAGTCTAGCTCCGGAGTTCATACAGCCGGGACCGTGAGTCTCGACCCTTAGTAGTTCCTGTTTTTGCTTCCGCATGAGAGACTTGTAGTGAGGACATTTTGTACCGGGCATAAGCCCGCATTTATAGTACTCTGATGTTTTCTGTGGACACTCCCTTCGTGGAGATTTATTTCTATATATGTGATTTATTATTGTGGACTGCATTGCTCTTACTTCTATTATTGTGCTACCTTTCTGTGATCGAATTGGCCGGCAGAATCGGCGCCTGGTGGTGATGACCCTTCAGGACGTGAAGGTGTCACCGCAAAGCGGCGATTCTGGGCCTAAGACACCGGTGGTTGAAAAAGAGAAAAAAAGGGGGTCTTACAATTGGTATCAGAGGAAACCTCGATCGGAAAAGTAGCAGTCCACTAACCCTGGGTCACCCCCGCTCGATTTTAGTTTGGGGACAAACTAAGCAGCGGAAGCAGTGGTGTGCCCATAAGGGAAATCCCATGTGAAAGTCCACTTCATCGTTAATTGGAATCCTTCTTGGTAGCCTGTGGCCTACCCTGCCCCCAGCAGGGAACACCTCCGGCTGTGAAGATCTCATCTTATTATCCTCTAACCAAAGATTTAGACTCAACCAACTAGGACTCGTGACTAACCAGGACAATCTATAGTATGCCCTAGTTCAAAATAGACCTTGGGTATGAATTTGGTTAAGGTAAGGAGATACCCAAAGAGAATAAAGGAGGAGTTTAGCACGAGAATGACTACCTAAGACGAAAACTCAGGTGTCCCTACTATCCCAATCAACGATTATTCGAGGAGGTAGACTACCTTAAGTAGAATTGAGACCAATAGTACATTAGTAGAATGGTAAAGGACAAGTAGTCTTAACCCTCAACACCGGTAATGAAATTACTTGGAGGCAACCACCGAGACAAACGCTGAGGGTCGGATAGGAATTCAAATTCGGAAGATACCCATTTGGGATTGGGAACATTTTGACCCGGATAAGGTTGTCGCAAATGTGACTCAGAGGGTGTAAGGTATGGAATATATTAACGAGTTTCAGGGTGGAACCCCAAGTCCAAGATTGATGCCCTAGGGATCGTGCACCCAGCTAGGACAGATGTAACTGGGTAATATTAAGATACTTAGCCCAAGACAGGTAGTGGCTGATCTTTTGTTTATTGGGGGCTAAACTTTTGTTTATTGGGCAAACTAGTATTGGCTTGGGTTCCCTTGAACCTAGTTTAGGGAAAGGGGCGTAACAAACATGTTTTGGAATGATGACCCGTGGCGTTACCAAGACAATGACAGGGTAATAAGACGGAATAATTTCAAGAATTAACTGGTATCATGTGAAATTAGGTGACGGGTAATAAGATTCGGGATATCTGAGAAGGTAAGGATGTAGTCGTTAGGTGGTATCATCAGAAGGATGATGTATCTCAGAACATGTACCCCCGGAGTGGAAATTTGAGGACATCGAGATGGATTTTATTCATGGACTTCCCCGATCATGGACGGGAAACGACTCGACTTGGGTCATCGTCGATCGGTTGACGAAGGCGGCCAGATTCATTCCGATCAAGAAGGATGACTCTGTGGGGGGGGGGGGGTACTAGTGCGGAGATTTGTGGAGCAGTTTGTTCGATACCACGGGGAACCATGGGAGAAGCTCCTACCCTTGGTCAAGTTCTCCTATAACAATAGCTACCAGTCCAGCATCAGGATGGCGCCTTACGAAGCCTGGTATGGAAGGAGATGAAGGACCCCACTTTCTTGGATTCAGGACGAGGATACAAAGGCATTGGGATCGGATTTTGTTGAAGATGCCGAGGCTTAGGTGAGACTAACCAGAGATAGGATGTTAGAAGCGCAGAGCAGACAGGCTAAGTATTATGACGCCCGACATCGTCAGGTGGAGTTTAAGTGGGGGACCGAGTGTTTTTGAAGATCCGGCCCATGCATGGAGTTTCATAGGTGCGTGGTCGGAGGAAGAAGCTCAGCCCTAGGTATATGGGCCCTTACCGGATCCTGGAGCGGATCGGGCCCCTAGCCTACAGGCTAGAGTTGCCGCCAGAGCTGGCAACTCTACACGACGTCTTCCACATTTCTTCGCTGAGAAGGGCTCTACTACGCCCGGAGCAGCGGATTTTGACCACCGAAGGGCCGGTAGCTTCAGACCGATCTGTTCACTTGGAGCCGATCCGGATCGATGACAAAGGAGTACGGATCTTGCGCCGCAAAAAGATCCCTTTAGTCAAGGTTCTGTGGAGAAACCACGGTCAGGAGGAGCACACCTGGGAACCGCAGGACCTGATGAGGCAAAGATACCCGGAGTTATTCAGTCAGGTACATCTCACCACATCTCGGTATACTATAGATTGCCTTCTTGTTTTGGACAGTTAAGACTAGATAAGGAAAATTCAGGACCTAGGCATGCGCACTCAATCAGAAAGGTAGGGGCTAATCTTTTGTTTATTGGGGAGATTGTCTTCGTTTATCAAACGAATAGTCGCCTAAACCCGATAGAAAGATCGTGTGGGATGTTACAAGTTTAATTTATTCCGATAGAAATCCCCGTAGGCTCAACCTTAATTTCGGGGACGAAATTTTTGTTTTGTTTATTGGGATTTGTAACATCCCATTTCCGGCTAGACCCCTAGGAGTCGGTTGGTCATGACAGAACCCTATGAAGCCCAAAAATTGAAATAAATCGATCGAGGTTTCGGGTCACGGGTTGGTCACGCCCGTGACCGACCCGTCACGCCCGTGACCTAGGGCGTGACACCTTCGACGATCGTCGATCTCCGTGAGACGATCGTCGAACTTGCTGCTCGGGCATGTCACGCCCGTGACCAAGGTGTCACGCCCGTGACCTAGGGCGTGACTCCTTCGACGATCTTCGATCTCCTTGAGACGATCGTCGAACTTGCAGCCCCGGCATGTCACGCCCGTGACCAAGGTGTCACGCCCGTGACCTAGGGCGTGACTCCTTCGACGATCGTCGATCTCCGTAAGGAGATCGTCGAAATTGAAACTCGGGCCTGTCACGCCCGTGACCTAGGTGTCACGCCCGTGACCTAGGGCGTGACCACCCTTCGACGACCGTCGATCTCAGTTTGACGATCGTCGACCCAGAATTAACCACCCGAGCCTGTCATGCCCGTGACCCAGGTGTCACGCCCGTGACCACCCTTCGACGATCGTCGATCTCAGTTCGACGATCGTCGAACCCAGAATTGGCTATCCGGGCTTGTCATGCCCGTGACCTATGTGTCACGCCCGTGACATTGGCCGAAACGACGGTTCAGGCCCGAAATTATTCTAACACACGTAGTAATAAATGCTGGTGTGGGAAGTTACACCAGGAGTAATTACAGACCGTTTTTCCTTCTGTAATTATATAATAAATGAAGAAGATGTGGTCCAATAGGAAACCGCTAACTGGACACACCTGTTCATCTTCCACCGTTTCTTATCCCTTCACTGTAACTGAAATGTTATTAGGAGGAGCCTTCATGACCATTAATGCTTTACCCTTTCACCTCCCCACATGCTGACTTATAAAAGCCCACTTGGAGCAAGAGGTGAAGGTTACAAGCTCAATCAAACGATCAGATCCTTGTTCATGCTGTAGGAGAAGTTCAGCAACGCCACCACCGCGCCATGGCACCCCGTCGTTCTTCTCGCCTCCAAACCGCGAATAAGGTCCTCCTCTGCTTCTTCTCTTTCATGGGTAGATCTTAGGATTCTTAGAAAGGAAGTTCGTGATCAACGGAGCTGGACCCATCTCTCGTTTTCATGGAAAACCATGAAAAGTGTATTCTTGAGTTCGCCGGAAATCGTCCACCTCCGGCGGCCAAACCACCGCCGATCGATAACCATCGCCTCAACGGAGGCGGAGGTGGTGGTGGCTGGCCAGGGAAGTGATCGGACGACCGGTGAAGGAGCGCGAAAGAGCTACAGGAAATATGATTTTCTGTGTCTGGTTTTCGGGTTCTGAAGAAGATGAACAGTAAAAACTGTTTTTAATGTATAATTTATGTAAATAATTTTGTAAGGAAATTGTACTTGGAAGGGCACATTTTAATGCTGCAAAACGAGGCACTTAGAGGCCATTTTAGGAAAAGTGACCAGACATGAAAGTCGTAGCCCTTCGAGTCTAGATTAATCTAAAATTGGTTTCAACTCGTTTGGGTAAGCGGTTCGGCCGCAGCACCCGTTTTAGTGGGGCTGTACCTAGAGTTGGGCAGAAATTGCCCACTCTTTGTCCCTTGTCCAAATGACCTGAAATTTGGGCAGGGGATTAGCCTTAACAATACCTAAAGGCAGACCAAAAATGAGAATTTTTGGTGATACTTTGCCTAAAGTTTTTGTTTCAATTTAATAAACTTAGAGGAATTTATTTAAGTGGTCAAATGACCTCCAAACCCTCCCAAATTTTGGTGAGTGGTCCCTGGCTATAAAACCTAGGTCTGTACAAAATTCCAACTAATTTGGAGGAGTTTTGGGTAGGAAATCTTCTACCCTTAACTAGGCATTAGTGAGACACCTTTTAGTAAAAAGTGCACTAAGAGTTTGGAAAGGTCAAATCACCCCAACAGAGGCTGATTTTATGATCTTTGACTTAGAAGGGTGTTATAACCTGCTTGGAGAAAAATGGTGAGGTTTAGGGTTGGTTTACCCTAGGATCCAAGCTCAAACCCTTAATGAAGGGTTTTGAGGGTTGTGAAGGACATGGGGGCAATTGCTCTTGTTTTGCCTTGAAACTCCGTAGAGTTGACAAAAGCTTGATAAGAATGGTCCGGATGTAATCTTGGGGAATTTGGAGACAAGTAGATACCTTAAAACCCTAACCTTAGTTTTAGGGTAAAATATTAAATAGGTAAAATCAGTCACTGAATCTTACTTAAAAACTGTGAAATTCGGGTAGATTGAGTTTTGGATCAGGTAGAACTTATAGCAATTTTTCTGGAATTTTATGTTGATTATTGCTAGCACTTCATTTGTAAAGCTTGCTATGGCCTTAGATGATGATTTAATTATTTAGGAATCTCTGTTCATTGAAATCTCATGAAATTTTGGAAATATAGATTTTAGAACAGAATGATTACCCCTGAATTTTTATATAATTTTTAGTTGAGTACATCTAGTACTTCCTTCATAAAAGTTAAAAGGGGGTTCTATGTTTGAAAAATTATTTAGGGATGATTTTATCACTGAAAAATTATGAAACTGTGCCAGTGCTATTTCTAGGCCTTTATCTGCATGTCATAAATTATTTGTAATTTTTGGAAGAATATTTTCTGTACTTGATTCATAAATAACAAAAGATAGAGATTGTTTCTAAAATAGTTTTAATGCCCTTTTGATGAGAGAAAAATTATGATACTTTGAATTTAACCTATTGAGATAACTCACTATTTATCATAAATTTACTGGACATCATGTATGAGAACATAGGGTAGTTCATGTTCAAACCGGTAGCCCTTGGGATTTTCGAGGAATTTAATTTAATGCCAAATAAATTATGAAAATTTCCATTTTCTGGATTTAGGTCATTTATATCATGGTAAGTCTCCATTAAATAATTTAGGGCATTTGGATGAGTATTGGATCATTGCATAACCGGTTCGACATGTAGTCTAGGTCGGTCTGCATGTAGCAATTTGTGAAATGCAATAGGATATGATCTGAGGAAGGCATTGGAGTTAATCATATTGTCTGGGTGGGCAATGGTGGAGGAAATCACAATAGGAAGGTATAAAGAGTAGTGAGAAGTGGTGATAGCTAGAGTTAAGAGGTGCTCGGGTTTCGGCGAAAGATCGCCTTTCCCCGAAGAGAGGAAGGTTAAAAATCACCCTAGGATAGTCTATCGTAATATGAGAAGGGAATCGGGTTATGGGAGATCAACCAATAACAATAAGTGCCTTGCGAAAGGGAACTTCGGGCCGTAATGTCGCCGTCTTGGTTCCTAGTGCCCCTTGAGAGCCCTTCACGGGGAATACCGGGGGAAGTCCTGGGCTAACGTAAACTGTAATAACAAACCGACAAGAGTAACTTAGTAACTAGGGCTGCACTTTTCACAAACACTGTTGGCACAAGAATCTTGATGAGTGCTTCGGCTCGGTTGGTTGGAGACAGACGTTTTGGTCCGGGGAGCTTCGGCTCGGTTGGTTTGGAGACGGACGTTTTGGTCCGGGGAGCTTCGGCTCGGTTGGTTTGGAGACGGACATTTTGGTCCGGGGAGCTTTGGCTCGGTTTTCGTGTGTTTACGATTAAACTTGCATGTGCATAAAATAGGAAATTTAAGGTTGTGGGTTTTTCGATATCGGGGAGTTCGATTGCACCGACACCGATATCGTTGACTCGGCGGGGTGATTAGCACTTCGCCAACAGAAGTCTGGTGCGCCAGCCGGCAAGAGTACGCAGGCGTCCGCTTAGTGCACCAAGCGTTGAGGTGTACGATAGGTCAGACCAGTGGTGCTTTTACTGGTTTTGAGGTGGGCGAGGCCCAACCCACCGCTTCCGTCTGCCACTACGGAGGTATCCTGGGAGGTAACGGCTCCGAAAGGGGGAACTAAAGGTCTGTGTGCACAGAGTCGGGTGTGTGAGTTGCACTTGCATGTTTCATCATACCCACTTGCATGTCATAGCATAATCGATTCATTTAACCCTGACACCTAAAGTATAAGTGGTATGGGACGCTTATACATTAGGACCTGCAAAACGACCCCTTGGTCTATAAGCTTGTGTGGGCAAGTTTATAAATCAATGGTTAATTTCAATATATAAACATATGCTGTTGTTTGATAACCGACACCCCAACGTATAGGTGGTATGGGACACTCTATACGATGGGAGCCTTGCAGAAGATCCCTTGGCTTATGCATTTCGCACATAAGGTAAGGTTACTTTTCTTACTTTCTATTTCTGTCATACTATTATAGAATTGCTAGATTAGTTCCGCTGCCATCTGTTTCTTGATTAATCTCTACCTTCATGTCCTTCCCTTTCTTCCTCTCCGCTCGGTACCTAGGAGCCATGGGGGAAGGGGTAGAGGATGATAGGGCTTAGTCTTTATGACTAACGGTTTTCGAACCGCATCATTTAGGGGATCGTGGAGCCCAGCATGGAGGAGCAGCCCCAGAGATCGGTGTGCCTGGAGATGGGGCAGTCTAGCTCCGGAGTTCATACAGCCGGGACCGTGAGTCTCGACCCTGAGTAGTTCCTGTTTTTGCTTCCGCATGAGAGACTTGTAGTGAGGACATTTTGTACCGGGCATAAGCCCGCATTTATAGTACTCTGATGTTTTCTGTGGACACTCCCTTCGTGGAGATTTATTTCTATATATGTGATTTATTATTGTGGACTGCATTGCTCTTACTTCTATTATTGTGCTACCTTTCTGTGATCGAATTGGCCGGCAGAATCGGCGCCTTGTGGTGATGACCCTTCAGGACGTGAATGTGTCACCGCAAAGCGGCGATTCTGGGCCTAAGACCCCGGTGGTTGAAAAAGAGAAAAAAAAAGGGGGGGTCTTACACATACCGCCCATGACTACATTACAAGGCACCAATTTTTGGTAATGTGTGTTGTGGTGAATAAGAAAGGAGTGAATTTGGCAAGGATTCTGTTTGATTTAATTAAAAAGAAAAATACATAGAAGGAAGTTTTTTTGGGGAGAATTCTTGGAAAGATTTTCCTTCAGGAAAAGGCATCTAAATCACTGGTCTCCCAGACCATATTCATAAATGCTTCCAAAAGGCTGACTTGTGCCTTGTTTGGAAGATGGTAGAGCACAATCATTAAGCCATCCAAGGCTTCATCCTCTTCCAGAACTACTGAGGACACCAGGGCAGTGACAACCACTCCACCCCCTCAAGAAGATATTCCCTCCATTCAGACTCCATTACCTCCCTCTCAGCAATAACCTGCTCCTCTACAGGATTCAATTCCTTCATCAACTCACCTCCAACAACCGTCCACATCACAAATTCATACTCCAACACCACCTGTCTCTCTAGTGCACGAACCAACTCCCATTGCATCTCCAGAGTACATCACACCCACTCCATCTCCACTATCACATCATCTTGATGACATACCTCTCTCCAACCTCATGTCAATTCCATCTTTTGACCTACTAGCATCATCTCCCATCCACACCCGATCATCCATATATGAACCAATGACTGACACCACACCTTTACCTACATCATCCATCCTTCTGTATCTACTCGGACACCTTCTGAGTTTATACAATTGGATTCTCCTTCCATTTCCTCAATCCTGGAGCTCATCACTCCTATCCTCAAAAATCTCATAGCAGAGGCAATTAAACCTCTTGCTGATTCCATTTCCTCTCTTTCTTCTCTCTTTGCTACTGCCCCCACTGTCCCTTCTTCTTCTAGGGGCCTGGCTTTAGGACCCTCTGAAACCAGGCAGGGGAGATGTCAAATGAAGAAGTTCCAGCTCTTCCTCCTCCAGCAGCAGTTCCAGCAATAGCAGCAACAACAACAACAGATGCAGATGTATATATTTATACAGCAGTTGAGATTGACATGATTTGTACAGATTAATAAGAAAATCTACCAGAGATCTTAACAGTTGGGTGATTGCTTTGTCAATCCCACAGTGGATTTATTCAGTTTATTAAATTCTTTTGGCTCTGCTTATTTAAATTGTTTAGCAGAAGTTTTGCAAGAGCAATCTATGGGTATAGTCTGCTATACTTCCCCAATAAGTCCTAAGGTTGTAAAGCAATAAAGGGCAAGTTTTGAAGTTCCTCTGATTTCTGATACTCCAGTTACTGAGAATGTTTTTGTACAAACTTCTATTCCTGAGCAAAAGGCTATATATCCTCCAACCTACAAAATGATGAAAGTCCTATACCATCCTTGGACGATATTATGATTGCAGATATAGTAGAAGAAGAAAAATAAAATCAGAGTGTTGCTGAAAAGCAGATCTCTAAGGAAGCCTTGAAAGAGATTTATGATATGTATGATAATCCTCCTGAATCTTCTGAAGACAATAATGATGATGAGGACTCTGAAGACTATGATGATCCAAAAGCTAAGAAGAAGATATCTAAGAAGAGGAAAGATGTTCCTAAAGCACCTCCCAAGCCTAATCTAACTCATGACACACCATACTTCATTCTGTATATGATTACTCCTTACCCTGGTATGCCTCAATGGATGTCGCTGTCTAAGACTGAATAGAAAGAAAAGAAGAAAAGCAGAAGGTACTCTCCTCCTCATCCTTCTAAAAGGAACTGTAGAGGTCCTCCTCCTCGTCCTCGAGCAGCAGGTGCTTCAGGAAATATATCACAAAGATCTACCTCATACACCCAAACATACCAAAGGCAAGACAGATCTTCAAGATCTGATTTTCAAGGAAGCAGTTAGCAACAGCATCAACATCATAAATCTTCAAGAAGCAGTTATTATCTTCCTCCTAGACTAGCAAGTCCACCAAAAGCTATAGTTGAACCTAAAAAAGAGAATAGTCCAAAAAGGCCAGAATCTCCTCCAATTCCCTTTGT
Source organism: Platanthera zijinensis (assembly GCA_039513925.1). NCBI lineage: Eukaryota > Viridiplantae > Streptophyta > Magnoliopsida > Asparagales > Orchidaceae > Platanthera > Platanthera zijinensis. The sequence goes on along the minus strand of CM077079.1, from coordinate 208,256,176 downwards.
GGATCCAGAACAAGAGACCACTGCCAAAATGGCCAGATTTCAAGAGTCAATTATACTATCATTTATTAACAAAGCAAAAGAAGAAGGCAAGGATCCATCTCAGTACTCTACTATGTCCTCCTACAGAAAAGAAGAGCTAAAAGGTATGATAAAGCAAACAATTTTTTCAATGTAGATGGTTAAATGAGTCTTCATCCTGAAGTTGTTGTACCAAGAGCTACTTCTTGCAATATCATTGGAGCATCTAACATGACTATGTCCAAGAGAGAAACTGCAAATCCTAACTGGGAAATCATATTCAGACAGCCTTCTGAGAAAGCTGAGAAAGAAAAGTCCAAGAAAAACAAATAACTTTTTGATAAGTTTATTTTTTGAACTATTTATGTTAATTCATCATGAAGCACTTATTGTATATATCTGCTAGATTTTTATTCTCTGCCATATATCTGTTGTCATGCTTAATGATTGTATTTTTATCTTTTTGTTCAGTGACCTCACCCAAATAGGGGGAGATTATTGGTTCCCTAGTTTGGATTTGGGCTAGGTTGACTACTTAGGATTTTTTACCCACCTTGTATAGCAAGGGTCAAGTCTGTTAGTCCTAGAGTTTTGGCTAGTCATTAGAATAAATCTTAATGGACAATCCTGTAGTGGACTTCAAGAGACTCAAGACTTAGAAGAATTCATAGTTCAGATTATCAGTTCGAAGTTCTTCGAACTTAGCTCGACGAGCTCGACGATCGACGAGCTCGACGATCGTCGATCTCAGATCGACGAACTCAAAGTTCTTTCTCTGAGTTGTGCTTGACGATATTCGAGCTCAGATTGACGATTTCTTTCTCTTGACAGATTATCTGATCGACGACCTTTGGGCGCAAATTTATCAAGATATTTCCAGATTGAGGTTCGCTGAGCTAAGGTCGACGAACAGGATTTCTCAGCTCGATGAACTTGGAACTCCGGTCGACGAAATCTTCCCAGAGGTCGACGAACAATATCCCAAGTTAGAATGATAAGTTTTTCCTCTTCTATCCCTCTATTCATTCTATTCTTTGGCAATAATTCTCTGAGTAATTATTGGTCATATTCTTCAGAATATAGCCTTTCATGGCAGCATTAATTATGGATTTCATCAGAGTTAATTACTTGCTTATTTTACTGGGACAGTTGGGGAAACTCAATAAAGACGATATTTCAGCCGTTTCATTCTCAAGAATCCAATCAGAAATTAATGCTTAGAATTCAAAATTCAAAGCAGAATTTCAGAGCAGGATACAAAAGAGATTTGTTAGACGACTTTCAATAATATACACACATACACAGAGAAAAAGAGATATAGAAATACAAAACCAAATACAGAACATCATCTCTTTCTGTGTGCAGAAAAACAATCTATTTTCCCCTTGATCTTACAGAAGACTGAAGAAGAACATCAATCAGATATCATTTGTCTTCTTTAACTTCTACTCCAGGAATCCTCAAAGACAACAACACTAGATCTGTCTACAAGTTTTTTGATTTCAACAAGTCAAGGCTGCAAACCTACACCCTGAGCAAAGCTCCAAGTCTTCCTGAACATTTCAACATCTATGGGGGAGCTTTGACAACAGCAATCCAGTAAGTCTTCTCTGTTGTTTAGAGAAAAGAGAAGACAACATCACCTTCCTACCTCACTGTAAAAAGGGTTTATTAACTCCCTTCAAAAGTTCTTGTGTTTGTTTTTTGTCACCTGATCAAAAGACTAAAGGGTTGTGAGATCTCCCTGCAAATAGATCTTTTGGTAATAGGGCACCTGAGCAAAAACCTGTGGTGGCAGTCACCTGATCAAAAACCTGTTAGTGGATTCCTACCAGGGTGGTAGAAGAGTGGATGTACCCAGATTTGGGGAATAACTATAAAATTCTTGTGTTATCTGTGTGTTCATTTTCTCTTTATTTTTTTGTACTGTGATAGTGTAGTTTTTCTTAGTTTATATTTCATTTCACATAACTACTACTATCACTTAATTTCTCTGATAATGTTTAAAATCAGCCAAAAGTTTTAAATCACTCTATTCACCTCCCCCCCTTTTAGGGTAAATCAGGCTTATCCCCTATATTTTAGAAGACTACATCTGCATCGATGCCTGGTATGTCAGCTGTGCTCTAAGCAAAGATGTCGACATTGCCCTCGATGCAAGCCCGCATCCGCTCCTGGTCCTCGGGACCTAATTCCCCGATGATCCGCACCCTTTGCACCTAGCTAGCACTGGTAAAGACTTCAATCTCCACCACTTCCTCAGCCGGCTCCAGCCACGACTGCTCCCAGCCTGCCCTTGCCTCCTCTTCCTGCCCAAGCTCTTCCTCCCCTCCTGCTTCCTCAGCTTCCATCGCCTCCCCCAATCTCTCCTGCTGCTCAACCTACCCGCCCCTTGGGGCCTCCATCTCAACTCCTCCTCCTCCTCCGTGCTCTTCCTCCACTTCCTCCTCTTGCCGACCCTCTTGCCGCTCCGACCCTTCATCCTTCTGGACCTTATGCACAGCTCCTCCTCTCTAATCCTTCGCAATCTTCTTGCTCGCCTCCTCCAGGCTCACCTCCTCCCCTCTAACAACCCCTTCCCGCACCGCCATCTCCCTCCCCAACTCCTCCATCTCTACCATCAAAGATATAGTGTTGATCGTCGTCACGTAACATTGCCTTGCCACCTTCAGGTCCCCCCTGATACTAACCAGTACCCCTCCGTTGTTGAACTTGAGGCATTGGTGGAAAGAAGAGGGGATGCAGCGAAAGGCGTTGATGAGGGGGAGCCCAAAGATGGTGTTATAACTACTTGAGGCATCCACTATGATGAACCGACAGTTACGTGACACGCCCCTAACTTCACATACAGCCCTACTCCTCCTTCTACCTCCTTCCTCTCTCTTAAAAACCCAAACAACGGTCCGTCTAAAGCTAGGACCCTCTTGGCCTCGACCTTCATCTCGTCGAAGGCCTTCTTGAAGATCACGTTGACGAAGATACTGTTGTCGACCAGGATCCTTGAGACCGTATAGTTTTCCACCGCCGTCTGGATCACCAAGGTGTCATAGAATGGGTCCTCGAAGTATGGGATGTCTGCTAATGAGAAAGTAATTTTTTCCTCCGGAGGAGGAGCCTGGTAGTTCGAGGCGACACCCCTTCGGAACATGTTCTAAAGGACCCCCTTACGGGTTTCCTCAATCCCAACTCTGCCATGGATCACCTTGATCCCTCCCCGAGATCCAACGTCCTCCCGGACCTCACACTTGTCTTCCCCCTCTCCCTATTGAACCTCCACAATCCCTACCGGTAGATCCTGCCTCCCCAGCCCCCTGGCCTCTCTCATCTCCAAGAACTCAGGGCAGGTGGTCGTCGCGTGACCCCCCTCCTAGTGGAAGTCGCAGAAAGGCAACGCAACCCTGCCCCGCTTCGTTCTCTGCCTCCTCTTCTTCTAGCTCCTCCCCGAAATCCTCTCCTTCCTCCTCTACCTCGGCCGACCTTCATCGCTTCTTGTGGTGGGAAGTTCCCCCTCTACCCCTGCTTCCACGCCGGCTGATTAAAACTCCTTGGCTCGCGGAAGTTGTCCCTTCCCTAGATGCCTCCGCCCTGTCCCTAGGGGCAACCCTATTGGGGCCTCCCACCCAACCGGTTGTTTGGCTCCCGGGCCCCCATCCTTGATGCTACCCTTCCGGCCCCTGTCCTCGGGGCTCTTCTCTCCTTCTCTCTTCCCTATGCTTTATCTTCCTTCCTTCTCTCGGCTCCTTCACATCATCCTCCGCCAACCTGGCCAACTTCATTGCAAAAGCCGGGTTGGCCCTTTTGAAGTCTATCTCATTTGCTTCCCTCTCCATGTGCTCCTCAAAAGAGAGGGGGGCATTCTCTTCAGCCCCAGGGTGAAGGCGAGCATTAGTGCATACCCCGGGACCACCTGGACCAGGAGGATCTTGCATACCCCGGGACCACCTAGACCAGGAGGATCTCCTCCTGAAACCGGTCAACATAGTGACCAGATGTCTCATCTTGCATTTGCCTCACCACAAATAGGAACTCTGTCTCCTTCTTCCGCTTCTTCGATGTCGAGAATCTCAACAGGAACCCTGTACGAAAATCCTCAAAATTGTAGATCGAGCTTGCTGGCAACTTGTGGAACCAATCCCGGGCCTTCTCCTTCAACGTGATGGAAAAGAGATGATACTTGAAGGCGGCTGTCATCTGCCTAATCGAAACAACATCTTCGAACAACTGTATATGTTGCACAGGGTCATCCTTCCCTGAGTAGTAGGACATGTCGGGATCCTAGAACCCCTCCGGAACTGGAGCCGAGATGATGAGCTCACTAAAAAGGCTCCCGCCCCATGCCTGCCGAGAAGGCACATCTCGCGGCCTCGGCTGGCTTGCTCGATATGCGCTGCCTTCCCCCAGGAAGAGCTCTCGTACAGCTACATCCCTCTTGTCGACCTCTATCAGCACCTCCTTCTCGAGGCACTACCCAGGAGCGTTCTCGCCCAAGAGAGTGACCGCCTCTATTAGATCCTGAGGCGTAGCCCACTCGCTCCTTGCCGAGAATGCCAGGTTGATGGTCTGCAGGACCTCTCGCCTGAAGTCCTCCAGCATCTTCCTTGTCACCTCCTCTCCCCAAGAAGGGGAACCTCCTGAGCCTAATACTTCTCCTTCACCTCCAGCCATGGGACTCAAGTCAAGATTTTCTTGTATTGGATACCTTCCATGCTCACCGCAGCAGAACTGTTGAAGCAAAAAATTTTACCTCAGCGAAAGTTCAAAATCAGGGGGTGTAGCCAACACCTACTTCTCCCAAGCTAAATGACAAGAAACTTACCCAAGGACTCAGCTAGGAGGTATCACCTCTTATCCAGAAGATCTCTGAGATCTTCCCCTCCAAATCCAAATGCTGGGCTTGGAGCTCCCCAGAAAGCACTAGAATATCTTAGGAAAATATGAAAGTTTGCTTTCTGAGGAGCCCATATGGGTCTATTTATAGCATTTGCTGACCTGAAATTCAATCTGCCAGAAGCACTTAGGTTTCCCAACACCAGTTCTTCCCAATAGCAGGTGAGCTCCTCAACTCGCACGATATGGCACGGACTCGTTTGCAGCTCATTGACATACTGGTGGTAACGTTACCAAGACTGTCTCATCTTCGAGCCTATAAATAGACCCCCATACCTCTCATTTGGGAGGCAAGAATCAGGGAGCAACATTGGCAGCAAACCCTGCAGATACAACTTTCTATCCGCCAACCCATCTCACGGACTGACCACTTGTCTGCGCGGCCTCGGCGGCTAACCCTTGCGGTCTAGTCCCTGAACTTGGCTCCAACCAACCCTTTAGCAATTTGTCCGGGCGGATTCAACAGTCAACCCGAGCGAATAGTCTTCCCGACTTTCCTCTGCCTTAGCAACCTCTGCGGTCTTCCCTGCATGATCGCGCAGTCTGCTCAGCCTAAGGCATCGAGCTGCAGGATCAGCAGCCTACGCGGTCTTCCGACATATTTGATCAGCCACGCGGTCTGCCAACCTATTTGATCAGCCTGCGCAGCCTCTAGCAACCTCTCTCTTCTAGCCGCCAGCTTCCCCTTGTACCCTTTATATTTTTCCATGTAAAGGAGCAAACTCAAGCTGTAATATTGATTCATAATCAAAGGAAAGCTCATCACAAGAGTGGCATTTAAGCCGCGGCGGGCGAACTATGTTGTTGCCGCTGCAAGCGGCCTCTCTTCTTCCTGTCTCCCTTCTCTCGGCCTCTACCGCTAACCCTAACTGTTAAAGAAACTGGTTGCTCGATAGTTCCTCATAAACCTCCTTTTACCCCCGCATCCTTGGATCGAACGTGTTCATCTCTCTCGAGCACGAAGAGGCACATTTTGTGCATCAACAGTTAGCACGCGACCTTCAGATTTCGAACATACGATGAAATCCCATGGTTAGCAATGTCCGACCATCAACCTACCGAGAACCTTGCTCCTTCAAGTCCTGGTGAAGATCCTCCCTAGGAAGCCTTGGAGCAATCGCGTCGAGAAACTGCCATGAAGTTCCAAGCAATCAACCATGTTCTAGCTACTATCATGCAACGATTATATGCGCAACCCACAGCAGTGCCAGTTCCTCTAGCCAATCCAGCACCAGGAATGGAGAGCTCTCAAGCCTATCCGCTAGCTTACCTGCTCGTATATCCTCCTACCTATCCGCCGACCTATCCTGCAACCCATCTGCAAGGGCAGGCCGCAGCCCCTTTGCAGTCACAAAATGATGAGTTCATAGCTCATCAAAACTTCTTCCGGGATGCTGCCCGAGGAAGTCCAGCAAGATTCTTGAATTTTCAGGGAAGTCATCCCTACCCTTCAGCTCCCGTAGTTGCTCCTCCTGCAGCAACTTTTCCTTTCTATCCTCCCACTCATTTTTCAACTGCAGCTTATCCTCCATTTTTTCCTTTCCCTTATGTTCTAGTAGAATAGGGAGAGCCATCGCCGTTTACAAATAGTATCCGGCAAGAACCAACTCCAACTCACTTCAGAGAGTCGTGATTTCCATCTTACACTGGGAAGTTAACCCAGTTGCATACTTATAAGCTTTTGAGTCAGTCATTTCCCTCAAGACTCTTATCGATGCTACTAGGTGCAAACTCTTCATAACATACTTTGATGGACAAGCAAGAGAGTAGTTCTACGCACTGCTCCGTCAGTCCTTCGCTTCCTTTACTGATTTGTGAAGAGAGCTTCTACTCAGGTTTTCTACCTCTACCAAGAGGAAGAGCAGGCCGAAAGCCCAATTTGAGATCAGGCAGCGAGAGAATGAGACTTGGGCTCATTTTGTCCATCATTTTCAAAGAGAGATTCTTGACATTTAAAACGTCTATATAGAGATGCACCGAGTCGCTCTGATAATTGGTTTAAGAGAAGGGCCACTTAAGTCCTAAGCTAATGTCGGAGTGCCAAGGACATACCAAGAGATGATCAGGCTTGCCAACTTCTACATACGAGGTGAAAAGAGTAATCCCAACTACATCTCCAGGCTTGTAACAGAGAAAAATCCTTCTTCTTCATACAGGCCACCACCAAAGTCTCATCAGAAGGATTTTCAATCGCGAGCAAGAAAGAGAAGGAATTTTCGACGTCATCAACGCCTCTTCTCAGGCCAAGATCACTTCCAAAGTCAAAGATCACAATTGTCAGTTTCTCCCACTTATCCAGCACAAGCTCCGAAAGTAACCTCAGTTTACCAGCAGCAGGGTGATAACTCGCCATAATATGAACTGAGCAGAGCTATGTAAGAAGTAAATCAAGTCATGAAAGGTAAGATCGGTTATAAGAAGCCTTATCAGCCTGCAGATCAGAGATCCAAAGATTCAGATCCCTACTGCAAATTCCATAAAGGGAAAGGGAATCCAACTAAAAACTGCAGAGCACTACATAACCTGGTAGAGAAGATGCTGAGGCAGGGCAAATTGTGTGACTTATTCCAGAAGGATGACAACTTTGATCCTTCTACTTTGAAAGTCAAAGAAGTAGCGGACATTTCTTTCGGCTCAAAGGGAGTGAGCCAAATCAACAATGGTCTTAACTTCATTATTGGTGAAAATATTAATTTGGATGACGTAGGCACCTTTGGAAATTTATTCTGAGGTAAATATGGACGTCACAAAATTCCAAAAGCTCTTCGCAATCATGGCTGGTCGGTTTTGCTTTCCATATTGAACATTTTTTTTACATATGTTCTGAATATTTCTAAGTACTCTTTCATTCATTTTCAATAAATTTTTACGTCAGAGATCCCGTACTGACACATTTCCCTTTTTGGAGTGCCTCCTCCTCTATTTTCTCTTTGCCAAATGGATCGCTGAATCGACGAGATATCGCCATGTCTTGCTTGATCCCCTTATAGATTGGTCCCTTGCATAATACCACCATGACTACATATATTAGGGAGTGTTTGCATATGTGCAGTGGGAGCCGTCCAATGTATGTAGGAAGACTTCTGGGCTTCCGATCCTAGCCAGTATCTAACACACAATGTGCATTAAGGGAGGTCCCATGTGTTAGCTCAATTGTGCTCCGCTAGGGATACATTACAGCTAAGATGATTGTTTCTTGGCAAGAAATGGCCCCCGGGTGTAGCCTTGTCTCTGTGATCATCTCACGCTGTGTTCGTCGAACACTCTGAGGTACTCTCAAGCAGTGCCTTCTAGGGACCCACAACATTGCTTATCTTTTAGGGGGAGCAATGCTTTATACCATTTGGTACACCTGGTCTAACTGATCAGTGATGCTTATCGCCCTAAGGAATGAGAGTAGTGTGTTTGTCGTTCCTTCTTAAGAGTTTTGCATTTTCTCTTTTGTGCCCTTTTAGGGGACCGCGGTTAATCCGCCCTTGGTAGAGCTACACCTTTGATGATCTTTTAGGGCGAGCAATGCTTTAGACCATTTGGCGCACCTGGCCTAATTGATCATCTTCGGATGTAGATCTCTTTCAAACTATCTTTTTCAAGTTAGAAGGAAAAACCCGACCTATCCGAAGGATTCGTGACGTCGTATTTCTTGCTTATACTCATCCTATATACTCAGCTCATATAAAGCCTTCTCCGCAGACAGTGCCTCTACTATACTTATTAAATATTTTTTGGCACCAATTGTTTAATCAAAGAATCTGTTTCTCTTTGTATACAAACCGTGCGGTCTAGTCAAAGTGTTTTAATCTGACTAATTTGGATTTTACATTGAAATTGTCATATCTGACCGCGCAATAATACTATTGTTATGGCTCGATCTCCGATCAACCCAGCACTTCTCTATTCAGATGACGACAGGGTTTATTGGATTTTCCTCCTGCTTAATTATATTTTCCTTAACGCATCAATATTTACAAGTTCCCTTCAGGTACTTGCAAGTAATTTTTCTTTCATATCTTCTTCTTACTCTTCTTTTGTAGAGATTAGCAGATATTTGCAATTTTCCTTCAGGTACTTGCAAGTCATTTTTCTTTCATATCTGCTTCTTACTGTTTTTTTGCAGAGATTAGCAGTATTTGCAAGTTCCCTTCAGGTACTTGCAAGTCTTTTTCCTTTCATATCTGCTTCTTACTCTTCTTTTATAGTGATTAGCAGGTATTTGTAAGTTCCCTTCAAGTACTTGCAAGTCTTTTATCTTTAATATCTACTTCTAACTTCTCTTTTGCAGAGATTCGTAGGTGCCCGCGAGTTCTCTTAAGGTACTTGCGGTTGTTTCTTCTTTACCTGCTCTAACTTCTCTTTTACAGTGATTCGTAGGTGCCTGCTAGTTCTCTTTAGGTACTCGCGATTGTTTCTTCTTTACCTGCTCTAATTTCTCCTTTATAGAGATTCACAGGTGCCTGCGAGTTCTTCCTAGGTACTCGCACTTTATATTTTTCTTTTACCTGCATCTTACTTCTCTTTTGCAGAGATTAACAGGTTCTCGTGAGTTCCTCCTAAGGTACTCGCGCTTCTTTTCTTTTTTACTTATTCTAACTTCTCTATTGTAGAGATTAGCAGGTATTCGCAAGTTCTCTTGAGGTACTCGCACCTTTTTACTTGAACTTTTCCTAAGTTCTATTAGGCAGACTCCAGCAGAATATGCTCGCAAGTCTTCTTCGCTTCACGGGTTCTTTTTCAGGTACTCTCAAGCTTTGTTCTTTTTATGCTTACTTTAACTCTTCTTCCTTGCAAAAGAAAACATAAAGTTTTCTTAGACTCTCAGTAGGAGAGACATCAGATACTTGCTCTCTCTTATCTCTTTTTGGCCAGCTTTCGAAGGGTGGATCACGATTTCTATGGGTCTCCTAATTTTTTGAAGTTCCCTTCGGGTCTTAAAAATGGAAGGGGATTATGTTAACCCAGAAATCAACGATCCCTCCCAAGGTAGAAAAGGGAGGCAGACCTATTTTTAGAAAGAAAAAGGGTGAGAAAATGTCCCGTCGGCGGGAAAAGTACAGATAGCAAAAATATGCCCTAACACTTCAACTCCCGGGCCCACCGTAGGTTCCTACCAGCTCGTAATAGCGCTGGAATAGTTATTCGGCAGCGATCTATGCTCAATCGCGTCCGCCCAAGAGGCAGGTGAGACGCGACTCGTTCCTGCCAAAGCGAGATGGGCGGTTTGCTTCGACTCGTGTTCGGCAGATGCCCAACTCGCTCCCGCCAATACCAGGCATGCGAGCTGGGCAAGCCTGACCAACAGTCTCGCGCCCACCTGAGGAGGATATCGCATTAAAGCCTACGGATATCCCGTCCATTTTCACTTAAAGGAAACTTTGCAGTTAAGTTATCGAAATAATATACAAAAAACATAAGCCCACCAGCGGGAGAGAGACCTCAAATAATTACAAGCAAGAGTTTGATGTCCAAAGAAAAGAAAAAACATCGTGGCCCTACTACGGGAGCTGATCCACGATGCAGGTGCGACCAAGACTTAACGATTAGTGGTGAGGAAGGGGCAGGTGGCTCAGTACTGGATCCATTTTCACCTTCCCCGCCCTCGCATGCCAAATCGGGGAGGTACGCGAGGGTAGTGATGCTCGCAAACTACCGTTAATTCCCACTAGGCCAGGTCAACATGTTCCCTGGCATATCTAAGTCGCTCCTCGGCTCGCACAATGTGCACCCCCGAAGAAGTAGTTCCATCCCCATTAACAGAGCACCTCATGCCTTCTAGCACCAGGAACCGCTCCTCCTCCTCGGCCTTGTTCCGCGTCTACCCAATTGCAAACCTCCTACAGCAAAGCTTATTTCTGAAATAACTGCATCACCCGCTTCTTCATCCCCTCAGCATCCTGCGGGTGGCCCATATATTCCGAAATGTGATCCGTAGAAGGTAGAGGTGGGTACCCCTCGCTGATCTCGACATCGTAGGAGGATATCGCATTAAAGCCTACGGAAATTGGAGAGGTCAGAAAAAGCAAGCAATCATAAACAAGCAAGTGTACAAACTCATTGGGGATTCGTACGTCTGCCACGCCGGCAGGCAATTGGGAGGTACCCGGCCGGCCCTGGAAGGGTTCACCTCCAAGAACTGCAGAGTGTTTCCCTTGCCCGGGGGGTTTGGCGAATGGGAAATCGCAGGAGGGGATGCCCCTGGGCCGAAGGGCTCGCGGCCCGCTCAGTTATCAATGGGGCGGAATGCCCCAATTCCCCTCTATCTTCTCCACCTTTGCGAGGCATCTCCTAAAGGAAAATAAATCAGAAGTAGAGTGACGAGTCAAATAGGGAGGTCCGTATACCTCATGTAACGTCCCGATTCGCTCCAAGCCCCTTGTGCGCGCTTTTGAGTCAGGAGAGCTGATTTAGGCTCAGAGAGTGCAGGTGATCGACGAAATGTCTTGCTCGGGACACATTTCGTCGATCTTGCCTCCACGCACACGGGTAGGGACACGCCCGTGTATCTACCAGTGTCATTCTCTGGACAATCCTAATAGATGCACACGGGTAGAGAAACACCCGTATCTCTACCCATGTCCTTCTCTGTACAGACTAATCGACGCCATTTTATTATCACTCAACGCCATGCCACTCAACGCTATGGCACACGGGTATAGACATGGGCAGAACCACGCCCGTGTCACCTGTACATAGGTACAGACACGGGTGTGTTAGTACCCGTGTATGTGCACGAAGTGGCAGTCGAACCGTTGACGACGTTTCGCCAGATCAGGATAAGGATACGAGTGTGTCCCTACTCGTATCACTTCTAAATAAAAAGGAAAAATGAAACCCTAGCCATTTTCATTATCTTCCAAGCCACATCTTCTAGAGGAAACTTCTGGAGGAGGGAAGAACTTGCTCGAGCCAACCGAACTCTGTGAGGAATCGCCACCGCCGCCAAGGAAAAGGGATGCCGACGAGAAGAATGACAAGATCCATGGCCGGAAATGGCGGAACCGCTGGAATTGAGGTGAGCTTCCTCCCCTCTCCTTTGGTGCTAGATCTATAGTTATTCTTAGGCAAGAAATCGACTCAAATGAGTCTTGATGTGTGATATAAAGGTTTCTAGGAGGGCCATGCTAGAACTTGTGTTCTAAGGTTTAGTCATCTTCAACCTCCCCTTCCTTCAAAGTTATGATAGGGGTGGTTTCGTGAAGAGGAATGGCCTTAAGAGGGTGAATAAGGGTGGAGGAACTTCTGGTTGTGATTTGGTAGGATCGGCTTGAGGAGGAAGATTAACCGATGTCGTTCATTCCGCCTCAAGATGCGTGCAGAAATCTGCGTTCTGCATGCAGCGAACTTCTTGGCTATTTTCAGGAAAAACATGGCCAGATCTGGGCCTTCGACTAAACACGAAATCCGTAGACCTTGGAATTACCTTTCCAACGAGTGATTACACACCTTCAGTTGAAGTCTATATCCACGGGAATGTCTGATCGAAGTAGAGGGCTGTTAGACTAAGCGTGCAGAAACTGTATTTTGTATGCAGCAGGCTTTGGAGCCAATTTCATGTGTGATATATTATGATCTGGGTTACAGACTAAACATGAAAGTTATAGCCCATTGAAAGACCTTTCAATAGAGTGGTTACACGCACTCACCAAATTCCTGTAGCCATTGGAATCTCCGGTTGAAGTTGCTGTCCAGCAGGTGTTCTGCACCTGAAATTCCTTGGTTAGTGTATAATTGGGTTTGGACTCGGAAGAGGTTTTGTAACAATCCGACGTTAATTTGTAGGCGAATCATAATATGCCTAATTATGATAATTCAATGCATGATGAAATTACTGGATAGACCCCATGTAAACAAATGGTGAAATGGTATGTGGTTGAACGATACGACTTGGTGGGGGTTTGTGAACGAAGGGTAATTAGTCGTTTAATAACAAAATTTACTAGAGCTTGGGTAATTGTTCGGTGTTGGTTGTTATGAACACGTGTTGTTTATAATTAGATGATTAACTCATGAGCACACGAGTGATTGGGTTGGTAAAAGAATTGTCGTTGATGTTGTAAGAATAGTCATAAATTGACAGTTGGGCTTGGTCCTCGTGCTTGTTTCCAAGGCTCCTTCTGTACCACGATGTGGTTGTATTGTCTGTAGTGTGAGTCGACACACAGTGTCGTAATCCCGGGTTAAGGATACATTGGAAGGTCTACGGGCTCGCCAATCGTCACACCGATGGGAGTTGACAGCTAGACCTTGGGCGGTTGGGCTTTGTCCTCGGTGTTCATGTCCTGAGGCTCCTCCCGTGCCAAGTGAACGGTTGGGCTTGGTACTCATGCTCATTTTTGATGCTCCTTCTGTATCACACCTTAGGCCAGTTCGGGGCAAGGATCTCGATACACATCTACCCGATACACCAGCTGAGCCGTAGTACGCACGTGAGCTCCGCTGTTGTGTTCTTAGCGTTGAGGAGTACGGAGTCTTAGGCTATGTAGTATGGAGACTAGCCTAGTAGTAGAGATGCCCGCTCTACTGTCACAATCCGGCCACGACGGTTGATGCCTGATAGGTTAGCTACATGCTCGAAAAGTGGGAACTGCAAGTCTGTTTCGACATAGCGATTGCATGTGCGTGATCATGGGTGAGTCATTGCATTGCATATATGCCATTACACCTCATTACGTACACAAGATCCTCATCGAATAAGTTTGTATGGGCACTCCTATACGATGAGTTACTTACTGCTGAACGATCCTCAACTTATATGCTTGTATGGGCATTCATATAAGTTGAGTTACTTTTTGTTATAACATTATACTCTCCTATTGTTGTAGATGGTAGAATTGTTAGAATAAGAGGTTGCGCATTTATTACACTGCTTTATCTATATAGTGTTATTCAGTTTATACCACTTGCTTGTACTTAAGCTTTAATTATTTAAATTATACCATGATCCTTTCTCTGCCCGGTGCTGAGGAGTCGCCGGGGGAGTAGATGTGAAGCCACTTAGTCTTTATGACTAACGGTCGCTACGTCTTCCTTTTTAGGAGGAAACCCCGCAGGTAGAGCAGCAGGTTATGCAGCCGGACAGCCAGGCCAGGACGATAGGGCCTGAGTGGACGGTATCGTTGCTACCGTCAGTTACAAATGTGAGTGTGAGAGGTTTTTTTGTACCCCTTTTGAGAAAAAACTATTTATGTACTCTGATATTAGAATCTTGTTGTAGCTTCTTTACTTATGATTTTATGGACTATATGCTTTGTGTGGATTTGATTTTGTGTTTTATATTCTTGTTAGGTCTGCAATAAATGATATTGGTTGTAGTTGGCAGAATAGGCGTCTTGTGGTACTGGGTAGCCCGAGTGTTAGTGCTACCGCAAGGCGGCTGTTCTGGGCATAAGACGCCTCTCGTACCTTGTTTTGTGTTTCGGGAGGAGGGGTCTTACAAATGGTATCAGCTTGCTACAATCCTGAACTAAAGAAGTCATTCAACAATGGTTCCACCCCCATTCATTTAGTCAGTTTGCGGACAAACTGACTTAGCGGAAGTAGTGGTGTGCCCATATATAATTCACAATAAGTTTGTCCATCTTTGACCTTAGATTAGCCGACCTAACCTTAAGTTTGTACCTTACGTGTAGATCCCAGAGCATGTTGAGCCAGTGAGGGGAACCCCCGCCCCGTCTGTACCTACATAATTCCAACAATCAGAGCTGGGGAAAATGCTTACAGCTATCCTGGACGCCTTCAGGTCCCAATCCCAGCAAGCCCCTATACAACAGCAGGGTCCGGGATCCAATTGGTTAAGCACTTTTTGAGCTCTCCCTTCCTGCTTACCATGGGATAGAGTCGGCAGTGCATACGGAAGAATGGCTCGACACTGTACAAGAACTATTGGCAGGAATAAGGTGCCCAAACAACATGACGGTGACCCTTGTAGTGACACTCTTAGAGCTGTACACCAAAAGATGGTAGAAGTCCCTCATGGGCTCCATTTTTCAAGGATGGGTGTACACGAATATCAGTTGGAACGAATTCTCTGATGCCTTTTTAGAGCATTTCATCCCCCCGGCTGCTCGGGATGATCTTGAAGAGAGGTTTTTGCAATTGAAGCAAGGGTCCAAGTCGGTGACAGAATACAACCGGGAGTTTCAGCACTTGGCTAGATTTGTTGACTCTTATGAGTTGGATGAAAGAGGATACGCAAAACGATTCTACAAAGGATTGCGAGACACCCTGAGGCAAGCCCTTTTGTTTATAGCGGACTCTAGTCTAGCCGAGATTATTGACATGGCGAAGAGGTTGGAAACTGACCACTTGGGAAGTGGAAAGAGGCCAGTTAAGGGCGTGATGGAAGCCGGCCCCAGCAATAGAAGGAGATTTGATAATAGAGGAGGAAGAGGATATCGAAGAGGTGGCGGGCGTTTCCCCCAAAATTTTAGAATGGAGCGCCCAGTTCCGCAACCGCCAGCATTGCCTCCTGCTCAACAATTTCAGCAACCCGGTGGGCGGCAGGAGCGAGTGTGCTTCGAATGAGACAAACCGGGCAACATTCGACGCAACTGCCCACAACTATTTGGAAATGCGCCTCTCGCTTTCCCTCCAGCAACCCCTCGAGGGCGGGGGCACATGCGTGGTCGAGGAAGAGGACCACGAGGAGGAAACCACGGGCCCACTCGGGATTAGATGTATGCTTTGGACAAGACTCAAGAGTGGAACCCTTAGGAGGTGATTGTAGGTATGATTACAGTTAGTCATTTTATTTTCATTAATACCCTCAAGTTGCTTAAGATATACTAGACGCATAGCTTGATAATTATTATTGACACTTAGGCACCATGATAGTCGGAGGGAAACCGGCCTATACGTTATTCGACACTGGTGCCTCGCTCTCTTTTGTGTCTGAAGACTTCATCAAATATATAGATGGAGTGCAATACTTAACTGGTATTGCTCGAAGGGTTCGCCATCCAGATGGATCGGATATGATGGCAACCACGAAGTGCGAGTTTGAGGTTCTCCTTGAAGGAAAGCTCTTTGACACCCTTGCCACAGTCTTGAGAATGCCAGAGTTCGACCTCATTCTGGGCATGGCATGGCTGGATCGGCACTATGCGAAGTTTGAATGTGCGCAGAAGAGGATCTCGTTGAGACATGGAGACTCGAAGGTCATTTTTCAAGGTATTAACCTCGCACCCCGTATGATGTTATCTTCAGTCTAGGCTTTAAAAGCCCACATTAAGGGGGATGAAGTTTTCATGATTTATTTCGAGCTGAAGTAGTTGGCATTGGATATCAAGGATGTGCGGGTGGTGCGCGATTTCCCTAAAGTATTTCCGGAGAAATTGCCAGGATTACCCCCACACAGAGAAGTAAATTTTGAAATCAGGGTTTATTCGCCCCAGCTCATCACCTTGGGGAGCCCCTGTTCTATTCGTTAAGAAGAAAGATGGAACCCTGTGATTATGCATAGACTATCGGGAGCTCAACCGACTGACAGTACGGAACACCTATCTTTTACCTCGTATTGATGAGTTGTTCGATCAACTAGTGGGAGCGCATTGGTTTTCCAAGCTAGATTTGCGCTTGGGGTATTATCAATTGAGAATACAAGAGGATGATATTCAGAAAATGACTTTTAGCTCAAGGTACGGCTTGTTAGAGTTCACAGTGATGCCGTTTGGGCTAACAAATGCCCCATCAGCTTTCATGAGCTTGATGAACAAAGTGTTCGAGCCCTACCTATATGTCTTCATCATTGTTTTCATTGACGACATATTGGTCTACTCTAAGACGGAGGAAGAACATGCTGGGCATCTGGCCTTAGTACTGAAGAAGTTAAAAGAGCACGCCATGTTCGCCAAGTTCAGCAAGTGTGAATTCTGGCTTAAGGAGGTTCCTTTCTTGGGTCATGTGATCAGTGGGGCTGGGCTAGCTGTATATCCCGCCAAAGTGTGTGCCGTGAAGGAGTGGTCCCCTTTGAAGTTAGCGGCCATCGTGTGGAGTTTCCTTGGACTTGTTGGGTACTACCACAAGTTCATAAAGAGATTCTCAAATATTTCTCTTCCTCTTACTTCCCTAACAAAGAAAGGTGTGTTGTATGAGTGGACACCCCAATATAAAGCTGTATTCCAATAACTAAAGGATAGACTTACATCCGCACCCAACCTAGCCCTTCCATCCGGTAAGGAAGGATTTCAAGTTTACATGGACGCATCATATCATGGAATGGGAGCGGTATTGATGCAGCATGGGCATGTGATCGCATATGCTTCAAGACAACTGAATAAGCATGAAATCAACTATCCAGTACATGATTTGGAGTTGGGAGCAGTGGTGTTTGCCTTGAAGATTTGGAGGCACTACCTATACGGCGTACACTGCGAAATCGTCTCGGATCATAAGAACTTAAAGTACGTCCATACCCAGAAGAAATTGAATCTAAGACAGCGGTGGTGGTTGGAGTTTTTGTGCGATTATGAATTCACCCAAAAGTACCACCCCGGAATAGTAAATTCTGTAGCTAATGCTTTGAGCAGGAATGTACCAGAAATAAGCCCCAAGTCCCGGTTGATGCGTATGGAGTTAGCTTGAATGCTTGATGAGATGGAGATCACCTTGGTGTATAAGGATCAACCGGACGGGTATACTGAGTACTTGACCACGATGAGCATAGTTTGCGATATTCGAGACCGGATCCGGGCGGAGCTTGGAAGGGATGAGGCTCTGGCCCCTACAATAAAGTCAATTGAAGATGGGACAACTAGCGAGTACTCTCTAAAGGACGGCCTTGTTCATTTCCGTGGCCGGCTTTATATTCCCAACGGCAGTAAAATTCGGGAAGATATCTTGAGAGAGGCACACTGCTCTCAGTATTCTGTGCATCGTGGGATTTCTAAGATATACGCTAACTTGCGGAAGATCATGTGTTGTCCGGGAATGAAGAAAGACATCAGACATTTTGTTACGCATTGCGAGGCCTGTCAAAGGGTGAAGGCAGAATGCAGGAGCCCCGGTGGATTGTTGCAGTCATTGCCCATCCCCGAGTGGAAGTTCGAGGATGTCCCCATGGACTTCATCCATAGTTTACCTCGCTCCCGCTCAGGGAATGATTTGATATGGGTAATCGTTGATCGCTTGACGAAGGTCGCCCAGTTCATACCTATGAAGAAATAAGCACACATGGATGTTTTTGTATGCCTTTTTGTGGAATAATTCGTACGGTATCATGGCGTGCCAAAGACAATTGTTTCTGACCGGGATGGTCATTTACCTCTGGTGAATGGAAGGTTGTGCATGAATATTTGGGTTCGCGCATTACCTTCAGCACAGCATTTCACCATCAGACTGACGGGCAATGTGAAAGGACTATCAGGACATTTCAAGACTTATTGATGTTGTGTGTGTTTGATAGAGGAGAACCGTGGGAAAGTCTCCTACCCTTGGTAGAATACTCATACAACAATAGCCATCAAGCTTGCATCGGGATGGCGCCCCATGAATCCCTTTACGGAAGAAGGTGTAGGACACCCTTGTCTTGGGTGTAGGATGAAGATCCAAAGGCTTTGGGAATTGAATACATAGATAATACTGATGCAACTGTGAGGCTAACATGGGAATGCATGCTCGAGGCTAAAAGTATCTAAGCAAAATATTATAATGCAAAGCACCGGATGGTGGAATTTCAAGTGGGCGACAAGGTATTTTTAAAATCAGGCCGATGCATGGAGTAACTCGAGTACGTGGTGTGAAGAAGCTCAGCCCAAGGTACGTTGGGCCCTACGTCATATTGGAAAGGATTGGCCCGTTGGCATATCGGTTGGAGTTATCGCCGGAGCTATAGAATCTTCATGACATATTCCATGTGTCGTCACTCCGAAAGGCGTTGTTGCGGCCCAAACAATATGTCCCAACCACAGACGGAGCAGTTACGATGGATAGGTCGGTGCGACTAGAGCCTGTGCGGATAGTAGACAGGGAGATGAGGATTTTGCGTCGCAAAAGTTTTCCTCTAGTAAAAGTGTTGTGGTCCAATCATGGGAAAGAGGAGTATACGTGGGAGCCAGTGGACTTGATGCAAAAGAGCTACTCTAAGCTATTTCATCAAGGTAACCTTTAAAAGAATATTTTATTTTATGTTTATTTTATGCATTTCTCTCCCCGTAGCCTTAACCCGATTTCGGGGATGAAATCTTTTATTTTGTTTATAGGATTTGTAATGTCTCGATTTGCGCTAGGCCCCTTGTGTGCGCTTTTGAGTCAGGAGAGCTGATTTAGGCTCAGAGAGTGCAGGTGATCAGGAGCGCACTCGTAGGGAAAAGAGAAGTTGGGCCAGTGTAGGACACGGGTAGAGACACGGGCGTGTCCCTACCTGTGTGCATCTGCCAGAACTCAAGTGGTGCTGGGTGGTCTTGAGAATGGCGTTGAGCGCATGTTTTGAGTATGGTGCGGGTAGAGACACGGGCGTGTCCCTACCCGTGTGACATGGCATTGAGTGGCATGGCATTGAGTGATAAGAAAATAGCATCAAGTGGTCTGTCCCGAGAAGGGCACTGGTTGATACATGGGCGTGTCTCTACCCATTTGCATCTATCAGGATTGTCCAGAGAAGGAAATGAATAGAGACATGGGCATGTCTCTACCAGTGTGCGTCAAGGCAAGATCAACGAAATGTGTCCCAAGCAGTAAATAGGTATAGACACGGGCAGAACCATGGCCGTATCACCTGGACACGGGTACTGACACGGGCATGTCAGTACCCGTGTATGTGCACAAAGCGGCAGTCGAACCGTTGACGACGTTTCACCCGAGCTGGACACGGGTAAGGACTTGGGTGTGTCCCTACTAGTGTCACTTCTGAATAAAAAGGCAAAATGAAACCCTAGACATTTTCATTCTCTTCTAAGCCACATCTTCCGGAGAAAACTTCTAGAGGAGGGAAGAACTTGGTTGAGCCAACCAAACTCCATGAGGAATCGCCAGCACCGCCAAGGAAAACGGATGCCGACGAGAAGAATGACAAGATCCATGGCCAGAAATGGCGGAACCACTGGAAATGAGGTGAGCTTCTTCCCCTCTCCCTTGGTGCTAGATCTATAGTTATTCTTAGGTGAGACATCGACTCAAATGAGTCTCTATGTATGAGATGAAGGTTTCTAGGAGGGCCATGCTAGAACTTGTGTTTTAAGGTTTAGTCATCTTCTACCTCCCCTTCCTTCAAAGTGATGATGGGGGTAGTTTCGTGAAGAGGAATGGCCTTAAGAGGGTGAATAAGGGTGGAGAAACTTCTGGTTGTGATTTGGGAGGATCGGCTTGAGGAGGAAGATGAACCGATGTCGTTCATTCTGCCTCAAGATGCGTGCAGAAATCTACGTTCTGCATGCAGCGACCTTCTTGGCTATTTTCAGGCAAGGTATGGCCAGATATGGGCCTTGGACTAAACACAAAAGCCGTAGCCCTTGGAATTACCTTTACAACGAGTGGTTACACGCCTTCAGGTGAAGTCTGTAGCCATAAGAATGTCTAATCGAAGTAGAGGGCTGTCAGACTAAGCGTGCAGAAATTGTATTCTATACGTAGTAGGTTTTGGAGCTAATTTCATGTGTGATACAGTCTGATCTGGGTTGCAGACTGAACATGAAAGTTGTATCCCATGGAAAGACCTTTCCATCGAATGGTTACACGCACTCACCAAATTCTTATAGCCATGGGGATCTCCGGTTGAAGTTACTATCCAGCAGGTGTTCTGCACCTGAAATTCCTGGGTTAGTGTATAGTTGGGTTTTAACTCGGAAGAGGTTTTGTAACAATCCGACGTTAATTTGTAGGCGAATCATAATATGCCTTATTGTGATAATTCAACGCATGATGAAATTACTAGATAGACCCCACGTAAACAAATGGTGAAATGGTATGTAGTTGAACGAAACGACTTGGTAGGGGTTAGTGAATGAAGGATAATTAGTCGTTTAATAACAAGATTTACTAGAGCTTGTGTAATTATTCGGTGTTGGTTGTTATGAACACGGGTTGTTGATAATCGGATGATTAACTCATGAGCACACGAGTGATTGGGTTGGTAAAAGAATTGTCGTTGATGTTGTAAGAATAGTCATAAATGGATAGTTGGGCTTGGTCCTCGTGCTTGTTTCCGAGGCTCCTTCTGTACCATGATGTGGTTGTATTGTCTGTAGTGTGAGTCGACACACGGTGTCGTAATCCCGGGTTAAGGATAGTTTGGAAGGTCTACGGGCTCGCCAATCGTCACACCGATGGGAGTTGACAGCTAGACCTTGGGCGGTTGGGCTTTGTCCTCGGAGTTCATGTCCCGAGGCTCCTCCTGTGCCAAGTGAACGGTTGGGCTTGGTACTCGTACTCATTTCCGATGCTCCTTCTGTATCACACCTTAGGCCAGTTTGGGGCAAGGATCTCGATACACATCTACCCGATACACCAGCTGAGCCATAGTATGCACGTGAGCTCCGCTTTTGTGTTCTTAGCGTTGAGGAGTACGGAGTCTTAGGCCATGTAGTATGGAGACCAGCCTAGTAGTAGAGATGCCCGCTCTACTGTCACAATCCGGCCACGACGGTTGATGCCTGATAGGTTAGCTACATGCTCGAAAAGTGGGAACTGCAAGTCTGTTTCGACATAGCGATTGCATGTGCGTGATCATGGGTGAGTTTTTTGCATTACATATATGCCATTACACCTCATTACGTACACAAGATCCTCATCGAATAAGTTTGTATGGGCACTCCTATACGATGAGTTACTTACTGCTGAACGATCCTCAACTTATATGCTTGTATGGGCATTCATATAAGTTGAGTTACTTTTTGTTATAACATTATACTCTCCTATTGCTGTAGATGGTAGAATTGTTAGAATAAGAGGTTACGCATTTATTACACTGCTTTATCTATATAGTGTTATTCAGTTTATACCACTTGCTTGTACTTAAGCTTTAATTATTTATATTGTACCATGATCCTTTCTCTGCCCGGTGCCGAGGAGTCGTCGGGGGTGTGGATGTGAAGCCACTTAGTCTTTATGACTAATGGTCGCTATGTCTTCCTTTTTAGGAGGAAACCACGCAGGTAGAGCAGCAGGTTATGCAGCTGGACAGCCAGGCCAGGATGATAGGGCCTGAGGGGACGGTACCGTCGCTAATGTCAGTTACAGATGTGAGTGTGAGAGGTTTTTGTTGTACCCCTTTTGGGAAAAAACTATTTACGTACTCTGATATTAGAAGCTTGTTGTAGCTTCTTTACTTATGATTTTATGGACTATATGCTTTGTGTGGATTTGACTTCTGCGTTTTATATTCTGGTTAGGTCGACAATGAATGATATTGGTTGTAGCCGGCAGAATAGGCGTCTTGTGATACAAGCTAGCCCGAGTGTTAGTGGTACCGCAAGGCGGCTATTCTGGGCATAAGACCCCTCTCGTGCCGTGTTTTGTGTTCCGAGAGGGGGGTCTTACACCTCATGGGAAACCTCAGCACCGGCAACCGAACTAGACACAAGGGCATCGTTCAAATGAGACCGCCTGACTATTTTCCCTTTATTCGGCTTGAAGAGTTGGCCAGGGGATCCACGCGCCATCCACTGTGCGGAATCAAGGATCTGCTCCATTGTCCCCTCCCTCACAGCCGTCAGGCGCGCTCGCATTTCTTCGGACACAGGCATCGTTAGGCTACTGATCGCTAGAAAGGTTAGGGAAAGAAGACGGGATTATTTCCCGTGGGCTCAGTGGCATATTTTTAAAACATCGGTGGGGCCCACCAAAAGATTCTCTCCATATCAGCAAAGCACTCACTGAACACGTGGGGTTGGATGATTATTTCAAAGCTTCGTCAAGCTCAAAAAGAGTGGGGATTGTGTACAACCCCGTGTTTGTCGAGTGGGCCCACCCAGCTAGGCGAGTGGGCCAAGGCGACAAGCTCGTGTCGATATAGTGGGTGGGTGAGTCTAAAGGGCCAGCTCACTCTCACCAAGGCCAGGAGGGCGAGGTGTGTAAGCCAACCCACCCAGGCCGCGCCCGCCTAAGCGACCATGTCGCCGGCCCGACTCCGAATAGGGTAGGCGAGCCATGGCCCTGGTTCGTGCTCACCTAGGGACACAAGGAGGGTTGTGGAAGACAGGCCGCATCCGCCTAGTAGGGTGGCGAGTTGACCCAATGACCAAGAAACTCATCCCCAAGGGGTCCATAGGCAAATTACCTGGATTCCCTTACTGGGGGTGCAATTAGCTTTTTCGAACAGCGGAGTTACGTTGTTGGAAGATCACTTTTGGCTGCATATAGCCATTTAGAACAACGAAGGTTGGCTATTTGCAGGACGCTTCCAGAAAACTATGAAATGACCCAAGGGGATACCTCAAGGAGCATGCTTACATGTGCCCCGGTCTTCTTGTGCTTTTTTAGGTATCCTTAGCTCGACATTTGTCTACATAGTGAAGTGCTCTAAGTTCTTCCGGGTGTGTGGTGGGACCTCCACACTAATCCCTTGGGTCTGTCCCCTGTTCCTTTTCCTTAGTTGTTTAGCTCGCAAGAGAGAAATAAGTGTGCGATTACCCCTTCCCCAAGGGTAACTCCATAGAGACCGAGTTTTCGGTTTCAACACTACAAGTGCGGACTGCCCAGCTAGGTGGTGGACCCAGGACTTTTCCACGCGGTAACCGCGGACTTTTTTCCAGGTATCCGCCCAGTTCGCATAGACCCATCTCTGATCAATGGAGTTGATCTTCAGCTCGCCATGTCCTCCTAGAAGTAGGAACGTCCTGCCCGTCTCTCTGTTCGACAGAGATAGTCTCCAATTCTCTGTGTCCACCTAGCAGAGGCGGACTGCTCCTCTATCCACCCAGTGGGAGGCGAAAGTATCTCTGGCCCAACCAGTGGGCGAACTCTCCAGGTTGCCCAATAGTGGGCGACATGCCTCCGGGTCGCCCAATAGTGGGCGACAAGCCTCCGGGTCGCCCAACAGCAGGGGTGACCTGTTCCATCAGTCTGCCAGCTCATCTAGCAGTAGAGGCGAACTCACCCTATCTGACATGTACTAAACGGACTCATTATTCAATCCTCTAGAAGAACTTCAGCTTCCCAGCACTGGCTTCTTCCCAACAGCAGGCAAGCTCCTCATCTCGCATGACATGGCGCAGACTCATTCGCAGCTCACCAACCTACTGGGGGTAGCGTTACAAAGACCGTCTCCTCCTCAAGCCTATAAATAGTCCCCCATACCTCTCATTTGGGAGGCAAGCATCGGGGAGCAACAATGGCAGCATACCCTAAGGATACAACTTTCTATCCGCCAACCCTTACCCTTGCGGTCTAGTCCCTGGACTTGGCTCTAGCTAACCCTTCAGTAATCTATCCGGGAAAATTTAGTAGTCAACCCAAGCGAATAGTCTCCCGGCTTTCTTTTGCCTCAGAGAACTCTACGGTCTTCCCTACCTGATCGCGTAGTCTGCTCAGCCTAAGGCATCGAGTTGTAGGATCAGCAGCCCGCGCTGTCCGTTGACCTATTTGATCAGCACGTGCGGCCTCTGACAACCTCTCTCTTCTAGCCGCCAGCTTCCCCTTGTACCATTTATATTTTTTCATGTAAAGGAGAGAACTCAAGCTGTAATATTTATTCATAATCAAAGGAAAGCTTGTCATAGGCATTGCATTTATGTCGTGGCGGGCGAACTCTGTTGTTTTCACTGCAAGAAGCCTCTCTTCTTCCCTTCTCCCTTCTCTCGGCCTCTACCACAAACCCTAACCGTTTAAGTAACCGGGTGCTCGACAGTTCCTCATCAACCTCTTTTTACACCCACATCCTTGGATCGAACGTGTTCACCTCTCTAGAGGGCGGAGAGGCTCATTTTGTGCATCAACACAGGGCTTTTTCCCTTATCATTTAGTTTTGCATCTCATTTGTGGATAGCTCTTTTATGATATATTTTATGTCATTTCTGTGATGTTGATTAGTGGTTCATGTATACATATTGCTTACTTATATTTTGTGGTTTGCATGAAATGTTTGAAATATTCGGCAGGATCGACGTCTTATTATGACGACTAACCCGTGAATTGGTGTCAACACAAAGCGGTGGTTATGGGCATAAGATCACCCCTCGATCATTCTCTATTATCGGGAGGGGGCTTTTATAATCTGTTATCAGCAGACTTACGATCCTAAGTAAAGAAATCCACAAAATACAGAGACACCCCTCTCGGGCTTAGTGTGTGGACAAACTATTCAGTGGAAGAAATTGTGCGCCCATGTGATGAATCGCACTATTTTGTCCACTAAACAATGATACTATGCCAACCATATCTGACAATCTTATTATTTTACCTACAAGCTACAATCCCTCCTCCACTATCTGCTATTCCATTTCAGTAGACGGAGCTTGGCCAAACCCTTACAACTATCTTGGAGACATTTAGTGCTCAGTAGGTGATGTGTGGATACGTGAAGTGTACCGGTCGCATAAGTAATATAAAATTGAATATTATTCCCAAGTATCAATCTTGGACGATTGCAAATAAGGTACGCCACGATTGTTCAAAAAAGTGATTGTAAGTGCGGAGCAGAGCAAATAGCTTTGTTATTGGTTAGATTATGAGAATTTCTAACTACTTTTACTATATGGGTCACCTTTATCGCATCACAAGGAAAGATACCCAATTGGGCAAGCATGCCGAATGTATTGAGTTTAGTGAGGGTCGCAAGCACCTCTTTGCAACACACACAACTAGTAATATCTAGAGTGGCCCAAAAGAAATGGAACCGTTAATGAAATAAAATGGAGGCGCTACTAATGTGCATGAACCACAAAATACCCACATAGACATGGAAGATTTTAATAAAAGCAAATTAGGCTTCATACAAATCAAACACAAATCCCAAACATATAACAAAAAGTCTACTACAAGCAAGGAGGAGAGAAGAATACAACTGATGCATGAATACTCGCCTAGGTTCACATCCAGAATCGAGGGTTGTCAAGCCTCGTCCTCCCTTTGACTTCAACTGTCGTCCGGGGTGGAGGACAGCTTTCACCTTCTCCCAATATACCTGTCTTCTTCGTCAATACTCGCCGACCAGATTCTTCACCAGAGAACTCCTGAGGTGTAGCGAGAAATCCCTTGAAACTGATCTTGGAGGTTCGTAGATGATGGAGGAGGCTGGAGAGGATGCCTTAGCCTTATATTTGCAAGAAAATGGTGGTCAGAGCTCCTCGTGTAGGTGGGCGGCAAGAGAGGGGTGAAAAGCTGCGAAACTTCCCTCCTCTACTCGGGGAAGATGATTGATCCTTCGTTAGGGAGAATACCTGCAACTTAAATAGTAAACGTTAGATTTTAAGAGACGCACGACCAAATGGACGATCGTGCGTTTTGATCGTGCGATTATAATAACACAGTAGGCCCAACCTGGGAAGACAGGCCAGTCGTCCATTTTTGAACATGCATGAGTGAACTGCTCGTGCATAAACAAATCGCATAGGGTATGACAGAACTAAAAATTTAAGGCAATACCGGATAGTTGTGCGTTTTTCTTCATGCACGATTGAATCCAATTGTGCGTTAAGAATAACACACGACAAGTGCTCACCAAAATGAACCTGTAGCAATCACATGACTGAAACGATCATGCGTCATTGAAAATGCACGATCGTGCAATATCTACAGACAGTAATTTGAGCACAGATGCAACAACCCACATGTATGCCAACACCACAACAAGGAGCACACCTCCAACATAAGAAGAAATATAACAGTATGAGCAATAAAAAAGATGGGGAGTACCTTGTGCATACCCCCAGTATGAGATGCATAATTACACACCCCAATGGGCCTAAAAAGTGCTCTTTGTGAACTAAAGTGGTTTAAATAGAATATGAGCGAAAACATACTAAAAGTCTAGTGCACATGCATGTAAACTAGCCCGAATGAGTCCGAAAAACCCTATATAAATCGAACTCATGACACCCCCAGACTTAACTATTTTCTCATCCCGAGCAAATCATCCCTCAAGTGGATGAGAAAAACAAATAGCTAGCTTAGAAATTGTGAGGGTGGAGTACCATGTGAAGTCGTATGCTCATGCTCAAATAAATATAGAAGAAGAACTTTTTAATTGTGCAAATAGTTTATAATTTTCAAAGACCGTAACTATATATTATTACTACTCAAAAATAGAATCACGGTGAATCACCGGGTCACGCATAGGAAGAAAGTAGACAAATCGATGAGTTAAGCATTGCCAAAGACCGGGGCTCAGGACAACCTCCAAAGAAATCCATCAATGATGGTGAACATAAGCTCACCCTTCCACACTCTCTCCACAGCACTGGTTGGATTAAACTCATGAATCAAGACTTTAGGTTTAAGATGGGGCATGGGTTTAGGTGAGGTAAATGAATGATAAACACGATGGCTCGCGCACAAAACCCAACTTAGCACACAACAATATCTTCTAGCACCGCAAAATCACATGTAGGTACACCATACCCCCAGACATAACCTTGAAAATACGGGTGCATGTACTACCTATTCTCAATATAAAGCAACAAGTAGATTTTCAATTTAACTTGTCACAAAAAATTTCACAATTTTCTTTTTCTTTTTCCATTTCTTTTTCTCTTTTTTTCCGTTCATTTTCATTACTTTTTCAAATTCATTATCAACATATAATTTCAATAAGCACATCCACAACCTCAAAGAATTATCACCGCATTAACAACCAAATCAATAAAAGGAAAAAAACACTCGAGTTCAAATATGGGTGTATAACTAGGATTAGCTTTTTGGCTTTGTTGTGATAAGAGTGGAGCTGAATAAAACTATGGGTAGGCACAATGGGGCTAATAAGGTTTAGACATTAGGAACGGTACAAGGCTCAACCGGGCCAAACTGATGGCCTACATTACACTCGCGTATTGAACTAACTGTGTACCTATGCTTCCAGAATATCTTGGGGCAAGTTCTTAGACACCGAAAAAGACTATCCTTCCTCCAAACTCGAGCAATACGAGGCTAACGACCATCTATACACATTCCTATGCTACCATTTGATTCACACCGGATTCACCCATTTTTGAGTAAAAAAATTATATTTACGCTAAAATAAAAATATAAAACTAAACGCATAAAGAAAAATTAATTCTACTCTGATTTCTACATAAGACGAGAGCACTCGACTAGGAGCACTACATGAGTCAACAGTTTTCTCTGTCTCACAATCCTAAGCCAACACAGCAATTCTCCCAAGTTACACAAAAGTGATGAATTCGACTCGCGACGTGCTAACAATTAAGCATACACTCAATTGGGTGTTGTGGTGTACAGTGATATGATATAATATTTATAAAAATAAAGGGCTTCTAATATGCAATGCAATGTGGGCATGCATGAGAAACACGAGATCACGTCCCCCCAGACTAAATCGAATCATAATAACCATAATACCATAATAACATGAAGAACAAGGAGTCAAGCGAGGCATTACCCATGCTTAGAAAAGAGCATACCAGAAGATTGGCGTGAAATTTTGAATGAAAAGGGATACGCCCGCTGCCAAAAAGAACTACTGCGAAGGTGATATCTCCAACACACATGATATAATAAAATATCACAAAAATGCTAGAGAAAGATAGATAAGCAAAAATGGGGTTGTCCCCCGAAAGCCCTTTTTTACCATCGTTAAGGTGGACCGAATACCGGTATTAATAGAGATGAGAATTCTTAACCAAAAAGTACGAGTATTATTACAGCCAAGACAATACATCCAACAAGAATAGAACAGAGAAACAGAATAGTAAAGAAGGAAATAACCCGGAGACTTGTCACTCCTCAGCTAAATGCTGACTTATGGTATTTCTCCCCAGCAACGCGAGTTGGGGAAGAGGTGAAGGTGTTAGGGCCCAAGGAAGAGTTACCACCCTTTCCTCTAGCCTCTTCCTTCTCGTGTTGGAGGGCAGTCGAATGAGCCTTGCGCAACAATCTTTACATTTTAACTTCTCCATGGTGGGGGCGCTAGCGAGAACCTTTCACATGCCCATAATCAGTTTTTACACTTTCTGAATCGACTAAGGGTATCATTTCTTCACCCCCTACGGGTGACAGATCAGTCCAATGGACCTATTTTATTTGTTTACATACAAAATCCATATTAACATGAAGTTTCAATGAATCCCCAACCAAAGTCTCAGCAGCAACACTAATCGTCTCCACCTAATCGCACTCTCCTTTCACAATCTCATCATGCACCATATCCTCATCCACATGCTTGGCTTTATCAATATCCATCATAGGGTCTGCTTCCAATGTCATCACCTTTTTCTTGGTATTCTCACTATTCATAACCACCTTACACCTATACTTACCAGAACTCGAAACACCATTAGATACAATAAGACATAAATTAGGATTTTTAAACGACTCACTCAGCGCCTCAGTCAAAATGGGCGGACAAGAATTGTGTGCGACCTTGGATGCCAAGATAATGCCAACATCTTCAAAATGCAAAGTTGATCCACTCTCCTTCAGGAATGCAATGTCTATGATTGGAATGCATTTATTCTCCAAGGGTCCGAGCACCCTAAAGTTAGTGATGAAAACTATATCGTACACTATGACCTCCACTTCTTGGATTTCTCCTTCAGTTACAATGACCTCCCTATTTGCCAACACAAGAGAAGTTCCATCATCAGTATTAATATTTAGATTGAGCTTCTAAACATCTTGCAAGGAAAGATTGTTGTGCGATGATCCTGAATCACATAATACGGCCTTGCCAATATTATTAATCTTACATTCAACAACACACGTGCCCTCCAAGCAACCATCAGATTCACTAATGCTCATCCCCTGTTCACGTGGATTTTTCTACATTATACTAGGTAGAGAGCCTATAGTATGTTTGGAGAGAACTTGGGCCAACTGGCCAAGTAGTGTCTCCAGATTCCTCATGGAGGTAGTCTGGTTGGCCTTGTTTCACTGGGCCATCTCCACAAACTTCTCCATCATATATTCAAGAGCGTTTTTTCTTTGTGTAAGGGAACGTTGGTTATAACCGGGCTGTGGTGGCCTCGGCTGGCTCCCGGAGGCTTGATCATCAAATTGATGTCAGCTCGATTGCCATTGTTAGCCTGGAGCGTTTTGGTTCCACGAAAAGTTTGGTTGATTTCTCATACCCGGGTTATATGCATTCGAAAATGGCACCGAACGAGTTTGATTATTAATATAGTTAACACTTTCATCATAACTAGCATTAAAAAGATCAGGAGGTTACTCACCAGCAGGGCATTCATAAGTATGATGCCAAAGGTTCCCGCATCCTTGACATGAAATAGCCAATACCTGGGCTAGAGGTGGATCCGGTCTTTTTAGTAGCACCATGTTATCCACATCTGACTATGCATTCTCCAGTGGTGGCCTAGAAGTGTTTATGTTAAAAAGATTTCTTGCACCCCTTAATGCATTTCTTTCGGCGGTCCAATACGTGTTATGTGACGCGTTGTCTCAAAAAATTTTAAAGACTCATCTGGGGTCATAATCATAATAGTTCCTCCGGCAGCAACGTCGATCATGGACCAATAATTTAGCTCGATTGCGAAGTAAAAGATATCCACGATTTTCCATTGCTTGCATCCATGTTGAGAGTTTCTTTGCAAGAGCTCAGAAAACCTTTCAAAGGCCTCAAATAGAGACACCTGTTCAAGATAGTGGAAGGTAGAAATCTCACGCCAAGCATTCAAAATCTATCAATGGGATGAAATTTGGAGATGAACTTTGAAGAGAGCACGTCCCAAGTTGTAGCAGCATCGGGTAGAATTGAATGAAGCCACACCTTGGGGTTATCATGCAAATAGTTTTGAAACAGTCTTACCTTCACACCATCATCTGAAATACCCGCATAGAGGAATGTTCTGCAGATTAAAGAAAACTCCACTAGATGGAGGTGAGGATCTTCACTCGATAAGCCTGAGAATTGGACATTATTGTGAATCATGTTGAGGATAGTTGGCTTAATTTCAACCTGGTTATTGATAATCGCAGGGATAAAACAAGGATACACACTCCTGACAGTTGGAGTTTTAAAATTTTGCATTGTCTGAATCCTTGGGAAGATTTCCTCCTGCTCAACCACATGGTTGTTAGCATCACCACTCTGGTCATTTATCACGACTCTCTCATGGTCTATTGCAACAATAGCTATCAGACTGGCTCGCCTTGCCCTATCAGTCTCAAGGTCAATTTCTTTAACAGTACCAGGGTCGTGTCCCTGCATATGAACTTAAGAAGAACTACAAAATAAAAATACAAAAAAAATGCTCTTACAATAATTTCCTAAGCAAGAAAAAAAGCACGACACCTGATCTCCCCCAATAATGGCGCCAAAAAAGAGACGTGTAGATGCGGTAAGTGTACCAGTCGCACAAGTAATATAAAATTGGAGATTATCCCTAAGTATCGATCTCAGAGGAGTGCAATTAAGGTGCTAATTCGATTGTTCAAAAAAGTGATTGTAAGCGCGGGAGCAGAGAAAATAGCTTTGTTCTAGGTTAGATTACGGGAATTACTAACTACATTTACTATGTTGGTCTCCTTCACCACATCGCAATACCATATTGGTCAAGCTTGTGGAATGGAGTGAGTTTAGTGAGGGTCACATGCACCTCTTCGCAACGCACACAACAAGTAATCGCTAGAGTGGCCCAAAAGCAATGGAACCGGCAATGAAATGAAATGGAGGCACTACTCACATCCAGAACAACAAAATACCCGCATAGAAATGGATGATTTTAATAAAAGAAAATTAGGGTTCATACAAATCAAACACAAATCAAAAATAGACAGCATGAAGTCTACTACAAGAAAGGAGGAGGGAAGAATACAACTAATGCACGAAGACTCGCCTAGGTTCACGGACAGAATCTAGGGTTGTCAAGCCTCATCTGGGCTTAGACTTCGAATACCATCCGGGGTTGAGAAGAGCTGTCCTCTTATCCCAATCTACCCATCTTCTTTGTTAATACTCGACGGCCACGTTCTTCACCAGAGAACTCCTGAGGTGTAACGAGAAATCCCTTGAAACTTAGAATGGAGGTTTGTAGATGATGGAGGAGTTCGGAGAGGATGACTTAGCCTTAGATTTGCAAGAAAAATGTGGTCGAAGCTCCTCCCGTAGGTGGGAAACAAGAGATGGGTGAAAAATGGCGGAACTTTCCATCCTTAACGCGGGGAAGATGATTGATCCTTCATTATGGTGAATACCAGTGACTTAAATAATAGACATTAGATTTTAAGATATGCACGACCAAACACACGACCGTTCATTTGGATCGTGTGATTATAACAACATAGGAGGTCCAGCCAGGGAAGACAAGCCAGTCATGTGTTTTTTAACGCGCACGAGTAGTGTGAACAAATCACACGGGGCTGTACAGAACTCAAACTTTTAGGAAGATCGTGCATTTTTCTTCACGCATGACAACTACTCACCAAAATGAACATGTAGCCATCTCACAATTAAAACGATCGTGCATCAAGGAAAACACACGATCGTGTGATATCTATAGGAAGAAATTTGAGCACTGAGGGAGCAACCCCCCTATACACAAGCACCACAGCAAGGAGAACACCTCCAGCACAAGCAGAATTATATAATATGAGCCAGAAAAATGCATGGGGAGCACCATGTGCATACCCCTAGCATGAGATGCACAATTGCACACCCGAACGGGCCTAGAAAGTGCACTTTGTGTGCTAAAGTGGTTTAAATAGAATATGAGTGAAAACATATTAAAAGTGTAGTGCACATGCATGAAAACTTGCCCGAATGAGTATTAAAAACCATATATAAATCAAACTCATCTACAGGTTCTGGATCCATAGCCGAACCTGGGCTCGAACTGGTTAAGTGCCTTTTAAGACCACACCCCTCCTACTACTATAGGATAGAGCCTGCAGACAAGATGAAGGAGTGGCAAGACACCATTTAGGAGATGCTTGCTAGGATCCATTGTTCAGCTGATAAGGCCATTTACTTACCAATTTATGCACTTGCCGCTCATGCCAAGAGATTGTGAAAGTCCCTTATAGACTCCACCTAAGATGGATATGAGTAAAAGGAGATCACTTAGGACCAGTTTAGCAAGGCACTACCGGAGCACTTTGTGTTGCCTACTAATAAAGTCACGCTTAAGGAGCATTTCCTACATCTAAAGTTAGGGAACTGCCCTTTTTAGGAGTACTAGCATGAGTTATCCTACATGGCGGGATTCTCTTATTCCCTAAGTGAGTGGTATCATATGATAAAGTTCTACAGAGTCCAATAGAATACTCTCAGGCAGGCTTGACTATATGTCACTGACGCTAACCTGGCAAAGATCATTGCAACTGCAAAGAAGTGGGAGGCAGATCACCTGATGGTACAGTCAAGATAGAAGAGACCGACAGAGGATATGATGAAGGGGAAGGGAGTAGAGGTATAGTGTAACATCCCAATATGAGTTAGACCCCCTTAGTGACTTGTGTCACTACATTTCAGCCTGGACTAGTTAGAAAGCTCTTTCTCCTCTTTTAGGGTTATCCTGCTCGGCAACCCTCCAAGTTCCTTCTGCACCATTCCTCACGACAAGCGCAACTCCGGCGTGAGCTCTTCTTCCTCTTTTATGGTCAGCCTGCTCGGCTACAAATCTTGCGAAGCTCCTCTAGTAAACTTTTTTTCTTTTCTAGATCTGAACATGGAAAGTTATATCTCCTCCATTTCCTGAAAACAAATGCCTACCAAAACTCTTCTCCTCCGGCAAGCTACCTCCGAGCTGTAGCACTTATTTATCCACTTAAAAATAGAGAAGCTCAAACATTCCAAATAGTCGAGAACCACCTTCTCTGATCTGAGATCAAATTGTATGGAGGCTATGCAGGAAGTGGAAAAATATCCTTATATCATGATGAGCTTGAGGAAGAAATCAAGGAGAAGTGACAAGGTTTATGATGGATTTTAGCAACTACATTTTCTTCAAGATCCAACCATGGATGGAGCAACGCGCAAACACCACATAGGCAGCTATTGTGTAGCATGCAAGGACACTCAGTGAGCTTCCTCCCCTCTACCTTGGTGCTAGTTTTCTAGATCTGATTAGGCGAGACATTGAGCTCAATTGTGCGTGATTTGAGAGGAAGCCTTAAAGGAATGGCCAAATCTATGTTCTAATATGTTGTTTCGGCCATATCCAGCAACCGATTTGCCGCCCGATGATGCACCTTATGTACGAGGAAGGGGTGGTGGTGTTGGTTGGTTGGACAGGAAAATATGGTGTCCTATGGGAGAATTTTTATTAGGCTCTTGGTCGGGCTAACCATAGCCCTAGGCTGGAGGAATAAGATGACCAGATTTCATCTGTTCATCTTTTAGAACTGTGCAATTTTTAATATAAATATTGTAGACAAAATCTGTCTAATACGCGTGACTAGCGTCGAGCCACATTTTAGGCATGTTCCAACCAAATTTGGACATCGAGTCCAGCATGAAAGTTATATCCCTTGGAATGACCTTTCCATAGATTTATTGTGCATTTTCTAGGGAGCCTTGTGGCTCCCAAAAACCAAAATCAAAATTATTGTCCTAAAAATAATTATGTTATAAGTACATGACAGTTTTTATCCAAGCTTGCGCAGTCGGGTAAAAACCTAATTTTAGGCAAGATAAACATAGATTTAGAACTCAGGCTCAACACAAAAGTGGTATCCCTTGTAAATACCAATCCAGAATGAGGTGAATCATTAATTTTGGTGTACTGTAACTCCCAAAAATGTTGTTTTAGTGTGCAGCGAGGTAAATATACAGGTTCGTAATATTTTGGTGATTTACCTCATTTTACTTATTAGTAGCATATGATATTTGATAGAAATATATTTATTGTCGTTATCAAAACATCTATTTAATCTTATTACTTTTGGGGGAATATTTTGAGTGATTTGGTAATCTCTACATGAAAATGACTAAGGTCATAATTAATTACATTTATGCCCGACTAGGCTTAAATTTGGTGGAAAAGTCTAAAATAGAGTTTATGAACTATAGTAGAAATTTCATGGGGTTGGAGTTGAATTGTTTCCTAGATTAAATATTTCATCTTAAATAGTTATGTTGATTGTTAAACAATAGGGTTCTAGTGAATAAAGAAATATAGAACCATACTTTATAGTAAAATTCCTGTGCACTTATGGCAGAGATTTTCATGTTAGAATTATATCTTGAAGTAGCAAGTTCATTGTACAGTTTTGGTAATGTTATTCCATTAGTATATTTGTTATAAATAGTTATGCTGACCTAGATACGGTAATAATAATAATAATAATAATAATAATAACAGAAGGTTGTATATTTGGAATCATTCTCATTTTGTAGTACAATCATGTTATTGATAAGATATGATTAAATAACAATGCATCAATGAATATGTGGTGAACTTTGCATGAGGTTGAGAAGGTAAGGAAACATTTTGGGTAACACTTCTTCAAAGCTGATACGCCATTTGGTACACTAGTAGTCCTTAGGATCACATAGAGTGTAATCCCATTACTTATACCTTCCGCTGTGTTAGAGTAACAACAACTCACAGCGGGTAGCAGTGATGGATTAGTGTAGATTATAGGATATGATTATATCATGTTGTATTATATTAAGGACCTAGTTGGTAGGTCCTGGGGTGTTAATTAGTACCGGGTATACATATAAAATAATGAATATGTAAGGACTTGGTTGGATTCCTCGAGTTCTTGTTAACATGGCTTGACAATGGGAATTACATGTGTATGTATGGTTGATACACTGTTGCATAATGATCCTAACGAGAGGATTACTAGTGGCGGGTATACGAGCTTGTCGGTCATCATACAATGAAAGCTGACAGATAGATTCATGACCTTACTTCCCAAAGACCCCCTTCTGTTCCTTTTTAAAACTTAGATGATCGAATAAGTATGCATGGAGTCCACTATTTGGATCTTATCGTGTTGTTGATGCGTTAAATGAGCTTCCAGATTCTGCAAAGAGAAGATGAGGGCGAAACTGTCCTGTAGTCGGTTACTGGCTGTTAGAATTAGTGGTGAGGTTAAGGGGAGAGAGAGAAGGAGAGAGAGGCCGCTGGCAGCGGCAATACCAAAGTTTACCCGTCGCGGCTAAATGCCAATACTACGATGTCCTTTTCCTTTGATTTTGAAGAAAAATGGGTTACAACAATTAAAGTTGAGAACTCGAGCGAACAGGTATCCTCTAGAGGAAGAGTTCAAGTCTGCTGCCACAGGTGGCTAGCTTTGGGATTCGAACATGCTCCTTAAGGAGACCATTGGGCGCTAGATTCGAGACCGCTACCACAGGCGGCTAGCTTAAGGATCTGAATAAGTGTGTCTAGATAGTACTGTTCATGCCAATTTATAGGCTCGAGGGCCTGCCCAAACGAGCAAGGCTAAGAATACTGGCTGCCCGGGTATAGGAGAATCGGGTAGCGGTGACTAGATATGGAAGCAAAAAAGAAAAGGCAGCCACCTAACCACACGTCTAAGCGGTTAGACCTGCACCTAATAGACTTCTCCTTGGCGGCTGTTGTGTCAAGGAGACCCTGTGAGAAGGCAGAAATGCGGCTAGCTCTTGTCTTGTCGCTTGGACTTGAGGAAATCTTCGAAAGCGGTCAAACCTGGTTAACAAAATCCCCGCACAATTTTAAATTATGAGGAATTTCGAAAATG
The DNA here is from genome assembly GCA_039513925.1 of Platanthera zijinensis. Taxonomy (NCBI): domain Eukaryota; kingdom Viridiplantae; phylum Streptophyta; class Magnoliopsida; order Asparagales; family Orchidaceae; genus Platanthera; species Platanthera zijinensis. Next base: position 208,219,534 of record CM077079.1, on the reverse strand, counting down.
TGGAAGTTATACGCTTGACCGCGAACGCAGTAAATGCTACAAACTATAAATATCAACAAAGCAGAAGCTGTTTCCAAAAAATAGTTTTTGATACAAGTCGCTTCTCACCAACTGCGGTTAATACCTTGCTATTTTAAATGTCTGTGAGAAAGAGCATCTTGCTAAGGATGGGAGACAAGGGTCATGTTGCAACAAAGTCACCGCGCGAAGAGTCAACTAGCAAAGAAGTCGGCGAGAAGACACTGAAGCTGAAAACTCTCATTGTAGGGTCGCTCATACCGCGATTCTTAAGCAAGGAATTACTAGGAAAATTAGAGGCGAAGTCCATCGAGGTTAGAAAATCAGCGAGCACTACTAGAGAGAATCCATCTGAGCGAATTCTGGAGAAAACTGTCGAGAAGGCTGTGAATAAGCCTGTCGAAGAACTACCCGAGGACTTCGCAGGTAGGAGTCTTCTGGAAACTGTTCTAGCCATAACTCCACAGCCAATGACCACCCCGGATGTCGACATCACATCGACTCACTCTTGCAAGACCGGCAAAATGGCAGATTTTGCCTGTAAAACTGATCGGAAAGCTGGAGAAGAAGCTTCTGCCACGATCAGCAAGGCGAAGAAGGTAGCTAAGAGCACTGCCGACAAGCTGAGAGAGAACTTGGATGCAGTGATGGATTCAATCCCTGCAAAGAAGCGGAAACTCAGGCCAACTTCGATAGCAAAGGAGAGGGTAGAGGAAACCCTCCAGAGGAAGAAGAGAGAAAACAAGAGATCTTCGGTCTTCAAGGTGGAAACAAGCCAGACCGAAGTAATCATGTGGTCTGAAGAGGTAACCGCACTAGTTGCTGTTGAAAATTTCCTTAAAGTAGAAGATGGAACAGCGATTAACTCTATCCTTCCGACTGATTGTGGTTTCTTGCAGGAGATGGAAGAGATAATTAACTGCCAACACACCCTTTGGGATGACTCTGACTTAGAGGTCTTGTCAAAAAATCCGGGAGAAGAAATTCCAGGACTCTCTGAAGGGGATGAGAAGGTGAAGCTGCAAGAAAGGTTGCTTGCCGAGAAGATGCTGCTAACCACTAGAGAAGAACCCAACGATCTCCCGGCTCTATCCAATGAAGAATAAGCTGAAGCTAATCATCAGATTGCCGTGAAACTTCTACGGGCATGTTTGATCAAACCTTCCCCGAAAGTTATTAGAATACCTCCACCTTATAAGGAACCACCTCGGGTAAAGAGATCTATCGGCATAATCACCGATATTGATGATATACTCTTGTCGTGCGTGGAGCTTGAAAAGCAGAGGCGGTTCGTTTGACTACAGAGGGATCTATACTTGAAGAAGATAGACCCTGATATGCTAAGGCGACCTCTATTTCCTAGCTGACAAATCATAGCGGTGACTAGATAAGACAAGAACCTCAGCTCAGGTGCTTTATCTCAAAGCACTACCTTTGCAGCTTTTTTGTCGATCGGCTATATTGATTCTAACTGCTTGTTCGTAGACTGTTTTAGATCTTGCGGAGTTGAACTCCCCAGCTGTCTTGGATAAAGCCGCATAGTGACTGCAAGAAGATGAAGGCCATAGCCCCTTCTCCAAGTTGTTCGTGGACTTCTAGCAGTTAAAGGCAAAGCACCTCATCGAGGAAGAGACGAGGAAGGCTTCAGATGAGCGAATAAAGATGTTATACGCTGGGATGGAGGCTAGCCGCATTCGGGAAAGAAGGCTATCCATAGAGCTAGATTCTATCCATGAGCGGGAAACAGTCATCTGAGATCAAGTCGCAACTCAGGCGATGCGACTTCAAAAGTCTGAAGAGGGAACTTCCCACTACAAGAAAAGATATTATGAGGTGATGGAAAGAGAGAAGAGATGGTGAACTGATTTCGCGAGTTCATAAATACCGTAGTAATCAAATCATGGCTCTGCTAGGGGGGAGAATTCTGCCCTGGTTGCCGGTCAGTTAACCCTTCCTGTGTGGCCTGGAGAATAGGTGGCTTTTATGAGCCAGCCATTCTGATAAGCCACATAATTTGGGACACTTCCCAGATACACCGTGCCCAAACCATCTCGAACCACCACTTGGTAGCCGCACAGTCTATTTTACTGTAGGTAGGCGACCAAGAGGCTCACATTAGTAGAGATCCCGTAGACCGTAGTGGGGAGCACCGATAAGATAGGGAGTGAAAATTATTAATATTGAGTTCGAGTGGACTGACTTTATAGTCGTTGTTACATTATATTTTTACCTTTCAAATGCTTGTGATTTGATTTATTTTGTCCACGCAATTTGTGATAGTGCTTGAACTACTTGTATTACAATCTTGTTGCTACGACTACTTTGGTTGGATTATTCTAGGAAATTGAATTTTAGGTGCTAGGATATTTTATCGTGTGAATTTGCTGATTAGCCACGCGACTACATGATTTCTTGAAGGATGAAGATTTCTTATAAATAGAATGTGATTCCATATTAACCGGAAGAATATTGAACTACTAATTCCTATGGTTAGATTCAATGGCGCCCATACGAGTTTTTACTGCTACTACTTTCCTTGACACTAAACATAAGTGGTCTGAGATTATAGAAAGCAAATTAGCCCGCTTTGTCGTAAGGCATATGAAAGATCTGGGTGTAGTTGATACTTAGAATCGCAAATGTTAGGTACATTGGAAAATGTGTACCTGATTTGGAGAAGCCTCACTTAGCTCAATGATATACATCAAGGTGTATTTGATGTTATTTTGAGTTTATATGTGCAGGTTAAGAATGTGCTAGAATGCAGGAAAAAGATTCTAAGTCCATATGTCGACACCTGAGGAAGCTGTGTCGACACTTCAGTAAGATTGTGTTGACACTTGAAAAGGGCTGTTTTGACACTTCAGTGAGTTTGTGTCGACACCGGGAGGCAGTGTCAACACATAGAAGATTATAGTCGACATCAAATGTGTCGACACCGGGAGGTTGTGTCGACACACAAAGGCAGAGTCGACAACAACTGTGTCGACACCTAGAGGAAGTGTCAACACACGCTATTTTCTGAGTCTACATCAACTGTGTCGACACACAGGACTTATGTCGACACACAGCTGAGTCTAGACCAAGGTTATTGCTGATGAATGGTGAAGTGTTTGTGTCGACACAAATAATCAGTGTCGACACATTCTCAAGATGCAGTATCAAGAAACTGTGTCGACATCAAGGCAGCTATGTCAACATCACCAAAGGCTGTGTCAACACTTAAGTCACTTGTGTCGACACATATTGACAGATGGTCTCGACACTTTATGACAGTCAGTCTCGACGCTTTGCTAACAGAGACAAAGGCTCAAGAACTGTTTGAAGACTTGACAGTTGTGAGTTACAACAGGTTTACTGAAGCTGTCAGACTAGTCAGAAGTTAGTTAGAAACCGGATCAGCCGGTTACCATGGATGAAGTCTATAAATAGATGGATTCTGTCAAGTGTCTATACCTACTGCATATGGATTTATTTTGTCCTATGCTAGTTCATAGTCTAGGTAGGAAGGTCTACACTTTTGTGGTTATAGATGACTATTCTAGATATTCCTGGGTGTTCTTTCTGAGATAGAAATCTGAAACCCCAAGTGTTTTACATAGTTTTGTCAAACAAATTCAGAATGAACTGAACAGTACAGTGGTCAAAATCAGAAGTGACCATGGCACTGAATTTCAATCTGAAAGTATGACAAGATTATGTGAAGAATTTGGGATTTTCCAAGAATTCTCCTCACCTAGAACACCACAGCAAAATGGTATTACTGAAAGAAAGAAGAGGACATTGATTGAGGCTGGTAGAACTCTATTGAGTGACACTTCTCTCCCAGAATATTTCTAGGCTGAGGCAGTTAGTACTGCATGTCATGTGATCAATAGGGCCTCTATTACCAAAAGCCACAAAAAGACACCCTATGAGATCATGAAATATAGAAAACCAAATTTATCCTATTTTAGAATCTTTGGTTGCAAGTGTTATATCCTTAACAATGGCAAGTCTTATCTAACTAAGTTTGCTGCCTAATCCTAAGATGGGATATTTGTTGGGTACAGCATCAATAGTAAGGCTTATAGGGTCTACAACTTAATTACACAAGTTGTAGAAGAATCTGTACATGTTGTATTTGATGAAACTAGATTAATCAATAGTGAGTTGCCTTGTAGTTCATGCAGTCAAACAGGTATAAGCAATAGAATGGACAAGCTTTCCATTGCAGAAGGCTCAATTGCAGATGAAGTATTGGAAAATGATGGCTACTGTCCAGGGGGAGTACAAGACTCTCTAGAAGCTGATGACAACCAAGAGGTGCAGCATAATGAAGAAACTGGAGTGTTCAGCCAGTAGGAAGTTTACCTCTAGCTGTAAGACATCTAAAGGATCATCCAGCAAATAAGATAATTGGTGTTCCAAGACAAGGAGTGCAAACTAGAAGCAGAAATCTGAATACAGTCCTGCACTCAAGTTTTCTATCTCAACTGGATCCAAAGAAATTTGAAGAAGCTATCCAAGACCAACACTGGATTAATTCTATGCAAGAGGAGCTTAGTCAGTTTAGAAGATGCAAGGTCTAGGAGTTAGTTCCTAAACCAAAAGACCGCAACATCATTGGTACAAAGTGGATTTTTAGGAATAAGTTGGATGAGAATGGAGTTATTGTGAAGAACAAAGCAAGATTGGTTGCAAAAGGATACAGGCAGGAAGAGGGAATAGACTTTGATCAAACATTTGCTCTAGTAGCAAGACTGAAAGCAATCAGGATGTTCCTTGCCTATGCAGTATATCAAGGCTTCAATGTATACCAAATGGATGCTAAATCAGCATTCTTGAATAATGATCTAAAAGAAGAAGTCTATGTAGAGTAGCCATCCGGTTTTGTAGATTCTCTTAAACCTAGCTATGTCTATAGACTTAGAAAAGCATTGTATGGGTTAAAGCAAGCCCCAAGGGCTTGGTATGAAACCCTGTCTACTTTCCTTATTGAGAACAAATTCTCAAGAGGTAAAATAGACAAAACTCTATTCCTAAGGGAATCTAAAGGTAAGATAATCTTAGTTCAGATCTATGTAGATGACATAATTTTTGGGTCTACTGAGAACAACCTTTGCAAGAAGTTTGCCAAACTTATGCAAGGGAAGTTTGAAATGAGCAGTATGGGGGAACTTAAGTTCTTCTTGGGACTCAAAGTAAGACAGACTGAAGATGGCTTGTCCATATCCCAGTCTAAGTTCACCAAGGAGTTAATTAAGAAGTATGGTATGGAATCATCCTCCACCATGAGAACTCCTATGTGAACAAGTATTCCTATATGCAAAGATGATGCAGGTAAACCTGTAGATGAGTATTTGTATAGAGGAATAATTGGCTCTCTATTATATCTCACTGCTAGTAGACTAGACATTATGTATGATACATGTGTCTGTGCTAGGTACCAAGCATGCCCTAAAGAATCACATTATACTGCAGTCAAGATGATTTTGAGATATCTAAAGGGCACACCTAATCTAGGCCTTTGGTACCCTAGGAATAGAGATTTTCTACTAACAGGTTATTCAGATGCAAATTTTGCAGGCTGTAGAGAAGATAGAAAAAGTACTACAGGTACATGCCAATTCTTGGGAGGAAGGTTGATATCCTTGAGCAGTAAGAAGCAGACTAGTGTGGCAATATCCACAGCTGAGTCTGAATATGTGGCAGCAGGAAGTTGCTGTGCACAGCTGTTGTGGATTCAACATCAGCGAAGAAACTATGGTATTCAAGTAAGTAGAACACCTTTATTGTGTGATTCTAAAAGTGTTATTTCTATTGCAAACAATTCTGTTTCACATAGTAGGACTAAGCATATAGAGATAAGATACCATTTTCTAAGAGAACATGTAGAAAAAGAAGACATCTCATTAGAATTTTTTAAAACTGATTTTCAAATTGCAGATGTATTTACTAAGCCTCTGGATGAAACTAAATTCAATAAATTTAAAATTGAATTAGGAATGCTGACCATATGTTAGTTTATGAAAAATTGGCTAAGTAAAATTGTGTCGACACATTTAGTGATAAAGTGTCGATACAGAGAAGTCATGTCGACAATTAAGGGAAATTGTGTCGACACAAAGAAAATGTGTCGACACCTAAGAGATAAAGAGTCGACACATCCAGAAATGTAGTGTCGATACAACCAGAGTAATGGTGTCGTCACTTACAGATTTTGTGTCGACACTTGTACTAACAGTCGACACAGAATTTCTGATGAACTAACTAGTATCTCCTACGTCGACATATCATCAATTGGTGTCGACACATAGTAGTCAGCGCCGTGGTCGAGAAAATAGAAGTTTGTGTCGACACATTCCAACTGTGTCATCACATTTAGACTGTTTTTGCCCGCCTTTTGACCTTCTTTGATTAGAAGGGTATAAATAGGTCAAGAACATATTCCGTCGACACGCACACCAGGGTTTCGAGACAAAAACCTTGTGTCGACAATCTCTCTTCTCTCCAACCAAGCTTTCTCTTCATTCCAATGGCGCCCAAGATTGAAGACAACATCAATGAAAGATATTAGTTAGTTAGGCATGCATTCGACGATGTCGCAACGGAGATCAAACAGGTCATTTCTCTTTTTGCAGACAATGGATTAGAATATCTTGTCTCTGAACCTTCAAAGATATGGAAGAAAGAAGTATTCGAGTTCTATACGGCTGCATCAATGGACTCAACAGGATTGAAGATCAAATACACTGTACATGGAGAAAAAGTCAAGCTGTCTCAGAAGAGGTTGAGCAAGATTCTCCATCTTCCTAGACTTCATGATGTGTGTTTGGGCTGCGGTCCGGAATCGCCCCCGCACTGCGGTGCTATGCGGTAATGGCTTAACTGGCTGCCACGTGGATCCGCCCGAGGACCTTTGATATAAAGATTAGTGGCGCCGTCCTCCAACAGTCCAGGCTTTTGGTACGAGTGGTTGCGCTAAGTCCTCTCAATTGGTATCAGAGGCAGGTTGGTTGCTCATACAGGCTAACACCTGAACCAAGTGATCCTTGGTAAAATCTATCCTTTAAGAGGGTTATTTCTTCTTATATATATATTACTCTAAGACATGGCACAGAACAAGGATTATGCAAGCACCAGACCTCCAGTGTGCAATCTATCTAAGTTTGCACTTTGGAAGGCAAGGATTAAATTATACATGAACTCTATTGATGAAGATATTTTCAATTCTATCTTGACAGTTTGTCCAAGTCCACCAGCAAGCTCAAGTACAAATGCTGTTCCACCTCCCTCAGGAACAGATGCAGACATAAAGAAATGGAAAATTGCAGATGCAAAGGCCATGAACATCATAGCTCAGACAATGTCTGATGAGATATTTCAGAAAGTAACTGACTGCAACTCAGCCAATGGAATTTGGGACAAGCTCTCTAAAATTGTCTCAGGGTCTGCTGATGAAAGGAAAGACAGGAGATCTCACCTCATAACCCAATATGAGAATTTCAAGAAAGGAGAGACTGAGTCAGTTGCAGATATGTACAACAGATTGAGTCTGATTGTCAATGAGCTAAGGACCTTGGATAAAGAAATCTCATTGACTGAGCTTAATGACAAGATCCTAATGTGCTTCACCAGTACTTGGGATTCAAGAATCTGGCCAATCAAAGATGCCAGAAGTCTAAATGAAATCACTACTGAAACTCTCCTATGCAAGCTCAAATCTTATGAGCTGCTTATCAAGAACAGAGAGGAAGAACAGAAGGCTGCTTCACCAGCCTCAAGGAAAGAGAAGTCAATCGCTTTCAAAGCTATTGAAGATCAGCCTGAAGAAAAACTCACAGGCAATGAGGAATTGGTCAGCCTACTGGCCAAAAGATTTTACAAGCTAGCCAGAAAGGACTTCAGAAAAAGGCCATACAAAGGACATGACAAACCAAGGTATGATAAGTCAAATAATAGTAACAAAGAAATCATATGCTTTGGTTGCAGGAAACCAAACCACATTGTGCCTGATTGTCCAGAGAATAAGAACAAGGACAGAAAGGATAGAAGAGAAAGAAGAAAAGAAAAAGATTTCAAAAAGAACATCTCAGACAAAGCCTCCTCTAGCAGGAACAAAAATACAAGGAAGGGTTTTATTGCTGAGACATGGAGTGAGACAGAAGAAGATTCTGAAACTTCATCTAGCTCCAGTGATGATGAAGATGATGCTGATGAGAAAGAATTCTGCATGATGGCTATCAATGCCTCACAGCAAAACTCTGATGAAGAATCAGATTTAGATTCAGAAAATCAACCAGAGGAAGATCAGGTAATTAGCTCTTTTGATTTTAATTCTGAGGACTTCAAAAATGAATTTAAGACATTGTGCTTGGATTTACTAATATCTGAAAAAGAGATAATCTATCTTAGAAATAAATTATCTGAATACAATGTCCTAAACTCAAATAACCTCAAACTCTCTGAGGAGTTAGAATGATGTAGGGAGGAGATAGCTTCACTGAAAAGTGAACTGTCAAGAGCTAAAAAGTTTGAAGAATCCCTAAATGGGAGAAGTATAAGACTGATGGACATTACAAGCACAGTGAACTCTAGATTCAACAGTACACTGGGCTTAGGTGCCTCATCCAGCCAACCTATAATATTAACAACTCCAATCAAATTTGTCTCTGACAAAGGAAAGGGAGTAATAGGGGTAGCTAGGAAGAATGCAGATCTGTCAGAGAAAAATTCAGTTCAACAGATTGCGTCGAGCAGAGCTCGACGATCGTCGAACAAAGCTCGACGATCTAACCACAGATCGTCGACCTCAGCTCGATGATATCCAAACTCTGAACTTCAGTATAATCGATCTTCGAACAGAGATTGACGATCTGACCCAAGATCGTCGACCTCAGCTCGACGATCGTCGAACAGAGATCAGGTCTGTGAACATTCCTTCAATGGCACATCTAGATTCAATCCTAGAAGTCCCACATCCTAAGGCTTTAACCCCTATACTGAATGGATAGTACCTCCTAGGAGATACCATCCTGAAGGCTATAAGAGTCAACCTGGGATGTCTTTTATTTCTGAATTCAAGGGATATCTGCCTAGGCCCAAGGTTAACTGGGTCAAAAACAAGTAAGTTGCTCATGTGCAGGTAAAGACCTATTCAGTATCTAACCAACAATGGTATCTGGATAGTGGGTGCTCAAAGCACATGACAGGGAACAGGGAGAACCTATCATCCTTCATAACCAAACTTGGACCCAAAGTGATTTTTGGTGATTCAAATTTTGGCCAAACCAAAGGATATGGTGCTGCTCAGATAAGCTCAGTAACTTTTAAAAAGGTGGCATATGTAGAAGGACTGAAGCACAATCTGATAAGTATCAGTCAACTATGTGATGAAGGATACAAGGTGACATTCAATAAATCCCTGTGCAAGATCAAATCAGAGGACAACACAACAGTGTTAACAGGTAAAAGGACATGTAACATTTACTTAGTAGATTTTCTTTCTTCTAAAGTAGATATCTATTTATTCAATTCCATATCTAAGCCAAATATTTTGTGGCATAAGAGACTAGGACATCTTAACCTTAGAACCATTGCTAGGCTCTCCAAGGACAACCTTGTTAGAGGACTACCTTCTGGCTCCTACAAGAAGGAAGGACTCTGCAAGGATTGTCAATTAGGCAAGCAAACTAAAAGTAGCTTTAAGTCACTTAATAAGAGTGATTCACCTAGGATTTTGTATTTGTTGCACATGGATCTTTTTGGACCCATATCAGTACAAAGCCTAGGAGGGAAGTCCTATACTTTTGTAGTTGTAGATGACTTCTCAAGATTCACATGGGTATTCTTTCTAAGGAAGAAGTCTGATAACTTTAAATGTTTGACAGAGTTTCTCAAATGCATACAGATTGAGTTCAACACTCACATTGCCCTGATCAGAAGTGATCATGGGACAGAGTTTGATTCTCTTCTTATGCAAGAGTTCTGTCAGAGTGAAGGGATCAGGCACACTTTCTCAGCTCCTAAAACTCCTCAACAAAATGGGGTAGCTGAAAGGAAAAATAGAACCCTAATTGAATCTGCTACTACATTGTTGACAGATGCTCACCTACCTCTATCCTTTTGGGCTGAGGCAGTGAACACCTCCAACTATGTATTAAATAGAAGCCTGATACATAACCTAAAGGGCAAGACTCCCTATGAATTGCTCAAAGGGAAGAAACCTAAGGTAAATTATTTTAAAATATTTGGCTGTATTTGTTATATTCATAATAATGACAAGAAACATCTAGCAAAATTCCAAGCTAAAGCTGATGAAGGAGTGTTTCTGGGATACTCCATGATCAGCAAGGCCTATAGGGTATATAATAAATCATCCTGTAAAATTGAAGAATCTGTTCATATTACCTTTGATGAGACTAACATGTGTTATAAGGAGAAGTCTACTTCTACCAAAGAACCCTTGCAGGTACAATCTATATCAGAAAGTATGGACAGATTATAGGTTAAAGAAGAGGACACAACCTCTCAACCTATTCAGCAAAAGAATGAAAGCAGTGATGATGAAGAAGTGCAACATCTTGAAGAAAATCATCCTGAAGAGCCAGTTGTTGTTCCACTAGAGGAGACAACAACACAGGCTGGTGAACAATCAACACCCCCTGTTGATTTAGTAATAACAAGAGATCATCCAATCACCCAAGTAATTGGAAACATCTCAGCTGGTGTGCAAACCAGAAATCAGCTCAACCAGAACCTGATGCACACCTGCTTCCTATCTCAAGTTGAGCCTCAATCCATTCAAGATGCAGAGCAAGATCCACACTGGATCATTGCAATGCAAGAGGAGTTGCATCAATTTGAAAGGAACAAGGTTTGGGAACTAGTGCCTAAGCCAAAGGATCATTCCATTGTTGGAACAAAGTGGGTGTTCAGAAACAAGCTTGATGATCAAGGGATTATTGTCAGAAACAAGGCAAGGCTAGTTGCTCAAGGCTACTCTCAACAAGAAGGAATAGACTATGACCAGACCTTTGCACCAGTTGCAAGGTTAGAGGCCATCAGAATATTTCTAGCTTATGCTGCTCATAAAGGCTTCAAGGTCTATCAGATGGATGTGAAGAGTGCATTTCTCAATGGGGACATCAAAGAGGAAGTCTATGTTAGACAACCTCCAGGTTTTATCTCTCTAACTCACCCTGATTATGTTTTCAAATTGCATAAAGCATTATATGGTCTCAAGCAAGCTCCTAGAGCATGGTATGAGACCCTAGCATGCTTTCTTTTGGAAAATGATTTTGTTAGGGGGAGAGTAGACCAAACTCTTTTTATTAGAACCCATAAGTCCCATACCCTACTAGTACAAATTTATGTAGATGATATCATATTTGGATCTACTGATTCAAACTTGTGCAGAAAGTTTTCCAACCTAATGCATTCCAAATTTGAAATGAGTAGCATGGGTGAGCTCTCCTTCTTCTTAGGATTGCAAGTAAAATAGCATGCTGAGGGCATATTCATTTCCCAAACCAAGTATGCTAAAGAATTGGTTAAGAGATTTGGTATGTTTGAGGCATCTTGTATGAAAACACCCATGCCTACCAATGCTGTATTGGATGCTGATGAATATGAGAAACCAGTTGATCAGACAACATATAGAGCAATGATTGGCTCTCTATTGTACCTTACAGCCAGTAGGCCAGATATAATGTTTGCTACATGCATATGTGCTAGATTCCAAGTTAGCCCTAGAGAGTCACACCTAACTCTAGTTAAAAGGATTCTTAGGTATGTAAAAAGTTGTCCAAATCTAGGACTCTGGTATCCAAAAGACTCAGGATTTGAATTAACTGGATTCTCAGATGCTGATTATGCTGGATGCAGAATAGACAGGAAAAGCACCAGTGGAACATGTCAGTTTCTTGGTGACAGACTTGTCTCCTGGTTTTGTAAGAAGCAAACATCTGTGTCAACCTCAACTGCTGAAGCTGAGTATATGGTTGCAGGCAGTTGCTGTTCACAAATATTGTGGATACAAAATCAGCTCTTAGACTATGGTTACAACTTAGAGAAGTCAAAAATTTTCTGTGATAATGCTAGTGCTATCTCTATAGCACAAAATCCAGTCCTCCATAGTAGGACAAAACACATAGAAATTAGGCATCACTTTCTAAGAGATAATGTAGAGAAAAATAAAATTGAACTTCAATATATTCCTACTGATTTGCAAAGGGGACATATTTTCACCAAACCTTTGTATGAAAAGAAACACAGTTTCTTCCTAAATCAGTTAGGCATGTTAGATGGAGGAAGCCTAAATTAAATTACAAGATTTTGAAAAGCTAAAACAAACCAAGACTAGGCTAAAAAATCAGTTCCTTTTGTGTCTGTAGAATAGGTTTTTTCTCTGAACTGTGCTCGATGTTTTCCCAGAAATCGTCGAACGAAGATCGACGATTTTCCAAAAATTGTCGACAAGAGATCGACGTTCCCAAAGTCGTCGATCTGAGTTCAGAGCCTTCGCTAGAACTAGGCTTTCTCTTCTTCTGTTCAGAGGCCGTCGAGCGGAGCTCGACGCTTTTCAACATCGTCGAACGGAGATCGACGATATTGACGTCTCTTCAGATTCCTTCTGCAGCCCAAATCGTCGAGCTGAGTTCGACGCTTCTTCGAACTGAGCTCCACGATTTTCCGTTTCGCCGTCGAACCCTAATATAAAATCATTTCTTCAGCCGTCATTCTCCTTTTGCGCTTTCATACTCTGCAACTTTCTTCGTTTTCCCTCCAAATCCTCTACACTTGGTCGCGTTTGGCTTTCTGTTGCAGGTGCAAATGGCTGAATCCAGTGCTGCTATCTCTAAGATGAAATTTGATACAGGATTCGATATAGACATGAACTCGTTTGATGGAAGCGACCAGCGCTTCAAGGACATTCTAAATCTGTTCATAGAACAACAGTTGACTCAAATAATGACTACACGGATGAAAATTGCTTCAGAAGAGATCAAAGAGTGGTGGTCTACAGCGACAGACGAGACTGAGAACTCTGTCGTCGGCATAATTAAAGGGACTCAGGTACATCTATCACCGGCTCTCTTAACAGATGTCTTTCAACTTAGTACTGGAGAAGATTCTGTTGAATTATCTGGAGAAGATTATGATTCAATGCTTAATCGAATGGGTCACCATGCTGTCAACCCTAACAAACTTTTAAAGAAAAATCTGTCTCTGGAATATCAATTCCTGGCTGATGTAGTTGGGAAAGTGCTGTTGGCCAAGCACTCAGCTCATGACACCATCTCTAGATATCAACTTTGCTTGATGGGAGCTTTAGTCGATAAGAAACACCTTGATTGGGGATCCATCTTCTTCAACTTAATTAAGAAGAAGATCAATAAGACTGCTGTGAGTTTTGGGAGAATCTTATGGGTCTATCTGCACTACAGATACCCTGAACTGTTAACCACCTCTGGGATGTTCATCAATGCATCCAAGAGGCTCTCCTGTGCCCTATTCAGCAAATGGGACAGGCAAATCATCAACCCTACAAGAGCTACTGCACCACTTCCTTCAGGCACAAGGACTGCTTCAGTCACTCCACCAGCAGAAGTGTTGCCTGCCTCTCTTCCTCCCCCAGCTGTATCTACCCCAGCCATTTCCTCCTCACCACCAGTCACAACCATAACCATATCATCCCCCATTACCATTTTCTCAACAGTTTCATCCCCTCCAGTATCCACCTCAGAGGAATTCCATCCTCTCTTCTCTTATTCAACCTTCACCCTACCATCCTTTTCCCTTGTAGATGATTCCTTCATGGATGATTCTCCCTCCACTCCTCCTGAGCCACCCTCTACCTCCTCTTTTCAACAAATGCTTCATGACATCCTTTCCCAACCATCCTTCACACCCTCTCTTGCTTCACCCATCTCCACCTCAACCTTTTCTATCTCCACAATTCCATCCTCAGAGCCATCCATTCCTACTCCACCTACCTCCACACCTTCAGCTCCAGCCATCATCCCTCCATCTACCTTTACTCCTACCTCTGCTCAAGCCCCACTTGAGCATGTAGATCTTCCAAGGTTGGCAGACAGACTTTATGAGTTGCTAGCTCCGAGGCTGACATCTCTGTTAGAGACTTCCCTGGCTCCACTCCTGAAACAAATTCAGGAGCTGTCTACCAAGCTTTCCTCCTTTTCCTCCTCCCAGGCAATCCCTTCTACTGGGTGCCTTGATTCAGCTCTCCTTGAACCAATGCAGGGGAGATGCTTTATGAAGAAGTGGATGTGCTAGTGGATGCTCCTGTTTTTGCTCCAGCTCCAGCTCTTGCTCACTCAGAAAGCAGTGGATGTGCTTTTGCACTAAATCTTAAGAGCCTGCTATCTCAATTTGATACAGTTCATTTCAGCTTTCTTCCAGTACCTCTCACTGAAGATCTGTATAAGGCCATTGTGCCTGTATCTGTTTGTGATCCCAGCCACATTGAATCCTATATCAATTCCTGGAAGGCTGTGGATATTCCTGATGCTGCTACTAAGGCCATTGTGCCTCCTGTTGTTGAAACTGCTGCTGCTGCTGCTGAAGATATAGAGATGATTCCATTAACTGTTGCTGATGAAACTGCTGATGAAGAACTTGCTTCCTACCTAGAAGATCCCACACCTGCTGTTATGCCTGCTCCTGCTCAAGTGTCTGCTACTGCTGTTGCTCATGCTCTGACCTCTGATCAGTTAAAGCTACAAGAAAAGTACTTGAAAAGCATTGAAGATCTGTATGACAGACCACAAAGCTCAGATAGTGACCAATTCCAGACTGAATCAGATGACTCTGCGCATACCATTGCCAAGAAGAGGAAAGCTAGAAGCAAAGCCATGATGTCAGTTCCTCCAGCTACAGCAAAAGACACCAATGATATTCCCTACTATATTCTGCATGATTGCCCCATTTCTGAGCCATGGATGCAATACTCCAAGAATCAACAGAAAGCTATGAAGAAGAGAAGGAAGCTTGATATATATGAAAAAGGATCTTCACAATATCAGCCTCCTCCTCCTCCTCCTCCAGATTCTGGATCAGGCTCAGCCCCTCAAGCTCCAGCTTCAAGGCAATGCTCCTCCCAATCTTATCCAAGATACTATCAAAGGGGACAACATCAAAGAGGATATCAATCCATAAGGGGTCATTACAGAGTAAATCAGAGAGGACAAAGATCTTATCAAAGGGAAGGACAAGGCCACACTGACTCCTCTTCAGGTCTTTTCCCTTACAGGCTGAAAGACATAATTGTTTCCAGGACTCCTCCTGCTTCTGAATCTCTCAACAGGTATGAACCTCCTGTTCCTTTTGAGGATCCTGAGAACAATCCTCTATCCTGGACAGCAAGAATAAAAGAGCTAGCTTCTCTTGATCAACTAAAGAAATCCAGAGAGGAAGGCATGGACATCTCCAATATAACAACTTTATCAGATCAAAGGAAGAAAGAATTGGAAAGATATGCTTCAAGAAAGTTTTTCAACCCAGAAGACTACATGAAGCTGCACCCAGAGGCTGTAGTTCCAAGGCCAAGATCTCAAACTTCTCTAGGTGCAGAGGATGACAGAAGATCAAAGAAAGAAACCCTGAATCCTAACAGAGAAATTTTGTTTAGAAAGGGAACTAAGAAGAAGTAAATTGTGTAAGCTGAACTTTCATCCTCATCTGGACAATTGCTGCTATTTTCTCTGTGATCTTCTTGCTGCTATATCTTTGCTTGGTTAGCTCTTGTTTTTGTATGAATGCTTATTCATTTCCTAATGTTATTTGTAAATAGTAATCCTAACCCAAATAGGGGGAGATTGTTGGAACACCCTATTACTAATTTGGGTAAGGATCACTATGGTTGTCTTAGGAAACCAGGTTGACCTAGTTGTATAGTTGTGAAGGTCAACACTAGAGTGAGTCTAGGGCTTAGAACTTAGGTTTGAAGCTGCCCCCAGGACCATTCCAAGATCAAGGTTGAAGAGCTAAGTCTAAGGCAATTTTCGTCGAGCTCAGGTCGACGAATCGTCGAACTCCATTCGACGCTCTCTGAGCTCAACTTCGATAAATCGTCGAACTCAGGTCGACGATCTTCGAGCTCAGATCGAATATTTGCCTTCAGCCCGTTCTGCTTAATCGTCGAACTCCGGTCGACGATCTTCGAGCTCAGTTCGACGTTTTCTGTCTGCTTTATCTCATTTCATCTCTGAGCTCAGTTCGACGATCGTAGAGCTCAGATCGACGATTCTTCTGAGAGATCGACGCTTTTAAGGATTCAAATGCTGTTATTCTTTGGAATGTTTTTGAATATTATCAGCATTTATGATAAGAAGATCTGCCAGCCGTTTGTCTTTATTCTGGAGCAAGTTTCAAGGTATTATTCAGAGAATGTTTGCTGGACTTTCCTCTAGAAGACAAGACTCTTTATGGAAGACATTTATGACTGCCAACGGCTACTTTGGACAAAGAATTTTTCAGAGAATAAGATCTTCCTTTTTCAATCACAAGGAGAACATACAGAATACAGAACACTGATAGCAAAAGAAGAACTGTGACACAAAAAAAATCTTCTTGCTTACTGAAATGTGTTCACAACTTCATTTCAAGAACTCCAGACACCTCATCCTTCAGCCTTCTTGGTGAAACAATCTTTTGCTGGAGATCAAAATTCTGAAGACCTATCACCCTAGAGCAAAGCTTCTTTTCCTGAACCAGTCTAGATCTCAGGGGGAGCTTTGACAACAAAGATCCACTAGTCTTCTCTCAATTGATTTGAGAACAGAGAAGACAACTTCATTTCCTTTTCCTTTTTATTTTCCTTCTGTAAAAGGGTTTTCAAAACTCCCTTCAAAAGCTTTGTTTCTAGTTCTGAGAGCCTTGTCAAAACTCAGTGGTGCCAAGACACCTTATCAAAAAATGCAGTTTTGGTTTTTGAGCACCTTAACAAAAGCTCATTGGTGTCAGGACACCTGATCAACTCATCCTGAGTGGATTCCTACTAAGGGTGGTAGAAGAGTGGATGTACCCAGGTTTTCGGGAACCACTATATTTCCTTGTGTCTTCTGGATTGTTTGTTTGATTGTTGCTGTATGTTGTGCTCTTAGTTTCTTGCTTCTTTAATTATTTTCTAGCACTCTACACTATAGTATAAATTAAATTTTATATATGCTAATATTTTAAAAACCTGTGAAACTTATTTGAACAAACTCTATTCACCCCCCTCTAGAGTTAGATAGATTTACCCTCACTTTCAATTGGTATCAGAGGGGGTCGCGGGTTCGAAACCCCGGGGTCGTTTCCGGGGGGATTGTTGGGGCTGCGGTCCGGAATCGCCCCCGCGCTGCGGTGCTATGCGGTAATGGCTTAACTGGCTGCCCCGTGGATCTGCCCGAGGACCTTTGATATAAAGATTAGTGGCGCCGTCCTCCAACAGTCCGGGCTTTTGGTACGAGTGGTTGCGCTAAGTCCTCTCAATGTGGACGAGGTCCCAGCCTCAAGGACCAGGGAGGTGCTTCAATGGTGTGGATTGGATCCAACCTTAAAGATAGGAGCAGCCATCAACAGAAAAGGCATGAATCATCAAGGGAAATTCCTGTCTGAAATAGTAGGAAAAGTGATATTATGTAAACCAGGTGGCCATGATAGGATATCAGCCTATATGTTCAGCCTGATGATAAGGGTAATCTTTAAGATTCAAACCAATTGGTCTGCAGTACTGTTTGATAAGATAAAAGAAGGGATCAAGAAGCCAAACTTGACTAGGATCATGAGTCTGTACCTGGCTGGAATAATTCCAGAGGTGATGCAACAGATTCCTGGATCAAAGATAAATCACATGAGGAGAATGGACATAAGGTTATTCTCAAGATGTGATAGAGTTCTTTCAAAGGAAATGCCTGATGTGGACAGGCAAGAGCTTGGTCCTGAAGATGCACAAGTCCAGGAAGATACCATATCTACATAGGTGCAGGGGGAGCAAATTACTACACAGTTGCAGGGGGAGCCACATTCTGAACAAGTGCAAGAGGAAGAAAGAATCAATTTATTAGAAGACATAGTTTCTCAATTTGATCTTGATATTTCATGAGTTGCTGCTGCTGTTGAGAAAGTACTATCTCCTTCTCTCACACAACAAGAATTCACTCTTGAAAAGTTTTTTCCTGATCTTGGAGGAGCAGCAGTTAAAATGGAGACCCTAAGATTTGAGGGGGAGTAAGTAAGAATTGAGGGGGAGCAGGTTAATATGGAGGAGGATCAACATGGAGCTGAGAAAGAAATTTCTTCCACTCCTCAAGAGAGAGTTAATATTGAAAGTTCTTTAGAGTCTGAGCATGAAGAAGTCAGGGAGGCCAAGAAAAGAAAACTAATGGTCTTTAAGAGAAGAAGTCAAAGCTATAAGAAGGCTCTCCAAACAACTACTTCACATTATACTCCTGAGATTGATTACAGCAAGTACTTGGTTGACTTAAAAGTAAAATTTGATGAGCAGAGATTGCTTCTAGAAAAATATGTGGATGAAAGCCAAAAGGCTCGTAAATTTGATCTATCCCAAGAGATAAAGTCTATCAGATTTGAGGTCAATCAAAATAAAAAAGAGATGACAGATTGCTTCCACAAGGGAGGCAATGTTGTGGTATTTCTTACAAAGCAACAAGCAGAAATAAAGAAGCAAGTGGATGAGATTGCTGTCAAACAAGGCTATGTCCTAAAAAATCAAATACGAATGAATGACAATCTGACAGAATCTCACAATATCATAGTCACTGAGTTAACAATTGCTGTTACTAGAATGACTGCTGCACGGGCTAAAGAAATGGAAGACTATGATAAGAAGCTACAGGCTGCCCTAGATTTAGTTAAATCTGCAATCACTTCATCTTAGAAGTTAATTAGTGACAAGCTTCAAAAGTTAAATCCATTCTTTAAAGATGGAATCAATTACCTGGATGGGCAAATAAGATTTCAAAACGAGGACTTAAGAGATCATATGACCAGAGAAGTCATAAAGGAGGAGAGGGTGTTAGTTTATGCTGGCTCAGATTATGCCAAATGGGTAACCAACAGCATAAGAGCCACTATGGGATATCCACCCTTATGTGATGATGATAATATTGCTGAGTCAGGTGTGCAAACAGCTTTACTTGAAGGTGATCTACCTGAGGTTGCCCAAGTCATTTACCCACCTATAGATATTGAAATGGTATATCAACAAGTTGAGTCTATATACAGCCCTCCTCTACCAGTTACTAATGTTATTATTGAAAAGGTAGATATGCCAGAAGCTGGTTTGAAAGCTCAGCAAGATGCTCTATTATCAAAGAAAAGATTCTGAGAGCAAGTAGAACTAAAGCAAGACTTTGAGCAGTGGAGCCCCACTTTAAGGAATATCATATTAACTGCCTAGAAATCTGTAAAAAATCAAGTACATGAAAGGGGTAAATGGTACAATGAGCAAGAATGGAAAAAGTATGAAGCCAGGAAGGAGGCCATAGTTCAATACAGGAGAAAGGCTAAGATGGGGAAGCTACCTCCTAATGCTCAGGAATCTAGCAAGTATTTCCCCAAGCCCTTTCATTATTTTGAAAGGCAAAGGATCAAGGCTGAAGCACAAAAGAAAGCTGAGTTGAAAGGCAAGAAGCCTATTTAAGATACATAACCTATTGTGCAGGCTCAGATTAAATCTGGGAAAGGGATTGTCATCAAGGAGCCAGTCCAGCCTTAGTCTAAGTTTTACTAGTTTTTGTCCAAGAACTATGTAATTGTTAGTTTGTTAAATAAATCAATGTAAATAACTTGTAACAAACATTTTTGAGTTAATATACAAAACATTATTCTGTGATCATTCTCTTTTACATCTTTATTCTGTGATGTAACAATGATATGTGTTTTGTTTATAAAGTACCCTGTGATATAATGCTAATGTACATCATCATGTTTATTTTCTAAGTAGTGTATATCATTGGCTAAAGGTTTATGACTTCTCCAAATAGGGGGAGATTGTTGGGTACATTGGAAAATGTGTACTTGATTTGAAGAAGACTTACTTAGCTCAATGATATACATCAAGGTGTATTTGATGTTATTTTGAGTTTATATGTGCAGGTTAAGAATGTGCTAGAATGCAGGAAAAAGATTCTAAGTCTTGTATGTCGAAACCTGAGGAAGCTGTGTCGACACTTCAGTAAGATTGTGCCGACACTTGGAAATGGCTGTGTCGACACTTCAGTGAGTTTGTGTCGACACCGGGAGGCAGTGTCGACACACAAAAGATTATAGTCGACATCAAATGTGTCTATACTGGGAGGCTGTGTCGACACCGAGAGGCTGTGTCGACACACAGAGGCAGAGTCGACAACAACTGTGTCGACACCTGGAGGCAGTGTCTACACCTGGAGGTAGTGTCGGCACACGCTATGTTCTGAGTCTACATTAACTGTGTCGACACACAGGACTTGTGTCGACACACAGCTGAGTCTAGACAAAGTTGATTGCTGATGAATGGTGAAGTGTTTGTGTCGACACAAATAATCAGTGTCGACAAATTCTGAAGATGCAGTGTCAAGAAGCTGTGTCGACATTAAGGCAGCTATGTGGACATCACCAATGGCTGTGTCGACACTTAAGTCACTTGTGTCGACACATATTGACAGATGGTCCCGACACTTTATGACAGTCAGTCTCGACGCTTTGCTAATAGAGATAAAGGCTCAAGAATTGTTTGAAGACTTGACAGCTGTGAGTTACAACAGGTTTACTTAAGCTGTTAGACTAGTCAAAAGTTAGTTAGAAACCGGATGAGCCGGTTACCATGGATTAAGTCTATATATAGATGGATTCAGAAGAAGGAAAAGATAATAATTATTAACAACTATTGTGAGATTGATCTCTGATCAAGAAAGTGCAAGGCACAGAAGAAGATCTTCGTGAGAAGATCTAAGAAGACAATCTGAAGTGATCATCCACTCAGATTCAGTCTAAGTTGAATTCAATCAAGAATTCAGAAGTATCTTCAAGAGGTTTGGAGAGAGAGAGATCCAGCTATTTGAAGTCAGAAGGAGACAATCACAGGTCTCTTAAGAAGCAGATACTGAACTAATCTGTCAGGAAGATTCTGATCTATTTCAAGAATCTAAGGAGGAAGCTGCCAGTCAGTTATATTCAAAGGAAATCAACTCAACTAAGTTAAGATTCAAGAAGCTTTGAAGAAAGCTAAGATCAAGTTGATTTCAGCCATCAGCCTCTTCAAGAAGCTGATAAAGAAAGTTCTTATCCCTTCTCTCTAAACAGGGGTAAGAGGTTGTATAATTCCTTATCAAATTCTGTCGGATCTATTCATAGATCTGAGTTGTAAGCCTGTTTTATAAAGGCTGAGTGTAGGAGATTTATTCTCTGAGTGGTAGGGATGTTTTTTCCTGAGTTGTAGGAGAAGGTATTCTCTGAGTTGTAGGCCTTGTGGTAAGGCTAAGGTAGGGCTTGTTAGCCTGAGTTGTAGGAATGTGAAAACATTCTGAGTTGTAGGAATACTTCTGGATTCTGAGCTGTAGGATCTGAGGATCTGAGTTAAAGGAAGAAGTTAGGCCGAATCTAGCATTCTGCTAGATAGGTGAAGGGTGAAAGTGGTTGTACCCAGACCTTGGGGAACCACTATAAATACTGTGTGCAATCTGTGAATTGTGTAGCTGTAGAATCTGTGATTGTGTGTGCTGAGTTTGCTGCAGAATTTTCTGTTTTATATTACAGTATTGAAGTGATATTCTGTCTTAATTTTAAAACAAGAATTAGAACCTATTCACCCCCCCCCCTCTAGGTGTTTAGGTAGTCTTGAAAGTAAAACTATCAGCAAAGGTGGAGAAGAGGGGTTAAAGAGAAGAGAATATGGATGTGGTGGAAGTTGATAATATTCTCCGATTCTATTTCCGATAAAGGCATGCATACCTTATCGTTTATAGTATAGGATACTAAAGATTAATATCAAGGTCGTATTTCCCTATGGCATAATGATTAATTCTACTTCGAGGAAATTGCTATTATTTTATCAAATGATTTTTCGATTAATTTACTTAACTAAAAAAAGGAAATAAATTACTAAGCTAAAATGAAAACTAAATTACTTGCAGAATAAAAAGGGTTAGAGCTAATGAAAAAGGGGAGTACTCAATCTTAAATCACTTTGAAATAAGAAAATCAAAATGAAATAACAAACTAATTCTAAATAAAGTAAAACACCTTAACCGTGGAGGTTCCCGAAGCATGAACACGCTTCTCTCGAAGTCGGGACCAACTGAATTTAGGAAGGTCAGGCCGAAATATCGTCCAAATCGGAGACCTAAAGCTCGCCTTAAGTGGTGAACCCTACTATTGGATTTCACTCCATTCCGAGAGATTTAATGTCTACCTCTCTCGAGGGGTGCGTGCAACTCTCTTTACTCTTGGGTGATCGATTCAAACTACGGGCCTCTCGGCTAACTAAGAATGAAAACCAAAATGGAAACTATATACCGGCAATATAGTCCCACTAAATAAAAAAACCAAGAGTAAATCAAAGGTAATTACTTTAAGAAGAAATAGAAAGCTAAAACATCATAACTTGATCGACTCATTCTCAGATCATCGCGATCGAGTACAAATGAGGATTAGTTATTCATGGTAATAGGGAAAGAGAGGGGCAGATAATAAAGGTGCATTAAGAACAAAATGAAGAAAAAGAGGGAAGCTAACAAAAATACATTAAAAACACAAGCGATTACCACTACCAAATGCACATTACAAGTGCATAAAATGAACACTAACTACTGATATTACACTAATAAAAAGAAGTTACAAGTAAATAAAATACAGTGCATGAAAATAAAACTAAAAATGGATGGTGAGAGAGAGCGAAAACATAAGGAAAAACAGAAAAACCTAGGAATGAAACTAGCAGCACCTCCCCTCTCCCCAAAACTTTGTCTGGAAGCTTGGAATGGCCTGGTATTTATAGGCAAAAAATATGTCTGGGTCTCTCCCCCTGTCACGCCCGGGGAGGGCTTGTTAGGGAGGCATGTCAAGTACGGAGTTGACCTTAGGCACTGGATTCTGGCAGGAATGATGATTGCTTCTATATGTTGGTGTACACGCCTTAGGACACGCCCGTGTAGGGGGTATGTAAGGCACGTCACGTCAAAATCATTAGTTTTAAATCCGTCAGTCATTGGAAAAGGTGCTACACGCCCTAGGGCCACGCCCCTGTCTTGAGCGTGTCACGTACGGGTTGACGTACAGCAACAAAAAAACATTAATTGCGCCAGCAGGCTTCGTGATGAGGGTAACACGCCCAGAGAAACGCCTAGGGAGGGTGTGTCAGGGGGGGTGTCAGGTGTTTTCTCTCGGGATTTGGATTCTAGCATCAACCTTCCTCGAGATCGGGTTACACACCCAGGGAGGGCGTGTGAGGGGGGGCGTGTTAGGTCATTTTGGCCGAAAGCTTTGAAAACCTGCAAAAAGAGAAAAAACATTAGTTATATTATTTATATAAAAAAAACTAAAAGGAACCTAAAAATACAAAAAGAAAGAGATTTAAAATGAACATAAATATATTTTTACCCTAATAAATTAAGCTAAAATATTCATCATCAAATTCCCCCATACTTATTATTTTGCTTGTCCTCAAGCAAAGACTACAAGTTAGAGAAAATAAAGAGGATTAATTGAAAACTTTAAAAATGCTATAAACGAGTAAGACGGGAATTTAGAGGTAGGGAAATTTTGAAAAAGAATTGAAAATTCCTACTTTAACTTAACAGAGAATTTTATAAATTTTACTAAATATTAAAACAAATCCTCCCGTATTTTATAGAATTAAAACTTAATAAAGTAACGAGTAAAAATCACATTAAGTCACTACTAAATTCTAAGAGACAAATTAAAACCATAGTCAATCAAGAAAAAGTTCAATATTTCTATCAAAAAAACTTACTCAATCTAGTTTCTCTCTTTTATACTAAAAAGTAAACGTTGGAAACATGAATCACTAGGGCTTTAATTAGGCGTACATGTAGACTTAGGTTTTTAAGGGTGCGATATTCAAAAGATAACATGAGGGGTATTTGCACACTTAAAACAAAACAAAAGTGAGCTTTGCCAAAATAATGCTAGCCATAATAAATACTTTTCACATTTGTTTTTCTTTTCTTTTACTTTTTTTCATCAAATATTTTTTTATTTTTCATTTTTTTTCATTTTTCATAATTAAATATTTCCACTTTTGTAGCAAAAGATAATACAAGGATTTTCCACATTTTTTTTCGAATAGATGCACAATAGCAATAAAAGCTCAAAAACAAATTTAAAGTGTGCATATAGGTAAGCTATTTGGTCATGGTGAAAAAAAATGGGGCTACAAAAAGGAAAGGAAAGGGCACAAAATGGCTAGCAACGATTATTGTTAGGCAGGGTGCAAAGGCTCAAACGTTTCAAAAGAAATTCCTAAATCATTTTCATGCTTCCAAAACCTACTCAAAGTAAAGCTTTGAAATTTCAAAAGAAGATAAGCATAAAAAAAGAAAATAGAGAATTTGCTTTCACGAAAACAATGATAATAAGCGTCTACACCGGTTTATGTCTACTACACTTAATATTAATTAATATTTAAAAAGATTTTAATAAGGAAAAATAAAGGATGATAGGTTTTGTAAAAGTAAAAAAAAAATAAAAAAGGAGGCTAAGGAAAAGTGAAGAAAAATTGAAGAAATTTTTCAAAAATAGCATACTATACTAAATAGTAACACTGCATGAGTCAACATACTACTCGCTAAACATATTTATACAGAAAATTAATCTAATTTATTCAAACTAAGCAAGTAGACATAAGCTTAAAAAACAATAAAATGCAAAGTGATGGGGTACTAATTGATTTGTAAAAAATTAAATCAATTTAATTAGGGATTTTTTTCAAACATTTTTATATATTTTTTTGTATTTTTCAAAAATTTATATATATATATATATATATATATATATATATATATATTCTAGTATTTTTATATTTTTTTTTATTTGTCTAAAGTAAACTAACTAATGAAACACTCCCCCATACTTAAAGTTAAACATTGTCCACAATGTTTAAAGTTAAGTATAAAGAGAGTTGGAAAAAGAGAAAAAAGAAGAAAAAGAAATGTAAAGAAAAGGAAAAGATGCTTCTCTAGCACTTGATGCCCAGACGTTGAAAAATACGTCCCCCCAAACTTGAGCTAAGGATCGGCTCGAGTGCAAGTTGAGAGGCGAGAAGCGGCACAAACACGCGGAAGCTTATTCCTGAAAAGAAAAAAAACAGATAAGCAATGGGTGCCTCCCAAGAGCGCTCTTTGGTTATCGTCGTTAAGCTCGACGTTATTGGTTAGCTAAATGGAAAATAAAAAGAGAAATGTAATGGCAGCTCGCGTAATATGCGTTGCGGCGCGAGTGCCAAAACATTTTTTAAGAAAAAAAAAATTTTGTAATTTTTTTGTTTTTTAAATAAAACAAAAAGGAAAAAAATTTAGAAATTGAAAATTTGTTAGTAAAATAAAGTAAACTATTAGAAGGGGAAAAAGAAGAAGAACTAAAAACTAAATTAGAAAAAGAAAAATTAAAAGAAGGAGCGGAAGAGGAATTTTCACTAGGAGGGGAAAGAGAAGAAAAAGAAGAAAATGGCGGCGGTTGATTAACAGAAAATTTTTGGATAAAAATATCTGGTTGCTCCACTTGAATATCAATCATTTCCTTAGATTGGGAGCAATACAGGATATCCAAAAAATCAAGATCCTCGGAAGATCAAACACAAGAAAGTTTGTCTTCCTCGGAAAATTAAAAAAAATCGGGATATCGGGGAAAATCTCCTCCTTGGGAGGTTGAAAGCACAATGGAATTTTTGAATAATTGTCCTCCACGAGTTATTGAAGGCACTACAGAAAATCCGAAGATTCATCATTCGAAAGATAAATAGGAGGAGGAGAGGAAGAAAAAGTTGCGTCCTCAGAAGCTCAAGCGTCAAAAATCACTTTGAAATGAGCATTTATGCGTGCATCAAATGAACAGAATCAAAAATGATTTCATTTTCTCTAAAATAAAAAACAGGAGGAGCGCAAACGTACGGAGAAAAAGATGAGAAATCATTAGATGGAATTGTTTAATGATCAGCTTGGCTCCAAGAATGATCAAGGTGTTGCTACCCTGAGTAGTTCAAAGTAAGGCTAGGATCAAAATGTTTATTCAAGAAATCTCCGGAAAAATTAAAATCAGAGAAATTCAGAGGGGAAGGGTAAGAAGGCATTTGAAAATCATCGTAACCCCATGAAAAAAAATCCGCAGACAGATCAATTTGGCCAAATTGATCCGATCTGGAAGGAATAAAATCATGGGTGGATGAAGGGTATCCTACCCAACATTCCTTGTGAGAGTGACCGAACTCTCCACAAGAAAAACAAAAACTATCCTTTAAAAAAAATCAACCGCGAAAGAGGTGTAAGAGAGAGAAAAAAAACGATAAAATTAATAGCTATCTTTTTTCAAAATATCTAAATTATTCCCCGGCAACGGAGCAAAAACTTGATACTTAGAATCGCAAAGGTGGAAAAGAAGGGTTTAAGAGAAGAGAAGGTGGATGTGGTGGAAGTTGATAATATTCTCCGATTCTATATCCGATAAAGGCAAGCGTACCTTAGCATTTATAGTATAGGATACTAAAGATTTATATCAAGGTCGTATTTCCCTGGGGCGTAATGATTACTTCTACTTCGAGGAAATCACTATTATTTTATTAAATGATTTTTCTATTAATTTACTTAACTAAAAAAATGAAATAAATTACTAAGCTAAAATGAAAACTAAATTGCTTGCAGAATAAAAAGGGTTAGAGCTAATGAAAAAGGGGAGTACTCAATCTTAAATCACTTTGAAATAAGAAAATCAAAATGAAATAACAAACTAATTCTAATTAAAATAAAGCACCTTGACCGTGGAGGTTCCCGAAGCATGAACACGCTTCTCTCAAAGTCGTGCCCACCTGAGTTTATGAAGTTCCGACCGAAATCTCGTCAAAATCGGAGACCTAAAGCTCACCTTAAGTGGTGAACCCCGCTATTGGTTTTCACTCTAATCCGAGAGATTTAACGTCTGCCTCTCTCGAGGGGTGCGTGCAACTCTCTTTACTCTTGGGTGATCGATTCAAACTACGGGCCTTTCGGCTAACTAATAATGAAAACCCAAATGGAAACTATATACCGAAAATATAGTCCCATAAAATAAAAACCAAGAGTAAATCAAAGGTAATTACTTTAAGAAGAAAGAGAAAGCTAAAACATCAAAACTTGATCGACTCACTCCTAGATCATCGCAATCGAGTACAAATGAGGATTAGTTATTCATGGTAATAGGGAAAGAGAGGGGTACATAATAAAGGTGCATTAAGAACAAAATAAAGAGAAAGAGAGAAAGCTTACTAAAATTCATTAAAAACACAAGCGATTACCACTACCAAATGCACATTACAAGAGCATAAAATGAACGCTAACTACTGATATTACACTAATAATAAGAGGTTACAAGTAAGTAAAGTACAATGCATGAAAAGTAAAACTAGAAATGGAGGGAGAGAGAGCAAAAACATATGGAAAAATACAAAAACCTAGGAATGAAACTAGCAACACCTCCCCTCTCCCCAAAACTTTGTTTGGAATGCTTGGAATGGCTTGGTATTTATAGGGAAAAAATCTTTCTGGGTCACGACCCCTATCACGCCCGGGGAGGGCGTGTCAGGGGGGCGTGTCAAGTACGGAGTTGACCTCGGGCATTGTATTCTGGAGGGAATGATGATTGCTTTTGATCATTGTTGGACACGCCCTAGGATACGCCCGTGTAGGGGCGGCGTGTAAGGCACATCATGTCAAAATCATTGGTCAGAAATCCGTTAGTCATCGAAAAAGGTGCTACAAGCCTAGGACAACGCCCGTGTCGGGAGCGTGTCACATACGGGTTGACATGCAGCAATGGAAAAGCTTTAATTGCGATAGCAGGCTTTGGGATGAGGGTGACACGCCTAGAGACACGCCCATGGAGGGCGTGTCAGGGAAGCGTGTAAGGTGTTTTCTCTCAGGATTTGGATTCTGGCATCAACCTTCCTCGGTATTGGGTTATACGCCCTATGACATGCCAAGGGAGGGCGTGTCAAGGGGGCGTGTCAGGTCATTTTGGCCGAAAGCTGTGAAAACCTGCAAAAAGAGAAGAAAACATTAGTTATATTATTTACATAAAAAGAACCTAAAAGGAACCTAAAAATACAAAAAGAAAGAGATTTAAAATGAACATAGATATATTTTTACCCTAATAAATTAAGCCAAAATATGCATCATCAGTAGTCGCGTGAATACCCCGCAAAGATAAGCGAATAAACACATATGCAAGGAACTTGATCTCTATTCCAGTAGACAATTTTGACTACGGATTGAACTTGCTACCGCTAATCGAGTTTGTCAAAATACTGGACTTCTTTGGAATTATTCCCGGACAACTCTCACCAAATACCGTGGTCTTGGTGATGAGCTTCATCATTTATCTACCGACCAAGCAGGTAAGGTTCACTATGGAACTTTTCCACCATGCTTAGTAATTCTCATGATTACTTCCGGAAAGAAAGATAACCGGGTCTTAAATGGAGTGGTCTACTTTGGCTATACTGGTATGAAGGCGATGAACTTGACGAATAAATTCCCTAACTGGTCGATCAGGTTCCTCATGTTTGAGGGGAACTTGTTTCTTCTACCTGTTTACCCGTAAGTTCGGGCGGCAAACTTGTTTGAGCGGTTTGACGTCAAGGGAATTGAGAAGGAAATCATCGGATTCCTTGTCGGGGCACGACTAGATATCTGACACTACATTCCTATACTCCCAATGGTTATAAACTAGCCTGTAGAATAGGGTAAGAATTTAGCGATTAGGAAAAAACTAACCGACTTACCGGGCGATTAACAACATTTCCCTTGTTCAGCCACACGAAAGGTTCAATTGAATAAGCTGGAGACTACAGAAGGGACGGTCCTTACTCAAACTGAAGTCCGAAAGAAGAGGGAAGATAGATGTCGCTAGGAGAAGGATGTCGTCGCGGGTTATGAATCAAACGAATCCTTCACTCAAATAGGCATAGGAGAGAAGTTGAAGGACTACTGTGATAATGCGGTAATGAAGTGGTACCCTGCAGCAAACACGTTCAAGTCTTCTGTGCTCTTCCCTTTTAGAAGTGCGAGAAGATAACAAATCATGCCTGCATGGTTGGCTGAGCGCTGTTCGGCAAAGAGAACTTGGCGGACATGTGATCAAAATAATCGAGAAGCTTCCTTCTATAGCTGCTCATGTTCACGCGAGAAGCTACATCACTGATCACTTCGTGGCTGAAGCTCTCGACGAAGTGCTTACTAAAAACGAGGTCTAGAAGAGGAGATCGAGAAGCTCAAGGAAGAAAATAAGAAGTTAAAGGTGGTCAATGCGGTAAGATTTTACCTGGCAGTCTTTGCGGTTATTTTGAATTTAACCGTAAGTTTACCTAATTTATTTTCCTTTGCAGAAAGCTTATGATCCCAAGAACCCAACCTTCCTAAATCAGATCATCATTAATTTGCGAGAAGGCAGGGAGGACATGCTAGACATCATCCGGGAGCACAAGCCGTCAAAGCCGAATATGCAAATGTTTCCTTTGATGAGATGTTTTATAGATTCCAGCAGGTTAAAGCCGTGCAGTATTAAGCGGCAAAGGCTATGATAGATGAGATCCTGACATTGGATGAGGAAGTTATGGGCAAACAAGAATATTTTCCTGCTGAGACCGCTGCGGATCGAAGCTCTAGCCAAAGTGTTGGAACCCTAGTTTGGATTTGGTCAAGGAATACTATTAGGATTCTTAGACTGACCCAATATATATAATCTGGGTCATAGGTTTTTCCAGGGTTAGTTGCCTTAGAATATTTCAAAGTTCTGCAATTCAGTTCGACAAAAGTTGAACTAAGCTTGACGAAAGTCAAGCTCAGCCCGACGAACTCAGAGTACCAACACTGAGTTGAGCTCGACGATAGCTGAGCTCTGGTCGACAAAATCTGCATCTCAGCTCGATGATAGCCAAGATAAGCTCGACGATCTCTGAGCTCAGGTCGACGAATAAGCAGTTTCAGCTCGACGATCTCCAAAGTCAGGTCGATGAATTTCATGCTCAGTTCGATGATTTCAAGGCAGTTATTTCAAGCAGGAATCAGCTTATTTCCAGGCTTAATTTCAGAATATTTTATATTCTGAAGGCAGAATTTTTATCAAGGCTTAATTACAGGTAGTTATAACTCTGATATTTAATGCTCAATATTCTTATGAATATAGCCGTTTAGAGGCAGCATTAAATATGGAATTAATCACAAAGTTAAATACTAATCCTTTTCCAAGGCAGTTACCAATTTAGGGAATGCTCGAACTATTCAGAATGAATTCAAATATTTGAATTTCTCTAACATTCCTGATCATATAATATTTTCAGAAGTTTTTCTGTCTTAAGGGTTACAGACAGACACACAAGGTTTTCTCAGAGTTACAGAAAGCTAAGGAAATACTTTTCAGAGAATTAGCTTTCTGTTGTTCAAGCTTTCTTATATCAACTAATCTTCAATCCGAGACTAAAAGCTCACATTTCTCAGAGACATTTACTGGAAGGAGAAGCTTACAAAGAAGGCCTACACCCAGAAACAAAGCTTCCATCTCCTGATCATCTACACAACTCAGGGGGAGCTTCGACATCATCAACAATCCACTAGTCTTCTAAAAGATTTGAGATAGAGAAGACAAAATAATTTTCATTTCTTCTTTCACTGTGTACAGGGTTTTAACTCCCTTCAAAAGTTAACCTCTTTGGTTAACAAGTCACCTGAGCAAAAGACTTGGGATTGGTTTTTGGGCACCTGATCAAAAGCTCAAAGGGTTGCTAGATCTCCCTTAGAAAAATAGATCTTTTGGTGATAGGGCACCTGGGAAAAAACCCATGGTGGAAGGGCACCTGAGCAAAAACCTATAGTGGATTCCTTCCAGGTGGTAGAAGAGTGGATGTAGCAAAGTTTATTGGGGAACCACTATAAATTCCTTGTATCGTCTGGTTGTCCCTTTACATGTTTATTTTTTGGGCTGTGATATTTCTCTTTATATATATATATCATCTATTTTAATCCGCTATAAAAATAACTTATAGTTTTTTAAGAAAACTCTATTCACCCCCCCCCTCTAGAGTTAAGTTAGATCTATCCTTCACATTCAATTGGTATTAGAGGGCTGGTTGTTTGGTTTCATAGGCTAACACCTGAACTAAAAGATCTTTGATAGATCCTATTTACTATAGTTTGTCTTCTATATCATGGCACAAAATAAGGAGTATTCAAGCACCATACCTCTAGTGTGCAATCTTAATATGTTTGCACTTTGGAAGGCAAGGATTAGGATTTACATGAATTCCATTGATGAAGATATATATAATTCCATTTTGACAGGTCCCCCCACTACCAGTGGAAACAACAACAAGCACAAATGAAGTTCCACTACCTGAGTGGACTGATGCTCAGAAGAAGGCCAAGATTGTTGATGTTAAAATAATGAACATTCTGGCCCAAATTATGTCTGATGACATATTCCAGAAGGTTGCTGAATGTAATTCAGCAAAGGCCATTTGGGACTCCCTAAATGTTATGGTAGCAGGATCTGCTGATGAAAGAAAAGATAGGAGATCACACTTGATCTCTCAGTATGAGAATTTCAAGAAAGAAGAGTCAGAATCAGTTGCAGACATGTATAACAGACTTAGTCTCATAATAAATGAGCTGAAAAACTCTAGACAAGAATATCTCATTGACAGAGATAAATTACAAGATCCTTATTTGCTTCCCTATCACTTGGGACTCTAGGATCTGGCAAATCAAGGAAACCAGAAGCCTAAATGAAATCTCTACTGAAACTTTGCTGGGCAAACTCAAGTCTTATGAGCAGCTCATCAAGACCAGAAAAGCTGAGCAAAGGACTTCATCATCAGGAAGAAAGAGCAAAGCATTGTTTTTAAAGAAATTGAAGAAGCAGAAGCCCTTCCAGACAATGAAGATCTATTGATTCTCTTGGCTAAGAGATTTTATAAGATGGCAAGGAAGGAATTCAGAAGAAGATCTTCCAGAAATGATGATAAGTCAAGGTATGACAAGACTCCTACTAAAGAGATTGTCTATTATGGGTGTAGGAAACCTGGACACATACTATAAGAATGTCCAGAGAACCAGAAGAAAGAAAGAGAAGGAGATGCACTCTAAGAAGCATTCACGCAAGACCTCCTCCAACAAATACAAGAAGAAGGAAAGAGGCTTTGTTGCTTAAACATGGAGTGAATCTGAGGATGAATCTTCATCCAACTCCAGTAAGGATGAAGAAGAAGCTAAGGCAAGAGAGGTATGCTTGATGGCAATCAATGCATCATGCAGTCACTCTGAAGCTGAAATTTCTGAAGCTGAATCTGAATCAGAAGAAGATCAGGTAATTTCTTCTTTTGATTTTACTTCAGAATAATTAAAAGCTGAATTTAAACTATTATGCAATGATTTAATCAAGTCTGAGAAGGAAATCAAACTTCTTAGAGAGAAATTAATTGAATTTGATAATTTCTCTTCTGAAAACTTAAAACTTAAAGAAGATTTAAAAACTGGTAATGATCAAATATTTTCCTTAGAAAATAAATTAAATGAGGCTAAGCAATTTGAAGAATCCCTTAAAGGGAGAAGTATCAAATTAATGTATATCACAAGCACAGTGAATGCCAGATTAATTGGCAAACTAGGCTTAGGAGCTTCATCTAGTCAGCCTTATTTTTTTGAGAAAAATATCTTATCTAAACTAATTGAATTCATATCTGCTAAAGGAAAAGAGAAAGAAGTATTACATTTATATATAAAGATACTGAAATTTTACCAAAGACTAAATCAAAGAAAAATAAAAAATCTCATAAAAATAATGTTCAACAAAATTCATCGAAACGAGATCGACGAAAACAGTATTATGCGTCGAACGTTGATCGACGAACTCTGAACACAGAATTTGGGTATGATTACTCAACAGCGGGTGCTCGACGAAATCGACATGTTTCGTCGAACAGAGATCAACGATTGTGGAACGCAGGAAATGAATATTACCATTCTGTGAACCAAGATCGACGAAATCAATACTTTTTGTCGAACTTAAATCGACGAACTTAACTAAATTCATCGAACTCAATTTTTCATAACAAAAATTTTAACTCTTGTCAATACAAAAATCAAAAACAAAAATTTGTTAATCCTTTTACTCAGTGGATTATTCCTCCTAGGAGATTTCATCAACTAGGTTATAAGGATCAACCAGAGTGTTCCTTTATTTCTAGTTATCATTATGAAAATAAACAAGGACCCAAGGTAACTTGGGTAAAGAATAACTAATCTATTTTTATATAGGTAAAGAGCTATCCTACCACAGAGGAACTGTGATATTTGGATAGTGGTTACTCAAAACATATGACAGGATCAAAGGCCAACCTAAGTAATTTCAAGGAAAAGCTTGGACCTAAGGATATTTTTGGAGACTCCAACTGTGGACAAACAGAAGGATATGGAACTATCAAAGTTGGAGCAGTTACCTTCAAGAAGGTAGCTTATGTAAATGGTTTGAAGCATAATCTCATCTCCATCAGCCAATTATGTGATGAGGGTTATCAGGTAACATTTAATAAATCTTTATGTTCTATTACCTCTAGTTTAAATAAAATTGTTTTAATTGGTATTAAACAAGGCAATATTTATCTAGTTAACTTTAATTCTGCAAAATCTTAAATTTGTTTATTTAATCTGATTAGTCAAATTAGTAATCTTTGTCATGAGAGATTAGGTCATGTAAACCTTAGGACTATAACTAAATTATCTAAGGACAATCTTGTCAGAGGACTATCTTCTAGTTCCTATAAGAAGGAAGGACTTTGCAGGGCTTGTAAATAAGGCAAGTAAACTAAAAAAAGTTGCAAATCCATTAATAAAAGTGATTCTCCCAGAATCTTATACTTGCTACATATGGACCTTTTTGGACCTATTACAGAACAGAGCTTGGGAGGGAAGTCATATACCTTAGTGATTGTTGATGATTTATCTAGATTCACTTGGTTTATCTTTCTGAAAAACAAGTCAGATAACTTTAAAGTTCTTACAGACTTTCTTAAGAGCATTTTGATTGAGTACTCTACTCAGATTGCATTGATCAAAAGTGATCATGGTACTGAGTTTGAATCTCTTATAATGCAAGAATTCTGTGAGAAGGAAGGTATCAGACATTATTTTTCTTCTCCTAGAACTCCTCAACAAAATGGGGTAGTTGAAAGGAAAAATAGAACCCCGATTGAATCTACTGGGACATTACTTGTAGATGTTCACTTGCCCCTATCCTGTTGGGAAGAGGTGTAAGCACAACAAATTATGTTCTGAATAGAAGTCTAATTCATAAGCTATAGGGTAAGACCCCCTATGAATTTCTTAAATTAAAGAAATTTAAAGTTAATTATTTTAAAGTTTTTGGTTGCATGTGCTATATTAACAATAATGATAAGAAATACCTTAGAAAATTTGAAGCCAAAGTTGTAGAGGCAATCTTCCTTACATACTATCAAGTTAGCAAGACTTATAGAGTTTATGATAAAACATCTCTTAAAATGGAAG
Source organism: Platanthera zijinensis (assembly GCA_039513925.1). NCBI lineage: Eukaryota > Viridiplantae > Streptophyta > Magnoliopsida > Asparagales > Orchidaceae > Platanthera > Platanthera zijinensis. The sequence continues at coordinate 208,184,765 of CM077079.1, read as the reverse complement.
AATCTATACATGTTTCTTTTGATGAAACTCACATGTTTTACAAGGAGAGAGACATCTCTACCATAGAAAATTTGCAGGTACCAAATCTGTGTGAGAAAATAGATGATTTAATCCTAAAATAAGAGGATATATTACATCCTTCTCAGCAAATTATTGATGATGACAGTGATGAAGAAATTCAGGAAATTCATGCTGAAGATATTGTGGCAAATGAAATTCCACAAGAGGAATTAGCACAACAAGTTGTTGAAGAACCAACTCTACCAACTGATCTTGTCACACTTAGAGATCATCCCATATCTCAAGTGATTAGATACATGTCAGCTGGTGTGCAACCAAGGCATCAATTAAATCATGATCAGATGCATGCTTGCTTTCTTTCTCAGATTGAACCTCAATCCATACAAGATGCAGAACAAGATCCCCACTGGATCATGGTTATGCAAGAGGAACTCAATCAATTTGAAAGATGTAGAGTTTGGGATTTAGTTCCAAGACCCAAAGACTGCCCAGTCATTAGAACCAAGTGGGTCTTTAGGAACAAGTTGGATGCTCAAGGATTAATTGTAAAAAACAAAGCAAGATTGGTAGCCCAAGGCTATTCACAGGAGGAAGGCATTGATTATGACCAGACCTTTGCCCCTATTGCAAGGCTAGAGGCTATCAGAATATTTCATGCATATGCAGCATTTAAGAAATTTAAAGTTTATCAAATGGATGTCAAGAGTGCATTTCTAAATGGAGAACTCAAAGATGATTTTTTTGTTGAATAACCTCTAGGTTTTATTTCTCCAACTCACTATGCTTATGTTTTTAAACTTAATAAAGCTCTTTATGGTCTCAAATAAGCTCCAAGAGCTTGGTATGAGACTTTGCTAGTTTCTTGTTAGAAAATAAATTTTCTAGAGCCTTGGTAGATAGGACTTTATTTATTACACATCATAAATCTAAACTTTTGCTAGTATTAATATATATATATGACATAATATTTGGATCTACTGATTCCAAACTTTACAAAAGGTTTTCTGACCTGATGCACTCAAAGTTTGAAATAAGTAGCATGGGTGAACTATCCTACTTCCTTGGTCTCCAAGTGAATCAATCCCCTAATGGTATTTTCATATCCCAATCTAAATATGCTAAGGAGCTTATAAAAAAATTTGGAATGTCTGATGCCTCAGCAATGAAAACACCTATGCCCTCAAATGCTATTGTTGATAATGATGAACATGGCAAGCCTGTTGATCAAAAAATATTTAGAGCCATCATTGGGTCTCTATAATATTTAAGAGCAAGTAGGCCTGATATCATGTTTGCTACTTGTATTTGTGCTAGGTTTCAAATAAATCATAAAGAATCTAACCTAATTTTTGTAAAAAGAATTTTGATATATATAAAGGGTTGTCCAAATCTATGACTTTGGTATCCAACAGAGTCAGAATTTGACTTAACTGGATTCTCAGATGCTGACTATGCTGGAGCAGAGTTGACAAAAAAAACACATCAGGAACTTTTTCAGTTTCTTGGTGATAGGCTTGTGTCCTGGTTTTGCAAAAACAAACATCTGTGTCAACATCAACTACTGAAGTTGAATATATGACAGCTGGTAGTTGCTGCTCGCAGATTTTGTGGATTCAAAATTAGCTTCTGGATTATGGTTTCAACCTAAATAATTCAACTATCTTTTGTGATAATACTAGTTCGTTTTCAATTACACAAAATCCAGTACTGCATAGTCGAACTAAGCATATAGAGATTTGATATCATTTTCTTAGAGATAATGTAGACAAAAATAAAATTAATATTGTCTTTATTTCCACTGATTTACAAAGGGCGGATATTTTCACTAAACCCTTCGATGAAAAGAAACACCTTTTTTTATAAATCAGCTAGGCATGATAAAGGGAGACTTATAAATTTAATTTTTTTTCTGAGAACGATGAATTGGTCACCTTCCGTCGAACGGAGATCCACGATCTGTGAACTCTTCTTAAGATTATCGTCGAATGAAGATCGACGAAAACTCTTTGTGAAACTTTTGTCAAACGGAACCCGACGAATTTAGTTTCTAGTAATTTGCGTAGAACGGAGATCGACGAATTTTATTTGTTACGCAAAACTTTCGTCTACCTGAGATCAACGAAACACATTTCTTTTAAGAATTTTTTATCGAACTAGGTTCGATGTTCTCTTATTTTTCGTCGAACAGAGTTAGCCTTTTCAATTTCTGAAAACTTATAACTAGGTTTTCATCGAACTCTATCCCACGCATTTCCATTTCTATTGCACTTGATCTTTCGTTTTTGCATGCTAATGGTGATTTCTCAAGCTACAATCTCTGTGATTAAGTTTGATGCTGGCTTTGATATTGATATGGAATCATTCTCTCACTCGGATCAAGTATTCCAGGACATTCTGAAATTGTTTGAGGGTCCGAATCTGCAGTATTTCATGACAACAAGGATCAAACTTCCAGTGACAGAAATAAAAGAATGGATGCACACAGCAAAGCTTCGGGATACTCAAGTTCTCATTAGATCAATCTCTGGTAACCAGGTTCTTTTATCACCATAAGTTTTACCTGAAGTTTTTGGATTTTTTAATGGTGAAGATGAATTAGAACTATCTAGTGATTACTTTAATGAAATGCTAGATAAAATGGGTCACTCCCAGGGAAACCCCAATCACCTGCTTATATAAAAAATTTCAATTGAGTACGATTTCTTAGCAAATGTTATAGGTAAAGTGTTGTTGGGAAAACACTCTACCCATGATCATATAATAAGGCATCAATTTCACTTGATGTATGCTCTGGTAAATAAGAAGTCTGTGGATTGGGGAAGGATTTTCTTTGATTCTATTAAAAATAAACTTTCTAGAAAATCTGGAGGTTATGGAAGGATCCTATGGATCTTTCAGCAGGCAATGGTTCCAGAACTATTGGTCTCCCAGACCATATTTATTAATGCTTCTAAGAGGCTCACATCAACCCTCTTTATACGATGGGAGAGGGTTATCACCAAGCCCTCCAGGGGCTCCTCCTCCAGAGCTTCTGAGGACACAAGGACTGATACAGTCACTCTCCCAACCCCTGAAGAAGCTCATGCTCCTCCCTCTTTTGCTCATTTGCAATTTCCTCCTCTTCAACAACCATCCACTATTCTTGCATACACACCTTATACTTCCATCCCTCCTGCCTCACCATCTCCTCCACACTCACCAATCCACATTTTTGAGGACACACCATCTCCACTTTCTCCTACTCCTCAATCACCACTACCATCTCCTCTTATTGAGGACATTCCTTCTACTTCTTTTTCTACATTCAACCTACTCCCTCCATCTCCACCTCATGTATCTCCATCTCCATCTCATTCACTAGTTCAGGAATTTATTCCAGATGAACTCCCATCTTTCATCCCTCTATCTTCAATTCCTCAAGCATTCACAATCTGTCCAACCTGTCATCAACCTTCCATTCCATCTACTTCATCTCAAAATCCTCAATCTACATCTACTCAAAACTCTTCTGAGTTTATGTATTTAGATTTTTCTTCTATTGCTAATAATCTTATTGAATTCTTCACTCCAACACTCAAGAAGCTAATAAAAGAAGTTGTAGCTCCTCTTGTTACTTCTATTACTGATCTATCTTATCATCTTGCCTCTTCCTCATCTGTCCCTTCTTCTGGGGGCCTAGGTTTAGGTCTCTCTGAATCCAGGTAAGGTGAGATGTCCTATGAATAAGCTCTAGTAGCAGGAGCAACATCTCTAGTAACAGCAATTTCAGAAGCAGAAGCAGCAGCAGTTTTAGCAACAGTAGCAGATTCAGATACAGAAATGCTTGCAGTCTGTACAGATGAAGCAGTAGTTGATTTTTCAGTTCCTAAAATTATAATTGTTGGGGATGTTGTTATTAATCCCACAGTTAACCTATTTTCTCTATTTTAGTTTTTGATTCCCTGCATAGTTCTATTCCCAGTTTTTACCCTGCTTTTCCAGCTTATGATAAAGCAATAGTTTGTTATACTGCTCTAGTAGATTCTTAAGTTTTAGAAGATATTAGAGCAAGTTTTTATAATATTTCTTCTAGTATTTCTTCAGTCTCTGAGATTATAATAGTTGAGAATATGATAAATGTTATAGAGCTAACATGTTCCCCTATAACTTATGCTTGGGCTGAATCCCTAGTGCCCAATTTAGATGATATTCTTTTTGAAGACATGGAACAAGATGTTAGTGTATAGATGCAAGCTGATACAGATTTTGTGCATACACAGCAAGAAGTATAAGTTCATGATAATTCTGAGTTGATTAAGCAGATTGAAGAGTTATATGATCATCCAGAAGATGTATCTGATGATGATGATGTTGATTCAGATGATTCAGAAGATGTTAGTTCAAAGAAAAGAAAGCCAAGAAGAAGGCTCCAGTAAAGTTTGCTCCTACACCTTCATCAAATGCTGACATTCCTTATTATATTTTGCTTGGAATTACACTCACTCCAGATACTCCTCACTAGATGAGGTTTTCTAAAAATGAACAAAAGAGAAGGAAGAAAATGAAGAGATGCAATTCATCTCCACAATCTAGGAGAGGACCTCCTCCTTCTCCTCCTCCTGCATCAGGATCACCAGGAAGCATTTCTCAGTATCACTGGTCTTCTTCTCAACACCAGTCAAGAACATCTCAGGGGGGGTAGGACAGACCTTCTAGGTCTTATTCTCAAGGCAGCCAGCAACAGAGATCAAGCCAAAGCAGCCAACAGCAACAATAATCAAGTCCAGAGAGGCCTCCTTCTCCTATATATGAGCCAGAGCTAGATCCAATTTATAGGATGGCTAGATTTAATGAGCCTATTGGTCTGTCTACGATTAATAAAGCTAAAGTAGAAGGAAAAGACGCCTCCCAGTTCATAACAATGTCTTCTTATAGAAAAAAAGAACTCGACAAGTATCAAGTAAAGAATTTATTCAATGCTAATAAATACATGCAGCTTCATCCAGAGGCAGTTATGCCCAGAGCCATATCTCAAAAGATTCTTGGTGATCAAGATTTAAAACTGACTCAGTTAGAAGCTCAAGATCCAACCAGAAAGATGATTTTCACAAAATCATCCCTTGATTCTCTTTCAGAAGTTCCCAAGAAAGATAACTAAATTCTATTTTATGTCTTCTTTATTGTTACTATTTTTGAACTCTCATAGAATTATATTATATCTGATGAATGTTTTATTTCTACTAGATATATTTCTTGCTTTATATTTTGTGTAAATAGTATCCTCACCCAAATAGGGGGAGATTGTTGGAACCCTAATTTGGATTTGGGCAAAGACTACTATTAGGATGCTTAGACTAACCAAATATTTATAGTCTGGGTCATAGGTTTTTCCAGGGTTAGTTGCCTTAGAAGATTTCAGAGTTCTGCAATTCTGTTTGACGAAAGCCGAACTCAGCTCGACGAAAGTCAAGCTCAGCGCGACGAACTCAGAGTTCCAACATTGAGTTGAGCTCGACGAAAGCTGAGCTTCGGTCAATGAAATCTGCATCTCTGCTCGACGATAGACAAGCTAAGCTCGACGATCTCTGAGCTCAGGTCGACGAATAAACAATTCTAGTTGGATTATCTCCAAGCTCAGGTCGAAGAATTTCTTGCTTAGTTTGATGATTTCCAGACAGTGTTTTAGGCAGTTATTTCAAGCAGGAAGCAGCTTATTTCCAGGCTTTATTTCAGGATATTTTATATTCTGAAGGCAGAATTTTTTTCAAGGCTTAATTGTAGGCAGTTATAGCTCTGATATTTAATGCTCAATATTCTTATGAATATAACCATTTAGAGGCAACATTAAATATGGACTTAATCACAGAGTTAAATGTTAATCATTTTCCAAGGAAGTTATCATTCTAGGGAATGCTCCAGTTATTCAGAATGAATTCAAATATTTGAATTTCTTTAGCATTCCTGATCATATAATATAATCAGAAGTTTTTCTGCCTTAAGGGTTATACACAAACACACAAGGTTTTCTCAAAGTTACAGAAAGCTACAAAAATACTTTTTAGATACTTTCTTCCAGCAACTCATCTTCAATCTGAGACTAAAAGATCACATCTCTAAGAGACATTTACTGGAACGAGAAGATTATAAAGAAGTCCTACACCCTAAAGTAAATCTTCCATCTCCTGATCATCTACATAACTCAGGGGGGAGCTTTGACATCATCAACAATCCACTAGTCTTCTCAAAAAATTGAGACAGAGAAGACAAAATCATTTTCATTTCTTCTTTCACTTTGTTAAGGGTTTTAACTCCCTTCAAAAGTTAACCTCTTTGGTTCACAAGTCACCTGATCAAAAGACTTGGGATTGGTTTTTTGGCACCTGATCAAAAGCTCAAAAGGTTGCTAGATCTCCTTTAGAAAAATAGATCTTTTGGTGATAGGGCACCTAGGAAAAAACCCATGGTGGAAGGGCACCTGAGCAAAAACCTATAATAGATTCCTACTAGGGTGGTAGAAGAGTGGATGTACCCTGGTTTATTGGAGAACCACTATAAATTCCTTGTGTCGTCTGGTTGTGCCTTTACTTGTTTATTTTCTGTGCTGTGATATTTCTCTTTATATATATATATATATCACCTATTTTAATCCGCTATAAAAATAACTTAAAGTTTTTTTTCAAATGCTCTGTTCACCCCCATCTAGAGTTATGTTAGATCTTCCCTCACTTTCACAAAGCAGTTCAAGCAAGGATGAATCTTTGAGTTGAAGGTCGACGAAGACTAGCAGCTCCATGATTTCTTCAAGTTCAGCGGGCTCCGAGCCACAATAGAAGAAAAAGAAAGTTGTATAAATTTCTATTTTGTTTCAGATCCGGCGATAAGATTATATTGTAAACCACGCGGATAAATATATGTAAACACTTTCAGATAATAGAAATGATATTATGAATTCTGACTCTGTTCGTTTTCAGCTAACCGATGAATGTGTGTGAAACCGTATGGTTACTTGCATTCTTGTCACATGAGTTGGTAGATTTAGCATATATTCATCAGCTAGTTCGCTTGAGAGTGTTATAGTTTGGCAGTTTGGTAGTCTAGTCGGGCTGCTAGCTGTTCGGGCGGTCTGGCAGTTTGTCCAGGTGGTCTGGTTGTCTGGCGGCTTGTCTTAGGAGATGCGATTTGAGTGCTACCCACAACTGCAGTTTGGTGGTTAGCTTCTCCAACGTCATGGAAGCTAGATCTAGTAGTGGTCTGATGGATTGTCGCATAAGCGCTCTGGTGGCTTATCACAGCCGTAGTCTGATTGTTAGCTGAAGTAGCGATCTAATGGTTAGATATAGTTGTGGTCTGGTGGCTTTCCGTAGGAGCAGTCTGATGTTTATTCATAACTGCAGTCTGGTGGCAACCCATAGTTGAGGTCTGGCGGCATGCACCGGTGGTCTGGTGGTCTTCCCTAATGGTCTGGCGGCTTACCTTTATTTCCACTGGGTGATCTTCAGTTATTCTTTGTATAAGTGTGTGGTTTGACTTTATCAAACTGCATAGGATGCACAGATTGTATTTAGTCCCACATCACTGTTGTATTCTCTCATCTCCCCCATTTTCTATAAATAAGGGGGCATACCTATGTATTTTTTATCTTATCTTTTTGGAGCAATAACATTTGCCTTTATTTAGCTTTTTTTCATATGGTATCAGAGCGAATCGGTCTTTTGCTCCAACTTATTTATAGTTTGTTTATCTAACTTATTCCGTTCTGCTTCTTTCAGTCTTCTTCCGGACTTCTTCCGGTTTTCTTCCCGCCCTGCCATACCTTGCTTGTCGCTGTTCCTGTGACTTCTTCCTTTGCGACTTGTACTGTTCACGCGGCCTTCCTTTCTAGCCGTACTTTCTTGCTCTTTCTTGTTTGTGGCAACTTGTTTGTGCTGCCTTTGTGGGTTTCTTGTCGGGCACTCTTATTTACTTGTCACTCTTCTTTGCGACATGTTGTGTTTGTGTGGCTTCTCTACTATTCGCGCTTCCTTCTTTCTTGTGTTTTTGTGACTTGTTTCTTCTCGCATGGATTGTTTTCTCTACTCGCGCGGTCTATTTCTCTCTTTTCTCTTCTCTTCTAGTGCAGGTTATTATCTCTACCCACGTGGTCTCTCTTTCTATACCTATTCTTCTTGCTTCTTACTCAACCGTGCGGTTTGAGTCTTTGTCGTTTTTTCTTTTCTTTATCGTGCTCTGGCTGCGACTTGTTTGCCGACCTGTTTGTCAGCATTTTCTCTTTTTTCCCTTTTGACGACTTGCGTCTAGCCGTGCGGTTTGTCTCTCCATGAGGTCTTTTTCTCTTATCTCATCTACAGCTCGTGCTCTTTTGGCCTATTCTGATAAGTGGCTTATTGACTATGGGGCCACTTATCACATGACCAACAATTCTCGTTTGTTCTCCTGTCTGAACAACAAGAAATGGTTATCTTTTGTGGTTATTGCCGATGGTGCTTCTACTCCTATGCATGGTATATGCACAATGCACATCACTCCATCTTTGCAGCTTGAGGACACTCTACATGTTACCACTTTTCCATGCAATTTTCTATCTTCTCATGCTCTCTTCACATAGTTGCAATGCACGGTTACTTTTACTGCCAATACTTATTCTTTCTGGGATTCTTCCTCTAAGGCTACAATTGCTATAGGACTGCAAGTGGTGGCCTCTACTTTCTTGACAATATCATTGCTCTTTCTACTCCTTCTTCCCTTTAGCAATGACATCATCATCTTGGCAACCCTCCTTCTCGCCTCATCCATCAACTTCTCCCAGATCATCCTTAAGAGGATTCCCCTTTGAATTGTGAAGCCTGACAGCTTGGCAAACATCATCGCTCTTCTTTCCCAGCATGAATGGGATGTAGTTCTTCGCGTCCTTTTACACTATTTAACTTTGATATCCGGGGTCCCGCTCCTACTGCCACTATTGGTAGAGGTAGCTTGTACTTTGTCGCTTTCATTGATGATTTCTCAAAGTATACTTGGTTATATCTCGTGAAAGATCATTTTGAACTTTACACTGTGTTTATTACCTTTTATAATGAGATCTTAACAGAGTTTAATGTACCAATCAAGATCATCGTATTAATAATGCCAAGGAATACGTCAGCTGTCAGTTTTCTTATTTTTGTGTGAGCCATGGTTTGATTCATCAAACTTTTTGCCCCTATACTTCTCAACAGAATGGCGTTGCTAAACGGAAGAATCGTCATCACTTGGAAGTTGCTTGCAGCCTTCTGTTACAAATGAATATTTCTCAGTATTATTGGGGTCATGTTGTCCTTCTCTCCTGCTATCTAATTAATCGAATTCCCTCATATATTCTTCATGGCAAGACTCCATTTTAAATTCTATACCCCGAGGCTCAGCCGTTTCCTTTACCTCTTGGGTTTTTGGATGTACGGTGTTTTTTCACATACCTTCTCCGGGTCATGTCAAACTTTCTCCCCGTTCTGTTAAATGTATTTTCCTTGGTTATTGTCTGACTCAGAATGGATATCGTTGTCTTGATTGTCTTCTCGGTAAACAGTATATCTCTACTGATGTCACCTTCTTTGAGGATACATCATATTTTCTCTTGCTTCTTCTCTCTTTCCCTCTAATACTTCTTCTTCAATTCTTGTTTTCTCGACACCTATGCCCGACAAACTTCTTTCCACCAGTTTTCTTGTTAAACTGTCTCCTTCTCTCGAGACTGAATCTTTGCCCTTGGAGCCTTCTATGCCGGTTCCCGGGTCTCTTCTTTCTTCTGACAGTGAATTGCCTCCTTCGTACAGGATTGATGTTGATCTTCCCAATGCCCTGTGGAAGGGTGTTCAACAATTCACTAAGCATCTTATTGATGTTGTTGTCTCTTATGCTCAGCTTTCCCCGGTTGGCATGCGTTTTTCTCTTTCTATCTCTTCTACTGTTATACCGGCTACGTATCAAGAGTCTCTTGCCATTCCTCAGTGTAAATCCCCTATGGATAAAGAAATGAACACATTAACTAAGAGAGGTATTTGGACTCTTGTTCCCCCGCCTCTAGGCATTGATGTGTTTGGCTGTCGGTGGGTGTTTGTTGTTAAGTATCTTCAAGATGGTTCTTTTGATCGCTATACGGTGAGGCACTATACACGTTCTCTTCTCTGTAGCCATTAATAGAGACTGGGTGATGTCTCAGTTAGATGTGAAAAATTTCTTTCTCTATTATGATTTGTAAGAGGTTGTTTACATTGAGCAACCTTCTGGGTATGTTGCTCCGGGGGAGTATAAGGTATGAAAGCTTCGGAAGACGATTTATGGTTTAAAGTAGAGTCCACGAGCTTGGTTTAACAAGTTTGTGGATTTGTTTCTCTTATTGGGTTCAATCGAAGTTCTACTAATCATTTTTTATTTATACACAAGACTACTAAAGGTCTTGTGGTTCTTGCTAATTGTGTTGATGATATCCTTCTTACTAGTGATGATAAAGAAGGCATTAATCTGGTAAAACGACATCTTCGATAATATTTTGTTACTAAGGATATGGGAACTCCGAAGTACTTTCTGGGAATTGAGATTTCAAGAAAGCAAATCTCTGTGGTTCTTTCACAATGAAAGTAGGCGCTATATCGCTTAAAGGAAACTGGTCTTCTTGGCACAAAACCCGCTCGTTATACGATGGTTGTTGGGGATGATAAGGGGTGGAATGAAGATTCTCCTCTTCTCCCAGATTTTACTATGTACAGGCGACTTGTAGGCAAACTCATATATGTGACTGTTACTGGACCAGATATCTATTATGTATTTGGGAAGGTCAGTCAGTTTATGCAAAATCCTAGAGAGTGTCATCTACATTCTTCCATGAAAATTCTGGAGTATGTGAATGGGTATCAAAGAAATGGCGTATTGTTTCATAAGCATAATCATTTGAAGGTTGAAGCATATTCTTATTCTAGCTATGCTGATAACAAAGAAGATAAAAAGTCTACATCAGGTTTTTGCACCTTTGTAGGAGGAAACCTTGTTAGCTGGAAAATCAAGAAGTAGTAAGTGGTTTCAAGGTCAAGTGTTGAAGCTGATTATAGGAGTATGGCTTCAACAACTTATGAGCTGAAGTGGTTACGAGCACTTATGCTTGACTTGGAAGAATTCTATGATCATCCTCTTCCTATGTTCTGTGATAACAAAGCCGCTATTTACATATAAAAGAATCATGTATTTCATGAGAGGACAAAGCAAATTGAAGTTGATTGCCATTTTATTTGGGAAGAGGTGTTGAAGAATAAGATTTGTACTCCCTTTGTCACTTCTGATAAAGAACTAGCAGACTTCTTCACAAAACTAGTTTCCGCTTCAGATGTTTGTAGCAAGCTGGGCATGGTTGACATAAATTCTCCAGCTTGAGGGGGAGTGTTAGAGTTTGGCAGTTTCGTAGTTTAGTTAGGCGGCTAGCTATTTGGACAGTCTCGCAGTTTGTCCAGGCGGTCTGGTTGTCTGGTGGCTTGTCTTAATTGATACAGTCTGAGAGCTACCCACAACTGCGATTTGGTGGTTTGCCACTCCGGCATTCTGGAAGCTAGTTGTAGCAGCAGTCTGATAGTTAGCTACAACAACGATCAAGTGGCTTGCTGCAATAGCGATATGATAGTTAGACGAAGCAGTGGTCTGACGGTTAGCCGTAGCTGCGGTTGATGAGCTAATGATAAGTGTACCGGCCGCACAAGTAATATAAAATGGGCGAACATTCCCAACTATTGATCTCGAGGGAACACAGTAAGGTTGAGTTAATTTTGAGGAGGACTTGAGATTGAAGTCCTTAGGTAGAATTTAATGATGGGGGGTTTTATAGTTGCGGAAAATAAAGTAAAACGCTAACAAACTACTCCTATGCAATGTCGTTATGGATTGCTTAGCTAGGTGGGATGGAAGACTACACGGGCCGCTATGCACTGATTCGCTGGGCGGATGGATGAGTAGGCTTGCGGAATAAGGGTCGAGAGCACCTCTTCACTATACACGCTACTAGCAATTGCTAGTGCGGCAAAGGGAATGTGGTGGTGGATTGATGGAAAATGGCGCACCTCAAGCAACTTAAAAAGTAAAGCAATACAGAATCACATAGACATGAATCTAATAATGTTTACAACTTAGAGCACATCACCTATAAATAAAGTTTTAACAACACATTAATAACAATAAAGGAAGAACAAGGCAAGAGATCGACCGAATCTGAAGTCTTGATGAGGGTTCACGGAAGGAATTGCCGGGTTGTCAATCTGCCTCCTAGCTCGGTCCTCAACTGCATCCGGGGTAGAGAAGGGTTGTCACTACCTTCCAATTGACCCGTCTTCTTCGTGTCACGATTGTGGAAGAAAGTTACAAGCTTCCCTTTGCTTTATGGATACGGCGTCAAAACCTTGAAATGGAGCTCAAGAGATGATGGAGGAGGCCGAGAGGAAGCTCCGGCTTAGATTTGGCGTTGAAAGCTTGCCCGGAGCACCTCCCTATTGTTGAAGATGAAGGAGGACGGCGGAATCCCACCTCGGAGATGAAAAACAACAAAAAAATTGCGGATCCCTAAATTAGGGCGGAACCTGCATATTTATAAAAAGCAGAATATAACAATGTGCATGATCAAGGGGGCACGACAAGTGGTCGTGCGCACTATGTCCAGTGATCGTGCGCACTGGCATGGCAGAACCAGAAGATGAACTGGGATAATGCGTGAAAGTGAGGGGATAGATCTGATTTACTCTAGAGGGGGGAATAGAGTATTAAAAACTTTTAATAAATTTTTATAGCAGAATTAAGATAAGCGTTACATATAAGTAAGAGAAGAAAATAAATCACAAGCAAACACAGCATAGCAGAAAATAAAGAAAGATGAGCAACCAGACGACACAAGAAAATTATAGTGGTTCCCTAAATCTGGGTACATCCACTCTTCTACCACCCTGGTAAGAATCCACTTAGATTTTTGATCAGGTGCCCTATCACCACAAGATCTATTTCAGGTAGATCTAGATACCCTTCAGGCTTTTGATCAGATGCCTAAAAACCAATAGGTTTTCGATCAGGTGCCCTATCACCAATCAGTTCATTTTTGAAGGGAGTAATAAACCTGTACAGGAAAGATAAAAGAAAAGTTGATGGCAGTCTTCTCTTTCTCAAAGCAAATGAGAAGACTAAGTGTATTTTGATGATGCCAAAGCTCCCCCTGAGATATTGAGTAGGTTCAGGAAGATGGAAGCTTTGTCCGGGGTGTAGGTCTTCAGAGGACTGAAGTTCTTGCTCTTCAGAATCTGTAGATTGATGTTGATTATCTATCTCTATAGATTCCTGAAGATGAAAACTGAAGAAGACTCTAGATAGAGGTTTGTTGTTCTTTTGTTTCCTGAGAGCAACGAAAATTCTGGGAGCTGAGAGAAATCTGCAAGAGAAATTTTTGGGTTGTTGCAGGAATGTTCTCTCTGTGTATTTCTCTGTATGTTTTTCTCTGTTTCTTGATCAGTCTGAATGTATGTCTCTTTTTCCCTTGAAGAATAGAATAAAAACTGTCTATTTTGAAATTCAAATACATTCCTTAAATTACTGCAGAAATCGAGGAGAGAAACGGCTACAATTTCTAGCATTTAATTGTCTCCCCAACTATCTTGGCAAATAAGTCAAAATAATAATTCTATGAATATCATAGTTAATGCTGTAGAGAAATGGATATATGCCTTGAGAATATCATCATTAACTACCAGAGATTATTTGACAAAAAAAATAGAATCAATAAAATAGGAATTAAATCTTCAAGATAGCTGCTGAATATAAGTAGTCGGACACAGAAAATAATCAACGATCTGAGCTGGGAGATCGTTGATCTGAGATCAGTTATCTTTGATCTGAGAATACTGTGAACAAATATAGAATCATCGACCAGAGCTCGTAGATCGTCGAGCTCAGTTCAGAGACTAAACTCTGAGATCGTCGATCAGAGATCAATGATCGTCGAGCTAAGTTCGACGAAAGTCGAACAGATATGTATTTCACAGATTTCTTCTAAGTCTGAGTTCTTGAGTGAAATCCAATGCTGGTCATGAGAAGTATAACCTGTAGAAACTAACTTAGACCTAGACCTTGACCCTGGCTATAAATGTGGGTCAACAACCTATGAGTGGACCTAGCCCAAATCCAAACATTGGTTCTAATAATCACCCCCTATTTGGGTGAGGTCACTCAACATAGAATAAAATTAAAAATACAAGGCCATAGATATCTGATAGAATTTAAATTATCAGCAGATATAATATAGTAATGTAAAGCACATATCGTTCAGGTAAAATAATTAAATAGTAAGACAATAAAGTTCAGAAAATGGCTTAAGGATTAGCAGGAGGAGGGGTAGGAGAGGATTTAGTAAAAGCAATCTTCCTAGAAGGGTCTTCTGCTTCCCTTTTTGACATCTTCATGACTTGCTCACCAAGTGTTTTCTGAGTAGCAGCTCTAGGTACAATTGCTTCAGGATGAAGTGTCATATATTCTACTGGATTGAACACTTTCTTGCTGACCTGCAGTCTTTTAAGTTCCTTTTCTCTGTAAGATGACATAGTAGTAAACTGAGGGGAATCTTGGACATCTGCTCTGGCTTTCTTCATCTGAGATAATCCCATTAGTTCATTTAGCCTAGCCATTCTGAAATTAGGATCCAGCTATAGATCAGCAGGAGGAGAGGGAGGACTCTCTGGATTAGCATCCTGAGGTATCTTCTGAGAGAGATTCCTGAACTGTGTGGCTGAGCTTTGAAATTAGTTGAAACAGGATTCTGCTACTTTTGACTGGAGTAAAGTGACTTTAGAGGAGGAGCCTCACTAAACTTGTTTTTAGGTTTGTAAGAAGAAACAAGCCTAAGAGACTGAGAGGAGGCTGGCCTCTTATTTTGTGAAGGCTTTCCTGAGGATCCAGCTGTTGGAGGAGGATTGGATGGATTGCTCTGCCTCTGGTATGTCTTAGTAATGGGAGTAGATCTCTGAGCAACCATACTAGAGGCTCCTACTGCTTGAGGAGGAGGAGGAGGACCTCTCCTAAACCTTTAAGGAGGTTGAGAGTACCTACTCTTTTTCCTTGCCTTTTGCTCATTCTTGGATTGTAGCATCCAATGAGGCATACCGGGATAAGGCTGGATATTATTTAAAATATAATATTGTTTGTCATTTTTTTGGATTGGGTGCGGGAGCAGCCTTGGGAGTAGCTTTTCTTTTCCTTGAAACTTTCTTCTTTGAACTGGAATCATCAGACTCATCTTCATCCTCATCATCATAATCAGAAGAACTTAGAGGATTGTCATATAAAGCATCAAGCTATTTGAGAAGATTGGATTGATCTTTATCTTGAGCATTCTCTTGAGCAATGTCCATAGCAAGCAAGTCATCTAGGCTTGGTATGGGACTGACATCCATAATATAGGATGGCCCAGATGATCTTGAAATTGGACAATCAATCTTTTCTACTAAAGGGAGTTCTAATGGTTCTGGAACTTTAACTATCAATTCTGTATTTACAGGAGCTTCAAGACTTGCCTTTAGTTGCTTGACAACTTCAGGATTTATTGAGGGAGTACAACATACTATAGCCAAGGATGGCTTTATTTCTGGAAGATAATTTAGAAAAACTGTATTGAAGGAATTCAATAAACCAAAGATATCTATTATGGGATTGATGCAACAATCACCAACAGTCAAAGTTTCTGGAAGAACTATTTCTTCTGAGCTCATTATATCATCATAAATATCAATAATTTCAATATCTGTAACCATCTGATCATCTGAATAATCATCTGCATGCATATCTGGTTATTCTTCTACTTCTACTGCTTCTACTGCTGCTGCTGGAAAAAGAACTGGAGCTTCTTCATTGAATATCTCCCCTTGCCTAGCTGCAGAGGAATCTGTAGCCATGCGCCCAGAAGAAGGGATAGAGGAGAGGGCAGTAACTCTAGAGGAGAGACTATTGATGGAGGTAGAGAGAGGAGCTTTAGCGTTTACTATTAGTTTCTCTAAGGAGGGAGAAATAAATTTCAGAAGGTCTTGAGCAATTTATAAGAAATTTAGATATGGGGGTTCTGGATCAGAAGAGAAGAAAGGTGTTTGATGTCAACAATTGGAACATATTGAGAAGGCATGAGAGAGTTCTGTATGGTGGAACTCAGGAAAAGAGAAGGGAGCATCCTGTTGGATGGGCTCAGATGGAATCTGAGTGGATATGGATGGAGGGATGATGGGAGATGAAATGTGCTGAGGAGATTCATGATGTTGAGGAGAGGTATGATGAGATGGCAAATCAACATTTGAGATTAATAAAAGGTTGGAGGAGGGAGAAGTCCTCAGATGAGGAGAAATAGGAGATGAAGGAGGAGTTTGATGAGTCAAAATTGGGGAGGAGTGAAACTGGATTAGAGAGGCAGGAGGTGAGGGGACTGAGTTTTAATCAGAGGGAGGAACTAGGGTTGATGGAGGAGTTAAGGAAGGAACTTCTTCTAGGGGTGGAGGAGAAGTTGTATCAGCTCTTGTATCCTCAGAAGTCCTATAGGAGGAAGAGGCACTGAAGGGCCTAGGGATAGACCTTTCCCACTTATAAAACAAAGAGGAGTCCAATCTTTTATTGGCATTAATAAATATGGTCTGAGAGACCAATAGTTCTGAAGCCTTGGACTGAAGGAAGATTCACAGAATCCTCCCTAAACAAACCTCCTTCTTGGAGTTCTTCCTCTTGATCAAATCAAAAATTAACTCAGCCCAATTGACTGATTTCTTATTAACCAAAGAAAACATTATTGAAAACTATTGCCTATTAATATTATCATAGGCAGAGTGCTTGCCCAGTAGAACCTTGCCTACAATATCTGCTAAGAACTTGTATCCTATAGACAAGTTCTTCTTAAGCAGCTTGGATGGTATTCCCTCAGGATGAACCATCCTAACTAGCATACTGTTATATTCAGAACTATCCTGTTCTAGACTATTCTCTCCATTTACTAACTCAAACAGTTCAGAAATAATTACTGGGGTAAGAAGAACCTGTTGTCCTGAGATGGTCCCAACCATGGATGAGTCATCAAGCGTTGTCGATGTATAGACCCATTCTTTGATTTCTGTTACTGGTAACTTGATCCTTGGAGTCATGATCTTCCTTAGACCCTAATCTTCACAAAGCTGAAGAATATCTTGGAAAATTTGATCGCAATGCCTGAATTATTCGAAGTCGAAATCAAAACCTGCATCAAACTTCACTGCTGAAAGAATAGCCGCTGGAATCGCAATGGGTTTCTGTAGACTCAAGAGAAAGATGATCAAGTGCAAGAGAAATTGAAAATCGCGGGATAGAGCTCGAAGAGAAACCTCAATATAGGTTTTTTTTTTGGAATGTGAAAAGACGAGCTCTGTCTGATGATATAATAAAGAAAACTTCGATCTTAGGTCGATGACAGATTTATAGACAAATACAATCGTCGGCCTCTGAATAAAGAGGGGAAATCAGATCATCGATCTCAGGTTGATGATTTATTTTTTAAAGTAAAGTCATCTATCTCCGGTCGACGATTTTTAACATCACACAGAGCTGTCGTTGATCTCAGGTCGACGATAGAGCTCAAGTGGAGTTCGCAGATCGTCGATCTCCGTTCAACGATTTGTGAACAAATCTTCAAACTCAGACAGAAATTAAATCAATCCATTCATTTTATCATTCCAAGCTGATTTAGGAAGCATAGATGTTTCTTTTTATCCAAAGGCTTGGTGAAGATATCTCCTCTTTGAAAATCAGTGGAGATAAAGTTAAGATTTATTTTCATTTTGTCTACACTATCTCTAATGAAGTGATGCCTTATTTCTATATGCGTTGTTCTAGAATGATGAACTGGCTTCTGAGCAATAGAAATTGCACTAGTACTATCATAAAATATAATTGAATTATTTAGATTGTATCCATAATCCAGCAATTGGTTTTGAATCCACATTACCTGTGAACAGCAACTGCCAGTTGTAATATATTAAGCCTCTGCAGTTGAAGTGGACACGGATATTTGCTTCTTACAAAACCAAGACACAAGCCTATCACCAAGGAACTGATATGTTCCTGATGTTCTTTTCCTGTCTACTCTGCATCCAGCATAGTCAGGATCTGAGTATCCAGTTAACTCAAACTCTGACTCTGTTGGATACCAAAGTCCTAGATAAGGGCAACCCTTTATATATCTTAAAATTCTTTTTAGCAAAATTAGATGAGATTCTTTAGGGTTCACTTGGAACCTAGCACAAAGACATATAGAGAACATGATGTCTGGTCTACTTGCTGTGAGGTATAATAGGGATCCAATAATAGCCCTATAAGTTTTCTGATCAATAGGTTTCCCTTTTTCATCAGAATCAATCACAATATTGGAAGCCATGGGTGTTTTCATTGCTGAGGCATCAGCCATCCCAAATCTTTTCACTAATTCCTTAGCATACTTGGACTTAGATATGAAGATGTCATCAGGTGATTGCTTCACTTGGAGACCAAGGAAGTAAGAGAGTTCACCCATGCTACTCATTTCAAACTTAGAATGCATCAGGTCAGAGAACCTTTTGCATAGTTTGGAATCAGTAGAGCCAAAAATAATATCATCTACATAAATTTGTACTCACAAGATTCTATCATGATGATGTCTAATAAATAAAGTTCTATCTACTATGCCTATAAAAAATTTTGCTCTAAGAGAAAGCTAGATAAGGTTTCATACCAAGCTCTTGGAGCTTGCTTTAAACCATAGAGAGCTTTATGAAATCTAAAAACATAAGAGGGATGAGTTGAAGAGATAAAACTTGGAGAATGTTCAACATAAACCTCTTTCTTTAGCTCTCCATTGAGAAAGGCACTTTTGACATCCATTTGATATACTTTGAACTTTTTATAGACAGAATAAGCAAGAAATATCTTGATTGCTTCTAGCCTTGTAACAGGAGCAAAGGTCTGATCATAATCAATTCCTTCCTCTTGCCTATAGCCTTGAGCTACTAGCCTTGCTTTGTTCCTGATGATAGATCCTTGGGCATCAAGTTTATTTCTGAATACCCACTTAGTTCCAATGACTGGGTAGTCTTTGGGTCTTGGAACTAAGTCCCAACCTTTGCATCTTTCAAATTGATTAAGCTCCTCTTGCATTGCAATAATCCAGTGTGGATCTTCCTCAGCATCTTTAATGTATTGGGGCTCAATTTGAGATAAGAAGCAGGCATGCATCAAGTCTTGGTTGAGTTGATGCCTTGCCTGCACACCAACTGATATGTCTCAAATCACTTGAGATGTAGGGTGATCTCTAAGTGTGACTAGTTCAGTTGGTGGAGTTGGTTCAGCAACAGCTTGGGGAGATAATTCCTCTTGTGGAATTGTATTAGCTGTTGGAGGAAGTTCAGCCACTTCCAAATTTTCTTCTTCACTTTCTTCATCAACTTGTGAGGAGGAATTAGATGTAACCTTTTGAGTAAGGTTGAGATCATCCAATTTTTCACAAAGTTGGGGTACCTGCAAAGAGTTACTGGTTGAAGCTTCCTTATCCTTGTAAAATATATTAGCTTCATCAAAAGAAATATTAACTGACTCTTCCATTTTCAAAGTTGATTTATTTAATACCCTATATGCCTTGCTGACTTGGGAATATCCTAGAAAAATTCCTTTTCAGCTTTGGCATCAAACTTTCTAAGATGTTTCTTTTTATTATTGTGAATATAACAAATGCAACCAAATACTCTAAAATAATTTATTTTAGGTTTCTTCCCTTTGAGCAATTCATAGGGAGTCTTGCCCTTATGTTTGTGTATCAAACTTCTGTTCAGGACATAGTTTGTTGTGCTCACAGTCTCTGCCCAATAGGATAGTGGCATGAAAGCATCAGCTAGTAATGTACCTGTAGCTTCAATAAGTGTTCTGTTCTTCCTTTCAACTACCCCATTTTGTTGAGGAGTTCTAGGAGCAGAGAAACAATGCTTGATACCTTCCATCTCACAGAATCTTTGTATGAGAAGAGATTCAAACTCAGTACCATGATCACTTCTGATCAAAACAACTGGAGTAGAATACTCAATCCTTATGCCTTTAATAAAGTCTGTAAGAACCTTGAAGTTATCAGACTTGTGTCTCAAGCAGAAAACCCAAGTGAACCTTGAGAAGTCATCTACAATAACTAAAGTATAAAGCTTCCCTCCTAAGCTCTGTACAATAATGGGTCCAAAAAGATCCATATGAAGCAAATACATAATCCTAGGTGAATCACTCTTATTAACAGATTTAAAACTATTTTTTGTTTGCTTGCCTACTTGACAAGCCATTCAAAGGCTTTCCTTCTTGTAGGGGCAAGAAGGTAATCCTCTAATAAGGTTTTCTTTGGAAAACTTAGCAATATTTCTAAGGTTTACATGACCTTGTCCTTTATGCCATAAAACATTATTATTGCTAATTTGATTGAATAAACAAATTTCTGAGCTAGCAGAATTAAAATTTACTAAAAAAATGTTACCTTGTCTGAATACTGTTAGAACAGTTTTGCTGTTTAAAGAAATAATACATTGGGATTTAGAAAAGCAAACCTGATATCCTGCATCACATAGCTGGCTTATTGATATGAGGTTATGTCTCAAACCACTCACATAATCTACCTTGTTGAATGTAATAGCTCCAATACAGAAATCCTCATATCCTTCTGTCTGACCAAAGCTAGAATCACCAAAGATTACCTTTGGACCTAGCTTGGACTTATAATTGATTAGCTTGTCCTTGCTTCCTATCATGTGCTTTGAGCACCCACTATCCAGATACCACTTATCCTGTGTAGTAGGATAGTTCTTAACCTGCAAGAAAACAGATTATTTATTCTAGACCCACGTAACCTTGGGACTTTGTCTCTTTTCATAACTAAAACTGGAAATGAAAGAGCATTCAGGTTGGCATTTATAACCTAAGGGGTGAAATTTTCTAGGTGGGATTACCCAATGTGAAAATAGATTAATATGTTTTGGTTTCTGGTTATTAATATTAATATTTTTGTTGCAGTTATGGTTTTGGTAAAATTGATCTGGGTTCGATGATTTATATTGAGATCGTCGATCTACATTCGACGACCAGTACTGATCTCATCGATCTCGGTTCACGGAATAATAATGGCCATTATCTGTGTTCCACGATCGTCGATCTCTGTTCGACGATGTTTGATGATATCGTCGATCTCCCTTTGCTGAGTAATTAAACCCAAACTCTGGGTTCAGAGATCATCGATCGGCGTTCGAAGAATAGTACTGCGATCGTCGATCTTGGTTCGACGATTTTTGTTTGGACTTATTTTTCTGAGCTTGTTTCTTTTTCTTTTCTTGTTTAATTTTTTCTAATACCTTATTAACTTTCTATACCTACTCTGTATTCTTTTTACCTTTATCTGAAATAAAATTTACAGGTTGAGATAATATATTTTTCTTGATTATTGGTGGTTCACTAGATGATGCACCTAAACCTAGTTTACTCTTATTTAACCTAGCATTTAGGGTACTGGTGATTTCAACCATTTGTAGGCTTCTTCCATTTAGGGTTTCTTCAAGTTGTTTAGCTTTTCTTAGTTCAGTTTTCAGAAAAATGATTTGATTGTTATACTCAAATAATTCATCTTTCATTTTTAAATTTTCAGAGATTAAGTTTTCATATTCAGGTTGTATATCTCTTAGAGTGTGATTTCCTCCTCAGATTTTATAAGATCATTACACAGTGATTTGAATTCTATTTTAAAATCTTCAGAATTAAAATCAAAGGATGATATTACCTTATCACAGTCTTAGTCTTCTCTTGAATCTTTTGCTTCTGATTCAGGACTTGAAGTATTGATGGCCATTAGACATAATTCTTTTGCCTTGGTTTCTTCTTCATCCTCACAAGAGCTTAAGGAAGAAGATTCTTCTTCTATCTCACTCCAAGTGCCATCTACAAAGCCCTTTTCTTTCCTATTGTACTTGCTGGAGGATTGCTTGCTGAAGTGTTTCCTGGATTCCTTTTCTTTTATACTCTCTTTGTGTTGTTTCTTTGGACACTCTGGTAGAATGTGTCCAGGCTTCCTGCAACCAAAGCATATGATTTCTTTAGTTGGAGTTTTATCATACCGTGGCTTGTCTTCATTCCTGGATGACTTCCTCCTGAAGTCTTTTCTACCCATTTTGAAGAATCTTTTGGCAAACAGACTCATCAGTTCTTCATTTGAGGGTGTTGCTTCTGATTCTTCAGAGGCTTTGAAGGCTATGCTTTGTTCCTTCCTAGGTGGTGTAGGAGTCTTCTGTTCATCTGACTCTCTTGTCTTTAGGAGCTGCTAAAAGGACTTGAGCTTTCCGAATAGAGATTTGGTGGAAATCTCATTTATACTCCTGCCTTCTTTGATTGGCCAGATTTTGGAATCCCATGAGCTGGGAAAGCACATGAGAATCTTTTCATTAATCTCAGTTAGTGAGATGTCCTTGTCCAAGGTTTTCAACTCATTTACAATTATGCTGAGTTTGTTATGCATCTTAGCTACTGGCTCAGTTTCAGCTTTCTTGAATTTTTCATACTGAGAGATAAGATGAGCTCTCCTATCTTTTCTTTCATCTGCAGATCCAGCAACCATCTGGTTTAAGGAATCCCAGATGGCCTTGGCTGAAGTGCATTCAGCAACCTTCTAGAAGATTTCATCTGATATGGTTTGGGCCAGAATGTTCATGGCCCTTACATCAGCAATCTTTGCCTTTTTCTGTGCATCAGCATAATCTAGAGGAGGAACATCATTCAAGCTTGTTGATGCTGTTGAAGTAGTTCCCACTGGAGCTGGTGGACCTGTCAAAATAGAGTTGAAAATATCCTCATCAATAGAATTCATATATAGTTTGATTCTTGCCTTCCAGATAGCAAACTTATTCAAGTTACAGACTGGAGGTCTAGTGCTTACATAATCTTTATTCTGTGCCATGGAAAAAGAAAGAGAGAAGGAGATCTATCAAGGATCTTTAGGTTCAGGTGTTAGCCTGTACAACCAAGAGAAACGAACCTCTGATACCAATTGAAAGTGATGGGACAGATCTGATTTACTCTAGAGGGGGGTGAATAGAGTATTAAAAACTTTTAATAAATTTTTATAGCAAAATTAAGATAAGTGTTACTTATAAGTAAGAGAAGAAAATAAATCACAAGCAAACACAGTACAGTAGAAAATAAAGAAAGATGAGCAACCAGACGATATAAGAAAATTATAGTGGTTCTTCAAATCTGGGTACATCCACTCTTCTACCACCCTGGTAGGAATACACTTAGGTTTTTGATCAGGTGCCCTATCACCACAAGATCTTCTTCAGATAGATCAAGAGACCCTTCAGTCTTTTGATCAGGTGCCTAAAAACCAATAGGTTTTTGATCAGGTGCCCTATCACCAATGAGTTCACTTTTGAAGGAAGTAATAACCTTGTACAGGAAAGATAAAAGAAAAGTTGATGGCAGTCTTCTCTTTCTCAAAGCAAATGAGAAGACTAAGTGTATTTTGATGATGTCAAAGCTTCCCCTGAGATATTGAGTAGGTTCAGGAAGAATGAAGCTATGTCCAGGGTGTAGGTCTTCAGAGGACTGAAGTTCTTGCTTTTCAAAATCTGTAGATTGATGTTGATTATCTGTCTCTGTAGATTCCTGAAGATGAAAACTGAAGAAGACTCAAGATAAAGGTTTATTGTTCTTCTTTTATTTCCTGAGAGCAATGAAAATTCTGAGAGCTGAGAGAAATCTGCAAGACAAATTTTTGGGCTGTTGCAGGAATGTTCTCTCTGTGTATTTCTCTATATGTTTTTCTCTGTGTCTTGATCAGTCTGAATGTCTGTCTCTTTTGTCCTTGAAGAATAGAATAAAAACTGTCTATTTTGAAATTCAAAGACATTCCTTAAATTACTGCAGAAATTGAGGAGAGAAACGGCTACAATTTCTGGCATTTAATTGTCTCCCCAACTGTCTTGGCAAATAAGTCAAAATAATAACTCTGTGAATACCATAGTTAATGTTGCAGAGAAACGGCTATATGCCTTGTGAATATCAGCATTAACTACTAGAGATTATTTGACAAAAAAAATAGAATCAATAAAATAGGAATTAAATCTTCAAGATAGCTGTTGAATATAAGTAGTCGGACAAAGAAAATAATCGTCGATCTGAGCTGGGAGATCATTGAGCTGAGATCAGTTATCTTCGATCTGAGAATACTGTGAATAAATATGGAATCGTCGACCTGAGCTCATAGATCGTCGAGCTCAGTTCAGAGGCTAAACTCTGAGATCGTCTATCGGAGATCAACGATCGTCGAGCTGAGTTCGACGAAAGTCGAACTAATATGTATTTCACATATTTTTTTCTAAGTCTTAGTTCTTGAGTGAAATATAATGCTAGTCTTGAGAAGTCTGACCTATAGAGACTAACTTAGACCTAAACCTTGACCCTGGCTATACATGTGGGTCAACAACCTAAGAGTGGACCTAGCCCAAATCCAAATAAGGGTTCCAACAACGCGCACGAGTAGTGGTACACGACCGATGTTCGTGCGCACTATGTCCAGTGGTCGTGCGCTTACCATAGATAAAACTCCAGCAAAAGTGGAATCAAAGCACATGATCAGTGGCGCACAACCGGTGGTCGTTCGCACTATGTCCAGTGGTCATGCGTTGTACCAAGACATATCTTGGAAAAACGGAGAATAGTGCGCACCATCAGGGGCGCATGACCAGTGGTCGTGCGCACTAGATCCGATGATCGTGCGCAGTATAGATATTTCCAAATGGTCCCGGAACACGCACACGGCCCCTATACCAACACTGATATGTGCAGACATTCCAGGCAATCACAAAAAACGAGTACAATCAATAAAAGTACAAAAATACACAACCACGGCCCAAAAGTGCACTTCCTATGGAAATGAAGATAAGATGAAATATAAATGATAACGAACTAAAAGTGAAGTGCATGAGTAAGAAAACTAGCACAGATGAGTCCGAAAATCACTATATAAAGAGGACTCATCACACCCCCAGACTTACCTGTTTGCGCGTCCCGAGCAAACAAAATCTATGTAGATTGGGAAAATGACTTAGCTAACATAGAAATTGCGATACAGAGTACCATGCGAAGTCGCATGCTCGTACGCATAAAAATATAGATAGAGGAAATTTCTAAGTATGCAAAATAGTTTATACTTTTCACAATGCGTATCAAAATTTTATTACTACTCAAAAATGGAATCACAGTGAATCATCTGGTCACACGCAGGAAGAAGGTAGGCAGGACACTAAGGTGAGATTTGCCAAAGATCGAGATTCAGGATCACCACCAAAGGAATCCACCAATATCGAGGACCATATGCTTGCCCGTTCACACTCTCTCCACTGCACTAGTTAGACTCAAGCGTGAATCCGTAGGACTTTAGGATAAGAGATGGGGCTTGGGTTACGATGGGGTAAACAAAGATAAACAGGAGGATACGCACCTAACCCAATTGAGCTAACATAAAATGAATCAAACCGCTAACCACAATATATGCAGGTACACCACACCCCCAGACTTAACTTTTAACATATGGGTGTGTGCACTGCCTACTCCAAATTCAATCACATCTTCAATAAAATTTTCAATTATACTTTTGTTTTTCACTTTTTTACTAATATTTTGCTTTTTTTAACATCTTTTTATTTTCATAATCTCAGCAAATATAAACCTTGGAGCACACCCACATATTCATATGTAAAGTCACCACATCATTACCCCAACATGAAAAATTTAAACACTAAAGCTCGACTTGGGTGTGCGACTAGGATCGGCTATGAGGCTTTGGTGAAATAATGGTGGAGCTTAATCAAAAGAAGGGGTAGGCACAACGGGGCTTAGCGAGGATGAGACGTTAGGAACGGTACAAAGCTCAACTGGGCCAAAGTGATGGCCTACATCACACTCACGCTAGACTAACCAAGCACCAATGCTTCTAGAGTAGCTTGGGGCAAGTTCTTAGCTACCGAGAAAGATGATCCTTCCTCCCGACTCGAACAAAACGAGTCTAGTGACGGCTACACACATCCCTACACTACCGTTCGATTCACACCGGATTCACCAACTTTTGAGCAGAATAAAATGTCTTTATGCAAATAGAAAAATATAAAACTATAAGCATACATAAAAATTAAATCTACTCGAAATTTCTACACGAGACGAGAGTAATTGGCTAGGAGCATAGCAAGGTAAACATTTTACTTCGTCTAACAATCCTATGCCAGCACAAAAATTTTACCAAATCATACAAAATAAATGAGTTTAACTCGCAGCACGCTAACAGCTAAGCACGCGCTCATGTGGGTGCAGTGGCATGTGATGCAATGAACTAATCAAAAAAAAAATATAATAGCTTCTCGTATGCACATGAAATGACCGCGTGCAAAAGGTAACAAAACTGGCTCTCTCCCAGACTTAAACTAAACTACACAATATATGATATAGACATTTAAATCAAAATGAGACAAGGGAAGAGGTTACCCAATGCTCAGCCAGTGAGCATACCAGAAGACGCGTGAAAAGTAAAAGCAGGCACGCCATACGAAGAATCACAACCCCGCCAAAACGAAGTTGTCATGAATACCTGCAGGGGTGAGCTCCGCAAAAAAAAATAGACAAAATATAATAAATACTAACTATGATAAACATGGAAATAAAAATACAGAAGAGGAAAGATAAGTACTGGGGTTATTGTCATCCCAGCACGACTTATTCGATTATATACAGTTCTAGCTAATGGGCCTATGATATAAGAAATGCACAGGTAACTGTTCCATTATCCGTTGCGGTAGCAGGTACCGATACGGAGATAGAGCAGTTACACCTCTGCCTAAATAATCATACCTGCTCCTCACAGGAAGAGGAAATAAGAAGTAAGAAGAGGAGGAGCACTGGTCCTCACTCATCTCACCACAAAATATATCCTTGCCTAGCAAGGTTTCGTCCACCACAGGTATGCAGGAAGTGATGGCGATGGCATGGGCACCAGGCTAATCGTCATCCCACTATACCCGTGGAGACTCATCCTACACAGGCTCAGATAAAGAAGGGGGATCAAGGAATAAAAGAGATGAAGAACTAAAATAATTTGAAAATGGGAGAGTGACCCCGGTTTCACTCTCAGCGAGATCCAAGCAAAGATCATCGTCGGTATCATACGAGTCGTATCGAGGGGAATCCGAGAACTCGAGGTTCGCGGTGGTAAGAGGAACGGCCTCGTCCAATAAAGAGGTGTAAACCTCCGCATCATACAGGGAATAATCCTCATCCCACCGGGGTGCATAAAAGTGTTCCAAAGATTCATATTCTTCGTCGGAGATAGAGTAATCATCATCCCACTTCGGCGCAACCTCGGGCACCCATCCACAAATACGACATCATCAGCCGACTCGCTAAAAAATAGAGTAGCAAACTCCGGCAAAAACTGCACAGGGGCAAGGCTACTCTCAAAATCAGGCATAGAATGAGCAGTCCCCATCACAAAAACATTCGTTGATGCCACCGCATCGACGACTGGACATCTCATCATCCCATTCAAGAGCATCAACGAGTTCCAGATCCAATTCTCGCAATCTAACCCAAGAGTGATCGTCATCACTCAAGGGAATCTCGTAAAAAGGAACCGAGGGACCTATGAAAGATCTATATGCGGTGAGAGATTCTTCGATAATCTCAACGGGCAAAGAGCGAGCAAGGTGCGCGATGTCAGTGTATGGGCCAGGCAATACCCTGGTAGGCCTGCCTACAGCAGCCTTCCGTGAACGGGAGGTTGCTGCATGCACGCCCACAGAGGGAGATGGCTCGCATAAGCGAGGGCAATCCTTCACCATGTGGCATATACCTTGACATAACACACATCTAATACAATGCTCGGCATTCAAAACAGCCATGACATCGATGCTTCGACACAAAGCGTCAAGTAGACTATACTCAGCAACAGAATACATCGCTAACAAAAGTATTTACCAAAAAGTGCTACACAGCAATAATGAAAATAGCACGGATCTGTTATCTAAATTAAAAAAAATCAAAAAAGGGCAAAAACAGGAATAAGCAAAATAAAAATTCTAACAACTAAAGCAAATAAGAAAATGATATGCACAAATGGAAAAGGACTTGAATCTAATATCTTCCTCTCAAACACTCACACGACTGTGCTCCCCGACAACGGCGCCAAAAACTTGATGTGTTTGAACGGCAAGTGTACCCGTCGCACAAGTAATATAAAATGGGAGAATTTTCCCAAGTATCGATCTCGAGGGAACACAATAAGGTGGAGTTAATTTTGAGGAGGACTTGAGATTGAAGTCCTTAGGTCGGAGTTAATGATGGGGGGTTTTGATAGTTGCGGAAAATAAAGTAAAACGCTAACAAACTACTCATATGCAATGTCGCTATGCATCGCTTTGCCAGGCGGGATGGAAGACTACACGGGCCGCTATGCACCGATTCGCTAGGCGGATGGACGAGTAGGCTTGAGGAATGAGTGTCGAGAGCACCTCTTTACTATGCATGCCACTAGCAATTGCTAGTGCGGCAAAGGGAATGTGGTGGTGGATGGATGGATAATTGCGCACCTCAAGCAACTAAGCAGTAAAGCAATACAGAATCCCATAGACATGAATCTAATAATGTTTACAACTAAGAGCACATCATCTATAAATAAAGTTTTAACAGCACATAAACAACAATAAAGGAAGACCAAGGCAAGAGATCGACCGAATCCGAAGTCTTGCTTAGGGTTCACGGAAGGAATCGCAGGGTTGTCAATCCGCCTCCCAGCTCGGTCCTCAACTGCGTCCGGGGTAGATAAGGGTTGTCATTACCTTCCAATTGACCCGTCTTCTTCGTTTCACAATTGCGGAAGAAAGTTGCAAGCTTCCCTTTGCTTGAAGGATACGGCACCAAAACCTTGAAATGGAGCTCAAGTGATGATGGAGGAGGCCGAGAGGAAGCTCCGGCTAGATTTGGCGGTGAAAGCTTTCCCGGAGCACCTCCCTAAGGTGGAAGATGAAGGAGGATTGCGGAATGCCTCCCCGGAGATGAAAAATGTCGGAAAAATCGCGGATCCCTAAATTAGGGCAGAACCTACATATTTATAGAAAGCAGAATATAGCAATGCGTACGATCACGGGCGCACGACCAGCGGTCGTGCGCACTATGTCCAGTGATCGTGTGCACTGACATGGAAGAACCAGAAGATGAACTGGGATAACGCACACGAGCAATGGCGCACGACCGATGGTCGTGCATAGTATATCTAGTGGTCGTGCGCTTATGATGGCAGCAACCCCCAACGTGTTAAAGTTGAAGATGATGACGTTGACGGCGACGGCGTTATCCTACATGTTGAAGATGATGACGGCGACGGCGACGGCGATGGCGTTCTCCTACATGTTGAAGATAATGACGGCGACGGCGTTCTCCTACATGATGAAGATGAAGATTACATGATGTGGAGCTATATGAGATGAAGGCTTTTAAACATTATTTAGTTTATTTCTATTCTCATTTTTATTTTCATCATGTAATGTTTAAAACATTTAGTATTGTTTTTATTTTCTTTATGTGGGCTGCATATAGCCAAGGTATGTTGTAAAGCCTATATATAGGCATGGACTTTCATGGTTTTATTTAGAGAATGAAAAATTGAAAACCAAAATTCAAAATTTGAATTTCCCCCTCCTCTCTCTTCCCCTCTTGGAAACTTCGTTTCCTCCTCCTCCTCTCCTCTCCTCCTCTCCAAAATTTCGGCCTCCCCCTTTGTAACATCCCATTTCCGGCTAGACCCCTAGGAGTCGGTTAGTTGTCACGGAACCCCAGGAAACACATAAAATTGAAATAAAGCGATCAATTTTTCGGGTCACGGGTTGGTCACGCCCGTGACCGACCCGTCACGCCCGTGACCTAGGGCGTGACCAGCCTTCGACGATCGTCGATCTCAATTCGACGATCGTCGACCTCGAAATTTGCCGTTCGGGCATGTCACGCCCGTGACATGAGTGTCACGCCCGTGACCTAGGGCGTGACCAGCCTTCGACGATCGTCGATCTCAATTCGACGTTCGTCGACCCACAATCTGCCGTTTGGGCCTGTCACGCCCGTGACCCGAGGAGTCACGCCCGTGACCATCCATCGACGATCGTCGATCTCAGTTCGACGATCGTCGAACCCAGAATTGGCTATCCGGGCCTGTCACGCCCGTGACCTATGTGTCACGCTCGTGACATTGGCCGAAACGACGGTTCAGGCCCGAAATTATTCCAACACGCGTGGTAATAAATGCTGGTATGGGAAGTTACACCAGGAGTAACTTCCTGCCGTTTTCCTTCCGTAATTATATAATAAATGAGGAAAAGGTGGTCCAATAGAAAACCGCCAGCTGGACACACCTGTTCAGTTTCCACCGTTTCTTATCCCTTCACTGTAACCGAAACGTCAAGGGGGGGGGACTTCATGGACATAATGGCTTTACCCATTCATCTTCCCACTATCTGACTTATAAAAGCCCACTTAGGGAAAGAGGAGAAGGTTACACGCTCAAGTAATTAGAACAGACCTTTGTTCTTGCTGTAGGAGAAGTTCAGCAAACGCCACCACCGCGCCATGGCACCCCGACGTTCTTCTTGCCTTCAAACCGCGAACAAGGTCCTCCTCTGCTCCTTCTCTTTCATGGGTAGATCTTAGGATTCTTAGAAAGGAGGTTCGCGCTCAACGGAGCCGGATCCATCTCACGTTTTCATGGAAAAATCATGAAAAAGATATTTTGAGTTCGCCGGAAACCGCCACCTCCGGCGGCCAAACCACCGCCGACCGCTAGCCATCGCCTCAACGGAGGTGGTGGTGGTGGTGGCTGGCCAGGGAAGTGACCGAACGGCCGGCGACGGATCACGGAATGCTTACAGGAAAAATGCTTTCCTGTGTCTGTTCGGGTTCATGAAGAAGATGAACAGTGGATTTAATATATAATACATAGATTATTATATAGTGCACAATGGAAAAATAGGTTAGTTAAATGTATTTTTGAGGCTGCAAAACGAAGCACTTAGAGGCCGATTTAGGAAAAATGACCAGTCACAAAAGTTGTAGCCCTCGGGGTCTACTTTAATTTAAAATTGATTTTATTCAATTTGGGTGAGTGGTTTGACCACAGCACTCATTTTGGTGGGATCAAGACCTAGGCTAACCAGAAATTAAAATGGTTGCCCACGGTTCATAACCTGTCCAAATGACTTGAAATTTGGACTGGAGGTCTATAATATGTATATCGAGAGGCTGTCCAAAAATGAGAATTTCTGGAGAACTTTTGCCTAAAGTTTTTGTAAAAATTTAATAAACGATATGAAATTAATTAGGAGATGAAATTAAGTCCAAACTCCCCCAAATTTTGGGTGGTGGTCCCTGGCATCAATATTAAGATCTGTACAAGATTTCAACTCGATTGGTCGAGTTTTGAATAGGGAAGCATCAAGTCCTAGATAGGTCTTGGTGAGGGGTACTTTGGGGGAAAGTACGATTGGAGTTGGAGTGGACAAATCTCCTCAAAAGAGGCTGAAGTTGTTGGCCACTGATTTGTGGAGTCTATGTCTACCCTCTTGGGTAACATGGTGTGGCTTAGGGTGGATTTTACCCTAAGAGATTGGCTCAAATCCAACGGGTGGGAGTTTGAGGTTTGTGAAGGACATAGGAGCAAAAGCTCTTGTATGCCCTTGAAATTTGGAGGAGAGGGGGATGATATGATGAAAACCCTCTGGTTGGAATAGTGAAGGAATTGGAGGTAATTAGGTACCTCGAAAGTTGAGATGTCGGATTAAGATAAAAATGTAATTTAGATATTTTAAGCACTAAATCTAATCCAAAAACTGTGAAACTCGGGAGGAGGGAGTTTTAGGATGTTTTAGACTTATGATAATTTTCCTGGAATTTTATGATTGATAAATATTATACTTCATGTGTTAAAGGAATAATTGCCCGATTTATTGTTTCAATTATTTGGAGGTTTTAAATTAATTATAATCAGTTGAAATTCTGGATTTAGATCTTGGTTAGTAGCACAATGATCCCTGGATTTTTATAGAATTTTATGTTGAGTAAATCTAGTACCTTATTCACAGATGATAGAAAGGGCTTTTATGTTTAAAAATTAATTATGGATAAAATACTTGCTGGAAAATTATGAAACTTGGCCAGTGCTAATTTTAGGCCTTTATCTGCATGTCATGAATTATTTATAATTTTTGGAAGAATATTTTCTGTACTTGCTTCATAAACAATAGAAGTTAGAGATTATTTCTAAAATAGCTTTCATGCCACATTGATGATTGAAAAATTATGATACTTAGGATTTAACCTTCTGAGATAACCTACTATTTATCATAAATTTGCTGGACATCTTGCATGAATAATTAGGGTAGTTCATGTTCAAACCGGTAGTCCTTGGATTTTCGTGGAATTTAATTAAATGCCAAATAAATTAGGAATAATTCCATTTTCTGGATTTAGGTCATTTAGGTCATGGTAAGCCTCCAGTAAATAATTTAGGGCATTTGGATGAGTAATGGATCATTTCATAACCGGTTCGACATGTAGCCTAGGTCGGTCTGCATTTAGTAAATTGTGAAATGCAAGAGAACATGATCTGATGAAGATATGAAGAGTAGTGAGTAGTGGTGATAGTTAGAGTTAAGAGGTGCTCGGGTTTGGCGAAAGATCGCTTTTCCCGAAGAGTGGAAGGTTTAAAATCACCCTAGGATAGTCTATCGTAATGTGAGAAGGGAATCGGGCTAAGGGAAAACAACCAATAACAATAAGTGCCTTGCGAAAGGGAACTTCGGGCCGTAATGCCGCCGTCTTGGTTCCTAGTGCCCCTTGAGAGCCCTTCACGGGGTATACCGGGGGCAGTCCTGGGCTAACGTAAACTGTAATAATAAACTGGCAAGAGTAACTTAGTAACTAGGATTGCACTTTTCACAAACACTGTTGGCACAGGAAGATTGATGAGAGCTTCGGCTCGGGTGATTTGGAAACGGACGGGATGGTCCGGGGAGCTTCGGCTCGGTTGTTCTGGAGACGGACGAGTTGGTCCGGGGAGCTTCGGCTCGGTTGGTTGGAGACGGACGTTTGGTCCGGGGAGCTTCGGCTCGGTTTTTGTGTGTTTGCGATTAAAACTTGCATGTGCATAAGATAGGAAAAGTTAAGGTGGTGGGTCTTTCGATATCGGGGAGTTCGATTGCACCGACACCGATATCGTTGACTCGGCGAGGTGGTTAGCACTTCGCCAACAGAAGTCCGGTGCGCCAGCCGGCAAGAGTATGCAGGCGTCCGCTTAGTGCACCAAGCGTTGAGGCGTACGATAGGTCAGACCAGTGGTGCTTTTACTGGTTTTGGAGGTGGGCGAGGCCCAACCCACCGCTTCCATCTGCCACTACGGAGGTATCCTGGGAGGTAACGGCTCCGAAAGGGGGAACTAAAGGTCTGTGTGCACAGAGTCGGGTGTGTGAGTTGCACTACATGTTTCATCATACCCACTAGCATGTCATAGCATAATCGATTCATTTAACCCTGACACCTAAGGTATAAGTGGTATGGGACGCTTATACATTAGGACCTGCAAAACGACCCTTTGATCTATAAGCTTGTGTGGGCAAGTTTATAAATCAAAGGTTAATTTCAGTATATAACAACCATTGTTGTTTGATAACCGACACCCCAACGTATAAGTGGTATGGGACACTCTATACGATGGGAGCCTTGCAAAAGATCCCTTTTGCTTATGTGTTCTCGCATTAGTGAAGGTTTAAATTCATATAATTGCTTTTCTTACTGCTAGATTAGTTTCCGCTGCCATCTGTTTCATGTTTAATCTCTACCTTCACGTCCTTCCCTTTCTTCCTCTCCGCTCGGTACCTAGGAGCCATGGGGGAAGGGGTAGGGGATGATAGGGCTTAGTCTTTATGACTAACGGTTTTCGAGCCGCATCATTTAGGGGATCGTGGAGCCCAGCATGGAGGAGCAGCCCCAGAGATCGGTGCGCCTAGAGATGGGGCAGTCTAGCTCCGGAGTTCACACAGCCGGCACCGTGAGTCTCGACCTTGAGTAGATTCTGTTTCGCTTCCGCATGAGAGACTTGTAGTGAGGACTTTTTGTACCGGGCATAAGCCCGTATTTATAGTACTCTGATGATTCTGTGGACACTCCCTTCGTGGAGCTTTATTATTTATATATGTGATTTTTATTATTGTGGACTGCATTGCTCTTACTGTTATAATTAAGCTACTCTTCTGTGATCGAATTGGCCGGCAGAATCGGCGCCTTGTGGTGATGATCCTTCAGGACGTGAAGGAGTCACCGCAAAGCGGCGGTTCTGGGCCTAAGACCCCGGTGGTTGAAAAAAAAAGGGGGGGTCTTACACCCTTTCTTTCCCTCCTCTCTACCTCCTCCTCCTCCTTTCCAATATTCATCCAAAGTCTTCCCCCTCACCAAAAAAAACCGATCAACCCCCTCCATCAAGAGCCCCCAAATCAGCCCTTTTCCATAGTGAAATCGAACAAGATCAAGGTGTTTTCTCCCTTTGTGGTTTTCCTCCATCCCGGCGTGAAGCAAAGGAAGCGGACAAGTTTTTCTCCGGTCGGCGAAATTCCGGAGGAGTCGTGGAAGAACGATCCTTGAAAGTGAACCGGAATCATCTATTCCGGTTGGGTAACGAGATCTTCTACCTCTTGTGTGATTCTTATTTTTTTAGATTTTCATTTGGTGGAATACCTTTGTGTTACTTTGGAATCGTTTTTTCGTTCGTGGTTTACCTTTCCGATTGCATGTGTTGTTCTTTCTAGTTGTTTAATTTTCCGAGAGGTTTGGCGAGCCTCGCTTTCGTTTTGTTGGGAGAGATCTACCATTTCCGAACCGAACTTTTCGGTAGATCTCTTTTGGTACAACCATCGCTCGTTCGGACCGGGTGGGTCCTTTTAGCTTGAGAGAACGACGACCTATAGTCGTTTGTTCGATCTTAAAACGGCGTGGCTACCGTACGTTAGTAATAGTTGATAACGTTGTTCGTGAGTGTGCTGCGTTTAATTATTGTGTGAGCATAATAGTGGAAATGGAGAGGCGTACGTGTAATCCCCTTAGCCATTATAGTGACAAACATAGTGGCCTACATCAATTTGGTATCAGAGGGAGGTTGTGTTAATTTCTTAATTGACACCATCCTATTTAATTTTAGTAGGCCGACACGCACGTGCACAAAATTTTTCAAACAATAAAAAAGCAAAAAAATATTTTTTTGTGGTCTACCAATAGCAGTCTAAATTTTTATTTTTTAGCAAAAATTAAGAAAAAAAATTAATTAATAATCTCCATATTTTTTTCAGCAAGAATATCAAAAAATATATATATATTATTTTGAAATTTTAGCGGGAACAAATCTATCTTTGAAAATTAATCAGGATCAGACTATATTTCTTTGTATTTGTGCACTTACTCCGCGTAGTCTATCCTCATTTTCCCGCTGAAAATTAAAACAAAAATGGCCTACGATGTTCACGTTTCCCGAATGAAATCTTTAGGTTCTGTCATGAACATTAGAAAGCCTTTCCATTGTCCGGTAATGGAAGAGATTAATGGGTTGATTGGCCACCTAAAAGCAAATCAGGTTGTACCGCACTCATCTAGGCATGTTAGAGTTCCAGCTCCGACCTATGATGGGCTAGGTGGAACTCAAGAGTTTTTAAGCTGGGTAAAGGCTATGGAGCGCTATTTTGAGAGATATCAGATAGTGGACCCCCAGAGGATTCCCGTCGCGAGACTTCAATTATTTAGTCGAGCCCAGACCTTCTGGCTCAATGAGGAGAGGCGTTTTGGGACATCCCTCGAAGAGTCACCTGTAGGTTGGAATATTATGAAGAATTTATTAACGGATGAGTATTACCCTCCCCACTATCGTTCTCAGTCATCTAAAAATGTAAGTGAAACGCCACCTATGATTATGCCTACACCGTACCAGTATGACACCTCGTACTCCTGTGCTAGGACGTCACATAAGTTTACTTCTCCCCGCCAGGGCACTAGACCCCAACTTGATTATGAGAGTGTTCCTATCCTCGTGGGTAGTCAGGCGATCAAGACACGTGAGACTATTGAAACGACTGGGTTTGGCACTATCGATCATTCTATTATGACTACGCCCGTAGTCTCCTTAGAGTCGCACCCTGAGCTGTCAAATCTAGTTATTGACTCCCCTAATGAGTCTGAGGCTGATTCTACGATTTCTCCCATCACCGAGGATGAGGTTATTATCACTGACGAGTGTAGCGTCGTTGAGGAGATTGGTTACCCTAGTGACCTTGATGAGGATTTCTCTTATGAGGAATCATCTCCACTCCCCTTCGACGACATTTCGGAGCCATCCATCTTGATCGTAGTGGAGTCTTTTGATGACCCTAATTCGATTGACAATCTGGCTGAATCAGAAGAGTTATCTTACGCTAAGAGCTTACCCAGTCGTGAGTTAGATGATGTTTGGGATGATGATAGTTTGACCTGTGAGAGTATTACTTTGCCCATTACTAGCCACACTAGCGTTGTGACTGATCACCCTAGTGTTGAGAGCCCTCTCCAAAATACAAGCCTCGACGTGTTAGAGGCTACGATTACACCTAATGAGAATATCTCTGATTTTCCCGAGGATCTTGTAAGTGAGGATGTTCTAGTTGATTTCTCTAATCACGAATTAATGGATGCCCCAACTGATTTGGAAGACTTACTATATGATCAACATTTATTGTCGGAAGAACTTTCGGATGAGTTGGTAGAGTCCTCCTGTGAGGAGTGTTATTCAGAGAGTGAGTTGGGTGATGATGAGCCAGATGAGTTTATCGTGAGGGAAAATCTTTTGTTTAATTTTTCGGTAGAGTTTGATGGCTTGCACACGGAGGATTTTACTTGGACGATAAATCCATATTTTGACACTGGGTATGACATAGCCCCTCCTGCGGAATCTATCGATGCGCCCATTCCTAAGATTTCTACTACTACTGATGTCACAATTTATGAGTTGGAAGAATTTCCAAGTGAGAGAGTTATACTTTTGGAGGTCGTTATTGAGGTAGACCCGGATAAGCGTCCCCTTATGCTAACTCCGTGGCGTGAATTTAAATACAATCTTAACTCTTTCTCGTTGTTAGTGCTACCGATAATCCCTCCTGATATGTTGACCCGACTAGCGGATCCTTTGGGTTGTGCGTTTAATTTGCCTGATTTGAGTCAATTAGTTTTACCATCCATGTTGGACCCTCCTTGGGACATGTCGCGTCGTGTGTTATTAGATGTTGTGTTGGGTCATGATGACAGTCTCGTTAATTCTGTACCCTCTCAATTTTCTAAGATTCACCAAATCTCTGAGAGCACGTTAATGACGTGGCCATCTTTTGTGCCATCGGACTGCATGCAGTTAGTACCACCTGATTTCATTCTACTAGTGCCTCCTGATGTAGTTCCGCTAGTGCCACCCTATTACTTTTCGTTGGCACCACCATATTTAGTTCCGTTTGTGCCACCTTATGTAGTTCCGTTACCGCCATTTTCTATGACAAGTCAACATGCACTAGTATTTGCCTCTTTTGTTCTTAATTTACATAAGCACGGTAAGGAAGCGTTAGTCACACACATGTCTTCTTATCAATATATCGCTAACTTACATAAGAGGGTGTCTCCTTATAAGGTTTTCGGTTTACTCTTGGTGCGTCTCATCCCAGAACGGATGCCTTCGGGAACTATAGAAACGTTGGCGATTTGGCGAGTTAGAACTTTTCGGATTTTTAATCAATTAGGGGAAACAACATATCTGTTGAAGTTAACCACTGAATGGGGTAATTCCCCTAGTTTAAATATTTCCAATTTCACGCATTGTGTTTTTCCACCTTTTGAAATATCTAACTCTACGTTTGGTGCCACTATATTTTCATTTGGGTTGGGGGGTGAGCTTGTTCTTGGATCGTCCTCTCCATCGGTCTCCAACAGAGGTACGTTGACTGTTGATGAAGAAATTTTTCCTCTTTATTTGCCTAATGCTTTTCCCAGTTTCCCCAGGACAATCTTTTTGCTAGACAGGTTCATATTTGGTTTTTTGCTCTCCTCTCCAAGCGGTGGTATTCAGCATTATGTGATACGATGGTGTGCTCGCCCGGTCTCCGGTGACCCTTGGATTTCGGACTCGGCGATGGTTCTTTTGGATGATGTTCTTCGGCACCAGCACCTCCATGCCAACTCATCGGTGATGAGTTATTTTGAGCGGGGGAGGATTGATGGCGGCAACCCCCAACGTGTTAAAGTTGAAGATGATGACGGTGACGGCGACGGCGTTATCCTACATGTTGAAGATGATGACGGCGATGGCGATGGCGTTCTCCTACATGTTGAAGATGATGACGGCGACGGCGTTCTCCTACATGATGAAGATGAAGATTACATGATGTGGAGCTATATGAGATGAAGGCTTTTAAACATTATTTAGTTTATTTCTATTCTCATTTTTATTTTCATCATGTAATGTTTAAAACATTTAGTATTGTTTTTATTTTCTTTATGTGGGCTGCATATAGCCAAGGTATGTTGTAAAGCCTATATATAGGCATGGACTTTCATGGTTTTATTTAGAGAATGAAAAATTGAAAACCAAAATTCAAAATTTGAATTTCCCCCCTCCTCTCTCTTCCCCTCTTGGAAACTTCGTTTCCTCCTCCTCCTCTCCTCTCCTCCTCTCCAAAATTTCGGCCTCCCCCTTTCTTTCCCTCCTCTCTACCTCCTCCTCCTCCTTTCCAATATTCATCCAAAGTCTTCCCCCTCACCAAAAAAAACCGATCAACCCCCTCCATCAAGAGCCCCCAAATCAGCCCTTTTCCATAGTGAAATCGAACAAGATCAAGGTGTTTTCTCCCTTTGTGGTTTTCCTCCATCCCGACGTGAAGCAAAGGAAGCGGACAAGTTTTTCTCCGGTCGGCGAAATTCCGGCGGAGTCGTGGAAGAACGATCCTTGAAAGTGAACTGGAATCATCTATTCCGGTTGGGTAACGAGATCTTCTACCTCTTGTGTGATTCTTATTTTTTTAGATTTTCATTTGGTGGAATACCTTTGTGTTACTTTGGAATCGTTTTTTCGTTCATGGTTTACCTTTCCGATTGCATGTGTTGTTCTTTCTAGTTATTTAATTTTCCGAGAGGTTTGGCGAGCCTCGCTTTCGTTTTGTTGGGAGAGATCTACCATTTCCGAACCGAACTTTTCGGTAGATCTCTTTTGGTACAACCATCGCTCGTTCGGACCGGGTGGGTCCTTTTAGCTTTAGAGAACGACGACCTATAGTCGTTTGTTCGATCTTAAAACGGCGTGGCTACCGTACGTTAGTAATAGTTGATAACGTTGTTCGTGAGTGTGCTGCGTTTAATTATTGTGTGAGCGTAATAGTGGAAATGGAGAGGCGTACGTGTAATCCCCTTAGCCGTTATAGTGACAAACATAGTGGCCTACATCAGCTTACCACAGACAAAACTCAAGGAAAAGTAGAATTAAAGCACACAATCAGTGGCGCACGACCGGTGGTCGTGCGCACTGTATACAGTGATCGTGCGTTGGCCCCAGACAGATCTTTGAAAATGGAGAATAGTGTGCACGATCAGGGGCGCACGACTAGTGGTCGTGCGCATTAAATGCGATGATCGTGCACAGTATACCAGTTTCCAAATTGTCCCGGAACACGCACACGGCCATTGTACAAACACTGATATGTTCAGACATTCTAGGCAATCACAAAAAAGGAGTACAATCAATAAAAGTAAAAAAATACACAACCATGGGCCAAAAGTGCACTTCCTATGGAAATGAAGATAAGAAGAAATATAAACGATAACGAACTAAAAGTGAAGTGCATGCGTAAGAAAACTAGCCCAAGTGAGTCCGAAAATCACTATATAAAGGGGACTCATCAGCGGTCTGGTGGCTTGTCGTAGCAGCAGTCTGATGGTTAACCACAACTATGGTCTTGTGGCAACCCGTAATTGTGGTCTGGAGGCAACCCTCAATTGTGGTTTGGCGGCCTTCACCGTCAGTCTAGCGGTCTTCCCTGGTGGTTTGGTCGCATACCTTTACTGCCGCTAGGTGATCTCAGTTGTTCTTTGTATAATGCTAGGTTTGACTTTGTCAAACCGCATAGGCCGTATGGATTGTATTTAGTCCCACATCTCTTCTTGTATTCTCTCATCCCCCCCCCCCTTTTCTAAAAATTAGGGGGCATATTAATGTATTGTTTATCTTATCTTTTTGGAGTAATAAAATTTGCCTTTATTTAGCTCTTTTTCATAGATAGCATGTTGAGTTTGATCAAAATGAATTGTTTACAAGGAGAACAAAGTGATAAACATAGGTGGATAACATTGATGAGTCGCTGAGATATGTTGATGCGAATAGGAATATCTAGCTGTGCTATCCACCAAAATGCATTATAAAAATCCTCTGGTGAAAATCAAGTCATGACTGATCCAGTATTAACCCTATTATCCCGCATGATGGAGATGAAATTAATCCGGAAAGAAAATGGTGTCCGCTGCATTTTTAATATCATGAAATAACAAAACACTGAAGCCTACGATTATGTAGAGATGAGCGATTAGATATATCTTCTCGATCAGCTAACTGTTTGTAGCAATATGATGAGTTTGGCTAAAGAAAATCCAACTTGGCCATTGCAAGAGCGAGTCTGAAAGTGAGGGATAAATCTGATTTACAGTAGAGGGTATGAATAGTGTATATTAAAAACTTTAATTTATTTTTATAGCGGATTTAAAGTAAGGGATATATATATAGGAAGAAAAATCACAGCACACAAATAAAGAAATTAAAGCAATCACAGATGACACAAGGAAATTTATAGTGGTTCACCAATAAATCTAGGTACGTCCACTCTTCTACCACCCTAGTAGGAATCCATTATAGGTTTTTGATCAGGTGCCCTACCACCAGAAGATCTATTTTCTAAGGGAGATCTAGCAACCCTTTGAGATTTTGATCAGGTGCCCAAAAATCAAGCTTAAGTATTTTGATTAGGTGATTTATGAACCAAGAGGTTAACTTTTGAAGACAGTTATAACCCTGTACATAGTTTAGGAAGTAAACTAAAACTTGAAGTTGTCTTCTCTTTCAAGAGTCTCTGAGAAGACTTAGTGGATGGTGAAGTAAAAAAGCTCCCCCTGATTTAAGTAGAGATTTGTGATTAGGAGGGGAGGCTTTTCTTCAGGGTGTAGGCCTTCTTGTATTTGACTGATGAATACATTGCACTAGTTGAGACTAAAGCAAGAAAACCTGGTAAAAATATGTTGATCTATAAGAGTGTGTGTATCTGTCAGTCTTGTAACCCTTTGAAGTAGAAATAATCTGAATACAAAAACTATAAGAAAATTTCAAACATTTTAATTTAAAATCATTCTGAAATGTTTGAAGAATCTCTGAGAATTATAACTGCCCTTGGGAATTAATTAGAATTAAACTCTGAGATAAAACCTTATTTAATGATGTCTTTAAATGGTTGTATTCATTAAGAATATTTAGCATTAAATATAATAGTGTAACTACCTCAGATTAAGCGTTGAAACCATTCTGCCTTCAGTAAATAAAACTGCCTAAACACTGCAAAGAGTTTGTCGAACTGCGCCTGGAGATCGTCGAACTGAGCTTGGAGTTCATCGAACGGAGCCTGGATTTCGTCAATCTGAGATGTTGAGATAATATCAGCGTTCATTGAATGGAGCCCAGAGTTCGTCGAGCTAAACTTCGAGTTAGAACTCAGAGTTCGTCAAACTGAGCTCAGCGTTCATTGAACTGAGCTCATCTTTCGTCAAATAGAATACTGCATTCGTCAAACTGAACTTCTCTAGAATTCTTCTGAGGTAGAAACCCTAGAAGTAATAACCTATGACCCTAGACTATACACATTGGTTCAAACTAATCATACTAAACAAATGATAGTGATCCTAGCCCAAATCAGTAATAGGGTTCCAATAATCTCCCCCTATTTGGGTGAGGATACTTTCTAAATTAGAAAAACACAAAGCAGAAAATATCTAACAGAAATAAAACTTTTAGAATATATATAGAAAGTGCTTTGAGATCTTAAAAACAATAACACAGTTTAAAAACATAAAATATGAAATCAAGAGTCCTTCCTAGGAGCTTCAGAGGGAGAATAAGAAAGATGGTTTAGTGAAGACTATCTTTCTATTTTGATCTTCAGCTTCCCTTTGGCTCAACTTTAAATCCTAAGAGCTAATAATCTTCAGAGAGGTGGCTCTGGGAACTACTGCTTCAGGATGCAGACTCATGTACTTATTATAAGACCCCCCCTCCAGGAACACAACACACGGTATGAGAGGGCTCTTATGCCCAGAACAGCCGCCTTGCGGTAGCACTAACACTCGGGCTAGCCTGTACCACAAGACGCCTATCCTGCCTGTCATGACCAATATCGTACATTGCCAACCCAACCAAGTATAACATAGAATTCAAATCCACACCAAGCAGTTAGTCCATAAAATAATCAACAGTAGAGAAGATTCATCAAGCTTCTAACATCAGAGTACGTAAATCATTTTCCCAAAAAATAGGTACAACAAAAGCCTATCACACTCACATCAGTAACCGACGGTAGCGACGGTACCGTCCCCTCAGGCCCTGTCGTCCTGGACTGGCTATCTGACTGCGTACCCTGCTGCTCCACCTGTAGGGTTTCCTCCTAAAAAGGAAGACGTAGCAACCGTTAGTCATAAAGACTAAGTGGCTTCACATCCACTCCCCCGGCGACTCCTCAGCACCGGGCGGAGAAAGGGATAGGGTACGTACAATATAAATGAAACTTATGTATAAGCAGGTGATATATCTCAGTGTGAATCAAGTAGTGTAATAAATAAGCAATAACCTATTCTAGCAGTTTTATCATCTATAGCAGCATGAGAGTATAGTGTTTTAACAGAATGTAAATCAACTTATATGAATGCCCATACAAACATATAAGTTGAGGATCGTTCAGCGGTAAGTAACTCTTCGTATAGGAGTGCCCATACAAACTTATACGATGAGGATCTTGTGTATGCAATGGACTGTAATGACATGTATGCAATG
Source organism: Platanthera zijinensis (assembly GCA_039513925.1). NCBI lineage: Eukaryota > Viridiplantae > Streptophyta > Magnoliopsida > Asparagales > Orchidaceae > Platanthera > Platanthera zijinensis. The sequence goes on along the minus strand of CM077079.1, from coordinate 208,141,513 downwards.
CAATGACTCACCCATAAAAACGCACATGCACTTGCTATGTCGACACAGACTTGAAGTTCCCACTTTTCGAGCAGGTAGCTAACCTCTCAGGCGTCAACCGTTGTGGCCGGACGGTGAAAGTGGAGCGGGCATCTCCACTACTAGGTTGGTCTCCACACTACCTAGCCTAGGCCTTCGTACGCCTCAATGCTAAGAACACAATAGCGGAGCTCACATGCGTATTATGGCTCAACGGGTGTCTCGGGTAGATGTGCACCGAGATCCTAGCCCCGAACTGGCCTATGCGTGACACGGAAGAAGCCTCGGAAAAGAGCACGAGGACCAAGCCCAACCATTCACTTGGCATGGAAGGAGCCTCGGGACGTTAACACTGAGGACCAAGCCCAACCGCCCAAGGTCTAGCTATCGACTCCCATCGGTGTGACGATTGGCGAGCCCGTAGACCTGCCACACTATCCTTAACCCGGAATTACGACACCGCGTGTCGACTAACACTGTGAGCCACTCAACCACACTGTGGTATTGAAGGACCCTCAGAAACGAGCATGAGGACCAAGCCCAACTGACCATTAGGCACGGAGGGTGCCTCGGGACATGAACACCGAGGACCAAGCCCAACCATCCATTCATGACTCTTCTCACGGCACCAACAACATTTTATTTACCAAGCCAATCAATCATGAGCATGTGAGATACTCATCCGATTATAACAACACATGATCATATCAATCAACACCGACCGAATACACAAGTTCTAGTATTCTCGTGATTAGACCACTAATTATCATCCGTTCACTATCCCCCACAAAGTCACTTCATTCAATCATATGTCATTTCACCATTAGCGTACGTGGGATCTATCTAATAGTTTCATCATGCATTGAATTATCACAACCCTACATATTATGATTTACCTACGACTTAACGTCGGATTGTTACCAAGCCTCTTCCTCCGATCAACTTCAATTATAAAACTAATCCTGGAATTTCAGGTGCAGAACACCTGCAGGATAGCAACTTCAACCAAAGATTCCTGTGGCTATAGGAATCCGGTAAGTGTGTGTAACCCCTCGATGGAAAGATCTATCCATGGGCTACAACTTTTATGTTCAGTCTGCAACCTAGATCAGACTGTATCCCACATGAAATCGGCTCTGAAGCCTGCTGCGTACAGAATATAATTTTTGTGCGCTTAGCTTACAACACTTACTTCGATCAGACATTCCTGTGGCTACCGGCTTCTCCCGAAGGCATGTAAGCACTCGTTGGAAAATGAAATTTCAAGGGCTACAACTTTCGTGTTTAGTCGAAAGCATAGATCTGACCTTTTCTTTCCTGAAAATAGCCAAGAAGTTCGTTGTGTGCAGAACACAGATTTCTGCACGCATCTTGAAGCAAAATGAATGGCATCAGTTCATCTTCCTCCTCAAGCCGGTCTTCCCAAATCGCAACCAGAAGTTTCTCCACCCTTATTCACCCTCTTAAGGCCATTCCTCTTCACGAATCCACCCCCCATCATCACTTTGAAGAAGGGGAGGTTGAAGATGACTTAACATTAGAACACAAGTTTTAGAAAGGCCCTCCTAGAAATCTTCTTCTCACACATAAAGACTCATTTGAGCCGATGTCTCGCCAAAGAATAACTATAGATCTAGAACCAAGGGAGAGGGGAGAAAGCTCACCTCATTTCTAGTGGTTCCGCCATTTCCGGCCATGGATCTTGTCATACTTCTCGTTGGCATTGTTTTTCCCTTGACGGCGATGGCATTTCCTCACGGGGTTGGTTGGCTCCAGCAAAATCTACCTCCTCCAGAAGTTCCTTTTCAGAAAATAGGGTTTGCAAGAGAATGAGACGGATAGGGTTCACTTTTTCTCTTTTATACAGAAGTGAAACGGGTAGGGACACGGTCGTGTCCTTACTCGTGTCCTGCTCGGGTGAAACGGCGTCGATAGTTCGAGTGTCGCTTGGACACTAACACGGGTAGGGACACGCCCGTGTCCACTACCCGGGTCACATTATACGGCCATATTCATGCACGTGTTCTCACCCGTGTCCTGCCCCGGATGACACAGCCAGCTTTTTAAGATGTACACACAGGTAGAGACACGCCCGTGTCTCTACCCGTGTCCTGCTCGGGCCACACTTTCTCGAGAACCACTCAACACCTCTCGAGAACTCGACATCTCTCGAAAACTCGACGCACACGGGTAGGGACACGCTCGTGTCCCCACCCGTGTCCTACACAGGACACACTTTCTCGAGAACTACTCGACACCTCTCGAGAACTTGACTCCTCTCGAGAACTCGACGCACACGGGTAGGGACACGCCCGTGTCCCCACCCGTGTCCTACACAGGACACACTTTCTCGAGAACTACTCGACACCTCTCGAGAACTGGACTCCTCTCGAGAACTCGACGCACACGGGTAGTGACACACCCGTGTCCCCACCCGTGTCCTACACAGGACACACTTTATATAGAACTACTTGACACCTCTCGAGAACTTTACTCCTCTCGAGAACTCGACGCACACGGGTAGGGACACGCCCATGTCCCCACCCATGTCCTACATAGGACACACTTTTCTCGAGAACTTCTCGACACCTCTCGAGAACTTGACTCCTCTCGAGAACTCGACACACACGGGTAGGGACACGCCCGTGTCCCCACCCGTGTCCTACATAGGCCCAACCTCTCTTTTCCCCACGAGTGCGCGCCTGATTGCCTGCACTCTCTGAGCCTAAATCAGTTCTCCTGACTCAAAAGCGCGCATGAGGGGCCTAGCGCAAATCGGGACGTTACAAATCCTATAAACAAAATAAAGGATTTCGTCCCCAAAATCAGGTTAAGGCTACGGGGAGAGAAAAGCATACAAAACCATAAAATGAAGTATGCTTTTAAAGATTACCTTAATTAAATAGCTCCGGGTAGCGCTTTTGCATCAAGTCCACCGGCTCCCATGTATACTCCTCTTTCCCATGATTGGACCACAACACTTTCACTAGCGGAAGAATTTTGCGACGCAAGGTACTCATTTCGCTGTCTACTATCCGCACAGGCTCTAGTCGCACCGACCTATCCGTCGCAACTGCTCCGTCAGTGGTTGGAACATATTGTTCAGGCCGCAATAACGCCTTTCGAAGTTACGACACATGGAATACATCATGAAGATTCTCTAGCTCTGGCGGTAACTCCAATCGATATACCAACGGGCCAATCCTTTCCAAGATGATGTAGGGCCCAATGTACCTTGGGCTGAGCTTCTTCACACCACGTACCCGAGATACTCCATGCATCGGCCTGATCTTCAAAAATTCCTTGTCTCCCACTTTAAATTCCACCATCTGGTGCTTTGCATTATAATATTTCGCTTGACGACTTTGAGCCTCGAGCATGCGGTCCCGTATTAGCCTTGCAGCCGCATCAGTATTATCTATGTATTCTATTCCCAGAGCCTTCGGATCTTCATCCTGCACCCAATACAAGGGTGTCCTACACCTTCTTCCATAAAGGGCTTCATGGGGCACCATCCCGATGCTAGCTTGATGGCTGTTGTTGTATGAGAATTCTACCAAGGGTAGGATCCTTTCCCACGGCTCTCCTCTATCCAACACGCACAACCTCAATAAGTCTTCCAATGTCCTGATAGTCCTTTCAGATTGCCCGTCGGTCTGAGGGTGAAACGATGTGCTAAAGGTAAGACGCGAACCCAAATATGCTTGCACCTCCTTCCATTCCCTAGAGGTAAACCGACCATCTCAGTCAGAAACAATTGTCTTTGGCACGCCATGATACTGTACGAATTGTTCCACGAAAAGGCATACCAAAACATCCACGTGTGCTTCTTTATTCATAGGTATGAAACGGGCTACCTTCGTCAAGCGATCAACGATTTCCCATATCGAATCATTCCCTTAGCGGGAGCGAGGCAAACCGTGGACAAAGTCCATGGAAACATCCTCGAACTTCCACTCAGGGATGGGCAATGACTGCAACAATCCACTGGGGCTCCTGCATTCTGCCTTCACTCTTTGGCAGGCCTCGTAATGCGTAACAAAATACCTGATGTCTTTCTTTATCCCTGACCAACATATGGTCTTCCTCAAGTCGGCGTACATCTTAGCAATCCCAGGGTGCACAGAATACTGAGAGCATTGTGCTTCTCTCAAGATATCCTCCCGAATATTACCGCCCTTGGGAATGTAAAGTCGGCCACGGAAATGTACGATGTCGTCCTTTATAGAGTACTCGTTAGTTGTCCCACCTTCAATTAACTTTATTGTCGGGGCCAAGGCCTCATCCCTTCTTTTCTCTACCCGGATCCGGTCTCGCACATCGCAAACTATATTCATTGCGGTCAAGTACTCCGTATACCCATCCGATTGGTCCTTGTACACCAAGGTGATCTCCATCTCCTCAAGCATCCGAGCTAACTCCATATGCACCAACCGAGACTCGGAACTTGCTTCCGGTACCTTCCTGCTCAAAGTATCGGCTACAGAATTTACTTTTCCGGGGTGGTAGTTCAGGGTATTTTCAAAATCGCACAAAAAATCCAACCACCGTCGTTGTCTCAGATTTAATTCCTTCTGGGTATGGACGTACTTTAAGTTCTTATGATCCGAGAATATTTCGCAGTGAACGTCGTATAGATAGTGCCTCCAAATCTTCAAGGCGAACACTACTGCCCCCAATTCCAAGTCATGTACTGGGTAGTTGATTTCATGCTTCTTCAATTGTCTTAAAGCGTAGGCAATCACATGCTCGTGTTCCATCAATACCGCTCCCATTCCTTGATATGATGCTTCCGTGTAAACTTGAAATCCTTCCTTACCGGAGGGAAGGGCTAGGATGGGCGCGGAAGTAAGTCTATCTTTCAGTTCCTGTAACGCAGCTTCAACTTGGGGTGTCCACTCATATGGCACACCTTTCTTTGTTAGGGAAGTAAGAGGAAGAGCAACCTTTGAGAATCCCTTAACGAACTTGCGGTAGTGCCCGGCAAGTCCAAGGAAACTCCGCACGTTGGCCGCTGACTTCAAAGGAGACCACTCGTTCACAGCACGCACTTTGGCTGGATCCACAGCTAGCCTAGCCCCACTGATCACATGACCCAAGAAGGCAACCTCCTTAAGCCAGAACTCACACTTGCTAAACTTGGCGAACAGTGCGTGCTCTTTTAACTTCTTCAGTACTAAGGCCATATGCCCGGCGTGTTCTTCCTCTGTTTTGGAGTAGACCAAGATATCTTCGATGAAAACAATGACGAAAACATCTAGGTAGGGCTCGAACACTTTGTTCATTAAGCTCATGAAAGCTGATGGGGCATTAGTGAGCCCAAACGGCATCACCGTAAACTCATACAAGCCGTACCATGAGCTGAAAGCCATTTTCAGAATGTCATCCTCTTGTATTCTCAATTGATAATACCCCGAGCACAAATCTAGCTTGGAAAACCAATGCGCTCCCACCAGTTTATCAAACAACTCATCGATCTGAGGTAACGGATAGGTTTTTCGTACCGTCAGTCGGTTGAGCTCCCGATAGTCTATGCATAATCGCATGGTTCCATCCTTCTTTTTAACGAATAAGACAGGGGCTCCCCAAGGTGATGAGCTGGGGCAAACAAATCCTGATTCTACCAACTCTTGCAATTGAATCCTAAACTCTGCGAGTTCCTTTGGGGCCATCCGATAAGGAGTCCTGGAGAAATGCTTGGCACCTGGTACGATCTTGATTTGAAAATCTACTTCTCTGTGTTGGGGTAATCCTGGCAATTTATCCGGAAATACTTCGGGGAAATCACGCACCACCCGCACATCCTTGATATCCAAGGCCAACTCCTTCAGCTCAAAATACATCATGAAAACTTCATCCCCCTTCATGTGGGCTTTTAAAGACTGGACTGAAGATAATATCATACGATACGCGAAGTTAATACCTTTAAAGATGACCTTCGAGTCTCCATGTCTCAACGAGATCCTTTTCTGCGCGCAGTCAATCTTCGCATAGTGCTGATCTAGCCACACCATGCCCAAAATGAGGTCGAACTCTGGCATTCCCAAATCTGTGGCAGGGGTGTCGAAGAGCTTTCCTTCAAGGAGAACCTCAAACTCGCACTTCGTGGTTGCCGTCATCTCCAATCCGTCTTGAAGGCGCACCCTTCGAGTAATACCAGTGAAGTACTGCACTCCATCTATATCTTTGATGAAGTCTTCAGACACAAAAGAGTGTGAGGCACCGGTATCGAATAACATATAGGCCGGTTTCCCGCCGACCATTACAGTGCCTAAGTGTCAATAATAATTCTCAAGCTAGGTGTCTAATATATTTTAAGCAACTTGAGGATATTAATGAAAATAAAATGGCTAACTATAATCATACCTGCAATCACCTCCTGAGGGTTCCGCTCTTGAGTCATGTCCAACGCATACATCTGATCCCGAGCGGGCCTGGGGTTTCCTCTTCGTGGTCTTCGTCCTCGACCACATATGTGCCCCCTCCCTCGAGGAGCTACCGGAGGGAAAGCGAGAGGCGCATTTCCAAATAGTTGCGGGCAGTAGCGTCGAATGTGGCCCGGTTGATTACATTCGAAGCACACTCGCTCCTGCCGCCCACCGGGTTGTGGAAATTATTGAGGTGGAGGAAATGTTGGCAGTTGCGGAACCGGGCGCTCCATCCTAAAATTCTGGGAAAAACGTCTGCCACCTCTTCGATATCCTCTTCCTCCTCTATTATCAAATCTCCTTCTATTGCTGGGGCCGGCTTCCATCACCCCTACAGCTGGCCTCTTACCACTTTCCAAATGGTCCGCTTCCAACCTCTTCTCCATGTCAATACTCTCGGCTAGACTAGAGTCCGCTATAAACAAAAGGGCTTGCCTCAGGGGGTCTCGCGAGCCTTTGTAGAATCGTTTTGCGTATCCTCTATCATCCAACTCATAAGAGTCAGCAAATCTAGCAAAGTGTTGAAACTCCCATTGGTATTCTGTCACCGACTTGGACCCTTGCTTCAGTTGTAAAAATCTCTCTTCAAGGTTATCCCGAGGTGCCGAGGGGATGAAATGCTCTAAAAATGCTTCAGAGAATTCTCTCCAACTGATATCCGTGTACATCCGTCCTTGAAAAGTTGAGCTCATGAGGGACTTCCACCACCTTTTGGCATGCAGCTATAAGAGTGTCAATACAAGGGTCACCGCCATGTTGTTTGGGCACCTTATTCCTGCTAACAGTTCTTGTACAGTGTTGAGCCATTCTTCCATACACACTGTCGACTCTGTCCCAAGGTAAGCAGGAGGGGAGAGAGCTCGGAAAGTGCTTAACCAAGTGGATCCCAGGCCCTGCTGTTGTACGGGGGCTTGCTGAGATTGGGACCTGAAGGCATCCAGGATAGCTGTGAGCGTCTGCCCCAGCTCGGAATTTTGGAATTATGTAGGTACGGACGCGGCGAGGGTGCCCCTCACCGGCTTAACATGAACTGGGATCTACACGTAAGGTACAAAGTTAAGGTTAGGTCGGCTAATCTAAGGTCAAAGATGGACAAACTTTGTGTGAATTACATATGGGCACACCACTGCATCTGCTAGTCAGTTTGTCCCAAAACTGACCAATCGAACGGGGGTGGCACCATTGTTAAATGACTTCTTTAGTTCAGGATCGTAGCAAGCTGATACAATTTGTAAGACCCCCCTCCCAGAACACAACACACGGCACGAGAGGGGTCTTATGCCCAGAACAGGCGCCTTGCGGTAGCACTAACACTCGGGCTAGCCTGTACCACAAGACGCCTATCCTGCCGGCCATGACCAATATCGTACATTTCCAACCCAACCAAGTATAACATAGAAGTCAAATCCACACCAAGCAGTTAGTCCATAAAATAATCAACAGTAGAGAAGCTTCATCAAGCTTCTAACATCAGAGTACGTAAATAGTTTTCCCAAAAAACGGGTACAACAAAAGCCTCTCACACTCACATCAGTAACCGACGGTATTGACGGTACCGTCCCCTCAGGCCGTGTCGTCCTGGCCTAGCTATCCGGCTGAGTACCCTGCTGCTCCACCTATGGGGTTTACTCCTAAAAAGGAAGATGTAACAACCGTTAGTCATAAAGACTAAGTCGCTTCACATCCGCTCCCCCGGCGACTCCTCGGCACCGGGCGGAGAAAGGGACAGGGTACAATATAAATGAAACTTAGGTACAAGCAGGTGATATATCTCAATGTGAATCAAGCAGTGTAATAAATAAGCAACAACTTATTCTAGAAGTTCTATCATCTATAGCAGCATGAGAGTATTGTATTTTAATAGAATGTAACTCAACTTATATGAATGCACATACAAACATATAAGTTGAGGATCGTTCAGCAGTAAGTAACTCTTCGTATAGGAGTGCCCATACAAACTTATACGTTGAGGATCTTGTGTATGCAATGGAGTGTAATGACATGTATGCAATGCAATGACTCACCCTTGAACACGCACATGCACTTGCTATGTCGACATTGACTTGAAGTTCCCACTTTTCAAGCAGTTAGCTAACCTCTCAGGCGTCAACCGTCATGGACGGACGGTGACAGTAGAGCGGGCATCTCCACTACTAGGCTGGTCTCCACACAACCTAGCCTAGGCCTTCGTACGCCTCAACGCTAAGAACACAACAGCAGAGCTCACATGCGTACTATGGCTCAACGGGTGTCTCGGGTAGATGTGCACCGAGATCCTAGCCCCGAACTGTCATATGCATGACACGGAAAGATCCTCGGAAAAGAGCACGAGGACCAAGCCCAACCGTTCACATGGCACGAAAGGAGCCTCAGGACGTGAACACCGAGGACCAAGCCCAACCGCCCAAGGTCTAGCTTTTGACTCCCATCGTTATGACTATTGGCGAGCCCGTAGACCTGCCACACTATCCTTAACCCGGGATTACGACACCGCGTGTCAACTCACACTTCGAGCCACTCAACCACACTATGGTACGGAAGGAACCTCGAAAACGAGCATGAGGACCAAGCCCAACCGACCATTAGGTACGGAGGGCGCCTCGGGATATGAACACCGAGGACCAAGCCCAACCGTCCATTCATGACTCTTCTCACGGCACCAACAACATTTAATTTACCAAGCTAATCACTCGTGAGCACATGAGTTACTCATCCGATTATAACAACACATGATCATATCAATCAACACCGACCGAATACACAAGTTCTAGTATTCTCGTGATTAGACCACTAATTATCATCCGTTCACTATCCCCCACAAAGTCACTTTATTTAATCATATGCCATTTCACCATTAGCTTACGTGGGATATATCAAATAGTTTCATCATACGTTGAATTATCACAACCCTACATATTATGATTTACCTACGACTTAATGTCGGATTGTTACCAAGCCTCTTCCTCCGATCAACTTCAATTATAAAACTAATCCAGGAATTTCAGGTGCAGAACACCTGCAGGACAGCAACTTCAACCGAAGATTCCCGTGGCTACAAAAATACGATAAGTGCGTGTAACCCCTCGATGGAAAGATCATTCCATGGGCTACAACTTTTATGTTCAGTCTGTAACCCAGATCAGACCGTATGCCACATGAAATCGGCTCCGAATCCTGCTGCGTACAGAATATAATTTTTGTGCGCTTAGCTTACAGCCCTTACTTCGATCAGACATTCCCGTGGCTACCGACTTCTACCGAAGGCGTGTAAGCACTCGTTGGAAAGGTAATTTCAATAGCTACAACTTTCGTGTTTATTCAAAAGCCTAGAGCTGATCTTTTCTTGCCTGAAAATAGCAATTAATGTCGCTGCGTGCAGAACATAGATTTCTGCACGCATCTTGAAGCGGAATGAACGGCATCGGTTCATCTTCCTCCTCAAGCCGGTCTTCCCAAATCGCAACCAGAAGTTCCTCCACCCTTATTCACCATCTTAAGACCATTACTCTTCACGAATCCACCCCCATCATCACTTTGAAGAAGGGGAGGTTGAAGATGACTAAACATTAGAACACAAGTTCTAGAAAGGCCCTCCTAGAAATCTTCTTCTCACACATCAAAACTCATTTGAGTCGATGTCTTGCCTAAGAATAACTATAGATCTAGCACCAAGGGAGAGGGGAGAAAGCTCACCTCATTTCTAGTGGTTCCGCCATTTCTGGCCATGGATCCTCTCATCCTTCTTGTTTGCATTGTTTTTCCCTTGACAGCGGTGGTGTTTCCTCATGGGGTTGGTTGGCTCCAGCAAAATCTACCTCCTCCAGAAGTTCCTCTTCAGAAAATAGGGTTTGTAAGAGAATGAGACAGCTAGGGTTCACTTTTTCTCTTTTATATAGAAGGTACACGGGTAGGGACACGGCCGTGTCCTTACCCGTGTCCTGCTCGGGTGAAACGGCATCGATGGTTTGAGTGTCGCTTGGACACCAACACGAGTAGGGATACGCTCGTGTCCACTACCCGTGTCATATAACACGATCGTGTTCATGCACGTGTTCTCACTCGTGTCCTTCCCCGGATGACACGGTCGGCTTCTGAAGATGTGCACACGGGTAGAGACACGCTCGTGTCTCTACCCGTATCCTACTCGGGCCACACTTTATCGAGAACCACTCGACACCTCTCGAGAACTCGACATCTCTCGAAAACTCGACACACACGGGTAGGGACATGCCCGTGTCCCCACTCGTGTCCTACACAGGACACACTTTCTCGAGAACTACTCGACACCTCTCAAAAACTTGACTCCTCTCAAGAACTCGACGCACACGGGTAGGGACACGCCCGTGTCCCCACCCGTGTCCTACACAGGACACACTTTCTCGAGAACTACTCGACACCTCTCGAGAACTTTAATCCTCTCAAGAACTCGACGCACACGGGTAGAGTCACGCCCGTGTCCCCACCTGTGTCCTTCATAGGACACACTTTCTTGAGAACTACTCGACACCTCTCGAGAACTTGACTCCTCTCGAGAACTCGACGCACACGGGTAGGGACACGCCCATGTCCCCACCCGTGTCCTACACAGGACACACTTTTCTCGAGAACTACTCAACACCTCTCGAGAACTTGACTCCTCTCAAGAACTCGACGCACACGGGTAGGGACACGCCTGTGTCCCCACCCGTGTCCTACATAGGCCCAACCTCTCTTTTCCCCACGAGTGTGCGCCTGATCGCCTGCACACTCTGAGCATAAATCATTTCTCCTGACTCAAAAGCGCGCACGAGGGGTATAGTGCAAATCAGGACGTTACACTTGTCCACATTGAACATCCTCTTCTTTGAATATCTGTCAAGCTCCTTTTGCCTATATAAGGACATGGTGCTAAATTGTGAAGTGTCCATGCCTTCTGCTCTATCTTTCTTAATCTGTGAAAGATAAACTAGCTCTTTAAACCTTGCCATTCTGAAATATGGATCCATCTCTAGATCATATACTGGGGAAGGTGGCCTCTCTTGGCTTGATTGTTGTTGCTGACTTCTTTGACTTGATTGATGTTGCTGGCTGCTGTGAGAATCTGACCTTGAAGGTCTATCCTGTCTGTCCTGAAAATATCTTGAATAATGATAGGAAGTAGGCTTTTGTGAAGAAGAAATCTTACTAGATGACCCTGTTACTAGAGGAGGAGGAGGAGTTCCTCTCCTAGACCTTGGAGGTGAAGAATATCTCCTCATCTTCTTCCTATTTTTCTGTTCATTTTTTGAGAATCTCATCTAGTGTGGAAGGTTTGGAGTGAGAGGAATTCCATACAGAATATAGTATGAACATCTGAAATTGAGGAAGGTTGGGGAGCAACCTTAACTTGAGCCTTCTTCTTGATCTTTCTTTTCTTAGACCCAGAGTCTTCTGACTGATCAGACTCTGCATTATCTTCAAATTCTTATGCAAGCAGATCATATAAATCATCTATCTATTTATATACATCAGTATGATCAACAACCTGATCCTTTGGTTGTGTATGTACATCATCTGTATCAACTTATGTATATACACTATCATCTTCCTTTTCCATATCTTCATTAAGAAGATCCTCAAAATTGGGCATTGGAGTGTCATCCCATACAAAAGTAGGAGGAGATGAAACTTACTCTATAACATTTATTATATTATCAATAGTTATTGCAAGCTGAGAGACTGATATAGAACTTGTAGAAACAGTTGTTAAACTAGATTTAATCTCTTCTAAAATTGAAGCATCAATGGGAGCAGAATAACAAACTACAACTCTAGAAAGATTTTCTTCCAAAACTGGTAAACTATCAATAGAACTATGTAGAATGTCAAAAACTGATAATAGAGACTGCAAATTGACTGTGGGATGGATAAACACATCACTAACAGTAAAAACTTATGGTACTGCTGCTTCTACAGCTTCTTCAACTGAACTGATCATCTCTCCTAAATAACATCAAAGACTGCTGCTGTGGAACTTCTTCATGAAGCATCTCCCCCTACCTAGATTTAGGGAGACCTGAATCTAGGCCCCTAGAAGAAGGGACAATTTGGGAAGAGGCTAGCTTGGAAGAAAGATCTGAGATGGAAGAAACAAGTGGAGCCAAGGCTTCATCTATGAGCTTCCTGAGAGTGGGAGTAATGAATTCAAGGAGATTTGAAGAAATGGATGAAAAATCAAAATACATAAACACAAAAGGATTCTGCGCAGATGTTTATGTTTGATTTGGAGTAGAAGAAGAGGGAGTACATCTGTTTCACAGGTTGGACAGATAGTGAAGGCATGAGGAATAGATTGAGGATTTATGACAGGGGGAATGTCATCAAGAATGATTTCCTGGATGGGTGATAGTGGTGGAGATATATGAGATTGAGGTGGAGATAAAAGTAGTAGAGAGAAGTGAGGAGGAGATAAAAGTAATGGAAATGAAGGTGGTGATAGATGAATGTGTGAATCTGTAGGGATGATTGTGGATGGGATATCTTCAGATAGATTAGGTGGTATTGGTGACTGAGGAAGAGGGGAATCATCATGTAGAGTTGATGATGGAATTTCTTCAGATAAAGCAGGTAGTTTAGAAGGTGGAGATAGCTGCCTCGGGGAATGATGTGGAGAAGGTAAAGGAGAAGATTTAGGAGGAGCTGGAGCCGCTTCTATGGTTGAGAGAGTGGCTGGAACAACCCTTGTGCTTTCAGAAGTAATCCTTGAGGAGGTAGCCCTGGATGGCTTAGGGATCACCCTCTCCCATCTTCCAAAGAGGGTAGAGATTAGCCTCTTAGAAGCATTGATATACACTATTGGAGATACCAGAACCTCTGGGAATTTGGTTTGGGGAAAAATTCTCAGTATTCTCCCATAACTAACATATTTTTATTAATCTTCTTTTTGATTGAGTCAAACAATATTGTCCCCCAGTTAACAATTTTGTGATCCACCAGAGCACACATCAAAAGGAATTGGTGCCTGGTCACATAATCATGGGCAGAATGTTTGCCCAAAATTACATCAGCTAACAATTTATATTCTATAGAATAAATTTTCTTCAGTAAGTGGTTAGGGTTTAATTGATTATGTCCCATTCTATCAAGCATAACACCTATTTGAGAACTAGAAAATTCTATGTCGTCTTCTCCATTAATTAAACCGAAAATTTCAAATAAAATGGCTGGGGTAAGTGTAACTTAATAGCCTGAGATAGATCCAATAATAGTTGTAAGATCAGGAATCCTTGCAGTAGGAACCCATTCTTTTATCTCTGGAATGGGGAGTTTGATCCTGGTGGTCATAAAATTACACAGTTGCTAAGCCTCAAACAGTTGCATAATATCATGGAAGATTTAATCTGAGTGGCAGAATGAGTCCATATCGATGTCGAATCTGACATAGAATTTCATAGCAGAGGGAGTCGCCTGATAAATCGCCATTTTTCTACAAAATAAAGAGATCAAGTGCATGGGAAATGGAAATGCACGGGATAGAGTTCGATGAAAACCTAATTATAAGTTTTCATAAGTCAAAAAGGCATACTATGTCCGACGAAAAGTGAAACAGCGAACTAAGTTTGCGAAAATTTTACAATAGAAATATAATTCGTCGATCTCCTTTGGATGAAAGGAAAACAATTCGTCGAGCTCCGCTCGATGAATGGTTCTATAAAACAAATTCGTCGACCTCCGTTCGACGAAAATTTCACAAAGAAAGTTCATCGATCTCCGTTCGACGAACGTTTCACAAAAAGTTCACAGTTCGTCGAGCTCCATCCGACGAAAGGTGTACAGTTCGTCGATCTCAGAACAAAAATCGAATTAATAATTCTCCATTTACCATTCCTAACTGATTTAAGAAGAATAGATGTTTCTTTTCATCTAAAGGTTTAGTGAAAATATCACAGAAAATAGTTGAAGAACTGGATTATGTGCAATTAATATTGCACTAGTATTATCACAGAAAATAGTTGAATTATTTAAGTTATAACCATAATCTAGAAGCTGATTTTGAATCCACAAAATCTGTGAACAACAACTACCAGCTGCAATGTATTCAGCTTCAGCAGTTGAAGTAGAAACAGATGTTTGCTTTTTGCAAAACCACTACACTAGCCTATCACAAAGAAACTGACAAGTTCCTGATGTGCTTTTTCTATCAACTCTGCATCCAGCATAGTCAGTATCTGTGAATCTAGTTAATTCAAATCCCGACTCAATAGGATACCATAGGATACCAGAGTCCTAGATTAGGGCAACCTTTTATATATCTCAAAATTCTTTTTACTAAAATTAGGTGAGATTCTTTAAGATTTACTTGGAACCTAGCACAAATACAGGTGGCAAACATAATGTCAAGCCTACTTGTTGTTAACTATAATAGGGACCCAATGATTGTCCTATATTTTTTTGATCAACAGGTTTACCCTGTTCATCATTATCAACGACAGCATTAGAGTGCATGGGTGTTTTCATTACTGAGGCATTTGACATCCCAAATCTTTTAATTAGCTCTTTAGCATATTTAGACTGAGATATAAAAATGTCATAAGGTGTTTACTTCACTTGTAAACCAAGGAAGTAGGATAATTCACCCATGCTACACATTTCAAACTTTGAATGTATTAGGTCAGAAAACCTTTTGCAAAGTTTGGAATCAGTAGAACAAAAAATAATGTCATCTACATATATTTGAACTAGTAAAATTTTAGATTTATGATGTCTAAAAAATAATGTTTTATCAACCATGTGTAGCACCTCCCCTATAATGACCGTATAATTTGGGTCTGGCCCGGGCCCCACAACATACAGATGTCACACTTCTGCATTATAAGATGATATTTACTACCCAAACTCAAAACTCAAAACTAAACACAGTGGAAACAAAGCAAAACAAATAGAAGTTATCCACCACTAACAGGAGTATCAAATGGCCTTAAGGACTTACACAAAAAGAGTCCATCAAATAAAGACCACAAGGTCAAACATGAATATGCAAAAGCACTCCTAAGCAACCTCGGCGTGCAAGCCGGACGATTTCCAAAACATGGATCATACAAGACAATAAAAAGAAACAAGCTAAAGTACAACAACACTTCATGTGGCTTAGGGCTTTTCGCCCGGCGCACTAACTCCTACTTGCGATCCTTGCCCTGTAAATATTTTAAGTAACGTGGGTCAGCAAAGGCTGACCTATATTGTGTAACCAACACATCTCCTCCCGGACACCCATAACGGAACCCGGGGTACCCCTCCAACCTGCAAGTCAACACTTTATATACCAAATGCAAATATTTATAAAGCTTTAAAACAGGTTTGGATGTCTCATACAATAAACACGTTTTCTAGGTTTAGAATAGAGTGAAAGGGGCCTACTATGCAACATGTATGCAAACCCGGGCTTTGCCCAAGGCACCCTATTTCGTATGCATCTAACACATCATCAAGAACTGGGTACTTCCGTTTCCCCCATTGGCATAAAGCCGCAAACAAAAGGGAACTACATTGTCCCTAACCACCCAAGCACCGTTACACGGAAATCTTGGAAATTCCTCACCCGCACATGGGTCTTAAACCCCGGGCTTGCTGGAAAATTCTGACTTCTCACATCAAGATTCCGTATCACACACAACCGATTCTAAGAACCCTTGCTGGACCCCACCCGCTTATGGCTTCATTGCCCGGGCTTGCCCTATGCTCGGCATTCTCATCAGTCTAACAGAAGGGGACTAGTCTCGCTGGGACACTTTCCCCAAGTGGCATGCACGCCACGGGATAGCCAGCTGACCACGGAGACGTAGCCACGCCTTAGCACACCATAACCATAATTCCCGACCCTAATCCATCATTCGTACCGCAACATTCCCGCAAACCAAGGAAATCATTTACTGCCGAAGCGGAGCTAACCTTACTCGGTTCCGGCTACTAGTACTCAAGAAAAAGGGGGAAAACGCATAAATCATAACGACATCTAGCCGTAACAGATTTCTATCAAATCCTCAAAGCTCGCTATGCAACATCACCGAGTCAGACTAACGGTCACGACTTCGGCTTCACCCACAATGCCTAATCCATTAACGGAGCGGATCTCTAATGCAAAATCATACCGGGGACGGACACAATCGATCTGAAGGTTCATCTTGAACCATAGCAACCCAAACCTTTCTCATTTGAGAGATCTGGAGCCCAAAAGAAATGAGAATAAGAGAAGATGCTAAACGTGCATCATAAAACCAAGAGGATAAGTGTCGTTACCTTACGATCCCTCTTCCTAGCCATGGAAGCTTTGCTTTGAATGGCTTTACACGAGTGCCTCCACGTGCTCTCCACGGATCTAGTCTCGGAACGGCGATCGGAGCTCCAAAGCTCTGTCAATGGCGGAAGAAGCTCTCTCCTTCCTCTTCCCTTCTCTTCCTCTCCAACCCCTCTCTCAAACCCTAAAGATGAGAATAATGAGAGGAAAAACCCTCTCAACCCTAATAAGATCGTTTGGGCGGAAGATCCTAGCCTTTGGATCTAATTTGGGGAAGCATCAAACGTCCACGAACCAAAATTGACGGAACCATCCCGAACGCACGATCGGTGGCGCACGACCAGTGGTCGTGCACAATAGATCCCATGGTCATGCGATTACCTCTGGCAGAACTCTAGAAAGAAAGGGATAAACGCACACGAGCAGTGGCGCACGACCCGTGGTCGTGCGCACTCTGACCAAAGATCGTGCGTTTACCAAAACAGAACTTTGCTAACCGGTGAAAAGAGCGCATGAGTAGTGGCGCACGACCAGTGGTTGTGCGCACTAGATCCAGTGATCGTAAGCTTTAAACAACAGCCAAAAAAGCGACCCATATCCCGTGGAATCCATACCATCGGGCGTTAACTTGTAGTGACTCCAGGTCTGCAAACTGGGGTGTTACAACTCCTCCCCCCCTTACAAGAATTTTGTCCCCGAAATTAATCCTCATCCAGGGAGACAACCAGAAAGAAATAATAATAATAATTACAACTAATAAAACATTGTTGCCACACATCGGCTACCGTTTTAAACCACCCTTACACAAATAACCCGGGATAGTCCTCGTGCATTGCTTGCTCACGCTCCCAAGAGAACTCATCACGCCTGCAGTTATCCCAACGCACCTTCACGAGCTTGACTTCTTTGTTCCGCAACTGCCAAACTTCTGAGTCTTTTATACCAACTGGACGAACTCGCGTTCTCAAGTCTTCTTCTATCGGCACTGATGCCAATTTGATCACCACAATAGCCTCCACTAAGGCCTTCCTCAAGACGGAGACATGGAAGACATCATGCAATCCAGTAAGCTCATTGGACAATGCCAACCGATATGCCGCTTCTCCCACCCGTTCTATAACCTCGAAGGGTCCCAAAAACCTCGGACTCAACTTCTTGAGTCGGCGAATCCGCGAAACACCTTTAAACGGCTTGATCTTTAGATAAACCCAATCGCCTACCGCGAACTCCACATTCCTCTGGCGAGCATTAAAATATTTCGCTTGCCGATCTTGAGCCACCTTCATGCGCTCTTGAATGGTTAACACCAACTCACAAGCGTCAGCTACAACTTCTTTCCCTAAGAGCTTGGTGTCTCCTTCCTCTGTCCAAGACATCGGTCGTCGACACCGCCTCCCATATAAAGCTTCGTATGTGTAACGACCCCATCCGTTATATGACGTATAGTAGAAGGTCCGGCCGGGGCCCCACACTATATGCCACAAATAGACGGTGAGGTCACAGGATAATACCAAACCAAACACGAATCCTAACTCAGAGCATTCTAGCGGAAGCTTGAAGTTGTAATTTGAACTCTAACCAGGAATGTCCAATATATAAACCACCGTTATATATAACCACGGAATGTACAACAAATACATAGAGTTTGGCCTTAAGGCCTTACAGTTCCTCTTTTCACACCGTATGGTTTACAAACCTCGGCGCGTAGGCCGGCCATACATGAGTAAAAGAAAACAAGCAAAAACATTCGCTTAGCCTTCAAGGGCTAGCCGCAGAAGCAGCAGCAACAGCAGTAGGGCTTCAGCCCTTCACTTACCACTTGGCTCTCCAACACCTGCATGGGAACAATCCACCCAACCGGTGGCAAACAATGCAACGGTCAGCATTCAGCTGACCCAATTATAACAATCCTACCCCTTTCTCGGGGCATTAGCATTCTTTCCCTGCAAAGCATGGTATCATCATATAGCAACTATGTGCGCGCAGGCACATTCAAGCCATCACAACTATCGGCCACACGGCCCGACAGTCCGTGCATTCAGGGCACATTCTTGGTGTACCGGAATACCAGGGTCAACACCACCGTCTACACGGTATTTGAGCATTCTAGTCTTTCCGGCGCGCGGGCCTAAGACTCTCATTAGGCGCTCCAACAAAAACTATAACCAGGCTTCCAAGTCGGACGGACCTAACGCAGGTACGGATCAGCCACCCCCCGTTGCTCAAGTCACCGTGCCACTTCGAATACGGAAGTATCCATGGCTATTTATAGGCGCGGGTCGGTTTCACCTTTCCTGTTCGGCAATCTGCCTTTTCATCGAGTTGCAGCCCAACGGCTCAACCGCTCATAAAGTGGCAACGCACGGCCACAAGAGTTGCATCCAACCCTCTTCATTTCCTGGACATCATCCAGTACTTCCTGCTGCACCAAGCAACAGGTAGGCACAAGGCAACACAAGCCATAATCACTGAGCCTTCTCCGATATGCAAACAAGCATCACCAATCCAGACCATGTCCAGATGGGCTTCACACAGCATGCCTAGAGCCGTACTCCAATTCCGGCCTCTAACAAGGGGGACTTCACATATCTACCCCAAGGGACACCACAACCCACCGCACACTCGCGGGGAAGGGTTTTCCCTATGCAATGCAGAAAAGAAGGACTTCACATGTCCAAGAAGGGAGATCGTTACCCTTGTCGATCTCTTGGGAGCCATCGCAAACTAGCCAGTGAAAAAGAACCGCAGCAGCTTTGCCTTCACAACGCCGGCTTCGGATCACGAATCGGACCACGGGAACTCCGCCGGTGGCTTGATCTCCTCCTCCTTCTTCTTCCTCCTCTCTCTTTCTCTCTTCCTTAACCAAATGAAGAATGAAGTCTTCATCAGCCTCTACGGATTAAATCTAGCCAGGAATCACCTGAGCCCTTGGATCCAAAGAGAGAAATCTGAACGGCCACGATTTGCCCAAAAACTCATTTTTTTGGCAGACATGGCCTGTGATACGCCCATGTCACAGGCCGTGTACCCTTAAGCGGCACACGCAGTATTCGTACCGACTGAGATTTACCAGAACACGGGCACCGACACGCCCGTGTCGAACCTGACACGCCCGTGTCATTCCTGAGACACGCCCGTGTCACCCCTGCCTCATCAAGCTGCAAGCAGTACACGGGTAGGCACACGGCATCAGACACGCCCGTGTCCAACCTGACACGCCCGTGTTCAAGGCTTGGTTCAAGGCCGTGTAACTTTCTGACTCAAAACGCATTTTATTTGCGTGACACGCCCTGGGACACGCCCATGTCCCAGGCCGTGTACCCCCGACACGCCCTGGGACACGCCCGTGTCCCAGGCCGTGTAAAATGACCTGCACCTCAAAACCAATTTTGAGTCTTTTGGGGTGTTACAATCCTCCCCCCCTTAACAAAATTTCGTCCCGAAATTTGCACGGTAAGGAAACAAAACCAATTTTGCTATTACTTGATAACTCTGTTATAACCAAAAGTACACGGTCTATAGCTATACAAACAGTTCGGGAAAATCAGCTCGCATGGTCTGCTCTCGCTCCCATGTTAGCTCTTCATGGCCACAATTGTCCCATCGGACCTTGACCATCCCGATCACTTTGTTCTGCAACTGTTTCTCGGCTCGATCCTCGATTCGAATGGGTCTAACCCTCGTCGTTAGCCCATACTCGACCGGTACCCGATCATTCTCCACTACTTGAGCTGGATCCTTCACCGCCTTACGAAGGACTGAGATGTGAAATACATCATGTAATCCACCCAAGTCTGCTGAAAGTGCTAGTCGATAAGCAGCTTCCCCAACCCGCTCCACCACCTCAAACGGACCAAGATACCTCGGACTTAGCTTTTTCAAACGCCGAATCCTGGACACGCCTTTGAAGGGTTTGATCTTCAAATATACCCAATCACCCACCGCGAACTCCACGTTCCGGTGTTTGGCATTGTAGTACTTTGCTTGACGATCTTGGGCTATCAATAGCCTCTCCCGAATAGAGCGTATGAGCGAGGTAGCTTCTTCGACTTCCTTTTTCCCACTCAGCTTAGATTCGCCTGCTTCTGCCCAAGCTAACGGTGTACGGCACTTCCGACCATATAAAGCCTCAAATGGTGCCATACCAATACTCACTTGGTAGCTATTATTATAGGCAAATTCGACAAGAAATATATAATCTTCCCATCTCTTACCAAAGTCTAGGGCGCACATGCGGAGCATGTCCTCCATCGTCCTGTTGGTTCGTTCAGTCTGGCCATCCGTTTGGGGATGAAAGGCCTTACTAAACGCTAACTTTGTACCCAACATTTGATGAACGAGCCGCCAATCATTCGATGTGAACCGCCCATCACGGTCACTAACGATGCTCCGAGGAACACCGTGCATTCGAACAACCTGCTCCACATAAAGCTTGGCCAAGGTTTCCACTGAATCGTCTCTTCTGTTTGGAAGGAAGTGTGCCACTTTTGTCAACCGGTCCACAATCACCCAGATTGAATCATGACCGCGTTGAGATCTCGGCAACCCGTGCACGAAATCCATCGAAATGTCATCGAACTTCCACTCCGGAATAGGTAACGACTTCAGGAAACTGCCAGGCTTCTGGCATTCTGCTTTCACCAACGCACAGGTATTGCATTCAGCCACATAACGTGCGACATCTTTCTTTAGTCCGGGCCACCAGAACAGCTTTTTCAGATCTCTGTACATCTTTGTGCTCCCTGGGTGAACTGAGTACTTTGCAAAGTGAGCTTCGTACATCAACTCTTCCCTCAATTTACCCACACTCAGGATGCACACTCTGTTGGAACACCCTATTACTAATTTGGGTAAGGATCACTATGCTTGTCTTAGGAATCCCAGTTGACCTAGTTGTATAGTTGAAAAGGTCAACATTAGAATGAGTCTAGGTCTTAGAACCTAGGTTTGAAGCTGCCCCCAGGATCATTCCAAGATCAAGGTTGAAGAGCTTAGTCTAAGGCAATTTTCGTCGAGCTCAGGTCGACGAATCGTCGAACTCCGTTCGACGCTCTCTGAGCTCATCTTTAATAAATCGTCGTACTCCGGTCGACGATCGTCGAGCTCAGATCGACTATCTGCCTTTGTCTAGCTTCTGCTGAGTCGTCGAACTCCCCTCTACTATCTTCTAGCTCAGTTCGACGATCGTAGAGCTCAGATCGACGTTTTCTGTCTGCTTGTCCATTTGATCTCTGAGCTCAGTTCGACGATCGTAGAGCTCAGATCGACGCTTTCTTTGGAGAGATCGACGCTTTCAGGAATTCAAATGCTGCTGTTCTTTGGAATGTTTTTGAATATTATCAGCATTTATGTCAGAAGATCTCCCAGCCGTTTGTCTTTAATTCTGGAGCAAGTTTCAAGGAATTATTCAGAGAATGTTTGCTGGACTTTCCTCTAGAAGACAAGACTATTTTTGGAAGACATTTATGACTCCCAACGGCTAATTTTGGACAAGGAATCGTCAGAAAATTTATTATTCCTTTCTTCTGTGTTATCAAGTTTTAAGGGAATACACACAGAAGTGAACACACAGAATAGAATATACTGATAGCAGAAGAACAACAGAAGAACTGTGACTCAAAAAATCTTCTTGCTGACTGAAAAGTGTTCACAATCTCATTACTCCAGACACCTCACCTTCAGCCTTCTTGCTGAAACCATCTTGTGCTGGAGATCAAAGTTTTGAAGACCTATCACCCTAGAGCAAAGCTTCTTTTCCTGAACCTTTCTACATCTCAGGGGGAGCTTTGACTTCATCAATCCACTTGTGCTTCTCTCATTTGATTGAGAACAGAGAAGACACCCTTCATTCTTATTTTTCTTTTCCTGCTGTAAAAGGGTTCTTGAACTCCCTTCAAAAGTTCTGTTTGGTTCTGAGAGCCTTGTCAAAACTCAGTGGTGGCAAGACACCTTATCAAAAAATCTAGTTTTGGTTTTTGGGCACCTTATCAAAAGCTCATTGGTGTCAGGACACCTGATCAACTCATCCTGAGTGGATTCCTACCAAGGGTGGTAGAAGAGTGGATGTACCCAGGTTTTTGGAGAACCACTATAATTCCTTGTGTCTTCTGGTTTGTTTGTGTGATTTGTTTGCTGTGTGCTGTGCTTTTTACTTCTTAGCTTTTAACATTTTTACTAGCACTCTACACTATATCATAAATTAAATTTTATATGTGCTGTTCATTTCAACTGTGAAAAATTATTTTAAAATACTCTATTCACCCCCCCTCTAGAGTTGAGATAGATCTTAGCCTCACTTTCAATTGGTATCAGAGGCAGGTTGGTTGCTCACACAGGCTAACACCTGAACCAAAAGATCCTTGATAAGATCAATCTCTTAAGGGGATTATTTTCTCTACATCTTCTTTTTATTTAAAGACATGGCACAGAACAAAGATTATGCAAGCACTAGACCACCAGTGTGCAACCTTTCTAAGTTTGCACTCTGGAAGGCAAGGATTAGATTATACATGAATTCTATTGATGAAGACATTTTCAATTCTGTCTTGACAGTTTGTCCAACTCCACCAGCAAGCTCAAGTTCAAATGCTGTCCCACCTCCTTCTGGAACAGATGCAGATATAAAGAAGTGGAAGACTGCAGATGCTAAGGCTATGAACATCTTAGCCCAAACAATGTCTGATGAAATCTTTCAGAGGGTAGCTGAATGCCACTCAGCCAAAGAAATCTGGGACAAACTCTCTGAAATTGTCTCAGGATCTGCTGATGAAAGGAAAGATAGAAGATCTCATCTGATAAGCCAATATGAGAACTTCAAAAAGGGAGAAGCTGAATCAGTGGCTGACATGTACAATAGACTAAGTCTAATTGTCAATGAGCTAAAAACCCTAGACAAAGAAATCTCACTGACTGAGCTAAATGACAAAATCCTGATGTGCTTCCCCAGCACTTGGGATTCAAGAATCTGGCCAATTAAGGATGCCAGAAGTTTGAATGAGATTACTACTGAAGCTCTCCTGGGCAAGCTCAAATCCTATGAGCTGCTCATTAAAAATAGAGAAGAAGAACAAAAGGCTATCTCTCCAGCTACAAGGAAAGAAAAGACCATAGCTTTCAAAGCTGTAGAAGAGGAGCCTGAAGATAAAGCTACAGGAAATGATGAGCTCATAAGTCTTCTGGCCAAAAGATTCTACAAGATGGCCAGAAAAGACTTCAGAAAGAAACCATACAAGGGTCATGATAAACCAAGGTATGATAAATCAAATAACACTAAAGAAATCATATGCTTTGGTTGCAGGAAACCAGGCCATATTGTGCCTGACTGTCCAGAAAACAAGAATAAGGACAAAAGGGAAAGAAGAGAAAGAAGAAAAGAAAAGGATTACAAGAAGAATAGCTCAGACAAAGCCTCCTCCAGCAAGAACAAACATACAAGGAAGGGCTTTGTTGCTGAAACATGGAGTGAGACTGAAGAGGAATCTGAAGCCTCATCCAGCTCCAGTGATGATGAGGATGATGTAGATGAAAAAGAATTTTGCATGATGGCTATCAATGCATCACAGCAAAACTCTGATGAAGAATCAGATTCAGATTCAGAAAGTCAACCAGATGAGGATCAGGTAATCAACTCTTTTGATTTTGATTCTGAAGACTTCAAAGATGAATTTAAGACACTGTATCTAGATCTATTAAAATCTGAGAAGGAGATAATCTCTCTCAGGAATCAATTATCTGAGCATAGTGTCCTAAACTCAAAGAACCTCAAACTCTCTGAGGAGTTAGAATGCTGTAGGGAGGAGATAGCTTCATTGAAGAATGAACTATCAAAGGCCAAAAAGTTTGAAGAATCCCTAAATGGGAGAAGTATCAGACTGATGGACATCACAAGCACAGTGAACTCTAGATTTAATAGCACACTGGGCTTGGGTGCTTCATCCAGCCAACCTATAATTCTGACAACTCCAATCAAGTTTGTCTCTGACAAAGGAAAGGGAGTAATAGAGGTACCTAGGAAGAATGCAGATCTGTCAGAGAAGAACTCGGTTCAACAGATGGCGTCGAGCAGAGCTCGACGATCATCGAACAGAGCTCGACGATCTAACTACAGATCGTCGACCTCAGCTCGACGATATCCAAACTCTGAATCTCAGCATAATCGATCTTCGAACGGCGATCGACGATCTGACCCAAGATCGTCGACCTCAGTTCGACGATCGTCGAACAGAGTTCAGGCTTGTGAACACACCTTCAATGGCACATTCAGATTCAATCCTAGAAGCTCCATATCCCAAGGCTTTAATCCCTATACTGAATGGATAGTACCTCCTAGGAGATACCATCCTGAAGGTTATAAGGATCAACCTGGGATGTCCTTTATTTCAGAATTCAAGGGATATCAACCTAGGCCCAAGGTCAACTGGGTCAAAAACAAATAAGTTGTTTTTGTGTAGGTGAAGACCTATCCAGCATCAAACCATCAATGGTATCTGGATAGTGGTTGCTCAAAGCACATGACAGGGGACAAGGACAACTTCACTTCCTTCAAAGCCAAGCTTGGACCCAAAGTAATTTTTGGAGACTCAAGCTTTGGAACTACAAAAGGATATGGTGCAGTCAAAATTGGCCCAGTCACATTCAAGAAGGTGGCATATGTTGAAGGACTCAAGCACAACTTGATAAGTATCAGTCAATTGTGTGATGAAGGATATCAAGTAACCTTCAACAAAGCCATATGCAAAGTCAAGTCTGTGGACAACACAACTGTGTTGACAGGTAACAGAAGAGGTAACATTTACTTAGTGGATTTTCATTCACCAGTGGTAGATATTTGCCTGTTTAATTCCATTTCAAAATCTAATGTGTTATGGCATAAGAGACTAGGACATATTAACCTTAGAACCATTGCTAAGCTATCTAAAGACAACCTTGTTAAAGGACTACCTTCTGGTCCCTACAAGAAGGAAGGACTTTGCAAGGCCTGTCAATTAGGCAAGCAAACTAAAAGTAGTTTTAAATCAATTAATAAGAGTGATTCACCTAGGATTTTGTACCTGTTGCACATGGATCTCTTTGGACCCATATCTGTGCAAAGCCTAGGAGGGAAGTCCTATACTTTAGTGGTTGTAGATGACTTCTCAAGATTCACTTGGGTATTCTTTCTGAGGAAGAAGTCTGATAACTTCAAGTGTTTGACAGATTTTCTCAAATGCATTCAGATTGAGTTCAACACTCACATTGCCCTGATCAGAAGTGATCATGGGACAGAGTTTGATTCTCTTCTCATGCAAGAGTTCTGTCAGAGTGAAGGGATCAGGGACACTTTCTCAGCTCCTAGAACTCCTCAACAAAATGGGGTAGCTGAAAGGAAAAATAGAACACTCATTGAATCTGCAACTACATTATTGGCAGATGCTCACTTACCTCTGTCCTTTTGGGCTGAGGCAGTGAACACCTCCAACTATGTGTTGAACAGAAGCCTGATACACAAGCTGAAGGGCAAGACTCCTTATGAATTGCTCAAAGGGAAGAAACCTAAAATAGGCTATTTCAAAGTTTTTGGTTGCACTTGTTTTATTCATAATAATGACAAGAAATATCTAGCAAAATTCCAAGCTAAAGCTGATGAAGGGGTGTTTCTGGGATACTCCATGATCAGCAAGGCCTATAGGGTTTATAATAAATCTTCCTGTAAAATTGAAGAATCTGTTCATATTATTTTTGATGAAGCTAACATGTCTTTCAAGGAGAAGAATGCTTCTACCATAGAACCTCTGCAGGTACATTCTCTAGCTGAAGACTTGAACAAACTGCAAGTTGCTGAAAAGAATGAGAGCAGTGATGATGAAGAAGAAGTTCAACATCTTGAAGAAAATCATCCTGAAGAGCCAGTTGCTGCTCCACTAGAGGAGACAACAACACAGGCTGGTGAACAATCAACACTCCCTGTTGACTTAGTAACAACAAGAGATCATCCAATCACCCAAGTAATTGGAGAGATCTCAGCTGGTGTGCAAACTAGAAGTCAGGTCAACCAAAACCTGATGCACACTTGCTTTCTATCTCAAATTGAGCCTCAATCCATTCAAGATGCAGAGCAAGATCCACACTGGATCATTGCAATGCAAGAGGAGTTGCATCAATTTGAAAGGAACAAGGTTTGGGAACTAGTGCCTAAGCCAAAGGATCATCCCATTGTTGGAACAAAGTGGGTATTCAGGAACAAGCTGGATGATCAAGGAGTTATAGTCAGAAACAAGGCAAGGCTAGTTGCTCAAGGGTACTCTCAACAAGAAGGAATAGACTATGATCAGACATTTGCACCAGTTGCAAGGCTGGAAGCCATCAGGATATTCCTAGCCTATGCTGCCCACAAAGGTTTCAAAGTGTATCAAATGGATGTAAAAAGTGCATTTCTCAATGGGGACATCAAAGAGGAAGTCTATGTTAGACAACCTCCAGGTTTTATCTCTCTAACTCACCCTGATTATGTTTACAAATTGCATAAAGCATTATATGGTCTCAAGCAAGCCCCTAGAGCATGGTATGAGACCCTAGCATGCTTTCTTCTGGAAAATGATTTTGTTAGGGGGAGAGTAGACCAAACTCTTTTTATTAGAACCCATAAGTCCCACACCCTGCTAGTGCAAATTTATGTAGATGACATTATTTTTGGTTCTACTGATTCAAAATTATGCAAAAAGTTTTCCAAGCTTATGCACTCTAAATTTGAAATGAGTAGCATGGGTGAGCTATCCTTCTTCTTAGGACTGCAAGTCAAGCAACATGCTGAAGGCATATTTATTTCTCAAACCAAGTATGCAAAAGAGCTGGTTAAGAAATTTGGTATGTCTGATGCATCATGTATGAAAACACCCATGCCCTCAAATGTTGTAATAGATGCTGATGAACATGGGAAACATGTTGATCAGACAACATATAGAGCAATAATTGGCTCTTTATTGTACCTTACAGCTAGTAGGCCTGATATAATGTTTGCCACATGTATTTGTGCTAGATTCCAAGTTAGCCCTAGAGAGTCACACTTAATCTTAGTTAAGAGAATTCTTAGGTATGTTAAAAGTTGTCCAAATCTAGGTCTCTGGTATCCAAAAGATTCAGCATTTGATTTAACTAGATTCTCAGATGCTGATTATGCTGGATGCAGAATAGACAGGAAAAGCACCAGTGGAACCTGTCAGTTCCTTGGTGATAGACTTGTCTCTTGGTTCTGTAAGAAACAAACATCTGTGTCAACTTCAACTGCTGAAGCTGAGTATATGGCTGCAGGCAGTTGCTGTTCACAAATATTGTGGATACAGAATCAGCTCTTAGACTATGGCTACAACTTAGAGAAGTCTAAAATTTTCTGTGACAATACTAGTGCTATCTCTATAGCACAAAATCCAGTCCTCCATAGTAGGACAAAACACATAGAAATTAGGCATCATTTTCTAAGAGATAATGTAGAGAAAAATAAAATTGAAATTCAATATATTCCTACTGACTTGCAAAGGGGAGATATTTTCACCAAACCTTTGGATGAAAAGAAACACAGTTTCTTCCTAAATCAGTTAGGTATGTTAGATGGAGGAAGCCTTAATTAAGTTTCAAGATTTTGAAAAGCTCAAACAGACCAAGACTAGGTCAAAAATTTCCCTCTTTTTGTGTCTGTAGAATGAGTTTAGACTCTGAACTGCGCTCGACGTTTTCCCCAAAATCATCGAACAGAGATCGACGATTTTCCAAAAATCGTCGACCAGAGATCGACGCTTTTGCAGTCGTCGATCTGAGTTCAGAGCCCTCGCTAGAGCTAGGCTTTCTCTCCTTCTGATCAGAGGCCGTCGAGCTGAGCTCGACGTTTTTCAACATCGTTGAACGAAGATCGACGATTTTGAAGACTCTTCAGATTCCCTCTGTAGCCCAAATCGTCGAGCTGAGCTCGACGTTTCGTCGAACTGAGCTTAACGATTTTCCTTTTTCGCGTCGAACCCTAATATAAAATCTTTCTTTCAGCCGTCGTTCTCCCTTTGCGCTTTCATACTCTGCAACTCTCTTTCTTTTCCCTCCAAATTCTCTACGCTTGGTCGTTTTTGGTTTTCTGTTGCAGGTGAATATGGCTGAATCGAGTGCTGTTTTTGCTAAGATGAAGTTCGACACAGGTT
The DNA here is from genome assembly GCA_039513925.1 of Platanthera zijinensis. NCBI lineage: Eukaryota > Viridiplantae > Streptophyta > Magnoliopsida > Asparagales > Orchidaceae > Platanthera > Platanthera zijinensis. The sequence continues at coordinate 208,112,654 of CM077079.1, read as the reverse complement.
TTGACATCGACATAAACTCCTTCGACGGAAGCGACCAGCGCTTCAAGGACATCCTAAACTTATTCCGAGAACAACAGCTGACTCCAATAATGACTACAAGGATGAAGATCGCCTCAGAAGAGATAAAAGAGTGGTGTTTTACCGCAACAGACGAGTCTGAGAATTCTGTTGTCGGCACCATTAAGGGGACTCAAGTATTTCTATCCCCGGCTCTCCTAACAGAAGTCTTTCAACTCAGCAGTGGAGAAGACTCCATTGAACTATCTGGAGAGGAGTTTGACACCATGCTGGATAGGATGGGTCACAATGCAGTAAACCCTAATAAGCTGCTAAAGAAAAATCTGGCAATCGAATTTCAATTCCTGGCTGATGTAGTTGGGAAGGTGCTGTTGGCCAAGCATTCAGCCCATGACACCATTTCCAGATATCAGTTCTGCCTGATGGGAGCCTTATTAGACAAGAAACACCTGGACTGGGGCTCCATCTTCTTCACTCTGATTAAGAAGAAGATCAACAAGAATGCAGTTAGTTATGGAAGAATCTTAGGGGTCTTTCTGCACAACAGGTGCCCTGACCTATTAACCTCCTCTGGCATGTTTATCAATGCATCCAAGAGGCTTTCCTGTGCCCTCTTCAGTAAATGGGACAGGCAGATTATAAACCCCTCCAGGGCTGCTGCAACACTTCATTCAGGCACAAGGACTATTTTAGTCACTCCTTCAGCAGAAGAGCTGCCTGCTTCCTCCCCTCTTCCAGCCATAACCATCCTAACCACCCAAATTGTCACCTCCTCACCAACAGTATCCACCATAATCATCTCATACCCAATTACCATTTCCTCACCTATGCCATCCCCTCCTCTATCCACCTCAGAGGAATTCCATCCTCTCTTTTCTTATTCAACCTTCACCATTCCATCCTTCTCACTTACAGATGACTCCTTCATGGATGATTCACCCTCTACTCCTCCTGAGCCACCCTCCACTTCCTCCTTTCAACAACTGCTCCATGACATTCTCTCTCAACCCTCCTTCACACCATCTCTTACTTCCCCTATCTCCACCTCAACCTCCTCTATCTCCATTATTCCATCTTTTGAACCAACCATTCCCTCTCCACCTTTCTCCACAATTTCAGTTTCAGCCACCATCCTTCCATCTACTTTTGCCTCTACCTCTGCTCAAGCCCCACTTGAGCATGTAGATATTCCTATTTTGGCAGACAGGCTGTATGAGTTGCTAGCCCCAAAGCTGACATCTCTACTGGAGTCTTCCCTGGCTCCACTCCTAAAGCAAGTACAGGAGCTGTCTACCAAGATTGCCTTCCTTTCCTCCTCCCTGGCTATCCCATCTTCTGTGTGCCTTGATTCATCTTTCTCTGAACCAAGGCAGGGGGAGATGCCTTATGAAGAAGTGGTTGTGCCAGCTGCTGATATTATGTCTGCTCCAGCTCCAGCTCTTGGATGTGCTTTTGCACTCAATCTGCAGAGGCTGCTATCTATATTTGATACAGTCCATTTCAGTTGTCTGCCTGCAATTCCTGCTGAAGATTTGTCTAAGGTCATTGTGCCTATAGCTACCTGTGATCCAAGCCATATTGATTCCTACATCAAATCCTGGAAGGCTGTGGATATCTCTGATGCTGATACTAAGGCCACTGTGCCTCTTTCAATTGTTACTAAGGCCACTGTGCCTCCTTTTGTTGAAATTGCTGCTGATGCTACTGCTGACATAGAAATGATTCCAGCAACTGATGCTGATGAAACTGCTTCTGCCTGCTCTGCTGTTGCTCCCTCTCCTCCTGCTCCTGATGTTTCTGCAAAACTTAAAGCTCAAGAAGAGCTTATCAGAAGAATTGATGATCTGTATGACCAACATCAAAGTTCTGAGAGTGACCAATACAGGACTGATTCTGATGATTCTGCTAGAACTATTGCCAAGAAGAGAAAAGCCAGAAGTAAAGCAATGATGTCAGTCCCTCCTGCCAAAGCCAAAGACTCAAATGATATTCCATACTACATTCTGCATGACTGCCCAATCTCTGAGCCTTGGATGCAATATTCCAAAAATCAACTGAAAGCTATGAAGAAGAAGAGGAAGCTTGACAAATATGAAAAGGGTTCTTCTCAATATCAGCCTCCTCCTCCTCCTCCTCCAGATTCAGGCTCAGGTTCAGCCCCTCAAGCTCCAGTCTCCAGACACAGCTCTTCCCAGCATTATCAAAGATCATATCAAAGGGGACAGCATCAAAAAGGATATCAACCCAGAAGGGGTAATTACAGAGGAAATCAAAGAGAACAAAGATTCTATCAAAGGGAAGGACAAGGTCTCCCTGACCCTTCTTCAGGTCCTTTTCCTTACAAGCTGAAAGACACTATTGTTTCCAGGACTCCTTCTACTGTTTCTGAAATCATCAACAGATATGAACCTCCCATTCCTTTTGAAGACCCTGAGAACAACCCTGTATCCTGGACAGCCAGAATGAAAGAATTGGCTGCCCTTGATCAAATAAAAAAGGCCAGAGAACAAGGAAAGGATACTTCAAACATAACTACCTTATCAGAGCAGAGAAAGAAAGAACTGGAAAGATATGCATCAAGGAAATTCTTCAATCCAGAAGATTATATGAAGCTGCACCCAGAGGCTGTTGTTCCAAGGCCCAAATCTCAAACTTCTCTAGGTGCAGAGGATGACAGAAGGTCAAAGAAAGAAAGTCAGAATCCAAATAGAGAAATTTTATTTAAAAAGGGATCTGAAAGGAAGTGAACTGTGTAAGCTAAATATTTCATCCACCTTTGGACATCTGCTGATATTTATCTGTGATCTGCTTTACTGCTATATATCTTCTCTGCATTTTGTATTAGCTTATGTATTGTTGTATGCTTTTCATTTCCTATGATTATCTGTAAATAGTAATCCTAACCCAAATAGGGGGAGATTGTTGGAACACCCTATTACTAATTTGGGTAAGGATCACTATGCTTGTCTTAGGAATCCCAGTTGACCTAGTTGTATAGTTGAAAAGGTCAACATTAGAATGAGTCTAGGTCTTAGAACCTAGGTTTGAAGCTGCCCCCAGGATCATTCCAAGATCAAGGTTGAAGAGCTTAGTCTAAGGCAATTTTCGTCGAGCTCAGGTCGACGAATCGTCGAACTCCGTTCGACGCTCTCTGAGCTCATCTTTAATAAATTGTCGTACTCCGGTCGACGATCGTCGAGCTCAGATCGACTATCTGCCTTTGTCTAGCTTCTGCTGAGTCGTCGAACTCCCCTCTACTATCTTCTAGCTCAGTTCGACGATCGTAGAGCTCAGATCGACGTTTTCTGTCTGCTTGTCCATTTGATCTCTGAGCTCAGTTCGACGATCGTAGAGCTCAGATCGACGCTTTCTTTGGAGAGATCGACGCTTTCAGGAATTCAAATGCTGCTGTTCTTTGGAATGTTTTTGAATATTATCAGCATTTATGTCAGAAGATCTCCCAGCCGTTTGTCTTTAATTCTGGAGCAAGTTTTAAGGAATTATTCAGAGAATGTTTGCTGGACTTTCCTCTAGAAGACAAGACTATTTTTGGAAGACATTTATGACTCCCAACGGCTAATTTTGGACAAGGAATCGTCAGAAAATTTATTATTCCTTTCTTCTGTGTTATCAAGTTTTAAGGGAATACACACAGAAGTGAACACACAGAATAGAATATACTGATAGCAGAAGAACAACAGAAGAACTGTGACTCAAAAAATCTTCTTGCTGACTGAAAAGTGTTCACAATCTCATTACTCCAGACACCTCACCTTCAGCCTTCTTGCTGAAACCATCTTGTGCTGGAGATCAAAGTTTTGAAGACCTATCACCCTAGAGCAAAGCTTCTTTTCCTGAACCTTTCTACATCTCAGGGGGAGCTTTGACTTCATCAATCCACTTGTGCTTCTCTCATTTGATTGAGAACAGAGAAGACACCCTTCATTCTTATTTTTCTTTTCCTGCTGTAAAAGGGTTCTTGAACTCCCTTCAAAAGTTCTGTTTGGTTCTGAGAGCCTTGTCAAAACTCAGTGGTGGCAAGACACCTTATCAAAAAATCTAGTTTTGGTTTTTGGGCACCTTATCAAAAGCTCATTGGTGTCAGGACACCTGATCAACTCATCCTGAGTGGATTCCTACCAAGGGTGGTAGAAGAGTGGATGTACCCAGGTTTTTGGGGAACCACTATAATTCCTTGTGTCTTCTGGTTTGTTTGTGTGATTTGTTTGCTGTGTGCTGTGCTTTTTACTTCTTAGCTTTTAACATTTTTACTAACACTCTACACTATATCATAAATTAAATTTTATATGTGCTGTTCATTTTAACTGTGAAAAATTATTTTAAAATACTCTATTCACCCCCCCTCTAGAGTTGAGATAGATCTTAGCCTCACTTTCACACTCGACCATTTCTTCGTAACAAACCGTTATCCCAAGAGAATTGGTCATCCGGCCCATCTTTTGCATAGCGCTGGAGACTTTCATCAAGTTCCGTTGCTCGCCGAACTCTGTCCGTAAGGTCATATTGCACCTCCGTCCAGTTCAAGCATGCATCGGTTGACGAACCCTTGTCAACACAAGATATCTCCAACGCTTCCAATTCCTGGATTAATCGCTGATCATGCCTCTGCAACCAGCTTGCCCGTACCGAAGTCTTCCGACTCAAAGCATCAGCGACCACATTTCCCTTCCCGGGAGTATAGTGAATCTCGAAGGTGTAGTCCCCAAGGAACTCCATCCATCTTCGTTGTCGCATATTCAGATCCTTCTGATCCAACAAATACTTTAGGCTTTTGTGGTCTGTATAGATATCCACTTTAACGCCATATAGATAGTGCCACCACAATTTGAGCGCAAAGATTACCGCCGCCAACTCCAAATCATGGACGAGGTAATTCCGCTCATGCACTTTCAACTGGCGCAAGCCATAAGCAATCACTTTACCAAACTGCAGAAGAACGCAGCCTAAGCCGCTCCCGGAAGCATCACTATAGATCTCATACCCATCTGTACCACATGGCGATGTCAACACAGGCGCCATGGTCAAACGACTCTTCAAGTCTTCAAACGCTCGCGCGCACTCCGGCGTCCAAATGAACTTTTGATCTTTTCTCGTCAGCGTGGTCAGAGGTAAAGCTATCCGTGAGAAGTTTTCCACAAACCGTCTATAGTAGCCCGCAAGTCCAAGGAAGCTCCTGACCTCGGCCACTGAAGACATCACTGGCCAATCCCGAATTGCACTTATCTTCAACGGATCTACCGCGATACCTTCTCCACTTACCACATGGCCTAAAAAGGCTACTGAAGAGAGCCAGAACTCACACTTTGAGAATTTGGCATAAAGCTTATTCCTCCGCAGGGCATGTAAGACCAACCGCAAATGGTTTGCATGATCCTCTTCCGACTGAGAGTATACTAAGATGTCATCGATAAACACAATAACGAACAAATCCAAGTACTCTCGGAACGTTCGATGCATTAGGTCCATAAATACCGAAGGCGCATTACATAGGCCAAACGGCATTACCGTGAACTCATAATGACCGTAGCGTGTTCCAAACGCCGTCTTGGGAATGTCACCTTCCCTAATCCTCAGCTGATAATATCCCGATTTCAAATCCAATTGGAATAGACCGTTGATCCTGCCAGCTGATCAAAGAGGTCATCAATCCGTGGGATCGGATATTTGTTTTTCTCTGTCAGCTTATTCAATTCGCGGTATTCAATACATAACCGTAAACTACCGTCTTTCTTTTTCACAAATAGAACAGGCGCGCTCCAAGGTGACATACTTGGGCGTATATATCCCTGCTCCAACAACTCTTGCAATTGGACTTTCAACTCAGCCATCTCTTTTGGCGCGACGCGATATGGTGAGCGGGCCACAGGTTTCGCACCTGGCACCAGCTCAATAGAGAAGTCAATCTCCCGCTGGGGTGGTAACCCAGGAAGATCTTTAGGAAACACATCGGCAAACTCTGACACAACCAGTACTTCACCGACACTGGCCTTTGGCTCAACAGCCTGAATTAGCGTGAAGAATAACTCTGTGCCCTTCCGAACAGCATTGACGACTTGGAGCGCAGACAACAGAGTTCCGCCAACTCCTCGCATACCAGCGAACTTCGTCACAAGTCCGGTATTCTGGCCCAGTATAATCTCCTTGGAGTTGCAATTAATAAAGGCATGCTGCTCCGAGAGCCAGTCCATACCAAAGATCACATCAAACTCCGATAACGGTAGCACGGCTGCACTCAAACCGAAATCCCGACTTCCTATTTGCACATCCACATCGCAAGCCCTATCCGCAAGCATCACACAGCCATTCGGCAATAGCACCCTTATACTATCCACCGTCACATGACTCGGTACCCCAATTCGAGATACGAAATCCTCAGACAGGAAAGAATGCGAAGCACCCGTGTCAAACAGGGCTCTCCCCAAATTATTTCGAATCAGGACAAAGCCTGCAGCACACACATCATGCACAAGCTATACATAACCACAAACAATAGCACGTAAGCAAGTAGGCTAAATCAACTCGTACCTGTGACGACGTCACTTTGCTTAATCGCTTCCTGTTGGCCAAGCTGATAGATTCGGGGTTGTGCCTGGGACGTAGAGGAATCAACCACCGCTTTGCCCTTCTCAGCATAAGACGCACCCGTCTTCTTTTCCCCTTTGGGCTGAACAACCCGACAGTCACGGGCTATATGCCCCACTCGGCCACAGTTATAGCATGTACGAGAATCCGGCCTTGATGTCGCTCCCGACACAACGGTCGTAGTCACATGCCCAGACAGCTTGGACCTCTTGCCCCCTCTCTTCTGGTAGAACGATTTGTTAGGGCGAGGTGCTTGAACCTCTGGCTTCGACACAACCAAGCCCTTGTTCCCTTACACTCGCCGCATGTCCTTCTCCAACGCACACGCAGTATCAACCAACGCCTGAAACCCTTGGTTCACTGAACTCGAAAGCAGGAATCGCAACTCATCCCGTAATCCTTCATAGAACCGATTCGTTTTCCTTTGGTCATCCGCGAAGATTGTTCCCGCATACCGTTCCAACCTGGTAAACTCATGCAAGTAGATATCCACGCTATCTTCCCCTTGCTTTAACCGTTGGAACTCATTTTCCATAGCAATGCGTTGCGCCGCTGGGACATGCTTCGCCAGAAATATCCGAGAGAACTCCTCAATCGACACTTGCGTTAATTGCCTGCCCGCCAAATGGTGTACCTCAACCTCGTCCCACCACAACCGCGCCTCGCCTTCAAGCATGAAGGTGGCCAAGGTGACCTTTAGAGTTGCCTCCGCACTGATCGCTGTCATTATCCGCTTGACACGCGATAACCAATCCTCTGCCTGCGTTGGGGATCCCATTCCCGTAAACGTAGGCGGACTGAAGCTCATGAATTGCTTCAACTGTCGGTCAGCTGCTCGTGGATCTACAGCCTCAATCGGCTCGGGTCGTACAACAACACGAACTGGTTCCACTGCCGGCTGCGCTTGCCCGGTCGGCTGAATCATGGCAAATAGAGCCTCAGCAACTAAGCGAACAGTTTCCGCAGATGGAGGAGGTGTTGGCACCTCAGCTGGTGCCGCACTCTCATCAGAGCGCTGGGGCTCAGTTTAACGCCCCCGACCTTTTTTTCAGTGAATTATTTAATTTCTTATTTGACGTAGTATGACGTCAGAGCGTTATGTTAGCGCGTGTTGGTCATGTGGCGTTGTTAGAGCGTGCTCTTAGCTCTTTAGGTTTCCGCGTGGCTTGGTGATGCCTGGTAGCAAGATTCCCTAGCGAGCCGGAGTCTGTTTGGTGACTCGGTGGAGCCTCTTGGGGAATGCTTGTGTTTTGGCTTCGGGAGGAATTTGCCCGAGTTTTGTTCGTCGGATTTTGATACCGACTTTGCCGTTAGCGCGTTTTGCGTTCGTTAGGTTTGACCGGCCAAATTTTGGGATTTGCGTCGGGAGTGGAAATTTCCACATTAGGAAATTTGATCGGCTAATTTTAGACTTGCTCATCAAGTTTCGTCGCGTTCCGAGCATTTTTGGAGCCTCGGCGCGCGATTGAAGTTTTGTATGTTTTCGCGTACGCCGTTAACTTTAGAAATTTTTATCTCGAAAATGGTGCGTCGGAATTCGATTTCGACTTCGCCGTTGGATTCATAGCGTCGTCATTCGCCTACGGTGCGAATTTCGTTCGATTCGGCGCGCGTTTGGCCCTCCGTAACGGTATAATGTTATATCATTTTTTATATAATTATAAATATTATTGTTATATATGTATAAAAAATATATATATAAAAAAAGAATATAAAAAAAATAAGGGGGAGAGGGAATCGGTGAGAATGTTATATCATTCTCACCGAATCAGCCCCCCCCCCCCCCCTTTTGCCTTTCTCGCCGGTTTAGCAGCCCCCCCCCCCCCCCCGGATCCGGATCCCCTGGAGTTGCTATTTGAACTCCAGGGGGTGGAGTTCCCATTTTGAGAAGTAATGGGGCGGAATTACAAAAAATGGTTAATATGAAAGTTGTAGATATCCCCGAGATGAATAACTTTCATGTTGAACACTTTTTGATTTGAAGTCGTTTAGACTCCCGATTTGGGTCCCGAAAAAATTCTGTCCGAAAATAATTAATTTAATTATTTTCGGACAGAATTTTTTCGGGGCCCAAATCGGGGGTCTAAACGTCTTCAAATCAAAAAGTGTTCAACATGAAAGTTATTCATCTCGGGGATATCTACAACTTTCATGTTAACCATTTTTTGTAATTCCGCCCCATTACTTCTCAAAATGGGAACTCCACCCCCTGGAGTTCAAATAGCAACTCCAGGGGATCCGGATCCCCCCCCCCCCCCCCTTGTAAATATTATATTTAATATTATTATTAATAATATTATTATTAATATTAATATTCATATGTTTATTTATATATAAAAAAAAGCAAGAAGAAACCCCCCCCCCCTTTCTCCTTCCTCCGAACCAGCAGCCCCCCCCCCCTCCTGTGCGAGAGAAATCGAGGCGGAAACCTCTCGTTCGCGAATCTTCCGGCGGCCGCCACCGCCGATCCGGTGGACGGAATTTCGATCCGATCGCGGCGTTGGAAAGCTCTCGGCGAGAGCATCGAGATCGCGGTAAGCTTTTCCCGTTTCGGCGACCGTTTCGCCATAGTTTTTTTCGGCCCTAACCCCGGTTGTCCGTTTTTTCGTAGATCTCGTCTCCGCGCGCCCCCTTTTGGACGGATCTACGTGGTGGAGTATTTTTTGGGTGGACATTTTCAAGAGCGATTTGAGGCAAGTGGACTTCTCCCCTCTTGCGTGCCTCCTTGGGTTTTTTTCGCCTTATTGTCTCTCCTTGTCGTAGAATACCGGAGTAGTGTAGGTGAGATTAGAAATATTCCTAGGTTAGGGCTTGTAGTCGGCCTAACTAGGAAGAAATCGGAATTTATTTTCTAAGTTGAATTCGGCGGGTAGTGGGAAATAATTCGGCGGGTAGTGGGAAATAATTCGGCGGGTAGTGGGAAATAATTCGGCGGGTGTCGCTGAATTTAGGTTTAGTCTATTTCGGCGGGTTTTGGTTGTAGAACTTGGTATTTTCTAAGTGGTGTTGTCGGCCAGTTTTGGCGCCGAATCGTGGATCCTTAGAATGTGGTAGCTGGGTTTCTGAAGGAGTATAGTACCAGGGGAGTTCGAGCCGTGGCCACCACCATTCCCTCCTTTGGACATTTTGGGTTCTTGTAAGAGGTTGGAACTCTATGTGTGTGGACCCTGTGGCGGCCCCTTTAGTACTCTTGAGACACCTGGACCTGCTTGTTTGGTTGTGACTGTTCTTAGTCTCTGACACAGGTTTGGGATTTGTGCCAGTGCTAGTGATTTACAAGTATAGGACTGTTAGTTCCCTTCATACTGTTCATTTGGCGCATATTAGTTCCCCTTTTGCCTCTGCAGGCTTGAGCAGAGTTTTGGTACGTTTTAGTACTTGTTGCATTTCTCTCAATTTTCTGATTATTACACTTACATTTTTGTCCCTTTTTTTTGGATTCTTAGCTGAGCTTTTCAGCATTTCCCTTGCAGGGTTGGTAACCCTTTTCTTTCAGCTCTTCTCATTCGATTTTTATCTGATTTTTCTTTGCCACTTGTTTTATTATTTCTTGCTGAGGTGTTCTTCTTTTGAATGCCTCAGGTTCAGGTCTGTAGCCGGCTGAGCGGCTAATTTCAGGAGTTTCTTTGTGGACTGCGTGGTGGCAGTGTTTTCCTCACCTGTTGAGGTAGTTCTTTAGCTTTGTAGTAGTACAGACATACATGCTCGCCAGCGAGTTCGTGTCAGGTTGTTGACGCTCGTTGGCGATTGTCCTTGGTGATACTAAGTCTTTTCTTAGCTGCTAGTTTACCTGTTTTGTGGTAGTTTCACTTGCTCTCTGGGAATGTTTTATGCTAGGTTGTTAGTTACTTTACAACCTATAAGAACTACTAATGTATTGCATGATCAGCATGTTTTATAAAAGCTCATACATTATTTTCCAAATGCATAAAAAGATTGTTCTCTTTATAAATATTATAAATTGAAATCTAGGGTCTTGCATAGTGTAAGTTATCCTCTTAGGACACTTATGCGCTCTTTTAGGACGTTAATCATAAATGAAGTATTTTTCCGCTACGTATAAAAATAGTTTTCAAACCGTGGACTTTCTAACCCACTGAGCCGAGGGATACGGCCAATCAATTTAAAATCAGTTTTCTATTCATTTTAACTTATGATTTGAAAGTTTAGAGTGTTGCCTGAGCGTCAGCAGTTATCCCCTGCTTGACGTGGCATCACAGCTCGTAGTTATCTCGTGCTCTGATTTATTTATTAATGAGAAAAATGCGGGTTGTGACAGTTGGTATCAGAGGGAGGTTGCTTGACAAATTGTCGGGCAACCTTTCCCTATTAGTATTAGATGTTTAGCGTCATATCATACACACACCGACATGTCATCAGTACGTCTTGGCTGAAGCACGGACACTACACTCATAGCATAACATTAAGTATACGGGGCATATTATGTATTTTTGGAGTGCATAATATGTGTTTGTATATGGATCCACCATAGGAGGCAACATGTGAGGGTTATGTATTTATGGGGTGCATAACCTCACCACATGAATGCGACTAGCATGTTTTCTTTTTTGTTGCATGGAAATGTTATGTATTTATGGGGTGCATAACATTTTCATGTGTACGCCGCTCATAACATGCATTAAGTCCTTTTTTTAGAATGCATAGCATAACATTGCATAAGCACGACGTGCCAAGCTAAAGATTTACAGGATGACATGTGTACACACATAATTTTTTGAGTCAAAAAGAGTATAAATTCATACATTCCCGATCCAGGCACAAGAGTTAGTGTGATGATAGTGAATCATCGTAGGATAAGCATAACATCATTATTGAAAATCCCAGAGCAAGTTAGCAGCATGAGCAAGTACTTAAGTATGTATTGTTTGTACTATGTTGTTTGGTTCTAGTGGGTGAGCTAGGTTTTTGATTAGTGTTTTGTTGTTCCATTAGAATGTCGAGGCGTCCTTCGACACGGTTGACTCCCCAATCGGAGGGAGAATCTTCAGGTGCGCAGAGCAATGCAATGATAGAAGGTCTGCGACAAAGCAATGAAGCCTTGTCAAAGCAAGTAGTGGATTTGCAGTCTCAGGTCCAGTCCCTGTTAGCAGTTGTGGCAGGACAGACTCCGAGAGTTCAGGACCCTGCTGTGAGTCAAGCTGTTCCTATTCCCCCTGCTCCTCTGGTGCCTCCGATCGTGGTGCCACCAGAGATGACCTTTATTTCTCAGTTTCAGCGACTTAGGCCTCCGACATATGATGGCAAGGCAGATTACATGGTCTTAGACGATTGGATGATATCAATCGAGGAGATGTTCTCATACTCCGGGATCACTGATAATCAGAAAGTGATGTTAGCCGCATATCAGCTCAAAGGGTTGGCAAAGGGCTGGTGGCTGAGGGAGAAAGAAGGTCTGAAGGACTGGTGTTCCTGGGAGTCTTTTAAGGAGCTACTTCTAAGCAAGTTTCTGCCATCGGTCGAGAGGGACCGTCTGATGAATGATTTCCTGCACTTAAAGCAGAGGCAGCTCACGGTTAGTGAGTACGAAATCGAGTTTAGTAAGCTAAGCCGATTTGCCCCAGACTTGCTGAGTTCCGATGAAAATAGAAGCAAGCGATTTCTGGCTGGGCTAAGGAGTGACGTCCAGCAGTTAGCAAGTGCCTATGCGACATCAAGTTATGCTGGGATGGTGGAAGCTGCCTTAAAGGTAGAGGCAATTGATAACGCCAAGAATCGAGGTCAACAACTGAGAAAAGATAAAAGAAAGTCTGATGAGGGTAAGAGTACCCAGGTCCCTGATGCTGCTCCGAGGAAGAGAAACAAAGAGGTATGCAGTTTCTGTGGCCGACCGGGCCATCCATTGGAAAGGTGCTATCAAAGATTAGGAGCTCAGAAGAAAGAGCAGATTCATGCGATCCAAGGTAACCCAAGGAAAGACTTGCTTTGTTCTGTATGCAAGAAGTCGGGGCACGATGCTGCCCACTGCTGGAAGAAGACGAGAAGCTGTTTCTTATGCGATCAGGAGGGTCATCTCAAGTATCAGTGCCCGCAAGCTCAGCCTACTCTACAGCCAGTTCCTCTTCAGGCTTTGCCGCCGCCACAGCGAGTGGACAAGGGAAAAGGAAAGTTGAACGTGGTCTCTATGGAGGAAGCTCAGACGTCCACGCAAGTGATATCAGGTTAGATTCTCCCCTAGTTTTAATGTCTAGCTCATAGTTATAGTTTTAAGCGTTCGTTCCCTTAGTCGTGTGTGCAATTTTATAGGACGATTTAAGGTAAAGAACCGCTGGGCGCGTGTTCTGTTCGATTCCGGCGCTACCCACTCGTTTGTGGCTAGAGCCTTCATAGAGCGTTACCGTTTGGATCTCGATCGAGTTGGTGATGCGTTCTGTGTCAAGTTTCCTTCAGGGGAATCTGTAGTTTCAGATCAGGGTATTCAGAGTTATCCGATTTTGCTAGGCGATTTTCTCGCGATTGCTGATTTGAAGCTGTTGGATCTGGAAGACTTCGATGTGATCCTAGGCATGGACTGGTTGTCCAGATATGATGTTGTGATCCAATGCAAGGGTAAGCGCTTGGACTTCAGGATGGACAACGGCCAGCCCGGGAGTGTTTACGGTTATCCGCGCCAGGATTCTCCGACTATATCGGCGGTATGTGCTCGGAAGCTTGTAGATTCCGGATGTTTTGCGTGTTTGGTTTCGGTTTTAGAAACCAAGGTTAGCTTGCCGTATTTGGAGGAGATCCCGGTGGTTCGTGATTTTTCTGATGTCTTTCCAGCTAATCTTCCTGGTCTCCCGCCTGATAGAGACGTGGAGTTTGTTATAGATTTGGAGCCGGGTACGCGTCCGATTGCCAAGGCGCCTTACCGGATGGCCCCACGCGAGCTGGAGGAGTTGCGTATCCAGTTAGACGAGTTGCTTGAGAATGGATTTATAAGGCCGAGTTCTTCGCCTTGGGGTGCTCCCGTTTTGTTCGTCAAGAAAAAAGATGGATCGATGAGGTTGTGCATCGATTATAGAGAGCTAAATAAGGTAATGATCAAGAATAGGTATCCGTTGCCGAGGATAGATGATTTGTTTAATCAACTGCGAGGCAGCGCCGTGTTCTCTAAGATTGACCTTCGTTCGGGCTACCACCAGTAAAGGATCCGTGAATCAGATATCCCGCGGACTGCCTTCCGTTCCAGACATGGACATTTTGAATTTTTGGTGATGTCGTTTGGTTTGACCAACGCACCTTCTGCTTTCATGGACATGATGAACAGAGTTTTCAAGGACTTTCTGGACAAGTTTGTAGTCGTATTTATAGACGATGTGTTGGTGTATTCACGCAATGTTGAGGAGCATGACCAATATTTGCGTCTAGTTTTATCTGCCCTGAGGGACCATAAGTTGTTCGCCAAGCTAAGTAAATACGAGTTCTAGTTGCCTCAGGTTTCTTTCCTGGGTCATGTGGTTAACAAGGACGGAATCTCTGTCGACCCAGAAAAGATAGCCGCAGTTATGGAATGGACGAGGCCCGCCACACCCAAAGAAATAAGAAGCTTCCTAGGGTTGGCTGGCTACTACAGAAGATTTGTTGAGGGTTTCGCTATATTATCTGCGCCATTGACTAAATTGACGCAGAAAAATGCAGCATTTGTGTGGAGCGATAAGTGCGAAGAAGCGTTCCAAGAGCTAAAGAATAGACTGTGCACTGCTCCGATATTGACATTGCCTACGGAAGGATTAGACTATGCCGTTTACGTGGACGCGTCCCACGTGGGTCTTGGTTGTGTGCTGATGCAAGAAGGAAAAGTGGTTGCGTATGGGTCAAGACAGCTTAAGATTCATGAAAGGAACTACCCTACGCATGACTTGGAATTCGCAGCAGTTATTTATGCATTGAAATTATGGAGACACTTGTTGTATGGCGCGCAGTACAAGATTTATACAGATCATAAGAGTTTGAAGTACGTCTTCACTCAAAAGGAGTTGAACTTGCACCAGCGTAGATGGTTAGAGTATGTGGTTGATTATGAAGTGGAGATCCTATACCATCCGGGTAAGGCTAACGTGGTAGCCGACGCCTTAAGCAGGAAGACAGGGAAAATTTTCAATCTCTCCGCTGAGTTGTTAGTAGAAGAGTTCCTTTTAATGGATATTTCAGTTGGTAGATGTGACTCGCCAAGCAGTTTGGAAGTGTCCGAGCCTTCTTGGATTTCTCTTACGAGGCTTCATCAAAAGGACGATCCTGATCTATTGCACCTTCATAGTAGAACTGAGAAGGGGGAGCTACCTGACTTTTCGATTGATGACGCGGGTACTCTAAAGTACCGCGGTAGATTTTGCGTCCCCAATTTTCGAGACATTCGAGTTAAGTTGTGCAATGAGGCACACGGTTCAAGTGTGGCCTACCATCCAGGGTCTACAAAAATGTACAAGGACTTGAAGCAGATTGCCTGGTGGATTGGGATGAAGGGTGACATTGTAAGGTTTGTGTCAGAATGTTTTACGTGCAAAAGAGTTAAGGCTGATCATGGAAGGCCTGGTGGAAAGTTAGCGCCTTTAGAGATTCCAGCTTGGAAGTGGGAGAGTATCTCAATGGATTTCATTACTGGTTTGCCGAGATCTCCTCGAGGGCATGACTCTGTTTGGGTGATTGTTGATAGATTAACAAAGTGTGCGCACTTCGTACCCTTTCAGATTGGTTACTCGATGAAAAAGATAGCAGAACTATATTTGAATGAAGTTATCAGGTTACATGGAGTACCCGTAAGTATTGTATCAGATCGAGACTCCAGGTTTACGTCTCGTTTCTGGAAGAGCCTTCAAGAAGGATTGGGAACTGACTTGAGATATTCTACCGCATATCATCCACAGACCAATGGTCAAACTGAGCGTGTTAATCAGATTGTGGAAGATATGATCCGTTGTTATATATTAGACCACGGAGGAGCGTGGGATGAACGCTTGAGGTTGATGGAGTTCGCATACAATAACAGTTATCAAAAGAGTCTGCAAATGGCTCCTTTCGAAGCGCTATATGGAAGACGATGTAGAACTCCTCTATTTTGGGCTGAGGTTGGTGAGAGGCCGCTGTTAGGTCCAGATGCCTTAGAAGAAATGGAAGTCTCTGTAAAGCTTATTCGAGAGAAGCTTCGGATAGCTCAAGAGCGATTCGAGAAGAACGCCAATCGGCGTAGGTCCGTTTTGGAATTTTCTGTGGGGGACATGGTTTTCCTTAAGGTTTCCCCGATGGTTGGAGTAAAGAGGTTCAGTAAGAACCATAAGTTGGACCCAAGGTATGTGGGACCATTTGAAATTGTGGAACGGATTGGTGTGTCAGCCTACAAATTGAAATTGCCCGCAAATTTTCCTGGCGTGCACAATGTTTTTCACATGAGACAATTGCGGAGGTGCGTGCTAAGTGACAGACAAGTTCTGGATGCAGTGCCCCAGTTGGAGCCTAACCTTTCCTACATGGAAGTTCCTATTCGTGTTCTGGATGTGCAAGATCGAGTGTTGCGGAGAAAGACAATACCGATGGTAAAGATTCTGTGGAGAAACCAAGACGTGGAGAGCGCGACTTGGGAGTTGGAGTCAGCTATGAGGGAGGCGCATCCTCATCTGTTCTCCTAGCTTTGCTCGGTATGCTTTCGATAACCCTTGGTTTGTTTTTCCTTCTATGGTAGAAGTTTTTATGCGTAAAGTTTCGGGACGAAACTTTCTTTTAGGGGGAGTGACTGTAATGCCCCCGACCTTTTTTTCAGTGAATTATTTAATTTCTTATTTGACGTAGTATGATGTCAGAGCGTTATGTTAGCGCGTGTTGGTCATGTGACGTTGTTAGAGCGTGCTCTTAGCTCTTTAGGTTTTCGCGTGGCTTGGTGATGCCTGGTAGCAAGATTCCCTAGCGAGCCGGAGTCTGTTTGGTGACTCGGTGGAGCCTCTTGGGGAATGCTTGTGTTTTGGCTTCGGGAGGAATTTGCCCGAGTTTTGTTCGTCGGATTTTGATACCGACTTTGCCGTTAGCGCGTTTTGCGTTCGTTAGGTTTGACCGGCCAAATTTTGGGATTTGCGTCGGGAGTGGAAATTTCCACATTAGGAAATTTTATCGGCTAATTTTAGACTTGCTCGTCAAGTTTCGTCGCGTTCCGGGCATTTTTGGAGCCTCGGCGCGCGATTGAAGTTTTGTATGTTTTCGCGTACGCCGTTAACTTTAGAAATTTTTATCTCGAAAACGGTGCGTCGGAATTCGATTTCGACTTCGTCGTTGGATTCGTAGCGTCGTCATTCGCCTACGGTGCGAATTTCGTTCGATTCGGCGCGCGTTTGGCCCTCCGTAACGGTATAATGTTATATCATTTTTTATATAATTATAAATATTATTGTTATATATGTATAAAAAATATATATAAAAAAAAAAGAATATAAAAAAAATAAGGGGGAGAGGGAATCGGTGAGAATGTTATATCATTCTCACCGAATCAGCCCCCCCCCCCCCCCCCCTTTTGCCTTTCCCGCCGGTTTAGCAGCCCCCCCCCTTGTAAATAATATATTTAATATTATTATTAATAATATTATTATTAATATTAATATTCATAAGTTTATTTATATATAAAAAAAAGCAAGAAGAACCCCCCCCCCCCCCTTTCTCCTTCCTCCGAACCAGCAGCCCCCCCCCCCCCTCCTGTGCGAGAGAAATCGAGGCGAAAACCTCTCGTTCGCGAATCTTCCGGCGGCCGCCACCGCCGATCCGGTGGACGGAATTTCGATCCGATCGCGGCGTTGGAAAGCTCTCGGCGAGAGCTTCGAGATCGCGGTAAGCTTTTCCCGTTTCGGTGACCGTTTTGCCATTGTTTTTTTCGGCCCTAACCCCGGTTGTCTGTTTTTTCGTAGATCTCGTCTCCGCGCGCCCCCTTTTGGACGGATCTACGTGGTGGAGTATTTTTTGGGTGGACGTTTTCAAGAGCGATTTGAGGCAAGTGGACTTCTCCCCTCTTGCGTGCCTCCTTAGGTTTTTTTTTCGCCTTATTGTCTCTCCTTGTCGTAGAACACCAGAGTAGTGTAGGTGAGATTAGAAATATTCCTAGGTTAGGGCTTGTAGTCGGCCTAACTAGGAAGAAATCGGAATTTATTTTCTAAGTTGAATTCGGCGGGTAGTGGGAAATAATTCGGCGGGTAGTGGGAAATAATTCGGCGGGTAGTGGGAAATAATTCGGCGGGTGTCGCCGAATTTAGGTTTAGTCTATTTCGGCGGGTTTTGGTTGTAGAACTTGGTAGTTTCTAAGTGGTGTTGTCGGCCAGTTTTGGCGCCGAATCGTGGATCCTTAGCATGTGGTAGCTGGGTTTCTGAAGGAGTATGGTACCAGGGGAGTTCGAGCCGTGGCCACCACCATTCCCTCCTTTGGACATTTTGGGTTCCTGTAAGAGGTTGGAACTCTATGTGTGTGGACCCTGTGGCGTCCCCTTTAGTACTCTTGAGACACCTGGACCTGCTTGTTCGGTTGTGACTGTTCTTAGTCTCCGACACAGGTTTGGGATTTGTGCCAGTGCTAGTGATTTACAAGTTTAGGACTGTTAGTTCCCTTCATGATGTTCATTTGGTGCATATTAGTTCCCCTTTTGCCTCTGCAGGCTTGAGCGGAGTTTTGGTACGTTTTAGTACTTGTTGCATTTCTCTCAATTTTCTGATTATTACACTTACATTTTTGTCCCTTTTTTTTGGATTCTTAGCTGAGGTTTTCAGCATTTCCCTTGCAGGGTTGGTAAACCTTTTCTTTCTGCTCTTCTCATTCGATTTTTATCTGATTTTTCTTTGCCACTTGTTTTATTATTTCTTACTGAGGTGTTCTTCTTTTGAATGCCTCAGGTTCAGGTCTGTAGCCGGCTGAGCGGCTAATTTCAGGAGTTTCTTTGTGGATTGCGTGGTGGCAGTGTTTTCCTCACCTGTTGAGGTAGTTCTTTAGCTTTGTAGTAGTACAGACATACATGGTCGCCAGCGAGTTCGTGTCAGGTTGTTGACGCTCGTTGGCGATTGTCCTTGGTGATACTAAGTCTTTGCTTAGCTGCTAGTTTACCTGTTTTGTGGTAGTTTCACTTGCTCTCTGGGAATGTTTTATGCTAGGTTGCTAGTTACTTTACAACCTATAAGAACTACTATATGTATTGCTTGATCAGCATGTTTTATAAAAGCTCATACATTATTTTCCAAATGCGTAAAAAGATTGTTCTCTTTATAAATATTATAAATTGAAATCTAGGGTCTTGCATAGTGTAAGTTGTCCTCGTAGGACACTTATGCGCTCTTCTAGGACGTTAATCATAAATGAAGTATTTTTCCGCTACGTATAAAAATATTTTTCAAACCGTGGACTTTCTAACCCACTGAGCCGAGGGATACGGCCAATCAATTTAAAATCAGTTTTCTATTCATTTTAACTTATGATTTGAAAGTTTAGAGTGTTGCCTGAGCGTCAACAGTTATCCCCTGCTTGACGTGGCATCACAGCTCGTAGTTATCTCGTGCTCTGATTTATTTATTAATGAGAAAAATGCGGGTTGTGACACTCAGACTGCCCAGCACCACTACGCGTCACCTATAGGTGGACAAGACACACATTAGCGAACATATGCAAGCAAAACAACACAAAAAGGAACGCGCAGATTCCTCAAACAAGATTTTGTACATTCCTTAGTGGACATTCCAAAGTTCATTAGCGTTACAGCAGGGCGCATAAACAAGCGCTCGCCATCCCATAAAAGAATTCGTCCACGAATTCGAAGGAGGAAGACCGAACGAAGCTGATACCAAAATGTAACGACCCCATCCGCTACATGACGTATAGTAGAAGGTCCGGCCGGGGCCCCACACTATATGCCACAAACAGACGGTGAGGTCACAGGATAATACCAAACCAAACACGAATCCTAACTCAGAGCATTCTAGCGGAAGCTTGAAGTTGTAATTTGAACTCTAACCAGGAATGTCCAATATATAAACCACCGTTATATATAACCACAGAATGTACAACAAATACATAGAGTTTGGCCTTAAGGCCTTAAAGTTCCTCTTTTCACACCGTATGGTTTACAAACCTCGGCGCGCAGGCCGGCCATACATGAGTAAAAGAAAACAAGCAAAAACATTCGCTTAGCCTTCAAGGGCTAGCCGCAGAAGCAGCAGCAACAGCAGTAGGGCTTCAGCCCTTCACTTACCACTTGGCTCTCCAACACCTGCATGGGAACAATCCACCCAACCGGTGGCAAACAATTCAACGGTCAGCATTCAGCTGACCCAATTATAACAATCCTACCCCTTTCTCGGGGCATTAGCATTCTTTCCCTGCAAAGCATGGCATCATCATATAGCAACTATGTGCGCGCAGGCACATTCAAGCCATCACAACTATCGGCCACACGGCCCGACAGTCCGTGCACTCAGGGCACATTCTTGGTGTACCGGAATACCAGGGTCAACACCACCGTCTACACGGTATTTGAGCATTCTATTCTTTCCGGCGCGCGGGCCTAAGACTCTCATTAGGCGCTCCAACAAAACCTATAACCAGGCTTCCAAGTCGGACGGACCTAACGCAGGTACGGATCAGCCACCCCCCGTTGCTCAAGTCGTCGTGCCACCTCGAATACGGAAGTATCCATGGCTATTTATAGGCGCGGGTCGGTTTCACCTTTCCTGTTCGGCAATCTGCCTTTTCATCGAGTTGCAGCCCAACGGCTCAACCGCTCATAAAGTGGCAATGCACGGCCACAAGAGTTGCATCCAACCCTCTTCATTTCCTAGACATCATCCAGTACTTCCTGCTGCACCAAGCAACAGGTAGGCACAAGGCAACACAAGCCATAATCACGGAGCCTTCTCCGATATGCAAACAAGCATCACCAATCAAGACCATGTCCAGATGGGCTTCACACAGCATGCCTAGAGCCTTACTCCAATTCCGGCCTCTAACAAGGGGGACTTCACATATCTACCCCAAGGGACACCACAACCCACCGCACACTCGCGGGGAAGGGTTTTCCCTATGCAATGCAGAAAAGAAGGACTTCACATGTCCAAGAAGGGAGATCGTTACCCTTATCGATCTCTTGGGAGCCATCGCAAACTAGCCGGTGAAAAAGAACCGCAGCAGCTTTGCCTTCACAACGCCGGCTTCGGATCACGAATCGGACCACGGGAACTCCGCCGGTGGCTTGATCTCCTCCTCCTTCTTCTTCCTCCTCTCTCTTTCTCTCTTCCTTAACCAAATGAAGAATGAAGTCTTCATCAGCCTCTATGGATTAAATCCAGCCAGGAATCACCTGAGCCCTTGGATCCAAAGAGAGAAATCTGAACGGCCACGATTTGCCCAAAAACTCATTTTTTGGCTGACATGGCCTGTGACACGCCCGTGTCACAGGCCGTGTACCCTTAAGCGGCACACGCGGTATTCGTACCGACTGAGATTTACCAGAACACGGGCACCGACACGCCCGTGTCGAACCTGACACGCCCGTGTCATTCCTGAGACACGCCCGTGTCACCCCTGCCTCATCGGGCTGCAAGCAGTACACGGGTAGGCACACGGCATCGGACACGCCCGTGTCCAACCTGACACGCCCGTGTTCAAGGCTTGGTTCAAGGCCGTGTAACTTTCTGACTCAAAACGCATTTTATTTGCGTGACACGCCCTGGGACACGCCCGTGTCCCAGGCCGTGTACCCCCGACACGCCCTGGGACACGCCTGTGTCCTAGGCTGTGAAAAATGACCTGCACCTCAAAACCAATTTTGAGTCTTTTTGGGGTGTTACAGTATGGCGCCATCTTTATACTTGCTTCGTAACTATGTTATATGCGAACTCTACCATGAAGAGATGATCCTCCCATTTCTTGTCGAAGTCAAGAGTACACATCCTCAGCATATCCTCCATAGTACGGTTTGTTCTCTCGGTCTGCCCATCAGTTTGAGGATGGAAGGTCGTACTGAACTTGAGCTTCGTGCCCAGACTTTTCTGCACCAACCTCAAATCCTTAGACGTGAAACTGATAACTCTAATTATTTCTATATTTTTATTCACTATTTTATATTAATAATAGATATTTTATATCAATTTTATAATATTAAGTTTATAAGTAACAAGTTTCTATATTTTATATTTATATGTTCTAATAAATTGATTTTTAACCTTGCAGGACTGATATATATGTATTTGGAGCAAAACGAAAATCTTCCAGTTTTCTGCCTAGTCACGCCCTGTGACACGCCCTACGTGGGCGTGACACAGGGGCGTGACACGCTAATTTAAGCCTGCAGCCAGAGCCGTCGACCTGCGCCAAAAGATCGTCGACCGGCCCAGACACGCCCGTGTTGGATGAAGACACGCCCGTGTACTCCTTACACGGGGCGTGACGGCCCATGGAAGAATAGCTGACCGTGCCACGTCGGATTAAAATTACACGCCTGGGTCACGGGCGTGACCCAGGGCGTGTCAAGGAAGTTACCAGCCAATCACTCTTCCGTTCCAACCGTTGCCGCCAGCAGACGTTCCAGCTTGACACGCTCCTAGTCACGGGCGTGACTAGGGGGCGTGACACCTCCTTGAAGACCAGTTTACTCCCGCCGTTTTCAGCTTCCCGCCGTTTCCAGAAACAGCCGTGACACGCCCTAGGTCACGGGCGTGACCTAGGGGCGTGACCCGTCAGTTAACCAATTTTGGCGGTTTCTACTCCAACGTTCCCGGGCTTTCAAGACGACGGTTCCGAGCCTGACACGCCCTAGGTCACGGGCGTGACCTAGGGGCGTGACCAAACAGAAATTTTTCTATAAATTCCAGACAGCTTCAGATGCTGAGGGGTCGAATTTTGGGAGTTGGAGTCTTGTAATTTTCTGTTTCTTTTGCTGTATTTTCTCATTTCTAAGTTAGATTTACTTTTGTTGTAACGTTAATTTTAGTTATTTCCATTTCAATCATGTCTTTTCCTACTTCATTTTGTATTTCCAAAATCATGATGAGTAGCTAATTTTCTTTTAGCACTTGATCATGATGAACCTTAGAATAAAATAGATCTTTCTACTTCTTATTAAATGTCTTGTGCTTAATTATTCTCGCTACGATTTATCTTTGATTTTCATTTCGTCGAATTCATATTACGCGGATATGATCTTCGATCTAAGATCCGTATCCTAAATGACCGAGAGGTTGCGGATACGAGGAGATCACTCAAAGATAAAAGGAGTTGAACGCACTCCTCGAGAGAGGACGACGTAAATCTTCCGGATTGGAGTCAAATCCAATAGCGGGGTTCACCGCATAAAGCAAGATTAGGGGTTTCGACTGGCCGAGAGGTCTTAATCGATCAACCAAAGGTTAGTTAGAAGCATGAGCTCGAGAGAGACGCTTCTATACTTTAGGAACCTCCACGGTCGAGTGAGTATAATTAAGAACTCGCATTTCATTATTTTCCAAGAAGATTTATTTTAGTCTAAGGGAATTCTAGATCAAGTGCTAGCTTTCTCATATTTGAATTTCTCTTTAGCTTCAGCTTTATTTTTTAGTATAATCAAACCCACTTTTCCGTTAGATAAAATAATAGCTCTTCCTTGTGAGTACAAGTACTCAACAGGCCCCGAATCGCAATACGACACATCCTATACTGCATTTCGATAGGTACGCTTGCCTAATCGAGATTCTAGTTTGGACGTAATTTAACTTCTAGAAAATCATCATCAAGTTTTTGGCGCCGTTGCCGGGGACTTTTCTTTGTTGATATTTCGAAAGCAAGGATCTATTAGTTTTATCATTTTTCTTTTCTTTTATTTCAAAAAAAAAAAAAACTTTTTCTTTCAAAAAGTTTTATCTTTAAATTTTTATATTTAAAATTTCTTGCGAAAGGGCCGTGTCGGGTTTTCATCCCGCAATACCGCCTAGTACCTTGCGAACCCGTCACTGGGTAGCCCTTGGGAAGTCCGGGAAATTTTATCTTATAAATTTTTAACTCTTAAAACTTTTTTCTTTTGTTTTGTTCTTGTGTATGACCCGAGGGAATCCGTCACCTCTTTTTGATTTGGATCCGGAAATCGAGCGAACCCTTCGGCACCGCTTACAATTTCGAGTTCCGAATTTTCAAGATACGGAATCCTTAGGAGACACTCCTAATCCGTCTTTAGTTCTCTCTCCGTCACCCTCTTCTTCTCCTCCTTCTTCTTTAAGTTCTTCTTCTCATTCTCCTAGATCTCTTTCTTCTTCTTTTTCCAATATGGGTGAGCCAAATGCGGTCGAACAACGAACTATGTCCTATTATGCCCGTCCAAATTTGGACGAGGCTCAATCTAGTATTGTTCGCCCCGCTATTGCTCCCAATAATTTTGAGTTGAAGCCAAGTATCATCCAAATGGTACAACAATATGTACAATTTGATGGGCTTCAAGATGAAGATCCAAACGCGCATATTTCTAATTTCTTAGAAATATGCGATACTTTTAAAATTAATGGTGTTTCCGATGATGCCATCCGGCTAAGATTATTTCCATTTACATTGCGCACTAAAGCCAAGCAATGGTTGAGTTCTCTACCAAGAGGATCAATCACAACATGGGCTGAAATGACGGAAAGATTTCTTACGAAATACTTTCCGCCGGCTAAAACGGCTAAATTGCGCAATGATATTACTTATTTCTCCCAACTTGATTCGGAAACGTTATATGATACTTGGGAGCGTTTCAAGGAATTGCTTCGTCGATGTCCTCATCATGCAATTCCGGATTGGTTACAAATCCAAACCTTCTATAACGGCCTAAATTCTCAAACTAGACAACATATCGATGCCGCCGCCGGTGGAACCCTTAATAACAAAACACCGGCGGCCGCCCAAGAGCTTATAGAAGGTATGGCTTTGAATACCTATCAATGGAGTACACCTCGGTCTAAATCACCTAAACCGGCCGGGATGTATGAAATTGATACGGTCTCCAATCTATCTCTCCAGGTTGAGAAACTACAAAAACAGATGAACGAGATGTCTGCTTCCTCGTCTACACCTACCTGTGAACCCCAATATTGGGACGCTTCCAATATTACCGAGCATGTGGATTATATGGGAAATCCGAATCGGCCACCCTTTAATCCGGGTAATACTAATTATGGTAATACCTATCACCCGGGTGTAAGGAACCACCCCAACTTCTCTTGGAGTAATCCGGGGAACGCGGCTCACCCACCAAACACAATCCCACCAGGTTATTTTCCACCACAAGCTCCAAAAGCTCCCACTATAGAGGAGATGTTCGCCAAATATACGAGTACAAATGATGCCAATATCCGGAATCTCACCGGATCTCTTCGTAATTTGGAGACACAAATTGGGCAAATCGCTAAGATGCTCTCCGATCGACAACAAGGAGCGCTACCGGGCAATACGGAGCCCAACCCAAGGGAGCACGTCAATGTCATCACTCTACGGAGCGGGAAGGAGGTAACCACTTCTACAATTCCAGTTGAAACTTCTCCAATTCCGGTTGATACGGAGGTAACGATTTCTTCATCTTCTCCTCCGATTAAGCCTTCTAGTTATATTAAACCAAAACCTTATCAACCACCACTTCCCTATCCGTCTAGAATGCAAAAAGACCGGATAGATGAGCATCACGGTAAATTTTTAGATATGTTTAAACAAATCCAAATAAATTTACCATTTTGCGAAGTTATCGCACAAATGCCAAAGTATGCCAAGTACCTCAAGGATCTTTTATCCAATAAAAAGAAACTTGAGGATTTCTCCACGGTTCAATTGAACGCGGAATGTTCGGCAGTGTTACTTAATAAATTGCCTAGGAAATTACCTGATCCGGGTAGTTTCTCCATCCCTTGTCTATTTGGCGATTTATTAGTAACACGTGCGTTAGCCGATCTCGGTGCCTCGATAAATTTAATGCCTTATTCTTTAGTTAAGAAATTGGGTTTAGGAGAGCCTAAACCCACAAGAATAAGCATTCAATTGGCGGATCGGTCTGTCAAGCTCGCTATGGGGATCATAGAGGATGTGCTTGTCAAAGTTGACAAATTTATCTTTCCGGTAGATTTCGTCATCTTTAACATCGAAGCAGACACCGAGGTACCACTTATTCTCGGTCGCCCTTTTCTTGCCACAGCGCGCGCCATTATAGACGTTAGTAACGGCAAACTTCTCCTTAGAGTCGGAGATGAAGAAGTCACCTTTACTATTGACTCGTCCATGAAAAATTCGCTCTCGAATGATGACTCATGTTACTATTTGGAGGCTTCTCCTAAAGAAGACTCCATTTTATTTTCTAAAAATTGTTATTCACCTGTTTTTCATGATGACAATTTTGAAACTTTAAATTTAATTTCTCATGAATTTAGTGATACTCATTTGGTCACACACACATCTATTTTCGAACCTCTTGAATTAGGTGGTGACCCCTTAAGAACTTCGTTTGACAAACCTCCATTTTTAGAACGTGAACGTATGTCCAATCATTTACAAAATTCAACTCTAGCAAATGGTTTCAAACATCCTGTTAATGCGCCGGCTTACCCATCTGAAAATCCAATAACGTAGCGAGCGCGTCACTATGGTCGAGCTCACCGACCATAAACAAAGCGCTCGTGGGAGGCATCCCATGGTTATCTTGTCTTTTTATTTTAATTTTGTTGTTGAGTTTTTTTTTTACAGGATTGAAGAATTGCGACGCATGATGATCGGCCGGAGACGAACATCAAGTCTACATTGTTCTTCAAGTCGGTAAATTATTTTTTTTTTTTTTAGTTTATTTAAATATATAACAAAAACTTTAAAAAAAAAACACAAAAAAAACTTCAAAAAAACTAAAAAACAAAAAAAAAACTAAAAAAAAAAAAAAAAAAATTTATCGTACACGTGTTCGTCACGCCCGTGACCAATTGGTCACGGGCGTGTCCCGGACGAGTTTTGCCAAGATTGCGGGAGGTTCCTCCTTCCTCGGTTTTCCCGCCCGTCATTCGGATTTGACACGGGCGTGACATGATTTGTCACGGGCGTGTTGAGCCCGTGTCGCGGGTATCCGAGGCGTTGACCAGTCCGCCTCGGATTCCTGCTTGGTCAATCAGTTTTGACTGACACGCCCAGAGTCACGGGCGTGACTCTGGGGCGTGACTGAAGAATCCGATGCCGTAGCATCGGATTCCCTTTGGATTCCCCTTCCACGCCCGACGTCACGGGCGTGTCCCGCAGAGTCACGGGCGTGACTCTGCGGCGTGACCCCGAATCCGAGGCAGTCCGCCTCGGATTCCCTTTCCCTTTGACCCGAGCTTGTCACGCCCCCTGTCACGGGCGTGACAGGGGGGCGTGACTCACCCGAAAAAAAAAAGCCTATAAATAGGATCTCTCCCCCCCTCTTCTCTTCACACCTCCACCCTTCAACCCTTCTCTTCTCTCCTCCCTTGACCGAAATTTCCTCCACATCTCTCACCATGCCTCGCCACCACGCTCGCTCCACCGCTTCCTCCTCCGAGCACCCCGCTGATCCAGCCTCGGCGGAGGCCATGCTTCTTTTCGAGAATGCTACCCAACAAGATCGAAGCGAGAGACTGCGCGCCAAACCCTTTGGCGTGTTCCGGATCTTAGATTGGGCCATCCTCGCCCAATTCGGAGCAGCGGAGCTAGTTCGGGAGCTCATCTCTACCCAAGGGTGGGATCCCCTTTTCGCCATTTCTGAGCCTGCTTTCCTCGAGCTCACCATTGAGTTCCTGGCCTCATTTGAGTTCCGTTGGGCGGCGCAAGATGATTTCATCGTCTTTCGCCTGGGCGGGATGATGCACCAACTCACCATCCGCCAGCTTAATGTTGCCATGGGCTTTTGCTCGGAGGCCTTTTCCACTTCCCCCGCCTACCCCGACCTAAAAACTGATTTCCCTCCCGACTTCAGTCTCCCTACTTTTTGGTCGGAAATTAGTAATGACGTCACCCCTTACACTCCAAAGAAATCTAAGGGTAGTCACCTCATCTCCCCCGCTTTACGTATTCTGTACAACCTTCTCTCTTTTACCATTTCCGGGCGCGGCGATAGCCACGGTGTGGTGACTCGGGCGGACTTACTATACTTGTATAGTATGTTTTACCGGGTCCCACTCAACCTTGGTTACATGCTCGCCATTTTCTTTCGGCACCAGGCCAAAAATGTGAGATTGGGAGCGGTGCACGGCGGGAATTTCATCACTTTCCTCGCCAAGCAGCTCGGCGTGTGGGCTGCTCTTCCGCGGCTCACTTGCATGCAAACGCCGCAGCCTCTTCAGTTTCCGACCCTTCAGGCGCTTGGTTTAGCTCGCCGACGCGACGGCGAGTTTGAGGCTGTTCCCCCGTTCGTTGGTGGCGGTGATCTTGACCTTGATCATGGTGCCGGTCCCAGCGGTACCCATCATTCCCCGCAGATTCCGCCACCACCGCTGCACTCTGCTCCAGCGCCCGATCCTGCAAATTATTGGGACCGACAATTTGGGTTGCTCCATACTCGCATAGACCAGATGCAAACCCATTTTGACGGTCGCTTCGATTCTTTTGATGCGCGCTTCACCGTGCTCGAGCGAAACCATACTTCCTCCATAGCGCATATTACTCGCGAGTTCGCGAACATGCGGACTTTCTATCAGGAGCGCGAGGACGGTTCTGACCAGGAGTAGCTGTTTTTATTTTTCTTTGGAGTTGTAGGCGGTCACTTCTTTGTATCTGTATCTTTATTTTACTTTCATGTAACTGTTTTTTTTATTATGAAAAAAAAAAAATCTATAAAATATTATGTTTTGCTTTGCTACTCTCTTACAGGTATCTTTTGATGCTGGTTTGCGCTTCTCAGGGAAGTCTCCTCTCTTCTTTTTCTTCTTCATTTTTACATTGGGGACAATGTATAGTTTAAGTATGGGGGAGGGATATTTCGCAAGCAAAACATATAAAAATTTTTCAAAAAAAAATTTTAAAAAAACAAAAAAACACAAAAAAATTTTAAAACAAATTAAAACTCAAAAAAATTTTATTTCGTCTTAAAATTTTGTTTTTCAAAAATTTTTTTTAAAAAAAAAAAAAGAGCAAAAAAATGAAAAAAAAATGAAAAAATCAAAAAAATTAAATTAGAGAAGTCTTTATTTCTATATTTATTCACATGCAAAATTCCTAGTAGTTCAATTTTCTTTATAGTGTTTAGAGAATTTTGATGATTTAATTGAATGTTGAATTTTGGAGTAGAACTGTTGGCCATGCTGTGTTTCTAGTTAAGTGCACGTGTAAGTAGAATTTTTAGTAGATCTAAATATTCAGCATATAATTAGATTTTCATTTTTCTAAATGCGTAGAAACAACTTATTTTACTTTAATTTTGAAAACCGGTAAAACTTTAAAATAATTTAGGTGAGTAAGTAGAAGTTTGCTAGAGAGATATTTCGCGGACCAAGAGAGAGTTATTCTTTTTCGATGTCTAGAACTTGCCCTCTAACTATTCTCAAGACTTTGCATAAGTTAAACTCATTAGCATAAATATGATTTAGGCACTTCTTTGGCAAGTTTGAGCTTTTGTACCCGTACCTAAAATTTTAACTTTGCTTAGCCAATTTGAGCCTATTACCTTTTCCTTTTGTTTTAGCTCCACCAAATGATTTACCAAAGCCTAAAAAGCATCCTAATTACACACCTAAACCCGAGCTTGAAAGAACAAATGTAGAAATATTTTGTGAGTGATTAGGAGCCTTTTCATTTTTGGTGGCTCTTTTCTTAAAAAAAAAAAAAAAGTTGATTTATTTTTCTCCTCTTCAAATTAAAGAAAAAAAAAATTATCAAAAAAAAATAATAATAATAATAATAAATGAAGAGAAAAAAAAAATCAATATGATGAGAGAGTTAAAAAAAATAAGAAAGAAACAAAGGAATTTAGGAAATTGGCTACGTTCCTTAAGAGCCATAGCAAATTTTTATGTACAAGCTTCTCTAGGTTTTGGTGTGACTAGCCATCATGTTTATCTTTGATTACCCTCACCAAAAACCTAAGCCTACATTTCAACCTAATTAAGCCCTATTGATTTATGTTTATAAGTTAGACTAGTGCCGTGGCGAGAGTGTGAAAGGGCAAGCCTATGGCCATCGACATTGATGGATTTCTTTGGAGGGTATCTTAATCTTTGTTTGTGCAATGTTATCTTAGTACGCACGCTACACTCTCCCTAAAGATAATTTTAAGATTTACCGGATTTTCATCTTAAAAGTAAAAATAATAGTGAAAACGCATTTTAAGAAAAATAAAAACCTAATTTGTATGCTGAGTAAGTCTTTCTACAAAAATATCTACAAACATAGGCATAAGACTTCGCATTTTACTCCTTAGGTTCAATTTTCTTTTCTAGCATTTAAAATTTTTCTACTCCCTATAGGAAGTTGTTTGCTCGGGACGAGCAAACGGATAAGTATGGGGGTATTTGATAACTCTAATTATTTCTATATTTTTATTCACTATTTTATATTAATAATAGATATTTTATATCAATTTTATAATATTAAGTTTATAAGTAACAAGTTTCTATATTTTATATTTATATGTTCTAATAAATTGATTTTTAACCTTGCAGGACTGATATATATGTATTTGGAGCAAAACGAAAATCTTCCAGTTTTCTGCCTAGTCACGCCCTGTGACACGCCCTACGTGGGCGTGACACAGGGGCGTGACACGCTAATTTAAGCCTGCAGCCAGAGCCGTCGACCTGCGCCAAAAGATCGTCGACCGGCCCAGACACGCCCGTGTTGGATGAAGACACGCCCGTGTACTCCTTACACGGGGCGTGACGGCCCATGGAAGAATAGCTGACCGTGCCACGTCGGATTAAAATTACACGCCTGGGTCACGGGCGTGACCCAGGGCGTGTCAAGGAAGTTACCAGCCAATCACTCTTCCGTTCCAGCCGTTGCCGCCAGCAGACGTTCCAGCTTGACACGCTCCTAGTCACGGGCGTGACTAGGGGGCGTGACACCTCCTTGAAGACCAGTTTACTCCCGCCGTTTTCAGCTTCCCGCCGTTTCCAGAAACAGCCGTGACACGCCCTAGGTCACGGGCGTGACCCGTCAGTTAACCAATTTTGGCGGTTTCTACTCCAACGTTCCCGGGCTTTCAAGACGACGGTTCCGAGCCTGACACGCCCTAGGTCACGGGCGTGACCTAGGGGCGTGACCAAACAGAAATTTTTCTATAAATTCCAGACAGCTTCAGATGCTGAGGGGTCGAATTTTGGGAGTTGGAGTTTGTAATTTTCTGTTTCTTTTGCTGTATTTTCTCATTTCTAAGTTAGATTTACTTTTGTTGTAACGTTAATTTTAGTTATTTCCATTTCAATCATGTCTTTTCCTACTTCATTTTGTATTTCCAAAATCATGATGAGTAGCTAATTTTCTTTTAGCACTTGATCATGATGAACCTTAGAATAAAATAGATCTTTCTACTTCTTATTAAATGTCTTGTGCTTAATTATTCTCGCTACGATTTATCTTTGATTTTCATTTCGTCGAATTCATATTACGCGGATATGATCTTCGATCTAAGATCCGTATCCTAAATGACCGAGAGGTTGCGGATACGAGGAGATCACTCAAAGATAAAAGGAGTTGAACGCACTCCTCGAGAGAGGACGACGTAAATCTTCCGGATTGGAGTCAAATCCAATAGCGGGGTTCACCGCATAAAGCAAGATTAGGGGTTTTGACTGGCCGAGAGGTCTTAATCGATCAACCTAAGGTTAGTTAGAAGCATGAGCTCGAGAGAGACGCTTCTATACTTTAGGAACCTCCACGGTCGAGTGAGTATAATTAAGAACTCGCATTTCATTATTTTCCAAGAAGATTTATTTTAGTCTAAGGGAATTCTAGATCAAGTGCTAGCTTTCTCATATTTGAATTTCTCTTTAGCTTCAGCTTTATTTTTTAGTATAATCAAACCCACTTTTCCGTTAGATAAAATAATAGCTCTTCCTTGTGAGTACAAGTACTCAACAGGCCCCGAATCGCAATACGACACTTCCTATACTGCATTTCGATAGGTACGCTTGCCTAATCGAGATTCTAGTTTGGACGTAATTTAACTTCTAGAAAATCATCATCAGAAACGTCCATCGAGGTCAATAACTATGCTCTTCGGAATCCCATGCAGTCTCACAATGTTGCGAACGTACAATTCCACCAGCTTCTCCACGCTTTCCTCCTTCCGATTTGGGATGAAGTGTGCCACTTTGGTCAAGCGATCCACGATCACCCAAATTGCGCTGTTACCCTGCTGCGATCTAGGTAATCCATGCACAAAATCAATGGAGATGTCGTCGAATTTCCACTCTGGGATTGGAAGAGTCTTCAAAAACCTGCCCGGCTTCTGACACTCGGCCTTCACCAAGGCACAAGTTTGGCACCGACTCATGTACAACGCTACGTCTCGCTTCAGACCAGGCCACCAATATGATTTCTTTATATCCAATTACATCTTTGTAGTGCCCGGGTGAATGGAGTACTTTGTGAAGTGGGCCTCAAACATCAACTCCTCACAGAGCTTGCTGAACTGTGGTACACAAATCCTCCCGCCCTTCCTCAGAATCCCATCAATCATCTCCCATACGCTACCCTTGCCCTTTAGAGCTTCCTCCACGTATGTTTTGAAGTATTCATCCAAACGGGTTGCTTCCCGAATACGATTGCACAAATCGTTCTGCATTTTGATCCATTTAAACCGAGCCACATTAGACTCGCCTCTGGCCACACACTATATGCCAAGGGACTCCCAGTCCCGCTTCAACCTCTCATCATGAGCTTCGATCCAATTCCCTTGCCCAGAGTATTTTATACTCAAGGCATCAGCCACCACATTGGCTTTGCATGGCGTGTACTAAATCTCCACATTGTAGTCCCCAAGGAACTCAACCCACCTGCGCTGCCGTATATTTAAGTCCTTCTAATCTAGGAGATACTTCAGACTTTTGTGATCTGTGTAGATCTCCACCTTCGCACCATAAACGTAGTGCCACCACAATTTCAGCGCAAAAATTACCTCCGCCAATTCTGAATCATGGATGGGGTAGTTTATCTCGTGAGGCTTCATCTGCCTAGACCCAAAGGCGATCACACTGCCATGTTGCACTAATATGCACCCTAAACCACAACCGGACGCGTCGCTGAAAATTTGAAATCCTTCAGTCCCTTTTGGCAGACTTAGGATTGGAGCTGTCATCAGCCTTTCCTTCAGGGTATCAAACGCCTAACTGCACTCTTGTGTCCTCACGAACTTTTGATCCTTACGAGTTAGTGAGGTGAGGGGTAGAGCTATCCGTAAAAAGTTTTCCACAAACCTTCGATAGTACCCAGCTAGTCCAAGAAAACTCCGGACTTCCTCCACGGTCCTCAATACTGGCCAATCTCTGATGGCTTTCACTTTCGTTGGATCTACTGCCACCCCATCTCCACTAATCACATGGCCCAAAAACGCCACTTTCTCTAACCAGAATTCGCACTTGGAGAACTTCGCATAAAGATGGTTCTCTCTCAACACTTACAACACTAATCTCAAGTGAGTCTCGTGCTCTTCTTCCGACTTGGAATAAACTAGGATGTTATCAATAAAGACGACTACAAATGAGTCCAAGTATTTGCGAAAAACTCGGTTCATCAATTCCATGAATACGGATGGTGCGTTCGTCAGCCCGAACGACATCACCGAAAATTAAAAGTGACCATACCTCGTGCCAAACGTGGTCTTGGGTATGTCTTCGTATCGGATTCGTAATTGATAGTATCCTGACTTCAAGTCTAACTTGGAATACACCACCGACCCCACCAACTGGTCTAATAGATCGTCTATCCGAGGAATCAGATACTTATTCTTAATAGTCAGTTTGTTCAACTCTCGGTAGTCAATGCACAACCGCATACTACCGTTTTTCTTCTTTACGAACAACACCGGCGCGCTCCACGGTGAAGAACTGGGTCGGATATACCCCTGCTCCAAAATCTCCTGTAACTGAACTTTAAGTTCGGCCAACTACTTTGGTGCCATCCTAAAAGGAGGGCGTGACACCGGCCTAGCCTCTTGCACTAGCTCGATAGAGAAATCAATCTCCCGTCAAGGAGGTGCTCCCAAAAGCTCCTCAGGAAACACGTCTTCGAACTCTGCCACTACGGGTACTTCTCCAAAAAATAACCTGGAAAGGCTAACCTCCAACAGTGCTACCAGGGCTACACCTCCTTGGTTAACCGCCTGTACTAACTGCATGGCCGAAACTAGGGAACAGGCCACTCCGTGAAGACCCTCAAACTTAACTTCTGCTTGTCCTTCGCCCCTCAGGTTTACCACCTTGGACAGGTAGTCGATAATGGCACGCTGCTCTGCTAGCCAGTCCATCCCCAATATTATGTCAAACTCTGCCAAGGGTAAGACTATCGCCATCAACATAAAGTTGACTCCATCTAGACTCCAACATATACGTCCTTTAGCCTTGGTAGTCATAGATGACCCATTGGGAATGTGCACTTTCAATTCTGCGTCCGTTGAGAAAGACTCAACTCCAATCCTCCGGATAAAGCTTTCTGCAAGGAAGGAGTGTGACGCTCCAGTATCAAACAGTACCCTAGCGGGGTACCCAGAAACTATCACAAAGCCTAAACACATGCAACAAATATAAACGGCTTGAATTCATGAAAACCCAAGGTGGAAGTTAAACTCTCATACCTGTCACCACATCGGGTTGATGGATCGCTTCCTATTGCCCAAGGTTATAGGCCCTTGGCTGCACCGGTTGAAACCAAGAAGCGCTCGACTCCGCCATCTTCCTTTTCTCTACAGCACTAGGGCCAGAGCGCACAGTCTACTCCTGTCTTGGTTCTTGCTCAGTTCCCCCTTGAGTACAAAATTTTGTTATGTCCCTGCCTTGCCACAATTATAGCACGTCAGAGGTCCCTTAGAGCAAGACCCTCCAGACGTCCAGTTACTTTTCTCACCAGACATGTATGGGTGAGACTTCTTCTTCCATTTGCTCCCTTCCGACTTCCCGTGGGACTGAGAAGGCTTCCCTTCCCTTTGCTTGGGTGTGAAACCCTTGCGGCGCTGGGTTCGCTCCATATCACTTTCCAAAATCCTGGTTGCCTCAACCAATTCATTGAAACCTGCGTGTTTCATAGATATGAGGGGCTATCTCAGATTCTCGCTCAATCTATGGTAGAAGAGATTGTCTCTCTCCTCATCATCCACCATGGTCGTTCCCGCATAACGACCCAAACGTGTGAATTCTTGAACATACTCGTCCATAGTCTTGTCTCGCTGCACCAAGTGCAAGAACTATCTCTAGAGGGCTAACCTTGTCGATGCGGGAATATACTTCTTCAGGAAAGCATTCCCAAACTCATCAATGGACGGGGTACGTCCAGGAAACTGCCGGCCACTGTGGCTCACCCACCACAGCTTGGCGTCTCCTTCCAACATGAAGGCTGCAAACTCTGCTTTCTTCTCGTCTGGCGTCTCTGCCGCTCTCAAAAGCTCCTGAATCCTAGCCCACCAATCCTCTACATCTATTGGTGTGCCGACTCCCTTAAAGGTTGGAGGGTAAAAGCTCAGGAAATACTTCATTTGCGGGTCACCATGCCCGACAATCACCCTTTCGGCCAGCGGCTTTACCCGTCTGGCTTCCTCGCCCGGCACGGCCATCTCCGTATCCTTGGTAGCAGGAGTTTCTACCTGAGCAATGGGGGCTGCTACTTGTGCTGTCGCTGCAGCTTGGGCCGCCACCATCGCTTCTGCAAGCATGAGGCAAAAGTCGGTCGGAGTTACCCCCATGCCTAACGGACCTTGCGCAGTAGCGCTACTCGCCGAGAGCTCTTCTCCTGGCCTCGACATTCCCGCCTCGTTACTTGCACTCTTAACACAAGCAAGGAAAACACAAATCAGTCTCTAATCGCAAGTCTCAAACACAAGGACACTCATGGTCTCGCGATACTCTTATGTGGATAACTTCTTATACGCGACTCGATTTTGACTTTCGACCACGAATCCTTTCCTTGGAATGCCAACCTCCCTCTTATACCAAATTGTAACACCTCCCCTGTAATGACCGTATAATATGGGTCCGGTCGGGTCCCCATAACATACATACGCCACAGCTTCAGCATTATAAGATGATATTTACTACCCAAACTCAATACTCAAAACTAAACACAACGGAAACAAAGCAAAACAAATAGAAGTTATCCACATCTAATAGGAGTATCAAATGGCCTTAAGGCCTTACACAAAAAGAGTCCATCAAATAAAGACCACAAGTGTTGGATCCCTAGTTGGATTTGGGCTAGGTTCACTAAGTTAGGATATGACCCAACATGTATAGATCAGGGTCATGGTTGTGTCCTAGAGTGTAGGTCAAGTCCTTTGAGTCAACAGTACAAAGTACTAGCCTCCAACACTGCCAGAGACTCAAGACTTAGAGAATTCAAGACTTAGAAAAAGGAGTTCTACGTTCGTCGATCTCCGGTCGACGAAAGTCGAGCTCAGCTAGACGAACTCAGGGACAATTCTTTGAGCTCAGGTCGACGAACTTAGTTCTTAGCTCGATGAACTCTGGAAAAAGTAATAACTCCTCTAAGTCAAACCTCAGTCAACGAACTAAGAACATCAGCTAGAAGAACTCTGTTCTCTAGTCGACAAATTTTGGATAAGGTGATTCAACACTTAACGCCAGATGACATTACACTCAATGCCAGAATGGTTAGTTAACACTCAAAGCCAGAGGACATCACACTCAATGCCAAAATGATACTTCAACACTCAACATCTAAAAATAGTCTAAGTCCAGACTGCAGACTCAGCTCGACGATCTTGGACCCCAACTAGACTAACTCTGTTCTCTGGGCTCAGATCGACGATCTTGGATCTTAGCTTGACGAACAGCCATTCTCAGCTCGACGAACTGTGGACTCAGGTCAACGAATCCAGTCTTGAAAATTTCCCTCTGTTGTCCTTATTACGTGGCAATAATTCCTGAGTAATTAATGCTCTAATATTCTCTGAATATTACCGTTAGACAAGAGCATTAATTATGGTCTTCATAAGAATTGTTGCCTGTCGTTTTTATAAGAGATAGTTGGGGAAACAAATCAATGCCAAAAATATTACAAGGCCGTCAGCATTAATTGCAGAATGAATTTCAATATTCAAATGGACATTCACGAATGGAAATATAAAAACAGAGATTATTATTTCCTGGACAGAGATTCGCATATAGAGAACAACATTCTGTAAGAGACAAAGAATTCTTGAGATTGAAAATCGATCAGTCAAGAATCAACAGTGACTAGACAAGAAGAAGAATAATTCTGAAGAAGAAGAAGAACAACCATCCAAATCAAGTGTCTTCTTCTCAGGAACTCTCTGAAGGACAACAATACTGCATCTATCAAAACAGTTCCCGAAGTTCTTCTTGTCAAAACTGAAAGCTTAAAGGCCTATCACCCTGTAGCAAAGCTTCTATCATCCTGAACAAGCAACATCTCAGGGGGAGCTTTTGCTACCATTAAATCCACAAGTCTTCTTAGTTATTTAAATTGAGAAAGAGAAAACACAATCATTCTCTCACCCCCACTGTAAAAAGGGTTGTCATCTCCCTTCAAAAGTGATTCCTGGTTGCAAGTCTTCTGATCAAAAGACTTGAGGTTTGGTTGTTGAGCACCTGATCAAAAGCTCATTGGTGTTAGGCACCTGATCAAAACTCTGAGTGGATTCCTACCAGGGAGGTAGAAGAGTGGACGTACCCAGGTTGGGGAACCACTAAAAATTCTTGTGTCGCCTATTTTCCCCTTTTTTCTTTTTGTTCTTATTGTGGCTGTGATATTTAGGTCTTGTTGTGTTATTTAGTTTTTCCTGTGATTTCTTTTATTTCATTTGGTATTCTGTGATAGAGTATCTGAGTTTAGGAGTATTTCTTATAATTCAGAAAAAGATTTAAATATACCCACATACTCTATTCACAAGGTCAAACCTGAATGTGCAAAAGCACTCCTAAGCTACCTCGGCGTACAAGCCGGACGATGTCCAAAACATGGATCATACAAGACAAGAAAAAGAAACAAGCTAATGTACAACAACACTTCATGCGGCTTAGGGCTTTTTTCCCAACGCACTAGCTCCTACTTGCGATCCTTGCCCTGTAAAGATTTTAAGTAACGTAGGTCAGCCAAGGCTGACCTCTACTATGTAACCAACACATCTCCTCCCAGCCACCCCTAAAGGGACACGGGGTACCCCTCCAACCTGCAAGTCAATACTTTGTATACCAAATGCAAATATTTATAAAACTTTAAAACAGGTTTGGATGTCTCATACAACAAACACGTTTTCTAGGTTTAGAACATAGTGAAACGGGCTACTATGCAACATGTATGCAAACCCGGGCTTTGCCCAAGACACCCTATCTCGTATGTATCTAACACATAATCAAGCACTGGGTACTTCCGTTTCCCCATTGGCATAAAGCCGCAAACAAAAGGGAACTACATTGTCCCTAACGTCCCAAGCGCCGTTACACGTGCAAATGCCCACCCGCATATGGGTCTTAAACCCCGGGTTTGCCTGCAAATTTTGACTTCTCACGTCAGGATTATGTATCACACACAACCGATTCTAAGAATCCTTGCTAGACCCCACCCGCTCATGGCTTCATTGCCCGGGCTTGCCCTACGCTCGGCGTTCTCGTCAGTCTCACAGAAGGGGACTAGTCTCGTTGGGACACTTTCCCCAAGTGACATGCACGCCACGGGATAGCCAGCCGATCACGGAGACGTAGCCATGCCTTAGCACAGCACAACCATAAATCCCCACCCTAATCCATCATTCGTACTGCAACGTTACCGCGCACCACAGAAATCATCTACCGCCGAAGCAGAGCTAACCTTGCCCGGTTCCGGCTACAAGTACTCACTCAATAAAAAGGGGAAAACGCATAAATTATAACAACATCTAGCCGTAACGGATTTCTACTGAATCCTCAAAGCTCGTTATGCAACATCACTGAGTCGGACTAACGGTCATGACTTCGGCTTCACCCACAATGCCTAATCCACTAACAAAGCGGAAATCTAATGCAAAATCATGTCGGGGACGGACACAATCAACCCGGAGGTTCATCTTGAACCATGGCAACCCAAACCCCTCTCATTTGAGAGATCTAGAGCCCAAAAGAAATGAGAATAAGAGAAGACGTTAAACGTGCATCCTAAAACCAAGAGAAGAAGTGTCGTGACCTTACGGCCCCTTTTCCTAGCCATGGAAGCTTTGCTTTGAACGGCTTGACACGAGCGCCTCCACGCTCTCTCCATGGATCTGGTCTCGGAACGGCGATCGGAGCTCCGAAGCTTCGTCAATGGCGGAAGAAGCTCTCTCCTTCCTCTTCCCTTCTCTTCCTCTCCAACCCCTCTCTCAAACCCTAAAGATGAGAATAATGAGAGGAAAAACCCTCTCAACCCTAATAAGATCGTTTGGGCGGAAGATCCTATCCTTTGGATCTAATTCGGGGAAGCATCGGACGGCCACGAACCAAAATTGATGGAACCGTCCCGACCACACGATCGATGGCGCACGACCAGTGGTCGTACGCAATAGATCCCATGGTTGTGTTATTACCTTTGGCAGAACTCCAAAAAGAAAGGGATAAATGCGCATGAGCAGCGGCGCACGACCAGTGGTCGTGCGCACTCTGACCAAAGATCGTGCGTTTACCCAAATAGAACTTTGCTAACCGGTGAAAAGTGTGCACGACCAATGGCGCACGACCAATGGTCATGCGCACTAGATCCAGTGATCGTGCGCTTTAAACAACAGCCAAAAACAACCTGTGGCATCCCTATCGTCGGGCGTTAACTTCTAGTGACTCCAGGTCTATAAACTACGGTGTTACACCATGCCTCTACTAAATTTATTTTATAAAAGAAAACTAGCAAGGGTCTCATACCATGCTCCTAGAGCTTGTTTAAGACCATAAAGGGCTTTGTTATGTTTAAAAACATGAGTAGAATGAGTTGGACAGATAAAACCTAGAGGTTGTTGTACATAAACTTCCTCATTGAGCTGTCCATTTAGAAAAGCACTCTTCACATCCAACTAATATACTTTGAACTTCTTGAATGCTGTAAATGCAAGAAATATCCCGATAGCCTCTAATCTTGTAATAGGAGAAAAAGTCTGATCATAGTCTATTCCTTCCTCCTATGAGTAATCTTGAGCTTCCAATCTAGCTTTATTTCTTACAATGACTCCTTGAGCATCCAACTTATTCCTAAAGACCCATTTGGTTCCAATGACTGGATAGTCTTTGGGTCTTAGAACTAAGTCCCAAACTCTACATCTCTCAAGCTGATTGAGTTCCTCTTTCATTGCAATGATCCAGTGCAGATCTTGTTCTGCATCTTTGATGGATTGAGGTTCAATCTGAGAAATAAAACATGCATATGTAACACCCCAAATTGTTGTAGGAGCGACGGGGATCGCTTTTGGCCAAGATAAGATTTTGGTGCAGGTGACACGGGCCCCGACACGGGCGTGTCGGAGGCCGTGTCGGGCGTGTCGAGCTCGGGCCGTCGAGCTGGTCGTGTAGTCGACCAGTTCAGGTCGACGATGGTCGTGTGGTGGAACACGGCCTAGGACACGGGCGTGTCCCAGGCCGTGTCACACCTGGGCTATGCGGTTGGGTACACGGGTAATGACACGGGCACGAACACGGGCGTGTCTAGTTTGACACGGGCGTGTCTGATGCCGTGTCACCAAGCTGTGTACCTCTCTGACTGCGAAGTGTTGATAAATTGCACACGGGGGGCGTGACACGGGTCCCGACATGGGCGTGTCGCAGGCGACACGGGCGTGTCGGAGGCCGTGTCACATGTCGTGTTGCTGGTTTTCAATTTTGGTCGAGACGGCGAATGAGCTACACGGCCAGGCACACGGCCATGTGTGAACCCGTGTTCGGCCTAGTTTTGGGGATTTCAGATCTAATCCTGGACGTTCGTTTCCTTGGCTTTGGATCCGACGGTGGGGGGCTGCTCCTGGGTGGTTTTAGCCGGGAATAGGGTTTTGAAACCCTTATTTCACTTGGGCACTCTCTCTCTAAAACCTAGAGAGAAGGGAGAGCTTGGAGGAGGAAGAAGGAGGTCAACTCCGGCGGCCGGTGGAGATTCGGAGCTCCAAATCGCGAGCCGTCTTCGGATCCGCGGAGGCAAGGAGTTTGTGGTGCTTTTCATCCGCCTAGATTTTCATGGCGTCGCGGAAGAACGCAAGGGTAACGATTCCTCATCCTTGGGCATATGAAGCCCTCTTTTCCTTTGCATAGGAAGCCCTCTCTCGCGAGTGAGCGAAGAGTTGGAGCGTTCCTTGGTGTAGATATGTGAAGTCCCCCTTGTGTTGAGTCTGTATGCGAAAACGGACGTAGGCATCGTGTGTGAAGCCTATTCGGACATGTTGTTCCGGATCGGTGATGTTGCATTGCATTTGTACCGGGCAAGAATCCGGATGTTTGGTGTTTTCGGGTTTTCTACGTGGTAGATTGCATCAGGGAGCCTTGGAGATTAACTCCAAGGTGCACCCGAAAAACTGGGCAAAAGTGGGTTTTGCCAATGCGGTGGCCGGG
Organism: Platanthera zijinensis; assembly: GCA_039513925.1. NCBI lineage: Eukaryota > Viridiplantae > Streptophyta > Magnoliopsida > Asparagales > Orchidaceae > Platanthera > Platanthera zijinensis. The sequence continues at coordinate 208,071,383 of CM077079.1, read as the reverse complement.
GGCCAACGTGAACATAACCGGGTTATGTGATTATTGTGGTGGAAACGGGACTCGGTGAGTCTTGGCCTGCGCATATGGCTTAAATTGTCGTTGCGGTATGAGCACGGGTCAGGCGGAACCGTACCCGGTCTATGTCGTTCGGTAGGACCGTTGGCATGGATGAGGGTCTTCGGCGGTCTATGGCTTAAATTGCCGTGACCAAGGCCAATAAGACAAAATGCTCATATGGATGACCATCCAAGAGGCGGTGGTGGATTGGGAACATCTATGGCTTGAATTGACGTGACGTTGGCCGGTTCGCCGAGAATGTGCCCTGAGTGCACGGGGTGTGTGTCCGTGCGAGCCTACGCCTGTGGTGAAGTGCAAATACTTTATATAATTGCCTATGCTAATAAAGTGCAGGGAAAGAGCATTGCCGCCCCGAATGTGGGGGCGGGATCATTATAATTTGGTCAGCATTGCTGACCGTTGCTATTGTTTGCCACCGGGCGGTGATTTGTAGCTTGCAGGTGCTGCGGAGCAGAGCGGGAAATAGCGGGCTAAAGCCCTTGTTGCTGTGCCGGCCCTCGAAGGCCTAATCGCTTATGTTTCTTTCCCGTTTTTCATGTATGGCCGGCCTGCGAGCCGAAGTATGAAAACACTTCTTTTGTTAAGTGAACAGTGTAAGGCCTTAAGGCCATTTCCCTTTTTGGTGTATGTTTACATTCCTGAGTTTGTAGTGGACATTCATGCTGTTGTGGCTGGGTTCTTATTTCTTTTGCAACCAAATAAATTGCTTCTGCTAGGTGTTGTGTAGGATGACATGATTGGTTGAATGGTTTCAACGCGTAACCAACCGGTCTGTCCGTAGTATATGGCATCGGGCCCCGGACGGACCTACTGCTATATGCTATGTGACGGATAGGGGTGTTACAAATTGGTATCAGACTTCTGGTTTCGGTCAAGCTTAAGTGAATTCGTGGGCGAATTCACTTTAAGGGGTGGTGAGCACATGTGTGTGCGTCATCGTTATAACAAGAAAAGAACCCATGAATGTCCACTTAGGAATGAAAATACACATGTTTGAGGAACCTGCGTGTTCCTATTATTGCTGTTTGCAGTAATTTTTGGTCGCTTATCGGTGTTTTGCACGATTATAGGTGACCAGGAGTGGTGCTGGGCCGTCTGAATGGCCAGGTTCTGAGGCGAGCAGTGCGCCAAGCGATGCGCCTGCAACACCTCTGTCTGCCGAGACCATTAGATTGGTGGCAAAAGCTGTCTTTGCTATGATCAATGCATAGCCTGCAAGGCAGGTGCAGCAGCCTGCTCCTGCTGTGGAGCAAGTACCGCTTCACACGGCAGAGCAAAGGAGGGTTGAGCAAGTAGTTTTGGAGCCAGAGTTGCCTCTAAGAGCAACTGAAAGACAACTGAAGCACGTGATGGGCTTTCATCCACCGGTATTCACGGGGGCAGAAACCCCGACCCAAGCAGAGGATTGGCTCTCAATGGTCAACAGGGTGATGACTGCGACGGAAACGGAAGAGTGGCAGAAGACCACTATAGCGACTTTCCTTTTGGATGGGGACGCAAGACTATGGTGGGAAGGCCTAGAGCTACATCAGTTGCAGGGAAGGCCATTGGCCGAAGTTTCGATGGAGGAGTTTGCGATACTATTCATGGATCGATACCTCCCCTCGGCGCAGAGAATTGCGCTAGAAAGCGAATTTCAGAAGTTGGTGCAAGGGGATTGCACCGTTGATGAGTACCTCCACGAGTTTACTCGGTTGGGGAGATATGCCGGCGCTACATTCGCAGACGAGGAGCGCAAGACGAGCCGCTTCTATGAAGGGCTAAGAGACGATTTAAGGTTGCTACTATCGGGGCCCAGGGCGCAGGGTTTCATGACCCTGGTCAGTTCGGCCCGGTCCTTGGAGAAGGACATGAAGAATGTCCAAGCAAAGAAGGAATCCGGTAGTAAGAAAGCGGAGTTCAAAGCGCCGACTACGTCGAAGTCGGGCTACCGAAAATTCTTCAAAAAGGCTAGGACGTCAGGTCCAGCTTCTTCTACGGGTGCCTCGGGGGCAACTACCAATCGAACCCCGGGCGCTTGTTTCACGTGTGGAAAGACGGGGCACTTTGCCCGTGATTGCTGGAGTGGACGCTCAAAGTCCGAAAGGAAACAAGGAGCTACCTACGAGGAGAAGGGCAAAGCGGTGGAGTCGACCGCGTCCCACTATGCTCTGACTCAGCCTAGAGTCTATAACTTGGGCCAGCAGGAGGCCATCAAGCAAGCGGATGTGGTGACAGGTATGAATTAATTTATAGTAAGTTAGCTTTAATACCATTATCTATTGCTTGTTAGCCTAATATTGTTTGTATAGGCTTTGTTGTGATTAGTGATAGTCCGGCACGGGCACTGTTCGATACGGGAGCTTCACACTCCTTCTTGTCCGAAAGTTTTATATCGCGCATCGGAGTCCCTTCTTCGATGGCAAAGGACAAGTTGGATGTGCTGCTACCGAATGGGTGCTCGATGCGTGCGGACAGAGTGTACGCAGTGAAGGTTCGCATTGGGAGCCAAGAGTTCGACTTGCTAGCGTCATTATTGCCGCTAGTAGAGTTCGACGTGATCATTAGAATGGATTGGCTTTCGGAGCAGAAAGCTTGGATTGACTGTGACCGGAAGGAGGTCAAGCTGGGTGTAGGGCGGGAGACTACATTCGAGGGGCTGAAGGGGTCGAGCAAGACACTGATGTCTGCTCTTCAGGTGGTGAAGGCAGTTCGTGCTGGTGCAGAGCTGTTCTTCGCAATAGTGGGGGCTGTGGAGCCAAAGTCCACTTTGGTTGAGATTCCCGTGGTTTGCGAATACCCCGATGTGTTCCCGGATAGTCTTCCCGGAGCCCCACCGCAGCGGGAGATCAATTTCACCATCGAGCTCGTGCCGGGTGCCAAGCCCGTGTCACGTGCTCCTTATAGGTTGGCGCCAAAGGAGATGGAGGAGTTGAAGGTTCAGCTGGAGGAGCTGATGGAGCAAGGTTATGTGCGTCCAAGTTCGTCGCCTTGGAGCGCACCGGTCCTCTTCATTAAGAAGGACGGAAGTATGCGGCTGTGTATCGACTATAGAGAATTGAACAAGCTGACGGAGAAGAATAAGTACCCGATCCCGAGGATTGATGATCTCTTTGATCAGTTAGTCGGATCGTCGGTATACTCCAAGTTGGACTTGAAGTCGGGGTACTATCAGCTGAGGATCAGGGAGTGTGATATCCCGAAGACGGCGTTCAGTACGAGGTATGAGCATTTCGAGTTCACGGTCATGCCGTTTGGACTGACGAATGCGCCATCGGTATTTATGGATTTGATGAACAGGACGTTCCGAGATTTCCTGGATCGCTTTGTGATCGTCTTTATTGACGATATATTGGTGTACTCGCAGTGCGAAGAAGACCACTTCAAGCACTTGCACCTGGTGTTGGAGACTCTGAGAAGGAATGAGCTTTACGCAAAGTTCTCCAAGTGCGAGTTTTGGCTACCCTCGGTAGCGTTCCTTGGTCATATAGTGAGTGGGGAAGGTATAGCGGTGGATCCGGCGAAGATTGTTGCGATACGGGAGTGGCCTGCGTTGTCTTCTGTCGCGGAAGTCCGTAGTTTTATCGGGCTTGCCGGATATTACAGGCGCTTCGTAGAGAACTTCTCGCGGATAGCTTTACCTCTCACGAAGTTGACAAGGAAGGATCAGAAATTCTTGTGGGCGCAAGAGTGCGTGCAAGCTTTTGAGGAGCTGAAGAGGCGGTCGACCACGGCGCTAGTGCTTAGTTTGTCGAGTGGGACCGAGGGATTCGAGGTGTATAGCGACGCTTCGGGTAGTGGCTTGGGCTGCGTGTTGTTGCAGCATGGGAGCGTGATAGCGTATGGATCGCGTCAGTTGAAGGTGCATGAAAGGAATTATCCGGTGCATGACTTGGAGTTGGTGGCCGTGATATTTGCACTCAAGTTGTGGAGGCACTACCTTTACAGCGTAAGGGTCGATATATACACCGATCACAAGAGCCTAAAATACTTGTTGGATCAGAAGGACCTTAATATGAGGCAGAGGAGGTGGATGGAGTTCCTAGGGGACTACACCTTCAAAATACATTATGTACCCGGGAAGGGCAACGCAGTTGCGGATGCGCTGAGCCGCAGGGCTCCCGCCCAAGCCAACTAGTTGTCGGTGCATGATGAGCGGCTAGTACGGGAGTTGGAGGAGCTTGAGATCTGTTGCGTTGACAAGCAGACGAGCGCCAAGGCAATGTTAAACTGGACAGAGGTGCAGTATGACCTGGCTGACCGGGTTCGGCAGGCATTGGAGTTAGATGACTCCTTGAAGGAGCTTTTGGAGGCCGCTCTGGATGGGTCAAATTCCCAGTTCTCGGTGGAAGATGGTTCATTAAGGAAGGATCATCGGTTGTGTGTCCCGAGTGGGGGTAACCTCCGGACGGAGTTGATGTACGAGGCTCATCATACCAAGTACTCAATCCACCCAGGGAGCACGAAGATGTATTGTGATCTCAAAAAGTTGTTTTGGTGGCCGGGGCTCAAGAAAGATGTGGCGTTGTACGTGGATAAATGCCAAACGTGCGCCTTGGTGAAGGCGGAATGCCAAAAGCCGGGAGGATTTCTGAAGTCCTTGCCTATATCGGAGTGGAAGTTTGACGACATATCTATGGACTTTGTGCACGGGTTGCCAAGGTCGCAGAAAGGGAACGACGCCATCTGGGTGATCGTAGACCGGCTAACAAAGGTGTCACACTTCATTCCGCATAGGAAGGATGATCTAGTGGAGAAATTGGCAAAGTTGTATGTTGACAATATTGTTAGGCTGCATGGTGTGCCCCGTAGCATTGTGAGTGATCGCGATGGGCGGTTCACGTCAAATGATTGGAGGTTGGTGCAGTAGATGCTGGGAACAAAGTTAAAGTTCAGCACAGCTTTCCATCCGCAGACGGATGGGCAGACCGAGAGGGTCAATAGAACGATGGAGGACATGCTACGCATGTGTGTTCTGGATTTCGATAAGCATTGGGAAGACCACCTGTATTTGGTGGAGTTCGCGTACAACAACAGCTACCAAGCGAGTATACAAATGGCGCCCTTCAAGGCCCTGTATGGTAGGAAGTGTCGCACGCCGTTATCGTGGCTTGAAACGGGTGAGGCAAGGTTGTACAAGAAGCAGGAGGTGGAGAGTGATACCTCATTAGTGCGGATCATTCGGGAGCGCTTGTTGATCGCTCAGGACCGGCAGGCGAAGTATTACAATACCAAGCACCGGAACGTGGAGTTCGCGGTAGGCGATTGGGTATATCTGAAAGTGAAGCCGTTCAAGGGGGTTTCGCGGGTGAGACGCTTGAAGAAGCTGAGCCCAAGATACCTTGGACCTTTTGAGGTTCTAGAGCGAGTCGGCGAAGCGGCATACCGTTTGAGGCTATCGCTGGAGTTGAGTGGGTTACACGATGTGTTCCACATTTCTGTGTTGCGGAAGGCGGTCCAGGAGCCTTCGCAGGTGATCGCAGTTGACCAAGTGCCGGTGGACGAAGGGTTGACGACAAGGGTCAGGCCTATTCGTATTGAAGATGTTGAGGTCAAGAGGCTTCGTAACAAGGAGATCCGGATGGTTAAGGTCCGGTGGGATAATTGCGGGCGTGAGGAGCTCTCTTGGGAACGGGAGCAGACTATGCTCGAGGAGTACCCGGAATTGTTCCACTCGGGTACTATTTTACGTTAAGTCCTGTTTTTCCTTTATTAATTTCGTGGACGAAATTCTTTAAGGGGGTAGAATTGTAACACCCCAAATTATTGTAGGAGCGATGGGGATCGATTTTGGCCAAGACAAGATTTTGGTGCAGGTGACACGGGCCCCGACACGGGCGTGTCGGAGGCCGTGTCGGGCGTGTCGAGCTCGGGCCGTCGAGCTGGCCGTGTAGTCGACCAGTTCAGGTCGACGATGGTCGTGTGGTGGAACACGGCCTAGGACACGGGTGTGTCCCAGGCCGTGTCACACCTGGGTTGTGCGGTTGGGTACACGGGTAATGACACGGGCACGAACACAGGCGTGTCTAGTTTGACACGGGCGTGTCTGATGCCGTGTCACCAAGCCGTGTACCTCTCTAACTGCGAAGTGTTGATAAATTGCACACGGGGGGCGTGACACGGGTCCCGACACGGGCATGTCGCAGGCGACACGGGCGTGTCGGAGGCCATGTCACATGCCGTGTTGCTGGTTTTCAATTTTGGTCGAGACGGCGAATGAGCTACACGGCCAGGCACACGGCCATGTGTGAACCCGTGTTCGGCCTAGTTTTTGGGATTTCAGATCTAATCCTGGCCGTTTGTTTCCTTGGCTTTGGATCCGACGGTGGGGGGCTGCTCCTGGGTAGTTTTAGCCGGGAATAGGGTTTTGAAACCCTTATTTCACTTGGGCACTCTCTCTCTAAAACCTAGAGAGAAGGGAGAGCTTGTAGGAGGAAGAAGGAGGTCAACTCCGGCGGCCGGTGGAGATTCGGAGCTCCAAATCGCGAGCCGTCTTCGGATCCGCGGAAGCAAGGAGATTGCGGTGCTTTTCATCCGCCTAGATTTTCATGGCCCCGTGGAAGAACGCAAGGGTAACGATTCCTCATCCTTGGGCATGTGAAGCCCTCTTTTCCTTTGCATAGGAAGCCCTCTCTCGTGAGTGAGCGAAGAGTTGGAGCGTTCCTTGGGGTAGATATGTAAAGTCCCCCTTGTGTAGAGTTCGTATGCGAAAACAGACGTAGGCATCGTGTGTGAAGCCTATTCGGACATGTTGGTCTGGATCGGTGATGTTGCATTGCATTTGTACCGGGCAAGAATCTGTATGTTTGGGTGTTTTCGGGTTTTCTACGTGGTAGATTGCATCAGGGAGCCTTGGAGATTAACTCCAAGGTACACCCAGAAAACTGGGCAAAAGCGGGTTTTGCCAATGCGGTGGCCGGGGGCCAACGTGAACATAACCGGGTTATGTGATTATTGTGGTGGAAACGGGACTCGGTGAGTCTTGGCCTGCGCATATGGCTTAAATTGTCGTTGCGGTATGAGCACGGGTCAGGTGGAACCGTACCCGGTCTATGTCGTTCGGTAGCACCGTTGGCATGGATGAGGGTCTTCGGCGGTCTAAGGCTTAAATTGCCGTGACCAAGGCCAATAATACAAAATGCTCATATGGATGACCGTCCAAGAGGCGGTGGTGGATTGGGAACGTCTATGGCTTGAATTGACGTGGCGTTGGCCAGTTCGCCGAGAATGTGCCCTGAGTGCACGGGGTGTGTGTCCGTGCGAGCCTATGCCTGTGGTGAAGTGCAAATACTTTATATAATTGCCTATGCTAATAAAGTGCAGGGAAAGAGCATTGCCGCCCCGAATATGGGGGCGGGATCGTTATAATTTGGTCAGCATTGCTGACCGTTGCTATTGTTTGCCACCGGGCGGTGGTTTGTGGCTTGCAGGTGCTGCGGAGCAGAGTGGGAAATAGCGGGCTAAATCCCTTGTTGCTGTGCCGTCCCTCGAAGGCCTAATCGCTTATGTTTCTTTCCCGTTTTTCATGTATGCCCGGCCTGCGAGCCGAAGTATGAAAACACTTCTTTTGTTAAGTGAATAGTGTAAGGCCTTAAGGCCATTTCCCTTTTTGGTGTATGTTTACATTCCTGAGTTTGTAGTGAGCATTCATGTTGTTGTGGCTGGGTTCTTATTTCTTTTGCAACCTAATAAATTGCTTCCGCTAGGTGTTGTGTAGGACGACATGATTGGTTGAATGGTTTCAACGCGTAACCAACCGGTCTGTCCGTAGTATATGGCGTCGGGCCCCGGCCGGACCTACTGCTATATGCTATGTGACGGATAGGGGTGTTACAGCATACATCTGATCTTGATTCAATTGATGCCTTGTTTTAATACTAGCTGATATGTCTCCAATCACTTGAGATCTGGGATGATCTCTAAGTGTGACAAAATCAGCAAGTAGAGTTAGTTCTTCAAATACTTGTGGTGTTAATTCCTCTTGTGGAATTTAATTGCCCACAACATTTTCAGCATACATTTCATGATTTTATTCATCACTAACATCATCAGTAACCTGTTGATAAGGAGGTAATGTATCCTCTTGTGTTAGGATTAATTCATCCATTTTCTCACACAGATTTGGTACCAGAAATGAGTCTATGATAGTGGTGTCCCTCTCCTTGCAAAACATGTTAGTTTCATCAAAAGATACATGTATTGACTCTTTTATCGTAAGGGTAGATTTATTTAAGATTTTATAAGCCTTGCTGACATGAGAATACCCAAGAAATGTTTCTTTTGCAGCTTTGGCTTCAAATTTCCTTAAGTATTTCTTGTCATTATTATGTATATAACATCTACATCCAAAAAATTTAAAATAGTTTACTTTAAGTTTCTTATTTTTAAGTAATTCTTAGGGAGTCTTACCCTTTAGTTTATGAATTAGACTTCTGTTAAGAACATAGTTTGTTGTGCTTACTGCCTCTGCCAAAAAGGATAGGAGCAAGTGAGCATCTACAAGTACTATTCTAGCAGATTCAATTAGGGTTCTATTTTTCCTTTAAGCTACCCCATTTTGTTGAGGAGTTCTAGGAAAAGAAAAACATTGCTTAATACCTTCCTTCTCACAGAATTCTTTCATCAGAAGAGATTCAAACTCAGTGTCATGATCACTTATGATCAATGCAATCTGAGTAGAGTACTCAATCTTTATGTTTCTAAGAAAGTCTATAAGAACTTTAAAGTTATCTGACTTGTTTTTAAGAAAGAATACCAAGTGAATCTTGCGAAATCATCAACAATAACTAAGGTATATGACTTTCCTCCCCAACTTTGTATTGCAATAGGTCCAAAAAGGTCCATATGTAGTAAATACAAAATCCTGGGTGAATCAATTTTAGAAATGGATTTAAAACTATTTTTAGTTTGCTTAGCTAATTGACAAGCCCTACAAAGTCCTTCCTTCTTGTAAGAACCAGAAGGTGTCCTCTGACATGGTTGTCCTTAGATAATTTAGCATTAGTCCAAAGGTTTATATGACCTAATCTTTTATGCCAAAGATCTTTAGTTTTACTTATTTGATTAAATAAAAAAATTTCTGTTTTAGCAAAGTTAAAATTAACTAAGTAAATATTATCCTGTCTAATCCCAGGTAAAACTATTTTGTTTAAACTAGATGTAATAAAACATAAATATTTGTTAAAAGATACCTGATAACCTTCATCACATCAATGAATGATGAAAAGAAGGTTATGCTTGAGACCTTTCACATAAGCTACCTTCCTGAAGGTAACTGCTCCAACCTTAATATTACTATAGCCTTCTGTCTGTCCACAGTTGGAGTCTCCAAAAATGACTTTAGGTCCAAGCTTTGCTTTGAAGTCACATAAATTTTCTTTTCTACTTATCATATGTTTTGACCATCCACTCTCCAAATACCATTGTTCATTTGTGGTAGGATAGTTCTTTTCCTGTATAAAACAAATTAGGTGTTTTTGACCCAGGTTACCTTGGGTGCTACTTTTCTTTCATAATAATTTGAAATATAAGAACACTCAGGTTGATCCTTATAACCAAGTGGATGATATCTTCTAGGAGGGATGATCCACTGAGTAAAAGGATTTATAAATCTTTGTGCCCGATTGTTCTTGTGAAAAGAATTGAAATTTCTGTTAGAAAAATTTTGGTTCGACGAATTATATTGAGTTCATCAAGCTGAGTTCGACGAATGGAAGTGAGTTCGTCGAGCTCCATTCTCAAAATAATAATGTTCATTTTCTATGTTCCATGTTCATCGATTGCAGTTCGACGAATTATATTGATTTCGTCAAGCACCATTTGAATAATTATATTCAAGCCCTGCGTTCATTGTTCGTCGTTCTCTGTTCGACAAATAGTATTTATTTCGTCGAGCTCTATTCGATGAATTATTTTGAACATAATTTTTATGAAAATTCTTATTTTTCTTTGGTTTTTGTAAACCTTCTGTAGCCTTATCTAGATCTTCTAACTTTTTTTTTCCTTTAGCTGAGGTAAATTTAATAGGTGTAGTCAAAAAACATTTCTGAAAAAGATGAGGTTTACTTGATGAAGCTCCCAAGCCTAGTCTGTCATTTAACTTGGCATTGACTGTGCTTGTGATATTCATCAAATTGATTCTTCTCCCATTAAGGGATTCTTCAAACTGCTTTGCCTCAGATAATTTATTTTCTAAGGAAACTACTTGTTCCTTAAGAATTTTTAACTCTTCTTTAAGTTTTAGGTTTTCTGAAGATAGATTATTTAGTTCAGTTAATTTCTCTCTGAGAATTTTTATCTCCTTCTTAGATTGTATTAAGTCTTTACATAGTAATTTAAAATATGTTTTAATCTGATCAGAAGTAAAATCAAATGTAGAGATTACCTGGTCTTCTTTAAACTCAGATTAATTATCTGAATTGCTGCATGATGCATTTTTTGTCATCAAACAGACTTCTTTTGCTCATGACTCTTCTTCATCTTCACTGAAACTGGATGAAGATTTAGAGTCTAATTCACTCCAAGTTTCTGCAACAAAGCTTCTCTCCTTCTTTTTGTGTTTACTGGAATAAGATTTGTATGAGTGCTTCTTAGAGTCTTTCTCCTTCTTCTTATACTTATTTAGATTTTTAGGAGACTCTGGAAGAATGTGTCCTGATTTCCTGCAACCATAACAAACAATTTCTTTAGTTGGAGTTTTATCATACCTTGGTTTGTCTTGGTTTTTGGCTATCTTGTAGAACCTTTTAGCTAGGAGACCCATAAGATCTTCATTCTGTGGAACTTGTTCTTCTTCAGTTGCTTGGAAAGCAATGCTCTCTTCTATCTTTACTAAAGCTGAAGTCCTTTGTTTAGCTTTCCTTGTTTTGATGAGCTGCTCATAAGATTTGAGCTTGCCCAACAAAGTCTCAGTAGAAATATCATTAACACTTCTGGCTTCTCTAATTAGCCAGATTCTTGAATCCCATGTGCTTGGGAAACACATGAGAATCTTATCATTGACCTCTGTCAATGAATATCCTTTTCCAAAGATTTCATCTCATTAATTATGAGACTGTGTAACACCCCAAATCTAAAGAGTGAGTGCAGGGTGGGAAACACGGCCTGGGACATGGGCGTGTCTCAAGCCGTATCATGCTCTGTGTTGTTGAGTTGATACATAGCCTATCGAGTGCTCGATGAAATGCACTCGATATTTGTAGAGAGAGGAACACGGCCTGGGACTAGGGCGTGTCCCAAGCCGTGTATTGCTTTGTGTGGTCTCGAGTTCTCGCTGAAATGTTCTCGACGTTTGTCGAGAGGGTACACGGCCTGCGACACGGGCGTATCCTAGGTCGTGTCCTACTATGGGTCGACGAAATGTACTCAACGAAATACACTCGACGGTCCTCGAGAGGCAAGTCGAGTTGGGCACATGGCCTGTGACACGGGCGTGTTAGAGGTCATGTCCTTCTCAGGTTATGGCCAGGGATGTGAGGCCTGGTGAACACATACTAGACACGAGCGTGTCCAAATCCATGTCAGGGCACACGGCCTGTGACACGGGCGTGACACATAGCTGTGTCCTGTTCTGGATAAGTCTATTTCTTTTCCGCTTAAGGCACACGGCCTGGGATACGAGCATATCACAAGCCGTGTTCGGCCCAGGAAAAGTTATTTCAAGGCGATTTGTGGTTGTTCATTTCCTTCACCTAGGATCCACTGGTCCAGGACTTTCCCTGCTGTATTAAGTCAAGGAATTGAGAGTTATCTCTCATTCATCTTGGCCATTCTCTTTCTAAAAGAGATAGAGAGAAGGGAGAGCATGGAAGGAAGAGGAGAAGGGAGCCGGCCGCCGGTGGAGCTTCAGAGTTCTGAATTGAGAGCCAAGTCCAGATTTGTGGAGGCAAGAGCGTTGTGGTGCTTTCTATCTGGCTAGATTTCCATGGCTCCAAAGAGGTCGTCAAGGGAAACAAACTTCCTTCTTGGACATGTGAAGCCCTCGTTTTAGCATGTACATGGATTTCCCCCACCAAAAGGTGGCTTTTGAGGGATTTCCTTGGGTTGATTCTTGAAATATCTAGTCTTGCATATAGATCCGGAAATGTGTAGTATGGAATAGGCATGTTTTGTGAAGCCCATCTTGATAGGTTGGTCTGGATTGGTGATGTTTCATTTTGCGCACCAGAGAAGACTCCGCGTATTAACGTGTAGTTTATGGAGTCGATGGGTTGTGCTTGTGAAGGGTAGTAATAGGAAGTACTGGAGTGGAATTCTAGGAAAATACCCTCATGATTCTTGTGTTATATGTTATGTTTGGGTTGAGTTTGAGTGCAGAAAGAGAGTTCTGTTGAACCCGCCAAGTGACCGCGAGGAACGCTGGCACTAACTCCCTTTTTGGATTATGAAGTCAGTCCTTGTTGGACAGTATGGCTATTGTGATCTGCTATCTCTTGAAGGCTTCGTGCGAAAAGTATAAGGGGAAAGTTGACCTGCATCATTTTGGATTATTTAAGCAATGGGATTGGCTGAACCGGACCGCGTTATGTTTGACCGACTGGTAGACCTAGTTTTTGGTCTCGTTGGAGCACATAATGAGAGTCTTAGGCATGCGCACAATTAAGACTAAATGCTCAATATCGTTGGGTTTCGTACCTTGAATGGTGGTGGGACCCTGGTTCGCCGGTACACCAAGAATGTGCCCTGAGTGCACGAATCGTCGGGCCGCGTGGCTGATGGTTGTGATATGTTGATTGTGCGTGAGTGAACATTGTATGATATATCTGCTTGTGAAATGCTATGCCTACAGGGAAGGAATACCACTACACCGAGAAAGGGGTAGGGTCATTATAAATCGGTTAGCTGAATGCTGACCGTTGCTTTGTTGGCCACCATTGTGGTGGGCTGTCCCTGTGTAGGTGCTAGAGAGCCGAGCGGGAAATAAAGGGCTAAAGCCCCTACTGCTGCTGCTGCTGGCCCTCGAAGGCTAAGCAAAGACTTTTGTTATGTTCATGTGTGGCCGGCCTGCGCGCCGATGTTTTTAATCCACACTTGTAAAGCGTAAATGTAAGGCCTTAACGCCAAACACTTGAGTATTTGTTGTACATTCCTTCGTGAGTATATATAAATGTGGTTGTTTATATATAGTGGACATTCATGGATTGAGTTCAGTTTTAACATTAAAATCTTCCGCTAGTATGCTCTGTGTTAGGATGCATACCTGTTTTGGTTCTAACCTGTGACCTCGCCGCCTATTTGTGGCATATAGTGCGGGGCCCCGACCGGACCTTCTATTATATGTTTTTTAATGGATGGAGTCGTTACATTTTGGTATCATCTTGTGTCGGTCTTTCTTTTTCGAATTCGTGGTCGAATTCTTTTGTGGGGTGACGAGCACGTGTCAGTGCGACCCGCTTTAACATTAATGAACTCTGGACTGTCCACTAAGGAATGCAAATACACTTGTTTGAGGAATATGCGCGTTTCTATATTGTTATTATTGCTTGTGCAAGGTCGGTAAAGTGTGTCTTGTTCACCTATAGGTGAATCATAGTGGTGCTGGGCAGTCTGAGCCCCAGCATTCTGATGAGAGTGCGGCACCAGCTAAGGTGGCCACACCTCCTCATTCTGCGGAAATAGTACGCTTAGTTGTCATAGAGCTATTTGCAATGGTTCATGCACAACCTACTGGGCAGGAGCAACCGACATTGGTGGTAGATCGGGTTGGTGTAAGACCAGAACCTATTGAGGGTGTTGATCCTCTAGCAGTTGAGCGGTAGTTGATGCATTTTATGAGCTTCAATCCTTCGACGTTTATGGGTGAGGGAACCCCAGCGCAGGCGGAAGATTGGTTGTCGCTCATCAAGCGAATATTGACGGCGATAAGGACGGAGGAAGATTAGAAGGTCACCTTGGCCACCTTCTTGTTGGAAGGAGAGGCTCGACTATGGTGGGATGAGATAGAGTTACACCACTTAGCGGGCAGGCAGTTAATACAAGTCACAATTGAGGAGTTTTTGCGACTATTCTTGGCAAATCACCTACCAGCGGCACAACGCATTGCAATGGAAAATGAGTTCCAACGTCTAACGCAAGGAGAAAGTAGTTTTGATACTTACTTGCATGAGTTTACACAGTTGGGACGTTATGCGGGGTCTATCTTCGCTGATGAACAACAAAAAACCAATAGGTTATACGAAGGATTGCGGGATGAGTTGAGATTCCTACTCTCGATTTCGGTGAACCAAGGGTTTCGGGCGTTGGTCGATATGGCTTGTGCACTGGAGAAGGATATGAAACGGGTGCAAGGAAAGAGGGACTTGGCTATGATGAAGTCTGAGTTCAAAGTGCCTTGTCCTGGAAAATCGAACTACCAAAAGAAGTGGAGCAAGAGATCCAAATATTCTGGACAGTCTCCTTCTACAGTTGCATCGGGGGCAACGTCAAGGCAAGAGTCTCATACTTGCTTTATATGTGGCAAAGTGGGACATATAGCCCATGAATGTCGGGTTGGTCTGCCAAAGGTTGAAAAGAAGACAGGAGTGTCTTATGCTGAGAAGGGAAAAGCAGTGGTGGAGCCCTCTACATCCCAGGCGCAGCCCCGAGTATATAATCTTGTCAGCAAGAGGCCATAAAGTAAAGTGACATCGTCACAGGTATGATTTAAGATATTGATTGCTTTTTATATTGCATACCTTGTGTGTAGCTTGTGTATGATGTGTTTGTCTTAGGCTTTATCCTGATTCAGAATAATTTGGCGAGAGCACTATTTGATACGGGTGCTTCACATTCGTTTCTATCTAAGGACTTTGTAGTGCGAATCGGAGTACCTAGTCATTTGACAACAGATACTGTGAAGGTGTTGTTACCAAACGGATGTGTGATATGTGCGGATAAGACTTGCTGCGTGGAAGTATAAATAGGAAGTTGAGATTTATGCTTGAGCGCATTTGTGCTACCGATATCGGAATTTGATGTGATCTTTGGTATGGACTGTCTCTCGGAGCAGTGTGCCTTTATTAATTGCAATTCAAAGGAGATCACACTAGGCCAGAATACCGAGCATGAGACTAAGTTTGCTGGTATGCGAGGAGTAGGCGGGACCTTGATGTCTGCTCTCCAAGTCGTCAATGTTGCTCAGAAGGGCACGGAGTTATTCTTCACGCTTATTCAGGTTGTTGAGCCAAAGGCTAGTGTGAATGATGTTCTGATTGTGCCGGAGTTTGCTGATGTGTTTCCTAAAGATCTTCCTTTGCTACCACCCCAGCGGGAGATCGACTTCACTATTGTGTTGGTGCCAGGTGTGAAACTTGTCGCCCGCTTGCCATATCGCATAGCACCAAA
This sequence comes from Platanthera zijinensis, assembly GCA_039513925.1. Classification (NCBI taxonomy): domain Eukaryota; kingdom Viridiplantae; phylum Streptophyta; class Magnoliopsida; order Asparagales; family Orchidaceae; genus Platanthera; species Platanthera zijinensis. Next base: position 208,056,014 of record CM077079.1, on the reverse strand, counting down.
GGAAATGGCAGAACTGAAAGTTTAATTGCAAGAGTTGCTAGAACAGGGTTATATACGCCCAAGTATATCACCTTGGAGCGCACCTGTTCTATTTGTGAAAAAGACGGGCAGTAGTCTACGGTTGTGCATTGATTATCGTGAATTGAATAAGCTGACAGAGAAAAATAAGTATCTGATTCCATGGATAGATGACTTGTTCGATCAGTTAGTGGGATCAACAGTCTATTCTAAATTGGATTTAAAATCTGGATATTACCAATTGAGGATTTGGGAAGGTGACATTCCCAAGACAACATTTGGAACACGCTACAGTCATTATGAGTTCACTGTAATGTCGTTTGGGCTATGTAATGCACCATCGGTGTTCATGGATCTAAAGCACCGAACGTTCCAAGAGTACTTGGATCTATTTGTGATCGTATTCATTAATGATGACTTGGTGTACTCTGAATCTGAAGTTGATCATGCGAACCATTTACGGTTTGTGTTGCATACCCTGCGGAGAAATAAGCTCTATGCTAAGTTCTCAAAGTGTGAGTTTTGGCTATCATCAGTGGCTTTTCTTGGCCATGTGGTAAGTGGAGAGGGCATTGCGGTGGATCCGTTAAAGATAAGTGTCATACGAGAGTGGCCAGTGTTGTCTTCGATGGCCGAAGTCAGTAGTTTCCTTGGACTTACAGGCTACTACATAAGTTTTGTGGAAAACTTCTCACGAATCGCTTTGACTCTTACCACATTACGAGGAATGATCAGAAGTTTGTTTGGATGCCGGAGTGCGCGCGAGCTTTTGAAGAGCTAAAGAGTCATTTGACCACGACGCATGTGTTAACATCGCCATGTGGTACAGACGGATATAAGATTTATAGTGATGCTTCAGGGAGCGGCTTAGGCTGCGTTCTTCTTCAGTTTGGAAAAGTGATTGCTTATGGCTCACGCCAGTTGAAAGTGCATGAGCGGAATTATCCCGTCTACAACTTCGAGTTAACATCGGTGATCTTTGCACTAAAATTGTGACGACACTATTTATATGGCGTAATATTTGATATCTTTACGGATCGTAAGAGCCTAAAATTCTTATTAAATCAGAACGATCTCAATATGCGACAACGGAGGTAGATGGAGTTCCTCCGGGATTACACCTTTGATATTCACTACACTCCCAGGAAGGGAAACGTGGTCGCAGATGCCTTGAGTCATAGGACTCCGGTAAGGGCAAATTGGTTGCGGATGCATGATGAGCGTCTAATCCAGGAGTTGAAATTGTTAGAGATTTCTTGTGTTGATAAGAATTCCACAGCTGATGCATGCTTGAACTGGACGGAGGTATAGTATGACCTTGCGGATAGGGTTCGGCGAGCAACGAAACTTAATGAAAGTCTCCAATGCTATGCAAAGGATGGTTCAAATGACCAATTCTCCTGGGATGACGGCCTTTTGAGGAAAGAGGGTAATTTGTGCATCCCAAGTATGAGTAAGTTGAGGGAAGAATTGAGGTATGAGGCTCACTTTACAAAATACTCAATTCACCCAGGGAGCACAAAGATGTACAAGGACATGAAAAAGCTTTTCTGGTGGCCAAGGTTAAAGAAAGACATCGCACATTATGTGGCTAAAAGTCAATCATGTGCCTTGGTTAAAGCAAAATGCCAGAAGCCCGGAGGTTTCCTGAAGTCATTACCTATTCTGGAATGGAAGTTTGATGATATTTCGATGGATTTCGTGCACGGTTGTCGAGATCTCAATGCGGGAACGATTCGGTTTGGGTGATTGTAGACCGGTTGACTAAAGTGGCTCACTTCCTACCGAATAAGAGGGACGATTTAGTGAAAGTCTTGGAAAGCTTTATGTTGAGCAAATGGTATGATTGCACGGTGTTCCCCGTAGCATCGTAAGTGACTGTGATGGGTGCTTCACATCGAATGATTGGAGGCTAATCCATCAGTTGTTGGGAACAAAGTCAACGTTTAGTACGACCTTTCATCCCCAAACGGATGGCCAGACTTAGAGGACCAACAGAACGATGGAGGACATGCTCTGAATGTGCGCCTTGGATTTTCGTAAGAGATGGGAGGATCATCTCTATATGGCATAGTTTGCCTATAATAATAGCTACCAAGCGAGCATAAGTATGGCACCGTTTGAAGCTTTGTATGGTCGGAAATGCCGTACATCGTTAGCTTGGGCGGAAACAGGCGAATCTAAACTATATGGGCATAAAGAAGTCGAAGAAGCTAATTCAATGATATGCTCTATTCGGGAGAGGCTACTGATAGCCCAAGATAGACAAGCAAAGTATTATAACGCCAAGCACTGAAACGTTGAGTTTGCGGTAGGTGATTGGGTTTATTTGAAAATCAAGCCCTTCAAAGGCATGTACAGGATTCGGCGCTTGAAAAAGTTAAGTCTAAGATATCTTGGGCCATTTGAAGTGGTGGACCGAATTGGAGAAATTGCCTATCGGCTAGCTCTTTCGGCAGAATTGAGTAGATTGCATTATGTGTTCCACATATCAGTGCTTCGAAAAGCAGTGAAAGATCCAGCTCAAGTGATTGCAAATGATCATATACCGGTTGAATTTAGGCTAATGACGAAGGTTAGGCCTATTCGGATCGGGGATAGAGGCGATAAACAGTTGAGGAACTAGACAATCAGGATGGTGAAAGTCCAATGGGGCAACTGTGGTCGTGAGGAGCTAACATGGGAGCGAGAGCAGACCATGCGGGCTGAATTTCCCGAGCTATTTGTGTAAACTGTTGTACAGTGTGTGTCAAGTTGTATCAACCTTTTGTGAAGTTATAACATCTTTATTGTTGTTTTCCTTACTGTGTGCAAATTTCAGGACGAAATTTCTTGTAAGGAGGGGAGGGTTGTAATACCCCAAATCTCAAGAGTGAGTGCAGGCTGGGCAACACGACCTGGGACACAGGCGTGTCCCAAGCCGTGTCCTGCTCTGTGTTATCGAGTTGACACACAGCTTGTCGAGTGCTTGACGAAATGCACTTGATGTTTGTCGAGAGGGGAACACGACCTGGGACACGGGTGTGTCCCAAGCCGTGTCCTGCTCTGTATTGTCTCGAGTACTCGACGAAATGCTCTCGACATTTTTCGAGAGGGAACACGGCCTACGACACGGGCATTTCCTAGGCCGTGTCCTACTCTGGGTCGACGAAATGCACTCAACGATCCTCGAGAGGCAAGCCAAGTTGGGCACACGGCCTGTGACAAGGGCATGTAAGAGGTCGTGTCCATCTCGGGTTGTGGCTAGGAATGTGACGCCTGGTGAACATGGGCTAGACACGGGCGTATCTAAAGCCGTGTCAGGGCACACGGCCTATGACACGGGCATATCACATGGCCATGTCCTGTTCTGGATGAGTCGGTTTCGTTGCCGCTTAAGCCGCACGGCCTATGATACGGGCGTATCACAAGCCGTGTTCGGCCCAGGAAAAGTTATTTCAGGGAAATTTGTGGTCGTTCATTTCCTTCACCTAGGATCCACTGGTCCAGGACTTTCCCTGCTGTATTAAGTCCATGAATTGAGAGTTATCTCTCATTCATCTTGGCCATTCTCTTTCTAAAAGAGATAGAGAGAAGGGAGAGCAAGGAAGGAAGAGGATAAGGGAGCCGGCCGCTGGTGGAGCTTCAGAGTTCCGAATTGAGAGCCGAGTCCAGATTTGTGGAGGCAAGAGCGTTGCGGTGCTTTCTATCCGGCTAGTTTTCCATGGCTCCAAAGAGGTTGTCAAGGGTAACGAACTTCCTTCTTGGACAAGTGAAGTCCTCGTTTTAGCATGTACATGGATTTCCCCCACCAAAAGGTGTCTTTTGAGGCATTTCCTTGGGTTGATTCTTCAAATCCCCAGTCTTGCATATAGATCCGGAAATGTGTAATACGGAATAGGCATGATGTGTGAAGCCCATCTGGACAGGTTGGTTTGGATTGGTGATGTTTCATTTTGCGCACCGGAGAAAACTCCGCGTATAAACGTGTAGTTTGTGGAGTTGATGGGTTGTGCCTATGAAGGTTAGTAACAGGAAATACTTGAGTGGAATTCCAGGAAAATACCCTCGTGATTCTTGTGTTGTATGCTATGTTTGGGTTTATGAAGCCATTCCTAGGTGGACAGTATGGCTATTGTGAGATGCGATCTCTTGAAGGCTTCGTGTCGAACGGATAAGGGGAAAGCTGACCCGCATCATTTTGGACGATTTGAGCAACGAGATTGGCTGAACCGGACCGTGTTATGTCTTACCGACCGATAGACCTAGTTTTTGGTTTCGTTGGAGTGCATAATGAGAGTCTTGGGCCTGCGCGCCATTAAGACTAAATGCTCAATACCGTTGGGTTTTGGACCTTGAACGGTGGTGGGACCCTGGTTCGCTGGTACACCAAGAATGTGCCTTGAGTGCACGGATCGTGGGGCTGCGTGGCCGACAGTTGTGATATGTTGATTGTGCGTGAGTGCACATTGTATGATATATTGCTTGTAAAATGTTATGCCTGCAGGGAAGAAATACCACTGCCCTGTGAATGGGGTAGGGTCGTTATAAATTGTTCAGCTGAATGCTGACCGTTGCTTTGTTTGACACCATTATGGTGGGTTGTCCCTGTGTAGGTGCTGGAGAGCCGAGCGGTAAATAGATGGTTGAATCCCCCATTGTTGCTGCTTCTGTCCCTCGAAGGCTGAGCAAAGACTTTTGTTATGTTCATGTATGGCCGGCCTGTGCGCCGATGTTTGTAATCCACACTTGTAAAGCGTAACTGTAAGGCCTTAAGGCCAAACTCTTGAGTATTTATTGTACATTCCTTCGTGAGTATATATAAATATGGTTGTTTATATATAGTGCACATTCATGGATTGAGTTCAGTTTTAACGTTAAAATCTCCCGCTAGTATTCTCTGTGTTAGGATGCGAACCTGTTTCGGTACTAACCTATGACCTCACCGCCTGTTTGTGGCATATAGTGTGGGGCCCCGACCGGACCTTCTATTATATGTTATTTAACGGAAGGTGTCATTATAGACTGAATCTTGTGTACATATCTGCAACTGATTCACTTTCACCCTTCTTGAAATTCTCATACTGAGAAATCAAGTTGGATCTTCTGTCCTTTCTTTCATCAGCTGGTCCAACTACAATTGCATTGAGGGAGTACCAGATTGCTTTGGATGAGGTTAATTCAGCAACCTTCTGAAAAATTTCCTTTCTCCTCCCGGTGCCAAGGAGTCGCCGGGGGAGCGGACATGATAGCCACTTAGTTGTTATGACTAAAGGATTCTACGTCTTCCTTTTTAGGAGGAAACCCCGCAGACGGAGCAGCAGCAGGTTTTGTAGCAAGACAGCCAGGCCAGGATGACAAGGCCTGAAGGGACGGTACGGTCGTTACCGTCGGTGACAGATGTGAGTTTTAAGAGACTTTTTGATGTTGCCCCTTTTGGGCTAGTTTATTCGTACTCTGATAGTATAGAAGCTTCTTGTAGCTTCTTTTATTATTTGTATTTTGTACCTATGTACTTATATGTGTGAATTGACTTCTGATTTTATGTTTGGTTGGGTTGGCATTGTTTGATATTGGATATAGCCGGCAGGACAGGCGTCTTATTGTACAGGTTAGCCCGAGTGCTAGCGGTACCGCAAGGCGGCTATTTTAGGCATTAGACCCCCCCCCCCCTCGAGCCATATTGTGTTCCGGGAGGGGGGTCTTACAAATGGTATCAGCTTGCTACGATCCTGAACTGAAGAATTCATTCAACAATGGTGCCACCCCCGTTCATTTAGTCAGTTTGGGGACAAATTGACTTAGCGGAAGCAGTGGTGTGCCCATATGTAATTCACACTAAGTATGTCCAACTTTAACCTTAAGATTAGCCAACCTGACCTTAGGCTTGAATTCTACGTGTAGATCCCAGTGCACGTTGAGCTAGTGGGGGGCACCCCCAACCTGTCCGTACCCACACAATTTCAACAATCGGAGCTAGGGCAGACGCTCACAGCTATCCTGGATGCCTTAAGATCTCAACAAGCCCCCGTACAACAACAAGGTTCGGGCTCCAATTGGGTGAGCACTTTCCGAGCTCTCTTCCTTCTATTTACCTTGGGATAGATTAGGTAGTACGTATAGAGGAATGGCTCGGCAACGTGCAAGAACTGCTGGCAGGAATTAGATGCCCAAGCAATATGGCTGTGACCCTGGTAGTGATACTCCTAGAACAGCACGCTAAGAGTTGGTGGAAGTCCCTCATGGGCTCCACCTTTCAAGGGCGAGTGTATATGGAGATCAGTTGGAACGGGTTCTTGGGAGACTTTTTAGAGAACTTCATTCCCTCGTTTGCTCGAGATGAACTCGAAGAGAGATTCCTACAGCTAAAGTAAGGATCAAAGTCAGTGACGGAGTACCAGCGGGAGTTTCAGCATCTGGCTATATTTGTTGACTCCTATGAGTTGGATGACAAAGGATATGCAAAAAGGTTCTACAAAGGCTTGCGAGACCCGCTGAGGCAAGCCCTTTTGTTTGTAGCAGACTGCAGCCTGGCGAAAATTATTGACATGGCGAAGAGGCTAGAAGCATACCACTTGGGAATAGGTAAAATATTTTATGAGGGTGAGATGAAAGCTGGCCCTAGCAATAGAAGGAGACATGACTTCAGAGGAGGAAGAGTACATCAGAGAGGTGGCAGGCATTTCCACCAGAATTATAGAGTGGAACACCCAGTTCCACAGCCGTCAGCATTGCCTCCACTACCACAGCCTCAATAGTTTCAACAACCCGGTGGGCGGCAGGAGCGAGTGTGCTTCGAATGCAACCAACTGGGCAACATTAGACGCTACTGCCCGCAACTATTTGGAAATGCGCCTCTTGCTCTCTCTCTCTCCAACAGCTCTTCGAGGGAGGGGGCACATGCGTGGTCGAGGACGAGGAACGCGAGGAGGAAACCCCGGACCTGCTCAGAATCAGGTGTTCGCACTGGACATGACACAGGAGCGGAACCATCAGGAGGTGATTGCAGGTATGTTACAGTTAGTTATCACATTTTCATTGTTAATATTAAGTTACTTAAGACATACTAGATATCTAGCTTTGAGTATTGCTATTGGTACTTAGGCACTGTGGTGGTCGACGGGAAACCGGCCTATACGTTATTCGATACCGGTGTCTCACACTCATTTTTGTCTGCGGACTTCATTAAAGACCTAGAAGGAGTACAATCCTTCACTGGTATTGCTCGAAGAGTACACCTTCCAGATGGCTCTGAGATGACTACAACCGCCAAGTGCGAATTGGAGATACTCATTGGGGGAAAGATCTTTGATACCCCTGCCACAGTTTTGAGAATGTCAGAGTTTGACATCATTCTAGGCATGGCATGGCTGGATTGGCACTACGCAAGAATTGACTGTGCGGAGAAGCGAATCTACTTGAGACATATGGATACCGATGTAATCTTCCAAGGTATAAAATTCACACCACGTTTATTATTATCTTCGATTCAGACCTTGAAAGCTCACATGAGAGGGGATGACATTTACATGATATGTTTCGAACTGAAGGAGATGAAAATTGATATGAAGTATGTGCGGGTGGTGCGAGATTTTCCCGAGGTATTTTCTGAGAAATTGTCAGGTTCACCCCCGCATAGAGAGGTGGATTTTCAAATTAAGCTAATACCAGGAGCCAAGCCCATCTCTAGGACCCCTTACCGGATGGCCCCGAAGGAACTCGCAGAGTTTAGTGTACAGTTTCAAGAGTTGGTAGAATCAGGGTTTGTTCACCCCAGCTCATCACCTTGGGGAGCCCCTGTTCTATTTATTAAGAAGAAGGATGGAACCTTGCGATTATGTATATACTATTGTGAGCTCAACCGACTGACGGTACGGAACACCAATCCGCTACCTCGGATCGATGAGTTGTTCGACCAATATGTAGGAGCGCATTGGTTTTCCAAATTGGATTTACGTCCGGGGAATTATCAGTTGAGAATACAGGAGTAGGACATTCAGAAAACAGCCTTTAGCTCAAGGTACGGCTTGTACGAGTTCACTGTGATCCCATTTGGGCTCACAAATGCCCCTTCAGCTTTCATGAGTCTGAAGAACAAAGTGTTCGAGCCTTTTCTAGATGTCTTTGTCATCGTTTTCATCGATGACTTTTTTGTCTACTCTAAGATGGAGGAAGAGCATGTCGAACATCTGACTTTGGTACTGAAGAAGCTAAAAGAGCACGCCTTGTTTGCAAAGTTCAGCAAGTGCAAATTTTGGCTCCAAGAGGTTGCCTTCTTGGGCCATGTGATCAGTGGGGTTGGGTTAGCTGTGGATCCAGCTAAAGTGCGTGTCGTGAAGGAGTGGTCGCCCTTAAAGTCAGCTGCCAATGTGCAGAGCTTCCTTGGACTAGCCGGGTACTATTGCAAGTCTGTAAAAGGGTTCTCAAAGATTTCCCTTCCTCTTACTACGCTGACAAAGAAAGGTGTGTCGTATGAGTGGACACCCCAGTGTGAAGCTGCGTTTCAGGAACTGAAGTACTGACTTACATCCACACCCATACTAGCCCTTCAATCCGGGAGGGAGGGATTTCAAGTTTACACTGACGCGTCGTATAAAGGGATGGGAGCGGTATTGATGCAGCACGGGCATGTGATTGCATATGCTTCAAGACAGCTAAAGAAGCATGAAATCAACTACCCGGTATATGATCTAGAATTTGGATTCGTGGTGTTCGCCTTGAAGGTTTAGAGACACTATCTATACGGCATCCACTGCGAGATCTTTTCAGACCACAAGAATCTAAAGTACGTGCATACACAGAAGGAATTAAATTTGAGACAGCGGCGGTAGTTAGAGTTTTTGTACGATTATGAATTCACTTTGAACTACCACCCCGGAAAAGCAAACTCCGTAGCTAATGCTTTGAGAAGAAAGTTACCGGAATTGAACTCGGAGTCCCGATTGATGAGAATGGAGTTAGCCCGGATGCTCGAAGAGATGGAGATCACCCTGGTATACAAAGACCAATCAGAAGGGTATACGGAGTACTTAACGGCGATGAGCATAGTCAGCGATATTCGAGACTGAATCTGGGCAGAGCAAGGAAAGGATGCGGCTCTGGACCCGGCAATCAAGTAAATTGAAGATAGGACAACTGACGAGTACTCTCTAAAAGACGGCCTCATTCATCTCCGTGGCCGGCTTTACATTCTCGAGGGCGGTAAAATTCGGGAAGATATCCTGAGAGAGGCACACTGCACCCAGTATTTTGTGCATCCTGGGATTGCCAAGATGTATGCCGACCTGCGAAAGACCATATGTTGGCCGGGAATGAAAAGGGACGTCTGATATTTTGTTATGCACCGCGAGGCCTATTAAAGGGTGAAGGAGAATGCAGGAGCCCCGGTGGGTTATTAAAGTCATTGCCCATCCCCGAGTGGAAGTTCGCAGATATCTCCATGTATTCGTCCATGGTTTGCCTCGCTCACGCTCAGGGAATGATTCAATATGGGTGATCATTGACCGCCTGACGAAGGGAGCCCGGTTTACTCCTATGAAGAAAGAAGCTCATGTGGATGTTTTGGTACGCCTCTTTGTGGAGAAGTTCGTACGGTATCATGGTGTGCCAAAGACAATTGTTTCTGACCGGGATGGTCGGTTTACCTCTAAGGAATGGAGGGACGTACAAGCATACTTGGGTTCACGCCTTACCTTTAACACTGCATTCCATCCTCAGACGGACGGGCAATCTGAGAGGAATATCAGAACATTGGAGGACCTATTGAGATTGTGTGTATTGGATAGAGGAGAGCCGTGGGAAAGGCTCTTACCCCTGGTGGAATTTTCATATAACAACAGTCACCAGGCCAGTTATCGGGATGGATCCCCATGAAGCCCTTTACGGAAGGAGGTGTAGAACACCCTTGTCATGGGTACAAGAGGAGGACCCGAAGGTTTTGGGTATTGAATACATCGATGATACTGATGCGGTGGTTAGGATAATACGGGACCGCATACTTGAGGCTCAAAGTCGGCAGGCTAAATACTCTAATGCAAAGCACCGGGTAGTAGAATTTCAAGTGGGTGACAAAGTGTTCCTGAAGATCCGGCCGATGCATGGAGTGTCACGGGTATGTGGTATGATGAAGCTCAGCCCAAGGTATGTTGGGCCTTACACTATATTGGAGAAGATTGTCCCTTTGGCCTACCGGTTGGAGTTACCACCAGAGTTGGAGAATCTTCATGACGTATTCTGTTGGGATTTGTCTCCACAATACCTCAGATTTGTAGGAGGTCAGACCTTGAACTAAGATGAATTAAGGTGTATTTGATATTGTGTTCAAGTTGTATGTGTGCAGGTTTTTATTGCTAAGTGTAGACCAATGTCAGTCTATAATGGGTCACCAAACACAGGACCATACAATGTAATCCCTCATTGTGTGATCCAAAGTGTTGGCCCATGTATAGCCCCTCTATTGGGATACACTTCCTACATGCACTTGGATTGGTGGACTGAAGTGTTGAAGTTTATCTTTTCAGAAGAAATTTTTCTAAGTCCACATACTCGAGTAGCCTTCTTCATATACACGAGTAAGTGACTTAGTACTCGAGTAGATCCTCAGACATACTCGTGTGACTCTGTATACTCGTGTAGATAAGTTTATACTCGAGTAGATAGTTAGTCACTCGAGTAAGTCATATATTATACTCGAGTAGATCCTTCTGTTATTAGATCCAAAAATTTCTTTAAGTCCACATACTCGAGTACCTCCTTTTACACTCGAGTAAGTGAGTCTGCTCTCGAGTAAGTTAGGTTACATACTCGAGTAGACTGCATTATACTCGAGTAGATGATAACTTGCACTCGAGTAGTTGGTTAGTTACTCGAGTAAATGTTCTGTTCATACTCGAGTAGATCTGTGCTTCTCATCTCAAAAAAATTCTAAGTCTACATACTCGAGTAGTTCCCTATATACTCGAGTAAGTGATTCTGTACTCAATTAGTTGTTATTCATACTCGAGTAGCTTAGTGATTACCCGAGTAATATTCCCCAGATACTCGAGTAGTTCTTTTTCTCCTCACTCGAGTATCTCCAACCCTTTCACTCGAGTAGCTTTTCCTATCTTATCTCAGAAATTTTCTCTAAGTGTTTTTACTCGAGTATATACTCTCATACTCGAGTAGTTCTAAATTCACTCGAGTGCTGATCTTTGAATCACTCGAGTAGCTTCTTTTCTTATACTCGAGTATACTCCTTCTATCCACTCGAGTATATACCATCTGATACTCGAGTATGTTTCTTCTATGACTCGAGTATATCTGTTTAAATTTTCCTGAAATTCTCTAAGTCAATTTCATAGTGTATTTCAAATTAATCATTTCTGATTGGTCCACGTGTCATCCCTAATTAATTTTCTGACCGTTGGAGTCCACCTATAAATAGGTCCTCTCAGATTTGACTAATAACAAGTGAACAGAGATTTTATTTTAAGAAAGAGAAAAAGTTCCGTGAACCCTAATTTCTCACGCCGCCGCCATTGACGTTCACAGAAGAAGCTCTGGATCGACGATCTTTGATCGCTGTTTTCAACTCTGATTCTCCAGCGATCCAGACGAAAGTTAATCACTCGATCTCGCCAAGCCTCAAAGATTTCAGATCTATTTTCTCGATCGAGGTGATTCCGTTTTTCAGATTTGTGGATCTCTCTCAAGTCATCTTCAACATATTCTGATCAAGCCAAAGCTCTCAAGGAAGAAGACTGTCAAGATCCAGATCTGAGAATATTACTGTTTGTATTTTATTTTCAAACCAAATTTCTTTGTAGGAGTTTTTCTCCGAGATTTGTAGGAAGGCTTTATCTTCCGAGCGTAGATCCGATTTGGATCGAGTTTGTAGGAACGTGGTTCCGAGATGTAGGATTGTTTTCAATCCGAGATAGTGGAGTAGCCGAGTCTAGTGATTTGCTAGATTAGAGAGTAAAGTGGACGTACCCAAGATTTGGGAACCACTATAAATCTCTTGTCATCTGTGATTGCTTGATGTGTGCTGTGTTATTTTTTAATTCCGCATTTGACACGCATTTCACCTATTCACCCCCCCCCCTCTAGGTGATTTAGGCTAACAACTTAGTACTCTCAATTGGTATCAGAGGGAGGTTGATCGTTAAAAGGTTAACACCTTGATCTTATCCCTCTAAGTTGTTTCTTGAATAGTATCAAGCATGTGTAAGACCAAGGATTTTGCTAAACTCCCTATCTGCACCAAGAACAATTTTCCTATGTGGAAGGAAAGAGTAAAGTTCTTCATGGAAGCAGTAGATCCCCGGATCTTCATGATAGTTGAAGAAGGTCCCCACATTCCTATGACCACCTCCACCATAGATTCATCTAAGCAAGTTCCAAAGAAATTGATGGATCTCGATAAGGACGAGATTGCACTTGTCTCGTTGGACAAGAAAGCCAAAAATATTATCGCAAGTACAGTCGATGACTCAATGCTGCAGAATCTGATTCATTGCCAGTCTGCCAAGGAGATGTGGCAATCCCTAGTGACTCTAATAGAAGGTACAGAAGAAGTAAGGGATGATCGAAGGTCCCTACTGAACCAAAAATATGAAGCCTTCAGGCAGGGTCATAAGGAAGCCATAGCTGACACTTTTGAGAACTTCTTCAAGATAGTAAATGGCCTCAGAGTTTATGGACGTGTCTTCACCAATGGGGAACTCAATGAAAAATTCTTAAGATCCCTAACCAAGGAATGGGACAATAAGGTATGTGCCATTCGGGAGTTTGGAAGGTTAGCTGAGACAGACCCGCAGAATCTGTTCGGAAAGCTTATGTCTTACGAGCTGCAAATCAACTCAAGAAAAGCTGAAGAAGAGATCAGCAGGTCTGCATCCAAGGAGAAGTCTGTCGCTCTAAAGGCAGATAGCTCAAGGAAGATAAAGGCTAGCTCTCCTGCCCCAGTTCCTGAAGCTGATGAAGAAGAATCATCTGATCCAAGCTCATCTGGCTCAGAACTATCTGAAGGAGAGTTCTCATTGCTCTCCCGGCAATTCAAGAAATTCTTAAATAAGAAGAAGCAATGGAGAGGCAAAGATGCCTCATTCAGAAGATCACGACGTGATGGTGATCAGAGAAAGAAAGGGTCAAGTAGCCATGACAGGTATAACTCTAAACAGAACAAATAGATTTCGACTAACATCGTTTGTTATTGTTGCAATAAGCCAGGTCACTTCATCGCCGACTGCCCTCACAAAAAGAAAGAAGGTGGAAGAAGAGAGGAAAAGAAATCCTCACACCATAAGAAGAGGACAGAGAAGAGTCTAGTAGCCAAGAAGAGCAAAACTCTCAGCGACTCCGACTCATCTGAGTCGAGTGAAGAAGAGGAAGCTTACTTGTGGCTCATGGCTCACTCAGATGATGAACAAGTCCCCCAGTTCACTGGGGAGGTAAAATCTTACACTCCTCTCTCTGATTCTGATGATGATAATGAGCAAGAGAGCTATTCCTCTAAAGATGAATCTGAACTCATGGCCCAGTACAAAGAGTTGCTCATGACCTACGAGAAATGTCGTAGAGTAGTGAAAACTCAAGCCAAAGAGATAAAATCTCTACAGGCTAGTGAGAGCAGCTTGAGAGAAGAAGTCGCTAAGACTAACTCTCTTCAAAAGAACTTCAATAGTGCTATGGATGAATACAATCAAGCTCTTAAGCACCTCGACCTTAAAGAGGAAATCATCAAAGAATTGGAACAACAACTCGAGGCTGAAAAGAAACTTGTTGAGAGTTTCTCTAAGCCTAAGACAGTTCTTCCAATCGTTGCTGAGTTCTCTGCTAAGGCCAAGGGTGCTGGTTTAGGCCACATTGGCTCTTCTAGTAAATCCTCTAGGAGAAACAAGGCCAAGAGAAAGAATAAGGCTGCCCAGAAGGCTCTAGCTGAAGAAAAAGGGAAAGCTCCCTTGGAACCTGTTCTGTTCAAGAAAGTTATCTTTCCTACGAACGAGCTCGACTATGAGTCTACCTATGGACACTTTTCTAGGCCGATCCCAGAGAAGCCTAAGTCAAGATACCAAGGTTGGACTCGTCCTCGTAACTTCGGCGAGAGTGCCTTCAAAGCACCTTATGAAGAGATTCAACTTCAAAGCTATGGACCTTATGCTCATGGTCACAATATCAAAAAGACACCAAAAGTAAAACCCATTGTAGAAAAGCCTATGAAGGAGAAGACTTCATGTAATTTCCATCATCATGAAGCCTCTTCCTCCAAGAGTAAAGCTCCTGCTGGACCTTCATTCCAGAAAGTCAAGCAGGACTACACAAGGCAAAGATACAACAGGTTCGACTGTTGGTGTTGTGGCAGAATTGGTCACTTTGTCATCGATTGTTGGTTCAATCCTAGTAATGCTGCAACCCCTCAAGTTAGCAACGTGAGAATGACCACTCATGAGGCTAATACTCGTAGGGGGAGTTTTATAACTCGAGACCAAGGACCCAAACATGTTTGGGTTCCTAAGGCTAAGTGATTGTAATTGCAGGTATGTCCAAAGGCCACCAAAATGCCAATCTGGTATTTGGACAGCGGATGTTCTCGGCATATGACCGGGACAAGGAGCCTACTCCAGAATTACACCTCAGTCTGCAACGGACCAAAGTTCATCTTTGGAGGTTCAAATCGAGGAATAACTAAAGGCTATGGTATGATCTCTAACGGTAGCGTATCCTTTTCGGATGTAGCCTATGTTGAAGGATTGGAACACAATCTCATCAGCATAAGCCAATTATGCGACAAAGGATACGTAGTTGAATTTCATGCTGACAAGTGTTTGATAAAATCGGTTAACAACATGGAAACTATTTTATCAGGCACTCGAAGCAGAAACATTTTCTGTTTAAATTTCATTTGTATTGACTCTTCGATACCAGTGTGTCTTTTGGCAAAAAGTAGTGCATCTCTTGCTGATCAGTGGCACAAGAGACTAGCACATATTAATTTCAAAACTATTAATAAATTGTTCTCTCAAAACTTAGTACGTGATGCACCTAATGCCAAGTGCGTTACGGACAGTCCTTGACACGCTTGTATCAAAGGCAAGCAAACAAGAAGTTCGTTTAAAAGCATAATAGGCAAGGATTCCAATAGAAGCTTACAGCTTCTCCATATGGACTTGTTTGGTCCACTGCAAGTTAGAAGTTTGGGAGGTAAGGAATATACGTTGGTTATTGTGGATGATTACTCGCGCTTTGAGTGGGTGTTCTTTCTGAAACACAAGTCAGATACCTTCGGTATTTTCACTAATTTTGTTAGGCAGATCCAGAATGAATACAACTGTTCCGTAGTCAAAATCAGAAGTGACAATGGAACGGAATTCAAGTCTGGAGCCATGACAGAATTCTGTGAAAGTCAAGGTATCTTTCATGAGTTTTCCTCTCCTCGCACTCCACAACAAAATGGAGTAGCTGAGAGAAGGAACAAAACACTCATAGAGGCTTGCCGGACCATGTTGAGTGATGCTTCACTTCCAGAGTACTTCTGGGCTGAGGCCGTCAACACCGCTTGTCACGTGCAAAATCGAGCTCTCATCAACAAGAACCATGATAAGACTCCTTATGAACTTTTAAAAGGCAGGAAACCAACCATTTCGTATTTTAAAATCTTTGGCTGTAAGTGCTTCGTACTTAACAATGGTAAGTATCACACTACCAAGTTTAGCGAGAAAAGCTTTGAAGGTATTTTTGTAGGTTATAGTAGCCATAGTAAGGCCTATAGAGTATTCAATAGAAAAACTCTGGTGGTGGAAGAGTCGATACATCTTGTATTTGATGAGACGAGTCTGCTACAAAGCAACTTGTCTAGTGTGCCTATTGTAGATGCAGGTACAAAGTTGAAAGAACTTAGCCTGGATGAAACTACTAAAGATAAGGATGAGACATTCATCAAGATCACCTCTACAACCCCCATTGAAGAGGTAGATGATCAAAATGAAGAACACATCCCAGCTGAAGATGCAACTCCAATGGCTGAAGAGATCCCAGATGCAAGGACTTTAGAGTTCAGACACTTGAAGGATCACCCCGTTAATCAAATCATAGGAGATCCTCGGGATGGCGTCAGAACTCGTCGAGGTACAACTAACGAGAATTTATACTTGAGTTTTCTTTCACAGGTTGAACCAAAGAAGTTTGAGGAAGCCAACTCCGACGCATCCTGGATTCTAGCCATGGAAGAAGAGCTGAATCAGTTCAAACGATGCAAAGTTTGGACACTTGTTCCTAGACCCAAGAGTAAGAACGTCATTGGGACAAAATGGGTCTACCGGAACAAGATGGACGAAGATGGAACAATTATAAAGAATAAAGTCAGACTTGTCGCCAAGGGCTATCGTCAAGAAGAAGGAATCGACTTCGACCAGACTTATGCTCCAGTAGCAAGACTAGAGGCGATCAGGTTATTTCTTGCCTACGCTACACTTAAGGGCTTTACCGTCTATCAGATGGACGTCAAGTCCGCCTTCCTAAATGGTGACATAAAGGAAGAAGTGTATGTAGAGCAACCGCCAGGTTTTGTTGATTCAACCTTTCCTAATTATGTTTATTTACTGCAAAAAGCACTATATGGTCTTAAACAAGCTCCTCGAGCTTGGTATGAGACGCTGTCCACCTTTCTTCTTGAGAACAAGTTCATAAGAGGAAAGATAGACAAGACATTATTTCTTAGGGAAATAAAAGGCAAGATTCTACTAGTGCAAATCTATGTCGACGACATCATTTTTGGCTCTACAGATAACAACCTCTGCAAGAAGTTTTCTAAACTTATGCAAGGGAAGTTTGAAATGAGCAGTATGGGAGAGCTGAAGTATTTCTTAGGGCTTCAAGTGAAATAATCTGAGGATGGAATTTTCATCTCACAAACCAAGTTCACCAAAGAGCTACTTAAGAAATTCGGAATGGAGAATGCAACCTCTGTGAGGACTCCAATGGCCTCAGCTATGTCTCTGGACAAGGATGAGAAAGGGAAACCTTTTGATGAAACCAAGTACAGAAGCATAATTGGGTCCTTGCTCTACCTTACTGCAAGTAGACCAGATATAATGTTCTCAACATGTGTATGTGCTAGATTTCAGGTGAACTCTAAGGAATCTCACTACATCGCTGCAAAGCGAATCCTGAGATATCTCAAAGGTACACCAAATCTTGGCTTATGGTACCCAAGAAGTAATGATAGTGAACTAATTGGATTTTCAGATGCAGACTTTGCAGGTAGCAAAGACGACAGGAAAAGCACTTCCGGGACTTGCCAATTCCTCGGAAGAAGACTTATTTCCTGGAGCAGTAAGAAGCAAAACTGTGTAGCCATCTCAACGGCTGAATCAGAGTATATCTCTGCAGGCAGCTGTTGTGCACAGCTTTTATGGATCAAGAACCAGTTTGAAGACTACGACATGAAGTTCCAGAACATTCCTTTGTTTTGCGACTCATCCAGCGCTATAGCAATAGCCAACAACCTAGTCTCCCACAGCCGGACCAAGCACATAGAGCTTCGTTATCATTTCATCCGGGAGAATGTGGAAAATGGAGACATAGATCTACAATATGTCTCCACAGACAGGCAAGTTGTAGATATATTCACTAAGCCGCTGGACGAGTCCAAGTTCTCGTTCTTCAAAACAGAACTCGGACTGCTCAACAAAGAAGACTAGTGATGGACTCACAAATCAAGAAGAAATCAGTGGTGTTGGCTGATCAGAGATAAAGTTTTCAGTGGCAATAGACATCTACCAAGGAAAATTGTCTTTCAAGTATTAGATACTCGAGTATATCAAGACTTACACGAGTAAACGGAAAATACTCGAGTAAGAAGTCTGACCTACTCGAGAATTTGACAAAATACTCGTGTATGAACACTACCTACTCGAGTATATTTTGTCTACTACTCGTGTATGGTGTTACCTAGTCGAGTATGTTCCGTCTAATACTCGTGTATGATGTTATCTACTCGAGTATACGGACTTCTATTTTGGATTTCTAATTTTTCTATTCACACCGAGCTATTTGCCGCTTCATTCAGGTATGAAATTATATTTACTTTTCCTAAAACCTAATTAGGATTATATATATATATAGAAAAATCGAGAAACCCTTTCCACTTCTCATTCACTCGAGTAGCCGCCGACTCCTCATCTTCCGAAAATCACAGAGCATCGTCTTCTTCGCTTCTCTCATCCTCCAGAATCGCAGATGGCCCCCTCCTCTAAAATCGGCATCGGCTCTGAACTCGCCCCCGCGGGTATAGCCGATCTTTCAGATGATTTCCGCAATCTTCTGATTCTGCTCGAAACCGCCGGACTGTCGTTCGTTCTCATGTCGCCGTGCCGAGTCATTTTCCCAGCAGTTGAGGAATTCTATCAGAATATTAAGGTAAAGCGTAATGGAAAGCTCCTGAAAACCAAGGTAAGAGGGATAAAAATTCGACTGGATAAAGTTTCTCTTGCAACTCTGTTAAAGCTTCCAGTGGTCGATGAAGATGCCGAAATGACTGCAGACGATTCAGTAAGGGCTAGCTTATTCTGTGGAGCTAACCCTCAAGCCCACTCCTTTAGCAGGGCCGACTTCAACTCAGAAGGAAAATTCCTAGTGGATGTTATAGCAAAGGTACTGTTGTGCAAGACGTATTCCATTCGAGACATTTCTATGGAAATGTTTGACATAATGCAAGCTATCATCTGCCGCAAACAGTTCCAGTTTGGACTGTTGATCCTAGACAAAATCAGAGACAGCATCAAGCATCCTAGCTTTGGCAGAATTATCTCCCTCCTGCTTCATGAGATTAACCCATCAGTCTTTGACCTATCCAAAGGGACTCCCCTCCATCACATGAAGAAAGTTTCCATATCCTCCATCCAGAGATATGACATTAAAATTCTGAACTCTGCCCAGGTATCCAAAGCTGCTGTTCCTTCAGGAATGTCCCAAGAAACCAGTATATCTGAAGACAGGATTCCATCTCCTCCTCTACATCAAACTGCTGCTACCTCTGGTGCAATAGTTGAGGGGGAGCCTGTCTCTTCTCATCCTAAGTACCCAGCTTCCTCAGAACCTTCAAAACTAGCAGAAGTCAGAGCTTCTCCTCCTCCAGCAAATCCTGATTCAGAAATTCCAGATCCAGCAACCTTACTGTCTACAGCAGAAGATATAAATAGATTCATTGATGAGCTCAGCTCAGATGCTCCCCTGTTTGAGAATGAATCAGCTGTAAAGTCTCCTGCTCAGGATCCAGTTCAGACTCCTGTACAATCTCCTGCTCAGTCCTCAGCTAAAGAGTCCAGCCAGCCTGAACAGATTCTGTTGTCTAATGATGAGGAAGTATCTCCAGAACCAGTGGATGCTCCTCTGA
This sequence comes from Platanthera zijinensis, assembly GCA_039513925.1. Classification (NCBI taxonomy): domain Eukaryota; kingdom Viridiplantae; phylum Streptophyta; class Magnoliopsida; order Asparagales; family Orchidaceae; genus Platanthera; species Platanthera zijinensis. The sequence continues at coordinate 208,036,642 of CM077079.1, read as the reverse complement.
GGACACTGGACTTCACCCTTCCTTCCTTCATCAACACTGAAGATTCAAATTTGGTAGAACCCTTCAAAAGAGCTGTCAGTTCAGTGAAAATTACTGAAATCCCTCCATGGGTTGCTCCTGCTCTTTCAGTTCCTGCACCAACCTCAGCTCCTTCTTCTTCTTCAGATCTGGTGAGTAAGATTGAACAGAGAAAGTACTTTGATGAATCTATAGCCGCAGTAAATAACAAGGTCACTACTCTTGAAAAGGAGATGAGTAGAGGCTTTGCTGAAATTCAAGCCAATACTGATGAGCTCAAGAGGTGGTTTCAGCTAGGTGGAAAAGCACTAGATCACACTATCACAAGCATAGGTGAACTAAGAAATCAACAAGAAACTGTTGCACATAATCAGATAGTAATGGACAAGAATGCTGAAGCAAATGTGATGAAAGTATGTGAAGAAGTTGGCACCTTCAGAGATGAAGCAATTGCCAAGCTAGCTGTAGATATCACCAAGGGGGAGAAAGTTGTAAAAGAACAAGTTGAAAAACTATCTGAACAAGCTCAAGCAGCTGTAAAAGAACAAGTTGAAAAACTATCTAAACAAGCTCAAGTAGGTGTGGATGGTCTTGTAAAAGATATGAAAGCAGACATCCTAGCCCAGCTCCAATCTGTCAAATTCTACATTTATGATACAGCTGTATGGGTAAATAATCAGAATTTCCCTAATGCCCAGCTCAATCCTACCATCATTCCCAGCTTCTTAAATCCTCTTGAAGAACAACCTCCAGCAGATGCCCCAGCTCAGGCAACCATACAAGAAGGTGTGCCAGTCTTCTCACCCAGACCTGATGGTGATGTGACTGAGCCCCCTCTCTCCTATTTTGATATGTGGCAAGATGAAATTCCTCCTAGTTCTCAAGGTGCCCCAAGAAAGAAAAGAAAATATGGTGATGGTGCTTCTGCCAGCCGTTCTGCACCTAGAAAAGAGCCTGCCCAAGCTTCTGAAGGTAGATCAGAAATTGTTCATTCTGAAGTTTGGAGTCCAACCTCCAAATCTCTGATCCTTGATACCCTGAAGTTAGTAACAGATCATGGTGAGAACAGAGATCACTATTATAGTTATTTAGAATGGAAGGCTTATGAAGCATCTCAGATCAAGATCAGACTTCATGACAGGAATTGGGGATACAACAACCCAGCTGCTCCTCCTAGGCCCAGAACTTATTTTCCTAAACCTTTCAGTTACCTAGAGAGACAAGAGCTGAAGAGAGAAAGAATGCACAAAGGAGCCCCTTCTTGAGTCTATGAGAATGTGGAAATGGATATTTTAATCTGTTAAAAACATTTCTATATATATATATTTTTGATTCTGATTATGGCTTTTTGACTCTTTATCCTGCTTCAGTTTATATTCTTTTGGTATATGTTGTTCTTTTTACTTTAAGTAATTCACCTTAGTATAGAGGGTGCTGACATCTACAAATAGGGGGAGATTGTTGGGATTTGTCTCCACAATACCTCAGATTTGTAGGAGGTCAGACCTTGAACTAAGATGAATTAAGGTGTATTTGATATTGTGTTCAAGTTGTATGTATGCAGGTTTTTATTGCTAAGTGTAGACCAATGTCAGTCTATAATGGGTCACCAAACACAGGACCATACAATGTAATCTCTCATTGTGTGATCCAAAGTGTTGGCCCATGTATAGCCTCTCTATTGGGATACACTTCCTACATGCACTTGGATTGGTGGACTGAAGTGTTGAAGTTTATCTTTTCAGAAGAAATTTTTCTAAGTCCACATACTCGAGTAGCCTTCTTCATATACTCGAGTAAGTGACTTAGTACTCGAGTAGATCCTCAGACATACTCGTGTGACTCTGTATACTCGTGTAGATAAGTTTATACTCGAGTAGATAGTTAGTCACTCGAGTAAGTCATATATTATACTCGAGTAGATCCTTCTGTTATTAGATCCAAAAATTTCTCTAAGTCCACATACTCGAGTACCTCATTTTACACTCGAGTAAGTGAGTCTGCTCTCGAGTAAGTTAGGTTACATACTCGAGTAGACTGCATTATACTCGAGTAGATGATAACTTGCACTCGAGTAGTTGGTTAGTTACTCGAGTAAATGTTCTGTTCATACTCGAGTAGATCTGTGCTTCTCATCTCAGAAAAATTCTAAGTCTACATACTCGAGTAGTTCCCTATATACTCAAGTAAGTGATTCTGTACTCAAGTAGTTGTTATTCATACTCGAGTAGCTTAGTGATTACCCGAGTAATATTCCCCAGATACTCGAGTAGTTCTTTTTCTCCTCACTCGAGTATCTCCAACCCTTTCACTCGAGTAGCTTTTCCTATCTTATCTCAGAAATTTTCTCTAAGTGTTTTTACTCGAGTATATACTCTCATACTCGAGTAGTTCTAAATTCACTCGAGTGCTGATCTTTGAATCACTCGAGTAGCTTCTTTTCTTATACTCGAGTATACTCCTTCTATCCACTCGAGTATATACCATCTGATACTCGAGTATGTTTCTTCTATGACTCGAGTATATCTGTTTAAATTTTCCTTAAATTCTCTAAGTCAATTTCGCAGTGTATTTCAAATTAATCATTTCTGATTGGTCCACGTGTCATCCCTAATTAATTTTCTGACCGTTGGAGTCCACCTATAAATAGGTCCTCTCAGATTTGACTAATAACAAGTGAACAGAGATTTTATTTTAAGAAAGAGAAAAAGTTCCGTGAACCCTAATTTCTCACGCCGCCGCCATTGACGTTCACGGAAGAAGCTCTGGATCGACGATCTTTGATCGCTGTTTTCAACTCTGATTCTCCAGCGATCCAGATGAAAGTTAATCACTCGATCTCGCCAAGCCTCAAAGATTTCAGATCTATTTTCTCGATCGAGGTGATTCCGTTTTTCAGATTTGTGGATCTCTCTCAAGTCGTCTTCAACATATTCTGATCAAGCCAAAGCTCTCAAGGAAGAAGACTGTCAAGATCCAGATCTGAGAATATTACTGTTTGTATTTTATTTTCAAACCAAATTTCTTTGTAGGAGTTTTTCTCCGAGATTTGTAGGAAGGCTTTATCTTCCGAGCATAGATCTGATTTGGATCGAGTTTGTAGGAACGTGGTTCCGAGGTGTAGGATTGTTTTCAATCCGAGATAGTGGAGTAGCCGAGTCTAGTGATTTGTTAGATCGGTGAGTAAAGTGGACGTACACAAGATTGGGGAACCACTATAAATCTCTTGTCGTCTGTGATTGCTTGATGTGTGCTGTGTTATTTTTTAATTCCGCATTTGACACGCATTTCACCTATTAACCCCCCCCCCCTCTAGGTGATTTAGGCTAACAACTTAGTACTCTCATATTCCATGTGTCGTCTCTCCGGAAGGCGCTATTGCGGCCCGATCAACATATTCCCACCATTGATGGAGTAGTAGCGACCGATATATCTGTACGACTAGAGCCGGTGCGGATAGCAGACAATGAGACAGGGATTTTGCGTCGCAAGAGGGTTCCTTTGGTAAAAGTGTTGTGGTCTAATCATGGGAAGGAGGAGTATACCTGGGAGCCGGTGGACTTGATGCAAAAGCGCTACTCAGAGTTGTTTCCTTCAGGTAAAATTTAAAAGCATGTTTTAATTTATTTTTCACGCTTTCCTCTCCCCATAGCCTTAGCCTTATTTCAGGGACGAAATCATTTATTTTGTTTATAGGATTTGTAACGTCCCAATTCGCGCTAGGCCCCTCGTGCACGCTTTTGAGTCAGGAGAAATAATTTGGGCTCAGTGAGTGCTGGCAGCTAGGCTTACACTTGTGAAAGGGAAGAGAAGTCAGTCACAAAAAGGACACGGGTAGTGACACGGGCGTGTTCATACCTGTGTGGTGCTCTGGTACCTGGGTTGGGAATTCGTGGAGTTTCCAGAGAAGGACGCGGGTAGTAACACGGGCGTATCCCTACCCATGTATATGTAGACACGGGTAGAGTCACGGGCGTATCCCCTACCCGTGTATGTAACTGCCATCATCGATTGAGTTTCCCAAGCAGGACACGGGTAGAGACACGGGCGTGTCCCTACCCGTATGTATATCTCTAGGAAGCCGTCCATGTCTCCCGAGCAGAACACGGGTAAAACACGGGCATGCATACAGCCGTGTAGGGTGACACGGGTAGTTGACACTAGCGTGTCCCTACCCGTGTTGGTGTCTAATCGACACTCTAACCGTCGACGACGCTTCACCCGAGCAGGACACGGGTAGGGACATGGGCGTGTCCCTACCCATATTGGTATTATATATATAGGATTTTTGAAACTTTGGCCTTTTTTCATCCTCTTCCCAAGCCTTTTCTATGGAGATACTAGTGCTGGAGCAATCTTCATACCGTGAAGAACCACTGCCACCGAGGAGAAGAAGATGTCGCTGCGAAGGGTGACGAGATCAATGGCGGGAAATGGTGGAAATGCCGGAATCGAGGTGAGTTTCCTCCCTACTCCCTTGGTGCTAGATCTCAAGTTATTCCTAGACGATATATCGACTCAAAAGAGTCTTGATGTGTGAGATGAAGATTTCTAGGAAGGGGCCATACTAGGACTTGTGTTCTAGGGTTTAGTCATCTTCAAACTCTCCTTCCTTCAATGTGAAGATGGGGGATGGTCTCGTGAAGAGAAATGGCCTTATGAGGGTGATTAAGGGAGGACGAATTTCTGAATTTGATTTGGGAAGATCATCTAGAGGAGGAAGACGGACCGATGCCGTTCGTTCCGCCTTAAGATGCGCGTAGAAATCTTCTTTCTACGCGCAGCGATCTTCGTGGCCATTTTTAGATATGAAACGACCAGATCTGGGCTTTCGACTAAACACGAAAGTCGTAGCCCATAGAAATACCTTTCCAACTAGTGGTTACACGTCTTCGTGCGAAGTCTGTAGCCATGGGAAGGCCTGATCGAATTTTATAGCTGATAGTATAAATGTGCAGAATCTGTAATCTATACGTAGCAGACTTTGAAGTCAATTTTAAGCATGATACAGCAAGATTTGGCCCTCTGACTAAACATGAAATTCGTATCTCTTGGAAATACCTTTCCAACGAGGGGTTAAACACTTTCACCGGATTTCTGTAGCATCAGAAATCCCTGTTTGAAGTTCTGCACTGTATACAATTCCTGCATGCTTTGTTCTTTTGGTTATGTAAACCTAGTTTAGAACCATTAGAGAGATTGTGGATAGTTAGCGTGAATGTTGTTTTGAGTAGTTGGATTGATCTTTTGTAATCAAATGATGAAGTGAAACGTACTAGTTTGAGATGATTTGGTTGATAGATCTCTAAGTGAACTAGTGGGTAGGCGAGTTGGATTGTATAAACAAACTAGATATGTGAATCGGTAAGATGAGCTAAATGCTAGCAAGGTGATGAATATTGTGTGGAAGAGGATTGAATATGGTTAGTGCATGAATATGTGGAAGGGTTTATAGTGCGTGAGTGTTTGCCGCACTTGATCGATTGTGTTGGTAAGGGACTCGGTAAGGAGCCCTTGTGAGTTGTTGAGCTTGAAATGTGAGATTGTATGCGGTGTGAGTCGACACGTGATGTCATAATCCTGGGTTAAGGATAGTGAGGCAAGTCTACAGGCTCGCCAGTCATCACACCGATGGGAGTTGACGGTTAGACCTTGGGCGGTTGGGCTTGGTCCTCGGTGCTCATTCCCGGGGATCCTTCCGTGCTAGGTGAACAGTTGGGCTAGGTCCTCATGCTTTTTTCGAGGCTCCTTCCGGGTCACATCTTAGGCCAGTTCGGGGTTTGGTTCTCGGTGCGCATCTACCCGAGACTCCCGCTGAGCCGTAGTACGTGTGTGAGCTCCGATGTTGTGTTCTTAGCGTTGAGGCGTATGGAGTCCTAGGACAGGTAGTGTGGAGACCAGCCTAGTAGTGGAGATGCCCGCTCTACTGTCACTGTCTGGCCACGATAGATGACGCCTGAGAGGTTAGCTACCTACTCGAAAGTGGGAACTAAGAGTCTGTGTCGACACAGCAATTGCTTGAGCGTGATCATGGGTGAGTCATTGCATAGCATTCATGGCATTTCATTACATCGCATACACAAGATCCTCATCGTATAAGTTTGTATGGGCACTCTTATACGATGAGTTACTTTACTGTTGAGCCGATCCTCAACTTATATGTCTGTATGGGCATTCATATAAGTTGAGTTACTTTCTGTTGTAGCTTTACTCTTTCATATTCTGATGTAGATGATAGAACTACTAAGGCAATTGGTTCACTCATTTATTGTGCTGTTATATACATACATTATTTGTTGATCACTCTATACCACCTGTTTGTACTATAGCTTTATATACATAAATTATACCTTGTTCCTTTCTCCGTCTGGTACCGAGGAGTCGACGGGGGAGCGGATGTGATAGCCACTTAGTCGTTATGACTAACGGATGCTACGTCTTCCTTTTTAAGAGGAAACCCCACAGACAGAGCAGTAGCAGGTTTTGCAGCAAGACAACCAGGCCAGGACGACAGGGCCTAAAGGGAAGGTACGGTCGTTACCGTCGGTGACAGATGTTAGTTTTAAGAGACTTTTTGATGTAGCCCCTTTTGGGCAAGTTTATTAGTACTCTGATTGTATAGAAGCTTCTTGTAGCTTCGTTTATTGTTTTTATTTTGGACCTATGTACTTATATGTGTGAATTGACTTCTGATTTTATGTTTGGTTTGGTTGGCATTGTTTGATATTGGATATAGCTGGTAGGATAGGCGTCTTGTGGTACAAGTTAGCCCGAGTGTTAGCGTTATCGCAAGGCAGTTGTTCTGGGCATAAGACCCCCCCTCGAGACACGTTGTGTTCCGGGAGGGGGGGTCTTACATCTCTAGCCGCCAAAGACCTCTGTCATCGACGACAACAATGATCCCTGCTTCCATAGCACCGTCTGACATAAACAAAACGCGGAACCTACTCACTACAAATCGGCCACAAGGTATACCTTTCCTTCTCCCTTGACATTTCAATGGAACCATTTGGCTATCAAAAGAAGCACCACATTATAAAAAAATTAAAGATAAAGAGGCAGCCCAAAATGCATCTTACGGTGTTTTGCCTTTGGTGAAAAACTAATTGTATCCAAAGTCACAAGAATCTTGTTATCCCTTCTACACATAGCTGCAAAGACAAAAAAAATATGAACCCTGGCACTTTTTTTAATGTCAAGATTTGATTAAGAGTTGATGTCGATATATATTGAGCATAGGCTTTCATTCCAACGAAAACACTTCGCCTTTCTTATGAGTTCAAATCATTACTTGAGCAAAAAATTTTGCTTAACTCAAAAAAAATTCTAGTTGAGGATAACACACAGAAATAATTCACATATTATGAAGAGAATTAATGACAAAATTGTTATGACTTGCAACACAGGTATTTCTGCATGATGTCATTATGGTGGCAAGCCTCTATGTAATGGATAGCATACATCAGTTTAAACTTCAAGCCCTTAATATAGGAATGAATAGCACTAGCCAAAAAGTATTTCAATGAAGTTGACACGGATTTATATCAAATGGAATTATATCTACTAAACCACATAGTGATATCTTTAACAAAGGCTTTATATCGCTTATTCATGCTCATGTAAGAAGGGTTGGTTATACTACATATGCAAATAGAGGAAATATTTTTTTATATTCCAAATAAAACTAGGATTAATGCCTCACTTAGTCCATTTTTCTTAATGCGTAATGGTGAGAAGAAAGAAGGAAGAAGAAGGTAAAATCATGAAATTAAAGCAAAGCACACCCTTTACCACCGCCAAGGAATTAGGAATCGAGTCAGAAATTATTGTGGACAGGAGAATAACTCCTTATAAAGGCAAGGTCATCGTGCAAGCGCTAGTTAAATGGGTTAATGGATCTACTAAAGGAGCTACTCACGAGTATTTAACGAAGCTACAACATAGGCATCCACAATTCTCCCCTTGAGGTCAAGGGAGGCAATGTAACATACCTTCAATAAGAGTTAAGCCAAGGTTTGAAATAAAGGTCAGGAAATGTGGTCACGCGATTGACGGTATAACATAAATTGACCTGTTTTAAATAGCTTTAGACTTTGTTTGGAAGAGCGGTGTTACTTGAACATGAAATGGTGGTAGGAAAAATCATTTGTGCTTGGCCCGAACATTTTTGTGGAAATACATCTAGCCAAAAAGTGCTGGCATTTCCCACTATAGTGTTTCAAACCACCACACTCTCCCAAACAAAACATTAGAGTAGAAAATAAATAACACCTGGCTGAGCTAGCGAGAAATGTCTTCGGTTGTTATAGTTTGATATCATTTCCACTGAATTTCCCTGCCTCTCTAATTGTAAGGGATGCCTTCATCATCCTGTTCAGAGGCAAGTGAGTTATTAGGGTGAGTTATTAGGGCCGATCTTCATATATTTAGTAAGATTTGAATTCCGAGTTCATATCTGTCAATCATATGTGATGTTAAGTCCTTATCAACTATACCCTCATAATCTTTATGCACAATAGCAACAAAGCAAACAGATAGCATTCAAATCTCAATAACATTGTGTAACATGATTATTATATGATATATTTGTAATTAGATTGTAATTGAGTATTATTTAGATATGGTAACATTTATGAAGGCTATAAATATGGCCTAAGGGTTTGTAATGGCATTATGGAAGAAATGCAGTAAGATAGTTTCTTTAGTTCTTATAAAGTAGCTCTAAATTCTTCTCTCTTCCCTTTGCTTGGTATCTCCCCTCTAGTCATCCTCTGGCCTTCGTCTAAGTTCCCTTCATCTCTTCCCCATTGACGTGTCTCTCTCCTCCAACTTTTCCTCCTATGGACTTTCATCTATTACATCCTAATTACACTTTAAGCATCAGTGACGTAATGACAATTCTTCAATAATACCATTACAAACCCTTAGGTTATATTTATAGCCTTCATACATGGTTTCATATCTAAACAATACTCAATTACAATCAAATTACAAATATATCATATACTAATCTCTTGACACACTGGCATCTAAGTTTCTAACATCTAAATGATACTAAACCCAAAATCCCCAAACCAATGTTGACATGTATTCGAGTAGCAACTTTTTATTTCCAAGTAGACAGAAAGCATGATGGGGAAAACATAGGAACAAAAACTAATTGATATATATATTTTAAAAAAAGTATCTTTGCTTCTCCATTACACACCGGAAAGAAAGCTGATTTTTGAGTGGCAAAACCACTCGTGGAAGAGTAGCACAATCAGAATGAGCATCACCCACGACACAGCGGATACGAAGACCAGAAGTGCGCAGCCGCCCTGCCAAATCATCTTCATGGGATCACGAAGGGCCTTACCAGGAGAAAGCAAGCCATCTTGAGAATCTACAGCTAGAAATTGTCATATAAGAGCGCAGCCTGAGATCAACTAAAAAAATCCAGGCATTATTTCTAAATCTTTCAATTTATTTTTAACTCCTTTCAATGGAACCATTTGACTATCAACCCCAAATTTGTTTACTTTTAACTCCTTTCAAGTTGATTTTGTTGAAAATGTAGTTCATTTTTAACTCCTTTCTAGATACATACTAAAATTATTTAGCAGTTCATTTTAAGTTTTTTCTTTGTTGAATGTTGTCCAAGTTCTGTAATATTAGAGTTATTAATAACGGTGATGCAATAGGAAGAGCCAATGTGCTTTCTAACCATGTGGATGTAGGCCAGCAAGAACCACGTGCTGAAAGAAGATGCGAGCTTCACCATCTACATGCAACAAACACCACCTGGTTGCAACCGGGAACATATCGCCCAAGAGGAAGGCCACGAATGTATGCATCATCTCAATTTATACAACTTTGTTTACTCAAAAATTTTCAAACGTTGACTTTGTCAGCATGTATTTGCTCTTCTCTATATTATCTCTTTCCTATTTGTGCACATACAATTAATCTCAACGAGTTTTAGATTAACCATCATCTCTTAAAAATGGACTTCAATACTTCAAATTTAGTTTTTGATTTGACTGAAAAAATTGAAGGAATTGAATCTTACCTTAAACATTACAGCGAATTCAAAAGACCTATAGAAGCATGCTTATGGATCTTATAAAGACATGTATGTAATGGTTAAAATGGATTGGAATAATCATTCAAATTCTAAATAAATGTAGACTGTTATATCATAATACCTACAAACTCTGTATTTATTTTTAATAAAAGAATATTTATTTCCACTTTCAGTACACTATATTGATGTTTTTACTGGATTGTTTTGATTTCTATGTTGATACAGAATTAGAAAACTCCATGAAGGAGATGAAACTGGGATTGAAGTCCAAAGAAATTGCTAGAAATTTGGTAATTTAGTTATACTACTATTAATTACTGATGATTCTGAGAATTCATTATCTAGCAAGTACATTGTTGATTGGAAACTTAAATTTTCTCATGTTAAATTCAAGAGGGAGGCAAGGATGGAAGCTCGTGGGATGCGATGTCGTGCATCTCTTCGAGCGACACAACCAGCAGTGTCAAGGGGAGCGAGGTCGACCAAGAAGCACTTGTCGCCGAGCAGATTATGTATTATCCAATGAACACAGTTTATGGCTATTATTATCCAAGTTTGTTGGATTTATATCTTTCTTCTCCTATTGTTTTTACTTTTTTTTTGAATTTTTTTACATAAATTTTAAGTTTTGTTCACAGGATTTGATAGCTCAATGGGAGATTGGGAAGAAGGTGGCTATTCTGTTGGAACTGATGGGTTTTAAATTCAACATGTTGTGAGTTTCTTAAACAGTGGTTTTAGGCTCTATTTGGGGGAGTTTTTATCAGTCTTTTAAACTTCTGTTAGGGTGCGTTCGGTTCACCGGAATTGGGGCACGAAGACAATTAGTTGTGAATTAACAGTAATGAATAATTGCTAATTACACGAAGCTAGTACAGTTGAATTATTTGTTATAGATAGTGAATAAAAAACTTCTGACAAATCTTCCATGACAACATCCAAAGAATCAGTCAAATAGTATATTTAATTTCATATTGTTCCGCTCACTAATATGTGAATGCATTGAAAGTTAGCAAGAAGGCATCCATGGTGGAAATGCTGACATTAAAATCATAGGATTTATTAAAATTTGCATCTCCCATTCATCACATCTTCCATGTTGATCCCTCATTTCAAAATAGAGTGATTATCACACTAATATTTTTATTTGGTCAAGCAACTTCATATTTATGTTTTGATTAGGCAAAATAACTATATTTTTATTTGTCATTGTGTCTTGACAGAGTAAGTATCATGATGAGATAAAATGAATAGATTTATACTCCTATATTATTGTAATTTCAGCTGAGCAAATAATTCATAAAGGAAAGTATATACTCTATTTTGTGTCTTTAAAATTCACAAAGCTCTCCATGGAGAATTTTTTTTCATAATTTCTATGACAATAGATCCTGTTACAGTACTATATTATAATGAGGGGAGCACATGTCTAGCATTACAGTATTTTGAATGTGTTTTTTTTAAAAAAAACATAAATTAGTGTTTGTCACGGCTTGTAACTGTGGCAAATAGTTTTTAAAAAATGATGAGTTCACTTTTAGCCAAGGTTTCATACCGTGTCTAATAGTTGGCTTATTTACCACGGCAGTTTTTCCCCATGGCTAATACTATTTGCTATGGAAAATCAGTGGCTTAAAAGTTTTAGCCACGCCGACTTTAGCCACGGAGTTTTCCCGTGGCTATACCGTGGCTAAAGATTTTTAGCCATGGTTTTGGACAATTTGCCAGGGCAGTTTGCCCTGGCCAAAAGTCTGTTTTTAGTAGTGCATGGAAAATATAAATCCCCCATATACAGCCCCCATTACCACTTTTGGCCAACCCATCACCTTCAAAACGTTCTTGGCAGTCGAAATGAGGTATTGGATCGATCGTTTTGGTGGAGGATCGAGGAATCGGGCAAGCTCGCCGAAGTGGAAAAATGCCACGGCCAACCGCCGCCGCCGCCGTCGTCGGACTCCTATCAAGGTCCACTTCTCCTCATCTCACCTTGTGCTAGCATCCTAGATCAATAGAATTTGAAATCGAGCCCAATTGGTCTGATTTCCATTTTTAATTCCTTGAAAAATCATGGTTTTTGCATTCTCGGGTCCGCCGGAAACCGCTCCTCCGGCGGCCGTGCTGCCTTCGGCAATAGCCACCACCTACCCGGAGGTGGTGGTGATGGTGGCCGGATAATGAGGGGGGCTAAATCGCCGGCAATAAGCTTGGGAAAAGCTACTGGTTCAGGCAATCAAGGTCATTGGCTCATCAGGGAAGATGAGTAGATGTCATTCAAATATTTATAATAAAATGATTATTATATGTAATATGTTATATCATTCCTTAATGTGCACCTTCTTCAATCAGAAAAATGAGGCCCTTAGGGGCTGAACCATGAAAAGTGGCAAACATAAAAATTGTATCCCTTGAAGTCTACTTTATTTTAAATTTTGTTTCAACCCATTTGGGTCAGTGTTCTGACTACAACGCTTAAAATGGTGCAGTCTATACATAGGGTTAACCAAAAACTAAATTGAGTGACCCATCAATCCAGCCATCTAAATGACTTTATATTTATACTGGGGGTCACTCTTACCTATACCTCTAACATATCCAAAAATGGGAATTTTTTGAAAATATTTTTTATAGTTTTTGTAAATATTTAGTAAATCATGTATTATTTAATTTTAGGGTCTAATGACCTCACAATAGCCCAAAATTTTTGTGGATGACCCTTAGGGTCATGATAGGTACTATTAAAAATCTCAGCCCATTTGGGGTTGATTTGAGTAGGTATTGGTGACCAAAGTTTGGTCCCTAAAGGGTAAATTAGGGCAAGTGTGTATTTGATGGGTTGTGTGGCCAATCCTCATCCAAAAGGAATGAAACATTATCCACTGCCTCAAAGTCACCTAAAAACACCCCACAAGAGATTTAGGGTGGTTTGGGGTGGAGATACCCTAAGACCCTAATGTAGGCCCTAGAGTTGAGGTTTGGGGCCCAGTGAAGGACATGGGACTATATGTCCTTGGATGGTCTTGGAACCTGGTTGGTGAGTTCCTAGGGTAAAAATAAGCTCTAGAATAATGGTTGTAGGATTTTTATGAACTTATAGCCTCTTTAAAATAGTTATGGATAGATTATGGCACTTTGATTCAATATTTATGTACATGCTTAAATGACCTTGGATGCTCATGAAATTTAGGAATTAAACTTATTTAGATGATTTTTTCCCTAAAAATTTTATTGTGAATTTTGGATTGATAATTTTAGTACTTCATTCACAAACCCTAAGTTTGATTCAATCATAAAATAATTATTTTAGGGTCATTTGCTTACTGTAAAATTATGAAACTTGGTTAGGGAACATTTTAGGACATAACCATGCTTTTTGAATTTTTATAAAAATATTGGAAGAATTTTCATATAGGATCCTTCACAAAGTGCCCTTAGATGAATATTTTTAAATAATTTATCAATGTGACCAATTGAAGTTGGAAAATCATAATTCTTAGTCAGTAGCCTTTTCTAGTCATATTTATCATCTAGTAATTTTCACATTATTTTTGGAATGTTGATTAGAATTTTCCTATTTATCATAATATTGTGGTTATTTCTCCAATAATTTGTTGGGGGTCAAATCCTTTCTGAAAAATTGGGATTTTTGATATTTATGGTTATTTTGATTTTACCAAATTATCATAATTTTGTTAAGGTCATATCTAGTAAGAAGAGTGTACTTGGTGTTCAAAACCATAAGAGGTCTGATTCTATAAAAATTATAATAAATACAAAATAAAGTAGGAAAACTATAATCTTATGGATTTATTCCTAAAATATCATGATAGACCCCAGTGGTGCACAAGAAAAATGGTCCTAACCGGACCGGTTGTGACCGAACCGGTTAGGACTGGCTAGGGACCGGTCCCGATTAGAACCGGTCCGGTCCCGGACCAGTCCCAGGGGTCCCTAGAGGTCCCCCCTTTTCCACCAAAGACCAGTCCCGGACCGGGATCGGTAAAAGACTGGTCCCGGACCGGGACCGGTAAAAGACCGGTAAAAGTCCGTTAATTCGACTGGTTATGCACTCGTATTCATAGGTTTTGGACTATAATTCTCTCCATTTTCATCAACCTATATGAGATTAGGGCCAAAACATGATTCTAAACAACATTCATACAAAATCTAATAAAAAAAGAGGACTGCAATCGATTAAGAATAGCAGAGTACCAATACAAAAATTTGTCTGGGACCGGTTAAGATCGGTCTGGGATCGGTTAGGACCGATTTGCCTGTCCCAACCAGTCCTCCTCAAGAAGAGGAAAATCGATCCCGGACCGGTACTGTTTTGAGCGGGACCGGTCGGCCAAAAGACCGGTCTTTTAAAAGACTTGTCCTGGACCAGACCGGCAGTCTTTTTGTGCAGGACTGATAGACCCCCAATAATAATCTTAGGTCATTTGGATGATTATTTGAAAGGTCACCATTCTGGCACATCATATAGTCCATTAGGTCTGCACACAGCAAAACCGTAGAATTAGTAAAACATGTTAACCTTGGTATTTTACTTTTTTTACGATAGGCCTTGCAAAACGACCCTTTAATTTATGATTTTGTATGGGCATTCTTATAATTTAAGGTTACTTATACTACAACGTGTTCACTTTACTATCTTACTGCTCTGAACTTTACTTTGTTTACATTACTACTTCATTGTTATAGTTCTTTTGTACATACTCCTGCTAGGGTAGTTGTCACTTGCTTGTTCTACTCTACTTTATTGTCCTCCGTTTTCCTCCTCCCCGTATGGTGCCTAGGAGTCGCGTGGGTGAGGCGAGGACGATAGTGTCTTAGTATTTTGACTAACGGTTGGTGGACCACATCATTTTAAGGTACCGAGCAGTAGGAGCATCAGCACCGACAGGACAAGGAGACAGGACATGAGGATGGATTTCAGTTTGCTTCTGCTTAGATGTTGTGAGTTAAGAGAGAGAGATAATTTGTATTAGATATGTACCGGGCTTAAGCCAATTTTTATACTCTCTTTCATACTTTGTACTCATTGTGGACTATTGCTCTTTTATATATATTGATAGTGAGCTATGATCTGTGGACTTATATTACTCATCTTACTTCTCTTTTGTTGGCTTACTATGATGTGATCATTTTAGCCGGCAGGATCGACGTCGTGCGGTGGCATCTAACTTGGTAGTTAGAGTCACCGTAAGGTGGTGGTTCTTGGCGTAAGACCCGGTGGTGAAAAAAAGGGGTCTTACAAAAGACATGTCTTAATCATGGGTATAATTATAACAAGAGTACTAGCATAAATAAAAAACATGAGATGAACATAACATAATACTATAAGACCCCCCCCCCTTTTATTTTACCGGGTCTTATGCCCAAAATTGTCGTTTTATGCTGACACCAACACCGAGAGGGTCGTCACCACAAATCGCCGATTCCGCCGGCAACTACTCAACTATAATCCAAAGAAGAAAAGAAGTAAACATGTAAACATGAATCCACGATTGCATAGCAGTATATAAGAGTCCACACAAAGGAAATAAACTGATCAAAAGTATATTGCTGAATCTGAAAGGAAGGTAAAAGGGCGCATGTCCGGTACATATAATACTCACTACATAAAGCTCGTGGAAGTAAAGCTACTATCCACTCATTGATCTCATGACTTCTACTGCTACTGCTACATCCACTCCGTGACTAGGCTGGTTCACCTCCTCCTAGACGTGTCGGTTCTCTGAGTGCTACACCCTGTCTGCCAACTGGTGTCCCTGGTGTTATGCCCATCAGACCGTTAGTTTAAACTAAGTCTTGGTCCCCCTCCCTCCCCCTTGCGACACCTTGGCATCGTGCGGGGGAGGATGAAAGGAAAGGGACTAAAAGTTGAGAGTAAACAAGAGCAGGTGACAGTGGCCCCAACTATCATATGCTAAAAGTATCTAATACAGTAATGTCAGGAATATAAAGAGCAAGTAAATGCAGAGTATAATAGAAGTAACAAATTAAAGTAAAAGTAGAGAAGTTAACTATCATCGCAAAGAAAGTAACCTTAACTTATAAGAATGCCCATACAGACTTATAAGTTAGGGGGTCGTTTTGTAGGGCCTAATGTATAAAAGATCTTATACTAAATAATACGTTAGGGGTAGAGGTTTTATGCAAGGTATGTATGACATGGAATGCTATGCATGCTAAATGATGAATTTCACACAAGTGCAACGCACCCACCCGACTCTATGCGCACAGACCTTTAGTTCTCCCATTTAGAGTTAGCTAAACTCTCAGGTACCTCTCGTAGTGGCAAATGGAGGCAGTGGGTTGGGCCTCCCCACTCCAAGGTCAGTATTCACACTACCCAGCCTAGACCTTACGTACTACTCGGTACACCCACAGTCAGGTGCCACGGAGCCTCTTGTATTAATGCTGGAAAATCCACCAGTCTTTTATGGCTAAGTGAACACTTACACTTGCCGAGTCAACGTATCGTCGTCGGTGTGAACTACTGTAATAACGAGGACCCACCACTTTATGCACATGCACTTATGCTAAAAAGCTCTCGAGCCATCGACTCGCCAAACTTGACACCATCTTTCTATCAAATACTGAGTTCACTCCCCATGAATCTAAACTATCTATACTCCCAAAATGACGGGGTGAGTGTTCGTGTTTGTGGTTGTTTAAGGGTTACTCTTTAAATCAGCTTCTCCTACAGTTTAGGATTAACCTTGGACTGCCCAGAGCATTCCCTGTGAAGGGCTCTTGAGGGCACTAGGAACTACGATGTGCTGAAGCCAAAAGTTCCCTTTTGCAAGGCACTTACTTTTATGAGTATTTATTTATTACCAAACATTTTCCCCACGTTGCCTTTTGCTAATCCTAAGTGAATTTATATTCTCTAGGAGAAGACAATACTCTGTCAACCCCGAGCACAATCCCATCTCCATGTTACCTAGACTACTTAGAATTTATCCCTAAAGGTGACCTTGTCGAGACTCCACCCATCCCGGTGCACCCACTATATCATCACCCATGCATGGCCGACATTTCAATCCCGAATACTTGAATTTTACTATATGCAGAACCAACGATCTATCCTAAGCGTATGAAGGTAAATACTCCTAATATTTTTTTTACAACCTTATAACTATTACTGGGGGGTCTACCATGAAATATTGAGCCCAAAACCAGAACTTGGCATTTTTCCTAATTAAATCAGCCTTTAAATAATTTCCCAAAAATCATTCCTCCTATGACTTTGAACATGAGGTATAAGATTCTGACTTGCAATGACCTTACTAAAGTTTCCAGAGCTTCTTATTGACTAAATAATAGAAAGGAATGAATTTAATGATTTTTTCTAAAAGGCATTCTATCATAAATCTAAATACAAATCTTTTGATCAAAATGACAATCTACAAAGTGAGTACAAGATTTTGCTATCCAAAAATTATAACATAATTACATGAGAACTATAACTATCAGAAAACATGTCTGCCAAAATTTCATGATTTGATAATCCCATTTAACCATTTATTTGAATTTACAAAATAATTTACCTCTAGGGCAACTTGTGAAGGAACTACTATATATATTCTTCCAAAAATTGCAATAAAATTAACAAGGCATCATAAATGTATAAAAAGTTTACTAGCCAAGTTTCACAATTTTGCAATATTCCATTAATTCTATAGAAATTTATCTCTCAAACAAACAAATTCTAGTGTTATAAAGAAGACACTAGAAATCTTTACCCATAATTATAATAAAATTTGCAGTGGTAGACATCATCAGTAAAAACCTATTGCCCAAGTTTCATGGCTCTCCAGTACCCTTAGACATGTAATTTTGTATTTGATAGGTACGTCGTCGAGATCACTCAACGCCATATTGAATGGTGTCGAGATCACTCAACGTCGCGTTGAGTCCAGTCCTTCCTAAGTCAAGCGGCTTGTTAGTTGATCACTCAATGCCTCATCGAGTTTTGCTGACCACTCAACTCCTGGTCAAATGGCATCGAGATTACTCGACACCTCGTCGAGTTTAGCTGAACACTCGACGCCTGGTACTTATGAACTTTGAAAATTAGACATATAACCTATTGCAGCCTATGTTAACCAAGTTATCCTACCAAATCAACTCCAATTGGGTTGGTATTTTTTCCTTGATCGTTTAATATCACCTCTGGTCATCCACCCGAGTTTGGGAGAGATTTGAGGTCCTTAGACCCTATTTAAGTCACTTATATGAATTATTAAATTGTTACAAAAACTATAGAAAAATCATCTCCAAAAAATCTCATTTTTGGATATGTTGTGGACCATAACAAGATTAGCTTATGGTCCAATTTTTAGGCTCTTTAATTAAGTGGGGCACTAGGGGCACTCATTTTAATTTTTGGTTGGCCTTTGGACACTTTGCACCAAAAAGTGTGATGAGGGAGATCCAATGGTCCAAATGGATTGATTCAAATTTTGTAATAAACTAGGCATCAAGGGCTAGGTTTTTTATGTTGAACACATTCACAGAAAATGCCTTGAAGTATTTTAATAATTAAAACAAGGCAGCTGAACTATTGCGACAGAAATGCATTAAAATATATATATATAAATTGGCCTACATATAATCGATCACGCTGATCCAATGACCACGGGTCATCTTCCCCGGTGAGCCAATGGGTGTGATTTCTCCATCTTGGAGCCATTCAGCTCCATTTCCCGACCACCCGGACACCTCCCTGACCGACCACCACCACCTCCTCCGTCGAGGCGGTGGCTATCGCCTGGTGGAGGCACAGACGTCGGAGGGGCCGTTTCCGACGAAACCCAAGGGGTTGATTTTTCACGGAAAACTCTCATTTTATCCTCACCGATCGGGCTCAAGTGAGCCGGATTTCTTCACCTAACTGTCTAAAGATCTAGCACAGAAGAGAAGGAGAAGGATTAGACCTGCAGACGAGATTTGTGGCGAGTGTGGTGGTGGTGTACCATGGCTGACGACCTCAAAGTTTTTCCTTGCCAAATTCCTAACTCTCCACCAAAATAAGTGATGTAAACATTCATTTTGATTGCTTGTGAGATTTTAAAGATGATGGGGAGGTTGATTTGGGGAGTGGAAGGGGCAAACACTGAATGGCCATTAATGGCCTTGAACCAAGCTTTCAGCCATCTCTAGCTTTAGGAATTCCACCCTTAGGTGGCTGGGAAAACCCCTCCATCTCCTTCTAATTAATCAAGGGGGGTGAATGAGGCCATTAGGAGGGAGTTGAATGCCCCATGGCCTTCTAAGGCCATGACTGCTTCTCTTTCTCTCTCCTCCCTTGAATGAAACCCCCACTTTCTCTCTTCTAGTCATCACCTCCAAAAATTGTGTAGTATTCTAGCTAGTTTCTACTTGCTCTAGCTAGTGGGCCATCCTAATTGGGCCTAGCCCATTTGGATTGAGTTTGTTTTGGCTTCCTTCCCCATTTTGGGCTTGGTTTGAGCAAAGTTGACTTGGGGGTGTTGACTTGGTCAAATGAGTGGGTTTACTGGTCAACTAGGTATCCTGGGTCCCTTACCACCACCCGAGTCCATTTGTGGCTTGGTGTAACCCATTTAGGTCAAGTAAGGGCACTTTGACCTAACTAGGGTTAGGGTTGACTCTAGTCAATTCCACCCCTAAGTTGACCCCTAATGCATTATTAGGGCACCAAAGGGGCCCTATAAGATTGAAGGTGGTAGGGTGGGGTCAAGTAGCCATGTTGGGATCCATTGGCCAAACCCTAGCTTAGGTATTCAGAAGCTACTATTTGCATACCAAGGTGTTTTCACCTATTTACCTAGGCCTCCAAGGGTGGTCTTCTTAAAGCTTTGTCATGACCTAGTCATGACAAATATCTCCTAGGGATCAGGTTGTTTGTGAGATGTTACAAATACTCCTAAGCAAACTGAATCATAACCATGATATAAGATATTTACTTGAGATTGTCAATGAGTTTACAAAACCAACTTAAACATAAAGCATGTTAAGCATATGCAACTTTGTATGCATAAAACAAGAGAAGTATTCATGGTTAGCAACACTAGTACGCCACAAATCAAGTGTTGGCCCTACTAACATTTAATTGTGTGACAAGGCTAAACCAGCTAAAGGGTTAATTACTCTGAAATTTAAGAGA
Source organism: Platanthera zijinensis (assembly GCA_039513925.1). NCBI lineage: Eukaryota > Viridiplantae > Streptophyta > Magnoliopsida > Asparagales > Orchidaceae > Platanthera > Platanthera zijinensis. The sequence continues at coordinate 208,016,402 of CM077079.1, read as the reverse complement.
ACTTCGCACCAATAATATGGTGTCATTTACTTGTGCAACATGCACAAACAGTCATATAAATATTTGCTCCAAGTGACGCTTTTAGTTGTTACCTTCAACAGGTTGGTATATGATAAAGGTTGTAAGTATATGCTAGTACATTCCTAATATACAAGGAATACGAGTGTATAATTTTACAACACAAATTGCATCATGTAATACCATGGTTCAAATGAAATAAATATTTAATTATTCACTGCTAAGGGTTGGTGTGACGATTACGAGTCAAATAAAGATTAAGCCAAAACCAAAATTTTGTATAACCAAAAGTCACCCAAATTTTCTCGGTGATGTATAGCATGATAAAGGGGTCACCAAAATTTCAGGTCATTTGGAGTAATCTAAGTGCTAAAATTTTGATGTCATTTAATGAAGGCCTGGGTTTTTTTTTATTTTTCTGAAAGGGCGTGTCGGTAATTGTGACGAGCTGAGTTTTGAGTTGGCGAATGATGTCGCTCCATTGCGCTCACCTGGATTTCCAATTTTCATGAAATGATAGACGCGCCCCTCCCCCCCCCCCCTCCCGACGGCCCGAGCGGCTCGGGCGGGTCGCACGACAGTGACGGCGACCGGAGACAGCAGTGGAAGCCCGAGGCGGCGGTGGTCGCTGGTGCGCACATGCATGCAGAGTGCATACGCGTGTGTGCATGGCGCACGCTCGGGGGAGGAGTGTGCTAGCGGAATATGCGTGTCTTGAGTTGGCGAATGATGTCGCTTCGTTGCGCTCACCTAGATCGCCAATTTTCATGAAATGATAGACGTGCCCCTCCCCCACCCCCCACCCCCCCCCCCCCCCCCGACGGCCCAAGCGGCTCGGGCGGGTCGCCCGACAGTGACGGGGGCCGGAGACGGCGGTGGAGGCCTGAGGCGGCGGTGGTCGCCGATGCGCACATGCATGCAGGGTGCACGCGCGTGTGTGCATGGCGCACGCTCGGGGGAGGCGTGTGCTAGCGGAATATGCGCGACATCCATGCGCGCTTGGTTCCGTTCCCCGTCATGTTCAAAAAGCCCGATCGGGCCGGGCCGGGTCGGGCCGGGCCCGATCGGGCTCGGACTTTTCTCAAACCGGGCTCAACCCAGGCTCAATTTGAGACGGGCTGGGCCGGCCTAGGGATCCCTCCAAAAGAGGGAGCCTGATTAGGCCCTTCAGGCCGGCCCGGGTCGGGCCCGGGTCGGCCTGAATTATAAAAGGCGGGATAAAATCCCGCCTAAATTGGCGAGATTTTATCCCGCCTAATTAGGCGCCCGCCTAATCCCGCCTATGATTAGCAGGATTAATCCCAGGATGGATTAATCCCGCATATGATTAGCGGGACTAATCCCAGGCGGGATTAATCCGCATGATCTGGCGGGATTAATCTCAGGCGGGATTAATCCCGCCTGATCAGGCGCCAAGCGGGATTAATCCCGCCTGGAATAAATCCCGCCTGATCAGGCGGGATTAACGCATGGCGGGATTAAAATCCCGCCGGGCTTTCCTTAGCCCGGGGTTGGGCTCAGGCTAGCCCGGCACCCGGGCTTTTCCCGGACCGGCCCGGGCCGGGCACCGGGCCGGGTGTAATGAGCCATCTCCATGTCAACATCCTTAAGGCCAAATAAATGCATCAAAGCCTCAATAAAGAAACACGTGTAATCATCAGTCGCGACATCAGATAAAGTAAAGCCCAAATCTTCTTACACTTGTTGCCATCTAAAGCGGGGGGACTGTTGCAGCTCCCCATCATTACCATTTATTTTGTAATTAGAATATAAACGGTCAGATGCTGACTGATTAGCCTAAAAATAGGCTTACCCCTGTAATTATTGTTTCTTATGCTTAATATGAAGTAATGTTTTCTGCCATCTCTCTCTCTCTCTCTAACTCTTTCCTCCTCTTAAATCTCTTTCACTAACTATCTGCCTCCCTGTTTATTTCTTTATTCCCTCTCTTGTTCTTTGTTGTCCGCTACCCACTGCCGGTGAACCACCCTTCACCGGAAATCTCCTCCCCATAGATCTTACTCCCTACAATTTGGTGCTCTCGTTTTTTGTCCTCAACCCTCCATGGCAGACCACACACGCACAAGGGACCTCCAGAACTAGTTTCTTGAATTACAAGGCACGGTGCGATTGGAACAGGCTACTCAAAAGACCCAGCTCGATGACTTACGCGAGGATCTGCAGGCCAAAGAAACACTTCTGATCCAACAGATCGTTGATACTCGGACCGATTCCGCTGCCAACATCAATACCTTACATCAAGACATGATGGCGCAGTTTCAGAAGGTTAATCATTCACTGGAGCTCTTACAGGCTCGCTCCATGCAACCTGATATGAACCATCCATCTTCCTCCAATGGAGTTCTTGGCTCGGCGCCGTTTCCGAATTCATTCCAGGTCGTCTCTAACAATTTAATCTCCGATTTTAAATTTCAATGTCGTCGATTCAGTGACGGAGACCCCACCGATTGGTTATATAATTTACAGTTATATTTTCAATACCACAACACAAACCCTCGCGATTTTTTATTGATTTTTGCGTGCCATCTTGATCGCCCAGCATCACGCTGGTATCAAGCAACACTTCATGATTCTCCAAATTTAACTTTTCCAATCTTTGTGGAAGTATTTATAAAACAATTTGGCCCATCTCCTTACGACAATCCAACCGGATCGCTCACCAAATTACAACAAACTAACACCGTCTTAGAATATAAGGCCCAATTTGTGGAAATCTTGACCCGGGTCTCTGGCCTTACCCCAGGCTTTATAACCAGTGTCTTCGTTTCTGGCCTGAAACTAAGTATTTGTTTAACGGTTCGAATGCAACGTCCAATTGATTTGCATGATGCTTATGCATTAGCTCGAATGGTTGAAGACCGTAATCTTAACGACCTTACTACCCAGTCGCCACAATCAAGACACAACAACTCCCCTTCCTCCCGTTACACAGACAATATGACCCATCCAAATCATCCCCGCTTACACTGGCAACCACTAACCACTACTCCCACAAACCAGACTACCCCAGCCAAATATCCAATACGCTGTTTATCAGCTAATGAACGACAGCGTCGAAGTGACTTGGGACTCTGTTACACATGCGATGAAAAATATACCCTCGGACATCGATGCAAGGGGTCAGGAACTTTATTATATTTTCAAGGAATAGACGAGCCCGACGACCCGGATGACCCTCCTGATGCACCAATCTTGGAATCCATAGACCAAACTGGATCAGTTTGTCTATATGCACTCACAGGCGACCCATCAGGCCATTGTCTACGGGTTACAGCTTATTACCACCAGCAGCCACTCGAAACTCTGATTGACAGCGGTAGCTCCCACGATTTCATTTCTGACCGAATGGCTAAATATTTAGACCTTCCCATTCTCGCCATTCAACCTTTTCAGGTTTTCATGGGGAACGGTATGTCAATTTTATGCCAAGGGAAATGCTTAGACGTTACCCTGCTCATACAAACCACACGTTATACTCTGCATTTGTATGTCTTAGCTGTGTAGGGGGCTGATATGATATTGGGAGTACGATGGCTTAGATCACTTGGACCCGTCATCACCGATTACTCAACCCTTACCATATCTTACATATCAGACCACGGCCCGATCATATTACAAGGGCATTCCCATGTTCCATGTTTTGAGGTTTCATCATCGCAGGTGGCACGTCTAATGTCCCTTCAGTCTTCAGGCCTTTTCATTTTAACACAGGAGCTACCACCGCCACTCAAAGTGGAAACTACCACTCTCATTTTTAATACCAGTTTACCAACCAGATTTCTCAACTTGCTGCAATCTTACACTACATTATTTCAAGATACCTTAGAACTGCCACCACGCCGATTTATAGACAATACAATACTGTTATTACCAAATTCGAAACCCGTAAATGTCAAACCATACAGGTATCCCCACTTTCAGAAAAAACGAAATAGAACGTTTAGTCTTTGAAATGTTAAAAGTCGGTCACATACGCCCAAGCAATTCTATATTTAGTTCACCAGTGATTTTAGTTTAAAAAAAGGATGGTTCTTGGTGTTTTTGCGTGGATTATAGGGTTTTAAACAATATCACAATCAAGGATAGATTTTCGATTTCAACAATCGATGAATTGTTGGATGAATTATTCCACGCAAAATTATTCACCAAATTAGACCTTCGCGCCGGCTATCATCAAATACGAATATCGGAACCCGACATTCATAAGACAGCTTTTAGGACGCAGCAAGGCCATTATGAATTCAACGTTATGCCATTTGGCCTTACTAATGCGCCTTCCACCTTTCAATCCCTCATGAACTCAATCTTTAAGCCGTATTTAAGAAAATTTGTTGTTGTTGTTTTTATGATATTTTGATTTTTAGTAACTCAGAAAACGACCATCACGCCCATATGTCCATCGTATTTCGGATTTTATTCAACAATGCCCTCAAAATAAAGCTTTTTAAATGCTTCTTTTTACAAAAGGAAGTCGAATTTTTTGGGCATTCCATCACGAATGGATCAGTGTTCCCTAACCATATGAACACAAAAGCAATTGAGCAATATCCACCACCCACTACATAGAAAGAGGTCCGCTCTTTCCTTGGGCTGGCGGGTTTTTACCGAAGATTTATCAAAAACTTCTCAATTATTGTTGCATCCTTATCTGATTTATTAAAAAAACGCCCTTTGTTTGGAACGACCAATCACGGATAGCTTTTGACACTTTAAAACAATTTTTAATTTCAAAACCAATCCTAATATTACCAAATTTGGACGAGCCCTTTATAATCGAAATGGATGCCTCAGGAATTGGGGTAGGTGATGTCTTAATACAACAACATAACCCAATTGCTTACTTTAGTCAGAAACTGTCCCCACTAATGCAACAAAAATCCACGTATGTGCGGGAAATGTATGCGGTCACCGCAGCGGTAGCTAAGTGGAGACAATATTTACTGGAGAACGGACCATAAGAGCTTACATAATCTATTGATGCAGGACCTTCACACCCCAGAACAACAGCTGTTTCTAGCTAAACTCATAGGATACGACTATACCATAACAAATAAACCGGGCAAGACTAACATCGTAGCGGATTCCCTGTCATGTTCACCAACAAACACCTCATTACTGCCAATACAAACACCACAAACGGCACAATTAAACACGCTGACAATAACTAGTCCTTCGTCATCATTGTTGGACGAGCTACAGCAAGATTATGCAGCTGACCCATTTACCCAACAACTCCTAGAAGACCTATCCAAGAATCCCACAGCGAGACCCAATTGGGTTACGAGGGGACATAATGTTTTTTACAAACATAGGCTTTATATTCCTCAAAACTCACCAATAATAAATAGAATTATAACTAACTCACATGATAGTCACTATGGCGATCATTATGGCATTAATGCCACCTTATATCGCATTAAAACCCAATTCCACTGGCTCAACCTAAAGAACAATGTTACTACTTATGTTAATCAATGTGTTTTATGCCAAAAAGCCAAAGCATCCAACCACTTACCCTATGGACTCTTGCAACCATTACCCATCCCCACACTTTTATGGTCTGATTTAACGATGGATTTCATAACACACTTACCTAAGTCTAACAATTATAATAACATACTAGTAATTGTGGATAGACGATCGCGTGCAACACATTTTGCACCCCTGGGTTCCCCAATAACCGCCCCAACGACAGCAGCGGTCTTTTGGGAATCAGTAGGAAAGCTACATGGTCTACCAACATCCATATTGACAGATCGTGGATCCACTTTCCTAAGCGACTTCTGGACACAACTCTTCAAAATACAGGGGACAACGTTACATTATAGCTCGTCCTACCACCCGCAAACTGACGGGTTATCAGAACGAACTAATAGATGTTTACAGCAATATCTTCGAATGTTCACACATGTTAACCCGAACAAATGGGAACACTATCTTAGTTTAGCCGAATATCATTTCAATACCACACTTAAAACTTCGACCAACATGACGCCATTCCAGGCCATGTTTGGTCGGCCGCCCCCTGGGCTTTTGAATTATTGTGCAGGTAGCACTAGGAATGAAGCAGTGGAGCTAACCCTATAGACCAGGGACGAACAAATACATCAATTAAGGGAGAACCTACAACGAGCCCAACATCGGATAAAGACACAGGCAGACAAAAGAAGAGCTGATATCAGCTTCCAGAAAAATGAATGGGTGCTACTAAAACTACATCCTTATCGGCAACTCACTCAACAACGAACACAAAGCTGAAAGTTAGCACTCCGCTACTACGGCCCCTTCCAACTTGCAGAAGTAATCGGGGAAACGGCATATCGTCTGTCGCTTCCAACGGACTGCAAAATACACCTAGTTTTCCACGTGTCTCTACTAAAAAATACAGAGGAGATGAGCAGGATTCTATTTCCCCCTTACCACTACAGAACTACAAGAATATGCCTTTGTATACCCCTCTAGCAGTGATCAGTCTAAGACAGATCATGAGAAATAACCTTCTGGTTCCTCAAGCGCTAGTCCAGTGGAAGGATCTTCAACCCGAAGACAGTACATGGGAAGATTTGGACACTCTACCAGCAGATCTACGAACAACAGCACAAAATGTAGACACAACTGCGACCTACGGAAAATACAACGAACTACTCGCACCGACTTGGAAACAAAAGAAAAAACGGACGCAACGCCCACATCCTCACCCGCAACCACAAAATATGAAGTTACCTACAGTATCAGCAGGAGATCCACCAGTTCCAGCGGTAGATGGAGCAACATCATAGGCTCCCTGGGGTTAGCAAATTATGAACCAGCGATGATTCAACATTCCTCCAGATCCTCGCCTCCGCTGGTACTCACTCCGCTAAACCCTAAATCCTCGACGACGAGGGGAACATACCAACGATGAGGACATCGTCCTTTTAAAGCAGTCGGCAATTGTAATAAGCCATCTCCGTGTCAACATCCTGAAGGCCAAATAAATGCATCAAAGCCTCAATAAAGCTACACGTGTAATCATCAGGCGCGACATCAGATAAAGTAAAGCCCAGATCTTCTTACACTTGTTGCCATCTGAAGCGGGGGGACTGTTGCAGTTCCCCATCATTACCATTTATTTTGTAATTAGAATATCAACGGTCATATGTTGACTGATTAGCCTATAAATAGGCATACTGCTGTAAATATTGTTTCTTATGCTTAATATGAAATAATGTTTGCTGCCTTTTCTCTCTCTCTCTCTCTTCCCTCCTCTTAACTCTCTTTCTCTAACTATCTGCCTCCCTGTTTATTTCTATTATTCCCTCTCTTGTTCTTTGTTGTCCGCTACCCACCGCCGGTGAACCACCCTTCACCGGAAATCTCCTCCCCATCGATCTGCTCCCTACACCGGGCAACCGGCCAAAATGGGGGCCCGGTAAAGGCCCCAAGCCCAGCCTGGCCCGGGCCGGGCTTTTACCGGGCCGGACCTAGCCGGGCTTTTGCCGGGCCGGGCCCGGGCGGGCTTTTCGGGCCCGGGTCTTTTGCCCACGACTACCCTTCAGGGGTGATTTCGGTCCCTTTGAGCAGGTGCTTCTCTCCCGCACGCGCGGCTCACTTGGTTGGGTCTTTTCGCTTGAATATTTTTGGCCGGAGTCCTACCGTGATTTGACTTGGAAAATTCAGCGGAACACTATCAAGAATGATTCAATGATTCTTGATCAAATAGGTTAGTTTTATTATTTTGTTACTGAAAAATCCTAATTTTATCTTCACCATAAAATAATAAAATTTAGTGAGCTGAAGTGCTTGACAAACCCCGTGAAATAATCAAATCCTAAATTTTAACAAATAACAAATTCTAAATTTTACGTATGAAGATTGGAGGAGAAACTCTAAGTCAATGCACCCAAAATCAAAGTTACGTTCTTTTATGATTTTGTAAATCATTCCTGCTGAGGATGAGTTCAGGTATGCCCCTTCTCATGGTTTTCGTCTTCTGAGAGAGGGTGACAGATTCTTGGACTGGAATCTTGCTAAACAGTATTAAGGAAGGGCTGCCAACTAATAAGGTGCTTTCTACAGCAGAACAATTGAGCAGTTTCTAATGCGAGTAATAGATGACATTTCCTTGGTGATTTGTGATTGTATCGGGTGTGATTTTATTATATTTTACGGTGTCAATCTTTTTGTTGTGTTTAATCATTTTCTCACTCTCAGTCTGAGTTCTTTCGAGCTTTTTTCTTCAATCTTGAAATTAGAAGAATGTACATAATTTCTGCTCGTTCGGAAGCCCTAGCCGCTTACCGCTTTGATGTGAGTGCATCGAGTGCGGGCATTAAGGCTCCGCTTTGATGCGAGTGCATCGAGTGCGGTCAAGCGGTCACGACGGCATGAATTGGACCTTAATTGATTCATACGGTCATGACCGCTGGTGAAAATAAATCTCCCAAACAAAGCCTAAAGTACAGATAGTTTATCGTTTCCACTTTGAACTCAAATCAGCTCGAACTATCGTTTCCTAGTGTAATTGCTGAGAATTATATAAACAATTAGTGGACATTAAACGAACACACTTTTATTATTATAATAATATTATACTACACATTACAGAACCGCTGGATGTTCGCCAGCACAGCAAGCCAGGAGACCCGCCTGCAGCCAATCTGCGATATTCTACAACAGTAATGAGTAACGGTCATATTGTAATCAAAATAAATTGCAAATCCTGGATTCTATAAATAAATCAGATCTTAATTAAGTGATTACGATCTCATGAATCAGATCTTAATTAAGATCCGGTTCATGCAACCGTAACTGTTTGACCAGTGAAAATAAAGGCTCTGTTTCGCGGGACTTATTTTCACCGGTAAAGCGATTACGATCGCATGAATCGGACCTTAATTATGACCCGATTCATGCGGGCTTAGTTTGTATTAGGTATGGTGATTTTAATATTAATAATTCTAGTTTGCTTTCTTAAGTTTTCATTTTTCTTGGATCCCATTCGTCTCTCGCCCTATGCCCTACCCTCCTCAGGGCTTCTTCTTTCCAAACCTGTACGGGCAACATTACACCTTGTCTCTCCATCCAGCTCATTGAGAGACGCAACACTATCTACGCCGTTGGACCCAGGGTCGCCAACGCCTGACTGAACCTCTCCAGGCTTCCCCTCTGCCTCCCGGAACTTGGCATATAAATCTCCCTTATAAAACTTCCTTGTCCTGGCAACCAAAAGCAGTGAAGCCACGGCCCCCACCACAGTAGCCGCCGTAATAATAAGAAAAGATAGCCGAAAACACTTCACCCCGACACATCCAAGGTCCTTTCCACCGCCGGCAGCAGCCATATTCTGCCTCTCCGCCTCCCTGTCGTATAAGTACCCTGTCACCCGCACGTTCAGTATATAAGAACCAATGGGGCTCGCCACGCCACCAAAGTTGTACAGGGTGGAGTAATACTTGAGCCCAAAAATTTCCGAAATGATTGCGAACAACAACGGCCACTGCGCGCCGAAGCAGAATCCGATGATGATGGAGGATATATAAAGAGAATTGGGCACCCCGAAGGCAATGAGGAGATGCCCGAAAGACGCCAATACGAGCACCGCGGTGAGCATAAGTGGGCGCGGGAACTCGTACCTTTTTAAGAAGATCTCTGACAGGAAGCCAGCGGCAAGTCTACCCATCGCGTTCCAGATGCTGATGAGTGAGACGAAGGTGTTTATGCTTTTGGAAGGATATCCTAATGATTCCCCAATCTGACCCATGTTATCGATGGCCGTCAAGGTTCCTCCGATGCCGCAAATTGTTGAAAAGAACAGGATAAGCATATCAAGGCTGACTAAAGCCTGGAGGATGGAGTAGTCGTCCCCCCTCGCCGGTGCCCGGAACACGTCAGTGATCCGTTTGATTGCAGATTTTGGCATGTTCTCTACTTGGGCGGAGATGACGTCGTTTGTTTGGTCGACTGTGATGGTGATGGGAGGTGTCTTGCTCTGCTTCATCAAGATATTGAGCTCTTCCGTAATGACGACGATGATAGGAAGACAGAGAAGAAATATGATGAGGGTGCCATTTGCTATGTACTCTGCTCTGGAAAAATTTGTTACTTTTTCGATAATAATAAATAGAAGAAGATACCCGCCAAGTGCAATTGTGAGGTACATAAAATAGTAAAAAGGCTGAATGTTTGCGGCTGTGGAGCCACGCTGGGGTTCCATAATCCGGATGGTGTAAACAAAGACGATGGAGATTGCAGCAGGGAGCCAGGCGATAAGAAGCACAAGCGACTTGGAATCGTCGCCGTAAAAAGCAAGGTAGAGCTGGGTGAAAATCGCGCCGCTGAGGCCGACGAAGCATTTAAGAAGGCCAAGAACGATTCCACGGCTCTCCGGGAAATTTTTGACGCAGGTGACTAGAGCCCCTGTGTTGGCAAAGGTTTGGGAGTTGGCGGCAACACAGATGTAGATGCACATCATCCACACAGGGGGACGGGCTATGTGGGCGGTTATTGAGAGGTATATCATGAGGTAGCCAAAAAGATTCATGGCGGCACCGACGAGGAGGACGACAAATGGAGGGGTGACCTCGTTGATCAGGCCCGAGAGAATTCCAACGTTGGCGCCTAGGTCTTTGAAGAAGGAGAGGGTGTTGAGTGTCTCCTGATTGTAGTTGAGGGACGATTTAAGAAATTGGGAGTATATGCCGAAGATGTAGGTGCCGCCAGCAGCTGACATGATGAGCAAACAGGCATACACCATGAACCAACGCCCTTTGATAACTTGGTGGGAGAGATGAAGGGCACCACACGGGGGGATCATTTTTTTAGATTTCTGTATCCACTCCTCCCCTGCTCTATTTTTGAATCTGAATTCTCTTATGTGTGCTTTGTATATATTGATACTTTTTTGTAAATAGAAGTGAGAGTCCTTCGTAATTTTGTATATAATAAATATAAAATGGTTGAAGAACTCTTTGTCGTTTGTACTTGGAAAATGGCGGAGTGATATTATGCATGAATGTAAGAATATAGAAATGAAAAAAAAACAAATATGATTTTTGTGGTAGAAATCAAACTAGGGGAAATGGATGGAGAGCATCCACTTAATGCAAAAAAATTCGTGTCGTACCCCTACGTGGAGGACGGTAGAGAAAATACAAAATTCTCCTATGTTTTTTATTTTTTCACAAAATAAGTAACGGAATAATGATCTATGTATTTTTACATTCATTTTAAGTACTCATATGATATTTTGGGATGAAAATGTTGAATTTTCCGGATCTTGGAATGAGCAGGGGTTATCTCAACTTAGAATACTAAACACAACCAGAGACACATGCAGTAATAAGAAATTTTATTGATCACATCAATCTTCTTGCAAGGCGAGACATACATGACGAGACATGATTTCGCCAATGTACCAAACAGAACAAAATACAAAGCAAACTAACCGCGCGGACTCAAAGAGTAGCCGCGGATTCTACTACTTCACTACGGAGTCCGCACAGACCGCCTAGTCCGCCAAACCGCGAACAAGGCGAGCGGACAGACCGTTATTCCAATGCAAGCTCTACTCGCCGATCAGCAAGCCGTCTAGCTGCTTGACCGCGCGATCTGCTGCTGCCAAACTGAACAGGCCGCCTGAAGCAGACGACTTATTGAACCCCGAAACAACTTGCCAAAGAGAAAACTGTCTGATCGCTGTCCGCGACCTGCTGTTTACCGCCTATTGCTTAACCGCAGAGTCCGCACTATCCCTGACCGCAATCAGAGCCAAGTCATGGCTTTCCAGCGCTATCCGCACAACCTGCACAGCACAAACCGGTCAACTCCATTAACCCGGGCGGATACCAAAATCTAGTCCGCAGAAATTGTTCGCGGGCTCACGTACTGTTCATTCTCTCTTATTACTTGACGTGACGGAGGGGTCCTATTTATAGGCACGATGAGGAGTGTGGTCACCTCTCTAGCCGATAGGATCACCACCACCATCCCGCGACGAACACCAAGCAGTCTGCTTAGTCCGCCGCGACCTTGTGCGATAGCCAGCCCGCCTCAGCATCACCAAGGCTGGACTGACTTCCCAATCCGCCTTATCGCCAAAGGGCCGCCAGACTTGGTCGGCATCCCGCAAGATTCTGCATCAACATCGTCTATTCTCCATCCCGCGGAGACCGCACAGTCCGCTCCCCCCAAGTTCGCAGTCAAGGCACCAAGCAAACAGCCGAACTCGGCGAACAATGAAAGCAGTCTGCCCGCCTTGCGAACACAGCATCAATCTGCATAACTCCGAGTCTGCAGCTAGGCATCAAGATGACAGCTGCCGGACTCAGCGGATAAGGCTCCAGTCAGCGCGCCGATGCAGACACTTCCCTAGTGTATATTCGTCAAGCATGTAGCCAACCCAAAGGGCAACACCTTTCGAGTTTGACGGATTGAGAAGCAGTCCGCACATCACTGCTCGATTTCCCGCACTGAGCCAACAATGGACTTGGTTCAGAATCAAACAAGTCCACACAACTAGCCACCAAGGCCAGTCCGCACTTACTGGCGGACACTGGTACCTGTCCGTCAAGCTCGGCGAACTCCAGTATCAATTCGCTCTAAGCGGTGAACCCTGCGACTACCGCCAGCCGCACCACAAGAGCTAGACCAAGGCATCTTCCATGCCGGTCTGCCGAGCTCCAGTCTAGTCCGCACCTTGCCGGACTCCGCGGATAGAGGAGCTATCCTCTCTGTTACCATCTGGGAACATCCTACTGTCTGAGCAAAAACCGATCTGGCTGGCCGCCTCCTCTATTCGCACAGACCGCGCGAACTGACTTCCAAGGCTGTCATTTCCAGCACACCCACTGACTTGATTAACTGCCAGTCCTGTCCGCACAGTCCACGCGGACAGATCGCCTTGGTTGCCTGACCATCAGCTAACCGCTGCCTTATTGCTGACCTACCTATCCGCCTATCCAAACCGCACAAGCCGCGCGGATAGAACTCCCAGGTCGCGCAATCTTCCACTTTCACTTCACAATTTTCAACACTCCCCCTTGAAGTGAGAAGTGGCAAGTAACCACAATAGTTTCTGTAACCTTGCACTTGGTCCCTCCGATAGGGCCTCCGAGAAGATGTCCAATACATAGTCCTTGCCCTGCCTATCCTGGACCATAAGGGATCCCTCCAACATCTCCATAAAGGAGCCATACTTCCCTCTTCCTTCTTTAGCTTTGACCTCCACTTATGCGTCACAGGAGTATCACCAACGACCTTAGGTATAAGGTCCCAAGTCTCGTCTCCCTTCAGAATAGTCACCTCCTCAACGTTGGTGTCAATCACCTCCTTGACTCCAGTGGTGTCCTCATAGCTAGAAGATCTTTGCTCGATCTGAGGGTCTGCAAGGAAACATGAGATGAAGCTTACCGAGTTTCCTTCACTGTATCGAGCTGGTGGGTTGGTGATCCTCTTCGATCTCCGAAGATCTTGATCATGGCTAACCACCTCCGCTGCAACTCCTGAACCAGCTCCAATCTCGGGAAAACCTGAAGCATCGCTCCCCTTGCTATCTGAACAAGAAGCCACCTCCTTGGAACTAGAAGCACCTGGATCATGGCTCCCCCTGCTTCCTGAACCACAGGCATCTGGAGTACAACTCCCCTTGCTTCCTGAACCAGAAGGCACCATCTTCGAACCAGAAGCACCTAGAGCATCGCTCCCCCTGCTTCCTGAACCTGACGTCTCTGCCCTGGAGCTAGAACAGCCTGGATCTCCTGGTGACTCAGGCAGCTTCAACTGTACCTTTGCAGCTGCCTCCTCATGCCCATCATCTAACCTGCTCACCTCTAGCTCAACATGTGAGCTATCCCAGTATGACGTCATCTCATCGAAGACAACGTCTCTCGACACGATGAGCATCTTAGTTACTGGATCTATGCACCTCCATCTCCTATTCAACTCATCATACCCAACGAAGACTAGCTTCGTTTTGAGAGCACCAGGAGATTGTACATAGCAGGTAGACCCAAACACTCGAAAGTGCTTCACACTAGGCTTTACCCCGAACATCAGCTCATACGGAGTCTTCACATTGATCGGATCTAAAGGCATCTGATTGATGACATGTACCGCGCAGGCCATCCCTTCCGCCCAAAAGGTCTTAGGAACGCCTTTGCATCGAAGCCAACACTTGCAAGTCTCCGTCAACAAACGGATCATCTGATCTGCAACACAACTTTGTTGCGAAGTATCTCCACAAGAGAGCTCTCTCCGGATGTCATGCTTTTTGCAGAAGTTAAAGAACTCGGTAGAACCGAAATCACCTCTTATTCCTGCTCTCAACTTCTTGATCCGCAAGCCAAGCTGACCCTCCACAAGCTTCTTGAACTCCACAAGCAAGCGAAACATGTTCGACTTCTCCTTCATGAAGTATACCCAAGCATACCTTGAGTAGTCATCAACCAATAACAATATATACCTGCTACCTCCAAGAATGGCAGTGACGGTCGGCCCCAGCAACCTCCCATGGATAATCTCCAATGGCCTTTTGCACCTTGTCTATGCCTTATCAACCTTGAAGCGATCAACTTCTCCATGTTTACATTCCGTGCAACCACGACCGTCCCCGAAGGATAACAAGTTAGGTAATGTAACGCCCCCGATTTTCTGCGATTATTTAAATTCTCGCTTGGCGTTACGTTGGCGCATTTCCGGCTTGTGTCGTTGTTAGAATACCTCGTTAGGTGTTCTTAGAGGTTATAGCCTGTTGTATGGTTTCCCCAGCTAGCCGGCGTCTGTTTTGGAGGCCCGACTGAGCCTCTCAGGGAATCCTTGTGCTTTGGCTTCGGGTGAGGTTAGCCCGAGTGTGTGGTCGTCGGAGGTTGTGTCTGACTTCGCCGATGTTTTCGTAGCCCGAGTGTTTAGCTACGGTGCGGATTTGGTCGAAATCCGAGAGCGTTGTTTTTTCGCGTCTTTTGGCGGTCGCTAGTTAGCGGGTCGTCATTTTTCATATAAGCGTGCATGTATTTATATGATTACAAATTCTTAGCATAGCGCGTGATTTAGGCGTGCAGGTAAATATGTACGTGCACGTGTGTGCGTGCGTGCTGGGTAGAAATTTGTGTGTGCGGATGTATGCATGTTCGTGCGTAAATGCGTGTGTTTATATATATATATATATATATATATATATATATATATATGGGGGGAATATATATATGGATGTTGGTAATTAGTGGGGTTAGTTGGTCTCTTAATTAATTAGGAGTATTAAGGTTGGTGAGTTAGTTAGTAGATTTAATAGTGTGGCTTAAGTTATAAATTTTATTAGGTATTATAATATGTATAGATATATATATTCATATATAATGTGTTTATATTTAATATTTAGGTTTCCTTTCTTCCCCCCCCCCATTCAGCCGCCAGCATTTAGAAAAATAGGACCGAGCGGCTCCTGTGCGGAAGAAAGAAAAGGGGCGGACGCCGGCCCTGCTCCGACCGCCCACCTCCCGCTCTTTCGGCCTCGAAACCTCCCTCTGAGGCCGGATCCGAACTCCTCTCGCCGCGATCTTCGTTCCGAGGTAACTTATTTGGGATTTCACCGTAGATTTTTCCGTGATTGGATGTGCGTTTTGTTGGTTTTGTTCCTCATTTTGATGAGATGTTTCTCTCTAGTTTCTGGAAGCTTTGTGTGCTTGTGGGCGGCCGATATTCCGAGGTTGTGCTGGCGAAATTTTTGGTGAATAGCGAGGCAAGTGCTCCTTTCGCCCTTGACATTTTGATCCCTTAATTTCTCTTGTTTTCGTAGTTTAAATTTCAGCTTTTTGGTTATGCTATCCTCCTAACCGAACCCTACCCGAAAACCCTAACCAAACCTACCCGAAATCTCTTTGGAAATCGTTTTTTTTTTGTTCTCTTGTGGTAATCGTTCTCGTTAGGATTTCGTTGTGATAGGTTTAGTGTGTAGGGTTTATACAAATAAATTGTAGAAATTATGTTATAAATTAAGGATTTAGGATTAGTTGGGGATTTGGATTTTTGTCCAAATCTCTCGCTAATTTTTGTTTGGTGTCGACGTATTTTGGGTGTAGGTGAGCACGCACGACCTATGGTCGTGCGTCTGAGATCGTGCGCCCTGATGTTGGTGCTCGTGCGTTAGCTTTAGTGTCGAGTGGGAGTACTCACTCGTCGAGGCATTGTGTAATCGCAACGTTTTTTCCTTAGCTTTGCTTTCTCTCCCGAGTGAATTCTCGAGTTCAAAGGTCTCTTGTCGGCTGTTGTTTTTTTTGAAGGCCGAATCGTGGGTTGTGGTCAGTAGTGGTGGTTAAGGCTCTGAATAGGGGTGATGTGTTTGTGTGATTTAGCCGTGGACACACGTTTTATCTTGTCCCAGCTGTACCCTGGGCAAGTTTGTGGGAGGTTCCCTAGTGCTTTCACATGTATACCCTTGAGCATTTTCTTGGTAAGGGTTGTTGGGGACAGAGTTTTCCTCCCAACCTGATCCATGTTGTTGATTTTGCTACTTCCATCTCTCACAATATAAGATGTTAGATGTTTCTTCTTTTGTGGATTGCAGCATATTTTTGGCACTTGTTAGCCTTGTTGACTCTGCAGGTATTTTTTTTAGCAGGGTTGTTGCTGTTTCTTCGCACTTTGTGCAGGTTTGCTTTTGTCTTGCCTTGGACAGCGTTTGTTTCTGTCTTAGTTGCCCTTGCATTTTCTTTGCTTACTTTGTTGCAGCCCTTCCTTTTAGCACTTGTATTTTATTTCTTGCTGAGGTATTCTGTCTTTTGAATGCCTCAGGTTCTGGATAGTAGCCAGTGTAGTGGCTAGGTTGCTGTGGTTTTGCTGTGGTGCTGCTGGAGGTCTCTTGGTCCTTGGGGACCCTTTTGTTTGACTTGTGAGGTAGTTTTCTGCACTTTCTTACAGACATACATACTTGTCAGTGGGTTCGTGTCAGTTGTTGGCGCCCACTGGTAGTTTTACCCTCTATACTAGATATGCTTTCTTTTACTGCTACCTTTCTGGAGATAGTCTATTTGCTCTTGGGATGATTTATGTTAGGTTGCTAGTTACTTTTAAACTTAAAGAATCCTATTATGTATATAATTCATGATTTGCATATTTCATAAAACTCATGTACTACTTTCAAATTAACGTATAAGATCGTTTTCCTATACATATATAAACTAAATCTAGAGTCTTGCATAGTATAAGTGGTCCCCTGGGGGAACACTTATGCCCTCTTTTAGGATGTCTCAATCATAACTGAAGCATTTTCCGCTGCGTATAAATATAGTTTTCAACCCGTGGACTATCTGATCCACTGAGCCGAGGGATACGACCTTTAAAATATAACTAATTTTCTAATCATTTAACCAATGATTTTCATAAAGTAAAGTAGATAGTGTTTTGCCTGAGCGTCAGCAGTTATCCCCTGCTCGACGTGGCATCACGACACGTGTTTTCTCACACTCTGATAATTCTTAATTCAGAGAAAATGCGGGTTGTGACAGTTGGTATCAGAGGGAGGTTGCTCGACAAGTTGGTCGGGCAACCTTTCCTTGTTTGTATTAGATGTTTAGAGTCATATCATACACACACCGATATGTCATCAGCACGTCTTGGCTGAAGCACGAACACTGCACTACACTCATAGCATAACATGAAGTATACAGGGAATATTATGTAATATGAAATGCATAATATGTGTTTGTATATGGATCCACCATAGGGGCAACATGCGAGGGTTATGTATTATGGGGTGCATAACCTCACCGCATGGATGCGACTAGCACGTTTTCCTTTTCATTGCATGAGAATGTTATGTATTATGGGATGCATAACATTTTCATGTGTACGCCGCCATGGCATGCATTAGGGCCTTTTTAGAATGCATAGCATAATCATGCATTGCATAACATTGCATAAGCACAACGCGCCAAGCTAAAGGCTTGCAGGATGATATGTGTACACACATAATTTTTGAGTCAAAAAGAATATAAATTCATGCATTCCCGATCTAGGCACAAGAGTTAGAGTGATGGTGGTGAACCGTCTTAGGCTAAGCATAACATTACTTTTGTATTTAATAAAATAAAATCCCAGAGCAAGTATAGCAGTAGAAGATCATATTTATGTATGTATTGTCTGTACCTTTTGTCTAATCCTAGGAGTTTAGCTAAGTTCTAATCATTTGTTCTGTTTTAATTTTCCTTATAGTATGCCGCTGAAGCGTAGAGTGACGAGGTCGACTCCCCAGTCTGAGGGTGAGTCCTCCGGTGCTCAAAGTGATGCGATGGTGGAAAGTCTGAGGCAGAGCAACGAGGCCTTATCAAGGCAGGTGGTGGAGTTGCGGGCCCAGATGCAGTCCTTTTTATCCGGGGCGGCGGGTCAGACTCCGGGAGTTCAGGACCCCGCCGTGGGTACAGCTGTTCTAGCCCCTCCTACCCCTCCTGCTCCTCTCGTGCCTCCAGTGGTGGTGCCCCCCGGGATGGCTTTCATCTCCCAGTTCTAGAGGCTGAGCCCTCCCACTTACGATGGGAAGGCGGATTTCATGGTGTTGGACGACTGGCTGATCACTATGGAGGAGATGCTTCACTATTCAGGTATCTCAGATGATCAGAAGGTGATGCTGGGCGTTTATCAGCTGAAGGGTTTGGCGAAGACCTGGTGGTTAAGAGAGAAGGAAGGCATGGTCGGAGGATGTTCCTGGAGTTCTTTCAAGGAGTTGCTGATGAGGAAGTTTCTACCGGTAGTGGAGCGAGACAGGTTGATGAACAACTTTCTTCATCTGAAACAGCGTCAGCTCACCATCAACGAGTACGAGATTGAGTTTAGCAAGCTCAGTCGATTTGCTCCGAGTTTGGTGGCTACCGAGGAGGACAGAGCGAAGCGTTTTCTGGGTGGCCTCGGGAGCGATGTCCAACAGCTTGCGGTTGCTCACGGCGAAGTTACTTATGCGGGAGTAGTGGAAGCTGCTCTGAAGGTGGAGGCGATAGAGACTGCGAAGAACAGAGGCCAGTTAGTGCGGAATGAAAAGAGGAAGACAGCTGAAGAGAAGAACTCCCTGGTACTTGGTGCTGCTTCTGGGAAGAAGAGCAAGATGGTCTGTAGTTTCTGTGGCCAGTCGGGCCATACTGTGGAGAGGTGTTACAAGAGGGCAAAGGCTCAAAAGAAGGAACATGTGCATGCTATTCAGGGTGCTCCTAGGAGGGATGTTCCTTGCCCTATTTGCAAGCGACCCGGGCATGATGCTGCTCAGTGCTGGTCCAAGGATCGAGCCTGCTTTCAGTGTGGTCAGAAGGACTGATGATGATTTTCTAGAAGTTAAATTACGTCCAAACTAGAATCTCGATTAGGCAAGCGTACCTATCGAAATGCAGTATAGGAAGTGTCGTATTGCGATTCGGGGCCTGTTGAGTACTTGTACTCACAAGGAAGAGCTATTATTTTATCTAACGGAAAAGTGGGTTTGATTATACTAAAAAATAAAGCTGAAGCTAAAGAGAAATTCAAATATGAGAAAGCTAGCACTTGATCTAGAATTCCCTTAGACTAAAATAAATCTTCTTGGAAAATAATGAAATGCGAGTTCTTAATTATACTCACTCGACCGTGGAGGTTCCTAAAGTATAGAAGCGTCTCTCTCGAGCTCATGCTTCTAACTAACCTTAGGTTGATCGATTAAGACCTCTCGGCCAGTCGAAACCCCTAATCTTGCTTTATGCGGTGAACCCCGCTATTGGATTTGACTCCAATCCGGAAGATTTACGTCGTCCTCTCTCGAGGAGTGCGTTCAACTCCTTTTATCTTTGAGTGATCTCCTCGTATCCGCAACCTCTCGGTCATTTAGGATACGGATCTTAGATCGAAGATCATATCCGCGTAATATGAATTCGACGAAATGAAAATCAAAGATAAATCGTAGCGAGAATAATTAAGCACAAGACATTTAATAAGAAGTAGAAAGATATATTTTATTCTAAGGTTCATCATGATCAAGTGCTAAAAGAAAATTAGCTACTCATCATGATTTTGGAAACACAAAATGAAGTAGGAAAAGGCATGATTGAAATGGAAATAACTAAAATTAACGTTACACAAAAGCAAATCTAACTTAGAAATGAGAAAATACAGCAAAAGAAACAGAAAATTACAAGACTCCAACTCCCAAAATTCGACCCCTCAGCATCTGAAGCTGTCTGGAATTTATAGAAAAATTTCTGTTTGGTCACGCCCCTAGGTCACGCCCGTGACCTAGGGCGTGTCAGGCTCGGAACCGTCGTCTTGAAAGCCCGGGAACGTTGGAAGAGAAACCGCCAAAATTGCTTAACTGACGGGTCACGCCCCTAGGTCACGCCCGTGACCTAGGGCGTGTCACGGCTGTCTCTGGAAACGGCGGGAAGCTGAAACGGCGGGAATGAACGTTGTCTTCAAGAAGGTGTCACGCCCCCTAGTCACGCCCGTGACTAGGGGCGTGTCAAGCTGTAACGGAAATCGGGCGGCAACGGCTGGAACGACGCGTTAATGATTGGAAACTTCTTCGACACGCCCTGGGTCACGCCCGTGACCCAGGCGTGTAATTTTAATCCGACGTGGCACGGTCAGCTATTCTTCCATGGGCCGTCACGCCCCGTGTAAGGAGTACACGGGCGTGTCTTCATCCAACACGGGCGTGTCTGGGCCGGTCGACGATCTTTTGGCGCAGGTCGACGGCTCTGGCTGCAGGCTTAAATTAGCGTGTCACGCCCCTGTGTCACGCCCACGTAGGGCGTGTCACAGGGCGTGACTAGGCAGAAAACTGGAAGATTTTCGTTTTGCTCCAAATACATATATATCAGTCCTGCAAGGTTAAAAATCAATTTATTAGAACATATAAATATAAAATATAGAAACTTGTTACTTATAAACTTAATATTATAAAATTGATATAAAATATCTATTATTAATATAAAATAGTGAATAAAAATATAGAAATAATTAGAGTTATCAAATACCCCCATACTTATCCGTTTGCTCGTCCCGAGCAAACAACTTCCTATAGGGAGTAGAAAAATTTTAAATGCTAGAAAAGAAAATTGAACCTAAGGAGTAAAATGCGAAGTCTTATGCCTATGTTTGTAGATATTTTTGTAGAAAGACTTACTCAACATACAAATTAGGTTTTTATTTTTCTTAAAATGCGTTTTCACTATTATTTTTACTTTTAAGATGAAAAATCGGTAAATCTTAAAATTATCTTTAGGGAGAGTGTAGCGTGCGTACTAAGATAACATTGCACAAACAAAGATTAAGATACCCTCCAAAGAAATCCATCAATGTCGATGGCCATAGGCTTGCCCTTTCACACTCTCGCCACGGCACTAGTCTAACTTATAAACATAAATCAATAGGGCTTAATTAGGTTGAAATGTAGGCTTAGGTTTTTGGTGAGGGTAATCAAAGATAAACATGATGGCTAGTCACACCAAAACCTAGAGAAGCTTGTACATAAAAATTTGCTATGGCTCTTAAGGAACGTAGCCAATTTCCTAAATTCCTTTGTTTCTTTCTTATTTTTTTTAACTCTCTCATCATATTGATTTTTTTTTTCTCTTCATTTATTATTATTATTATTTTTTTTTTTTGATAATTTTTTTTTCTTTAATTTGAAGAGGAGAAAAATAAATCAACTTTTTTTTTTAAAGAAAAGAGCCACCAAAAATGAAAAGGCTCCTAATCACTCACAAAATATTTCTACATTTGTTCTTTCAAGCTCGGGTTTAGGTGTGTAATTAGGATGCTTTTTAGGCTTTGGTAAATCATTTGGTGGAGCTAAAACAAAAGGAAAAGGTAATAGGCTCAAATTGGCTAAGCAAAGTTAAAATTTTAGGTACGGGTACAAAAGCTCAAACTTGCCAAAAGAAGTGCCTAAATCATATTTATGCTAATGAGTTTAACTTATGCAAAGTCTTGAGAATAGTTAGAGGGCAAGTTCTAGACATCGAAAAAGAATAACTCTCTCTTGGTCCGCGAAATATCTCTCTAGCAAACTTCTACTTACTCACCTAAATTATTTTAAAGTTTTACCGGTTTTCAAAATTAAAGTAAAATAAGTTGTTTCTACGCATTTAGAAAAATGAAAATCTAATTATATGCTGAATATTTAGATCTACTAAAAATTCTACTTACACGTGCACTTAACTAGAAACACAGCATGTCCAACAGTTCTACTCCAAAATTCAACATTCAATTAAATCATCAAAATTCTCTAAACACTATAAAGAAAATTGAACTACTAGGAATTTTGCATGTGAATAAATATAGAAATAAAGACTTCTCTAATTTAATTTTTTTGATTTTTTCATTTTTTTTTCATTTTTTTTTTAAAAATTTTTGAAAAACAAAATTTTAAGACGAAATAAAATTTTTTTGAGTTTTAATTTGTTTTAAAATTTTTTTGTGTTTTTTTGTTTTTTTAAAATTTTTTTTTGAAAAATTTTTATATGTTTTGCTTGCGAAATATCCCTCCCCCATACTTAAACTATACATTGTCCCCAATGTAAAAATGAAGAAGAAAAAGAAGAGAGGAGACTTCCCTGAGAAGCGCAAACCAGCATCAAAAGATACCTGTAAGAGAGTAGCAAAGCAAAACATAATATTTTATAGATTTTTTTTTTCATAAAAAAACAGATACATGAAAGTAAAATAAAGATACAGATACAAAGAAGTGACCGCCTACAACTCCAAAGAAAAATAAAAACAGCTACTCCTGGTCAGAACCGTCCTCGCGCTCCTGATAGAAAGTCCGCATGTTCGCGAACTCGCGAGTAATATGCGCTATGGAGGAAGTATGGTTTCGCTCGAGCACGGTGAAGCGCGCATCAAAAGAATCGAAGCGACCATCAAAATGGGTTTGCATCTGGTCTATGCGAGTATGGAGCAACCCAAATTGTCGGTCCCAATAATTTGCAGGATCGGGCGCTGGAGCAGAGTGCAGCGGTGGTGGCGGAATCTGCGGGGAATGATGGGTACCGCTGGGACCGGCACCATGATCAAGGTCAAGATCACCGCCACCAACGAACGGGGGAACAGCCTCAAACTCGCCGTCGCGTCGGCGAGCTAAACCAAGCGCCTGAAGGGTCGGAAACTGAAGAGGCTGCGGCGTTTGCATGCAAGTGAGCCGCGGAAGAGCTGCCCACACGCCAAGCTGCTTGGCGAGGAAAGTGACGAAATTCTCGCCGTGCACTGCTCCCAATCTCACATTTTCGGCCTGGTGCCGAAAGAAAATGGCGAGCATATAACCAAGGTTGAGTGGGACCCGGTAAAACATACTATACAAGTATAGTAAGTCCGCCCTAGTCACCACGCCGTGGCTATCGCCACGCCCGGAAATGGTAAAAGAGAGAAGGTTGTGCAAAATACGTAAAGCGGGGGAGATGAGGTGACTGCCCTTAGATTTCTTTGGAGTGTAGGGGGCGACGTCATTACTAATTTCCGACCAAAAAGTGGGGAGACTGAAGTCGGGAGGGAAATCAGTTTTTAGGTCGGGGTAGGCGGGGGAAGTGGAAAAGGTCTCCGAGCAAAAGCCCATGGCAACATTAAGCTGGCGGATGGTGAGTTGGTGCATCATCCCGCCCAGGCGAAAGACGATGAAATCATCTTGCGCCGCCCAACGGAACTCAAATGAGGCCAGGAACTCAATGGTGAGCTCGAGGAAAGCAGGCTCAGAAATGGCGAAAAGGGGATCCCACCCTTGGGTAGAGATGAGCTCCCGAACTAGCTCCGCTGCTCCGAATTGGGCGAGGATGGCCCAATCCAAGATCCGGAACATGCCAAAGGGTTTGGCGCGCAGTCTCTCGCTTCGATCTTGTTGGGTAGCATTCTCGAAAAGAAGCATGGCCTCCGCCGAGGCTGGATCAGCGGGGTGCTCGGAGGAGGAAGCGGTGGAGCGAGCGTGGTGGCGAGGCATGGTGAGAGAAGTGGAGGAATTTTCGGTCAAGGGAGGAGAGAAGAGAAGGGTTGAAGGGTGGAGGTGTGAAGAGAAGAGGGGGGGAGAGATCCTATTTATAGGTTTTTTTTTTTCGGGTGAGTCACGCCCCCCTGTCACGCCCGTGACAGGGGGCGTGACAAGCTCGGGTCAAAGGGAAAGGGAATCCGAGGCGGACTGCCTCGGATTCGGGGTCACGCCGCAGAGTCACGCCCGTGACTCTGCGGGACACGCCCGTGACGTCGGGCGTGTAGGGGGGATCCAAAG
Source organism: Platanthera zijinensis (assembly GCA_039513925.1). Classification (NCBI taxonomy): domain Eukaryota; kingdom Viridiplantae; phylum Streptophyta; class Magnoliopsida; order Asparagales; family Orchidaceae; genus Platanthera; species Platanthera zijinensis. Next base: position 207,992,164 of record CM077079.1, on the reverse strand, counting down.
GGAATCCGATGCTACGGCATCGGATTCTTCAGTCACGCCCCAGAGTCACGCCCGTGACTCTGGGCGTGTCAGTCAAATCTGACTGACTAAGAAGGAATCCGAGGCGGATTGGTCAACGCCTCGGATACCCGCGACACGGGATCGACACGCCCGTGACAAAATATGTCACGCCCGTGTCATATCCGAATGACGGGCGGGAAAACCGAGGGAGGAGGAACCTCCCGCAGTCTTGGCAAAACACGTCCTGGACACGCCCGTGACCATTGGGTCACGGGCGTGACGGACGCGTGTACGAGAATTTTTTTTTTTTTTTTTTTTTTTTTTGTTTTTTAGTTTTTTTTATATATATTTAAATAAACTAAAAAAAAAACAATAATTTACCGACTTGAAGAACAATGTAGACTTGATGTTCGTCTCCGGCCGATCATCATGCATCGCAATTCTTCAATCCTGTAAAAAAAACTCAACAACAAAATTAAAATGAAAAGACAAGATAACCATGGGATGCCTCCCACGAGCGCTTTGTTTATGGTCGGTGAGCTCGACCATAGTGGCGCGCGCTTATTATGGGTTTGACAACATTATGTTGTCTAATTTTTCGTTAATATTATCACCGGCAAAAAATAATTTTAGCCGGTGCCCATTCACTTTAAAGCTGCCTTTTTCCGGGTGTGAAATAAGAACCGTCCCGTAAGGCCAAACCTCCTTTACGACAAAGGGGCCGGACCAACGGGACTTAAGTTTACCCGGAAATAAGCGTAAGCGCGAGTTAAATAAAAGGACTTGGTCTCCCGGTTTAAAGTCCTTTGGGTGCTTAATTTTCTTGTCATGATAAAATTTGGTGCGCTCTTTATAGAGTTTATTACTCTCATAAGCGAGGGAGCGCCACTCATCGAGCTCGTTAAGTTGGAATTTGCGGAGCTCGGAGGACAAATTTTCATCAAGATTTAAAAATTTAAGAGCCCAAAAGGCACGATGTTCAAGCTCAACCGGTAAGTGGCATGCTTTCCCATAGACCAATCGATACGGCGTACAACCGATAGCGGTCTTGTACGCGGTCCGATAAGCCCATAGAGCATCATCAAGCTTGACCGACCAATCCTTTCTATTTGTAGAAACCGTTTTTTCTAAAATACGTTTAATTTCTCGGTTAACTACTTCTACCTGGCCACTAGTTTGAGGGTGATAGGGGGTGGCTAACCTATGTGTAACGCCGTATTTAGATAATACTTTAGCAAATTGTGCGTTACAAAAGTGGGTGCCCCTATCACTAACTATTGCCCGCGGTGCTCCAAATCGTGAAAATAATTGTTTAAGAAATCGGGTCACGACTCGGGCGTCATTGGTGGGGAGAGCTTGCGCTTCCGCCCACCGTGACACGTAGTCAACCGCTACCAGAATATATTTATTTCCAAAAGAAGTTGGTAGCGGGCCGACAAAGTCGATTCCCCATAAATCAAAAACTTCAATTTCTATAAATAAATTTAAGGGCATTTCATCTCGGCGGGAAATATTACCTGAGCGTTGGCATTGTTCACAACGACTTACATGTGCGTGAGCGTCCTTGAAGATGCTCGGCCAATAGAAGCCTGCTTCAAGTACTTTCCGAGCCGTCCGATTAGCTTTATAATGCCCACCGGCGGGTCCCTCGTGACAATGTTTTAAAATTTCTGCGCCCTCCTCATGAGAAACACACCTCCGCACTACTTGGTCCGCGCAAACTCGGAAGAGAAATGGATCCTCCCAAAAATAATTTTTCAAATCAGAAAAGAATTTCTTCTTTTCTTGATAAGAAAAACCATTCGGGAGGAATCTTGCAACAAGAAAGTTTGCAAAATCGGCGAACTAAGGAGTGGGGAGAGTGATTACCTTATGCATAGCGAGGAGGCGCTCTTCAGGAAAGGTGTCATCGATGTCCTCCTCTTTGAGCTCCTCTGAATTGGGGTTCTCCAACCGAGAAAGATGATCCGCCGCTAGATTCTCCGCTCCTCTTTTATCCCGAATCTCCAAGTCAAATTCTTGGAGAAGCAATACCCACCTAATCAATCGAGGCTTCGCATCTGTTTTGGTTAGTAAATAACGCAAAGCCGAATGATCGGTAAAAACAATAACTTTGGATAAAGTAAGGTAGGAACGAAATTTATCAAAAGCAAAAATTACAGCATGAAGTTCTTTTTCGGTGGTTGTATAATTTTCTTGTGCGGTGGTTAGTGTTTTGCTCGCATAATATATCGGATGAAAATTTTTATTGATGCGTTGTCCTAAGACCGCACCAACGGCAAAACTACTAGCATCGCACATAATTTCAAAAGGAAGTTCCCAATTGGGAGCTATTACGATTGGTGCGTTTATCAATTTTTCTTTAATAAGAGAAAAAGCGCGCAAACAATTTTCATCAAAAATAAAAGGCGCGTCTTTTTCTAATAAGTGTGTAAGGGGCTTAGTGATTTTAGAAAAATCTTTAATAAACCGGCGATAGAAACCGGCGTGCCCCAAAAAACTACGAACGGCCTTAACATTTGAGGGTGGAGGTAATTTTTCTATAGTTTCAATTTTTGCTTTATCTACCTCTATACCCTTGCTAGAAATTTTATGGCCTAAAACCAAACCTTCCCGCACCATAAAATGGCACTTTTCCCAGTTCAAGACTAGGTTCGTGTCCTCGCATCTTTGGAGTACACGGGAAAGATTTGCTAAACATAAATCGAAAGAGTCTCCAAAGACGGAGAAATCGTCCATGAAGACCTCCATGATATCCTCCACTAGTTCATCAAAGATCGCTAGCATACACCTTTGGAAGGTTGCCGGCGCATTGCATAAACCAAAAGGCATCCTTCGATAGGCGAAGGTGCCAAACGGACAAGTGAAGGTTGTTTTCTCTTGGTCTTCGGGCGCAATTGGGATTTGGAAATATCCCGAGAGACCATCAAGAAAACAATAAAACGAGTGCCCGGATAACCGTTCAAGGATTTGGTCAATGAACGGTAAAGGAAAATGATCCTTTCGGGTTGCATCATTTAATTTACGGTAGTCGATGCAAACCCGCCATCCGGTAACGGTTCGAGTAGGAATTAATTCATTTTTATCATTAGGAACTACCGTTAAGCCTCCTTTCTTAGGCACCACTTGGACCGGGCTAACCCAAGAGCTATCCGAAATCGGATAGATGATGCCCGCATCTAATAATTTAATCACCTCGGCCTTGACTACCTCCTTCATGTTAGGATTTAGCCGGCGTTGAGGTTGAATTGTTTTGTGAGAATGTTCTTCTAATAAAATTTTATGGGTGCAAAAGGAGGGATTAATTCCCCTCAAATCCGTGATCTTCCACGCAATTGCGCGGCGATGGCGTTTTAAAATATTAGATAATTTAAATTTTTCATCATCGGTCAAGTAGGCCGACACAATTACGGGAAGTTTAGAATCCTCCGCTAAAAATAAATATTCTAAATGATCAGGCAATTGTTTTAATTCTAGCGCGGGAGGTTCATCATAAGAAGTTTTCAAACGATCACTACTAATTTCCAAAATTTCAAAAGTAGGTGTGCGAGTGATCAAATCCTTATCACTATTTTCATAAGCAATTAAATCTAAATTTTCAAAATAAGCGTTATGATCAATAGACGATAAAGAATGTTCAGAAAAAGAAATGAAATCTTCTTCGGGAGAAGCTTCTAAATAGTAACATGAGTCGTCATTGGAAAGCGAATTTTTCATAGACGCGTCAATAGTAAAGGTAACTTCTTCATCTCCGACTCTAAGGAGAAGTTTACCGTTACTAACGTCTATAACGGCGCGCGAGGTGGCAAGAAATGGGCGACCGAGAATGAGTGGTACCTCGGTGTCCTCTTCGATGTCAGAGATGACAAAATCTACCGGAAAGATAAATTTGTCAACTTTGACAAGCACATCCTCAATAATACCCATCGGATATCTTATAGACCGATCCGCCAATTGAATGCTCATTCTTGTGGGTTTGGGTTCTCCTAAACCCAATTTCTTAACTAAAGAATAAGGCATTAAATTTATTGAGGCGCCTAAATCGGCTAACGCACGTTTTACCAGTAAATCGCCAAATGAACAAGGTATAGAGAAACTACCCGGATCAGGTAATTTCTTAGGCAATTTATTAAGTAAAACCGCCGAGCACTCCGTGTTCAATTGAACCGTGCAGATATCCTCAAGTTTCTTTTTATTTGATAAAAGATCCTTGAGGTACTTAGCATATTTCGGCGTTTGTGCTATCACTTCGCATAACGGTAAATTTATTTGAATTTGTTTAAACATATCTAAAAATTTACCGTGATGCTCATCTATCCGGTCTTTTTGCATTCTAGATGGATAGGGAAGAGGTGGTTGATAAGGTTTTGGTTTAATATAACTAGAAGGCTTAATTAGAGGAGAAGATGAAGAAATTGTTACCTCCGTATCAACCGAAATTGGAGAAGTTTCAACCGGAGTTGTAGAAGTGGTTACCTCCTTCCCGCTCCGTAAAGTGATGGCTTTGGCTTGCTCCCTTGGGTTGGGCTCCGTATTGCCCGGTAGCGCTCCTTGTTGTCGATCGGAGAGCATCTTTGCAATTTGCCCAATTTGAGTCTCCAAATTACGAAGAGATCCGGTGAGATTCCGGATATTGGTGTCATTTGTACTCGTATATTTGGAGAACAACTCCTCGAGATTGGGAGCCTTTGGAGCTTGTGGTGGAAAATATCCTGGTGGGATTGTGTTTGGTGGGCGAGCCGCGTTCCCCGGATTACTCCAAGAGAAGTTGGGGTGGTTCCTTATACCCGGGTGATATGTATTACCATAATTAGTATTACCCGGATTAAAGGGTGGCCGATTCGGATTTCCCATATAATCCACATGCTCGGCCAATGTAGTGGGAGAGGGGGAAGAAGTAGGATCCCAGGTAGGTATAGAAGAGGGAGCAGACATCTCTTCTAATCTTTTGTTCAGCATCTCAACCTGGAGAGATAGATTGGAGACCGTATCAATTTCATACATCCCGGCCGGTTTAGGTGATTTAGACCGTGGTGTACTCCATTGATAGGTATTCAAAGCCATACCTTCTATAAGCTCTTGGGCGGCCGCCGGTGTTTTGTTATTAAGCGTTCCACCGGCGGCGGCATCGATATGTTGCCTAGTTTGAGAATTTAGGCCGTTATAGAAGGTTTGGATTTGTAACCAATCCGGAATTGCATGATGAGGACATCGACGAAGCAATTCCTTGAAACGCTCCCAAGTATCATATAGCGTTTCCGAATCAAGTTGGGAGAAATAAGTAATATCATTGCGCAATTTAGCCGTTTTAGCCGGCGGAAAGTATTTCGTAAGAAATCTTTCCGTCATTTCAGCCCATGTTGTGATTGATCCTCTTGGTAGAGAACTCAACCATTGCTTGGCTTTAGTGCGCAATGTAAATGGAAATAACCTTAGCCGGATGGCATCATCGGATACACCATTAATTTTAAAAGTATCGCATATTTCTAAGAAATTAGAAATATGCGCGTTTGGATCTTCATCTTGAAGCCCATCAAATTGTACATATTGTTGTACCATTTGAATGATGCTTGGCTTCAACTCAAAATTATTGGGAGCAATAGCGGGGCGAAACAATACTAGATTGAGCCTCGTCCAAGTTTGGACGAGCATAATAGGACATAGTCCGTTGTTCGACCGCATTTGGCTCACCCATATTGGAAGAAGAAGAAGAAAGAGATCTAGGAGAATGAGAAGAAGAACTAAATGAAGAAGGAGGAGAAGAAGAGGGTGACGGAGAGAGAATTAAAGAAGGATTAGGGGTGTCACCTAAGGATTCCGTATCTTGAAAATTCGGAACTCGAAATCGTAAGCGGTGCCGAAGGGTTCGCTCGATTTCCGGATCCAAATCAAAAAGAGGTGACGGATTCCTTCGGGTCATACACTAGAAAAAAAAACAGAAGATAAAAGTTTTAAGGTTTAAAAATTTATAAAATAGAATTTCCCGGACTTCCCAAGGGCTACCCAGTGACGGGTTCGCAAGGTACTAGGCGGTATTGCGGGATGAAAACCCGACACGGCCGTTTCGCAAGAAATTTTAAATATAAAAATTTAAAGATAAAACTTTTGAAAGAAAAAGTTTGTTTTTTTTTTTGAAATAAAAGAAAAAGAAAACGATAAAAGTAATAGATCCTTGCTTTCAAAATATCAACAAAGAAAAGTCCCCGGCAACGGCGCCAAAAACTTGATGATGATTTTCTAGAAGTTAAATTACGTCCAAACTAGAATCTCGATTAGGCAAGCGTACCTATCGAAATGCAGTATAGGAAGTGTCGTATTGCGATTCGGGGCCTGTTGAGTACTTGTACTCACAAGGAAGAGCTATTATTTTATCTAACGGAAAAGTGGGTTTGATTATACTAAAAAATAAAGCTGAAGCTAAAGAGAAATTCAAATATGAGAAAGCTAGCACTTGATCTAGAATTCCCTTAGACTAAAATAAATCTTCTTGGAAAATAATGAAATGCGAGTTCTTAATTATACTCACTCGACCGTGGAGGTTCCTAAAGTATAGAAGCGTCTCTCTCGAGCTCATGCTTCTAACTAACCTTAGGTTGATCGATTAAGACCTCTCGGCCAGTCGAAACCCCTAATCTTGCTTTATGCGGTGAACCCCGCTATTGGATTTGACTCCAATCCGGAAGATTTACGTCGTCCTCTCTCGAGGAGTGCGTTCAACTCCTTTTATCTTTGAGTGATCTCCTCGCATCCGCAACCTCTCGGTCATTTAGGATACGGATCTTAGATCGAAGATCATATCCGCGTAATATGAATTCGACGAAATGAAAATCAAAGATAAATCGTAGCGAGAATAATTAAGCACAAGACATTTAATAAGAAGTAGAAAGATCTATTTTATTCTAAGGTTCATCATGATCAAGTGCTAAAAGAAAATTAGCTACTCATCATGATTTTGGAAACACAAAATGAAGTAGAAAAAGGCATGATTGAAATGGAAATAACTAAAATTAACGTTACACAAAAGCAAATCTAACTTAGAAATGAGAAAATACAGCAAAAGAAACAGAACATTACAAGACTCCAACTCCCAAAATTCGACCCCTCAGCATCTGAAGCTGTCTGGAATTTATAGAAAAATTTCTGTTTGGTCACGCCCCTAGGTCACGCCCGTGACCTAGGGCGTGTCAGGCTCGGAACCGTCGTCTTGAAAGCCCGGGAACGTTGGAAGAGAAACCGCCAAAATTGCTTAACTGACGGGTCACGCCCCTAGGTCACGCCCGTGACCTAGGGCGTGTCACGGCTGTCTCTGGAAACGGCGGGAAGCTGAAACGGCGGGAGTGAACGTTGTCTTCAAGAAGGTGTCACGCCCCCTAGTCACGCCCGTGACTAGGGGCGTGTCAAGCTGTAACGGAAATCGGGCGGCAACGGCTGGAACGGCGCGTTAATGATTGGAAACTTCTTCGACACGCCCTGGGTCACGCCCGTGACCCAGGCGTGTAATTTTAATCCGACGTGGCACGGTCAGCTATTCTTCCATGGGCCGTCACGCCCCGTGTAAGGAGTACACGGGCGTGTCTTCATCCAACACGGGCGTGTCTGGGCCGGTCGACGATCTTTTGGCGCAGGTCGACGGCTCTGGCTGCAGGCTTAAATTAGCGTGTCACGCCCCTGTGTCACGCCCACGTAGGGCGTGTCACAGGGCGTGACTAGGCAGAAAACTGGAAGATTTTCGTTTTGCTCCAAATACATATATATCAGTCCTGCAAGGTTAAAAATCAATTTATTAGAACATATAAATATAAAATATAGAAACTTGTTACTTATAAACTTAATATTATAAAATTGATATAAAATATCTATTATTAATATAAAATAGTGAATAAAAATATAGAAATAATTAGAGTTATCAAGGGCCATATAAAGGCGAGATGTCCTCAGGTTCAGTCCGCTCTTCATGCAGTCCCACTTCAGGCGTTACCTCCGCCTCAGCCGGTGGACAAGGGTAAAGGGAAGCTTAATGTGGTATCTTCAGCGGAGGCTGAGACTTCGACGCAGGTCATTTCAGGTAAACCTTCTCGCTTGTCTCTTCAATTCGGTAGAAGTTTTGGTGTTGCTATTGTGTGGTTTTCTTAGATTGCTTGTGCAAAATATATTTTATTTTATTTTTTTTGTGTATAGGGAGTTTTAAGGTAAGGAACCGCTGGGCGCGCGTTCTTTTTGACTCAGGTGTTACCCACTCCTTTGTGGCTAGGGCCTTTGTCGAGCGGTGCCAGTGGGTTCTTGATCGTGTTGGTAATGCCTTTTGCGTCAAATTCCCCTCGGGCGATTCCGTGATATCGGATCAGGGCGTTCTGGACTGTCCTATTTTGTTGGGGGATTTTCTGGCCAAGGCAGATCTGAAGGTTATAGACTTGGAGGATTTCGACGTCATCCTGGGTATGGACTGGTTGTCCCGATATGATGCAGTGATCCAGTGCAGGGGAAAGCGCTTGGATTTCAGGAAGGACAGCGGTCAGCCTGGGAGTATTTACGGTGATTCACGTCAGGGCTCTCCGGCGATTTTTGCGGTATGTGCTCAGAGGTTATTTCGGGCTGACTGTTTTGCTTGCTTAGTCTCGGTGCTGGGGACTGTTAGCAGTGTGCCGCTTTTGGATGAGATTCCTGTTGCGCTGGAGTTTTCCGACGTGTTTCCTAGCAATCTTCCCGGTCTTCCTCCAGACAGAGATGTTGAGTTCGTGATTGATTTGGAGCCCGGTACGCGTCCCATTGCCAAGGCGCCGTATCGGATGGCCCCGCGAGAGCTGGAGGAGCTTCGTACCCAGCTAGATGAGTTATTGGCAAAGGGCTTCATAAGGCAGAGCTCGTCGCCCTGGGGTGCTCCGGTTCTCTTTGTAAAGAAGAAGGATGGTTCGATGCGCCTTTGTATCGACTATAGAGAGTTGAACAAAGTCACCATCAAGAACAGGTATCCACTACCCAGAATCGACGACTTATTCGATCAGTTGCGTGGGAGTGCAGTATTCTCCAAGATAGACCTTCGATCGGGCTATCATCAGCTCAGGATTCGGGAGTCGGACATTCCACGGACGGCTTTCCGATCGAGGCATGGGCATTTCGAATTCTTGGTCATGTCGTTTGGGCTGACCAATGCGCCTTCAGCATTCATGGACATGATGAACCGGGTGTTCAAGGACTTTCTGGACAAGTTTGTCGTCGTATTCATTGACGACGTGCTGATCTACTCTCGGAATGCTGCGGAGCATGATCAGCACTTGCGGTTGGTGTTATCCGCATTGAGGGATCATCAGTTGTACGCCAAGCTGAGCAAATGTGAGTTCTGGTTGCCTCAGGTTTCCTTCCTGGGTCATGTAGTGAACAAGGATGGTATTTCAGTGGATCCGGAGAAGATTTCTGCAGTGATGGATTGGCATAGACCGAGCACACCCAAGGAGATCAGGAGCTTCTTGGGGTTAGCCGGCTATTATAGAAGGTTCGTGGAGGGCTTTTCTACCTTGGCAGCGCCCTTGACTAAGCTGACGCAGAAGCATGCGACGTTCATTTGGAGTGATAAGTGTGAGGAGGCTTTTCTGGAGCTGAAGAGCAGGTTATGTTCTGCCCCTGTGTTGACATTGCCTGCGGAGGGCAAGGATTACGATGTTTATGTGGATGCCTCGCATGTCGGGCTCGGTGGCGTGTTGATGCAGGAGGGGAAGGTGATCGCGTATGGGTCATGGCAGTTGAAGACTCACGAGCGAAATTACCCTACGCACGACCTCGAGTTCGCAGCGGTGATTTTTGCCTTGAAGTTGTGGAGACACCTACTCTATGGAGCTCAATGCAAGATTTTCATAGATCACAAGAGCCTGAAGTACGTGTTTACACAAAAGGAGCTGAATCTGCGTCAGCGGCGGTGGCTAGAGTATGTGGCTGATTACGACGTTGAGATCCATTATCATCCGGGCAAGGCCAATGTGGTGGCCGATGCCTTGAGCCGGAAGACGGGGAAGATCTTCAACCTCACCGCAGACTGTTTGGTGGATGAGTTCTTATTGATGGATATCTCCGCAGGATGCTGTGATTTGCAGAGCAGTTTGTCAGTGACAGAACCGTCTTGGATTTCACTCACCAGGCTGCACCAGAAGGAGGATCCGGACTTGCTACACCTGTACCTCAGAGCTGAGAGAGGGGAGTTGCCGGATTTCTCTATCTATGACTCGGGTACTTTGAAGTACCGCGACAGGTTTTGCATTCCTGCGGTTGGAGACATCAGGGTAATGGTATGCAAGGAGGCTCATGGATCTAGTGTTGCCTACCACCCAGGATCTACCAAGATGTATCATGATCTGAAGCAGATCGCCTGGTGGTATGGTATGAAGGGGGATGTAGCCCGGTACGTTTCTGAGTGTTTCACTTGCAAGCGGGTGAAGGCCGACCATGGGAGGCCGGGTGGCAAGTTGGCACCTTTGGAGATCCCGACTTGGAAGTGGGAAAGTATCTCGATGGATTTCATTACGGGCTTGCCGAGATCTCCGAGAGGGTTTGATTCAGTTTGGGTGATCGTGGACCGACTGACGAAGTGTGCGCACTTCGTGCCTTATAAGATCGATTACCCGATGAAGAAAATAGCGGAGTTATATTTGGATGAGGTCGTCAGATTGCACGGCGTGCCAGTTAGCATCATTTCGGATCGAGACTCGCGTTTTACATCTCGCTTCTGGAGGAGTTTGCAAGAGGGTCTGGGGACAGATTTGAGGTATTCTACTGCTTACCACCCGCAGACCAACAGGCAGACTGAGCGTGTGAACCAGATTGTGGAGGATATGATCCGGTGCTACATCCTAGACCACGGTGGAGCGTGGGATGAGTGTTTGCGGCTCATGGAGTTTGCCTACAACAACAGTTACCAAGAGAGCCTGCAGATGGCCCCCTTCGAGGCATTGTATGGGAGGCGCTGCAGAACTCCATTATTTTGGACCGAGGCTGGTGAGAGACCTTTGTTGGGTCCTGATGCACTTGAAGAAATGGAGGTTTCCGTGAAGCTCATTCGAGAGAAACTTCGGGTGGCTCAAGAGAGGTATGAAAAGAACGCCAATCGGCGTAGGTCCGATTTGGAGTTTTCGGTGGAGGATTTGGTCTTCTTGAAGGTGTCTCCGATGGTAGGAGTGAAGAGGTTTGGCAAGAATCGGAAATTGGATCCGAGATATGTGGGCCCGTTCAGGATTTTGGAGCGTATTGGTGTGTCTGCATATAGGTTGGATCTACCAGCCAGCTTCCCTGGTGTCCATAATGTGTTTCATGTGAGCCAGTTGCGAAAGTGTGTGCGGAGCAGTGGGCAAGTCTTGGATGATGTGCCCCAGTTGGAGCCTAACCTCTCGTATGTTGAGGTGCCGGTCCGCATCTTGGATACTCAAGATCGAGTGTTGCGGACAAAGTCTTTTCCGATGGTGAAGGTTCTTTGGAAGAATCAAGATTTGGAGAGCGCGACTTGGGAGCTAGAGTCGGCTATGAGGGAGGCTCACCCTCATTTGTTCCCCTGATTTGTCGGGTATGTTTCCTTTCAAGTAACTTGTACTTTATTACTTCCCTCTGTAGTAGAAGTAGCGTATGTAAAGTTTCGGGACGAAACTTTCTGTTAGGGGGAGTGACTGTAACGCCCCCGATTTTCTGCGATTATTTAAATTCTCGCTTGGCGTTACGTTGGCGCATTTCCGGCTTGTGTCGTTGTTAGAATACCTCGTTAGGTGTTCTTAGAGGTTATAGCCTGTTGTATGGTTTCCCCAGCTAGCCGGCGTCTGTTTTGGAGGCCCGACTGAGCCTCTCAGGGAATCCTTGTGCTTTGGCTTCGGGTGAGGTTAGCCCGAGTGTGTGGTTGTCGGAGGTTGTGTCCGACTTCGCCGATGTTTTCGTAGCCCGAGTGTTTAGCTACGGTGCGGATTTGGTCGAAATCCGAGAGCGTTGTTTTTCGCGTCTTTTGGCGGTCGCCAGTTAGCGGGTCGTCATTTTTCATATAAGCGTGCATGTATTTATATGATTACAAATTCTTAGCATAGCGCGTGATTTAGGCGTGCAGGTAAATATGTACGTGCACGTGTGTGCGTGCGTGCTGGGTAGAAATTTGTGTGTGCGGATGTATGCGTGTTCGTGCGTAAATGCGAGTGTTTATATATATATATATATTGGGGGGAATATATATATGGATGTTGGTAATTAGTGGGGTTAGTTGGTCTCTTAATTAATTAGGAGTATTAAGGTTGGTGAGTTAGTTAGTAGATTTAATAGTGTGGCTTAAGTTATAAATTTAATTAGGTATTATAATATGTATATATATATATATATATTCATATATAATGTGTTTATATTTAATATTTAGGTTTCCTTTCTCCCCCCCCCATTCAGCCGCCAGCATTTAGAAAAATAGGACCGAGCGGCTCCTGTGCGGAAGAAAGAAAAGGGGCGGACGCCGGCCCTGCTCCGACCGCCCACCTCCCGCTCTTTCGGCCTCGAAACCTCCCTCTGAGGCCGGATCCGAACTCCTCTCGCCACGATCTTCGTTCCGAGGTAACTTATTTGGGATTTCACCGTAGATTTTTCCGTGATTGGATGTGCGTTTTTGTTGGTTTTGTTCCTCATTTTGATGAGATGTTTCTCTCTAGTTTCTGGAAGCTTTGTGTGCTTGTGGGCGGCCGATATTGCGAGGTTGTGCTGGCGAAATTTTTGGTGAATAGCGAGGCAAGTACTTCTTTCGCCCTTGCCATTTTGATCCCTTAATTTCTCTCGTTTTCGTAGTTTAAATTTCAGCTTTTTGGTTATGCTATCCTCCTAACCGAACCCTACCCGAAAACCCTAACCAAACCTACCCGAAATCTCTTTGGAAATCGTTTTTTTTTGTTCTCTTGTGGTAATCGTTCTCGTTAGGATTTCGTTGTGATAGGTTTAGTGTGTAGGGTTTATACAAATAAATTGTAGAAATTATGTTATAAATTAAGGATTTAGGTTTAGTTGGGGATTTGGATTTTTGTCCAAATCTCTCGCTAATTTTTGTTTGGTGTCGACGTATTTTGGGTGTAGGTGAGCACGCACGACCTATGGTCGTGCGTCTGAGATCGTGCGCCCTGATGTTGGTGCTCGTGCGTTAGCTTTAGTGTTGAGTGGGAGTACTCACTCGTCGAGGCATTGTGTAATCGCAACGTTTTTTCCTTAGCTTTGCTTTCTCTCCCGAGTGAATTCTCGAGTTCAAAGGTCTCTTGTCGGCTGTTGTTTTTTTTGAAGGCCGAATCGTGGGTTGTGGTCAGTAGTGGTGGTTAAGGCTCTAAATAGGGGTGATGTGTTTGTGTGATTTAGCCGTGGACACACATTTTATCTTGTCCCAGCTGTACCCTGGGCAAGTTTGTGGGAGGTTCCCTAGTGCTTTCACATGTATACCCTTGAGCATTTTCTTGGTAAGGGTAGTTGGGGACAGAGTTTTCCTCCCAACCTGATCCATGTTGTTGATTTTGCTACTGCCATCTCTCACAATATAAGATGTTAGATGTTTCTTCTTTTGTGGATTGCAGCATATTTTTGGCACTTGTTAGCCTTGTTGACTCTGCAGGTATTTTTTTAGCAGGGTTGTTGCTGTTTCTTCGCACTTTGTGTAGGTTTGCTTTTGTCTTGCCTTGGACAGCGTTTGTTTCTGTCTTAGTTGCCCTTGCATTTTCTTTGCTTACTTTGTTGCAGCCCTTCCTTTTAGCACTTGTATTTTATTTCTTGCTGAGGTATTCTGTCTTTTGAATGCCTCAGGTTCTGGATAGTAGCCAGTGTAGTGGCTAGGTTGCTGTGGTTTTGCTGTGGTGCTGCTGGAGGTCTCTTGGTCCTTGGGGACCCTTTTGTTTGACTTGTGAGGTAGTTTTCTGCACTTTCTTACAGACATACATACTTGTCAGTGGGTTCGTGTCAGCTGTTGGCGCCCACTGGTAGTTTTACCCTCTATACTAGATATGCTTTCTTTTACTGCTACCTTTCTGGAGATAGTCTATTTGCTCTTGGGATGATTTATGTTAGGTTGCTAGTTACTTTTAAACTTAAAGAATCCTATTATGTATATAATTCATGATTTGCATATTTCATAAAACTCATGTACTACTTTCAAATTAACGTATAAGATCATTTTCCTATACATATATAAACTAAATCTAGAGTCTTGCATAGTATAAGTGGTCCCCTGGGGGAACACTTATGCCCTCTTTTAGGATGTCTCAATCATAACTGAAGCATTTTTCGCTGCGTATAAATATAGTTTTCAACCCGTGGACTATCTGATCCACTGAGCCGAGGGATACGGCCTTTAAAATATAACTAATTTTCTAATCATTTAACCAATGATTTTCATAAAGTAAAGTAGATAGTGTTTTGCCTGAGCGTCAGCAGTTATCCCCTGCTCGACGTGGCATCACGACACGTGTTTTCTCACACTCTGATAATTCTTAAATCGGAGAAAATGCGGGTTGTGACAGGTAAGCCTCCTACAAGACTTTTCACCGCCATTACTTTCAGCTTGTCCATCCCCACATGCCCAAATCTTTCATGCCAGATAGCTGCACTATCAATGGTGTTTATCCGATCAGAACTTGTTGATGTCTCAACTAAGTTCTCCCCCTTACTCCCAAAATGAGCAACGTTCGCGGAGTGAAGTATAACCTTACACTCCTTCCTGATGTGGCCTAGCTGCTTGCTCTTATAGCACCTTGGTCCTTCCTCTTCCCATCATGTGTAACGCCCCGAAACTCAAAAGTGAAACGGGCGGTGTTTTGAGCCAAGTTCGTATCTAGGAAGGGTGAACACGGCCTGTGACACGGGCGTGTCACAGGGCGTGTCGTGCTCGGGTAGTCGAGTTGAGGTCGACGAGCGTTGAGTGCTCGAACACGGCCTGTGACATGGGCGTGTCACAGGGCGTGTCAGGTACACGGCATGTGACACAGGCGTGTCACATGGCCGTGTACTCCTCTGGAAGTTTGGTCATGTGTCGACTGAGGGACACGGCCCGGAACACGGGCGTGTACTAGTTGACACGGGCGTGTCATGTCTGACATGGGCGTGTCGCCCCCCGTGTCCACCAAGCGACGTGACGGTTGACGTGGCGGTTATTTGTGACACATCCCCTGGTCATGGGCGTGTCGAGGACCCGACACGGGCATGTCAGGTTGGGACACGGGTGTGTCCCAACTCGTGTCCTTTTTTGTGCTCGATATTCGTGGCTGGATTGAGGCACACGGCCTGGAACACGGCTGTGTGCAAAGCTGTGTTCGGCTCAGGATTAAGTAATTTCAGGCTAATCTGAGCCGTTCGTTTTCTTTAAATAAGATCTAACGGCCCAGATGAGTTCATGCTTGTGTTTAGTCTGAGATTAGAGGTTTAATTCCTCATTTCATCTTTAACTCCCTCTTTCTAAGAAGTTAGAGAGAGAAGAGAGCAAGGAACAAGGAAGGGAGGAATCCGGCCACCGGCAGAGCATCAGAGCACCGATCTGAGAACCGAGACCGGATCCGTGGAGAGAATTCCTTTGCGAAGCTTTCTATCCGGCTAGTTTTTCATGGCGCTTAAGCAGACTTCAAGGATAACGATTCTCAACTTGAACATGTGAAGCTCTTCTTCCTTGGCATAGGGAAAACCCTCTCCCGCGAGTGTGCGGTGAGTTTGCGGTGTTCCTTGGGGTAGATATGTAGAGTCCCCCTTATTTAGAGTCCGGAATCGAAGTACGGGCATAAACATTGTGTGTGAAGCCTACCCGGACGTGTTTGTTTGGATCGGTTATGTTGTATTGCATGAATAGCCGTAGAAGACTCCGTGCGTTGTTTTTGGGTTTCTACGCGGTAGATTGCAGCAGGGATCCTTGGGGATTAACTCTAAGGCGCACCCAAAAAACTGGGCGGAATCGTAGTTCTGCGAACTTGGCGGTCGGGGAGCCAGCCTTGAACATAACTGGGTTATGTGATTTTTTGAAATGTTTTAGGATCCGGGTGAAGCCTTACCCGCGCATACTATAAGACCCAATTTTTTTTCTTTTTAAACACCGGGGTCTTAGGCCCAGAACCGCCGCTTTGCGGTGACACCTTCACGCCCTGAAGGGTCATCACCGCGAAACGCCGATTCTGCCGACTGATTCGATCACGGAAAAGCAACCAAAGTAGAGTAAACACAAGTGTGGTAAAAACTCTAACCGAATGTTCATAATAAAATCACATCAGAGTAATAAAATCTCCACGAAGGGAGAGTCCACAAAATCTAAAAGTACTGAAAATAAGGGCTTAAGCCCGATACATCAAATCCTCACTACATTGTCACTCAAGCTGAAGCAAAATAAATCACTACTGGAATCAGGGACTCACAGTCCCAGCTGTCTGAACTCCTGAGCTAGACTGCCCTATCTCCAAATTGGCCGACCTCCGGGGCTGCTCCTCCAGGCTGGGCTCCACGATCCCCTAAATGATGTGGTCTGAAAACCGTTAGTCTATAAGACTAAGTCCTATCATCCCCCACCCCTTCCCCCATGGCCCCTAGGCACCGAGCGGAGTGGAAGAAAGGGGAGGACTTGAAGGTGGAGAGTAATCAAGAAACAGATGACAACAGACCTATACTAGCAATTTTATAGTACATGTGGCAGTAAGGTAAAGTATGAAAAGTAACCTTAACTTATGTGCGGAAATGCATAAGCCAAGGGATCTTCTGCAGGGCTCCCATCATATAAAGAGTCTCATACCAATTTATACGTTGGGGTGTCGGTTATTAACAGCAATATATATATATATGAAGAATTTGACCTTAATTTATAAACTTGCCCACACAAGATTATAGACCAAGGGATCGTTTTGCAAGTCCAATTGTGTAAGAGTCCCATACCACTTACACAATAGGTGATAGGGGTTATATGCAATGATTATGTTATGACATGCAAGTGGGTATGATACGATCATGCAAGTGCAACTCACCCACCTGACTCTGTGTACACAGACCTTTAGTTCCCCCTTTCTGGAGCCGAACCTCCTAGGATACCTCCGTAGTGGCAGACGGAAGCGGTGGGATGGGCCTCACCCACCTCTAAACCAGTAAAGCACTACCGGTCATACCTATCGTGCGCCTCAATGCTTGGTGCATGAAGCGGACTCCTACGTACTCTTGCCGGCTGGCGCACCGGACTTCTGTTGGCAAAGTGCTAACCACACTTGCCGAGCCAACATGTTAGCGTCTGTGCATCGACCACTAACACCGAGGGCCCACCACCTTATAACTTATGCACATGCAATATTAATATGTTTCCCACCGAGCCAAAGCTCCGTGGACCAAACTGTTCGACTCAAAACTAACCGAGCCGAAGCTCCCAACAATCTTCCTGTGTAAATAGTGTTTGTGAAATGTGGAACCCTAATTACTAAGTTACTCTTTCTGTTTGTTAATACAGTTTACGTTAACCCAGGACTGCCCCCGACATACCCCGTGAAGGGCTCTCAAAGGGCACTAGGAACTATGATGATAGCTGAAGCCCATCGTTCCCTTTCGCAAGGCACATATTGTTATTGGTTGATTCCCTTTACCCATTCCCTTCTCATATTACAGTAGGCTAATCCTAGGGTGATTTTGACTCTTTCTCTCTCCAGGAAAGACGATCTTTCGTCGAACCCGAGCACCTCTAAACTCATGCCCAACCACCTCTCACTACTCTTCCTATCCTTCTATGGTGAACTCATCCACATCTATCCAACCCAGCAAAATGACTAACTCCTACACCATGTACAATCATAACCTATCGCAATTAACCCAATTAGCCAAATGCAGACCAATCTAGGCTATATGTCGAACCAGATAGGAGATAATCCAAATAATCATTCAAATGTCCTAAATTATTTACTGGAGACTTATCATGGCACAAATAGACTAAATCCAGAAAATTGTAATTTTCCTAATTTATCTGGCATTTAATTAATTTCCTTAAAGCTTCCAAGGGCTACCAGTTTGAACATGAACTACCCTAAGTAATCATACAAGATGCCTAACAAAATTATGATAAATATTAGGTTAACTCAGTAATGTAAATCTAAGGTATCATAATTTTTCTAGCATCTAAGAGGCCTTAAAACTATTGTAGAAATAATTTTTATCTTTCATTATTAATGAATCAAGTACAAAAAATTGTCATCCAAAAATTATGAATTAATTATATTGAGCTAATACAACTCTAAAAACATCATTGGCAAAGTTTCATAATTTTTTAGCAGGGATTAAACTTTGAATAAAATAATTACCAAAAATCTCAATATTATTGACTTGTAAGGAAAGTACTGTAATCAACTCTCTAAAAATTATGAATAAATTACTACAAGCATATTTTGGCCTGAAATAATCTGTGCCTAAGTCTCATAATTTTTCAACAGATATATATCATCTATTAATAATTTTATACCACCAAAACCCCCTTTTAATCATTTGTGCATGATGTACTAGATTTGATCAATCAAAAATTATACTAAAAATCAGGGGCAATAATTTTAACCCATTACATTCACTGCCAAGGTTTCATGGGGTTTCAATGAACAGAATGATTTTTAATAAATAAAACTATATTTTGGGCTATATCATACCTAACAAATGAAGTACCAAAAATATTACTCATAAAATTCCAGTAAAATTACTAAGGGTTCTTTCTACTTTAGAACTCATGCTCCTTAAGTTTCACACCCTTTTGATGAGTTATATTGGCTTGTGTTATACAAAGGTGATTCTACCCTAACCCTAGGGTTGAGGTTTTGAGGTATATACCTACCCCAAAATTCTCTAAGACTCCTTACAGAGGGCTTAGGTTACACTACCTTCAACTCTACTGAGTTACAAGGTCATACAAGGGTATTTGCCCTTATGCCCTTCACATCACCCAAAAGCCCTTCCTTAGGGTTTGAGTTTGAACCCTAGGGTAAATCAACCCTAAATCACACCATTTTCCTTAAGAGGATGACATTGGTCATACTAAGTCAGTGTCCAAAACCCAAGCCCCTGTGAGGTGAGTTGACCACTCCAACCCATGGTGCACTTTTTTAATCAAAAATACCTCCTTAAGGCCAAACTAGGGTTTGGTGATTCCCTAACTAAAACTCATCCAAATGAGTTGAAATTTTGTACAGAGCTAGGAACTAATACCAGGGACCATTCACCAAAATTTGGGAGGGTTTGGAGGTCATTAGACCACTTAATTAAAATACAATAGTATTATTATATAATAACAAAAACCATATGACAAAGTATTCCCCAAAATTCCCATTTTTGGACTGACCTTAGGTATGATTAAGGTTGACACCCTGCCCAAATTTCAGGTCATTTGGACGAGGGATGAAGTGTGGGCACCCTTTTCAATCTCAGGATAGCCCTAGGTATAGGCCCCACCAAAATGGATGCCCTGGTCCAACCAGAGGTCCAAATAGGTTCAAAATAATTTTGGATTAAAGTAGACCCCAAGGTCTACAACTTTTATGTTTTGCACTTTTCATCAGAGTCACCTAACGATTTTTAATATTTATTTCAAAATACTATAAATAAGGTGACAGAAAATCATTTAAAATGTAATATTTTCATTTGATCCAGCACGGATCTTGGCGCAAATCCAAGGGCCCAGGCTTATCGTCTACCTCCAACCAATGGCTGAGATAGCCCAAGCCTGGAGCCACTTCTAGCCACCACCGCCGCCCATCCCGGCCCTCCCCCGGCCGGCCACCGCCACCAACACCTCCGTCGAGGTGGCGGCTATCGACTGGCGGCGACTCGGCCGCCAGAGGGGCGAATTCCGGCGGTTCTACCAAGAAAATTTATCGACTGAAACCATGAAAACTAGAAATTGGTTTAGGCTCAATTGAGCCCAAACCTTGAACCTAGGCATTACTATGATCTAACCATAAGACAAGGAGAGGAGGAGGACCTTACCGGCGCACTGAAGTCGAGAAGATCGCCGGGAAACCATCTTTGAAGGTGGCGCCACTGGGTTTCTGCAACTGTACAGTGGGGAGTCCCGATTCTTTCAGGTGAGGGTTGGGAAAGCCTTCTCTCGACCCACTAATGGTGTTTAAAGCTTCAGTTTGGGAGAGGAGAGGCTGGATTATCAATGGACATTAAAGCCATTAATGGCTAGGCTCGGGTTAGGAGGAGGGGGGCTGAACCAACCCCTTGGTGGTCGAGAAACGGCTGGAAATTCCTCCCCTTCCCTAGGGGAGTTGAATTCAGCCATTAAAGGTGGCCTTTGGCCTCCCTTTGGCCGAGCCCCTTCACCCCTTCCTCTTTCTTCATTTCTCTCTCCTCCATTAACATGGAATGGAGCTCACCTTCTATCTCCTAGTCACCAAGTTGACTTGGTCAACCTTGTGGTCTATTGTCAGCCCACACATACACATTACTCCCTAATGAAGCCACATGAGGAGGCTTGAGCTTGGGCTAGCCCATTTGGGCTTGGTTGTCCCAAAGTGGGCTTGGGTTGACTCTAGTCATTTTGACCTTTTGGGTTGGCACCAATGGATCCTTGGTGATCCATTGATCTTTCCTAAGGCTTAGGTGGGGTGGTATAGGACAAACTGGGCACCTTGAGGGTCATATAACCCTTAATAAGGGCATCTTGTCCAAGTTGGGGTTTGAGTTTGCTTGGGTCAACTCAAGCTTGGGGGTTGACCCAATTGAGTCCTAGGTGACCCATTGACACCACTTTAGGTCTAGGAAGACGTGGGCAAGGTTGGTTGGGCACATTAGAGGCCAACTGCCCTTAGTTAGGGCACCTTGCCAAATTTCGGCCTATGGTGGTCCTAGGTCAAATTGGCCACTTTGGGTTGACTCTAATGGACCCTTAAGGCTCTAGTGGGCCCTATAATAGGTTAGTGATGTTTTGGTGGGGACATGGAGTCATGGTGAAGCCCTAAGGTCAATCCCTAGGTTTGGTGATGAGGTTGTGCCATAGACAGACCAAGGTGATTCTCACCTTGGCCTTTGATCACCTGGCCCTTTTTAGCTTCATAGGGTTTTGTCATGACCTAGTCATGAACAAGACCACTCTTAGGGATCTAGTTGGAAATGAGATGTTACACGTACGTCTTAAAGTGACTAGGCGGCGTGAACAACGGGCGGGTGGAAACGGACCTGGGCTTTGCGGTTCAGTGCTAGAGGCCCTAAAGTGGAACTGGCCGTTAGCATAGTCGAGAGTCTTGGACTGCGTTCGAAAAGACTCAAAAATGCTCACAATGTTTGCCATCCTGAGGGTGGTGGTGAAGCCACGGAATTGACCGGATTCACCGAGAATGTGCCCTGAGTGCACGTGGTGTTTGGCCGAGCGAACTACACCTGTGGCGAAATATATATTTGCACTTTACTATTTAGCTGGGCTAATGATATGCAGGGAAGGAGCACCGCCGTCCCGAGTAAGGGGCGGGGTCGTTATAATTTGGTCAGCTTTAGCTGATCGTTGCTTTGTTTTTCACCGTGCGGTGGAATATTACTTGCAGGTGCTGCGGAACCAAGCGCCAAGTAGCGGGCTGAAGCCCAAGTTGTTGAACTGACCCTCGAAGGCCAAGCAAACCGTTGTTTTACTTTTGTCATGTGTGGCCGGCCTGTGAGCCGATGTATGTAAAATATTATATTGTCAAGTGAACATTTGTAAGGCCTTAAGGCCATGTACTCTTTTGTGTATTTGATGTATTTCATTTCTGTGGTATAATGGACATTCATGTCGTTGTTGTGCAAATTCTGGGTTCTCTTAAACTGTTTAAAAGCTTCTGCTAGAATGCTCTGTGTTAGGACGAGTAGTTGAGTTTTTGGTATTATTCTGTAACCCTTCCGACTGTCCGTGGTATATGGCGTCGGGTTCCAGCTGGACCTTCTATTATATGCCATACGACGGATGGGGGTGTTACAATTTTGTATCAGAATAAGGTGTCTGTCGTATGTATTTGAATTCATAAGCGAATTCTTTTAAGGGGTGGTGAGCACATGTATGTGCGTCATCGTTATAACATGAAAGAACCCATGAATGCCCACTTAGAAATGAAAAAATACACTTGTTTTGTGGAACCTGAGTGTTCCAGTGAATGCTTTTAGCAATTTGTGAGCCACCTAATCAATGGTTTATGCTATTATAGGTTCCTAGGAGCGGTGCTGGGCAATCGGAACATCCGCAATCGGCGGAAAGCAGTACACCGAGTGACGTGCATACAACACCTCCTTTAGCAAAAACCATCAGGTTGGTGGCTGAAGCAGTCTTCGCTATGATCAATGCCCAACAAGTACAGCACGCACCACTTGCTAATGAGAAAGAACCGATTAGAGTGGCAGAGCCGGGAGTGGTAGAACGCGTGGCAGTTGATCCGGTTACACCAAGGAGAGCCACGGAGAAACAGCTCAAGTATGTGATGAGCTTTAATCCTCCGGTGTTCGACGGGATGGGAACGCCAACTCAAGCTGATGATTGGCTCTCTACGATGAAGAGGGTCATGACCGCCACAGAAACTGCGGAGTGGCAGAAGACCATAATAGCGACCTTCCTATTGGCTGGTGAGGCAAGGATGTGGTGGGATGAGTTGGAGGTTCATCTCTTAGTGGGAAGGCAACTTGCCGAAGTACCGATGGAGGAATTCTCAAGGTTGTTCTTGGCCAGATACCTACCTTCTGCCCAAAATCTTGAGATGGAGAATAAGTACCTTGGATTGACTCAGGGAGCGAGTAGCATGTATGCGTATCTCCACGAGTTTACTCGGTTAGGTCGTTATGCTGGTGCTATGTTTACTGAAGAAGAGCGGAAGACCAACCAATTTTATGAGGGCCTACAGGGCAACCTACAGCTACTCCTCGCCGGGCCTAAGGCACAGGGCTTCCTAGCCTTGGTAAATACGGCTCGGTCACTGGAAAGGGTCGCGAAGAAAGTTCAAGAGAAGAAGGAGCCAGGGGAAAAGAGGTCAGAGTTCAAAATCACGAGTTCAAAGTCTGGTTTCCGCAGATGGAACAAGAAGCAGAAGACTTCAAGTTCAGCCCCTTCGTCTGGTGCGACGGGGGGAAACTCAAGTCGAGTCCTAGGAGCGTGCTACAATTGTGGAAAGGTGGGGCATTTTTCACGTGAGTGTAGGAGCGGACGTGCAAAGTCCGAGAAGAGGACTGGAGTAACTTATGAGGAAAAGGGGAAGGCGGCAGAGTCGACCGCATCCCACCATGCTCCAGCCCAGCCTAGAGTTTACAACCTTGGTCTGCAAGAGGCCATTAAGCAAGCTGACGTGGTGATAGGTATGAGTTAAATATTTACTATTTAGCTTTTGTAGTCGTTACCTTTTTACATGTTAGTTTTTAAATCTTGGTGCTAGGCTTTTTGTTAGTTTTCGATAGTCCGGCGAGAGCCTTGTTTGATACGGGAGCTTCACATTCCTTCTTGTCCGAAAGATTCGAATCACGCATTGGAGTTCCTTCCTCGATGGCAAAAGACAAGTTGGATGTGTTGTTGCCCAATTGGTGCTCAATGCGTGCAGATAGAGTCTGCGTGGTAAAGTTGTGGATCGGGGATCAAGAGTTTGATTTGCAAGCGTCAGTTCTGCCGTTAGTGGAGTTCGATGTAATCTTTGGAATGGACTGGCTCTCGAAGCAATGAGCATGCATTGATTGAAACCGAAAGGAGGTTAAGCTGGGACTGTATACCAATCGGGAGACTACGTTTGCAGGCATGAAAGGGTCGAGCAAGATTTTGATGTTGGCTCTTCAGGTGTTTAAGGCAGTTCGGTCTGGGGCAGAACTATTTGTCTCATTAGTGCAGGCTTCAACGCCTAAACCTAGTCTTGATAGTATTGCAGTTGTGTCTGAATATTCCGATGTATTCCCAGACGATCTCCCGGGAGCCCCTCCTCAGCGAGAGATTGGTTTTATAATTGAGCTGGTGCCGGGTGCCAAACCGGTGTCACGCTCTCCATATCGGATAGCGCCTAAGGAGATGGCGGAGTTGAAGGTGCAACTGCAAGAATAGTTAGAGCAAGGGTATGTGCGTCCAAGTTCGTCGCCTTGGAGCGCACCGGTCCTCTTCGTTAAGAAGAAAGATGGGAGATTGCGACTCTGTATTAATTATCGGGAGTTGAACAAGCTTACGGAAAAGAATAAGTATCCGATCCCAAGGATTGACGATCTATTTGATCAGTTGGTTGGGTCAACGGTATATTCGAAGCTAGATCTGAAATCCGGATACTACCAACTAAGGATAAGAGAAAGTGATATCCCAAAGACAGCGTTCAACACGCGGTTTGGACATTACGAGTTTATGGTCATGACGTTTGGGTTAACCAATGCACCATCCGTGTTTATGGATTTGATGAACAGGACATTCAGAGAGTACCTGGACCATTTAGTGATAGTATTTATCGACGACATCTTGGTGTACTCGCGGTGTGAGGATGATCACTACAAATATATGCATATGGTATTGGAGACGTTGAGGAAGAATCAGTTGTATGCTAAGTTCTCCAAGTGTGAGTTCTGGTTATCCTCCATCGCGTTCCTTTGTCATATTGTTAGTGGTGAAGGCATAACGGTGGATCCGACGAAAATAACGGCGATTCAGGAGTGGCCAGAGTTAACTACGGTGGCGGAAGTCCGGAGCTTTCTGGGGCTCGTCGGCTACTATAGGCGCTTCGTGGAGAACTTCTCGCGGATAGAGCTACCACTCACGACGCTAACAAGGAAGGATCAAAAGTTTGTGTGGATGCTGGAGTACGCACAGGCTTTTGAAGAATTGAAGAGGTGGTTGGTCACGACGCCTATTTTGCATTCGCCGAGTGGGTCCGAAGGGTTTGAAATTTATAGTGATGCTTCAGGCAGTGGTTTGGGATGTGTTCTGCTACAGCATGGGAGCGTAATAGCCTATGGATAACGACAGTTGAAGGTTCATGAGAGAAATTATCCGGTCCATGACTTGGAGCTAGCGGCCGTAATATTTGCTCTAAAGATGTGGAGGCACTATCTTTACGGTGTGAAGGTCGATATCTACACTAATCATAAATGCCTGAAGTATTTTCTAGATCAGAAGGACCTAAACATGAGGCAGCGGAGGTGGATGGAGTTCCTGGGGGACTACACTTTCAAAATACATTATGTGCCCGGGAAAGGAAATGCAGTGGCAGATGCGTTGAGTCTTAGGGCACCTGCGCAAGCCAACTGGTTGGCGGTGCATGATGAGAGTTTGGTCCGTGATTTGGAGGCTTTGGAGATCTCCTGTGTTGACAAGAAGGCTAGTGCTGAGGCAATATTGTGTTGGACGGAGGTGCAGTATGACCTAGCTGATAGGATTCGGCGGGCTTTGGTTCAGGATAGCAGTATGAAGCAAATCTTGGATGAATCGTTGGATGGGTCAAATTCCTAATTTGCGGTTGAAGATGGACTGCTAAGGAAGGACGGTCGCCTATGCATCCCAAGTGCGGATAACCTTCGGGAGGAGTTGATGTATGAGGCTCATCATACTAAGTACTCAATCCACCCAGGGAGCACGAAGATGTATAGGGACATGAGGAAGTTGTTTTGGCTGCCAAGGTTGAAGAAGGATGTAGCACTTTATGTGGCGAAGTGACAAACTTGTGCCCTGGTGAAGGCGGAGTGCCAGAAGCCCGGAGGTTTCTTGAAGTCCTTGCCTATCCCAGAATGGAAGTTCGACGACATTTCCATGGATTTTGTGCATGGTTTGCCAAGGTCGCAAAGGGGAAATGACGCCATCTGGGTGGTCATAGATAGATTGACAAAGGTGTCGCACTTCATGCCGAATAGGAAGGAAGATCCGGTGGAAAATTTAGCCAAGCTCTATGTGGATAATATTGTACGGTTGCATGGTGTGCCACGCAATATTGTTAGTGACCGAGATGGACGCTTCATGTCAAATGACTCGAGGCTAGTACATAAGTTGTTGGGAACTAAGCTGAGTTTCAGTACAGCCTTTCATCCGCAGATGGATGGTCAGACTGAAAGGGTCAATAGGACGATGGAGGACATGCTTCGCATGTGCGTCTTGGATTTCGGAAAGCAGTGGGAAGATCACTTGTACATGGTAGAGTTTGCTTACGATAACAGTTTTCAAGCGAGTATTGGTATGATGCCTTTCGAGGCCCTGTATGGGAGAAGATGTCGCACGCCATTGTCTTGGTTGGAGACAGGCGAGTCAAAGTTATATAAACATCAGGCATTGGAAGATGTCACTTCAATGGTACCTATAATTCAGGAACGGTTAAAGATCGCCAAGGACAGACAGGCAAAATACTGTAATGCAAAGCATAGGAATGTGGAGTTCAGCGTTGGCGATTGGGTGTACTTGAAAATCAAGCCATTTAAGGGTGTCTCGCGGATTCGATGCTTGAAGAAGCTGAGCCCGAGATACATTGGACCGTTTGAGATCCTGGAGCGGATTGACGAAGTAGCGTATCGATTGAAGTTGTCGGTGGAATTGAGTGGGCTACACGATGTATTCCACGTTTCGGTATTGTCGAAGGTAGTACAAGAGCCTTCTCAGGTTGTTGCGGTCAATCAAGTGCCGATTGATAATGGGTTGACGACCAAGGTCAAGCCAGTTCGCATTGAAGACTTTAAAGTCAAACGGCTCCGCAACAAGGAATTTTGAATGGTTAAAGTCCGATGGGATAACTGCGGACGTGAGGAGCTTTCTTGGGAACGAGAGCAGACTATGTTGGAAGCATACCCCAAATTATTCCATGCAGGTAATCTTTAAGTTGTTTTGTGTACTTTTACATAATTTCATGGACGAAATTCTTTAAGGGGGGAGATTTGTAATTCCCCGAAACTCAGAAGTGAATCGGGCGGTGTTTTGAGCCAAGTTCAAGTCTAGGAAGGGTGAACACGGCCTGTGACACGGGCGTGTCACATGGCATGTCATGCTCGGGTTGTCGAGTTGATGTCGACGAGCATTGAGTGCTCTAACACGGCATGTGATACGGTCGTGTCATAGGGCGTGTCAGGCACACGGCATATGACACGAGCGTGTCACATGGCCGTGTACTCCTCTAAAAGTTTGGTCCTGTGTCGACTGAGGGACACGGCCCGGAACACGGGCATGTACTGGTTGACACGGTGTGTCACGTCTGACACGGGCATGTCGCTACCCATGTCCACCAAGCGACGTGACGGTTGACATGGTGGTTATTTATTACACGGCCCCTGGTCACGGGCATGTCGAGGACCAGACACGGTCGTGTCAGGTTGGGACACGGGCGTGTCCAAACCCGTGTCCATTTTTGTACTCGATATTCGTGGCTGGATCGAGGCACATGGCCTGGGACACGGCCGTGTGCAAAGCCGTGTTCAGCCCAGGATAAAGGAATTTAAGGCTAATCTTAGCCGTTCGTTTTCTTTAAATAAGATCTAACAGCCCAGATGAGTTCCTGCTTGTGTTTAGTCCGAGATTAGAGGTTTAATTCCTCATTTAATTTTTAACTCCCTCTTTTTAAGAAGTTAGAGAGAGAAGAGAGCAAGGAAGAAGGAAGGGAGGAATCCGGCCACCGGCGGAGCATCGGAGCACCGAACTGAGAACCGAGACCGGATACGTGGAGAGAATTCCTTTGTGAAGCTTTCTATCCGGCTAGTTTTTCATGGCGCCTAAGCAGACTTCAAGGGTAACGATTCTCAACTTGAGCATATGAAGCTCTTCTTCCTTTGCATAGGGAAAACCCTCTCCCGTGAGTGTGCGGTGAGTTTGCGGTGTTCCTTGGGGTAGATATGTGAAGTCCCCCTTGTTTAGAGTCCGGAATCGAAGTACGGGCATAGGCATTGTGTGTGAAGCCTACCCGGACGTGTTTGTCTGGATCGGTGATGCTGCATTGCATGAATAGCTGGAGAAGACTCCGTGCATTTTTTTCGGGTTTCTACGCGGTAGATTGCAACAGGGATCCTTGGGGATTAACTCCAAGGCGCACCCAGAAAACTGTGCGCAATCATAGTTCTGCTAACTTGGAGGCTGGGGAGCCAGCCTTGAACATAACTGGGTTATGTGATGTTTTGAAATGTTTTAGGATCCGGGGGAAGCTTGGCCCGCACGTACGTCTTAAAGTGACTAGGCGGCGTGAGCAACGGGCGGGTGGAAACAGACCTGGGCTTTGTGGTTCAGTGCTAGAGGCCCTAAAGTGGAACTGGCTGTTGGCATAGTCGGGAGTCTTGGACTGTGGTCGGAAAGAATCAAAAATGCTCACAATGTTTGCCATCCTGAGGGTGGTGGTGAAGCCATGGAATTGACTGGATTCACCGAGAATATGCCCTGAGTGCATGGGGTGTTTGACCGAGCGAGCCTACACCTGTGGCGAAATATATATTTGCACTTTACTATTTAGCCGGGCTAATGATATGCAGGGAAGGAGCACCACCGTCCCGAGTAAGGGGAGGGGTCGTTATAATTTGGTCAGCTTTAGCTGACCGTTGCTTTGTTTGCCACCTTGCGGTGGAATGTTGCTTGAAGGTGCTGCGGAACCAAGCGCCAAGTCGCGGGCTGAAGCCCAAGTTGCTGAGCTGGCCCTCGAAGGCCAAACGAACTGTTGTTTTACTTTTGTCATGTATGGCCGGCCTGTGAGCCGATGTATGTAAAACATTATATTGTCAAGTGAACATTTATAAGGCCTTAAGTCCATGTACTCTTTTGTGTATTTGATGTATTTCATTCCTGTGGTATAGTGGACATTCATGCCGTTGTTGTGCAAATTCTGGGTTTTCTTAAACTGTTTAAAAGCTTCCGCTAGAATGCTTTGTGTTAGGACGAGTAGTTGAGTTTTTGGTATTATTCTGTAACCTTTCCGACTGTCCGTGGTATATGGCGTCGGGTTCCAGCTGGACCTTCTATTATATGCCATACGACGGATGAGGGTGTTACATCACGCCTAGGAGAATCACTCATCTCTTCCTAATATGAAGTAGAAGGACCATCCTTCACAGCCTTCTTCCCTTCCTTATTGAATAACCCAACAAGAGAAGTCCACATCTACGCAGCTGACCGACATCCGTCGATGTGGTCCAAGAGCTCCGATGAGATCAACTGCTTGAGGATCCCTTCCGCTTTCGCGTTTCTCTCCTCCCAAGCTCTCATCGCTTCAGCAGTGCCAGTGATAGTAGTAATACTTTGCCTTCCTGTTCCGCAAACAACCTCCCAGAGGTCCTCACCCAGAAGAAAGCTCTCCACACAAGACATCCACTTCTTGAAGTTCATCTGAGTTAGGAGATCAATACCAAGATCTCATGCTAGTCCTGCTTCCATGGTCCAACACTAGTTTCCTCTTCACAAGAGCAATAACAACTTCTAGTTGATCACTGTTTATC
The DNA here is from genome assembly GCA_039513925.1 of Platanthera zijinensis. NCBI lineage: Eukaryota > Viridiplantae > Streptophyta > Magnoliopsida > Asparagales > Orchidaceae > Platanthera > Platanthera zijinensis. Next base: position 207,962,845 of record CM077079.1, on the reverse strand, counting down.
CATTCCAACATTTCTCTGATAACATGTTGAATTTTCCGGATCTTGGAATGAGCAGGGGTTATCTCAACTTAGAATGATAAACACAACAAGAGACACATGCAGTAACAAGAAACTTTATTGATCACAACAATCTTCTTACAAGGCGATTCATACATGGCGAGACATGATTTCGCCAATGTACCAAGCAGAACAAAATACAAGGCAAAACTAACCGCGCGAACTCAAAGAGTAGCCGCTGATTCTACTACTTCACTACAGAGTCCGCACAGACCGCCTAGTCCGCTAAATGATGCGTGAAAATCGTCTCATGGACTACAATCCGAATAGGCAAGTGTACCTATCGTTTTATAGTATAGTGATATAAATAAATCAAGGTCGTATAAAAACTCGGGGCAGACAAGTACTATTACTCACAACGATTCTATTATCCTACCGAACGATTGATTGGGTTTTTAAAAATGAACTAAGCTTAATTAAAAGAGAAATATACTATTGTGAAAGAGTGATCGATCGACGATTCACTTTGAAATAAAATAACGAAATAAATTAGTTTAACATTTTCCATTCTATTAAGACCGTGACGGATCCGATATTAGGAAGTAATCTCGCTAGAGCATTAAATCCCCTAACTTATAGACATTTTGACCGAAATCTCTTTATAAGTCAAAATGTCCTAAAGTCGCATTACTGAAGTGACCCGCACTATTGGATTTGACTCCAATCCGGAGGATTTACGTCATCCTATCTCTAGGGTTGCGTTCAACTCCTTCCTTGCTTGAGTGATCTTTCAAATCAATGAGTCTCTCGACTTCTATGAAATGAGATCAAATGCCTACTACCGTATATCGGAATACGGAGTCGACACGATAAAAATTAAAGAAAGATCAAAAATAGGAAAAATACAAATGCAAACATAAAATTTAAGATGAGTTATTTCATCGCAAAGTTCATCGCGATCGGGCACAAAAAGAAATTAGCTAAGCATAATAGAAAGGGAAACCATGAAAAAAAAGAAAAAGATTTCATTTGCATTGCTTGATAAAGTAAAAGAGTGCACAATATTAAAAAGACAAGACTATATTATGAAGAAAAATTACAACAATAAAAGAAAACAACAACAAGTAAAGAAAAGAAAAGAACTACTAACACTCTTGAACTAGCACTCTCTACCAAAAACTACTTCAAACTAAAACTACTTCCCCCCTCCAAAGCATGAGGCAAGGGGTCCTTTTATAAGAGAGGAGGAAGGATCTAGAATGAGGGGAGATAAGGGGGTGGCCGGCCATACTTGGTGGAGAGGGTTCATGCATGAGTTTTAATGAGGGGGAGAGAGAATGGGAGGATTCAATGCATGTAATTTAATGGAAATAGGAATATTAAAATATCAAGGGGGATGAATGGAAGTGTGTAGAAGGGAGAAAGAGAGGGGCCGACCACTCCTTTTGAAATGGTTGCATACATCTAATTAATGAGGGAGAAGAGGAGGATGTGAGAGAGAGGGGGGGCCTCATGCATGAAGAGGGTGCATGTATGTGGTCGGGTTTTGTGTGGGCTGCACCATGGGCTCGGGTAGGCTAGGATTTGATGTTTGGGGGCTGCTTTCTTCAAGTGGCCTGCACCATGGGCTCGGCTAGGCTCATATTTAGATGTAGGGGCTGCTTGGTGGGCTTTGGGCTGCTTCAAAGAGGAGGCTCGAGTAGCATCATATTGGAGGGCTGCTTGGAAGCTTTGGCTTGAACCTACAAGAAAACAAAGCAAAAACATGTTAGATATTAGAACATAATATTAATAATTATAACTTAACATAACATAACAATAATTATTAAAGATTAAGCTAAACATAACAAGACAACATAACATAACATAAAATGAAATATAAAGAAACTAGAGATTATTATAACATAAAAGACTTTTAAATAAGAAATAAAATATAACAAGTACAAAAATACTTAAAACATATAATTAAACTAGGAATTAATATATTATAAAAAGACATTAAAACATGAAATAACAAGCATAAAATATAAATAAACTTAGGCATTAAGGCTAATAAATTACCCCAAAAACGATGACTAAAAGTAGTCATCACCAAACCGCAAATAAGGCGAGCGGACAGACCGTTATTCCAATGCAAGCTCTACTCGTCGATCAGCAAGCTGCCTAGCTGCATGACCGCGCGATATGCTGCTGCCGAACTGAACAAGCCGCTTGAAGCAGACGACTTATTGAACCCCGAAACAAGTTGCCAAAGAGAAAACTGCCTGAACGCTGTCTGCGACCTGCTATTTACTGCCTGTTGCTTAACTGCAGAGTCTGCACTGTCCCTGACCGCAATCAGAGCCAAGTCCTGGATTTCTAGCGCTATCCGCACAACCTGCACAACACAAACCGGTCAGCATCACTAAGGCCGGACTGACTTCCCAGTCTGCCTTGTCGCTAAAGGGCCGTCAAACTTGGTGAGCATCTCGCAAGACTCTGCATCAACATCTCCTGTCCGCCATCCTGCGGAGACCGCATAGTCTGCTCCCCCAAGTTCGCAATCAAGGCACCAAGCCAACTATCGAACTCGACGAATAATGAAAGCAGTACGCCCGCCTTGCAAAAACATCATCAGTCTGCATAACTCCGAGTCTGCAGCTAGGCATCAAGCTGACTGCTGCCGGACTCAGCGGACAAGGCTCCAGTCCGCGAGTCGATGCAGACACTTCTCCAGTGTACATTCGCCAAGCATGCAGCCAACCCAAAGGTCAACACCTGCCGAGCTTGGCGGATTGAGAAGCAGTCCGCACATCACTGCGCGATCTCCCCGGACTGAGCCAACCATGGACTTGGTTCAGAATCAAACAAATCGACACCACTAGCCACCATGTCCAGTCCGCACTTACTGGCATACATTGGTACCAGTCCGCCAAGCTTGGCGAACTCCAGCATCAATCCGCTCTAACCGGCGAACCCTGCGCTACCACCAGCCGCACCACAAGAGCAAGACCAAGGCATCTGCCATGTTGGTATGCCGAGCTCCAGTCCAGTCCGCACCTTGCCAGACTCCGCAGATAGAGGAGTTATCCGCCCGGTTACCATCTGGGAGTATCCTGCTATCTGAGCAAAAATCGGTCTGGCTTGCCGCCTCCTCGATTTGCACAGACCGCGCGAACAGACCTCCAAGGCCGCCACTTCCAGCACACCCGCTGACTTGATTAACTGTCAGTCCTGTCCGCGCGGTCCACGCAGATAGATCGCCCTGGTTGCCTGACCATCAACTATCCGCTACCTTTTTGCCGACCTGCTTATCCGCCTATCCAAACCGCACAGGCCGCTTGGGTAGAACTCCCAGGTCGCGCAATCTGCCACTTTCACTTCACAATTTTCAACAGAAAATACAACTATAAAAAGGTCTTTTTTGAACTTAAAATTGAGTCCATTTTTGAACTAAAATCCAGTCCATTTTTTCAATCAATGAAAATCCAGTTGTATTTTTGAACTAAAAAAAGTCCCAAACGATCTCTCAGGTGTTACCCGCACAGAAAATTTTCTTTAACTAAATTCACTAAAATGGTGTTTTTAGCATTTATATTGGTAGCCCCTTTTTGACTATTGAAAGCTCCACTAAATATAAAAAACACAAAAATTTGTTTTACTCCTCTCTAATAGCAACCCTAGTAGAGTTCCTTTTCTCCCATGTTTTCTCCATAACTCATCTTAAGATCTCACGAATCCCTCGCCATCTCTAGATATTTCCTGTCGCAAACGCTCGATCCCCCGCTGCCGACCGAAAATAACTGTTGGAGAAGAAGCCTGGGATGTCAACGAACTCCTCTGGAAGGTCCATCTTTCCACATTTTGTGTTTGCTCTATTTACTGAAATGTCCATCTTTTTATCCTTCCACTCTTGATTTATACATAAGGATAGAAAAAACAAGAGTTAAATGACTTTTTTAAAAAACTCAAAATGTCTATTTTTTCATGCCGATTCTTTATGTTTTTTTTGTGGATCGCCCAAGGCTCTGGTCTGAACCACCTTAGCCTGGGAGTGGTTGAGTGTGTAAATAGTTACAGAGAAAGAAAAACTGACAAGCAAAATTTTTGACCTGTAAAATCCTGGAATGTGATGAAAAATCGCGTGGTCGGATATGTGTCAACCAAAGCTCTACTAGATCTTAGCAGATTTACAGAGCTTTTTCAAGAACTTGAGGGCAACATGCCGCCTCTCGTTACAATTATTGTGATGAGAGAGCAGGGCTCAGAGGGTGACAGGACACTGATCACATAGCTAACTATTTTTTCATGTGCTGCGGGAGCAATGCACTCGTTGTATTATGGAGTTCTATGATAGTTCTTGGAGGCGGGAGCAGCCTGATGCACTTGTTCTGATGTCTGGAGCTCGAAGCTCGGGGGCGCACTCAGTGCGCATTATCCTCCGTGTCTTGTCTCAAATTGTATTTTGGAGAAGTTTGTTGCGGTTGTTATATCGGTGATGTAGTGCTTGTTCTTGAATGCATGGGGAGCTTATTGGCAGAGAGCGTGTAGGGCACTTGGTGGAGGAGAGCGTGCGGAGCACTATATGATTGAGAGCATGCTAGAAAAGAGCGTGCATGGCACTTGTTGGAGGAGGGCGCACAGAGCGCTTGCTGTAAGGGAGCGTGTAGGGCGCTTGTTGTCGAAGAGCGCGTCGAGCACTTGATGATAGAGAGTGTACATGGCACTTGCAGGAGGAGAGTGCACAGAGCCCTTGCAGGAGGAGAGCGTGCAGGGCGCTTGCTGGAGGTGAGTGCGCAGAGCGTTTACTAGAGGTGAGCGTGCAGAGCGCGGAGGAAAGAGGCGTACGTGGGAGCGCAGAACTAAGCGATGTGCGTGAGAGTGCGCGAGGAGGAGGAGCACGCGGGACCGTGCAAGGAGTAGGAGCGCGAGATCGCGCAAGGAAGAGTCGCATGCCAGAGCACGCATGGAAACGACGAGTGATAGTGCACGCAAGGAGGAAGAGCGTGCATGAGCGCTCAAGGAAGAGACAGTAGAAGGAGGAGAGAGAAAATCCATAGGAGGAAAGAGAAAATCCGTAGGAGGATTTTCTTGGGGGAGAAGAGAATCCAAAAGAAGGAGGAATGGGGTATTTATAGATTCCAAGAAGGTGACACGGTAATTTCCCCTGATAACTACATGGTGGACGAATAAGAACGCTCCATTAAGAGCACATAGATCACGATTTTATGAGATTGACGAGACCCCCCCGGACAGTTAATGGAGGTAGTGGGTTTATTGGAAAACCAACCACTCCTCCTGTAACATCCCATTTCCGGCTAGACCCCTAGGAGTCGGTTGGTTGTGGTAGAACCCTAGGGAGCCCAAAACTTGAAATAAATCGACCAAGAAATCGGGTCACGGGTTGGTCACGCCCGTGACCGACCCGTCACGCCCGTGACATAGGGCGTGACCACATTCGACGATCGTCGATTTCAGTTCGACGTCGTCGAACCCAGAATTAGTCACCAGACCTGTCATGCCCGTGACCCGCCATGTCACGCCCGTGACATAGGGCGTGACCATGATCGTCGATTCCAGGTCGACGGTCGTCGACCCAAAATTGGCCCCACGGGCATGTCACGCCCGTGACCCGCCATGTCACGCCCGTGACATAGGGCGTGACACGCTCGACGATCGTCGATTTCAGTTCGACATCGTCGAACCAGAATTAGTCATCAGGAATGTCACGCCCGTGACCCACAATGTCACGCCCGTGACATAGGGCGTGACACGCTCGACGATCGTCGATTTCAGTTCGACGTCGTCGAACCAGAATTGGCCGCACAGGCCTGTCACGCCCGTGACCCAGGTGTCACGCCCGTGACCACCCTTCGACGATCGTCGATCTCAGTTCGACGATCGCCAAACCCAGAACTGGCTAACCGGGCCTGTCACGCCCGTGACCTATGTGTCACGCCCGTGACCAAGGCCGAAACGTCAGCCAGACTGGAAATTTCGGTAACCGACGCCATAATAAATTCTGACTATGGGAATGAAAATCAAGAGTATTTATGGGTCGTTCCCTACTTTAATTATGTTAATAATTAAGGAAAAGTGGGTCCAATAGGAAATTGCCACCTGGCGAACACCTCTTCATCTCCAACGTTTCAACTGCCATTCGTCATAACCGAAACGTCATTAAGGGGATTATTAATGGCCGCCAACGTTTCATCCTTTCCCCTCCCCATTTGCTGATCTATAAAAGACTCCTAAGAGCAAGAGGAAAAGGTTACACTCCCTCAAACTGTTTCAGACTTCCCCCTTGCTGTTGAAGAATTTCCGGCGACGCCACCACCGCGCAAATGGCTTCCCGACGCTCTGCACGCCTCCAACCCGCGAACAAGGTCCTCCCCTCCCTCTTCTTCTGCGGATAGAACTTAGGAATCGTTAGGAGAGATATCGGGCTCAAAAGAGCCAGATCGGGTGAGCGTATTCGTGGTTTTCCGAAAATTTCATGGTGGCGGGTTCGCCGGAAACCGCCTTTCCGGCGGCCGTGCCGCCGCCCGACGATAGCCCTCACCTCAACGGAGGTGGTGGTGGTGGTGGCCGGCCAGGGAGATGGCTAGATGGCCGGGAAATAGCTTGGAAAAGCTACAGGAAATTAGGTTTTCAGGCCTCTGGTTCGGGCTGTAGAAGAAGATGAACAGTGCCGTCAAATTAGATTTTATTTTTAAAACAATTTCTGAATGAAATATCTGTCATATTAAATAAGTTGGGAAAAATACCTAGCGGATCCTACAAGAAAAATGATCAACATTGAAAATGTAGCCCTTGAAGTCTACTTTAATTCAAAGTTAATTTCACTCGATTTGGAATCCTGGTTAGACCACAGCACCCTTTTTGGTGAGGTCTATCCAGAGGGCTGCATTGACCTTAGAAAAATTCCCCACTCCAATCCAGTCATCCAAATGACTTGAAATTTGGGGTGTGGTCTAATCTTACAAATATCTAGGTACTATCCAAAAATGAGAATTTTTGGAGAATATTTTTCTATAGATTTTAGAAAAATTCAATAATCCTAGCCGAATTTAATTAGATAGTTAAATAATTTCCAAACCCTCCCAAATTCTGGTGAGTGGTCCATGGGGTCACCATAAGGTTCTGTATGATTTTTCATCTCATTTGTAGATGGTTTGGATTAGAAATGATCAACCCTAAGTTTTGCCCTAATAAGGGGTCTTAGGTTAAAAGTGCACTTTTGAAATTTGAGTGGTCAGATCACCTCAACAGAGGCTGAGATTTTTTACCACTGGCTAGTAATATTCTCTAGCACCCCCTTATAGAGTTTGAGGTGGATCGGGGTAAGTTTGCCCTAAGGACCAAGGCCAAACCCTAAGGATGGATCTTGGTGGTTTGTGAAGGTCATGTGGTCAAATGACCTTGGATTGACCCGAAATTGGGTGAAGAGAACCATAGGGCCAATATAGTTCTCTGGATGAAATCTTAGTAAATTTGGAGACCGTTGGGATACCTAAAAATCTAACCCTAGTTTAGGGCGCAAAACTTGTAGAGATAGGAAATGACACTAAATCACATTGAAAAGTGGTGAGATTTGGGTAGAGTGAATTATAGGGATGGTACAAGCTCTGGATATTTTTCTATGAATTTTATGATCATTATTTTGGATACTTCCTTTAATGATTTAGTAGTTGTATGATTTGCTTAGAAAATTTATCAGGGAATACACACTCTCTGGAAAGTGATGAAATTTATGCAGAGAACGTTTATTATGATTTTAAATCTCTGTGAATTTTTATGGGATTTTTGGAAGATTAATTCTAAGGCTTGCTTCATTAAGTATATTTTACCTTGATTATTTGATTAAATCTTTAGTGGTGTTTAGCAAGCTAGTAAAATTATGATTCTCTGCACAAAGATCTTTTATATATCATACTACTGACTAGTGATTTTTCTATAATTTTTAGGTGAATAATTTCAGTACTTCCTTCATTACGTAGAATTAACGTGATTATACTGAATAAATTATTTAGAGGTTAAATACTTTCTATAAAATTCTGAGAATTTATATTTGAGGTTATCTTGCTGTTATTTAATGATCATGATTTTTGAGTAGCCATTACTTAGGAAGATTATGTAGTTCATGTTTAAAATGACCCGTGGCACGTCCTTTGGGAAAATTAAATAAATATCAGATTAATTAGGAAAATTATAAGTTTCTGGTTTTAGGCAAAGTATGATATGGTAGACCTCCAGTAAATATTATAGAAGATTTGGAAGACAACTTGGTGTACCTCCCCTTGGGTACCTCATATAGTTTAGGATGGTCTGCATATAGTAAAGCCACGGAATTCTGGTAATTGATGGTTGGTAGGGCAAGTTAAGATTGAGTTCATCATTAGAAGTCAGGATAAGTAGAGTGTGGGACTGGTTGGGATAAGAGAGTACGGGAACGACGAAAGATCGTCCATCCCGGGAAGAAGAGGAAGAGTCTTAATACTCTAGGGTTAGAACTAAAGTAACTAAAAGAGAATCGGGTTAAGGGAGATCAACCAATAATAATAAGTGCCTTGCGAAAGGGAACTTCGGGCCGTAATGCCGCCGTCTTGGTTCCTAGTGCCCCTTGAGAGCCCTTCACAGGGTATACCGGGGGCAGTCCTGGGCTAATGTAAACCATAGGAATAATAAATTAAAAGAGCAACTAGTATAACTAGGGTTGCACACACTCACTCCCCGATAGCTAGGAAAGTAGAATAATAGGACTTGTTGCCATTCAGACAGTAGCTCTGAAGGTAGATGCACGGACAGGACTGTCCGGGGGGCCGAGGGCTCGAGAGTTGGAGTACAGAATAAAGGTGGTGGGTCTTCGGTACCTGATCGTCGTTCACACCGACATCGGTACGCTGACTCGGCGGTGTGGGACGCTTAGCCAAAGAAAGTCTGGAGGGTACATCCAGCAGCAGTACGCGGATACTCTAGGTTGTGTTCTTCTAGGGGCGTACGGGAGGGATAGGCCTGGTAGTGTGGATGCCCGCCTAGGAGTGGGGGGCCCGACCCACTGTCTCCGTTTGCCACTACGGAGGTTCCTGGGAGTGAAGCTAGCTGCCCGAATAGGGGGAACTAAAGGTCTGTGCGCATAGAGTCGTGTGCGTGTGTTGCACTTGTATGAATCATGGCATAGCATATCACTACACTCATAATTGCATACAACCGACACCCCAACGTATAAATCGGTATGAGACTTTTTATACGATGGGAGCCTTGCAGAAGATCCCTTAACTTATAAGTTTGTATGGGCATTCATATAAGTTAAGGTTACATACTTATTTACTTGTTTGTTTACTTACTGTTCTCTAGCTGCCTTTATATACAATTTGCTACTTAATAATTGCTCTACCTATTACAACATTTATACTGTTCACCTGTTATAACTTGCTAGTTAGGTCCACCGTCACCTGCTTGACTATTCTCCACTTTTGTAGCTTCCCTTTCCTCCTCTCCGCCCGGTGCTTAGGAGCCGTGGTGGGAGGGGTAGGGGATGATAGGGCTTAGTCTTTATGACTAATGGTTTTCGAACCACAACATTACAGGAGCTCCGGATGGGAGACAGGGACCAGCAGTCCAGGGACCAGCACCAGCGGAGTACGGTGCGCATGGAGGTGGAACAGTCTAGCACCGGTGCACCTGCGACCAGCTCCGTGAGTGATTAGTATTTTCTTAGCTTCCGCGATGAGCGACTTGTAGTGAGGACTCTGATGTACTGGGCTCGAGCCCATTTATCTATTTTCCTGTTGTTATGTATTGATGGACTGGATATGATTCTCTTTTATTTACATGTTTCTGTGGACTTGTTTACATTTTTGTATAAATACTTCTCTCTCTTGTGATCGAAAAGGGCCGGCAGAATTGGCGTTTTGTAGTGGTTGCCTTCCCGAGATGTCGGTGCCACCGCAAAGCGGCAATTCTGGGCTAAGACCCCGGTAGTTAAAAAAGAAAAAAAAGGGGGGTCTTTCAAGTGGTATCAGAGGAAACCTCGATCGAAGAGAAGTAGTCCACAAAACCTTGGGCCACCCCCGTGCGAGCTTAGTTTGCGGACAAACTAGCAGCGGAAGCAGTGGTGTGCCCATAAGGGAAATCACATGTGAAAGTCCATCCTAACTCTTCCTAATTCCATTCATTTGCTCTCTAACAAATGGAATTTTTACTTGTAGCCTGCGACGAACCCTACATCGCAGCAGGGGACACCTCAGGCTCCGAATGTGGTCCCGACTCCGCCAGCACCAGTTCCGTTCCAGCAGACGGAGATGGGGCAAACACTGACGACCATCCTGGAGGCCTTCAGAGCTCAGCAAGCCCCGGCCCCACAGCCAAACCCCGGGGCCAATTGGATGACGGTCTTCCGAGGACTTTCCCCTCCATCCTACCAGGGGACGGAATCTGCAGTACGTACGGAGGAGTGGTTGGACACCATTTACGAGATGCTGGCAGGGATTCGATGCCCCATGGAGGAGGCAGTCGCTTTGACAGTCTCCTTCTTAGAGTCACACAGAAAGAGATGGTGGAAATCTCAGCTGGACACCACCTTTGCAGGGATGGACTGTGCTGATATTACTTGGGAGGAGTTCAGAGCCGCGCTCTTGGGACATTTTGTACCTCAGTCGGCGAGAGATGACCTGGAGGATAGGTTCCTGCGGTTGAGGCAGGGGAACAGGACTGTGGTGGAGTACTATCAGGAGTTCACTCACCTGGCCCGTTATGCGGACGCTTACCAGTTAGACGATGCTGGCTACGCCCGGAGGTTTTATAAGGGGCTGCAGGATGACATGAGGCAGGCCCTCCTTTTCGTTTCAGAGGGGAGTCTGGCCAGGATTCTGGAGATGGCTAAGAAGAGAGAGGCGGATCAGCTTACAGTGAAGAATCGGAAGAGACCGGCTGATGATTCAGTGATTGGAGGTCATAGAGACCGTCCTCGGGGCCAGGTTATCGGGGAGAGAAGGAACGGGGATCAGCCTCGTCAGGAGTTTGGGCAGGAGCAGAGGACTCAGGGGGTATTGGCTCCCCAGCCTATACAGATGCTGGAAATGCCAAGGACGGCAGGACAGCCACCGGTATGCTATCAGTGCAACCAGCCGGGGCATATCAAGCGGAACTGCCCTGTGGGGCGAGCACCCCCACCAGCACATCAGGGCGCTCCACCTCCCCGACAGTTTGGCGAACGAGGACAGGACCGAGGACGAGGATTTCAGGATCAAGGCCGTAGGCCAGAGAGAGAGCAGGTGTATGCTCTAGACCTGACACAGCCTCGGAACCCGGAGCAGGTTATCACAGGTATGGCAGCATTTTTAAATTTTCTTCATATAAACTACTATTTTAGACGTAACCTGGTTAGAAATTAAGAGAAGATAAACTGCAACAAGAATACTAAGACACTTAATCACCCCAGGCATAGTCTTCGTTAGCGGCAAGCCCGCTCACACCCTCTTCGACACTGGTGCGTCGCAATCATTCGTGTCGGAGGATTTCGTGAAAGGACTAGCAGGAGTGGAGCTAAGCACCGGGAAGATGCTGAGGGTGCGCCTACCCGATGGATCAGAGATATTGACCTCTACTCATTGTGATATGGAAGCGAGGATCGGCGGAAAGGCGTTTGAGGCACCAGCGACGGTTTTGAGGATGCCAGATTACGATCTGATTCTGGGCATGACCTGGCTGTACTGGAACCATGCCCAGATCGATTGCGTGGCGAAGAGGATCACCGTGAGGCACGGAGACTCCTTCATCATCATCGAAGGTATTATACCAGCACCCCGTACCTTACTATCGTCTATGCAGGCCGTTAAGGCCCACCTACAGGGGGAAGAGGTTTATCAGGTCCTCTTTGAGGCTGTCGTAGCTAAGGACTCCATTGCGGATATTCCAGTGGTGCGGGACTTCGCCGACGTGTTTCCAGAGAAGCTACCAAGGTTACCCCCGCACCGAGAGAAGGACTTTCAGATTCAGCTCGTACCGGGGGCTAAGCCGTTATCCAGAGCTCCCTATCGAATGGCCCCAAAGGAGTTGGTGGAATTCCGAAGCCAGCTTCAGGAGTTAGTGGAGGCCAGGTTCGTTCGGCCTAGCTCTTCACCATGGGGAGCTCCGGTGCTGTTCGTTAAGAAGAAGGACGGGACCCTTCGACTGTGCATCGATTACCGGGCTCTGAACAGGTTGACAGTCCGGAATACTTATCCCTTACCACGGATAGACGAGCTATTTGACCAGCTGGAGGGAGCTCATTGGTTCTCAAAGCTGGATCTGAGGTCAGGATACTACCAGCTTCGTATTCGGGAGGAGGACATCCCGAAGACGGCCTTCAGCAGCAGATATGGCTTGTACGAGTTTACCGTGATGCCGTTCGGGCTCACGAATGCACCCTCTGCATTCATGACTTTGATGAATCGGGTGTTCGAGGAGTATCTGGATGTCTTCGTCATTGTATTCATCGACGACATCCTCATCTATTCAAGGACGGAGGAGGAGCACGCGAGACATCTAGCCTTGACCTTGGAGAAGCTGCGTGAGCACGAGATGTATGCCAAGTACAGCAAGTGCCAGTTCTGGCTAAAGGAGGTGGCCTTTCTGGGCCATGTCATCAGTGGAGCAGGTCTGGCAGTGGATCCGGCAAAGATCCAGGCAGTACGGGATTGGCCACCACTAAAGTCGGCCACGGATGTTCGAAGTTTCTTGGGACTTGCCGGTTACTACCGGAAGTTCGTAAAGGGGTTCTCTCAGATTGCCCTCCCTCTTACGTCTCTGACGAAGAAGGAGTCCACTTTTATTTGGACGTCGCGATGCGAATCTGCCTTCCAGGAGCTGAAGGATCGTCTCACCTCGGCTCCCATCCTTGCTCTTCCATCAGGGAAGGAGGGATTCCAGGTGTATGCAGATGCTTCCTATCAGGGAATGGGTGCCGTTCTGATGCAGAACGGGCACGTAATAGCTTACGCCTCCCGTCAGTTGAAGCAGCACGAGCAGAACTACCCCGTGCACGATTTAGAGATGGGGGCAGTCATTTTTGCTCTTAAGATCTGGCGGCACTATCTCTACAGGGTACATTGTGATATCTTCTCCGACCACAAGAATCTGAAGTACGTCGACACCCAGAAGGAGTTAAACATCAGACAGAGACGCTGGGTGGAGTTTCTGTCGGACTACCAGTATACCATGCACTACCATCCGGGGAAGGCGAACATGGTTGCGGATGCTCTGAGCCGGAGAGCGAGTACGACTGGAGTAGGCCCGCAGCTGATGGCTTTGGAGTTGATTAGATCATTCGAGGAGATGCAGATTTCGCTAGTGTCTGAGGATGACCCGGAGCTGTACATGGAGTACCTGGGGTCGATGGCTACTACTGATGACATTCGAGACCGCATCAGAGATGGGCAGATGCTGGACGAGAGAGCTGAGCCGATATTCCGAGCCTTGGAGGAAGGCACGACAGGAGATTACTCTTTGAGGGATGGGCTCCTGTGCTTCCGGGGCAGAGTCTACATACCAGCAGGAGGACGGATCCGGGAGGATATTTTGATGGAGGCTCACTGCAGCCGGTATTCGGTACACCCGGGGATCACCAAGATGGTAAAGGATTTAAAGAGGACGATGTATTGGCCGGGTATGAAGAAAGATATTACGTATTTTGTGACGCATTGTGAGGCCTGCCAGCTCGTGAAGGCAGAGTGTAGGAACCCGGCAGGCTTGCTGCAGCCGCTTCCAGTGCCGGAGTGGAAGTTTGAGGATATAGCCATGGACTTCATACATGGGCTACCTAGGTCCCGTGCGGGGAACGAATCGATCTGGGTGATAGTGGACAGGCTGACAAAGGTGGCCAGATTCATCCCAGTGGCAAAGGACACACCGGTCAGTGTATTAGTACGGAGGTTCATTGAGCAGTTTGTGCGTTATCATGGGGTGCCCAAGACTATCATTTCGGATCGGGATGGGCGGTTTACATCCAGGGAATGGAGGTCAGTCCAGGCCCATCTGGGTTCTCGGTTGATATTCAGCACAGCTTTCCACCCTCAGACCGACGGACAAACAGAGCGCACTAACCGTACACTGGAGGATCTGTTGCGACTATGTATTTTGGACCGTGGCGAGCCTTGGGAGAGATTGCTGCCACTGGTCGAGTTTTCGTACAACAACGCTCATCAGTCCAGCATAGGCATGGCTCCATACGAAGCGTTGTACGGAAGGAGGTGCAGAACCCCACTATCATGGGTTCAGGATGAGGATCCGCATGCACTAGGCTCGGAGTTTGTGGGAGATACAGATGCTCAGATTAGATTGATCCGAGACAGGATGTTGGAAGCCCAGAGCAGACAGGCGAAATACTACGATGCGAGGCATCGCCAAGTAGAGTTCCAGGTAGGAGACCGGGTTTTCTTGAAGATACGGCCGATGCACGGAGTCTCGCGGGTGCGTGGGCGGAAGAAGCTCAGTCCGAGATATATGGGGCCTTATAGGATCTCGGAGCGGATCGGCCCCTTAGCCTATAGACTGGAGCTACCGCCGGAGTTAGCGGGATTGCATGAAATCTTCCACGTCTCCTCACTTCGGAGGGCTCTGCTACGCCCTGAGCAGCTGATTTCCTCGGCAGATGGCCCAGTGGCCTCAGATCGGTCAGTCGATTTGGAGCCTATCAGGATTGACGATACAGCAGTGCGGGTCTTGCGACGGAAGAAGGTCCCGTTAGTCAAGGTTCTATGGAACAATCATGGGCCGGAGGAGTATACATGGGAGCCACAGGACTTGATGCGGCAAAAATACCCGGAACTTTTTCGTCAGGTATACCTCACAACCCCTCTGGACAATCAATTTGCCTCCCAGTTTTAAACCAATGGGACTGAAATTTCAAGAATATGGGCTAATCTTTTGTTTATTGGGGTGTATATACCTAGTTAAGTGGACGAATTAATCTTAGATTCGAAACCGCACAAACAAACATAACGTAGAGAGGTAATCTTTCAGTTCTTATGGGATGTTACAAGCTTATTTTTCCCGATTAGAGTCCCGTAGGCTTAATCTTGATTTCGGGGACGAAATCTTTGTTTTGTTTATTGGGATTTGTAACATCCCATTTCCGACTAGACCCCTAGGAGTCGGTTGGTTGTGGTAGAACCCTAGGGAGCCCAAAACTTGAAATAAATCGACCAAGAAATCGGATCACGGGTTGGTCACGCCCGTGACTGACCCGTCACGCCCGTGACATAGGGCGTGACCACATTCGACGATCATCGATTTCAGTTCGACGTTGTCGAACCCAGAATTAGTCACCAGACCTGTCACGCCCGTGACCCGCCATGTCACGCCCGTGACATAGGGCGTGACCATGATCGTCGATTCCAGGTCGACGGTCGTCGACCCAAAATTGGCCCCACGGGCATGTCACGCCCGTGACCCGCCATGTCACGCCCGTGACATAGGGCGTGACACGCTCGACGATCATCGATTTCAGTTCGACGTCGTCGAACCAGAATTAGTCACCAGGCATGTCACGCCCGTGACCCACAATGTCACGCCCGTGACATGGGGCGTGACACGCTCGACGATCGTCGATAACAGTTCGACGTCGTCGAAACAGAATTGGCCGCACAGGCCTGTCACGCCCGTGACCCAGGTGTCACGCCCGTGAACACCCTTCGAAGATCGTCGATCTCAGTTCGACGATCGCCGAACCCAGAACTGGCTAACCGGGCCTGTCACGCCCGTGACCTATGTGTCACGCCCGTGACCAAGGCCGAAACGTCAGCCAGACTGGAAATTTCGGTAACCGACGCCATAATAAATTCTGACTATGGGAATGAAAATCAAGACTATTTATGGGTCGTTCCCTACTTTAATTATGTTAATAATTAAGGAAAAGTGGGTCCAATAGGAAATTGCCACCTGGCAAACACCTCTTCATCTCCAACGTTTCAACTGTCATTCGTCATAACCGAAACGTCATTAAGGGGATTATTAATGGCCGCCAACGTTTCATCCTTTCCCCTCCCCATTTGCTGATCTATAAAAGACTCCTAAGAGCAAGAGGAAAACGTTACACTCCCTCAAACTATTTCAGACTTCCCCCTTGCTGTTGAAGAATTTCCGGTGACGCCACCACCGCGCAAATGGCTTCCCGACGCTCTGCACGCCTCCAACCCGCGAAAAAGGTCCTCCCCTCCCTCTTCTTCTGCGGATAGATCTTAGGAATCGTTAGGAGAGATATTGGGCTCAAAAGAGCCAGATCGGGTGAGCGTATTCGTGGTTTTCCGAAAATTTCATGGTGGCGGGTTCGCCGGAAACCGCCTCTCCGCGGCCGTGCCGCCTCCCGACGATAGCCCTCGCCTCAACGGAGGTGGTGGTGGTGGTGGCCGGCCAGGGAGATGGCTGGATGGCCGGGAAATAGCTTGGAAAAGCTACAGGAAATTAGGTTTTTAGGCCTCTGGTTCGGGCTGTAGAAGAAGATGAACAGTGCCGTCAAATTAGATTTTATTTTTAAAACAATTTCTGAATGAAATATCTGTCATGTTAAATAAGTTGGGAAAAATAACTAGAGGCTCATACATGAAAAATAATCAACATAGAAAATGTAGCCCTTGAAGTTTACTTTAATTCAAAGTTAATTTCACTCGATTTGGAATCCTGGTTAGACCACAGCACCCTTTTTGGTGAGGTCTATCCAGAGGGCTGCCTTAACCTTAGAAAAATTCCCCACTCCAATCCAGTCATCCAAATGACTTGAAATTTGGGGTGTGGTCTAATCTTATATATAACTAGGTGCTATCCAAAAATGAGAATTTTTGGAGAATACTTTTCTATAGTTTTTAGAAAAATTCAATAATCCTAGCCAAATTTAATTAGATAGTTAAATAATTTCCAAACCCTCCCAAATTCTGGTGAGTGGTCCCTGGGGTCACCATAAGGTTCTGTATAATTTTTCATCTCATTTGTATATGGTTTGGATTAGAAATGATCAACCCTAAGTTTTGCCCTAATAAGGGGTCTTAGGTTAAAAGTGCACTTTTGAAATTTGAGTGGTCAGATCACCTCAACAGAGGCTGAGATTTTTTACCACTGGCTAGTAATATTCTCTAGCACCCCCTCATGGAGTTTGAGGTGGATCGGGGTAAGTTTGCCCTAAGGACCAAGGCCAAACCCTAAGGATGGATCTTGGTGGTTTGTGAAGGTCATGTGGTCAAATGACCTTAGATTGACCCGAAATTGGGTGAAGAGAACGATAGGGCCAATATAGTTCTCTGGATGAAATCTTAGTAAATTTGGAGACCGTTGGGATACCTAAAAATCTAACCCTAGTTTAGGGCGCAAAACTTGTAGAGATAGGAAATGACACTAAATCTCATTGAAAAGTGGTGAGATTTGGGTAGAGTGAATTATAGGGATGGTACAAGCTTTGGATATTTTTCTATGAATTTTATGATCATTATTTTGGATACTTCCTTTAATGATTTAGTAGTTGTATGATTTGCTTAGAAAATTTATTAGGGAATACACACTCTCTGGAAAGTGATGAAATTTAAGCAGAGAACGTTTATTATGATTTTAAATCTCTGTGAATTTTTATGGGATTTTTGGAAGATTAATTCTAAGGCTTGCTTCATTAAGTATGTTTTACTTTGATTATTTGATTAAATCTTTAGTGGTGTTTAGCAAGCTAGTAAAATTATGATTCTCTGCACAAAGATCTTTTATATATCATACTACTGACTAGTGATTTTTCTATAATTTTTAGATGAATAATTTCAGTACTTCCTTCATTACGTAGAATTAACGTGATTATACTGAATAAATTATTTAGAGGTTAAATACCTTCTATAAAATTCTGAGAATTTGTATTTGAGGTTATCTTGCTGTTATTTAATGATCATGATTTTTGAGTAGCCATTACTTAGGAAGATTATGTAGTTCATGTTTAAAATGACCCGTGGCACGTCCTTTGGGAAAATTAAATAAATATCAGATTAATTAGGAAAATTATAAGTTTCTGGTTTTAGGCAAAGTATGATATGGTAGACCTCCAGTAAATATTATAGAAGATTTGGAAGACAACTTGGTGTACCTCCCCTTGGGTACCTCATATAGTTTAGGATGGTCTGCATATAGTAAATAGGGCAAGTTAAGATTGAGTTCATCATTAGAAGTCAGGATAAGTAGAGTGTGGGACTGGTTAGGATAAGGGAGTACGGGAACGACGAAAGATCGTCCATCCCGGGAAGAAGAGGAAGAGTCTTAATACTCTAGGGTTAGAACTAAAGTAACTAAAAGAGGATCGGGTTAAGGGAGATCAACCAATAATAATAAGTGCCTTGCGAAAGAGAACTTCGGGCCGTAATGCCGCCGTCTTGGTTCCTAGTGCCCCTTGAGAGCCCTTCACGGGGTATACCGGGGGCAGTCCTGGGCTAACGTAAATCATAGGAATAATAAATTAAAAGAGCAACTAGTATAACTAGGGTTGCACACACTCACTCCCCGATAGCTAGGAAAGTAGAATAATAGGACTTGTTGCCATTCAGACAGTAGCTCTGAAGGTAGATGCACGGACAGGACTGTCCGGGCGGTCGAGGGCTCGAGAGTTGGAGTACAGAATAAAGGTGGTGGGTCTTCGGTACCTGATCGTCGTTCACACCGACATCGGTACGCTAACTCGGCGGTGTGGGACGCTTAGCCAAAGAAAGTCTGGAGGGTACATCCAGGAGCAGTACGCGGATACTCTAGGTTGTGTTCTTCTAGGGGCGTACGGGAGGGCTAGGCCTGGTAGTGTGGATGCCCGCCTAGGAGTGGGGGGCCCAACCCACTGTCTCCGTTTGCCACTACGGAGGTTCCTGGGAGTGAAGCTAGCTGCCCGAACAGGGGGAACTAAAGGTCTGTGCGCATAGAGTCGTGTGCGTGTGTTGCACTTGCATGAATCATGGCATAGCATATCACTACACTCATAATTGCATACAACCGACACCCCAACGTATAAATCGGTATGGGACTTTTTATACGATGGGAGCCTTGCAGAAGATCCCTTAACTTATAAGTTTGTATGGGCATTCATATAAGTTAAGGTTACATACTTATTTACTTGTTTGTTTATTTACTGTTCTCTAGCTGCCTTTATATACAATTTGCTACTTAATAATTGCTCTACCTATTATAACATTTATACTGTTCACCTGTTATAACTTGCTAGTTAGGTCCACCGTCACCTGCTTGACTATTCTCCACTTTTGTAGCTTCCCTTTCCTCCTCTCCGCCCGGTGCTTAGGAGCCGTGGTGGGAGGGCTAGGGGATGATAGGGCTTAGTCTTTATGACTAATGGTTTTCGAACCACAACATTACAGGAGCTCCGGAAGGGAGACAGGGACCAGCAGTCCAGGGACCAGCACCAGCGGAGTACGATGCGCATGGAGGTGGGACAGTCTAGCACCGGTGCACCTGCGACCAGCTCCGTGAGTGATTAGTATTTTCTTAACTTCCTCGATGAGCGACTTGTAGTGAGGACTCTGATGTACTGGGCTCGAGCCCATTTATCTATTTTCCTGTTGTTATGTATTGATGGACTGGATATGATTCTCTTTTATTTACATGTTTCTGTGGACTTGTTTACATTTTTGTATAAATACTTCTCTCTCTTGTGATCGAAAAGGGCCGGCAGAATTGGCGTTTTGTAGTGGTTGCCTTCCCGAGATGTCGGTGCCACCGCAAAGCGGCAATTCTGGGCTAAGACCCCGGTGGTTAAAAAAGAAAAAAAGGGGGGGGGGTCTTACACCTCCAGAGAGGGGAGGAGTGACCGTCAAGGTCGCCAGACGGGGAACGTAGCAGCGGCAGGTCAGGAATACAACATCGAGTCTTGCGGTCGCATGTGGGAGGTCGCTTGGCACAAAGACGACTAACTGGGAGGCTGTTCGCGGCCTTGCGGTTGTCCAAGGGCGGCCTCTTGGCGCGACAACGACCGGCCGGCATGGCGTTCACAAGCCTTGCGGCCACTTGCGGGCGACCTCTTAGCAAGACGGCGACCGGCCGAGAGGCCGGCCGCAATCCCTACGACCTATCACTGGTAGCCAGCGGCTGGTAGGTTGGTCGCAAGCCTTGTGGCCGCTACAGGCTATGTCTTGGCACGACGACGATGATGGCGGCGGCGATGGCAGTGGAGATGATAGGGGTGATGACGATGGTAGTTGTGATGGCGGCGATGACGATGGTGGCAGCGACGACGACCGCGATGACGGTTTTAGTACTAATGTGGTTGACTTTGTCAAACCCACTTCCTCCATTAAAGTGGGTGGGCTTTTTGGCTACCCGCAACTCGGATCATTTCAAGGGGACCCTATCATTTGTCCCCCAAGTTCTGGGGGCCCCGATATGAAGTGAAAGGATGACGGGAACTTTTTTCCCCAAACATGCGCACATGATCAACTTATCGTGGCCATGCCGGAGGTTAGTAGTGTGTTATTGGAGTGAATAGAGGCATTCGAAAGGTGCGTGGGAGATAATGAGATGAGAGGGAAAGTGCAAATAGGATGGACAACATGTGTATGCGTGCACGGGATTATTCGAGCTTGAGCGCAGGGTGCACGCACTTGCACCCCTTGCGCGTGTAGGGGGCAACCGACGCGCTGCGCGAGCACGGGGGTGGGGGGGAGGGCACCCTCATGCCGTGCGCGTGCATAGGGGGGGGGGGGGGGCGGTGAACGCAGCGCATAGAGGGGGGAGGTGGCGCACCTTGCATTCATGCGGGCCGCACTTGCATGCTTCTCACATCATGGGGGCACACCAGCGCGCCTTGGTTGTTTGGTGTGTGCCTGCACTTTCTATGCAGGGTATATCTTCGTGCTTTATGCGTGCGAGGGGGTGCTCGCGTGTCCTGGCACGTGCGCTCTCCAACCTGCATACTTGTGTGTGGAGTGACGTTGAGTGTTTGTTGCACTATGCACGCTAAGTATGTGAAGGGCACATTGGGCATTGTTTGTGAAAGGTGACATGTGTGGGAGGCGTAATGCGCGTGCATGGCGAAATTTGTGTGTGTGTGTGTGTAAAAAATGGCTAACAACGACTAAAGAAGTTAAGAAGCGGCTAAAAACAGCGGCTAAATAAAGGAAATTTTGTTACTCCCAAAAGATTAAGTTACATAAGTATAACCCCCTATTTATAGGGAGAAAAGAATGAAAGAGAATACAACAGACGATATGAGACTAAAACAACAGGCGAATATAAAACAAGAAATAACGAACTATGTTGTTAGATAATTCTAACTGCCCAGACCACAAAGCCTTCAATCTCCTGAGCGCCTGATCTCAACTACAGATAGATCTTCAAGCACAGACTGCAACAGCAGACCGCCTATCCTCCAAAACATACTAGGAGTAGACCGACTGAAATCAGATAGCAACACTACCAATGGGATAAGGCTATTCGCCAAGGGTCGTCAATTAAAACAATCTATCTGACATGCCTATCTATCAAGTCTGTCTACCATGCCTATCCGCCAAGTCTATCCGCTAAACTGCTATGGGCAGACCGCCACTTCTATCATCCAATCTGCAAATGGCAAACTGCCAAGACTAGAAGAGTTTTAACACTTCCCCTCAAGCTGGAGCATATATGTCAACCATGCCCAACTTATCAAAGACGTCCGAAATAGAATCGGACACTGGTTTTGTAAAGATATCTGCTAGTTCTTTGTCAGAAGTGATAAACAGAGTACAGATCTGATTCTTCAATATTTCTTCTCTAATAAAGTGGTAGTATACTTAAATATGCTTCGTCTTTTCATGAAAAATAAGATTCTTGGATATGTACACAACAGCTTTGTTATCACAGAATATTAGAAGATGATGATCATAAACTTCTTCTAAGTCAAGCAAAAGTGCTTGTTATAACTTCAACTCGCAAGTTGTTGAAGTTATGCTTCTGTACTCAGCTTTAACACTCGACCTAGAAATATTAGACTGCTTATTGCTCCTCCAGTTAACCAGATTTTTTCCTACAAAGGTGCAATAATAGATGTAGACTTCCTATCTTCTTTATTATCAGCATAGCTGGCATCAGAGTCGGATTTAATCCTCAGATGGTTACGTTTTTGAAACAGTAACCCCTCTCTAGGAGATCCTTTCACATACTCTAAGATCTTCAAAGCTGAACTAAGATGACATTCTCTAGGTGCCTGCATAAACTTGCTGACCTTTCTTGCTGCATAGTAGATGTCTGGTCTAGTGACAGGCAGATAAATGAGTTTTCCCACCAATTGTCTATACCTTGTACTGTCTGGAAGAAGTGGAGAATCCTCAGTCCAACCCTTGTCATCACCAACTACCTTTGGATACCAAACATGTCTTGCTCCAAGAAGACCAGTTTCTTTCATAAGATCCAACGCATACTTTCATTGAGAGAGAACTACAGACACTACTAGAAAAATGGCTTTTAGCCACGGTTTCTTTTGCCACGGGGAAAAATCGTGGCTAATAGTGAGTATTAGCCACGGTTTTATTCCGTGGCTAATACTGGACTTTTAGCCACGGTTTGCCTGAACCGTGGCTAAAAGTCCAGTATTAGCCACGGTTTGCCTGAACCGTGGCAAAAGGTCGTGGCATTGTTTAGTCCCACACCGCCAAAACAAAATGACATTTTTGGGTTTATAAGGAATTTATTTCAATTAGCCTTTGAAATAAATATGGCGGTGGCGGCGGCCGGGCGGCGGCGGCGGCGGCGCGGCGGCGGCGGCGGCGGCGGCGGCGGCGGCGGCGGCGGCGGGCGGCGGCGGCGGCGGGCGGCGGCGGCGGCCGGGCGGCGGCGGCGGCGGCGGCGGCGGCGGGCGGCGGCGGCGGCGGCCGGGCGGCGGCGGCGGCCGGGCGGCGGCGGCGGCGGCCGGGCGGCGGCGGCGGCCGGGCGGCGGCGGCGGCCGGGCGGCGGCGGCGGCCGGGCGGCGGCGGCGGCCGGGCGGCGGCGGCGGCCGGGCGGCGGCGGCGGCCGGGCGGCGGCGGCGGCCGGGCGGCGGCGGCGGCCGGGCGGCGGCGGCGGCCGGGCGGCGGCGGCGGCCGGGCGGCGGCGGCGGCGGCGGCGGCGGCGGCGGCGGCGGCGGGCGGCGGCGGCGGCCGGGCGGCGGCGGCGGCCGGGCGGCGGCGGCGGCCGGGCGGCGGCGGCGGCCGGGCGGCGGCGGCGGCCTGAATTTTTTATGTTATGAGTGGCCTTTTAACCACGCCAATTAAACCGTGGCTAAAAGTCCACTATTAGCCACGGCAATGAACCGTGGCTAAAAGTCCAGTATTAGCCACGATTTTGGACTTTTAGCCACGGTTTGGACTTTTAGCCACGCTCGTATTGCCCACGCCCATTTTCCGTGGGCAGACCGTGGCTAAAAGTCTTTAGCCACGGTTTTGGACTTTTAGCCACGGCAATCTGCCGTGGCTAAAAGTCAGTTTTCTAGTAGTGAGAACTAGGTTTTTGTGAGATTTCTCTTCAAAGAAAGTACTTTTGAGACCCCATATCTTTAGTAACAAAATGTTTTCGAAGATGTTTCTTCGCTAGATAAACTCCCTCCTTATCATCTTCTGTAAGGAGAATGTTATCCACATAGACAACTAGAACCACTAGACCTTTAAAAGTCTTGTATATGAAAAGAGAATGTTCTGCAGAACTCCGAGCAAAACAATAACAGAGATAACCGTGCTTAATTTGTCAAACAAGGCTCATGGACTTTGCTTTAGGCCATATATTATCTTTCACAACTTGCATACCTAAGACTCCTCCTGAGCAACATACCCAGGAGGTTACTCCCTATATACCATCTCTTGTAGATCACCATAAAGAAAGACATTTTGATATATAACTGAAACATCTCCAAGTCCTTGTTAACAACCACTGAGAAAAGGACATGAATTGTGCTAATACGAGTAATTGGGGAGAAGGTGTCAAATAAATCCACGCCATATGTCTGAGTAAAGCCTTTGGAAATTAACCTAACTTTATATGGGTCTATAGTACCATTAGGATGATACTTGTTAACAAAGACCCACCAACAACCAACCACATCCACTCCTGAAGGAGTAGAGACAAGAGTCCAAGTACCCTTCTCAGTTAAGGTCTTCATTTCTTCATCCATAACAACCTTCCAATAAGGAATTACAAGAGCCTCTTAATATGTGGCCGGGGTGACAGTAATAGAGATAGCGAGAGCAAAATTCTTTCTAGTTGGGGAAAGACGAGCATAATAGACCACATCATCAATGAAATGCTTAGTGCATGTCTGAACTCCCTTCCGTAGGGCAATGGGAAGATCAAGAGTTGTCTTGGTGTCAGTACCAGATCCACCTGTTGGAGATACTTCTTGGCATTATCAGAACGAAGAAGTTTAATAGACACATTAAACTATGTGTGTATCTCATTACAAAAGGTAGTAAAGATAGAGTAAAGTTCAGAATGCTCTTTTAAGAGGTATAACAAAGTACACTTGGAGTAATCATCAATGAAGGTAAAAAAATATAGACTACCTCTACCAATAGTGATTGTAAGAGATAGGCACCAAATATCATAGTGAACAAGATCAAAATGACAAGAAGAACTATGTCCATATTTTACTGAAAAGAAAGAGCGGTGGTGTTTGCCAAGCTAGCAGGCTTCACAATTCAGAAAGGAGTCACCTTGAGGTATATCTGGGAGAAGTTGGTAGATGAGGTGAGGAGGAGGATGGCCAAGACAAAGATGTTATTACAGAAGAGAAGTAGATGCAGAGAGAGCAGGGGTATTGTCAAAGAAGAAAAGGCCACCACTTTTAGTTCCAGTAGATATTATCTCCTTTAAGTGAGGAATCTGAAACTCACAAGTTTTGGGCGTAAAGGTAACTGTGCAATTTTATTATTTGCAGAGTGCAGGAACAGAAAGTAAATTGTATGGAAAAGTGAGAACATAGAAAGTGTTCTCAAGCTCAAAAGATGGAGTGACTTGAACACTGCCAGTCTCGCGGACAGAAGACGAAGAACCATCCGCAAAAAATACTGGAGAAAACCAGTTTTTTTGTCCAAATGAGAGAAGAGAAGGGGATTTCCTGTTATATGAGTTGTATCTCTAGATTCAATAAGCAACTTAAACTTAGTATACATATGAGCACATCCCGGAGAGGAGGCAAGGAACATAGATAGAGAAGAAGAATAGGAGGTTCCATAAAAAGAAGAGTAAACGGGAAAGAAGGGAAATCCACATGGACAAAGAGAAAGACCACGCACAAAACATGAATGCTGACAGAAAGACTCTAACATCACGGTTAGAGGGAGAGGTTAAAAAAAGATCTAGTCATAGAAAGCGTACAAAGAAGTAGATCGCGCAAACAGAAGGAAATCGCACCGTTAAAGAGAAGTCACTGAGCTTGCGATAAGAAATGGGCAAGAGACAAAACAAACCACATAAACAAATCCGCGAAAAGAAAAGAAGACAGCGCGAATCAGATGAAACTGCGTAAACATGGCAAAAACTAGGTTAAGGACAAGAGGACTATAGTTAAGGAAAGCAAGTACGACAAGGAGAAGACAAGAATGTGGTTAAGATAAGAAATTATGGCAAGCGATGAGAATAAAAGAGAGGCTACACTCAAGGGCAGAAACAACAAGGGATTGCCAAAGGCTCAACGGGTAGTTAGAAAGGCAAAGTCTGTAGAGACCGCAGAAAGATGACAAGAAACTACGGTTAATAAGAGATTGCAGTAATCTCATGTGAAGAAGCGAGAAAAGACCAACCCGGCCCTCAGAGCTCCAAATAAAATGAGAATTTCGAGACCCAATCTAAGAAGAGAAAGGACAAGCAATTAAAAACTCAAGAGACTACTTGACCGGAGCAAAGAACAGAGCACCGTGAGAAAGCTTAACAACAAACCGGAGCAAAGGACCAGTAAGCTCTGATACCATGTAAAAAATGGCTAGCAGCGAATAAAGCAGCTAATAAGAGAGTAAAAACAATAACTAAATAAAAGAAATTTTATTGGTCCCAAAAGATTAAGTTATATAAGTATGACCCCCTATTTATAGGGAGAAAATAAAGAAAGAGAATACAATACATGATGTGAGACTAAAACAAAATACAAATACAAAATAAGAAATAGTGAACTGTACGGTTAGACAATTCTAACCCCCCAGACCACAAAGCCTTCAGCCTCCTAACCGCCTGATCTCAACTGCAGATAGATCTCCAAGCACAGACCATAATAGAAGACTGAATATCCGTTAAGACAATCTAGGACCAGACTTCCTGGACTCAAACAACAACATTTCCATGGTGTAAAGGCTAATTGCCAAGTACCCAAGGGTCGACCATTACAGCAATATGTCCTACATGCTTGTCCTCCAAGTTTATCCGCCATGCCTGTCTGTCAAGTTTGTCCGCCAAACTGTTAAGGGCAGACTGCCACTTCTAACTTCCAATTTACAAACGATAAACCGCCAAGATTAGAAGTGTTCTAAGAGTGTGTAATATGTGTGTAGGGCACAATGTGCACGAAATGGTGTGGGATACCTGCATGATTGAAGGTGAAGATTCACATGGCAGTGCAAATGCATTTTGTTGGCATAGCCAAATATTGTATTGGAGCTCCCTCTAAGGGATGAGTGTGGGCACTCTGCTGTCGATATGGATGGTGTGTAGCTCCCGTATTTTATATCCTTGTACCTTTAGGTACCGTTTGCACCTTCATTCTTGTACTGAGTGTAGTATTATTGTTGCGCTTTGGGTGCCTTTGTTTGGCTGTTTGTGGGTATGCTACCCTGATGGTAGATGATGTTGTTAAGCTTGTAGAGGATCTTCCCATTGAGGGGCAGGTGGAGATCTCATGAACTTGTCTATCGTAATCTTGTAGTAACTGACCTCCAAGGGGAGTAGACCCCTAGCGGTGGCAGGCGTAGGCCTTGTGACCTTAACTTGTTTGGCGGGAGCTGACTGCCAAGAGGTCTGGCTCCTCGTGGTGGCAGGTATAGGTCTTGCAACCTTACCTTATTTGGCGGGCCCTGGCTGCCAAGAGGACAGGCCCCTGGTGGTGGCAGGGGTAGTTATTGCGACCTTACCTTATTTGGCGGGCGTAGACCGCCAGGGGAACAAGCCCCTAATAGTGGTGGGCGTAGGTCATGCGACCTTACCTTGTTTGACATGCACCAACTACTAAGGGGGAAAGCCCATAGTGGTATCAGGCGTAGGTCTTGCGACCTTACCTTGTTTGGCTGGCACCGACCGCCAAGGGTTCACACCCCTAGTGGTGGAAGGCATAGATCTTATGACCTTACCTTTTTTTGGCGAGTGTCAAACACCAAGGGAGCAGGCCCCTAGCGGTCGCAGACATAGGTCTTGCGACCTTACCTTGTTTTGTGGACGTTGGGCGCCAAGGGGGCAAGCCCATAGAGGTGGCAGGCGTAGGTCTTGCAACCTTACCATGTTTGGCAGGCACCGACTGCCAAGGGGGCAAGCCCATAGTGGTGGCAAATGTAAGTCTTGCAACCTTACCTTGTTAGGTGGGCACCGACTGCCAAGGGGACAGGCCCCTTGCGGGCGTAGGCATGAGTCTTGCC
This sequence comes from Platanthera zijinensis, assembly GCA_039513925.1. NCBI lineage: Eukaryota > Viridiplantae > Streptophyta > Magnoliopsida > Asparagales > Orchidaceae > Platanthera > Platanthera zijinensis. The sequence continues at coordinate 207,935,309 of CM077079.1, read as the reverse complement.
ACCTTACCTTGTTGTAGTTCATTATTTGAAGCATATGGAATAAATGAAGTTAAATCAACAATTTGTAGAAATAGAGTACAAAATCTTTCACAAATGTCTTAGTGTAGGTAAAGCCAGTTGGAAAGGAAAAGAGATGCTGCCATACTTCCATGATCATAGGGGGAGCCATTTGTAATGCCCCAAATTTCCTTAAATAATAGGTAGTTGGTAACTAGAGGTTATCGCCGGTAGGTAGAGCTAATGATGGGTGTATCCAACTGATTTAAAAGAACATCGTCTCAGGAAGGTATCACATGATGATAGTGTGATACCGCACGGCGATAGCTAATGAATTAATTCGACAGCAGAGTGCCCACACTCATCCCTTGGAGGGAGCTCCAATATAATATTTGGCAGAGTAACCTCACCCAAATAGGGGGAGATTGTTGGAACCCCTAGGTGATTTGGGCTAGGTTGTCTTCTTAGGTTGTGACCCATGTTGTATAGAATGGTCAAATTTTATGTGTTTCTTAAGTCTAGGCCATGTCCTTAGAGTCAACAGTTCAAAGGACCAGCATCCATAACTGACAGAGACTCAAGACTTAGAGAAATCAAGATTTAGAGAAAGAGATCTACGTTCGTCGATCTCAGGTCGACGATAGTCGTGCTCAGCTCGACTAACTCAGAGCTAAAATCTCTTAGCTGAGCTCGACGAACTCCGTTCTCAGATCGACTAACTCTTCAACACTCAGCGCCATAATTCACTCAAAGCCAAGGCTGACTCAGAGACAAAGAACACTCAATGCTAGATGTGCTATTCACTCAATGCCTACAGATTGACCAAGTTCTTAGGTCGACTAACCTCACAGTCTCAGGTCGATGAAGATAAAGCGCAGAATTAGTCAGTTTATGCATAGCAGTTGATTCACAGAGCTCAGGTCGACGAAAGCAGATCTCAGTTCGACGAAGGATGATCAGAGGTCGATGAAATCTCAGGTCGACGAAAGCTGATTAGAGGTCAACGAAGCTGATCTCAGATCGACGAACACTGTAAGATATTTTGTTATTTATTCTTTCTCTTTCTGTCTCATCATCTATTATAGGCTATTAATTCCCTTTCAAATCAATGCACTTATATTCTCTGAATAGAGCCGTTACTGGCAACATTGATTGCTAACATCCTCCATGGAATTAATTGCTTATATCTCGGGACAGAAATAGAATAGAATAATTGACAGCATTCTTGCCGTTTTTCATTCCCAAGATTTCGGCTGAACATTTATTGCAGAGTTTTCTTTTTGAATTCGACGGAGTTGCAGTCATCAGACACATATCTCCCTGCCAAGAAAACAACAAGAAAAAAACAGACAGAAAATCTTGATCTTTTTCATCTGCTCTCAATCTGCTCCAAGGCTTTCCAAGAGACAAACATACTTATCAGTCTAGAAGCCTGTTGTCGAGCAGTCATAAAAGCTGAAGGCCTACACCCTTGAACAAAGCTTCCACTCCTGAACCATTCAAGATCTCAGGGGGAGCTTTGACAACAAATAAGAATCCACACAGTCTTCTCATTTTGATTTGAGAAAAGAAGACTTACATCACTCTCTCATTCCCACCTCTGTACAGGGTTTTAATTCCCTTCAAAATTATTCTGGTTGCAAGTCTCCTTCCAAAATACTTGAGGTTTGGTTTTTAAGCACCTGATCAAAAGCTCATTGATGACAGTCACCTGATCAAAACCTGTAGTGGATTCTTACCAAGGGTGGTAGAAGAGTGGATGTACCCTGTTTGGGGAACCACTATAAATTTCTTGTGTTGTCTTATTGCTCTTTCTTTTTTGTTCTTGCTGTGGCTGTGTTAGTTAGATATTCTGTGATCTTGATTTACTTTAATCTGTGATAGTTAGATATAGTTGTTAAAGGTAAAGAAAGTATATTGTTAAAGAAGAAAATTATAAAAAAACACAGATATACTCTATTCACCCCCCTCTAGAGTATATCAGATCTAACCCTAACTTTCAATTGGTATCAGAGGAGGTTCTTTTGGTTGTACAAGTTAACCCTTGAATCGAAGATCCTAAGTTAGATCTGTTCTCTTACATCTTCTAGATCTATACAGTATGGCACAGAATAAAGAATATGCAAGAACCAGACCTCTAGTGTGTAACTTGTCCAAGTTCACACTCTGGAAGGCAAGAATCAGACTATACATGAATTCTATTGATGAGGATATATTTAATTCCATCTTAAGAGGACCACCAGCTCCAGTGGCTTCAACCTCATCAACTTCAACAGACATGAGTGTAGTTCCACCCCCTAGATGGACAGATGCACAGAGAAAGGCAAAGATAGTTGATGTCAGAGTTATGAACATATTGGCTCAAACAATGTCAGATGAGATATTTCAAAAGGTTGCTGAGTGCTCATCAGCCAAGGCCATTTGGGACTCCCTGAACCAGATTGTTGCTGGATCAGTAGATGAGAGGAAGGATAGAAGATCCAACCTCATCACTCAATATGAAAACTTCAAAAGGATGAAGCTAAAATAGTAGAAGTGATGTACAACAGACTCAGCTCCATTATCAGTGAGCTAAGGACTCTAGATAAGGAAATCACTTTGACTGAAGTGAATGACAAGATCCTCATGTGCTTCCCCATCACATGGGACTCAAGAATCTGGCCCATCATAGAATCCAAAAGCATAACAGAGATCTCAACTGAAGCTCTACTAGGAAAGCTAAAGTCCTATGAGCAGCTGATAAAATCAAGGGAAGCAATAGTTGAAGTCAAGACTCCTACACCAACTAGGAAAGAGCACAACATAGCTTTCAAAGCTGTAGGAGACTCTGAATTCATTCCTGTAAATGAGAATTGATGAGTCTCTTTGCTAAGAGATTCTTTAAGATGGCTAGAAAAGATTTCAGAAGGAAACCATCCAAGTATGAAGACAAGCCAAGGTATGACAAAACACCATCTAAAGAAGTAGTGTGCTTTGGTTGCAGGAAACTTGGGCATTTCATCTCTGAGTGCCCAGAAGTTCAAAAGAAGGACATAAGAAAGGAGGGTGACTCAAGGAAGGGTCACTATAGCAAGCCTTCCTCAAGCAAGCACAAGAGGAAGGATAGTCAACCTCCTCCAGCTCCAGTGAGGATGAAGAAGAGCAGAAGGCCAAAGAAGTTTGCCTCATGGCTATTGAAGCAGGCAGTAGCAGATCAGATGCTGATGAGTCTGAAGATGAAGAGCTCTTATCAGTTGAGGATCAGATGAAGACCTATCCAGCATATAATCAACACTGGTATCTAGATAGTGGCTGCTCAAAGCACATGACAGGCAGCAAGGACAACTTAATTGATTATAAGTCCAAGCTGGGACCAAAGGTCATCTTTGGTGATTCAAATTGTGGCCAAACAGAGGGCTATGGCAAAATCAGGATTGGAGCTGTAACTTTCAAGAAAGTTGCATATGTGAGTGGACTGAAGCACAATCTCATCTCCATAAGCCAACTCTATGATGAAGGTTATCAGGTATCATTCAACTCTGAATCCTGTACTATTACCTCAAGAAAAAACAAACCAGTTTTAATTGGCAGTAGACAAGGAAATATATATTTAGTTAATTTCCAGTCTATTACTTCAGATATATGTCTGCTTAACTTTGTTAGTAGTCAAAATGACTTATGGCATAAGAGATTAGGACATGTAAATCTAAAAAACATTGCTAGGCTATCTAAGGACAACCTTGTGAGAGGTTTACCTTCTGGCCCATACAAGAAGGAAGGCCTCTACAGGGCTTGTCAACTAGGCAAGCGAACTAAATCTAGTTTTAAATCCATTAATAAGAGTGATTCACCTAGGATTTTGTACTTACTACATATGGACCTTTTTGGCCATGTTGCTGTACAAAGCCTAGGAGGGAAGTCTTATACCTTAGTGGTTGTAGATGACTTCTCCATATTCACTTGGGTTTTCTTTTTGAGAGCAAAGTCAGCTACTTTTGAAGTTCTTACAGATTTTCTCAAGAACATATAGATTGAGTATTCTACTCAAGTTGCATTGATCAGAAGTGATCATGACACTAAGTTTGAGTCTCTTCTTATGCTAGAGTTCTGTAGGAAAGAAGGTATAAGACACTGCTTCTCAGCTCCTTGAACTCCTCAACAAAATGGGGTTGCTGAAAGGAAAAATAGAACACTCATTGAAGCTGCAGGCACATTACTTGCAGATGCTTACATGCCCCTATCCTATTGGGCATATGCAGTGAGCACAACAAACTATGTCCTGAACAGAAGCTTGATACACAAACTTACACATAAGACCCCCTTTGAATTGCTCAAAGGGAAAAAACCAATAATTAACTATTTTAAAGTTTTTGGTTGTGTATTCTATATTCATAATAATGACAAAAAGTACATTAGAAAGTTTGAAGCAAAGGCTGCAGTGGGAATTTTTCTGGGATATTCCCAAGTCAGCAAAGCTTGTAGGGTTTTTAACAAATCCATATTGAAAATATAAGAATCCATGCATGTTATATTTGATGAGACTAACATATTTTACAAGGAGAAAGAAATTTCTACCAGAAACCCCTTGCAGGTAAACAACTTGTGTGAGAAATTGGATGAATTAAAATTTACATCCCAGTCTTCTCAACAAGCCAATGAAGAAATTGATGAAGAAAATCTGGATGTAGTTGAACCCCCAATAACAACAGAAGTAATTCCACAAGAGGAATCCTTCCCAAACATTGTTGCTGAACCAACTCCACCTACTGATCTTGTCACACTGAGGGATCATCCCAGATCCCAAGTGATTGGAGACATAACAGTAGGTGTACATACAAGGCATGAACTTAACCAGGACTTGATGCATGCCTATTTCCTCTCTCAAATTGAGCCTCAATCCATATCTGATGCAGAGCAAGATCCCCACTGGATCATTGCAACGCAAGAAGAGCTCAATATGTTTGAGAGATACAGGGTTTGGGATTTGGTTCCAAGACCAAAAGACTACCCAGTCATTGGAACCAAATGGGTATTCATAAATAAGCTTGATTCCCAAGGTGTGATTGTGAGGAACAAGGCTAGGCTTGTTGCTCAAGGGTATAGACAAGAGGAAGGGATTGACTATGATCAAACCTTTGCTCCAGTTGCCAGGCTAAAAGCAATAAAGATATTTCTGGTCTATGCTTCATTCAAAAAGTTCAAAGTCTATCAAATGGATGTGAAGAGTGCCTTCTTGAATGGGGAACTTAAAGAAGAGGTTTATGTTGAACAGCCTCCAGGTTTTATTTCTCCAACTCATCCCTCTTTTGTGTTTAAGTTGCACAAGGCTCTCTATAGTTTAAAGCAAGCTCCAAGAGCTTGGTATGAGACCTTTGCAAGCTTTCTATTAGAGCATGGTTTTTCAAGAGGCATAGTTGATAGGACTTTGTTTACCAAATTGCATCATGATAAAATACTGTTAGTACAAATATATGTACATGATATAATATTTAGCTCTACTGATCCCAAATTATGCAAGAGATTTTCTGATCTAATGCATTCAAAATTTGAGATGAGTAGCATGGGTGAGTTTTCCTACTTCTTTGGTCTCCAAGTGAAGCAGCTTCCTGATGGCATCTTCATTTCCCAGGCTAAATATGCCAAAGAGATTTTAAAGAAGTTTGGTATGGCTAATGCCTCAGCAAAGAAAACACCCATGCCTACTAATGCTGTAATAGACTCTGATGCACATAGAAAACCTGTGGATCAGAAACTATAGAGGGGCATTGTTGGGTCCTTACTATACCTTACAGTAATCAGACCTGATATTATGTTTGCTACATGCCTTTGTGCTAGGTTCCAGGTGAACCCTAAAGGATCCCATCTAGTTTTTCTAAAAAGAATTTTGAGATATATAAAGGGTTGTCCTAGTCTAGGTCTCTGGTATCCTACTGAGTCAGAGTTTGAGTTAACTGGATACTCAGATGCTGACTTTGCTGGATGCAGAGTGGAAAAAAAAAGTACCTTAGGAACTTGTCAGTTCCTTGGTATGAGATTAGTGTCTTGGTTTTGTAAGAAGCAATCATCTGTGTCTACATCAACTGCTGAAGCAGAATATATTTCAGCTGGCAGTTGCTGTTCCCAAATGCTGTGGATTCAAAACCAACTACTGGACTTTGGTCTCAACTTAAATAATTCAACATTACTATGTGATAACACAAGTGCTATAGTCATAGCACAAAATCTAGTTCATCACAGCATAACTAAGCATATAGACATTATGCATCATTTCATTAGAGAGTGTGTAGACACAAATAAAATTAATCTTGTCTATATCTACACTGATTTACAAAAAGCTGATATCTTCACCAAACCTCTGGATAAAAGAAATCATTTGTTCTTCATAAATCAGCTTGGAATGATAAATGGAGAAGAATTAGTTTAATTTCTGTCTGCACTCGACGAATTTTTCAAAGTTCGTCGAACGGAGATCGACGAACTGGGGGAAGTTTGCGAGATATTCGTCGAACGGAGATCGACGAACTCTCTGTGTGAAGTTAGTTTCGTCGAACTGAGATCGACGAACCTACTTCAGAAAACTTTCGTCGAACGAAGATCGACGAAATATCTTTAACCCTTCAGACTGAGATCGACGAATCATTTAAGTCCAAATTATTTCGTCAACCTCAGATCAAAGATCTATTCATTTTTCATGGAACGGAGTCTGTCGGTTCATATTCAGGAAAACACTATATTTAGGTTTTCTTCGACCTCCGTCCCGCACTTTCATTTCTCTTGCACTTGATCTTCGACTTTTCTTGCAGGTATTCTCATGGCGATCCCCGCAGGATCTCTTGCAGCGATGAAGTTTGATAAAGGATTCGATCTGGATTTCGAATCCTTCCAATACTCTGATCCTATATTCATGAACATTCTTGAAAACTCTAGAAGACCAACATCTCAAGACTCTGCTATCAACACGCATCAAAATCTGTGGAACAGAGATCAGGGAATGGGTCTATACATCTACCACGGAGGAGAACGTGATGACAGGGACTATAACTGGTAATGCCATCTCCCTCACTCCGCAGTTTTAACTAAAATATTTGGATTGCAAAATGGTGAGGAGGAATTAGAAATTGAAACTGAAGAGTTTGATATGATGCTGTGCCTCATGGGTTATTCAGGAGAAACCCCACAGAAACTGCTTAAAAAGCATTTATCTGCTGAATATATGTTCCTTGCAGATATTGTAGGGAAAATGCTACTAGGAAAGCACTATGCACATGATTACATTACCAGGCATCAATTCCTTATCTGTGTGCAATAGTAAACAAGAAAGCCATTAACTGGGCTCAAGTTTTGTTTGATCTTATCAAAAAGAAGAACAATAAAAAGGAGGTATGTTTTGGAAGGATCCTAGGGATCTTCCTCAAAGAAAAGGCTGCCGGATCCCTGGTCTCCCCAACCATATCCATTAATGCCTCAAAGAGACTTACCTGTGCTCTTTTTGGCAAGTGGGAGAGGACCATTACAAAGCCAACCAAGGCTCCTTCCTCTTCCACCAGAACTTCTGAAAGTACAAGGGCTACATCAGCCACTCCTCACCCCTTTACAAAGATTCCATGCACCCCTCCACCACCTCCTGATTCCCAAGCTCCATCTCAGCCTCAAGTTCAATAAACCCCAGCCTCCATTTCTATTCTAATACATACCCCTACACCTCCAGCATCTCCAATTCCTTTTTTCCCTACACATATTCCATCAAATTCTCCCTCTCCTAGGACTGATACATCCATCCCTACTCCTCCCCAATCTCCTCTTCCATCTCATCTTACTGATATCCCCCTCTCCACTCTCTCTTCAATCCCATCCTTCAATTTACTCTCATCTCCTCTAAACACTCCTTCTCCTCAACAATCTCCTCAATAGGACCCCCTTGCAGACACTTCTAACCAACCATCTCCTCTAGAAACTATCATCACTACCTCTATACCTTCTCAACCACCTCCTGCCCAAACATCTGAATCCACATCTTTGAATCCCTCTATCATCCAACCACTTCTTTAGCTCCTCAAGCCTATCCTCCAAACCATCATTGCAGAGGCCATTTCCTCTCTATCTATCTCCATATCATCTCTTTCTGCTCAAATCTCTACCCTCACCTCTACCCTCTCTTCATCTTGTGAGCGGCTTCAGTACATACTAAAACCAGGCAGGGGGAGATACTTAATGATGAAGTAGCAACAGCAGGAACAAATGTTGATATTATACTTAATGATGTAGTAGCACCAGCAGCACCAACATTAGAACCAGCAGCAGCAGCAGGAACAAATGTTGACATGGAAATAGATTTTCTGAATTTTCTTGATACTGATAAGGAATCAGATGATATAGAGATAACTTACTCAGTCGTAGATGTAGATAATCAATTTACAGATATTATAGTATCCAATGCTCAAGAGACCACCTTGCCAGAAGTTCTGCCTGGAAGGGTCTACTTCATTAAATCTAAAGTAAATCTACATACTCTGCTGGAATTTTTTGGATCTTATGTTCAGTTCTGCCTCTCCTCTCCCACTCCATCATCCAGAGAAATAATATGCTACACCTCCCCTGTAAGTTAAGAAGTGTGAGACATTATAAAGAAAAGTCTGATAGCTCCTCCAGTAGCATTATATGAACAAAGATCTAACCCTCCTGGGCCAACTTATATCATTGAAAATAGCACAATTTCTAGTTTGGATGATCTAATAAAACAGGACATTGCTGTGGAAGCTGAAGTTGTTCCCACTCCAGCCAGCAAAGAAATTCCTAAGGAACTGATCAGTCAGACTGATGAAATGTATAACAATCATGTGTCTTCTTCTTCTTCTGATGATGATGATTCTGATGATGCTCCAAAGAGGAAACAAATCTCCAAGAAAAGGAAAGCACCTTCTCCATTTGCTCCCAAACCTGGAAATACCAATGATAAACCATATTATATCCTACAAAACATAACTCCATACAAGTGTATGCCAGCATGGATGTGGCTATCTAAAAATGAACAGAAAGCAAGGAAGAAAAGTAGGAGGTATTCTCCTTCTCCACAAAGGTTCAGAAGAGATCCTCCTCCTCCTCCTCCTCCAGCTGTAGGTGCCTCAAGAACCTTATCTCAGAGCTCAGAAGGATTCACTAAACCTACTCTCACTAAAACTTATCAGAGACAGGGAAGACCTTCTCATTCTTATGGAGACAGTCAGCATAAACAGAGACATCAGTCTTATTTCAGACATCAGTCAGCTCAACAGCCTATCCCTCAGCCAACTTTTTCCCCTCCTCCATCTCCTGGCAAAGCTAATAGCCCTGAAGAAATTCCAACTCCAGCTTATTATCCTGAAGCTAGTCCAACTACAAGAATGGCTAGATTCAAGGAATTTGTGGTTCTTTCTCAAATCAGGCAAGCCAGAGAAAAAGGCCAAGATCTATCTCAATTCTCTACTATTTCTAACTACAGAAAGAAAGAGTTTGAAAGATACCATGTAGGGAAGCTATTCAATGCTGAGTAATATATGAGTCTACATCCCGAAGTAGTGGTTCCAAGAACTACCTCACAAAAGACTATTGGTGATGCTGACATGACCATGACTATGAGACAAGCTCAAGACCCAAACAGGAAAATCATATTTGCTAAGTCTTCTGACCTTCACAAGAACATTTAAACTGTTTATTTTCTGTATTTTCTGTGAACAATCTGGGTACATAGCTTTATAAAGGTACTGATAGCTTATTTGTTCTAACAGTTATCTCAGTTTTCATGCTATGTTCACTTCATTTTGTTTTGTGATCTTTTTTTGTTTATTTGAAGTAACCTCACCCAAATAGGGGGAGATTGTTGGAACTCCTAGGTGATTTGGGCTAGGTTGTCTTCTTAGGTTGTGACCCATGTTGTATAGAAGGGTCAAATTTTATGTGTTTCTTAAGTCTAGGTCATGTGCTTAGAGTCAACAGTACAAAGGACCAACCTCCATCACTACCAGAGACTCAAGACTTAGAGAAATCAAGATTTAGAGAAAGAGATCTACGTTCGTCGATCTCAGGTCGACGATAGTCGTGCTCAGCTCGACTAACTCAGAGCTAAAATCTCTTAGCTGAGCTCGACGAACTCCGTTCTCAGATCGGCTAAATCTTCAACACTCAGCGCCATAATTCACTCAAAGCCAAGGCTGACTCAGAGACAAAGAACACTCAATGCCAGATGTGCTATTCACTCAACACCGATAGATTGACAAAGTTCTTAGGTCGACTAACCTCACAGTCTCAGATCGAGGAACATAGAGCGCAGAATTAGTCAGTTTATGCACAACAGTTGATTCACAGAGCTCAGGTCGACGAAAGATGATCTCAGTTCGACGAAGGCTGATCAGAGGTCGACGAAATATCAGGTCGACGAAAGCTGATTAGAGGTCGACGAAAGCTGATCTCAGGTCGACGAACACTGTAGGATATTTTGTTATTTATTCTTTCTCTTTCTGTCTCATCATCTATTATAGGATATTAATTCCCTTGCAAATCAATGCACTTATATTCTCTGAATAGAGCCGTTACTGGCAGTATTGATGGCTAACATCCTCCATGGAATTAATTGCTTATATCTCGGGACAGACATAGAATAGAATAATTGACAGCATTCTTGCCGTTTTTCATTCCCAAGATTTCGGCTGAACATTTATTGCAGAGTTTTCTTTTTGAATTCGACGGATTTGCAGTCATCAGACACATATCTCCCTTCCAATAAAACGACAAGAAAAAAACAGACAGAAAATCTTGATCTTCTTCATATGCTCTCAATCTGCTCCAAGGCTTTCTAAGAGACAAACATACTTATCAGTCTAGAAGCCTGCTGTCGAGCAATCATAAAAGCTGAAGGCCTACACCCTTGAACAAAGCTTCCACTCCTAAACCATTCAAGATCTCAGGGGAGCTTTGACAACAAATAAGAATCCACACAGTATTCTCATTTTGATATGAGATAAGAAGACTTACATCACTCTCTCATTCCCACCTCTGTACAGGGTTTTAATTCCCTTCAAAATTATTCTGGTTGAAAGTCTCCTTCCAAAAGACTTTAGGTTTAGTTTTTGAGCACCTGATCAAAAGCTCATTGGTGACAGTCACCTGATCAAAACCTGTAGTGGTTTCCTACCAAGGGTGGTAGAAGAGTGGATGTACCCAGTTTGGGGAACCACTATAAATTTATTGTGTTGTCTGGTTTCTCTTTCTTTTCAGTTCTTGCAGTGGCTGTGTTAGTTATATATTCTGTGATCTTGATTTACTTTAATCTGTGATAGTTAGATATTGTTGTTAAAGGTAAATATAGTATAATGTTAAAGAAGAAAATTATAAAAACACACAGACATACTCTATTCACCCCCCTCTAGAGTATATCAGATCTAACCCTAACTTTCAAATGTGCCCTGAGTGCACGGGGCGCGTGGTCATGCATGCCAACGTATGTGGTTAATGGTGCTTAATTGCATGTTCAGATGCCAAAATAGATATATACTGTTGTTTTCAAGAAAGGAGCACCGCCGCCCCGAGTGAGGGGTGGGGTCATTATACTTTTGTCATCTAATGCTGATCGTTGCATTATTTTGCCACATCTTTGTGGGTCGTGCTTGTGCAGGTGCTGGAGAGCTAAGTTAAATGTAGCGGGCTGAAGTCCCTTTTGCGGTGTGGCTGGCCCTTGAAGACCCAAAGGCGATATGTTACTATTTTCATGTGTGGCTGAAATGTGTGCCGATGTATGCAATATACATTTGTCAACAGAACAGTTGAAAGGACTTAAAGTCAAAACACTGTGTATTTTGAATATCATTCCTATGTTGTTGTTAGTTGATATTCCTGTGTTTGGGTTCTAAGAACATTTAAATACTTCTACTAAAATGCACTCTGAGTTAGGATGTGTGAATGTTATGATTTCAATGTGTAACTCCACTAAATGTTTGTGGAATATGGTGAGGGGCACCAGCTGGACCTTCTGTTATATTCTTAGTGAAAAATGGAGGTGTTACAATTTGGTATCAGCTTATGGTGTCGGTCTTTCTTATTCAAATTCGTGGTCGAATTCTTTTAAGGGGTAGTGAGCACGTGTATGCGCGCTATCATTACAATATGAAGAACCCATGAATGTCCACTTAGGAATGAAAATACACATGTTTGAGGAACCTCTGTGTTCATATAATTGTTTTTTGTAATATTGTTGGTTGCTTAATTATGTGTTTGCTGATTATAGGCAACTAGAAGTGTTATGGGGCAGTTTGAACCCCAATGTTCTGTACAGAGTAATGTACCAAGTGAGGTGCCTACACTTCTGTTGGGTACACTGAAAAATATGAACCAGATTTGGAGAAGCCTCATCTTACTCAATGATATACATCAATTTTTATTTGATAGATGTTTGAGTTTCATTGTGCAGGTGTAAGGTTTGTAAGAAATTTCTCATAGTACAAGTGTCGACACTTGTGAAGAATTGTGTCGACACCCAGAAGTTGTGTCGACACCTGAAGAAGAAGTTGTGTCGACACCCAAAACTGTGTCGACACCTAAGGCAGGAATTGTGTCGACACCTAAAGCAGAAGTTGTGTCGACTCCAGAAGAAAGGCATGTGTCGACACTCAGGAATTGTGTCGACACCTGAAGAAAGTTTGTGTCGACACACAGGACTTGTGTCGACACACACTCAATGCCATCTTACAACAACATCTATACTGGGTCTGAAGAATTTTGTCGACACACAGGACTTGTGTCGACACACACTCAACGATAGCTGGACATACACTCAATGCCATCTGTCAGCATCAGTTATGTCAAGACTAGGAGCAGTTGTGCCGACATATAGGAATTGTGTCGACACATGCAAACAGAAGTTGTGTCGAGTAGCTGAAGAATGACTATGTCAACACATGGAGTGTTATGTCGACATCATCAAGACTTGTGTCGACACTTAGTCTATTTGTGTCGACACATGTGAAGAAGTTTACTGAGTGGTTCAAGCTGAGTTGTAAAGTCTTTAATGAATCAGCTGTCATGACTGGTGACTCGACAGCTGTCATAACCAACAGGTCTGACACCTTTGTCAGAACTGTCAGAAGGTTGTTACAAACCAGATCAGTCGGTAATCATGAGAAAACTCTATATAAAGGACTGATCCTTGACAACCAGAAGAGACGGATACAGAGATATAAAAAAAAAAGTGAATTATCCAAAAAGAGAATTCAAAAACAAGAAAAGGGGACACCCTTAAGAAGGCAGATTCTAAATAGTCTGCAAGAGAAGATTCATATCTTATTCTGAATTTAAGGAGCTGACAGGAGATCAACTTCTACATTAAGTAAAGTTCAACCTTATTTTGTTCTATCAAGAAGCTTTGAAACAGCTAAGTCAGGTTTAATATGAAGATTCAGTTTATTCAAGAACTGATCAAGAAGCTCACACCTATAGAGAGTTCTATCTGGTGATATCTTTATATATCTTAAACAATTAATTTCTTGTAGGATCTTTTGTAAGATCTGAGTTGTAAGCCTTTAATTATAAAGGCTGAGGTAGGGCTGAGTGCCTGAGGTGTAGGACTGGTAAAAGTCTGAGTTGTAAGCCTAGTGATAAAGGATGAGGTAGGGCTGAGGCCTGAGGTAGGATTCTTGGGAAGAATCTGAGGTAAGACTTGTATAAGTCTGAGCTATAGGAACCAATCTGGTTCTGAGTTATAAGATCTGTGGATCTGAGCAAGTGGAAGGAAGTTATGCTGAATCCAGTTCTCTACTGGATAGGCGAAGGGGGAAAGTGGATGTACCCATACCTTGGGGAACCACTATAAATCTGGTGTATGCTGTACTGTGTTTTCTGTACTGTGATTTGCATTTTCTGTGCTAAGTAAGAACTAGTTAATTGCCTAAATTATTAAAGAAAATTAGAACCTATTCACCCCCCTCTAGGTGTCTAGGCTCTTGAAATAAGTCTTTCAAGTGGTATCAGAGGGAGGTTTCTCAAAGATTGACGTAACAGTCTGAGTGAATCTCCAAGGCAATTAACATATTTCAAGAATGGGTTCAAATGAGAATCAAAAGGAGTTTGGATCTATGAATTTGCCTATCTACAGTAAAGAATGTTTTAGCATATGGAAGGAAAGGGTTAGATTGTTTATAGAAGCTTCTGATCCTAGAATCTACATCACTGTACAAGAAGGACCCTTCATTCTAATGAAGGTATCATCTCTGGATGCAAATATTAAAACCCCTAAGAACTATTCTGAAATGACAAAGGATGAGATCATCCTGGCAATGCTAGACAAAAGAGCATAGAACATTATTGTAAGTACTATAGATGATGCAACATTTCAGAATCTTGTACATTATAAAACCTCCAAGGAAATGTGGGACACCCTAATTTTCTACAAGGAGGGAACAGAAGAAGTTAGAGAGGACATGAAATCTATGCTAAATCGAGAATATGAGAGCTTTAGACAAGCCAAGTTTGACAGCATAGTTGAATGTTACAAGAAGTTCTTCAGGATAGTTAATGAGCTGATGACCTATGGAAGATTCTTCAGCACATATGAACTGAATGACAAGTTTCTCAGATCACTAATAAAGGACTGGGACACAAAGATATGTGCCATCAGAGAGGTGGCCAGGCTTGCTGATACACCTCCACCAATACTATTTAGAAAGCTGCTATCCTATGAAATGCATCTCACTGCTAGAAAAGAGGAGGAGAAAAACAGTAGGTCTGAGTAAAAAAGAGAAGTCAGTGGCCTTCAAGGTTGAAGGCACAATCAAGGGTAGGAGAAAGTCTCCTTCTCCACCCAGAAGGAGTGCTGAGGCAGAAGAAGAGAATCCTGACAACAGTACATCAGATAGCCACACCTCTAATGAGAACTTTGCTGTGTTTACAAGGCAGTTTCAAAGGTTCATGAAAACGAAGAAGTGGAGAACCAGGCCATCTACATCCTTCTCCAAGGATGAGTATTACAAGAAAAAGAAGATTCCCAAGGAGGACAGGTATGCCTCAAAACCTAGTAAACAAACTAATTCTAAGATTGTTTGTTATTGTTGCAACAGGACTGGACATGTCATAGCTTACTGTCCAGACAAGAGGACTGAATCTAAGGACAAGAAGAAGCATCAATTGAAGGGAAAGAAGGAGAAATCTTTTGTTGCTCAGAAACAGAAGAGTTGGACAGACTCTTCATCTTCGGGATCAGGAGAAGAAGATGATGCAGAAGAATATATTGGGCTGTTCTCAAAAGAAGAGGATTCTAGGGAACTAGAATTCCTACAAATGCTGGACTCCATAAATGGAGTGGAAGACTTTTATTATAGAGGGCTGATGGCCCTGTCAGAAAATGATAAGTGCCAGGATCAGCCTGGTCCTAGTAAGGTATACAATTCTCCCTTAGAGTCTGATTATTTTACTGGATCAGAATCCGTAGCATCAACTTCAAGAGAAGTAGATGGTTCTGATTCTGAGGGGAATGTACATCAACTCATTAATGAGTATGGTGGGATATTGCAAGCTCTGAAGAGGAGCAAGCATCTTGTCAAGGAGCGGGCCAAGGAGATTGAATCTCTTAAGCAGGCTGCATCAGAATCAGCCAAGCTGATTGATTTGAAACTGAAAGAGGTTGCCAAACTGAAGAACATAACTGTCATTCAGATGGGCACAATCTCATTCAAGGAAAATCACATCAAGAATCTGGAGGCAAAACTTCAGAAAGAAAAAGAGTTAGTGGCTAAATTCTCTAAGCCAAAATCAGTCTTGCCTTTAATAGACAACTTAATTTCTCATAAAGGAAAGACTGGTCTAGGATTTAAGGGAAGAACAAGGGCCACCAATTCACATAAAAAAGGTAAGGCCCCAGTTCAGCCACTAGCCTCTAAGCCCCCTATTTTATTTAGGAAGGTGATGCAACCTACAAACGCGTATGATCATGAAATTACTCATGGTCACTGTGAGTATGGAGATCACATTAGCAAGTGTGCAAATGCTAGTAGGCCACTCTGTAGGCAAGCCCATCATGTTCAAACAGAATTCTTGGGGTTTGCTGCTCCAGCACCTACACTTAAAAGGACTGCTGGCAACAAGGTTGTGAAATCTGTACCTAAGAGAAGGTACAACAGATTTGAGTGTTGGTGTTGTGGCAAGGTAGGACACTTTGCTATGGATTGCTGGTTTAACACAAGTGTTAAAACCAAGAATAGTTTACCTATCAGAAAAGCTGTAGGTAAACAGGATAATTTTAAAACTAACAAGAACCTAGGACCAAAAACTAATTTGGGTTCTAAGGATGAGTGATTCTTTATTTGATGCAGGTGAATCCAAGTGGTCATACCCCTATATGGTACTTGGATAGTGGATATTCCAGACACATGACTGGAACAAGAAGAATGTTGAGGGACTATGTACCCATAGAGAATGGACCCAAAGTAATCTTTGGTGGATCAGAAAAAGGAATCATCAAAGGATTTGGTAACATTTCTAGTGATTCAATTACCATCACTAAAGTGGCTTATGTGAAGGGTCTAAAACATAACCTTATTAGCATATGTCAACTTAATGATTTAGGTTATGTCATCTCTTTCCTCAAAGGGGAGTGCTAAATAAGGAGGTCAAGTGATCAAGAGATCATTTTGACAAGCACTAGAAAAGGGAATGTATATTGTCTTAACCTAGATTGTGAGTTTAACAACTCACCCATTTGCCTAGTTGCAGGTGAGAAAGCTTCACTATGTGTAAAATGGCATAAGAGGCTAGCTCATCTAAACTATAAGTCTATAGTATAGCTGTTTAGCATGGGATTAGTGAGGAATGGTCCTCAAGTCAAGTGCATTAAAGAGGGAGTGTGTTCAGCTTGCCAAAAGGGCAAACAGACCAAGTCCTCTTTTTCATGTACTTGATACCAAAGATTCAATGAGATGTTTATATCTCTTGCATATGGATTTGTTTGGTCCTATGCTAATTCATAGTCTTGGTAGGAAAGTATACATATTGATAATTGTGGATGACTATTCTAGATTCACATGAGTTTTCTTCTTGAGGCAGAAATCTGAAACTCCTACTGTTTTTCAGACCTTTGTTAGACAAATTTAGAATGAATTTAACAATTCAGTGGTCAAAATCAGAAGTGACCATGGAACTTAATTTCAGTCTGAATGTATGAAAAAGTTCTGTGAAGAACTTGAGATTCCTCAGGAGTTCTCCTCACCTAGAACACCCCAGCAAAATGGTGTCGCTGAAAGAAAGAATAAGACTCTAATTGAGGTAATAGAACACTACTTAGTGACACTGTTGGTACCCTAGATGTGATTTGGCTCATGTAATCCCTTTCCAGCCCCTCTTGATCCATATAACTATATAAGATCATGTTTAGACTTTGTTTAGTCTCCCTAGGGCAGTTTATAATTGACCTAGAGCTTAGATTAGAAGTTGTAGAATGAATATATGGTTAAGGCATTTTCCGTTCGACCATCGTCGAACGAGGCCTCGCGATCGTCGACCATTGGTCGATGATAGCAGGGCTATAGAATAGTTGAAGCCAAAACATTTATCGTCGACCAATGGTCGACGATCTCAGAGCAAGTTTATTATGCTCTGAAGGATTGGTCGACGATCTGCCATCAGCAGTTCAACGATCGCAGTCTTGCTTCACGATTTCTGTTTCGACAGATTCTTTGTTCGTCGACGATAGCTTGAGCTGTTCGACGTTTTCTGTCCCAGACGATTTCTGCCTTAGTCGACGATCTGTTGGCTAGGTCGACGATCATCGAACCCCTGTTCGACGATTATTGTCTGCCTTTAACAGTTTGTATTCATTCTATTCCTTGGTTTATTTCCAAGTGTTTTAGCTTGTGGTTAGAGAGATTTTCTGAAGTTGTTTTTGCTAATTTATGGCTTAAATTCAAATGAACTAATTACCAAATATGTTAAGCATAAATTACGGGATTTCGTATTTGATAAAGTATTTTGTCCTATTATACAAAATATGTTGACTTTATCTTTCCAGGCTGTATTCTAGCCGTTGGCGCTGTATGCTATTTCCAAGTATGTTAAGTCTTTATGCTGAGATATTTTCCCATTCATTTATTTCCTTATTGGGACTGACAGAGAGTTAATAGCTCATTCTATTCCTATTGTTATATTCTATATTGAGATAACATGGTGCAGGGCTCGAGATATTCAAATCAATAGAGCCGTTTCAAGGGAAAAAGAGAAGACATATTTAAAAGAGATTTCTCTCTCAGCAGAGACAACAAGTTACATACACAGAGAGATTTTCTTCTCAAGGATTCATTCGCTCAAGCTTCATCAGAGCAGCTCTTCACCATCTCTCAAGAAGAGAAGAAAAGTTTTCCTGAAGCAAAAGCCCAGAGCAATCATCTTCTTTCTCAAGTCTCCTGAGCATCTGCTTAGAGTTTTCAAGACTTCAGAAAGACGAGCTCCAGTTCTGCTTCAAGTGTTCCAAAATCTGAAGACCTGATCAACATCAGTCTACAGATCTCTGAGGATTTAGTTTCAGTATATCTGAAACTCCTTCATCCTGAAGCAAAGGCTTTCCCTGGACTTCCACTGAGCCAGGGGGAGACTTTGATTCTTTAGAGAATCCACAAGTCTTCTCTAATCTGTTATTAACAACAGAGAAGACAATCTAACCCTCTCAACCCCTTTGTAAAAGAGTTTTCACACCTCTTCAAAAGTGAACATTGGTGATAGGGCACCTTATCAACAACCTGTGGTTGAGCATCCTTATCAAAAGCTCAAAGGGTCTTGTTTGATCTACCTGAATCAGATCATTGGTGGCATGGCACCTTAGCAAAAACCTGCAGTGGATTCCTACCAGGGTGGTAGAAGAGTGGAGTACCTATTAAGAGGGAACCACTATATATCCTGTGTCCCTCTGGCTATTTTGTTTAATTGCTTATTCTGTGGCTGTGATAGAAATACCTAGGATTGCTAGTTGCTGTGATAGGCTTATAGTAAAACTGAAATTTCAGTTAGCTCTCTCACTTGTGCACTTCACTGTATTAGGCTCTTAGGGTTCAAGTATCAGATTATTTATTCCGCAAATAAACTCCAAGGGAGCTGACTAGTTGTTCATAAAATTTGAATACTCTATTCACCCCCCTCTAGAGTAGTTTACAACTTATCCCCTCACTTTCAATTGGTATCAGAGGGAGGTTGGCTGTTCATACAGGCTAACACCTGGGTTAAAAGATCTAGTGATAAGTTGTTTCCTGATACCATTCACAAACACTTTCACACATGGCCCAGTCTAAGGATTATTCAAGCACCAAATCTCCTGTATGCAACTTGTCCAAGTTTGGCATATGGAAGGCCAGGATAAGACTATACATGAATTCTATTGATGAAGATATCTTTTCTTCTATTTTGACAGGACCACCTGCTAGGCCTGCTGCTGCTACTTCCACTTCTGCTGATCTCAGTGCTGTGCCACCTCCTGACTACAATGACAATTACAGGAAGGCAAAAGCAGCTGATGCAAAAGCAATGAACATCCTAGCTCAGACAATGTCTGATGAAATATTCCAGAAGCTTGCTGAATGTACCTCAGCCAAAGCTATGTGGGATTCCCTCAACCACATAGTTGCTGGCTCAGCTGATGAGAGGAAGGACAGGAGATCCAACCTCACTTCTCAGTATGAAAATTTCAAGAAGGATGATGCTGAAGACATTGACACAATGTACACAAGACTCAGTTCAATAATAAGTGAACTGAGGTCTTTGGACAAGGAGATAACTTTGACAGAAGTCAATGACAAGATCCTGATGTGCCTTCCCATCTCTTGGGACTTAAGGATATGGCCCATCAAGGATGGCAGAAACACTGTGGAACTCTCCACAGAAGCTCTGTTGGGAAAGCTCAAGTCATATGAGCAAACTTTGAAGAGCAGAGCTGCTGCAACTGAAGTAAAGACTCTTACACCTACAAAGAAAGAGCACTCTCTAGCTCTTAAGGCTGCTGAGACTTCTGAAGGAAGTCAATCAAATGAGGAGTTGCTGGCACTCATTGCCAAGAGGTTCCTCAACATGGGAAGAAGAGACTTCAGAAAGAAGTTCTCCAAGTATGAGGATAAACCAAGGTATGATAAGACTCCTTCTAAAGAAATCATTTGTTATGTTTGCAGTAAGCCTGGACACATTGCTCCAGATTGTCCAGAGAAGAAACACAAGGAGAAGAAAAATGAGAAAGAGTACAGGAAGCACCACTCCAAGTTCTCCTCGCACAAATACAAGAAGAAGGACAAGGGATTTGTGGCTGCTACCTGGAGTGAAACAGAAGAGGATACCTGCTCCTCTAGCTCCAGTGATTCAGAAGAAGAAGAAGAGAAGAAAGCCAAAGAGGTCTGCCTCATGGCTATTGATGCCTGCAGCTCTCTGTCAGCTGCAGAGAATTCTGAAGAAGAAGGAGACAATGAAGAAGATCTTCCTATGGAAGACCAGGTAATCAACTCATTTGACTTTTCATCTCCTGAGTTCAAATTAAAAATTAAAACTCTATGTTTAGATTTACTATTATCTGAAAAAGAAATTAAGTCACTTAGATTAAAGATAATGGAACTAGACATGGAAAGTACTGAAATAATTAGATTAGAAAAGGAATTAGAAAGCTCAAAAGGAGAAGTAACATTCCTAAAATTAGAACTAGCTAAATCTAAGAGGTTAGAAGAAGAATTAAATGGCAGAAGCCTTAAACTATCTGAAATAACCAGTATAGCAAACACTAGGGTTGGTAATGATAAACTAGGCCTAGGTGCTACACCTAGTGAACCCATCCTCCTCACAAAGGAGAGATTTAGCACTCCAGTAAAATTTATTTCTGAATCAGGAATAAAGAATACTGAGGAAATTGAAAAGTATAAGAAAATTCGTAATAAGATCAAGAAAGAGAACAGAAAGAAAAAATTTCTTGCTTTACAGAAATCGTCGAACATTAATCGACGATCGTCAAACCAATCGTCGAACATCTATCGACGATCGCTGAACACCTACACTGAGTATAATAGCTTTGGTGCAGGAGGTCGACGATCTCATCTTGAGTCGTCGACCAGTGATCGACGATCGTGGAATCCAGAACATCGTTCTACCATAAATGATCGACGATATGGCTTGCGATCGTCGACCATTGATCGACGATCTGGACTTAAGCTGGAAAATAAAATTCAAACTTCCAGAACTGCAAATCCTAATCACTACCCTAGGTTGTTTAATCCTTCAACTGAATGGATTATCCCACCTAGGAGATCACACCCTTTAGGATATCAATCTAAGCCTGCAAGATCTTTTATATCTAGCTTTTCTTTTGTGAAAAATATTGCACCCAAGGTAACCTGGGTCCACAATGTATAATTGATATCTTTGCAGGTGAAGACCTATCCAGTCATACATGACAAATGGTATCTGGATAGTGGATGCTCAAAGCATATGACAGGAAAGAAGAAGAACCTGTCAGGTTTCAAAGCCAAGATGGGACCAAAAGTTGTATTTGGAGATTCCAGCTGTGGACAGACTGAAGGGTATGGCAGCTTCACCATAGGAGCTGTAACCTTCAAGAAGGTAGCTTATGTCTCTGGACTAAAGCACAACCTAATCTCTGTAAGCCAAATGTGTGATGCTGGGTACAAGGTATGGTTTACTAACACTACTTGTAATATTGCTTTAAATAATATTGTTGTGTTAGTAGGCATTAGAATTGGTAATGTTTATGTTGTAGATTTTAATTCATCCAAATCTGAAATATGCTTATTTAATGAAGTAACCAGTAATAATACCCTTTGGCATAAGAGACTTAGTCATGTTAATTTGAAAAATATTTCTAGGTTGGCTAAACACAATCTTGTAAGAGGCTTACCTTCTTGCCCCTACAAGAAGGAAGGCCTTTGCAAAGCTTGTCAATTAGGTAAGCAAACAAGGAATAGCTTTAAATCAGTTAATAAAAGTGATTCTCCCAGGATCCTGTACTTGCTACATTTGGACTTATTTGGTCCTATTGTTGTGCAGAGTCTTGGAGGAAAGTCTTACACTCTAGTAGTTGTAGATGACTTCTCTAGGTTCACTTGGGTATTCTTCTTGAGAACTAAGGCTGATAACTTCAAGGTTCTTACAGATTTTCTAAAGTGTATACAGAGTG
This sequence comes from Platanthera zijinensis, assembly GCA_039513925.1. Lineage (NCBI taxonomy): Eukaryota > Viridiplantae > Streptophyta > Magnoliopsida > Asparagales > Orchidaceae > Platanthera > Platanthera zijinensis. The sequence goes on along the minus strand of CM077079.1, from coordinate 207,913,168 downwards.
AGTGTTCTACTCAGATTGCCTTGATCAGAAGTGATCATGGTACTGAGTTTGAGTCTCTTCTTATGCAAGAATTCTGTGAGAAGGAAGGTATCAAACATAGCTTCTCTGCTCCTAGAACTCCTCAACAAAATGGGGTAGTTGAAAGGAAAAAACAGAACCCTAATTGAAGCTGCAAGTACATTGTTGGCAGATGCTAACATGCCTCTGTCCTTTTGGGCTGAAGCAGTTAGCACAGCTAACTATGTATTGAACAGAAGTTTGATACATAAACTTAAGGGTAAGACTCCCTATGAGTTACTTAAGCAAGTGAAACCTAAAATAGACTATTTTAGAGTATTTGGTTGTGTAGCTTTTGTTCATAACAATAACAAAGAATACCTTAGAAAATTTGAGGCAAAAGCTTCAATGGGAGTTTTTCTAGGATACTCTCAAGTAAGCAAAGCCTATAGGGTCCTTAATAAATCTTCTCTTAAGATAGAAGAGTCTGCACATGTCTCTTTTGATGAGACAGTCATGTATTATAAGGAGAAGGATTCTTCTTCTAACAGTACAGTGCAAGTCCTAGAATTAAGTAAGGATTTGGAAGGTTTGAGACTCACACAGGAGAATCATCCCCAACAAACTCCTCAGGTTGCTTTCTCAGAATCTGAATCTGATGTAGAACTTCTTGAAGTTAAAGCACCTGCTCCAACAGTTGATCAAATTCCACACGAGGAATTAAATCTTGAAACTGTTGAAGATCAGATCATTGTTGAACCTACTGATCTTGTCACACTTAGAGATCACCCTGTATCTCAAGTGATTGGAGACATTTCAGTAGGAGTCCAGACAAGACATCAACTCAACAAAGACGTGATGTTTGCTTGTTTCCTTTCTCAGGTTGAGCCCCTAACCATTAAAGATGCTGAGCTTGATCCACACTGGATTATAACCATGCAAGAGGAGCTTAACCAGTTTGAAAGATGTAAAGTTTGGACCTTGGTTCCAAGACCAAGAGGCGAACTGATCATAGGCACCAAGTGGGTGTTTAGAAACAAGCTTGATGCCCAAGGCATAGTAGTTAGGAATAAGGCTAGACTAGTAGCTCAAGGCTATAGACAGGAGGAAGGCATAGATTATGATCAGACTTTTGCCCCTGTAGCTAGATTAGAAGCCATTAGGATTTTCCTAGCCTATGCTGCCTATAAGAGATTTAAGGTCTTCCAAATGGATGTGAAGAGTGCCTTCCTTAATGGAGATTTAAAGGAAGAAGTGTTTGTTGAACAACCACCAGGGTTTGTTTCATCAACCTTACCCACTCATGTGCTCAAACTCCAAAAGGCTCTATATGGACTTAAGCAAGCTCCTAGAGCTTGGTATGAGACCTTAGCAAATTTCCTTCTAGAACACAAGTTTGTGAGAGGTGTAGTAGATAGAACCCTGTTTATTAGACATCATAAGGACTCATAACTGTTAGTTCAAATCTATGTAAATGACATTATATTTGGCTCCACTGATCCCAAACTATGCAAGAGGTTCTCTGAACTAATGCACTCCAAGTTTGAGATGAGCAGCATGGGTGAGTTATCCTATTTCCTTGGTCTCCAAGTGAAACAGAGTGTTGATGGTATCTTCATTTCTCAATCAAAATATGCCAGAGAGCTGGTTAAAAGATTTGGAATGTCTGATGCTTCATCAATGAGCACACCTATGGCCTCAAATGCAGTTATTGATTCTGATGTCAATGGCAAGTCTGTTGATCAAAAGAATTATAGAGCCATTGTTGGTTCCCTGCTGTATTTGACTGCAAGTAGGCCTGACATAATGTTTGCTACATGCCTATATGCTAGGTTTCAGGTCAACCCAAAGGAATCTCACTTAACTCTTCTCAAGAGGATCTTGAGATACCTTAAGGGATGCACTAACTTAGGACTGTGGTACCCAGCTGAATCAGAATTTGAATTAATTCGATATTCAGATGCTGATTATGCTGGTTGTAGAGTTGACAGGAAAAGCACCTCAGGGACTTGTCAGTTCCTGGGAGAGAGACTTGTCTCTTGGTTTTGTAAGAAACAAGCATCTGTGTCTACTTCAACTGCTGAGGCTGAATATATAGCAGCAGCTAGTTGTTGTTCACAGATCCTGTGGATTCAAAATCAGCTAGTGGATTATGGGTACACACACTCAAACACAAAAATTCTGTGTGACAGTACCAGTGCAATATCAATTGCTCAAAATCCTGTGCACCATTCCAGAACCAAGCACATTGAGATTAGACATCATTTTCTGAGAGATAATGTGGAAAAGAACAAGATAAGTATGGAATTTATATCCACAGATCTGCAGAGAGGAGATATTTTCACTAAGCCCCTTGATGAACAAAAGCATTTGTTCTTCCTGAACCAGCTTGGTATGATTAATGGTTCAGAGTAGTGAAAATTAGGATAGATCTGTTTTCTGTCTAAAATCGTCGAACAACTGCTCGACGATCTTCGACCAGGTCAGGACTATCGTCGACCAATGGTCGATGACAGTTCGTTCTGTAGTAAGGCAGAAATCGTCGACCATCTGGTCAACGATCTCTCCTTAAGTATCTATCGTGGACTAATTGGTCGACGACAGATTTGTTTTGCTGTGTGGTGAATCGTCGACCAACATATATTGATCGACGATCGTGGCGTATGCTAGTAGTCGGTCGATGTTTGACGATTAGTTAAATATTGACTATCGTCAGTCATTGTTCGACGACCGATTTTAATCGGTGTTCGACGATCGCAGATTTTTATCTGATAGTCGATTTAGGTCTGGAGATCGTCGTCCTTCTGTTTCGTCTTTTCATATTCTGTCTTCTGGCTTAGAATTCGCTCTCGAACTCTAATCCCGCGCGATTCTCTTCTCCCCTTGCCTTGCATCTCGATTCGCCATTCTCTCTCAAATCAAATGGCGATTCTTCCAGCAGTTCTTTCCGGGATGAAGTTCGACACGGGATTCTGTGTCGACTTCGATTCCTTCTGCCTTTGCGATCAACCAATCAGAGACATGCTGCAGATGTGTGAAGATCAAGGACTGAAGAAATTTATGTCATCCACGCCCAAGATCAATATACCAGAGATTAAAGAATGGGTGTATACTTCGTCTTCCAGCGACGAAGCAATGACGAGAAAGATTAATGGAGAGGAGGTCATTCTGACTCCTGATATCTTGACAGAGCTGTTTGATTTACCAACTGGAACTGAAGAATATGAACAAGATACAGAGGAGTATGGCCGCATGCTAACAGTGATGGGCCATGCTGATTGTATTCCAGCAAAGCTGCTGAAGATCAACCTGTCTCCAGAGTTTAAGTTTCTGGCAGACCTGGTGGGCAAAGTTGTTTTGGGTAAACACTCTGCTCATGATAACATCAACAGGCTTCAGTTTGCCTTGATGTCGGCATTGGTGAACAAGACTCAGATAAATTGGGGAAAAGTTTTGTATGAATTGATAAGGAGAAAGAATAGCAAGAAGGAAGTAACTCTTGCCAGAGTATTGGGTGTCTTTCTATCTGAGAAAGCACCCCTGATGCTTGTATCTGCATCCTCTGCAGTCAATGCAAGCAAGAGGTTGGACCCCTCCCTCTTCAAGAAATCCCAAAGGGTTATCAAGAAGACAGTCAGGGTTGATCCTAACCCTTCATCAGACACCAGGGCTGATTCAGCCACTCTCCATCTTGCTGGGGAAGGCTCAGCAATCCCTCCATCTTCACTCATTATCACTGCATCCCCATCACCTGATTCATTTCCACACCAACACCACAACATCTGGCAGCTTCAGCCAGTGTTGACATGGTGACTGAGACCATCCTCACCAACCTATCTCAACATGAATCCCAAACTCATGTTTATGATTCCCTATCTCCACATGATCCATTTGATCATGTGGCAGATCATACTGATATCATTCCATCACCGCCTCACCTTGCATCCCACAGTCATCCATCCACATCCACTCCCTCAGCATTTCAGATCACCCCTGAATTGCTTGCACACATTGTGGAGCTCATCACCCCATCCATCCAAACCATGATTGAGGCAGCCAATGCCCCTATCATTGCATCCATAAATGCACTCACAGAAGCCATTAAATCCATTCCATCTTCTACTGAGCCCTCTTCAGTAAGGTGCATGACTCCAGCCCCAACTGAAGTCATGCAGGGGGAGATGTCTTTTGAAGTGGTCTCAGGTGATGCCTTGACCCTTCAGGATAACCCTTCCCTTCCTTCCCTTCCAGCCATTGCAGAAGAAGCTCAAGAGCTACAAGAGGAAGAAATTCCAGAGAAAGAGTTGGAAGATAGTGCAGCTGTTGAAGATCAACAGGCTGATCTTATTCTAGAGGATATTCCAGTGGACACTACTGATCTTGCAGTAGTGGTCCCAGAAGTCAACAAAGATTTAGAGCAACTAGAAGGTAAAACCTTTTCTCTAAAGACCATACTCAGGACTTTAAATTGATATTTTTATCTAACAAAGACATTCACTCCCTAGTGAATCTAGCTTCTGAGGAAGAAGTCCCTGAGAAAGACAATGAGGAAGTCCCCATGGACATTTGTGAAAAAGTTCCAGTGAACACTACTGATTCAGAAGTAGTGGTTCAAAAATTTGAGAATGATGCTGCTCAACCAGATGGTATAGTTTTATTTAAGATTCTAATTAATTCAAACTCCAACTTTGAGTTAATTTCTTATTCCTTCCTACCCATCACAGCTGCTGATGATCTTGCATCAGTGTTGCAAGTTGATGCTGCAAATTCCATTGATTCTGATAAAGATTTGGAATCCTTTCTTAACTCAGACTGTGAGTTCACACTCACATCTACTCCTTATGTTCCTCCTCTTCAAGAGAAAATGGTCCCTTATAGACCTGAGCACCTTGATGACCCCTTGGTCAAGGACTCTCTCTTCCTTTCCTGTATGGCACTCCTCTTGTGCCTTGCAGAGGTGTCTATCCCTGATGTCACTGAACATCTAGAAGGAATTATAACCTCCTTCCTAGATGCAAAGTGGTATCCTTTGTAGATCTTCAGGTAATTCTATCAATTACCTGTTGTTGTTCACCTTGGGGGGAATATTTTATTCCCACTTGGTTGTTAACTTATCCTTCTTTGTATGCAGGCACAACCAACAATGCTGCTGCTGCTGCTGCTGAAGAAGTTGAGGCTGTGCAAGATAGTGCAGAAAATGCTTCCAAGATGACTGAAAAGGATTCAAGCTCAGGTACTCTAAACCTTGAACAATATATAGCCTTTATGGCTGAGAATATTGCCTCTGAGTACATTGAAGAGTTGGCTAATTCTTATATGGATTCCCTAGCCATCTCTCTAGAGAAAGCATCTGCCCCTGCAAATATTGTCATCTTTTCTCCACCTATTCTTACCTACCCTCTATCCATTCCTACAGTTGCTGAACTAATTCCAGAGCAAGCTCCAGGATCTGTTAAAGAAAAGGAAGCTGAAGCCCCAACTGCAGAACTGGTCCTCAGGACAGTTCCTGATTTGTATCCTGAATCAGAACTTTGGAAGAGTACTCCTAATGTTGATCCTGATGCCCTCCTTGAGCAAGATGCCATTGAGGAGGCAAGAGAAATGGAAGATAGAGAGAAGCCTGAGAAAGAAAAAGCTGAACCTGATGTAGCTGCCAAGGATCCCTCAGAGCAAGATTTTGATGACTATGCTGGCAAAAACTCATCTCACTCTTCTGATGATGATGATGATGATTCTGAAGATTCTGATAACACCAAGAAGAAGAAAAAGGCTGCATCTAAGAAAAGGAAAGCATCTGCTCCTCCTCCTGCAAATCCAAACAAGGATATTCCTTATTTCATTCGGAAAGGAATTGATCCTAAGAGCAAAGAGTATGAACCATGGATGAGATTATCAAGGAAACAGTCAAGAGAGAAGAAAATAACCAAGAGATATGATACTCCAGTTCAGAAATTCCCTCCCAGAGGTCCTCCTCCACCTCCTGGTGCTGGAGCCTCTGGAAATCTTTCTTCTGCTCCATCTGCTCAATCAGCCAGATCCAACCCTTCTCACACCTACCAGAGAAGAAGTAATCAAAGCCAAGGAGGCCAAGATAAATCAGGACAAGGAAGGCAAAGAAATGAAAGTGTTCCCATGGAACAGATAAAGGAGATGACCTTTCAGCAACCAACATTCTCTCCTCCTCCTTCTCCCAAAAGGAATACTCCAGAAAGGAAACCTTCTCCTCCCAGGAGAGGTTCATCTTCCACATTAAGGAAACATGCTATTCCTAAGACAGTTGATACAAAAGGAAAAAGAGTTGTCTATTCAGAGAAGTCCAACAAGAAATTTATTGAACTGGCACCTCCAAGATCTTTATATGCTAAATCTGATCCTAAGAAGGCTGTACAGATTCCTATTGACTCAAGCAGATTAGCTACAGCTCTTCAAAGGAATATGGAGATTGCAGCTCAAACTGATACTGATAGACCGCCTTCTCCATCAGACAAGACAGAAACTGAAAGAATTGCCTCTATGGCAAGATTCAAGGAATCAATTGCACTAAGCATGATGGAGAAAGCCAAAGCTCAAGGACTGGACCCTTCAGCATACTCAACTATGTCTGAATTCAGAGAAAAAGAACTTAGCAAGATTCAAGTCAACTCAAAAATATTTGATACTGAAGAATACATGAAGCTGCATCCTGCTGCAGTCCTGCCAAGCTATGGTGAAAAGAAGATCATTGGTGAACATGACCTGATGTTATCCAAAAGACAAGCAGCTAATCTAAACAGAGAAATCATTTTCAAACCTACTGTAATCCCAAAGAACTCCTCTGATGCTAAACCATCTGATAAATCTGCTTGATACTCTATAATTCTGCTGATTTATGATTTATATGTTTTCTGTGGATTGCCTGTGTTTTGATATTATGATTAAACTCTGCTTTTATTCTTATTTATATTAGTTTTTAGATTGGATTGGATGACATGACCCAAATAGGGGGAGATTGTTGGTACCCTAGATGTGATTTGGCTCATGTAATCCCTTTCCAGCCCCTCTTGATCCATATAACTATATAAGATCATGTTTAGACTTTGTTTAGTCTCCCTAGGGCAGTTTATAATTGACCTAGAGCTTAGATTAGAAGTTGTAGAATGAATATATGGTTAAGGCATTTTCCGTTCGACCATCGTCGAACGAGGCCTCGCGATCGTCGACCATTGGTCGATGATAGCAGGGCTATAGAATAGTTGAAGCCAAAACATTTATCGTCGACCAATGGTCGACGATCTCAGAGCAAGTTTATTATGCTCTGAAGGATTGGTCGACGATCTGCCATCAGCAGTTCAACGATCGCAGTCTTGCTTCACGATTTCTGTTTCGACAGATTCTTTGTTCGTCGACGATAGCTTGAGCTGTTCGACGTTTTCTGTCCCAGACGATTTCTGCCTTAGTCGACGATCTGTTGGCTAGGTCGACGATCATCGAACCCCTGTTCGACGATTATTGTCTGCCTTTAACAGTTTGTATTCATTCTATTCCTTGGTTTATTTCCAAGTGTTTTAGCTTGTGGTTAGAGAGATTTTCTGAAGTTGTTTTTGCTAATTTATGGCTTAAATTCAAATGAACTAATTACCAAATATGTTAAGCATAAATTACGGGATTTCGTATTTGATAAAGTATTTTGTCCTATTATACAAAATATGTTGACTTTATCTTTCCAGGCTGTATTCTAGCCGTTGGCGCTGTATGCTATTTCCAAGTATGTTAAGTCTTTATGCTGAGATATTTTCCCATTCATTTATTTCCTTATTAGGACTGACAGAGAGTTAATAGCTCATTCTATTCCTATTGTTATATTCTATATTGAGATAACATGGTGCAGGGCTCGAGATATTCAAATCAATAGAGCCGTTTCAAGGGAAAAAGAGAAGACATATTTAAAAGAGATTTCTCTCTCAGCAGAGACAGCAAGTTACAGACACAGAGAGATTTTCTTCTCAAGGCTTCATTCGCTCAAGCTTCATCAGAGCAGCTCTTCACCATCTCTCAAGAAGAGAAGAAAAGTTTTCCTGAAGCAAAAGCCCAGAGCAATCATCTTCTTTCTCAAGTCTCCTGAGCATCTGCTTAGAGTTTTCAAGACTTCAGAAAGACCAGCTCCAGTTCTGCTTCAAGTGTTCCAGAATCTGAAGACCTGATCAAAATCAGTCTACAGATCTCTGAGGATTTAGTTTCAGTATATCTGAAACTCCTTCATCCTGAAGCAAAGGCTTTCCCTGGACTTCCACTGAGCTAAGGGGAGACTTTGATTCTTTAGAGAATCCACAAGTCTTCTCTAATCTGTTATTAACAACAGAGAAGACAATCTAACCCTCTCAACCCCTTTGTAAAAGAGTTTTCACACCTCTTCAAAAGTGAACATTGGTGACAGGGCACCTTATCAACAACCTGTGGTTGAGCATCCTTATCAAAAGCTCAAAGGGTCTTGTTTGATCTACCTGAATCAGATCATTGGTGGCAGGGAACCTTAGCAAAAACCTGTAGTGGATTCCTACCAGGGTGGTAGAAGAGTGGAGTACCTATTAAGAGGGAACCACTATATATCCTGTGTCCCTCTGGCTATTTTGTTTAATTGCTTATTCTGTGGCTGTGATAGAAATACCTAGGATTGCTAGTTGCTGTGATAGGCTTATAGTTAAACTGAAATTTCAGTTAGCTCTCTCACTTGTGCACTTCACTGTGTTAGGCTCTTAGGGTTCAAGTATCAGATTATTTATTCCGCAAATAAACTCCAAGGGAGCTGACTAGTTGTTCATAAAATTTGAATACTCTATTCACCCCCCCTCTAGAGTAGTTTACAACTTATCCCCTCACTTTCAGACACTACTCTCCCTGAGTACTTCTGGGCAGAGGCAGTAAATATTGCATGTCATGTACTCAATAGATCCTCCATCAATAAGAAACATAAGATGACTCCCTATCAAATTTTGAAAGGTAGAAAACCAACCAGTGCCTACTTCAGAATCTTTGGTAGCAAGTGTTATGTCCTATATAATGGTAAGCACTATCAAACTAAGTTTGCGGCCAAATCCCTAGTAGGGATATTTGTTGGGTACAATAATAATAGTAGGGTATACAGGATCTATAACTTGACTACAAAAGTTGTAGAAGAATATGTCCATATTTTATTTGATGAGTCTAAATTGATTAACAGTGAATTGTCTAGTTCTTCAGTTTGTTCGACAGGTCTAACAGACAGTTTGGACAAGCTGACTATCAATGAAGAAGCACCTTCTAGGCTGGATGAAGAAAAGGATGCATGCTGTCCAGGGGGAGAACAAGACTCACTGGATGAAGAAGACAATGAGGAGTATCAAGTTGAGGAAAATGAAGAAGGCCAAGAGGTTAGCAGATTTCCTCTAGCAATAAGACACCTAAAGGATCATCCAGCTCATCAAATCATTGGTGATGCAAGTCAAGGTGTACTAAACAGGAGAAAGAACATGAACACAATTTTATGTTTAAGTTTCTTGTCACAGATAGAACCCAAGAAGTTTGAAGAAGCAATGCTAGACACAAACTAGGTTGATGTTATGCAAGAAGAGCTGAATCAATTCAGAAGGTGTATATTCTGGGAACTGGTTCCTAAACAAAAGGATCACAACGTTATAGGAACCAAGTGGATCTATAGAAACAAACTTGATGAGAATGACACTATAATAAAGAACAAGGCCAGACTGGTAGCAAAAGGCTGCATCCAAGAGGAAGGGATTGACTTTGATCAAACCTTTGCCCCAGTGGCAAGGCTGGAGGCTATAAGGTTGTTCTTGTCCTATGCTGCCTATCAAGGGTTCAAGGTATATCAGATGGATGTAAAGTCAGCATTTCTGAATGGTGACTTAAAAGAGGAAGTCTATGTTAAACAACCCTCAGGTTTTGTAGATTCTCATTATCCTGATTATGTATATAGACTTAGGAAAGCCCTATATGGTTTGAAATAAGCCCCTAGGGCTTGGTATGAAACCTTGTTTGCTTTTCTTATTGAGAATAAATTCTCTAGAGGAAAGATAGACAAAACTCTATTCTTTAGGGAATCTAAAGGAAAGATAATCCTAGTCCAGATATATGTTGATGACAATATCTTTGGATCTACTGAAAATAACCTTTGTAGAAAGATTGCCAAACATATGCAAGGGAAGTTTGAGATGAGCAGTATGGGTGAGCTGAAGTTCTTCTTGGGACTTCAAGTAAGACAGACTGATGATGGATTGTCCATATCCCAGTCTAAGTTCACCAAGGAGTTGATTAAGAAATAGGGGATGGACTCAGCCTCCACCATGAAAACTCCAATGGGAACAAGTATGCCTATAGGCAAAGATGAGATAGAGAAACCTGTTGATGAGTCTTTGTATAGAGGGATAATTGGCTCCATACTCAACTTGACTACTAGTAAACCTGACATCATGTATGCTACATGTGTCTGTGCTAGGTACCAAGCTTGCCCAAAGGAATCTCATTATACTGCAGTTAAAAGAATTTTGAGAAATCTTAATGGCACACCTAATCTAGGTCTTTGGTACCCTAAGAATAGAGATTTATTACTAACAGGCTTCTAAGATGCAGACTTTGCAGGATGCAAAGAAGACAGGAAAAGTACTACATGAACTTGTCAATTCCTAGGTGGATGGCTTGTGTAATGGTGCAGCAAAAAGCAAACAAGTGTAGCTATCTCAACTGCTGAGTTAGAATATATAGCTGCAGGCAGCTGCTGTGCACAGTTGATGTGGATAAAGCATCAACTTGAAGACTATGACATCAAGGTAAATAGAATTCAACTATTCTGTGATTCTACTAGTGCTATTTCTATTGCTAAGAATCTTGTATCTCACAGTAGAACCAAGCATATAGAAATTAAGTTTCATTTTATAAGAGAACATGTGGAGAAGGAAGATATTAATCTAGAATTTGTAAACACAAATAGTCAAATTGCATATATTTTTACAAAACCTCTGGATGAAACTAAATTCAATTATTTTAAAATTGAATTAGGTATGTTGAACCTAAAATAGGTCAGCTCAAGCATTCCTAAGTAGAATATGTAAGCACAATATTTCTCAGGAAATTTGTCTAAGTACAAAGTTTGTGTCGACACAAACAAATTGTGTCGACACACTCAGTATGTTGTGTCGACAAAGAAAAAGGATGTGTCGACACAGAATCAGTATTTGTGTCGACAGAAGAATAAGTGTCGACATAACTATGTCGAGACATGACCAGCCCGTATCGACACTAACACAAGTTGTCGACACATAGATATATCGACACATAGACATGTCGACTAAAATTAAGTTTTGTCGTGACCTAAGTCTTTTATGTCGACACATGTACAACTATGTCGACATGTATTTTTACTAATTAAGGTGCGTCCTTTGACCTACCCTTTACCAATAGACTATAAATAGGGGAAGACAAAATCTGGTCGACTACGCCTTCAGATTTCTCGACTCTAGACCTTGTGTCGACATAGATATTCACTTCTTTCTCTCCCTTTCGTCAATGGAGCCCCTCAAGGACGACAAGGTGAATGAAGGTTATGAGCTTGTTTGTGGTGGATTCACGACAGCATCGCAAGACATCCAAGGAGTAATTACCCTAATTTCCGAAAATGGTTTGGAGTTCTTGGTCTCAGAACCAACTAAGATTTGGAAAAAGGAAGTAATGGAATTTTATTCATCAGTAACTGTGGACACTGACAGGAAGAAAATCAAAGGCACAGTTAAGGATTCCCGAGTGAAACTTACACTGAAGACGATCAGGAATTCACTCAAACTTCCTAAGATTAAGGATGATGATGACATAAGTCCATCTATGACAAAATATGCATTAAGCTGGTGCGGGCTAAACCCCAATACCAAAGTTGGATCATCCATTACCATGAAAGGGATGAATTCCCAAGGAAAGTTTCTGTCTGAAATAGTAGGCAAGGTGATTCTGTATAAGACTGGTGGACATGACAGAGTTTAAGTCTCCATGTTCAATCTAATGACAAGGGTCATCTTTACTGTAAAAACAGACTGGGAATCAATGGTATTTTACAAAATACAAGAAGGAATAAAGAAACCAAACCTGGGAAGGATCCTAAGCTTATGTCTAGCTTCTACAATACCAGATGTTATGAACCAACTACAAGGATCCAAGATCAACCATATGAGGAGAATGGATGTAAGGATTCTATCTAGATGTGATAGAGTATTGACCAAAGAGGTTTCTACTCCACAGAAATAGGTCAAGAAAGTTAAGAAAAAGAAAGAAATTATTCAGCAAGAAGAATCCTCCAGTGATTCTGAGGAGGAAGTAGTTTATGTTCAGATTAAGACAGACAACAAAAGGAAGCTCAAGATCAAGTGGAGAGCAATGTGATCCCAGAGCAACAGATAGTCTCCACTCCAGGGGGAGAAAATCCTGAACCAGCAGCACAAGATACTGTACTTTCTGAGCTACCTGCTCAAGGGGAAGGAATTGATGCAGCTACTCTGGAGAGTGAGTATGCTGTTGATATAGTAATGGACATTGTATCAGATATAAACAAGGAAACATTGGAAATTACTGAGAAGGAAGCACAAGATGTGCAGATAAAAGATACAGCTCAGGATGAGCAAGTAAGTTTCTCCTTTATAGAGCAGACCCTGGACAAAAATCTGGATTTCCAGGGAGAACCTTTTGTTTTTAAAACTAATCTTGTTCCTCCTGTACAGATGCAATAAGAGGTAACTATGGAAGAGCTATTTCCTGATTTACCAGCTGCAAGGACTGAGGGGGAGCAATCACAGATAGAAAAAGACATGCCAAGAACTGAGGGGGAGGAGCTACTGAATGCCCCATCTAATAAAGAAACAGTTGATATAGAAAGCTCATCACAAACCTCTGATGATGAGGAAGCCTCTATGGCTAAGAAGAGGAAGATGGTTGCAATCAAGAAAAAGAGCACAGGCTATAAACTGGCCTTACAAACAGTCACTCAACCACCTGCTCCAAGCATGGACTTAAGTTTATTACTAGTCCAACTATAAGTAAAATTGGATGAACAAAGGTAGTCTTTAGAAAAGTATGTGGATGAGTCAAATAAAGAACTAAAGTTTCAGCTAGCTCAGGACATTAAATCAATCAGATTTGAAGTCAATCTACATAAGAAAGAGATGACAGATTGCTTCCATAAGGGAGGCAATGTTGTAGTATATTTGGCTGAGCAACAACAGCTGCTTAAGACCGAGGTTGAGGATATTGCCACCAAGCAAGGATATGTTTTAGAAAATCAATTCAGGTCCAATGAAAATCTCAAAGACTCCCATGAAGAAATACTCAAAAATCTTGGAAGTATTTCACCTGATTTGAAAAATGAGATATCAAAGCAAATACAAGAAGATCTAGCTGCTGTCCAAACAGCCCTTGGAGCCTCTCAAAAGACCATTTCTGATTACCTGACTAAATTCAAAGCCTACTATCAAGAAGGTACATAATATCTGGCTGATCAAATAAGGTTTCAAAAGACTGATCTAAGGGATCATATAATTAGAGAAGTCATAAAGGTGGAGAGATTATTAGTCAAAGCTGGCTCTGATCATGAAAAATGGGTCTCTAATTCCATCAGATCTACACTTGGTTTTCTTCCTTTGTGTGATGATGATAATGTTGTTGAGTCTGGAGTGCAACCTGCTTTTATTGAAGGAGATTAGCCTGAAATTGCACAGATTATTTACCCTCCTACTGACTTTGACATGGTTCAACAAGGAGTGCAGACAATGTATAGCCCTCAACAGGAGGCTCTAAATGTGATTATTGAAAAACAAGACAAGTCAAAGGCTGCCAAGGAAGCTCAGAAGGAAGCACAGCTATCCAAGAAAAGGTTCAAAGAACAGGCTGAGTTGAAGCCAGATTTTGAGCAATGGAGCCTTACTTCTAGGAATATTATTTTGACTGCCTGGAAGGCTATAAAGGATAAGACCTATGATAGGGGTAAATGGTATTCTAAGCAAGAGTGGAACAAGTATCAAGCCAGGCAAGAAGCCATTCTTCAGTATAGAAGGAGTGCAAAAGCTGGGAAGTTAACTGCTAATACTCTGGAGCCTAGCAGGTACTTCCCCAAGCCTTTTCACTATTTTGAAAGGCAAAGGATAAAGGCTGAAGAACTAAAGAAGAAGGATCTCAAAGGGAAGAAACCTGTTGATGATAAAGAACCTACTGTGTAGGCAAAGATTAAATCTGGAAAAGGCATTGTAATTAAGGAGCCTAGTCAATCATAGGATAGATAGGCTTATGTGTAGAATAATGTAACTTTTTTTTTCTTTTGTTCTAAGGAAAAACATGTAAACCCAGAATTTTCTGATTAATAAATAAAATCAGCTTCACTATTCATTTTAGTTGTTTACATTGTTTATATATTATCTTGCACTGAAATGTATGTACATCTATTTTTATGTGCTTTATTATGAGTGATGTATATCTTTGACTAAGGGTTATGACTTCTCCAAATAGGGGGAGATTGTTGGGTACACTGAAAAATAGGTACCAGATTTGGAGAAGCCTCATCTTACTCAATGATATACATCAATTTGTATTTGATGAATGTTTGAGTTTCATTGTGCAGGTGTAAGGTTTGCAAGAAATTTCTCTAAGTACAAGTGTCGACACTTTTGAAGAATTGTGTCGACACCCAGAAGTTGTGTCGACACCTGAAGAAGAAGTTGTATCGACACCCAGAATTGTGTCGAAACCTAAGGCAGGAATTATGTCGACACATAAAGCAGAAGTTGTGTCGACACCCAGGAGTTGTGTCGACACCAGAAGAAAGGCATGTGTCGACACTCAGGAATTGTGTAGACACCTGAAGAAAGTTTGTGTCGACACACAGGACTTGTGTCGACACACACTCAATGCCATCTTACAACAACATCTATACTGGGTCTGAAGACTTGTGTCGACACACAGGACTTGTGTCGACACACACTCAACGATAGCTAAACATACACTCAATGCCATATGTTAGCATCAGTTATGTCAAGACTAGGAGAAGTTGTGTCGACACACAGGACTTGTGTCGACACATACAAACCGAATTTATGTCGAGTAGCTGAAGAATGACTATGTCAACAGATGGAGTGTTATGTCGACATCATCAAGACTTGTGTCGACACTTAGTCTATTTGTGTTGACACATGTGAAGAAGTTTGCTGAGTGGTTCATGCTGAGTTGTAAAGTCTTTAATGAATCAACTGTCATGACTGGTGACTCGACAGCTATCATAACCAACAGGTCTGACACCTTTGTCAGAACTGTCAGAGGGTTGTTAAAAACCGGATCAGCCGGTAATCATGAGAACACTCTATATAAAGGACTGATCCTTGACAACCAGAAGAGACGGATACAGAGATATAAAAAAGGTGAATTATCCAAAAAGAGAATTCAACAACAAGAAAAGGGGAGACCCTTAAGAAGGCAGATTTTAAATAGTCTGCAAGAGAAGATTCAGATCTTATTCTGAATTCAAGGAAGGAGCTGACAGGAGATCAACTTCTACATTAAGTAAAGTTCAACCTTATTTTGTTCTATCAAGAAGCTTTGAAACAGCTAAGTCAGGTTGAATTTGAAGATTCAGTTTATTCAAGAATTGATCAAGAAGCTCACACCTATAGAGAGTTGTATCTGGTTATATCTTCACATCTCTTAAACAATTAATTTCTTGTAGGATCTTTTGTAAGATCTGAGTTGTAAACCTGTAATTATAAAGGCTGAGGTAGGGCTGAGTGCCTGAGGTGTAGGACTGGTAAAAGTCTGAGTTGTAAGCCTAGTGATAAAGGCTGAGGTAGGGCTGAGGCCTGAGGTAGGATTCTTGGGAAGAATCTGAGGTAAGACTTGTATAAGTCTGAGCTGTAGGAACCAATCTGGTTCTGAGTTGTAAGATCTGTGGATCTGAGCAAGTGGAAGGAAGTTGGGTTTAATCAAGTTCTCTACTGGATAGTCGAAGGGGGAAAGTGGATGTACCCATACCTTGGGGAACCACTATAAATCTTGTGTATGATGTACTGTGTTTTCTGTACTGTGATTTGCATTTTCTGTGCTAAGTAAGAACTAGTTAATTACCTAAATTATTAAAGAAAATTAGAACCTATTCACCCCCCCCCTCTAGGTGTCTAGGCTCTTCAAATAAGTCTTTCAACTTCCTCTTTCTGCTAAAATGATACGGTTGGTGCTGAAGCTGAATTTGCATTAATCAATGCACAACCAGGTGGGCAAGTACAACTCTTACCCTTGGGGTGACCCTGGAGCCAGTTGGCGTAGTTGAGCATAAGACAATGAAATAAGTGGTCGTGGAGCTAGTGGCTGCAAGGCGAGTAACGAAAAAGCAATTGAAACATGTGATGAGTTTCAACCCTCCTGTGTTTGCGGGTACTGGAACCCCAACACAAGCCGAGGATTGGCTCTCGATAAAAAAGAGAACAATGATGTCAATGGAAACGAAGGAGTGGCAGAAAGTAACTGTATCTACCTTACTGTTATAGCGAGAGGCGAGGCTATGGTGTGATGAGTTGGAGCTTCAATAGTTTGCTGATAGGCCATTGATTGAGATCTCGATGGAGGTGTTCTCAAGGCTTTTTATGGAGAGATATCGTACATCTGCACAACAGATTGCAATGAAAAATCAGTTCCATAGGATAACTCAGGGCGAGAGTTCTGTGGATGACTACTTGCATGAGTTTACAAGGTTTGGGCAGTATACATGCTTTGCATTTGCCGATAAGGAATAGAAGACAAATTAGTTCTATGAAGGACTGCGAGATGATCTGAGGTTTCTTCTTTCAGGTTCATGACATTGGTCAACAAAGCTCGATCCCTAGAGCAAGATATGAATCACGTGTAGTGTAAGAATGACTTAGAGGTAAAGGAGATAGAGATTAAAGTGCCAAGTTCAGGGAAGTCTGGACAAGGAAGGTGGAGGAAGAAGGCTAAGTATGCGGGACCAACTTCTTCTACTATTTATGAAGTGATGAAAGCGTAAAGTCCGCTCGCTTGTTACACCTATGGCAAGGTGGGACATTTGGCTCAAGATTGTTTGAGTGGTCATCTAAAGGGTGAGGAAAAGATGGGTGAGTCATATGCTAAAAAGGAATAGACAGTGTAATGCCCTAAAAATCCTGAAAAAAGAAGGATTGGAAGTTAACGCGAGGCGGTAGAGTCACAGGAGTTAGCTATTGAATTAATTCATCTTGTGTATTGGGTATCTATTGTATGACGATCGATAGGTACCATGTGGCACTATCACTCGACGCACTCAATGCTCTTAATGAAGCGTTGAGTGGCTACCGCATGGTGGTAGTGATATATCACATGACGATAGATGCTCTCAAAGCACTCGACGTTCTCAATGCTCTCGACGAAGCATTGAGCGACTACCGTGCGGAGGTAGTGAGCAAACGCATGGCGATAGCTCATGGCAAAGTATCTCTTGGCGGTAGCTTTCTGTGTGGCAGTAAGGTGGAGGCTACTTTGGGCGACAGAGCGATGTCCATTGGGCCAAGCAGCGACCGCCTCAGATACTGCACGGTGGTAGCCTCCAGATATAAGCTATACATGAGAATGAATTCTCATTTTTTGCTCTCTTAGTTCTGAAGTTCTTGAGACCAAGAGTCTTGGGATGAGCTTTGCAAGCAAGATGAAGGAGATCCTATGGCCAGATTTACGAGCTGAGGCAAGATCCATGAGGGGGAAAGCGAGGAAATCCTTTCTATCCGAATAGAAGACTTGATCATGGCTCCAAAACAACCTACGAGGGTAACGACTTTCTCCTTGGGCAAGTGAAGTCCTCAATTTGCATACGTGCATGGAACCCCTCACCAAAAGGTGAAGAAAAAGGGTGGTTTCCAATGGGTAGATCATTGTGATCCCCGATAAAACTTGCATATAGATCCGGAATCGAAGTACGGAATAGACATGCTGTGTGAAGCCCATCTGGACAGGTTGGTCTAGATTGGTGATGAATTATTTTGCGTGTCGGAGAAGACTCCGTAGATAAAATATGTGGTTAAATTTGTAGAATCCGGGGTCTGGGGGTGTGTTAGATGCTATAGTGATAGTTCTGGAGGTAATCTCAAGGAAAACACCAAAAAATGGGGAAGAAGCGACTTCTGTCCCTACCGTACGGCGGTAGTGCTACAGCCGATATTAGATCCCAGTGAGCTAAGAAAGGCCTATCTTTTAGGAGACTTGGGGCCATTGTTTAAAGCTGAAGGCCTAGAGAGCCCAGCTAGTGGCCATGAGAGCCATTGTGTTTATTGAAAGCTCGGGTCCTGGGGACAATGTGAGCAATAATTGAAGCTTAAGGAATGTTGTGCCCAACAAAAAGGCAAAAGAGCCGAACGGGCAAGGGGAAGCTGACCCGCGTCTTATCATAGGGCTCTATTGCTTCAGCTTTCGTCAATGACATGGTGATTTGAGTAATGAGAAGAGTGCTGAACTGTAGTGTGCATTATAGCTCTCAGACTAGATTTCCTAAAGTAATTAGATTTCGACATAACAATAATGAGAGTCTTAGGCCATGTGCCGGAAAAGACTAGAATGCTCAAGTATACCATCAAGTCTAGGACTGTGGATGGTGGTGGGACTCGGGAAGTATGGTACACCGAGAATCTACCGTGAGTGTACGGGGCATGTGGTCGATCGAGCATGCGTCTGTGACAAATGGTGTTTAAGTGCACGCAGTTATTTGCCAAAATATATATATGGTGCTGCTTGTATGGAAGGAGAACTGCCGCCCCGAGTGAGGGGTGGTGCCATTATAAATTTGTCAGTTAAAGCTGATCGTTGCCTTGTGTAACATCCCATTTCCAACTAGACCCCTGGGAGTGGTTTTGTCTTAACAGAACCCTAGGAAGCCCAGGAATTGAAGTTTGTCGACCAAGATCTCGAGTCAAGGGGTGGTCACGCCCGTGAACGACCCGTCACGCCCGTGACCTAGGGCGTGACCCCCCCCCCCTTCGACGATCGTCGACCTCAGGAAGACGATCGTCGAGCTCAGAAATTTCAACATAGGTCAGACATGCCCGTGACCGATCCGTCACGCCCGTGACCTTGGAATGGTGTTGAGTGAGCTAAGCTCACTCAACGCCGTGGTCTGGATGGCGTTGAGTGAGCTTAGCTCACTCAAAGCCATAAGCGGGATGGCATTGAGTGCATTGGGTGCACTCAACGCCATAAGTTGAATGGCGTTGAGTGCACTAACTGCACTCAACGCCATCTGGTGTCGGCAGGTTGGCGTTGAGTTAGTTGAGCTCACTCAACGCCGTAGACTGGATGGCGTTGAGTGAGCTTAGGTTACTCAACGCCGTAATCTGTCAGGCGGGATGGAGTTGAGTGCGTTGAGTGCACTCAACGCCATAAGTTGAACGGCGTTGAGTGCACTGACCGCACTCAACGCCATTTTGTGTTGTCTGGATGGCATTGAGTGAGCAGAGCTCACTCAACGCCATAATTTGGACGGCATTGAGTGAGCTAAGCTCACTCAAAGCCATTACCTGGACGGCGTTGAGTGAGCTAAGCTCACTCAAAGACATAACCTGGATGGCGTTGAGTGAGCTAAGCTCACTCAAAGCCATAATCTGGATGGCGTTGAGTGAGTTAAGCTCACTCAACTCCATAACCTAAACGGTGTTGAGTGAGCTAAGCTCACTCAAAGCCATAATCTGGATGGCGTTGAGTGAGCTAAGCTCACTCAACGCCATCATTTAAAAGGGGCTTATTCTGGATGGCGTTGAGTCAATGCCATAATCCAGATGGCGTTGAGTGAGCTTAGCTCACTCAATGCCATAGTCTGGGAGGCCATTTTGATGGCGTCGAGTGAGCTCTCGAGTGAGAAGAGCTCACTCAATGCCGTAACTGGGATGGCGTTGAGTGAGCTGAGCTCACTCAACGCCGTAGCATGGATGGCTTTGAGTGAGCAGAGCTCACTCAACACCATTTTACTTAGTTTTTTTTCTAGCCGATCTTTTTGGCTGGGTGCTGGTTCAGTTTAACCGGGCCATTTCGGGAAGCGGGCCAGAATGTCTTAATGGGCCGTTTTCTCTTATTAAGACTTTGTTAAGTCTTATTTTGTGAAGTTTGACCGGTTGTGCCACGTGTCAGCCGTTTCCTCCTCCTCCAGCCATGGCCGAGCCCCAGCCTTCATGGCTGTCAATGGAATTTGATGCCACGGCCTTCCCTCTTCCCCTTGAAATGGCTGGATTCAACTCCTCTCAGGGAGAGGAGGAGTTTCTAGCCCTCCTCCAGCTGTTACAAAGCCGTTTCAGCTCCCCTCCACCATGGCCGAGCTTGCTCTTGAAGAGTCAATAATGGGTTGACAGCCTATAACCGCCCACTCCCCATTTCTTCCCTTTAAAAAGGTCCCTTAGGCTCAGAGATGAAGTTTCACACCCTGACCCGACGGATTGAAGTTTGTGCTGCGCTGTAGAAGGATTCCGGCGACGCCACCACCGCGCAAATAACATCCCGACGATCGGCTCGACTCCAAACCTCGAATAAGGTCCTCCTCTACCTCTTCTTCTATGGTTAAATCTTAGAAATCATTAGGAGAGATATCGGGCTCAAAAGAGCTAGATCGGGTGAGCGTTTCCATAGTTTTTCCAAAATTTCATGGTGGCGGATCGCCTCTTCGGCGGCCGTGCCGCCGCCCGACGGTAGCCCTCACCTCAATAGAGGTGGTGGTGGTGGCCGGCCAGGGAGATGGATGGGTGGCCGGGAAATAGCTTTAGAAAAGCTATAGGTTTTAAGCATTTTAGGTGCTGGTTCGGGCTTTTAGAGAAGATGAACAGTAGCTTATAATACTAAATTATTATATTTATGTAGTGATTATCAAGCTCTCTTTTAGGCTATTTAATGAGGAACTTAGAGGAATTTTATGTAGAAGTGACCAACATGAAATCTGTAGCCCTATGGGTCTACTATATTCCAAAATTGATTTAGGTCAGTTTGGTCAACTGGTTTGGCCAGGGCACCTCTTTTGGTGGGATCTAGACCTTGAGCTAGGCAGAGACAAAAAGGTGTGCCCACCTTTCATCCTTTGCCCAATTGCTCTGAAATTTGGGCAGGGAGTCTATCCTAACTATACCTAGGACTTATCCAAAAATCAGAATTTTTGGAAAATGTTTTTCTATAGTTTTGGTAAAAATTTAATAATTCATGTATAATTTAATTAGGTGTCTTAAACACCTCAAAATCCCCCGAAATTTGGGTGGGAGGTCTTAGGGGGAATGTTAGAGCTCTGGTAAAAATTCCTTCTCATTTGGATGTGTTTTTATGGAGTTTTAACTCGACCCTAGGTTGACCCTTATATGGTTAATTAGGTCAATTCATTCCTTTTGGGATTTGAGTGGTCAAACAACCTCAAAAGAGGCTGATATTTTGTCCACTGGCTGTTTGGGGGCATGAAACACCCTCTAATGTAATTTGGGGTGGTTTGGGATAGGGTAGCCCTAGAACCCTAGGGTAGGTCCCTTAATGGGGATTTTTAGGGTTGTGAAGGTCATGGGGTCAAATGACCTTGGATTGACTTGAAATTTGGTGAAGAGGACCATAAGGGTACTATAGTCCTCTGGTCAAAATTTTAGGGTATTTGTAGAGCTTTAGCCCACCTAAAACCCTAACCCTAGTTTAGGTCACCAACTTTAATTTGAATTATTAAGCTATCAACTGAACTTCAAATCAAGTAAAGTTTGGGCAAAGTGATTTTTTGGTCCAAATGGCCATAATATAATTTTGTTGAGGCTTTTGGGTTAATTTATACAGTACTTCATTTACAACTCTAATTGTGCCCTAGATATTTATCTCGATGATTTTGGAATTTATATGAATTGGAATGTTATAAAATCTTGGATTAGGGCATCTTATAGCATGTTATACCTTATGTATTTTTCTTGAGAGTTTTATCTGATTATTTTGGGTACTTTATTCTTTAATGTACTAATTGTGATATGTAGTCAAAAATACAAATAATGCCCAATTACTATTTGGAAAATTATGAAATTTGGTCAGTGGGTGTTTCAGATCATGATAGTCATTCTGTAAATTTTTATGGAGTTTTAGATGATTAAAAATAGTACCTCTATCACTAAGCTAGGAAAATTAGTGTTTTACATTAAAATAAATTCTGAGCCCAAATATTAGATAAAAATTATTGGACTCGGTTTCTGATGGTTTTATGTCACCATAAAGCTTCTATAATTTTTCTGTGATTTTTGGATATATATTTACAGTACTTGTTTCACAATATAGTAAAAGTGGTCTAAAATGGTAAATTAGGAAATGTAGGCCTAAACACCTCTGAAGTTTCTCAAAATTTTGAATTATCGCTTAAATGCCTCATTAGATTTTTAATGATTTTATGGTGATTTATTGTTGGCTCATTAGTGCACTTCATGTTCATACTAGGGCATTGGGAGGCTGAGAATAAATAAATTAAATGCCAAATGAAATAGGAAAATTATTATTTTATGGATTTAGACTAATTATGTTGTGGTAGACCTCCAGTAAATATTATATGAGATTCAGAAGATAATTTGGAGTACCACCCCTTGCATACCTCGTAAAGCTTAGGATGGTCTGCGTTTAGTAAAACTGCAGAAGCTGAACTAGAGTGGGTAATGAACTTGGGAAATGGAATTTTGGTAGTTTGCTGGTTTGGATCGGGTGAGTTAAATCAAGTTCATTATTGGAAGTCAGGACGAGCAGGGTGTGAGATTGACTAGTGTTAAGTGGTGTTCGGGTTCGACGGAAGATCGTCCTCCCCGAGAAGAGGAAGAGTCAAAGTCACCCTAGGATTAGCCCACTATAATATGAGAAGGGAATAGGTTAAGGGAACCAATCAATTATAATAAGTGCCTTGGAAAGGGAGCTTTGGGATTCACCCCATCATAGCTCCTAGTACCGCTGCGAGCCCTTCACCGGGTAAACCTCGGGAAGTCCAAGGTTAACCTTAAATCTTAGGAATAAAATGATCAAGAGTAACCCTAATAATAGTTGCACCTCACACCTACACTTGTACACTTAGGAAGAAGAATTGGCATGGAATGGGTAGAGTAGGTCCGTTGTCTAAGGGACTACTAGTAATGTCAATGGTCTGCTTTGTGATTGGGAAGTCCATGGAGCTAGATGCTCGGGGACTTGGTATAAATTTGGAAGTCCGGGGAGCGGGATGCTCGGGGACTTGGTATATGCTTGGTAGCCTAGAGAGCTGGAAGCTCGGTAACATGAGAACTTATACAAATATAACTGTCATGATTGCATGTGCATAAAAGTGGTGGTCATCGGTACTGGACGATCGATCACACCGACGTCGGTACGTTGACTCGGCGGTGTGGGACACTTAGCCAAAGAAAGCCTAGTGGATATAGCCAGCACTAATACGCGGATACTCTAGGTTGTGTTCTTCTAGGGGCGTATTGAAGGGATAGGCCTGGTAGTGTGGTTACCCGCCTAGAAGTGGGGGGGCCCGACCCACTGTCTCTGTTTGCCACTACGGAGGTTCCTGAGAGTGAAGCTAGCTTCCCGAACAGGGGGAACTAAAGGTCTGTGTGCATGGATTCATGTGGGTGTGTTGCACTTGCTTGTGCATTCCATAACATATTTGCGTGTCATAGCATAAACATTGCCACATATCATATAAGATGGTATGGGATGTTTTATATGATAGGCCCTGCAAAACGACCCCTTGGTCTATAGGGGTAATCCCTATAAATCAATGGTTATATCTCTTGTGCTTTTACTTACTTGCTACTCCTTGCTGTTTGATAACCGACACCCCAACGTATAAGTGGTATGAGACACTTTATACGATGGGAGCCCTGCAAAAGATCCCTTGGCTTATGCGCTTCCGCATAAGTTAAGGTTACATTTCTTACTTTCTGCTTTTGTCATATTTACTGTGGAATTGCTAGCATAGGTCCGTTGTCACCTGCTTTTGACTTATTCTCCACCTTCATGTCCTTCCCTTTCTTCCTCTCTGCTCAGTACCTAGGAGCCATGGGGGAAGGGGTAGGGGATGATAGGGCTTAGTCTTTTAAACTAATGGTTTTCAAACCACAACATTTTAGGTGTACCATATGGAAGGGTCACGGGTTTTGCAGTTTCTGATAGAGTTGACCCCGCGACCGTGTTACCATTGTCACCAGCCGGGACATACACGGGTCAAATGCCCCTTGATGGGTGGGATCCCACCAGCTCAGCAGCCAGGAGGCCGAAGACGTAGATGCAGATGTGGATTGCGATGCAACGACTGCAGGCCGAAAAGGAAGAAGCACCCAGAGATGCAGCACCAGCAGAGTACGGAGTCGGTGGAGATAGGCCAGTCTAGCTTGGGTGCTCTCGGTACAGTGACAGTTACGGTGACTCTTAGTTTTAGTTTTGCTTCCGCGAGTGATTTGTAGTGAGGATTACATGTACTGGGCTTAAGCCCTCCTTTTGTACTCTGATTATTATTATTGTGGACTCTCCCTTCGTGGAGATTTATTTATTTACAAGTGATTATGGTGGACTAGTTTATAATTACTTATGCTACTGTTCTACGATCGATTTGGCCGGAAGAACTGGCGCTTTGTAGTGGCGACCTTCCCGTGAGTCAGTGCCACCGCAAAGCGGCAATTCTGGGCTAAGACCCCGGTGTCGAAAAAGAAAAAAAAAGGGGGTCTTATACCTTGTTTGCCATCCTTGTAGTAGATTGTCCATATGCAGGTGCTGGAGAGCCGAGCGAGAAATAGCAGGTTGCAACCCTTTGATGCTATGCCGGGCCTCGAAGGCCAATCGAAGGCTCTTTTAGTGTTATTCATGTGTGGCCGGCCTGCGCGCCGATGTTTGTAAACCACTCTTTTGGGGAAAATCATTTGTAAGGCCTTAAGGCTACACTGTTTTGTGTATTTTATAATAACATTCCTATGGTTTTTATATAGTGAATATTGTTGATACTTGAGTTCAATTTAACCCTTAAAGCTTCCACTAGAATGCTCTGAGTTAGGATTCATTTGGTCTTTTGATATTTAACCTATAACCCCGCTGACTGTCTGTGGAATATGACGTAGGGACCCGGCTGGACCCTCTGTTATATTTCATGTGATGACGGAGGTGTTGCAATTTGGTATCAGCTTGTCTCGGTCTTCCTTCTACAAATTTGCGGTCGAATTCTTTTCACGGGTGGCAAGCACGTGGTTGTGCTTACCGTTATAACAAAAGTGAACTCAAGAATGTCCACTTAGGAATGAAAATACACATGTTTGAGGAACCTGTGTGTTCTTAATGGTCATTGTTGGCCTTTTGCGTAGTCTTTAAATTATGGATTTTACACTTATAGGTGACTAGAAGTGGTGCGGGGTAGTCTGAACTCCAACGTTCCTTTGAGAGTGCGGCACCAACTGATGTGCCCACACCTCCTCCTTCTGAGGAAACAGTACGCTTAGTTGCTGAGGCAGTGTTTGCAATGATGAATGCATAACTGACTGGGCAGGTGCCACCTGCGATTGTTCCAGTACAAGTTGGTGTAGCATAACCTATAGTTGTTAGGCAAGTGCCCGTTGAAGCTTTGGTTGATAGGCGAGCGACTGAACGACAGCTGAATCACTTCATGAGCTTTAGTCCTCCTATGTTTACGGGTGCAGGATCCCCAATGCGGGCAGAGGACTGGCTTTCACGCGTCAAAAGGATATTGACAGAGATAGAGACAGAGGAGGGACAGAAGGTCACCTTGGCCACTTTCCTATTTGAAGGAGAGGCTCGGCTTTGGTGGGATGATTTGGAGTTATACAACTTCACTGGCAGACGACTATCAAAGATCTCAATGGATGAGTTTTTGAGATTGTTCTTGGCAAAACATCTGTCGTCATCGCAGCGGATTGCCATGGAAAATGAGTTCCAGCATTTGACTAAGGGTGAGAGTAGTGTGGATAACTACTTGCATGAGTTTATAAGGTTGGGAAGTTATGCGGGGTCTACTTTTGCTGACGAAGAGCGTAAGACCAGTAGGTTCTACGAGAAACTATAGGATGAGCTGTGGTTACTGCTCCCGGGTCCAATAAATCATGGTTTTCAAGTGTTGGTTAATATAACTCGTTCGTTTGATAAGGACATGAAGAGGGTACAAGAAAAAAGGGACTTGGTTATGACAAATCCAGGGTTCAAAGTGTCGCGTCCTGCAAAGTCTGAGTATCGAAAGAAGTGGATAACAAAGTCCAGGTATTTTGGACAAGCTCCATTTACTATTGCTTCTGGATCAAAGTCAGGGCGAGGTCCGCTCACATGTTACACTTGTGTCAAGCCATGGCATTTTGTCCGTGAGTGTACCAGTGGACTTACAAGGAAGGATATAATGGCAGGAACATCTTATGCTGAGAAGGGAAAGACAGTTGAGTCCATAGAATCCCAATATTCTCCAGCTCAGCCGAGGGTGTATAATCTTGGCCAACAGGAGGCCATCAAATAGGTTGATGTTATCACAGGTGCGAGTAGTATATAGTTTTCATACTTTATATACTTTATACCTTGTGAATTGCTTGTGTATAAATTGATAAGTGTAGGCTTTGTCCTTATTTGGGACTATCCGGCGAGAGCACTGTTCGATATAGGTGCTTCTCATTCGTTTCTATCTGAGTAATTTTTATTACAGATCGGAGTGCCTACTATTATGTCGACATATAGAGTAAAGGTGGTGTTACCTAATAGATGCATGGTGCGTGCAGATAGGTATTGTTGTGTTGAGGTGCAGATAAGGAGTCAGGATTTTTGATTGGAAGCATCCGTGTTGCCGATATCTTAGTTCGATGTCATCTTTGGTATGGACTGGCTCTCAGAGTAACGTGCCTGTATAGATTGCATATCTAAGGAAGTCACACTGGGACAGAACACTGAATGATAGACTAAGTTTGCTGGTATGCGAGGATCAAGCAAAATATTGATGTCTGCTCTCCAGGTTGTCAAGGCTGTTTGGAAGAACGCGGAGTTATTCTTCACGCTGTTGGAGGCTGTAAAGCCGAAGTCTAGTTTGAGTGACGTTCCTATTGTGTCGGATTACACATATGTTTTTACTAAGGATCTCCTTGGTTTACTGCCTCAGCGGGAGATTGACTTTGCTATTGAGTCGGTGCTAGGTGTAAAACCTGTGACCCGCTCACCGTACCGAGTAGCACCAAAGGAGATGGCAGAATTAAAATTTCAATTGCAAGAATTGCTAGAGCAAGGCTATATATGTCCAAGTATGTCACCTTAGAGTGCACCAGTCCTATTTGTTAAGAAGAAGGACGGAAGCTTGCATCTATGCATTGGATATCGAGAATTAAACAAGCTGACGGAGAAGAACAAGTATCTGATTCCACGGATTGATGACTTGTTTGATCAGCTGGTTGGTTCAACTGTATACTCGAAGCTAGACTTAAAGTCCGGCTATTACTAGTTACGGATTCAGGAATGTGACATTCCAAAGACGGCTTTTGGTACACGCTATGGTCATTATGAGTTCACTGTAATGTCGTTTGGGCTAACAAACGTGCCATCGGTATTCATGGGCTTGATACACCCAACTTTTCGGGAGTATTCAGATCAGTTTGTGATCGTCTTTATTGATGATATATTGGTGTACTCTCAATCAGAAGTAGATCATGCAAATCACTTGAGGATGATTTTGCATACCCTGAGAAGGAATAAACTCTATGTCAAGTTCTCAAAATGCGAATTTTGGCTATCGTCAGTAGCTTTTCTGGGTCTTGGGGTTAGTGGAGAGGGTATTGCTGTGGATTCGGCGAAGATAGTTGAAATACGAGCGTGGCCTGTGTTGACCACTGTAGCCGAAGTCAGGAGCTTCCTTGGACTTGCTGGATACTACAGGCACTTCGTGGAAAAATTTTTGCGGATAGCCTTACCTCTCACTACACTGAAGAGGAAAGAGAAGAAGTTCGTTCGGACACCTGAGTGTGCATGAGCTTTTGATTAAGAGTCGTTTGACCACTGCGCCTATCTTCAGTTGTCCATGTGGTACAGATGGATTTGAAACTTATAGTGATGCTTCAGGGAGCGGCTTAGGCTACGTTCTTCTTTAGTTTGGAAAGGTTATTGCTTATGGCTCACACTAGTTGAAAGTGCACGAGCGGAACTATCCTGTCCATGACTTGGAGTTGGCGGCTGTGATTTTTGCACTTAAGCTGTGGCGTCATTACTTATATGGCGTGAAAGGTTACATCTTCACGGACCATAAGAGCCTTAAGTACTTAATAGATCAGAAAGATCTAAACATGCGACAATAGAGGTGGATGGATTTCCTCGGGGACTACACCTTCCAGATACATTACACCCCTGAGAAGTGAAATGTGGTCACAGATGCCTTGAGTCGTAGGACACCAGTATGGGCAAGTTGGTTGTAGATTCATAATGAGCGTCTGATCCAGGAGTTGGAGACCTTAGATATTTCTTGTTTTGAAAAGAATACCACTGCAAATGAATGTTTGAACTGGACAGAGGTGCAGTATGACCTCGCAGATAGGGTTCAACGAGCAACGAAACTCAATGAGAGTATGGAGCGTGATGCAGTGAATGGGTCAAATTCCCAATTCTCCTTGGAAAACAGTCTTCTGAGAATAGACGGACGTTTGTGCATCCCGAATGTAGGTAAATTATGAGAGGAGTTGATGTATGAGGCACATTTCACAAAATAGTCAATCCATCCAGGGAACACAAAGATGTATAAGGACATGAAAAGATGTTCTGGTAGCCATGTTTAAAGAAACACATAGCTCTTTACGTGGCAAAGTGCAAAACTTGTGCCTTGGTAAAAGCTGAATGTCAGAAACCTGGTGGTATTCTGAAGTCATTACCAATTCTAGTATCAAAATTTGATGACATATTGATGGATTTCGTGCACGAATTGCTGAGATCTCAGAGTAGGAACGATGTCATATGGGTGATCGTTGACCGATTGACAAAGGTATTACACTTCATACCGAATAAAAAGGTTGATCCAGTTGAAAAATTGGCTAAGTTGTATGTTGACAATATAATAAGGTTGTACGGTGTGCCCGCAGCATTGCCAGCGACAGAGATGAGCGCTTTACTTCTAATGATTGGAGGTTAATCCACCAGTTATTGGGTACTAAACTGAATTTCAGTACGGCCTTTTGAAAGTCTTTAATTCCAAGGTAGCTAAACACCAAGAGGGGGGAGTGAATAGTTTTTTAGGTCTTTTGAATCCCCCCCTTAGTGTGTTGTGATTTAGTTTCTTTTGTGTGAGTTAGTTTATTTTAGCTTTCAAGGCACAATACAAAAGCACACAGTAGTTTTATAATGGTCCCCCAGATTATGGGTACATCCACTTTCCCTCCCTCCTTTCTAACAGAGTGTTAGACAAGACTCTTCTCCAAAACTCTGCTCCTTAGAGCTTACAACATAGATTCCAAAGGATCTCTCAGTCTCCTCCAAGACTTACAACTCCATCACAAGGCCCTACCTCAGAGAAAACTGCTCCTACAGCTCAGGGATCAGCAGATCACCTACCGTAGACTAAATCAATAGTCCTATAACTCAGACTATAGAGGTTAGACCTATAACTAAGAGAGTAACACTCTCCTACCTCAGGCACAAAGGCCCTAACTCAGGCACACAGGACCTACACTCAGATCCATACTTGGATCCTATCTCATCCTTCATAAACAAGGCTTACACTCAGATCTGTTAAGATCCTACAAAAGAGAAGGTATTTTGTTGATGTGGTTGATATGACACCAGAGAAAATTTTCTCAGTGCTTGCTTCTTCCTGAGCTGAGTTTATCTCAGCCCTACTTTCTTCTCTGCAACAAGATAAATAATCTTCAACAAACTATGGCTTGTGCTGGAAGTAACTCAGAAATAAGTTTCTAAACTTGCTGTTGATTTGCTCTTCAAATAGCTAACTTGGAATGCAGAAACCAGATGGCTTTGTTCCTTCTTCTTTATCAGATCCTTATCTGAACTTATTGTAGTAGAAGAAATTAGTTATAGCTAACTTGCTGGAACTTTTAGAGTAGCCGGTTAAACTTTTGGTTCTTAAGCTCAGCAATAAGTATACAACCTCGTATTCGCGGAGTGGGGTTCTCAGGCAGGCACAAGACTTGCTACACATTTGTAAGCTTTTAGGGGGTTTTTGCACTCTTGGAGGCCAATTTTTGGTTGATCTGCATGATATAATAGTAGGGGGAGGAAAAATCTGCCTAGCTCGCCCGGTTGGAGTATTCGCACTGCTGGAGTACTCGCCCTGCCTGAGTACTCGCCCTGCAGGATTACTCGCTCTGCGGGAGTACTCGCCCAGCTGTAGTACTCGCCTTGCTAGAGTACTAGCCCAATTGGAGTACTCGCCCTGCTGGCGTACTCTCCCTGCTGGAGTACTCGCCTGACAGGAGTAATCGCCCTGCTGGAGTACGCCCTGCTGGAGTACTCGACCTACAGGAGTACTCGCCTTGCTTGAGGGTCTGCTATTTTGCCCCAAGTGGGCTTTGGATAGCTGTCCAGAACAGCGGAGGTTGGCTTTTGGCAGACCATTCACAGGAAACTATAAATAGACCCAAGGGCGTACCTCAGAAGGCATGCTCACTTCTCCCAGGGTCTTCTAGTGTTTTCTGAGGTTGACTTAGCTCAGCTTTTGGCTAAAGAGGGGAAGCGCTCTAAGATCCTCCGGGTGTGTGGTGGAACCTCCATGCCGAGCCCTTGGGTCTGTTCCCAGTTTTTTTTTCCTCTAGTTGTTTGGCTCACGAGAGAGAAGTAAGTGTGCGATCACCCCTTCCCTAAGGGTGAAATCCGTAGAGACTTAGTTTTTGTTTTCAAAATTTTTGGTGCTATTAGCGTGGAGCATGGTAAACACCGAAAATCTTTAGCAGGCTCGATGATTGGTGGAGAAGGGCAATGTTTGGACAGGGCCGACTCGCCACCCCTCCCCCTCTCGCCACTGTCAGCATGTTTGAAGACTTAAGACGAGATGTACTCTGCCTCATTAAGTTCGCACTTGGCGCGCGTGCCGAGTGCTCGACACCAGCATCCCATGTAATCGAGGCCCCAACTCTTGGCGAAGACGCTCTCGATAGGCGAGCTGGGAAGGAGGTTGTAGAGGAAGGGAGGGAGCGAGATCTCCCTGAGTGATTACTCCTCCCCGGCTCGGCAAGTGAGAACCGGCTCGGCGAGATGGGGGGCGAGATCTCCCTACTCGCCCAACTGAGGGGGAGAGCCCCTTCAGTTAATTTGTTTCATCCGCCTCAATTCCAGAGGGGTTCTGGGAGCCGGAGATGTCCTACTATACCAGGAAGGGCGATCCGGTTTTGCACGTCCAGTGGTTTGAGGACGTGGTCTCGATCCGACAGATGACGGATGGGTTCAAGTGCAGACTCTTTGCCATCACCCTCAAGGAGAAGGCAAGATACTGGTTCCACTAACTCCTGGCTTGCTTCGTCTACTATTTTGAGGACCTACGCTGGGGTTTCATGCCGAGGTTTACTACCTCGAAAAAGAGGAAGAGGGAGTCTGAGTCTCTATTCCACGTCAAGCAGTGCGTGAAGGAGTCCCTGGGGAGCTACTTGGACAGGTTCCAGGAGGAGGTTCTCTAGATGCAGGAGATGCTTGACACACCATGATTGTGGCCTTCACCCTCGGGCTTCAGTCGGGGTTCTTAGGAATGGAGCTGAAGAGGACACCTCCAGTGTCTTTCGAGGCGCTGATGGAGAGAGCGGCAAGGGAGGTCTACATGGAGGCGTCAAACCCGGAGTTTGCCCGGAATCTGGCCAGGTAAGCTACGGAGGAGTAGAAGCCAAAAGGTGGTAGAGTTCAGGAGGAGAGGAGAGCAAAACCTATGCAAAGGGAATAATAGCAACAACAACAACAGCCAAGGTGCGGGCGTCAGGAGACGAACGACCGACTCGGTTGGAGGCAGTAAGAGTGGCAGAACCAAGGCCAGTAGAGAGGTTTCCATGGAGGGGACAACCGTTAGGAGGGCCAGGGACAATTCAACCCTCCCGGCTGGAGATAGGAATAGGAACCTCCTCTCCCCAATCAGCGACCCGTTATGGCAATATCCCTGAGGAGGAGAAGGAGAGGACACCCGAGAAGGAGGCAGGAAGGCAGAGTGGAGGACTATCCATAAATCATGTATGCTATACCTCTTTTTTGACATAAAATTTCTTGGTACTCTTGGCCTTTTGCAGTAGAGTGTGTGAACGAATGGTAGATCCAGACAAGTCCCGAGCTTTCTTCCACTATCAGGCTCTCACCTAGCTGACAGGGTAGGGGTCCTCGGTAGACATCTTTTTGCCCTAGAGCCAAGTCCCGATCTTTCTCCCACTATCAGGCTCTCACCTATTTGACAGGGTATTGGTCTTCGGTAGACATCTTTTTACTTTGGAGCCAAGTCCCAAGCTTTCTACCACTATCAGGCTCTCACCTAGCTGAATGGGTTGGGGTTATTGGTAGGCATCTTTTTGCTCTGGAGCCAAGTCCCGAGCTTTCTACCACTATCAGGCTCTCACCTAGCTGACAGGGTAGGGGTCCTCGGTAGACATCTTTTTGCTCTGGAGCCAAGTCCTGAGCTTTCTCCCACTTTCAGGCTCTCACCTAGCTGACAGGGTAGGGGTCCTCGGTGGACATCTTTTTGCTTTAGAGCCAAGTCCCCAGTTTTCTCCCACTATCAGGCTCTCACTTAACTAATAGGGTAGGGGCCCTCAGTGGCCATCGTTTTGCTCTGGAGCTAAGCCCCGAGCTTTCTCCCACTGTCAGTCACTCACCTAGCTGACAGGGTAGGGGTCCTCGATGGCCATCTTTTTGCTCTAGAGACAAGTCCCGAGCTTTCTCCCACTGTCAAGCTCTCAAATAGCTGACAGGGTAGGGGTCCTCAGAGAACATCTTTTTGCTCTGGAGCCAAGTCCCAAGCTTTCTCCCACTGCCAGGCTCTCACCTAGCTGACAGGGTTGGGGTCTTCGGTGGATATCTTTTTGCTCTGGAGCCAAGTCCTGAACTTTCTCCCACTGTCAAGCTCTCACCTGGCTGGCGGGGTAGGGGTCCTCGGTGGACATCTTTTTGCTCTGGAGCCAAGTCCCGAGCTTTCTCCCACTGTCAGGCTCTCGCCTAGATGACAGAGTAGGGGTCCTTGGTGGATATCTTTTTGCTCTGGAGCCAAGTCCCGAGCTTTCTTCTGCCGTCAGGCTCTTACTTAGCTGATTGGGCTGGTGGTAGAGCCCGTAGGTTGGAAAAAGGAATAATTTCTCCATCCAAGGTTAGGTAACGAGACGCTCCCACTACCAGGCTCCCACCTAGCTAGCGGGGCTGGGATCCCTTAATGACGTCATTATAACCCTAGAGGTGGAGTATGGTGGAGTCTCAACACATGTCGCTAGGCTCTCACCTAGCTGATTGGGCCGATGGTAGCGCCCAGTGGTCGATCAAAGGAAAATGGGATCCTCGTTCCAGGGCTAAGTCTAGAGTTGCTCGGGTTTTGGGCTCTCACTAGTCGGCAGGGCAAGTAGACCTCTTGGAGGTGACTTAGACTTGTTAGCCCCGAGATGGTTCTGCTGACCGGGCTCTCACTAGCTGGCAGGGAAGGTAGACCTCTTGGTGAAGGCTTTGACATGTTGATCCCGAGCAGATCCCGCTGACCAGGCTCCCATTAGTTGGCAGGGCTGGAAGTCACTCGATGGAGTTTAGAAAGTTAACCTTAAGATGGTTCTGTCGAAACCCCTGTTTTAATTTGGGCTAGGTTCATTTCTTAGGCTTATTGACCCATGTTGTATAGTCAGGGTAAGTGTTTTGCTTTCTAGGTCTTAGGCCAGTCCTCCAAAGTTTATCTCCATGGACCTGCCTAAAGAGTGCCTCAAATTGAAGCCTTAGAAGATTCTATGTAGTCTGGGAAATTAGTTTGACTTTCGTCAAACTCAGCTCGAAGAACTTGGAGATCCTTTTCTAAGTAGAGCAAGACGATCATAGAACTCAGGTCGACTATATCCTTATGAAGAAGTTATTCTATGGTCGGTGTTTTCTCTCAGTCTATTTCTCAGCTCGACTAATTCTGGTGATTCAAGTTCTATTGTCGACAATCTTTCAGTACAGAGCAGATTCTTAGGTCGACGAACTTGGAGCACAGTTTATGTTTAGTTTATTCAGTTTTCAGTTTGCAGAGCTCAGGTCGAAGAATAGGATTTCTCAGTTCGACGATCTCCGATTACAGCTCGACAAAATCTGTTCTCTGGTCGACGAAAATTGTAAGATTTTTTGTTCCTTATTCTTTCCATATCTGTTCCTTTATTATATTATGTCGTAATTTCGCTGAGTAATCAATGCTTATATTCCCTATGAATATAGCCGTTTATGGCAGCATTGATTATGGTATTCATCAGAGAATTTACTTGACATATTTCTCGGGATAGATGAGGAAATGAATATTGAAAAGGCCTGCTTGCCGTTTTCCCTCCCAGTTTTCTAGCAACACATTTATTGCATGATTTGAATTCGCAAAAGAGTTTTTGCTGTTTGTTTTTGATATACTCTGTTAGAAAGAATCTTTCAAACACAAAAGAAAGAGATATTCAAGACACAAGAGCTTTTATAGAGAAAAGCACAACATAGTTTTGTAATAGTACAGTGTATGAAGAAGAAAAGTGTTCTCGGGTTCATTGTTTCAGAGCTGCTCTCAATCTCTATTCTTATAGTGTTCTGAAGAAGAAGAAGGAAGAAGAAGAACATTAATATATCCAGAGTCTTCTTATTCTTCTTTTTCGGTATCTTGCAGAGACAACAAATCTCCATCTGTCTAGAGTTCTTGGATCTTGTTTTACAAAGCTGAAGGCCTACCTCACCCTTAGCAAAACTTCTCATCCTGAACCATCAACATCTTAGGGGGAGCTTTGACAACATTCTGAATCCACAAAGTCTTCTCAGTTTTCTAATTGAGAAAAGAGAAGACTCTCATCAACTTTTCCCTCCACCTCTGTACAGGGTTTTAACTCCCTTCAAAAGTTAGACTTGTTTACAAGTCTCCTTCTAAAATACTTGAGGTTGGTTTTTGGGCACCTAGTCAAAAGCTCAAAGGGTTGTTATATCTCCCTAAAAATAGATATATTGGTGGCAGTCACCTGATCAAAACCTGTAGTGGATTCCTACCAAGGGTGGTAGAAGAGTGGATGTACCCAGTTGGGGAACCACTATAAAGTTCTTGTGTTGTCTGGGTTGTGCTTGCTGTTTCCTTTGTGTTTGTATTATGGTTAGCTTAGTATAGTTTTTACTTTATCTCTGATATCTTTGCTTAGTCATATATATATAATCACCTACTTTATCACTTAACATAATATTTATAATAAGATAAAAGGTTTTTTATAAACTCTATTCACCCCCCCTCTAGAGTTATTCAGATATTATCTCCCCCCTTTTCTTTCAGGTACGCTTACTGGACTCTCACTAGCCAGCAGGGAAGGTAGACCTCTTGGAGGTGACTTAGACATGTTAGCCCCGAGATGGTTCTGCTAACCGAACTCTCACTAGCCGACAGGGCAGGTAGACCTCTTAGTGAAGGCTTTGACATGTTGATCCCGAGCAGATCCTGCTAACCAGGCTCCCATTAGCTGGCAGGCCTGGAAGTCACTCGGTGGAGTTTAGAAAGTTAACCTCAATATGGTTTCGCTGACTGGGCTCTCACTAGCCGGCAGGGCAGGTAGACCTCATGGTGAAGGATTTGATATGTTGATCACGAGCAGATCCTGCTGACCAGACTCCCATTAGCTTGCAGGGCTAGAAGTCACTCAGTGGAGTTTAAAAATTTAACCTCAAGATGGTTCCGCTGTTCGGGCTCTCACTAGCCGATAGGGCAGGTAGACCTCTTGGTGAAGGCTTTGATATGTTGATCCTGAGCTAATCTCGCTGACCATGCTCCCATTAGCTGGAAGGGCTGGAAGTCACTCAGTGGAGTTTAGAAAGTTAACCTTAAGATGGTTCCGCTGACCAGACTCTCATTAGCCTGCAGGGCAAGTAAACCTCTTGGTGTAGCTTTGATATATTGACCCTGAGAGAATCTCATCACCCAAGCTCTCACTAGCTGGATGAGTCGAATATGCCTCGATGGAGAGAAGGTTCCTACCCGGAGGGGACCACATCACCCAGGCTTTAGTTGGCATGGCACGTTGGCCCCTCAGGGAGGTCAAGGGAATTCTACCTAGAGAGGATCTCACCACCCAGGCTCTCGTTAGCTGGCATGACAGGTTGACCCCTCGGAGAGGCCAACTATTTTCGGCTCTAAGAGTGCTACACTCAGCGAATACGTTGGGTTGGATGTTTCTTTCCGAGCGTGGAACTCGCTCGAAAAGAGCAGGATGGTGTATAACCTCGTATTCGCGGAGTGGGTTCCCAGGCATGCACAAGACTTGCTACACATTTGTAAGCTTTTAGGGGGGTTTTGCACTCTTGGAGCAAATTTTTCGTTGATCTGCATGATATACTAGTCGGGGGAGGATAAAACTGCCCACCTTGCCCGGCTGGAGTATTCGTCCTGCTGGAGTACTCTCCCTGCTGGAGTTCTCACCCTGTAGGAGTACTCGCCCAGCTGGAGCACTCGCCCAGCTGGAGTACTCGCCCAACTGGAGTACTGGCCCTGTGGGAGTGCTCGCCCGGCTAGAGTTCTCGCCCTGCTAGAGTACTCGCCCTGCTGGGGTACTCGCCCGGCTGGAGTACTCGCCCTGTTGGATTACTCGCCCTGCTAGATTACTCGCCCTGCTGGACTACTCGCCCTGCAGGAATACTCGTTGATGGAGATGACGACCCTCAATATATTGAAGACGGTGAGACGTGCTTACAGAAGAACTTTCTCCGCCTTCAAATAAAGATTTGCAGCGCCGTGATGAACATGTGGAGCATCGCCATAATATCCGCCCGGGGCGCAAACCAATTTATTAATAATTATTAATAATTGATAATAATTATTAATAATTATTAAGTCATTTTTATGTTTGTTTTAATTTTCATTTCATGTGTAATGATGGGTGCTTATAACTATCATGTGTTGTTTTAATTATTTAATTTCATGTGCTATGATGGGTGCATATAACCATCATATTTTCAATTTGAATTTTGAATGGAGGGAGATTGAGTGGTGTAGGCTATATATAGCCATGTCTTGAAGGATTGATTAGAGAGAAGAAGAATAATAAAATAATCCCCCTAAAGATCTTTTGAGATCCTCCTCCCCCTTGGCAAAATTCGGACATCCCTCTTTCCCCCTCTTCCTTGGCAATTTCGGCCACCCTCCTACCTCTCCTCCTGGTGGAATTCGGCCACAAGACTCCTACCCTCTTTCCCTCCTCTTTTCTCACCTTAACAACCCTCTCCTACTCCTTTTATCCCCTCAAAACCGACCTCCAACAAAGCAACCATTTAACCCAACTCCTTGGAGAAATCGGCAGAGGCAAAGATTTCCTTTGTGGATTCCAACTCCGGCGTGACGCGACGAAGGCGGACAAGTTTCTCTCCAACCAGCGTGACTCCGACGGAGCAGTTGAAGAATGATCCAAGTAGAGAAATTGGAATCATCCATTCCGATGGTGTAACGAATCCTTTCTACCGATTGTGTGTTTCTCTTTCTCGATTAATTCCTGTGGTGGTAGATTTTTAGCGTTGAATTTTTGATAGTAATAAAAATTATATCGTGGTGATCTTTCAATTGTATTTGTTCTCACTCTTAATTTCCTTTAATTTCGAGAAAGGCTTGTCGAACCTTCGTTTTCTTTTGTTGGGAGAGATCTACCTTTTCTGAATCGTATTTTATTTGGTAGATCTCTTTTGGTACAACACCGCTCATTCAGACCGGGTAGGTCCTTTTAGCCGGAAAGAATATTGGCCTATCGCCTCTATTCGATCCTAATCGGTTTGGCTACCCATACGCTAGCATATAATTGATAGAATTAATTAACGTGTTGCCGCGTAGAGCGATTGTGCGAACATAGGATTTGAATTGTGGAGAGGTATTCGTGCTAGTCCATAGATCTATTCGTTGTCAAATGTGTGAGCCAACATCAATTTGGTATCAGATGGAGGTTCACGTCAATTTCTTAATTGGCCCCCTCCCCCCTTTTGCTTTGAACACCGACGCGCACTTTGCACGTTTCATTGGACAACATAAAAATCAATTTTTAAAATTTTTGGTTTGCAAATAGCGGCCTAAAATTTCTAATTTTTCTCAAAATTCACAAAATAAAATTATGGAAATTCTCCCTCATTTTCTTAGTAAGAAAAAAAAAATCATTAAGTCATTATTTTTATTAAATCGTTATAAAATTTTAATTTTGGTCTGCAAATAACGGCCGATATTTTTATTTTTTCAGCAAAAAAATAAAAAAAAAATTTAATAATCTTCATATTATTTCTAGCAAGAAAATAAAAAAAATATATACATTTGTTATTTTAAGTAATTAGCAGGAACAAGTCGGTCTCGGATTATATATGTCTTTTTAAGGATATGATGGTTAGAAGTGGTGTGAAGGAGTTGCCAGAGATCACCCACTCTAGGTTTCGTAAAGAGTTAAACCCTTACATCCAGGGTAAATTACTGCGTTATTTACACACCGATCTAGACATCACTTTTATTACGGTAGTAGAAATTTAGAAGCACTACGTTCCTAGGAATAAAGCTCACTCATGTCAGACCGGAAAGGCCGTATTAGGACCACCACCCCCTATTAGGGAAACCTCTCCTAATAGGTTTTTTGTTATAGACTCAATATATGTTACCACTAGGGTTATGCCTCCGTTATCCTCGAAATCTAAGCCCCTAGAGATAGTGACTGATACCCCTGAGGATGCTGATGTTGATATACTATCTCTAGATTTTGAGGATGACCCCGTAAGTGAGAGTATTCTTACATGTTCGTTAGTTCCCGACGATTCTGATGCGTCAGAGTCTAAGGGAATCCCTAGTTATCTAGAAGACGATGTTTGGGATGATGATGATAGTCTGATCTGTGAGAGTAGTACATTACCTATTACTAGCCCTACTAGAGTTGTGATTGATCACCCTAGTCTTGAGAGCCCTCTCCAAACTATGATCCTCGTCGTGTTAGAGCCTATGATTACACCTACTGAGAATATACCTGAGTTATCTGAGGAGCCTGTGAGTGAGGATTTCAATATTATTATTGATGACCCGAACTTAAAGGATGTTCCAACTGATTAGGAAGACTCACCTTATGTGAGAAGTTTATGTTTGGATGATTTTAGCGCTATGAACCCGAACGATAGTTCTTTATTGTTATCTCCATTATCAGAAGTTCACTCTGTGTTAAAATTTACGCCGGGTTCGATTTTGTCCATTTCTGAGGCCTTTACTGATTCTGAATTGGATGACGTGTCTAATGTGTTGGAAGAATTTCCATGTGAGAGAGTTATACTTTTGGAAGACGTTATTGAAGTAGGCCCGGATGATCGTCCCCTAATGCTGACTCCGTTGCATGAAATTGAATATGATTTTAACTCTCTCCAAGTTTTAGTTTTCCCGAATCTCCCACCTGATCCATTGACTCGTTTAGTGGACCCTTTAGGACATGAGTTTGGTATGTTTGAACTGAGTCGTTTTATTTTGCCAACCCTGCGGGCCCCTTCTTTGGACATGTCTCGTCGTACAAGTTTTAGTACGTTAACAGAATTTGTGTTTGGCTACGATATCATTTTTGATAGCTCTGTATCCTCTCGACTTTCTAAGAATAACCAAATCTCTGAGTATACGTTAGTGAAGTGGCCGTTTATTGTGCCACCTGATCTCGTACTGTTGGTGCCACCTGATATAGTTCTGCTAGTGCCACCTTATTTAGTATTGCTGGTGCCACCTTATTTAGCTATGTTACCTCCACCGAATATATTAAATAAGCTTGCACAAGTTTATGCTCATCATGATCACATTTTATATAAGCATATTAGTGAAACGCTAGCCATACAAATTATATCTTATCAAATTCATGCTAGCTTACATAAAAGAGCGTCTCACTATATGATTTGCAATTTAGTTATGGTGCGTCGCGTCCCTAAACGGTTGCCTTCGGGCACTATAGAAAGTTGGCGAGTTAGCGAACTAGACCTTTTTTTGGATATTAATGAAATTAGGAGAATACACATATCATTTGAAGTTATCCACTGATTGGGGTATTGCCCCTATTTCTAATGTTTCTAATTTAACGCTTTATGTTTCTCCACCACTTGAATTATTTACCTGTCTGTTTGGGTCCACTTTGTTTTCTTCGTATTTGGGAAGTGAGTTTGTGCCTGGATCGCTCTCTTCATCGGCCTTCACTTGATGTACGTTGGTTGTTGATGTAGAAATTTGTTATCCTTTATTGCCTAATGCTTTTTCCGAGGTTCTCTAGGACCACTTTTTTACATGATAGGATACTCCAGGTTGAAGTGCTCTCTTCTTCAAGTGGTGTTGTTTGCCGCTACGTGTTTCTTTGGGATAATGCTCTCTTGCACTGGTACGTTCAAACCAACTCATCAGTGATGAGTACTTTTGAGCGGGGGAGGATTGATGGGGACGACGACCCTCAACATATTGAAGACAGTAACAACACGCTTACAAAAGAACTTTCTCAGCCTTCAAATAAAGATTTGTGGCATCGTGATGACCATGTGGAACATCGCCACAATATCCTCCCGGGGCGCAAACCAATTTATTAATAATTATTAATAATTTATTAATAATTATTAAGTCATTTTTATATTTGTTTTAATTTTCATTTCATGTGTAATGATGGGTGCTTATAACCATCATGTGTTGTCTTAATTATTTCATTTAGTATGGTATGATGGGTGCATATAACCATCATATTATCAATTTGAATTTTGAATTTTGAATGGAGGGAGATTGAAAGGTTTAGGCTATATATAGCCATGTTATGAAGGATTGATTAGAGAGAAAAAGAATAATAAAAAATCTCCCTAAAAATCTTTTGAGATCCTCCCTTCTGGCAAAATTCGGCCATCCCTCTTTCCCCCTCTTCCTTGGAAATTTCGGCCACCCTCCTCCCTCTCCTCCTTGTGGAATTTGGCCACATGACTCCTCCCCTCTTTCCCTCCTCTTTTCTCACCTTAACAACCCTCTCCTACTCCTTATATCCCCTCAAAACGGACCTCCAACAAAGCAACCATTTAAGCCACCTCCTTGGAGAAATCAGCTAAGGCAAATATTTCCTTTGTGGATTCCAACTCCGGCGTGACGCGACGAAGGTGGATAAGTTTCTCTCCAACCGGCGTGACTCCGACAGAGCCGTTGAAGAACGATCCAAGTAGAGAAATCAGAATTATCCATTCCGATAGGGTAACGAATCCTTTCTACCGATTGTGTGTTTCTCTTCCTAGATTAATTCCTGTGGTGGTTGATTCTTAGCGTTGAATTTTTGATGGCAATAAAAATTATATCGTGGTGATCTTTCAATTGCTTTTGTTGTCCCTCTTAATTTCCTTTAATTTCGAGAAAGGCTTGACGAACCTTCGTTTTCTTTTGTTGGGAGAGATCTACCTTTTCTGAATCATATTTTATTTGGTAGATCTCTTTGGTACAACACCGCTCGCTCGGACCGGGTAGGTCCTTTTAGCCAGAAAGAATGTTAGCCTATCGGCTCTATTCGATCCTAATCGGTTTGGCTACCCGTACGCTAGCATATAATTGATAAAATTAGTTAACGTGATGTCGTGTAAAGCGATTGTGCGAGTATAGGATTTGGATTGTGGAGAGGTATTCGTGCTTGTCCGTAGATCTATTCGTTATCAAACGTGTGAGCCTGCATCACTTGCCCTACTTGAGGGTCTGCTATTTTGCCCCAAGTGGGTTGTGGATAGCTGTCAAGAATAGCGGAGGTTTGCTGTTGGAAGATTGTTCCTAGGAAACTATAAATAGACCCAAGGGGGAACCTCAAAACGCATGCTCACTTCTCCCAGTCTTCTAGTGCTTTCTGAGGTTGCCTTAGCTCGGCTTTTGGCTAAGGAGGGGAAGCTCTCTAAGACCTTCTGGGAATATGGTGGAACCTCCACGCCGAGCCCTTGGGTCTGTTCCCAGTTCTTTTTTTTCCTTTAGCTGTTTGGCTCACGAGAGAGAAGTAAGTGTGTGATCACCCCTTCTCCAAGGGTGAACTCCACATAGACCGAGTTTTTGGTTTCAACAATAATGGCGAGGAAGATGAAGTTCAGTCGCCTCTTTTTGAATGAGTAAAACCCTAAAAGATCAGTTCTCAGCTCCCGATTGTGTCCCTTTTATCTTCCGACGATTAACGACTCCTTGAAGCAGTAGGGACCACCTGTAGTTGTTGGATACAACTTGCTTTGACAGAATAAGACGTACAATAGGCTTCCGGCACTATTTTTCGTGTTCTGTAGCTTTCCCGGGATGAATTTGAACTCTGTTAACTTTTGTTGACTTTGCTGACGTCAGCATCTGTGGACTTGGCCAAATT
Source organism: Platanthera zijinensis (assembly GCA_039513925.1). Lineage (NCBI taxonomy): Eukaryota > Viridiplantae > Streptophyta > Magnoliopsida > Asparagales > Orchidaceae > Platanthera > Platanthera zijinensis. The sequence goes on along the minus strand of CM077079.1, from coordinate 207,870,695 downwards.
CTCAGATTCAATCTAGTGAGTTCATTGAGTGAAATGCCTTCAATTAATGAATCTTGACTTAGTCAAATTCTCTGCACAATTAGGCGTTGAGTGTGTTGAGTGAACAAGATTAACTCAACCGCTCTAGACTTAGTGAATTCTTCTGCCTTGCTTAGGAGTTGAGTGCGTTAAGTGAACTGGCTTCACTCAATGCCTCTGGACTTGGCCAATCACTTCTGCACTGTCAAGTGTTGAGTGCGTTGAGTGAATCTTCATCACTCAACACCCCTGGACTTATGGTGCAACTTTCTTTATCAGCTAGGCATTGAGAGCATTGAGTGAGCCTTCATCACTCAATGCTTTCGTCCTTAGCCGCTTCTTTGGTCTGCCAGCATGCTGAGGCGTTGAGTGCATTGAGTGAGCTATCATCACTCAACACTTCTGGACTTAAGGAAATTTTTCTATCTATCTCTTTCCTTAGGCTTTTACTAATTATTCCTCTGTCGATGCCTTCTGCTTTGGCGTTGAGTGAGCTATCCTCACTCAACGATTCTGGACTTAGCCAGATTTCTTGACAGAATCTTCAACTGCTTGAGCTTGTCTCAACGCTGCTTGGTATATGGCGTTGAGTGAACTAGCTTCACTCAACGCCTATGTACTTAGTCGATTTTTCAGCTTGCCAATATTGAGGCTCTGACAGACTCAACTATACTCGACGCTGATGAGTTGTAAATATTCGTATTTTTACGTACTTTATTTAAGTCGTTTTAGTTCATTTTTGTTATTTTTTAGTTAGTTTTGCTCAATAAAATGTTCCTTTTTTGTATATACATCTTCTAACTTAGCTTCTTTTTGTTTTCTGAAATTTTGTAGAAAACTATCTAAAAACCAAAGTACATGCCCATGTACTTCAGGACACGCCCGTGAACTTGGCGTGTTAGTTTGATTCCAGTAAAAAGTGTTGGTAGCAAAGAAAAGAACATGTTGTGCCTGTGTCCTGTGCGACACGCCTGTGTCATTCCTAATTCAACGTTCGTTGATCGCCACTCGACGATCGAAATTCGACGCTCGATGCTTCCAGCAACCCTCAACTCCTTGAACACACTTGTGGCCAGCCTGACACGCCCATGTCTAACCACTCAACGCCAGTAAACACTCAACGCCTCCAGTAAACTCAACACTCAACGCCATCAACATGTCTGTGACCAGTCAACATGCCCGTGTCAATCCTGATCGACGTTCGTCGATCGCCGCTCGACGTTCGTCGATTGCCACTCGACGTTCAACGCCAGATGTCCAGTCACGCCCACCTACACACCCATGACTCCCCTGTCACGCTAGTGACCGACTTGTGCCCCATCCTAGAAGCTTTGAGAAATCGACCAGTCACCAAAATTTTGCCGTCTTCAGCAAGCCAACATAACACGCCCCCTATCACGCCCACGACCATGGCGTGTCACCTCCGATTTTCTTCTTATAAATAGATCTTCTATGTAAGATCAAATGTTCCCCTTTTTGAACCATTTTTCTTAGGGTAGGTGCTCCTAGGATGCTTTCCATGCTATGTAAGGAGATTTTCTCCCCCTCTCTTTAGAGTTTGTTTTAGCTTTCTTTGTAACTTCTTTTTAGCTTTATAAAATTTGCAGATTTTCTCTCCTTATATTGTGTTGGAATGCATCTGAGTACCCCTCCTTGAGTGATCTTTTGTCTTTTGTTTTTCTTTTTTAAATGCGTGTGTGTGTGTTGAGAGTAATTTTAGGCTTTAGCTTTTTAGTTATTTTTAATGCTTTGTTTTCTTGTTTATGAGTTTATAGAAGTGTTTTTAAAAGTGGTTTTGATTTTTTTTTAACTTAGATTTTTCATAGGTTGTAAAACTTTTTGTTTTTTTAGCTTTATTTTCACTTTTTACGCACTTTTGTAAAATTATAAGAATGAAAATGTTATCGTTTTAACTTTTGCAACCCTTTGTTTTTTCCTTTTGTAGAGAGCGTGCGTGTAGGAGTTAGATATTCCTACTTTCCTTTCCCTCTTTCTTTTACTGCTTTCTTTTTCATGCTTTCTTTAAAGTTTTCTTTCAATTATGTAGAGAGTGTGTGTGTGTGTGTGCATTTATTTCCCGCCTACTCATTCGAGTAGGACTCGCTTTCATTTCCCGCCTACTCATTTGAGTAGAACTTGTAATTTCCCGCCTACTCATTTGAGTATGACTTGCATTTTACTGTTTTCTTTACTGCTTTAATTTCCCGTCTACTCGTTTGAGTAGGACTCACAATTTTCTGTTTTAATTTCCCTCCTACTCGTTTGAGTAGGACTCGCACTTTCAATTATGAAATTTCTTTTCTTAAGCCGTCCCCATTCCGATGAGTGGCAAATCACTCTTAGCCCTTAGTATCGAAGAGCATTGGGACAGATAAAATATTTTTAAATAATTAAAGGTCTTCTTTTTCTCGTTATTTAAAACACTTAAGGTTTTCCCCGGGTCTACAACGCGTAGGACCACATATCGATGTGTGGACTCTATTTCCGTTGTCCATACGCTAGCTAGCCGAGAGGGCGTGCGTATGGACCGATCACCCTTGGGTAAAGAGAATTAAGTCCATAACCTCGAGAGAGGAGAAGTGTATGTTGGGATTTGTCTCCACAATGCCTCAGATTTGTAGGAGGTCAGACCTTGAACTAAGATGAATTAAGGTGTATTTGATGCTGTGTTTAAGTTGTATGTGTGCAGGTTCTGATTGCCAAGTGTAGACCAATGTCAGTCTATAATGGGTCACCAAACACAGGACCATACAATGTAATTCCTCATTGTGTGATCCAAAGTGTTGGCCCATGTATAGCCTCTATTGGGATACACTTCCTTCATGCACTTGGATTGATGGACAGAAGCATTGGAGCAAATTTCCTCTTAGAATTTTCCTAAGTCTTTTATACTCGAGTATTTCCTTGTAATACACGAGTAAGTATATTGATACTCGAGTAAGTGCTTTATGATACTCGAGTATATACTCTGATACTCGAGTATATCTCCTGATACTCGAGTAAGTATATTGATACTCGAGTAAGTGCTTTATGATACTCGAGTATATACTCTGATACTCGAGTATATCTCCTGATACTCGAGTAAGTATATTGATACTCGAGTAAGTGCTTTATGATACTCGAGTATATACTCTGATACTCGAGTAAGTATGTTTATACTCGAGTAAGTATTTTCTGATACTCGAGTAAGTCTGTTGATACTCGAGTATATCTTCTGATACTCGAGTAAGTCTGTCTATACTCGAGTAAGTGTTTTCTGATACTCGAGTAAGTCTGTTGATACTCGAGTATATCTTCTGATACTCGAGTAATTTCTTCCATACTCGAGTAATTGACTCTGATATAAACATTTCTCAGTTATATTTTCTATACTCGAGTTTAGCCTTTTTGATACTCGAGTATATCGTCTTGATACTCGAGTATACCATTCTTGATACTCGAGTAATGCTTTCTTCTCTCCTGTAATTCTCTCTTTCTATACTCGAGTATACTGCCTCTTGCTACTCGAGTAATCCATCTCTCCATACTCGTGTATATCCTCTATTACTCGAGTATCGCAGTCAACTTCTCCAGAATTATTCTAAGTCCTTTTTCATCATAAGTATTTTGAATCTGTCAATTCTGATTGGTCCACGTGTCATCATTAATCAACGTTATGACCGTTGGAACCCACCTATAAATAGTCTTTTCAGAATTGACTTATGATCAAGAGATTACAGAGATATACTTTTAAGGAAAGAGAAAATTCCGTGAACCCTAATTCTCACGCCGCCGCCAGTGTTGTTCACGGGAAAAACTTTGGATCGCCGATCTTCGTCTTCAACGACTTTCTCTCCAGCGATCCAGACAAAGTGAATCACTCGATCTCGCCGAGCCTCAAATATTTCAGATCTCTCTTCTCGATCGAGGTGGTTCTAGTTTTCAGACTCGTGGATCTCTCTCAGGTCATCTTCAACCTTTTTCTGATCAAGCCGAAGTTCCTGAAGAAGAAGACCGTCAAAGATCCAGATCTGAGATTATTGTTTTGATTTTTATTTTCAAACCAAATTTCTTTGTAGGAGATTCTTCTCCGAGACTTGTAGGAAGTTTTGTCTTCCGAGTTTTTGTAGATCCGTTTTGGGATCGAGATTTGTAGGAACGTGGTTCCGAGGTGTAGGATTGTTTTCAATCCGAGATAGTGGAGTAGCCGAGTCTAGTAATTTGCTAGATCGGTGAGGAAAGTGGACGTACCCAAGGTTGGGGAACCACTATAAATCTCTTGTCTTCTGTGATTGCTTGATATTTGCTGTGTTAGTTTTTAATTCCGCATTTGACACGCATTTCACCTATTCACCCCCCTCTAGGTGATTTAGGCTAACAACTTAGACCTCTCAATTGGTATCAGAGGTGAGGTTGATCGTTAAAAGGTTAACACCTTGATCTTATCCTTCTAAGTTGTTTCTTGTAAAGTATCAAGCATGAGTAAGACCAAGGATTTTGCTAAACTCCCTATCTGCACCAAGAACAACTTTCCTATGTGGAAGGAAAGAGTAAAGTTCTTCATGGAAGCAGTAGATCCCCGGATCTTCATGATTGTTGAAGAAGGTCCCCACATTCCTATGACTGCATCCACCATAGATCCCACCAAGCAAGTTCCCAAGAAGCTGATGGATCTAGACAAGGATGAGATTGCACTTGTCTCTCTGGACAAGAAGGCTAAAAATATTATAGCAAGTGCAGTCGACGACTCAATGCTGCAGAATCTAATTCATTGCCAGTCTGCCAAGGAGATGTGGCAATCCCTTGTGACTCTAATGGAAGGTACAGAAGAAGTGAGGGATGATCGGAGATCCCTTCTGAATCAAAAGTATGAAGCCTTCCGGCAAGGTCATAAGGAAGCCATAGCTGACACCTTTGAGAACTTCTTCAAAATAGTAAATGGCCTAAGAGTGTATGGCCGTGTCTTCACCAACGGGGAACTCAATGACAAATTCTTAAGATCCCTAACCAAGGAATGGGATAATAAGGTATGTGCCATTCGGGAGTTTGGAAGGTTAGCTGAGACAGACCCGCAGAATCTGTTCGGAAAGCTTATGTCTTACGAGCTGCAAATCAACTCAAGAAAAGCTGAAGAAGAGACAAGCAGGTCTGCATCCAAGGAGAAATCTGTCGCTCTAAAGGCAGATAGCTCAAGGAAGATAAAAGCTAGCTCTCCTGCCCCAGTTCCTGAGGCTGATGAAGAAGAATCATCTGAGCCTAGCTCATCTGGCTCAGAACTATCTGATGGAGAGTTCTCCCTACTCTCAAGGCAGTTCAAGAAATTCTTGAACAAGAAGAAGCAATGGAGAGGCAAGGATGCCTCATATAGAAAGTCACGACATGACAGTGATCATCGGAAGAAAGGCTCAAGTAGCCATGACAGGTATAATCCTAAACCGAACAAACAGGTTTCTACTGACATCATTTGTTACTGTTGCAATAAGCCAGGTCACGTCATCGCCGATTGCCCTCACAAAAAGAAAGAGGGTGGAAGAAGAGAGGAAAAGAAATCCTCACACCCCAAGAAAAGGACAGAGAGAAGCCTAGTAGCCAAGAAGAGCAAAACTCTCAGCGACTCTGACTCATCTGAGTCGAGTGAAGAAGAGGAAGCTTACTTTGGGCTCATGGCTCATTCGGATGATGAACAAGTCCCCCAGTTTACTGGGGAGGTAAAATCTCACACTCCTCTCTCTGATTCTGAAAATGACAATGAGCAAGAGGGATATTCCTCTGAAGATGAATCTGAACTCATGGGACAGTATAAGGAACTTCTCACCGCTTACGAGAAATGTCGTAGAATGGTGAGAAGTCAAGCCAAAGAGATCAATTCTCTACAGGCTAGTGAGAGCAACTTGAGAGAAGAAGTCAATAGGACTAACTCTCTTCAAGAGAACCTAAATGAAACTATGGAGGAATACAATAAAGCTCTCAAGCACCTCGACCTTAAAGAGGAAATCATCAAAGAACTGGAAAAACAACTCGAGGCTGAAAAGAAGCTTGTTGAGAGTTTCTCTAAGCCTAAGACAGTTCTTCCAATCGTTGCTGAATTCTCTGCTAAGGCCAAGGGTGCTGGTTTAGGCCACATTGGATCTTCTAGTAAATCCTCTAGGAGAAACAAGGCCAAGAGGAAGAATAAAGCTGCCCGGAAGGCTCTAGCTGAGGAAAAAGGGAAAGCTCCCTTGGAACCTGTTGTGTTCAAGAAAGTTATCTTTCCCACGAACGAACTCGATTATGAGTCCACCTATGGACACTTTTCTAGGCCGATCCCTGAGAAGCCTAAGTCAAGATACCAAGGTTGGACTCGTCCTCGTAACTTTGGCGAGAGTGTCTTCAAGGCACCTTATGAGGAGATTCAGCTTCAAAGCTATGGACCTTATGCTCATGGTCATAACCTTAAGAAGACACCAAAAGTAAAACCCGTTGTAGAAAAGCCTATGAAAGAGAAGACTTCATGCAACTGCAATCATCATGAAGCCTCTTCCTCCAAAAGTAAGGGTCCTGCCAGACCTTCATTCCAGAAAGTCAAGCAGGACTACACAAGGCAAAGATACAACAGGTTCAACTGTTGGTGTTGTGGCAGAATTGGTCATTTTGCCAGTGATTGTTGGTTCAATCCTGAAAATGCTGCAACCCCTAAGGTTAGCAACGTGAGAGTGACCACTCATAAGGCTAATACTCGTAGGGGGAGTATTCTAACTCGAGACCAAGGACCCAAACTTGTTTGGGTTCCTAAGGCTAAATGATTGTAATTGCAGGTATGTCCAAAGGCCACCAAAATGCCAATCTGGTACTTGGACAGTGGATGTTCTCGGCATATGACCGGGACAAGGAGCCTACTACTGAACTACACCTCAGTCTGCGACGGACCAAAGGTCATCTTTGGAGGTTCAGATCGAGGAATCACTAAAGGCTATGGTATGATTTCTAACGGTAGCGTATCCTTCTCGAATGTAGCCTATGTTGAAGGATTGGAGCACAATCTCATCAGCATAAGCCAACTATGCGACAAAGGATACGTAGTTGAATTTCATGCTGACAAGTGTTTGATAAAATCGGTCAACAATATGGAAACTATTTTATCAGGCACTCGAAGCAGAAATATTTTCTGTTTAAATTTTATTTGTATAGACTCTTCGACACCAGTGTGTCTTTTGGCAAAAAGTAGTGCATCTCTCGCTGACCAATGGCACAAGAGACTAGCACATATCAATTTCAAAACTATTAATAAATTATTCTCTCAAAACTTAGTGCGTGATGCACCCAAGGTCAAGTGCGTTACGGACAGTCCTTGTCACGCTTGTATCAAAGGCAAGCAAACAAGAAGCTCGTTCAAAAGCATAATAGGCAAGGATTCCAATAGAAGTTTACAGCTTCTTCATATGGACTTGTTTGGTCCACTGCAGGTTAGAAGTTTAGGAGGTAAGGAATATACGTTGGTTATTGTGGATGATTACTCGCGCTTTGCGTGGGTGTTCTTTCTGAAACACAAGTCAGATACCTTCGGTATTTTCACTAACTTTGTCAGGCAAATCCAGAATGAATACAACTGTTCCGTAGTCAAAATCAGAAGTGACAATGGAACGGAATTCAAGTCTGGAGCCATGACAGAATTTTGTGAAAGTCAAGGTATCTTTCATGAGTTTTCCTCTCCCCGCACTCCACAGCAAAATGGAGTGGCTGAGAGAAGGAACAGAACACTCATAGAGGCTTGTCGGACCATGTTGAGTGATGCCTCACTTCCGGAGTATTTCTGGGCTGAAGCCGTCAACACCGCTTGTCACGTGCAAAATCGAGCACTCATCAACAAAGACCATGATAAGACTCCTTACGAACTTCTAAAAGGCAGGCAACCAACCATTTCATACTTTAGAATCTTTGGTTGTAAGTGCTTCGTACTTAACAATGGCAAGTATCACACTACAAAGTTTAGCGAGAAAAGCTTTGAAGGTATTTTCGTAGGTTATAGTAGCCATAGTAAGGCCTATAGAGTTTTCAATAGAAAAACTCTGGTTGTGGAAGAGTCGATACATCTTGTATTTGATGAGACGAGTCTGTTGCAAAGCAACTCGTCTAGTGTGCCTATTGTAGATGCAGGTACAAAGTTGAAAGAACTCAGCTTGGATGAACCTATTAAAGATAAAGATGAGACGTTCATCAAGATCCCCTCTACAACCACCTTTGGAGAGGGAGATGATCAAGATGAAGAAGACATCCCAGCTGAAGATATAACTCCAGTGGCTGAAGAGATCCCAGATGCAAGGACTTTAGAGTTCAGACACTTGAAGGATCATCCTGCTGACCAAATCATAGGAGATCCTCGGGATGGTGTCAGAACTCGTCGAGGTACAACTAACGAGAATTTACACTTAAGCTTTCTCTCACAGGTTGAACCAAAGAAATTTGAGGAAGCCAACTCCGACGCATCCTGGATTCTAGCCATGGAAGAAGAATTAAATCAGTTCAAAAGATGCAAAGTCTGGACACTTGTTCCTAGACCCAAGCATAAGAACGTCATCGGGACAAAGTGGGTCTACCGGAACAAGATGGATGAAGACGGAACAATTATAAAGAATAAAGCCAGACTTGTCGCCAAGGGATATCGTCAAGAGGAAGGGATCGACTTCGACCAAACTTATGCTCCAGTAGCAAGACTGGAGGCAATCAGGTTATTTCTTGCCTACGCTGCACTTAAGGGCTTTACCGTCTATCAAATGGACGTGAAGTCCGCCTTCCTAAATGGTAACATTAAGGAAGAAGTGTACGTAGAGCAACCCCCAGGTTTTGTTGATCCAACCCTTCCTAACTATGTGTATTTATTACAAAAAGCACTATATGGTCTCAAGCAAGCCCCTCGGGCTTGGTATGAGACGCTGTCTACCTTTCTTCTTGAGAACAAGTTCACAAGAGGAAAGATAGACAAGACATTATTTCTTAGGGAAATAAAAGGCAAGATTTTGCTAGTGCAAATCTATGTCGACGACATCATTTTTGGCTCTACAGATAACAACCTCTGCAAGAAGTTTTCTAAACTTATGCAAGGGAAGTTTGAAATGAGCAGTATGGGAGAGCTGAAGTATTTCTTAGGGCTACAAGTGAAACAATCTGAGGATGGAATCTTCATCTCTCAGACCAAGTTCACCAAAGAGCTGCTTAAGAAATTCGGAATGGAGAATGCAACCTCTATGAGGACTCCAATGGCCTCAGCTATGTCTCTGGACAAGGATGAGAAAGGGAAACCTTTTGATGAAACCAAGTACAGAAGCATAATTGGGTCCTTGCTCTACCTTACTGCAAGTAGGCCAGACATCATGTTCTCGACATGTGTATGTGCTAGATTTCAGGTGAACTCTAAGGAATCTCACTACATCGCTGCAAAGCGAATCTTGAGATACCTCAAAGGAACACCAAATCTTGGCTTATGGTACCCAAGAAGTAATGATAGTGAACTAATTGGATTTTCAGATGCAGATTTTGCAGGAAGCAAAGACGACAGGAAAAGCACCTCCGGGACTTGCCAATTCCTCGGAAGGAGACTCATTTCCTGGAGCAGTAAGAAGCAAAACTGTGTAGCCATCTCAACGGCTGAATCAGAATACATCTCTGCAGGGAGCTGTTGTGCACAGCTTTTGTGGATCAAGAATCAGTTTGAAGATTACAACATGAAGTTCCAGAACATTCCACTGTTCTGTGACTCTTCCAGCGCAATTGCAATAGCCAACAACCCAGTCTCCCACAGCAGGACCAAGCACATAGAGCTTCGCTACCATTTCATCCGGGAGCATGTGGAAAATGGAGATATAGATCTACAGCATGTCTCCACAGACAGGCAAGTTGCAGATATCTTCACCAAGCCGCTGGATGAGTCCAAGTTTTCATTCTTCAAAACTGAGCTTGGACTGCTTAACAAAGAAGACCAATGATGGACTCAGAAATTTAGAAGAAGTCAGACATGTTGGACACTCTGAGGTACATTTTTCTTTTGCTTAGTGAAAATTCCTTCAAGAAATTTGAGACTCGAGAATAGTTACATTTACACGAGTGAAATAGTGAATACTCGAGTAACAAGTCAAAAATACTCGAGTAATCAAATCAATACTCGTGTATGCACTCCTTATACTAGTGTATGAAAAGTCGTCAGAATTTAATACTCGTGTATTGAACTTCATATACTCGAGTAATCAGATTGATACTCGAGTATGAATTTCTTATACTAGAGTATGGAAAAATCCGTCTAAACTTAATACTCGTGTATACTCAGTCCATACTCGAGTATATGTTAAGGATTACTCGTGTATGCCGTAAACTCCTCTCGTGTAATCGAATTTCTCTGGAATTTTTTTTAAAATCTCTATTCGCACAACTAAATTGCCGCCTCTTCAGGTATGTCTTTTACTTAATTCGTTTTTAAACCTAATTAGAATTATTTATATATATATTCAAAACGAAAAAGTCCTTTCCACTTCTCATTCACTCGAGTAGCCGTCGGCTGTTCGTATTCCCGAAACCCTGTTCTTCATCTTCCGACGCCGCAGATTTCCGTCGTCCTCATTGAAGATTCGCTGATGGCTCCTCCCTCCTCCAAGTTTGGAATCGGCTCGGAATTAGTAACTGATGGCATTGAAGATATCTCCGATGATTTCAAGAACCTTCTGATTCTCCTCGACACGGCCGGATTAACCTTCGTTCTTCAAGAACCTTGCCGCCTTTTGCTTTCTGATGTTGAAGAGTTCTACAAAAACTTGAAGATTAGGCACAATGGTACAGTTCTGAAATCAAGGGTAAGGGGAGTTGATATTCGGTTAGATAAAACCTCTGTCGCCACTCTGCTTCGGATGCCGGTGGTCGACGAAGAAGATGATTTAGACAAGGCAGATGCCGACCGCACCTCCTTATTCTGTGGTCGAGATCCAGAAGGTGGAGGTGAAACCCTGAACCGCTCTCTGTTCAATCCAGAAGGGAAGTTTCTAGTTGACATCATTGCCAAAATCCTCTGGTGCAAGACTTACTCCATTCGAGATGTATCACAAAATCTTTTTGATGTTATGCAAGCTATTGTCTGTAGGAAGAAGTTTCAGTTTGGAATGATGATTCTAGATAAGATCAAAGAAAGCGTCAAACATCCCAGCTTTGCCAGGATTATCTCCCTCCTCCTCCATGAGATAAATCCTACAGTATTTGACTTCTCTAAAGGGACTCCTCTTCACCACATGAAGAAAGTCTCAATATCATCCATTCAGAGGTATGACCTCAAGATCATGAACCCTGCCCAAACCTCCAGACAGCAAGCTGTCATCAGGACCCCATCTCCTCCTCAACATCAAATTGCTGACACTCTGGGTGCAGCAATTGAGGGGGAGCCTGCCTCTTCTCTTCCTCAGAATCAGGTCTCTTCAGCATCAGTAATTCCAGAAACAGAAGAAGTAAGAATTCCCACTCCTCCAATCTCTCCTCCTCCAGCAGATATTCAATCAGCAAATGCAGACTCAGAGATTCCAGACTCAGCAGTACTTCTGTCTACAGCTGAGGATATCAACAAATTCATTGATGAGCTCAGCTCAGATGCCCCTCTCTTCCAAAATGACTCAGCTGCTAAGTCTCCAGTTCAGTCTCCTGCAAGAACTCCAGCTCCAACTCCTGAAAGATCTCCAGTCCATTCTCCTGAGAATGAGCCTAGTACATCAGCTCATATTCTCCTGTCTGATGATGAGATGTCTCCAGATCCTGTGGAGGCACCTCTGAAGAATTTGGATTTCTCCATGCCCTCTCTCCTACCCTCAGAAGAAGATGTTGAACCAGTTCCATTCAAGAGAGCAGTCAGCTCTGTGGTAATTTCAGAAATCCCTCCTTGGACTGCTTCTGCTTCTACCTCTGCCCTTGCTCCTGCTGCTTCAGCTCCTGAACCAACCTCAGCTCCCTCCTCTTCATCCTCAGATATTATCAGCAAGATAGAGCTTATGCTAAAAGAACAGAGAGAATACTTTGATGCCTCTCTGCAATCAGTAACATCCAAGGTCTCTGCTCTTGAAACAGAGATGAGCAGAGGCTTTGCTGAGATTCAAGCAAATACTGATGAGTTAAAAAGGCTGTTTCAAATTGGAGGCAAGGCCATAGACCACACCATTACAAGCATTGGTGAGCTAAGAAATCAGGCTGAGACAGTAGCTCATAACCAGCTCAAGCTAGATGAGAGAGCTGAACTGAATGTTGTGAAAGTGTGTAATGAAGTGAGCACCTTCAAAGATGAAGCGATTGCAAAGCTAAACATAGATATCAGCAAGGGGGAGAAGGTTGTAAAAGAACAAGTGGACAAACTAAATGAACAAGCTCAAATAGCTGTAAAGGACCAAGTTGAAACTCTCTCCAAACAGGCTCAAACAACAGTGGATGAAATTGTGAAGGAAATGAAAGCAGACATTCTCTCTCAACTACAATCTGTAAAGTTTTATACATATGATACTGCTGTGTGGCTGCATAATATGAACTTCCCCAATGCTCAGCTCAACCCAGCCATCATTCCTCATCACCTAAATCCTCTTGAAGAGCAACCCTCTGCAGATGCCCCTGTCCAAGCTACCATTCCAGAAAGTGGTGTGCCAGTCTTCTCTCCTAGACCTGAAGGTGATCTGACTGAGCCTCCTCTTAACTACTCTGACTTGTGGCAAGATGATTTTGTTTCCAGTTCTCAAGGTCCATCTAAAAGGAAAAGAAAGTATGGTGAAGGTACTTCTGCAAGTCGTTCTGAACCCAGAAGAGATCCAGCAGTTGTTCACTCAGAGGTCTGGAGTCCAACCTCCAAATCCCTTATTCTTGATACCCTGAAATTAGTGACAGATCTTGGGGAAAACAGAGACAATCATTACAGCTATTCAGAGTGGAAAGCATATGAAGCTTCTCAGATTAAAATCAGACTCCATGACAGAAACTGGGGACACAACAACCCTGCTGCTCCTCCCAGGCCCAGAACCTATTTCCCAAAGCCTTACAGCTATCTGGAGAGGCAACAGCTCAAAAGGGAAAGGATGCACAAGGATGCTCCTTCTTGAGTGGATCTGAGAAAGTGGACTTGGACTATTTTGTTTATGTGTTTTAAAAACATTGCCTCATATATATATATTTAATTCTGATTATGGCCATATTTTGTTTACTCTGCTTTAGTTAAGCTTATTCTCCTGTTATATGCTTGCTGTTCTTTTACTCTTAAGTAATTCACCTTAGTATAGAGAGTGCTGACATCTACAAATAGGGGGAGATTGTTGGGATTTGTCTCCACAATGCCTCAGATTTGTAGGAGGTCAGACCTTGAACTAAGATGAATTAAGGTGTATTTGATGCTGTGTTTAAGTTGTATGTGTGCAGGTTCTGATTGCCAAGTGTAGACCAATGTCAGTCTATAATGGGTCACCAAACACAGGACCATACAATGTAATTCCTCATTGTGTGATCCAAAGTGTTGGCCCATGTATAGCCTCTATTGGGATACACTTCCTTCATGCACTTGGATTGATGGACAGAAGCATTGGAGCAAATTTCCTCTTAGAATTTTCCTAAGTCTTTTATACTCGAGTATTTCCTTGTAATACACGAGTAAGTATATTGATACTCGAGTAAGTGCTTTATGATACTCGAGTATATACTCTGATACTCGAGTATATCTCCTGATACTCGAGTAAGTATATTGATACTCGAGTAAGTGCTTTATGATACTCGAGTATATACTCTGATACTCGAGTATATCTCCTGATACTCGAGTAAGTATATTGATACTCGAGTAAGTGCTTTATGATACTCGAGTATATACTCTGATACTCGAGTAAGTATGTTTATACTCGAGTAAGTATTTTCTGATACTCGAGTAAGTCTGTTGATACTCGAGTATATCTTCTGATACTCGAGTAAGTCTGTCTATACTCGAGTAAGTGTTTTCTGATACTCGAGTAAGTCTGTTGATACTCGAGTATATCTTCTGATACTCGAGTAATTTCTTCCATACTCGAGTAATTGACTCTGATATAAACATTTCTCAGTTATATTTTCTATACTCGAGTTTAGCCTTTTTGATACTCGAGTATATCGTCTTGATACTCGAGTATACCATTCTTGATACTCGAGTAATGCTTTCTTCTCTCCTGTAATTCTCTCTTTCTATACTCGAGTATACTGCCTCTTGCTACTCGAGTAATCCATCTCTCCATACTCGTGTATATCCTCTATTACTCGAGTATCGCAGTCAACTTCTCCAGAATTATTCTAAGTCCTTTTTCATCATAAGTATTTTGAATCTGTCAATTCTGATTGGTCCACGTGTCATCATTAATCAACGTTATGACCGTTGGAACCCACCTATAAATAGTCTTTTCAGAATTGACTTATGATCAAGAGATTACAGAGATATACTTTTAAGGAAAGAGAAAATTCCGTGAACCCTAATTCTCACGCCGCCGCCAGTGTTGTTCACGGGAAAAACTTTGGATCGCCGATCTTCGTCTTCAACGACTTTCTCTCCAGCGATCCAGACAAAGTGAATCACTCGATCTCGCCGAGCCTCAAATATTTCAGATCTCTCTTCTCGATCGAGGTGGTTCTAGTTTTCAGACTCGTGGATCTCTCTCAGGTCATCTTCAACCTTTTTCTGATCAAGCCGAAGTTCCTGAAGAAGAAGACCGTCAAAGATCCAGATCTGAGATTATTGTTTTGATTTTTATTTTCAAACCAAATTTCTTTGTAGGAGATTCTTCTCCGAGACTTGTAGGAAGTTTTGTCTTCCGAGTTTTTGTAGATCCGTTTTGGGATCGAGATTTGTAGGAACGTGGTTCCGAGGTGTAGGATTGTTTTCAATCCGAGATAGTGGAGTAGCCGAGTCTAGTAATTTGCTAGATCGGTGAGGAAAGTGGACGTACCCAAGGTTGGGGAACCACTATAAATCTCTTGTCTTCTGTGATTGCTTGATATTTGCTGTGTTAGTTTTTAATTCCGCATTTGACACGCATTTCACCTATTCACCCCCCTCTAGGTGATTTAGGCTAACAACTTAGACCTCTCAGTGTAATTCTCCCAGATTGGGTTCCCCACCCAATAGCGGGGTTCTTAGCGTAATGCGGGCATAAGAGGAATCCTTCGTCGGACAAGAGTTCGGTCGAATAGTCTTAATGTTCAGGTGAGCAATATTCCTAGAGTTAGGTGATCTCATTCTTTTGGAACCTCCACGGCCAAGTCGCCCTTTAATTAATTTGAAATTTAGGATCTCTAGTTATTAAAAGTTATTTTAGTTCTTATCGATTCAGTACCGATGCGCTATTTCTTTATCGGCTTTTTCATCTTTTTCTGCTTTTATTTTCTGCTTATATATAACCCGACAAGTTATCTTCGGTAAAATAATAGTCCCTCCAGGGAAGAGTAAAAATAATCAACTCGTCCCCGAGAATAATACGACCCTGATATTCCCCACCGAAATATCCTGTACTACACGCGATAGGTGCACTTGCCTCCTTTCATTAAAACTCAGTTTCAACTTTTATATCTAATAAAATCTGCGCGCCCCGCCTTCCAAACTAAATAAACGACAAACCTAAACAAATAAATGAGCCGTGAGTTTTAACCATCAAGTTTTTGGCATCGTTGTCGGGGACATTTCGTGTTGTTATTTCGAACTCTGGAAAACAATTACTTTTACCTAATTATTTATATTTATAAAAAAAAATTTTGGCCAACCAAAAAAAACACACTAATAATAATAATGTAACACCCCAAAAAGGCTCAAAATTAGATTTGAGGTGCAGGTTGCTTAACATGGCCTGGGACACGGGCGTGTCCCAGGGCGTGTCGGGGTACACGGCCTGGGACACGGGCGTGTCCCAGGGCGTGTCGGGGTACACGACCTGGGACACGAGCGTGTCCCAGGGTGTGTTCAGGTTAGTCGACGATCGGAGGTCGACGATAGTCGAGCCTGGGACACGGCCTTCGACACGGGCGTGTCCCAGGGCGTGTCACTCAATAAAATGCCGTATCGAGTCAGAAATGTACACGGCCCGGAACCAAGGCTTGAACACGGCCGTGTCAGTTTTGATACGGGCGTGTCAGAGGGCGTGTGCCTACCCGTGTACTGCTCTGACTGGTTTTAGCGCTCGTTGAGTACCGTATAACAGGTATGACACGGGCGTGTCTCATGACCTATACGGGCGTGTCAGGTTCGACACGGGCGTGTCTATGCCCGTGTTCTGGTAATTTTTAGTCGGTGCGAGTGCCGCGTGTTCCACTTAAGGGTACACGGCCTGTGACACGGGCGTGTCACAGGCCGTGTCGGCCAAAAAGTATAATATTTTGGGTAGATCTTGGCCGTTCATTTTCCTTAAAGGAGATCCTGTGGCTGGGGCTTATTCCTGGGCTGATAAGGCCGGGAAAGGAAGGAGAAAGGCTCATTTCTAAAGTTCATCTTCTCTTTCTAAGTTTAAGAGAGAGGTGAGAGCAAGGTTAGGAAGAAGAAGTGGGATCCGGCTGCCGGTGGTGCTACGGTGGTCCAAATCGCGAGCCGAGTTCGGATTTGCGAAGGCAACGCTGCTGCGAAGGCTTTCATCCCTCTTAATTTCTCTCCATGGCTCCGAAGCGAGTTCCTAGGGTAATGATTTCCTGTTTGGACATATGAAGTCCTTAATTCCTGCATTGCATAGGGAAAACCCTTCCCCTCGAGTGTGCGGTGGGTTGTGGCGTCCCTTGGGGTAGATATGTGAAGTCCCCCTTGTTAGAGTCCGGAATTGGAGTACGGATCTAGGCATGCTGTGTGAAGCCCATCTGGACATGGTCTGGATTGGTGATGCTTGTTTGCATATCGGAGAAGACTCCGTGATTCTTGCTTGTAGGCATGATGGATAAAGTACTGGAGGAAGTCCAAGAAATTATGAGAGTTGGACTCTCCTGTAGCCGTGAGTTGCTACTTTGTGTGAGGTTGAGTCATTGAGCCGTGGGGCTGCAACTAGGCAAATGCCTTGGAGGTGGAACGGGCAAGGTGAAGCTGTACCCGCGTCAGTCCAGGCGTGAGTCTGACGATTTGAGCAACGGGAAAGGTGGATCTGTACCCGCATTATGGTTGTCTAACCTTGGGTGCTTAAGACCCTGTTAGGATCACATAGCGAGAGTCGACGGCCTGTGAGCCGATCAGACTAGAATGCTCATATTGAACCGTTATGTCTGGGACCTCTGAACGATGGTGTGGCCATGGAACTACGGAACACCGATAATGTGCCCTGAGTGCACGGTGCGTCGGGCCGTCATGCCGACGTTTGTGATATGTGATTGTGCGGGCATGCACGTCTTGCTTGAATTGATATATATCATATTGGAAGATTGCTATGCAGGGATGGAATTCCGCTGCCCCGTGCCAGGGGCAGGGTCGTTATAATTGGTCAGCTGAATGCTGACCGTTGCCCTGTTTGCCACCGCTTGGTGGATTGGTTCTTACAGGTACTGGAGGTGCTGGTCCGAGCGGGACTTAGCGGGCTGAAGCCCAAAGCTGCGCTGCTGCCCTCGAAGGCATTGTTTTGTTTCTTTTGTTCATGTGTGGCCGGCCTGCGTGCCGATGTCTGTAATCCACACTCTTGTTAAGAGAAACTGTTGTAAGGCCTTAAGGCCAGACTCTTGTGATGATTATATATATTCCTAAGTTTTAGTGGACAATGTTCTTTATCTTGAGTTCAATTATTCAACCGTGAAACTTCCGCTAGAATGCTCTGTGTTAGGATGCGTGGTTTTGATATTATTTCGTAGCGTCTCCGCCTGTTTGTGGAATATGGTGTGGGGCCCCGGCCGGACCCTCTATTATATTCTTCTTGACGGGTAGAGGTGTTACAAATAATAGTAATAATAATAATATAAACATCTTAAAAAAAACCAACTCTAAAAAATCTGTAAAATTACTTTTTCCTTTTTCTTTATTATTTCATATATATTTATCTATAAAAATATGAAATGGTGTCGTTTCCTAAAAAATTTAAAAAAACTAAAAAATCTAAAAAACCCAAAAAAAAACTAAAAATATAAAAAATCTAAAAAACTAAAAAAATTTAAAAAAACTAAAAACTGAAAAACCTAAAAAGCAACAAAACCAACAAAAAAAACTAAAAAACCCTACATAAAAAAACCAACAAATTTTTATCATCGAAAAATTATATATGTATTTTCTTGCCTCAGCATCGTCTCGCGCTATTGTGAGCGATAGAAGAATGTATTTCTATTACATTCATATAGCAAAGACATTAACTAATTGAGTTACACACACATTTGTCCCTTACCTTCCACAAACTTGTGGACGAGTTTATCTTTTTCGATTTTCTGTTATATTTTTGTTATTTGTTATTAATAATGCAGAGTTTTCAAATGGGCCTCCCCGAACTCGTTGCAGGGAAGTTTCTACCCTCCCTCTTTATTTTTGTATATTATGCATTTTATCGCCTTTTGTTCCGCATACTTATATTGCAATATTGGGGACAATGTTAGAATTAAGTATGGGGTGTTTTCCAATTTTATGCGCATTCATTTTCCCGCACTTTTATATTCTACAATCATTAAAAATTTAAAAAATAAACAAAAATAAAAACTCCAAATTTGTTTTATTTTACCATCAAAAAATTTTTAATAAACAAAAAAAATTTATAAAACAAAAATACCAAAAACAACTTTTTTTTTTTATAAACCCATTTTTGTAAATAGTTTTTTTGTCTCTTTCCCCTCTTCCTTTCTCTCTCTCATCTTCGTAATTATTCTCTCTCTCTTGTAGATATTTGAAATTTTTTAAAAAAAACACAAAATTTTCTGGAGAAAACTCAAAAAATTGTTTTTCGCATTTTCCTTTCTTTTATATGTATATATATTAAAGAAATTAACAAAAAAAGATAATAATCCCAAAAACACAAAAAAGGATAATAACTCTAAAAATTCCAATAAAATTTATTATTAAACAAATAAATCGAATATACCATTTTTAACCCTTTTGCTCTCCAAAAATCTAGTTGTCAGTATATTTATAAGCGATTTTCATTAATTCTTTGTTTACTACTCGTTTATTAATTGGAGATTGATAGATTTAAATATTTGGGGGTAAGTTTTAAAGAATTTCTTATGCTTTTATTTTTTTCTTTTAGATAAAGGACTTGTTTTTAGCACTACTTCTACTTTATCTAAATAGAGCACGTGTATTATGTTAGAAATAAATAACTATAGGATTCAATTATGTTTACTTCTAGCTTTTTGAAACACAGGAACGTTCAATTTATAAAGGTTGCTCTCAAACTTTTTTTTATTAAAAATCTAGTTTTCTCTTTAAAAACCCTTTCTCCCAATATTTCTCTGCCTTACTTGGCATGATAACAAAATTTTACCCCTAAAAGAACCTATGTCAATGAGAACAAGATTTCGTTCCGTAAACATAGACATCCAATATTTAAAAAGATTATATGTTATAGAGTAAGAGGATAAAATTCATTAATCCTATACATATACATTAGGTAAATTTAAAGTTGTTCCCAAAAATTAAATGTTAGGAAAATAAGTTTTCATTTTCCTTAACATTCAAAAAAAAATCATTTATTAGAGATTTGAGAAAAAATTACCTCACCTCTAAATCTAAGTCTTCTTCATAAACCAAAATAACCCCCCTAGCCAATTTCAATCATTCTAGACTTAATTTAAAATCATTTTGAGAGCATAATTTTTAGATTGTATTATTTTCCGTAAAACTCTCACAAGCTAAAGTTTCTATAATTTCAGTCTATTTTTGTTAAACTAAAAAAATACAATTTTTGTTTTTTATTCGATTATATCAAAAAGTTTTTAGCTAAAACTCTTCCTCTATTTAAATTTTTGTCATAATTTAGGACTTAACTCTTATACCCCAGATGTTTATTTAGACCTCTCTAGTAATTAATTCAAACGGTAGCTAAATTTAGGATTTCTTATAATTCCTTATAAGTTCATCTCCAACTTTTGCCCTAGAATATCAAAAGCTTAAGTATTGGGATATTTGATGAGTTATAAATATTCGTATTTTTACGTACTTTATTTAAGTCATTTTAGTTTATTTTCGTTATTTTTTAGTTAGTTTTGTCAAATAAAATGTTCCTTTTTTGTATATACATCTTCTAACTTAGCTTCTTTTTATTTTCTGAAATTTTGCAGAAAACTGTCTAAAAACCCATGTACATGCCCGTGTACTTTAAGACACGCCCGTGACCTTGGCGTGTTAGTTTGATTCCTGTAAAAAATCGCTGCTAGCAAAGAAAAGAACATTTCACACCTGTGTCCCGTGCGACACACCCATATCATTCCTAATTCGATGTTTGTCGATCGCTACTCGACGATCGACATTCGACGCTCAACGCTTCCAGTAACACTCAACGCCATGAACACACCCGTGTCTAGCCTGGAATGCCAGTGTCCAACTACTCAATGCCAGTCAACACTCAATGCCTCTAGCAGACTTGACACTCAACGCCATCAACACGCCTGTGACAAGTCAACATACCCATGACCAGTCAACACGCACGTGTCAATCCCGCTCGACGTTCATCGATCGCCGCTTGATATTCGTCGATCGCCGCTCGACGTTCATCGATCGTCGCTCGACGTTCGTCGATTGTCGCTCGATGTTCGTTGATCGCCGCTTGACGTTCAATGCAAGATGTCCAGTCACACCCCCCTACATGCCCGTGACTCCCATGTCACGCCCGAGACCGACATGTGCCCCATCCTAGAAGCTTCTAGAAATCGACCAGTCACCAAAATTTTGCCGTCTTCAGCAAGACAGCATGACATGCCCCCCTGTCACGCCCGTGATAAGGGTGTGTCACCTCCGATTTTCTGCTTATAAATCGATCTTCTCTGTAAGATCAAATGTTCCCCTTTTTGAACCATTTTTCTTAGGGTAGGTGCTGCTAGGATACTTTCCATGCTTTAAGACGATTTTCTCCCCCTCTCTTTAGTGTTTGTTTTAGCTTTCTTTGTAGCTTCTTTTTAACTTAATAAAATTTGTAGATTTTCTCTCCTTATATTGTATTGGAATGCATCTAAGTGCCCCTCATTGAGTGATCTTTTGTCTTTCTATTTAAAAATGTGTGTGTGTGTGTGTGTGTATGAGAGTAATTTTAGGCTTTAGATTTTAGTTATTTTTAATGCTTTGTTTCCTTTTTTATGAGTTTATAGAAGTGTTTTTAAAAGTGATTTTGATTTTTTTTAACTTAGATTTTTCATAGGTTGTAAAACTTTTTGTTTTTTAACTTTATTTCCACTTTTTACGCACTTTTGTAAAATTATAAGAATGAAAATGTTATCGTTTTAATTTTTTCAACCCTTTGTATTTTTTCCTTTTGTAGAGTGCGTGCGTGTAGGACTTAGATTTTCCTGCTTTCCTTTCCCGCTTTCTTTTACTGCATTCTTTTTCATGCTTTCTTTAATGCTTTCTTTCAATTATGTTGTGTGTGTGTGTGCATTTATTTCCCACCTACTCATTCGAGTAGGACTCACTTTCATTTCCCGCCTACTCGTTTGAGTATGACTTGTAATTTACCGCCTACTCATTTGAGTAAGACTTGCATTTTACTGATTTGTTTACTGCTTTAATTTCCCGCCTACTCGCTTGAGTAGGACTCGCAATTTTCTTCTTTAATTTCCCGCCTACTCATTTGAGTATGACTCGCACTTTCAATTATGCAATTTCTTTTCTTAATCTGTCCCCATTCTGATGAGTGGCAAATCGCTCTTAGCCCTCAGTATCGAAGAGCATTGGGACAGATAAAATATTTTTAAATAATTAAAGTTCTTCTTTTTCTCGTTAATTAAAGCACTTAAGGTTTGCCTCGGGTCTATGACACGTAGTACCACATATCGATGTGTGGGCTCTATTTTTGTTGTCCATACGCTAGCTAGCCGAGAGGCCGTGAGTATGGACCGATCACCCTTGGGTAACGAGAATTGCGTGCATAACCTCGAGAGAGGAGAAGCGTAATTCTCCCAGATTGGGTTCCCCACCCAATAGCAGGGTTCTTAGCGTAATGCGGGCATTAATAGGAATACTTCGTCGGACGAGAGTTCGGTCGAATAGTCTTAATGTTCAGGTGAGTGATATTCCTAGAGCTAGGTGAGCTCATTCTTTAAGAACCTTCACAGAAAAGTCGCCCTTTAATTAATTTGAAATTTAGGATCTCTAGTTATTAAAAGTTATTTTTGTTCTTATCGATTCAGTACCGATGCGCTATTTCTTCATCGGCTTTTTCATCTTTTTCTGATTTTATTTTCTGCTTATATATAACCCGACAAGTTATCTTCGGTAAAATAATAGTCCCTCAAAGGAAGAGTAAAAATAATCAACCTGTCCCGGAGAATAATACGACCCCAATATTCCCCACCGGAATATCCTGTACTACATGTGATAGGTGCACTTGCCCCCTTTTGTTAAAACTCAGTTTCAACTTTTATATCTAATAAAATCTGCGCGCCCCGCCTTTCAAACTAAATAAACCACAAACCTAAATAAATAAATGAGCCGCGAGTTTTAACCATCAGACGCCTTTTTTTATATGGCGTTGAGTGAACTGCCTTCACTCAACATCTGTGGACTTAGCCGCAGAATTGCTTTGCAGACTGCTGGGCTTTGACTGTCAACACCTTACTCAATGCTTTTTGGCATCTGGCATTGAGTGAACTGGCTTTACTCAACGCCTGTGGACTTAGGTGATTTTTAGCCTTTCTAGCATTCTTCTTTGACATCTGGCGTTGAGTGAACTGGATTCATTCAACGCCTATGGATTTAGATAGATTTCCGTCTCTCCACTTCTCTACCTTGTGACCACCTGTCACAATCACTTAGACAACCTGTCTAACCTTATTCCAAGGAACATCCTGCATATGATGAGCTTAACCAACATCAAATACAACTATGCTCTTAGTGTTTATGGTGATGCCTCTTCAAATCAAATCTAGGGAACATTGAGGGCAATATTCCCAACAATCTCTCCCTATTTGAAGAAGGAAGAACACCCAGCAATACTAAGAGGCATTTTCTCATAAAGCAAATAAATTTGGAAGTAGCTGTAAGCTTTCTCGTACCTCTTGAAATTTAGAGTTGTATGAAAATTCATATTTCTTGAATGTTTTCAAGTAACATGCACTTACTTAACATGACCTATGCTTACACATCTCCCCCCTAGGCATGTATTGTCCACCATATCCCCTTATCTGGCAGGTATAGATCTACTCAATATGCTTTACACCTCTCCGTTTCCCCATTAGGGTTAAGGGTACTACCTACTCTCCCATTAGGGTTTAAGGTATTGCCTACCTCTCCCCCTTTCTAGCTTCTTCAAAAAGAAAAAATTCTTAATGAGGGAGGTAAGGGGATAATGTACTAGAGAATTTATCTCTCTATCCTAGCCAAAGTCCCATGTTGATACCACTAAGGAAATTATTATAGTGATTAAACCACTTGATTAGGAGTCATACCTTTTGTATTGATACACTGATACAACACATCACTGCAACACTTGATCTAGCTGCTAACATAGTTCCACTTGAGCCAATGCCACACTTATAAAACTTAAAGCTTCATGCCGTTGTAGTAAGGGTAGTGTTGGCTATTCCTTTTGTCCTACAACAACATGTCTCTACAGCAGCAGTAGTGACTGCATAACAGCAGCCATCCACTAGGGTTGATCTCTCGCTCAGAATATGCATAGTCCTGAGAACCTGCTGATCAGCTGTGATTATCTTTGATCCACTGCAGCTGCTGGCTGCTACTTTATAAGAAGCTGAGCTAGTTACTACAAATACTTAATTTGCTCCCCCTAAACTGGAGCATCTGCTATCATCCTTCCTGGTATACACTTTAGTCTATTTTATCCTAGATAACACTTAAACCACTTGAAAATCTTCATACCACTGAAGGTATTTTCCACCTGCAAGAAGTAGTATAACCTACAGCAACAAAAAAACAACACAAGGAGCAACTGAAGCTATACCAAGTTCAGCATACCCAACTCAAACTTGAAGGTGTTGAACTCTGCTTCATCCAGTGGCTTAGTGAAGATGTCAGCCACTTGCTTATCTGTAGGGACAAACTCAAGACTGATATCTTCACATTCCACATGCTCCCTAATGAAATGATATCTAATCTCAATGTATTTAGTCCTGCTATGAGAGACAAGATTCCTAGTAATTGAGATTGCACTAGTAGAATCAAAGTACAAAGGAGTTTTACTTATCTGGAGGTTATAGTCCTGGAGCTGATGCTAGATCTATAACAACTGTGCACAACAACTACCTGTTGCGATGTATTCTAACTAAACTGTTAAGATTACATCGCTGGTCTGCTTCTTGCTGCTCCAAGATATTAGTCTTCCTCCCAAGAACTGACAGGTGCCTGAAGTGCTCTTCCTGTCCTCTTTGCAGCCTGCAAAATCTGCATCTGAATAGCCTGTTAGTTCAAAATCCCTATTTCTAGGGTACCATAGGCCAAGATCTGGTGTGCCCTTAAGATACCTAAAAATCCTCTTAGCAGAAGAGTAGTGAGATTCTTTAGAGCTAGCTTGATACCTAGCACAAACACATGTAGAATACATGATGTCTGGCCTACTTGCAGTAAGATATAGAAGGGAGACAATTATCCCTCTATACAAAATTTCATCAACAGGTTTCCCTACCTCATCTTTGCCTATAGGCATACTTGACCCCATGTGAGTTTTCATGGTGGAGGCATTCTCCATACAAAAAGTTTTGATCAACTCCCTGGTAAACTTAGACTGGGATATAGATAATCCATCATCAGTATATCTTACTTGGAGGCCCAAGAAGAACTTAAGTTCACTCATGTTGCTCATCATAAACTTCCCTTGCATAACTTTGGCAAACTTCCTTCAAAGGTTATCATTAGTAGATCCAAAGATTATGCCATCTACATATATCTAGACTAGGATGATCTTGCCCTTAGATTCCCTTAGGATTAGGGTCTTGTCTATCTTCCCCCTTGAGAATTTGTTCTCAATGAGGAAGCTAGACAATGTCTCATACCATGTTCTAGGGGCTTGCTTCAGCCTATATAGAGCTTTCCTAAGTCTATAAACAGAATCAGGTGAGTTAGGAACAACAAAACCTGGAGGCTGTTCAACATAGACTTCTTACTTTTGTCACCGTTCAGGAAGGCTGACTTCACATCCATCTGGTAGACTTTAAATCCCTTGAATGCAGCATATGCAAGGAAGAGTCTGATGGCTTCAACTCTTGCTATAGGGGCAAAAGTTCGATCAAAATCATTACCTTCTTCTTGTTTGTACCCCTTAGCTACTAACCTAGCCTTATTCTTGATTATAATGTCATTTTCATCAAGTTTATTCCTGTAGATCCACTTGACTCCAATGACATTATGTCCTTATGGTCTGGGAACTAGCTTCTAGATCTTACACCTCTTAAACTGGTTCAATTTCTCTTGCATAGTTACAATCCAGAACTGATCTATGTTGTCCTCTTCAAATATCTTGTGCTCAACCTATGATAGGAAACTTGCATACATTATTGTATTAAGGCTCTTGCTTCTTTTCACCACTCCTTGGTTTGCATCACCAATTATCTGGTGTCTTGGATGATCTCTTAGATGCCTGACAGCTGGAGGTAATCTTCTTTCAGCATCAGCTTCAGTAACAGCTTCTTGCTGATCTTCATCCACTTCGAGTGTGCATGGCAGTTCTTATAGAATATCCACTCCATCTTGGATTACTAGAGCAGCTTCCTTGATGCTTAGCTTGTCCATCATCAGCTCTGTACCTGTAGTACTAGAAGAGGAGCTCGGCAGCTTACTATTAATCATGGTAGACTCATCAAAGATTATATGTACAGACTCTTCAACAACTTGGCTTTTCAAGTTGCAGATCCTATAGGATTTACTGTGATAGTTTTACCCAACAAAGATCTCATCAAAAGACTTGGCAGAAAACTTAGTCATATAGGACTTCCCAATATGAAGCACATAACACTTGCTACCAAAGATCCTGAGATAGCCCAGGTTTGGTTTTATTCCCTTCAAGATCTCATAGGGATTCTTCATGTGGCTCTTGGTGATAGAGGCTCTGTTAAAGACATGACATGCAGTATTCACTGCCTCAGCCCAAAAATATTCTGGGAGAGGTCTGTCACTCAACAAGGTCCTTCCAGCCTCTATGAGAGTTCTATTTTTCCTCTCAACAATCCTATTTTGCTGGGGTGTTCTTGGAGAAGAAAATTCTTGATGAATCCATTGCACTTTACAGAACTTTATCATACTATCAGACTAGAATTCAGTCCCATGGTCACTTCAGATTTTTACCACAGTACTATCAAACTCATTCTGAATTTGCTTGACAAACTTCATGAAGATATTAAGGGTTTCATTCTTTTTCTTAAGAAAAACATCCAAGTAAACCTAGAATAGTCATCAACCACCACAAGGGTGTAGACTTTTCTACCTAGACTATGAACTGGCAAAGGACCAAATAATTCCATATGCAAGAGGTATAAACACCTCATAGAGTCTTTGGTCCCAATGCCCTTAAAGGAAGCCTTGGTCTGCTTGCCCTTTTTGCATGCTGAGCACATGCCTTCCTTGGTGCATTTCATCTTGGGACCATTCCTAACTAGCTCTTCACTAAAGAGCTTGCCAATAGTCTTAAAATTCAAATAAGCTAGTCTCTTGTTCCATTGTACACAATATGAGACTTTATCATTTGTAACTAGAAAATAGGAGAGTCTTTATTAAGACAAAGGAAATTTAATCAATAAACATTTCCACTCCTAGTGCCTGTCAAGATGACCTCTTGGTAACTTGACCTCTTAATCTGGCACTAATCCTTGTGGAAAGAAATGACATAGCCAAGATCACATAGTTGGCTTATGCTTATGAGGTTGTGTTGCAACCCCTCAACATAAGACACTTTTGAGATTATGACTATGCCATTGGTAATCTTATCTTAGCCTCTTGTCACTCCTCTATCTGAACCACAAAAGATAACTTTGGGTCCATCCTTCACTGGAGTGTACTCCTTTAAATTGCTCCTTGTTCAAGTCATGTGCCTGGAACAACCACTATCCAAGTACCATATAGGGGTATGGGGACTTGGACTAACCTGCAACATATAGTTTACCTTACCTTAAGACCCCAATAATTATTAGGTCCTAGGTTCTGATTAGCCTAAAAAGGGAACTGTCTTCCTGTAGATTTTCTAACATGAGGACTAACATTAGCTCTAGGCACAGTAGGATTGTGCCAGCAATCTAAGGAAAAATGCCCCATTTTTCCACAACACCAGCACTCATGAATGTTGTATCTTCTTTTCTGAGCAGGTCATATAGTATGGTTAACTGCTGACTGAACAAAAGGAAGAGGTGCAATAGCCTTCTTTAAGTTCCTTTCTGCAAGGATCTGACTGAAGGTAATTCTTCCAGCAGGCTTTCTTGGCTGGCTCTGACTACCGTTTGCAGCATTCTTCTTTGCAAATGACATGGTGTTTATAGCATCAGAGATAGCTAGATTTGACCTGCTAACAGACTTACCCTTGGTCTGAGCCTTTGCTGGATGGGCTTGATTAAAGGCTACTGCCTTGTTCTTTAGAGTGGGGGCTAGGGTACCAAAAATAAATGGTCTAGGATGGGCCATTTGAATTTCCTCATGGGGAGCCTTAAAGGAACTCATTCCCCTGCTATACCTTCCACCATAGCTATGAACATATTTATTCATACTACTGGATCTACCCTTCATCCAGTGACCATAGATGCATTCTTGGTCATACATATTTGAAGGCAACATCACATTCTTAAAAGAGATGAGAGGCTTAGAAGCCAGAGGCTAGACTGGAGCTTTCCCTTTCCCTTTGGAAGGGGCAACTCTAGTGTTTCCTTTAAACCCTAACCCCTTCTTACCCTTTTGAGAGAAGAAGGAGTCTATCAAGGGCAACACTGTATTGGGCTTAGAATAGCTAGCCATAATTCTCTTCTCCCTCTGGAGCTTCTCTTTAAGATCTCTAATGAGACTATCCTTGTACTTGATGGTTCCAATCTAGATGACAATAATGTTTTTCATTTGGCTGACTTCCCTAGACTTTTGATCTAGTAAGGATGTTGTCTCAGCCTGCTGGGTAGCAGCTAGCTGAAGGGAGGCAATCTCCTCAGCTTGCTTTTTAGTCAACTTCCTACTTTTCTTAAAGGCATCCACAAGTTCACCATACCAGTCAATTAATTGATTTACATCTTCTTCAGATTCAGAGTCATCTTCACCACTGGATGAAGAAGCTTCTGAACTGGGACTAGTCTCATAGACTGACTCAGAAGAAGAATTAGAAAGAGAGAGTACCTTTGCTAGACCAGGCTGATCCTAAATGGATTCTTCATCAGACATTGCCATCAGCCCACAACAGTTGTAAGCATCTTCATCCTCATCTGTAATTGCAGCCAGTAGCCCAATGAGGGCTTATTCTTCTTCAAACTCAGATGAAGATGAGTCAGTCCAGCTCTTCTCCTTCTTTACAATGAAGGGCATTGTTGAAGTTGAGACCGGGCGGTCTGGCGGTCTGTCTTGGCGGGTTAGAGACCGCACGGTCTGGCGGTTTCCCTTCAGCGGTTTGATTGCTGTGCTGTTGCTGTCTAGTTTCCGAGCTCTCTGACGGTCTCCCCTTGCGGTCTCTCTCTCTTTTGGTGGTAGCCGCGCAGTTAGCCCTTCTGTCTAACCGCGCGGCTTGTGCGGTTTGTTCTGTATAGTCCGCTTAGTCCTGTAAATTTTTAGTCCCACATCTCTTATTTGTATTCTCTCATCTCTCCTCCATTCTATATAAGGGAGGGCATACCTTTGTAATAGACACCTTTTTCTGATAATAAAATTTCAGTTATACTTTTTCCGGTTTGTTTTAGTTCGTTTCTAACATGGTATCAGAGGAATCGATCTTTGCCTCCTGATTCTGTGCGTTCTCCTGTCCGCGCGACCTGCCTCTTCTTCTCGCGGCCTGTCTCCCGCGGCTTGTTTCTTCTGCCTGTTTGCTTGCGCCCTGTTCGTGCGGCCTGTTTCTGTTGCTTGCTTCTTTCTTGTGACCTGTTCTAGTCGCCGCTTCCTCCTTCTCTTCTCTAGTCGCCGCGACCTGTCTCCGTAGCCTCTTTTTCCTTGTTCGCCTTTTGCCTCCCATTTTCCTCCACTTCTGTTCACGTGGTCTGTCTACTAGCCACCCGACTTCTCTCCCTCTGTTTGATTCTGCGGCTTGGTCGTGGCTTTTCTGGCCGCTGGTGTCTGACATCGTGACCGCTGCAGATCTTCTTCTTCCTATCCGCTGCAGATCTTCTTCTGACTATCCGCTGGTGTCTGACATCGTGACATCGTGATCGCGTGGCTTCCTGTTGTTTGCACGGCAGGTCTCTTTCTCCTAACCGCTGCTATCTCTCTCTGTTCGCGCGGGTTCTTCCTTGTTTAGGCGGCCTCTTTGCCCTTCTTCCTTCGCCGCTCTCTCTTGTTCCCGCGACTTGTCTTTAAGTCGCAGCGGCTTGTTCTCCTCTGTGCGGCTCTTCCTTTAGCCGCTCCTGCTTGTTAGTCGCCGCGACCTCTTGTTAAGTCGCGTGGCTTGTGCTTCCCTCTTCGTCCCCTTTTGCCTTGCTCTGCATCTTGGTCGTGGCCCTTCTTGTCGCTGGTGTGCTGTCACCGTGACCGCTGCAGTTCTTTTGGTCCTCCCTTCATGGCTTCCATATACTCCTCAAAGCCGTTCACCTCGGTGGTCACGTCTTCTGGTAGTGCCCACGTTGTTACTCAAGGAAAATGGTTGATCGACACCGGTGCTACTAATCATATGACCGGCAATCTCCAGTGTTTTTCTCTCCTAGAAACACATGGTCGGTTGCCCCCGGTTACTCTCGCTGACGGCTCTTCATCATCGGTTCATGGGACGGGGATCGTTCATGTCACTCCGTCTCTTCGCTTGGAGGATACTCTCTACGTGCCCAAGTTCCCATGCAACTTATTATCTGTTACCTCTCTATGCAAGTAATTACAGTGTTCTGTTACTTTTACTTCTACTACTTGCTCTTTTCAGGATCCGGACTCCCAACGGATGATTGCTACTGGGACTGAGAGTGGCGGCCTATACTTCCTGGATAACATTTCCTCTTTCTCCACCTTCTCCTCCACCTCCACAGATCTGCTCCAATGGCATCTCTGCCTTGGTCATGCTCCTCCTCATCTTCTTCGTCAACTTCTGCCCCACCTTCCTCCACAAAGTCCTCCACTCAACTGTGAAGCCTGTCAGTTTGGCAAGCATCACCGCTCCTCCTTCCCTCCGAAGCACGTTCGTGGATCCACCCGTCCGTTTGATCTCATCCACTCCGATATTTGGGGTCCTTCTCCTACTCTTACTGTTGGTCGGGGTAGTTCATATTTTGTCACATTCATTGATGATTTCTCTCGCTGTACGTGGGTGTATCTGTTAAAAGATTGCTCCGAATTATTCTCTGTATGGACATCCTTCTATCTCATGATCAAAACTCAGTTTGATGTTTCTATTAAAGTTCTTCGATCTGATAATGCCAAAGAATATATCAGTCATGACTTTTCTGCCTTCTGCATGCAAAATGGGATTATTCATCAAACGAGTTGTGTCTATACTTCACAACAAAATGGTGTGGCAGAACGCAAAAACCGTCACCTTCTTGATGTCGCTCGCTCCTTGATGACCCAGATGCATGTTCCTCGCTCCTGTTGGGGCTATGCTGTTCTCCTTGCCCGTTACCTCATCAATCGCATTCCCTCCACCGTTCTCCATGGAAAAACCCCTTTCTCCATTTTGTATCCGGGCAAGGAGCCATTTCCTCTCCCTCTCCAAATATTTGGATGCACTGCCTTTGTGCATGCCCCTTCTGCCACCCGTGATAAGCTATCTCCTCGCTCCACCAAATGTATCTTTCTGGGGTACTCCACCACTCAGAAAGGTTATTGTTGCTTTGATCCCATCCTTTGTAAGCAGTTCGTTTCTGCTGACGTCACCTTCTTCGAGAATACCTCCTACTTCTCGGATGACTCCCCTCCTCTTCTCCCAGCCTCTGATTCTCCTGATGTTTCCTTTGTTCCCTCGTCTCCCACTACGATGTTCACCCCTACTCCGCCCTCGTCCACTCCTCTTCTTCCACCACCGTCTCCCGCATCTCCGCCGTCGTCGCTCTCTACTCTCGGGCCAGCTCTCTCTGCCACGAATGCTCCGGATGCCGAGGAACCTGCTGACCTGGATCTTCCTATAGCTCTTCGCAAAGGGGTGCAGACGTGTACCCTACACCCTCTTACTGCTGTTGTTTCATATGATCGTCTTACCCCTTCTCGCAGGGCCTTTGCTCTAGCTATCTCTGCTACTGCCACGCCCCGCTCCTACCAGGAGGCCCTTGCTATTCCTCACTGGAAGATGGCCATGGATGAGGAAATGGCCACCCTAACGGAGCGGGGTACCTGGACTCTTGTTTCTCCTCCCTTCGATACTGATGTTGTTGGCTGTCGCTGGGTCTTTATGGTGAAATTTGCCCGGATGGCACTGTGGACCGTTATAAAGCTCGCCTTGTTGCTAAGGGCTTTACTCAGACCTATGGGGTTGATTACTTTGACACCTTCTCTCCCGTGGCTCGTCTCAGCACTATACGGGTTCTTCTTTCTGTGGCGGTAAATAAAGATTGGCCGATTTACCAGCTGGATGTAAAGAATGCCTTCCTTTATGGTGATCTTCAGGAGGCCGTCTACATGGAGCAACCTCCTGGGTATGTTGATCAGGGGGAGACACGAGTATGCCGGCTGAAGAAGGCAATTTATGGCCTCAAGCAGAGCCCTTGAGCTTGGTTTGACAAGTTCAGCGGCATCGTGGCGGCCGTTGGTTTTGTGCGCAGCTCTGTCGATCACTCTCTATTTACTCGCAAAACCTCCTTGGGACTGGTGGTTCTTGCAGTGTATGTTGATGATATTCTTCTCACTGGCGATGACCAGGAAGGGGTAGCCTTGACAAAGCGGCATCTTCTTCAACATCTGGTCACGAAAGATATGGGCTCTCCAAAGTACTTTTTGGGGATCGAAATCTCTCGGAAGCCCGATTCCTTAGTCCTCTCCCAGCGTAAGTATGCCCTTGATCTTTTAAAAGATGCAGGATTGACTGGGGCCAAACCTGCTCGATGTCCCATGGCTATTGGAGAAGACAAAACCTAGACAGATGATTCGCCTCTTCTTTTAGATACTACGAGGTACAGACGTCTTGTTGGTAAGCTCATATATCTCACAGTGACCAGACCCGACATTTCCTATGCTGTTGGCCAGGTGAGTCAATTCATGCAAGCTCCCAGGGAGTGCCATCTGCAGTCCGCCCTACAGATCTTAGAGTACGTCAAAGCCGCACCCGGGAAAGGATTGCTTTTCCAGAAGAATGGTCATCTGAGGGTTGAAGCTTACTCAGATGCGAGTTACGCTGATGACAAAGGGGATCGCAAGTCTACCTCTGGTTTCTGCACCTTTGTTGGGGGTAATCTGGTAAGCTAGAAGAGCAAGAAGCAGTCTGTTGTTTCCAGGTCCAGTGGTGAAGCAGAGTATCGGAGTATGGCGTCGACCACTTGTGAGATAAAATGGCAACGGGCTCTAATGCTGGATTTAGGAGAGGTCTACAACCATCCGCTACCTATGTTCTGTGATAACAAGGCTGCTATATACATCTCTAAAAATCCGGTCTTCCATGAAAGAACCAAGCACATTGAGGTCGACTGTCATTTTATTCGTGAAGAGATCTTAAAGGAACAAATTTGCACTCCCTTTGTCACTTCTGATAAAGAGCTTGCTGACATCTTCACCAAGCCAGTTTCCGCCTCGTTTCATCATATTTGTGACAAGCTGGGCATGATCGATATATATGCTCCAGCTTGAGGGGGAGTGTTGAAGTTGAGACCGGGCGGTCTGGCGGTCTGTCTTGGCGGGTTAGAGACCGCGCGGTCTGGCGGTTTCCCTTCAGCGGTTTGATTGATGTGCTGTTGTTGTCTGGTTGCCGAGCTCTCTGGCGGTCTCCCCTTGCGGTCTCTCTCTCTGGTGGTAGCCGCGCGGTTAGCCCTTCTGTCTAACCGCGCGGCTTGTGCGGTTTGTTCTGTATAGTCCGCTTAGTCCTGTAAATTTTTAGTCCCACATCTCTTATTTGTATTCTCTCATCTCTCCTCCATTCTATATAAGGGAGGGCATACCTTTGTAATAGACACCTTTTTCTGATAATAAAATTTCAGTTATACTTTTTCCGGTTTGTTTTAGTTCGTTTCTAACAGGCATGTCCTTCTTACCCTTATGCTGGTGCTATTTCTTCTCACCAGCCTCCATTCTCTTAAATGGTCAGTTAGCTATTACATGCCAAGGTTTGCTGTAACAGTAGCAAACAACTTTAGAGGAAACATGTTTACTGGGCTTAGAGTCATAACTGCCTCCCTTTGAGTGCTTCTTCTCTGCCTTGTAGTAGTCCTCCTTGTGATAAGAGGAGGAGGAAGGTCTGCTCCTCCACTGTTTCCTCCTTATCAATTTCTAAAGCAGCCTAGAGCAGGCAGTAAAGTCTTCATCTAAGTCTCATGCTGTTGTCAGATGAAGTTGGCCCTATGTTGTCTGAGTCAGCAGGCCTCCTTGGAGGAGATGCAATCCTCTCCTTGCTCCTCTTGGTGCTGTCTGCTCTGAAGGCCAAAGAATTTTCCTTGGCCTGGGATTTGCTGATGGTCTCCTCCTCTTTCCTGGCATCCATCTGCATCTCATAAGAGAGCTGCTTTCCAAATAGAGTATGGGGAGGAGTATAAGCTAGCTTGGCCACCTATCTGATGACATAGATCTTGGTGTCCCAGTCTCTAGTGAGAGACCTGAGAAACTTGCCATTCAGCTCATAATTACTGAATACCCTCCCATAGGTCTTCAGTTCATTCACTATCCCGAAGAATCTTTCATAGCAAACAGCTATGCTCTCTCCTTTGGACTACCTGAAAGCCTCATACTCCTGGTTGAGCATGGACTTCTTGTTATCTCTGGCCTCTTCAGTTCCCTCCATATAGATAAGTAGAGTGTCCCAAATATCCTTAGAGGTCTGGTAGTGAACCAGATTCTGAAAGATAGAATCATCTATGCCACTAGTAATTATGTTATGTGCCCTCTTGTATAGTGCAAACACTATGACCTCATCCTTGGTCATTTTTGAATATATCTTTGGAGTCTAGACTGTTGCATCCAGAGTTGAGACCTTCATAGGGATGAAAGGTCCCTCCTTGACTGTCAAAAAGATCCTTAGGTCAGAGGCTTCCATAAACAGTCTGACCCTATCTTTCCAGATTTGAAAACTCTCCTTTCTGCAGATAGGATGTTTTATGGAACCCAGATCCTTATGGTTCTCTCCTGAACTCATAAGTATACTTTTTCAGCTACCCTTTAAGATCTGCTCTGACTATTAAGTCCTTCTTGAGCAACCTCCCTCTGATATCACTTGAAATTCTTTAATTCCAAGGTAGCTAAACACCTAGAGCGGGGAGGTGAATAGGTTTGTAAGTCTTTTGAATTTTCCCTCCCCTTAGTGTGTTGTGATTAAGTTTCTTTGTGTGAGTTAGTTACTTTTAGCTTTCAAGGCATAACACAAAACACACAGAAGTTTTATACTGGTTCCCCAGATTATGGGTACGTCTACTTTCCCTCCTGCCTTTCTAACAGAGTGTTAGACAAGGATCTTCTACAAAACTCTGCTCCTCAGAGCTTACAACACAGATCCCGCAGGTTCTCTCAGTCTCCTCAAAGACTTACAACTCATGCACAAGGCCCTACCTTAGAGAAAACTGCTCCTACAGCTCAGTGATTAGCAGATCACCTACCTCAGACTAAATCAATAGTCCCACAGCTCAGGCTATGGAGGTTAGCCATACAACTCAGAGAGTAACACTCTCAAACCTCAGGCACAAAGGCTCTACCTCGGGCATATAGGACCTACACACAGAACCACACTTGGATCCTACCACAGCCTTTATAAATAAGTCTTACACTCAGATCTATTAAGATCCAACAAAAGAGAAGGTGTTTTGTTAATATGGTTGATATGACATCAGAGAAAATTTTCTCCATGCCTGCTTCTTCCTGAGCTGAGTTTACCTCAGCCCTACTTTCTTCTCAGCAACAAGATAAATAATCTTCAACAAATTGTGGCTTATGCTGGAAGTAACTCAGAAATAAGTTTCTGGACTTGCTGTTGATTTGCTCTTCAAATAGCTAACTTGGAATGCAGAAACTAGATAGCTCTGCTCCTTCTTTATCAGACCCTTATTTGAACTTGTTGTAGCAGAAGAAATTAGCTACAGCTAACTTGCTGGAACTTTTAAAGTAGCTGGTTGAACTTTTGGTTCTCAAGCTCAGCAATAATGACGAGGAAGATGAAGTTCTGCCGCCTCTTTTCGAATGAGTAAAACACTAAAAGATCAGTTCTTAGCTCCCGATCATGTCCCTTTATCTTCCGCCAATTAACGACTCCTTAAAGTTGTGGGGACCACCTGTAGTTATTGGCAACAACTTGCTTTGACATAAGAAGACGTACAATAGGTTTCTTGCGCTATTTGTCGTGTTATGTAGCTTTAGCGATGAATTTGAACTCTATTGAATTTTGTTAACTTTTGCTGACGTCAGCATCTATGGACTTAGCCAAATTCTCAGATTCAATCCAAGTGTTGAGTGCGTTGAGTGAATGGCTTTCACTCAACGAATCTGGACTTAGACAAATTCTC
Source organism: Platanthera zijinensis (assembly GCA_039513925.1). Lineage (NCBI taxonomy): Eukaryota > Viridiplantae > Streptophyta > Magnoliopsida > Asparagales > Orchidaceae > Platanthera > Platanthera zijinensis. Next base: position 207,834,893 of record CM077079.1, on the reverse strand, counting down.
AGCACCATTAGGCGTTGAGTGCGTTGAGTGAACTCGCTTCACTCAGTGCATCTGGACTTAGCCAATTCTTCTGCCTTACTTAGGCGTTGAGTGCGTTGAGTGAACTGGCTTCACTCAACGCCTCTGGACTTAGCCAATCTCTTTTGCACTGCCAGGCATTGAGTCCGTTGAGTGAATCTTAATCACTCAATGCCCCTGGACTTATCTGTTACTTTCTTTATCTGCTAGGCATTGAGAACGTTGAGTTAGCCTTCATCATTCAACGCTTTCGTCCTTAGCCGCTTCTCTGATCTGCCAGCTTTCTGAGGCATTGAGTGCGTTGAGTGAGCTGTCATAACTCAGCGCTTCTAAACTTAGAAATATTTTTGTGTCTATCTCTTTCCTTAGGCTTTGACTGATTGTTCCTTTGTCAACACCTTCTGCTTTGGCGTTGAGTGAGCTATCCTCACTCAACGATTGTGAACTTAGCAACATTTCTTGATAGAATCTTCAAACTACTTGAGCTTGTCTCAACGCTGCTTGGTATATGGAGTTGAGTGAACTGGCTTCACACAACGCCTATGGACTTAGTCGATTTTTCAGCTTGCCAATACCGACGCTTTGACAGACTCATCTATACTCGACGCCTTTTGATATATGCCATTGAGTGAACTGTCTTCACTTAATGTCTGTGGACTTAGCCGCAAAATTGCTTTGCTGACTACTAGGCTTTGAATGTCCACACCTTACTTAGTGCTTTTTGGATTATGGCATTGAGTGAACTGGCTTCACTCAATGCCTGTGGACTTAGGTAATTTTCAGCCTTTCCAGCATTCTTCTTTGACATCTGGGATTGAGTGAATTGGCTTCACTCAACGCTTATAGACTTAGACAGATTTATTTCTCTCCACTTCTCTACCTTATGACCAGCTATCACAATCACTTATATAACCTATCTAACCTTATTCCAAGAAACATCATGCACATGATGAGCTTAACCAACATCAAATACAACTATGCTCTTAATGTTGATGGTGATGCCTCTTCAAATCAAATCTAGGGAACATTGAGGCCAATATTCCCAACACCTTTCATCCAAAAATAGATGGTCAGACCGAGAGAACCAACAGGACAATGGAGGATATGCTTCGTATGTGCGCCTTGGATTTCGGGAAGAGGTTGGAGGACCATCTCTATATGATTGAATTTGCCTATAATAATAACTATCAAGCTAGTGTTAAGATGGCAGCGCCCTTTGAAGCTTTGTACGGTAGGAAGTGTCGTACTCCTTTAGCTTGGGCAGAAACAGGCGAATCAAAACTGTATAAACGTAACGAGGTCAAAGATGCAAATTCGACCATACACATTATATGAGATCGGTTATTGGTGTACCAAGATAGGCAAGCTAAGTACTAAAATTCCAAGCACTGAAACGTAGAATTTGCGGTTGGAGATTTGGTATATATGAAGATAAAGCCATTCAAAGGTGTGTCCAGGAATCAGTGCTTGAAAAAGTTGAGTCCGAGGTATCTTGGTCCGTTTGAAGTGGTTGAGCAGATTGGAGAAGCTGCCTATCGATTAGCTCTTTCGACGAAGCTAAGTAGTTTGCACGATGTATTTCACATATCGGTCCTGTAGAAAGCTTTGCAAGAGCCGACGCAAGTTGTTGTTGATGATCAGGTACCGGTCGATAGTGGGCTTACGACGAAGGATAGACCCATTCGGATCGAGGATATGGAGATTAAGCAACTATGAAACAAAGCAATTAGGATGGTCAAAATCCGTTGGGACAATTGTGGCTGTGAAGAACTGATATGGGAGCGTGAGCAAACCATGCGAGAATAATTTCTGGAGTTGTTTTTGTAAAATAATGTTGTAAGCTGCTGTACTGATTTTCTTTCAATAAATAAAATTTTGGGTCGAAATTTCCTAAAAGAGGAGAGAATTGTAATTCCCCAAAAATCTGGAAAAAAGAAGGATTGGAGTTAATGTGAGGCGGTAGAGTTAACGCCGGTGTTACCTATTGAAATAATTCGTCTTGTGTCTCGGGTATCTACCATGCGTCGGTCAATATGTACATCGTGGTGCTATCACTTAATGCTCTCAATGAAGCGTTGAGTGGATACTGCGCGGCGGTAGTGATCTATCGCGTGGCAATAGCTACTCTCAAAGCACTCGACGCTCTCAACGCACTCAATGCTCTCGACGAAGCATTGAGCGACTACCGCGTGACGGTAGTGAGCTAACGCACAACGATAGCTCGAGACAAAGTACCACTTTGCGGTATCTTGCCGCGTGGCAGTAAGGTGGAGGCTACTTTGGGAGATAGAGAGATGTCCATTGGTCCAAGCGGTGATCTCCTCAGATACCGCGTGGCGGTAGCAGATACCACATGGCGGTAGCCTCCAGATATAAGTTGTACATGAGAATGAATTCTTATTATTCTCTCTCTTAGTTCTTGAGAGTAAGAGTCTGGGGCTGAGCTTTGCAAGCTAGGTTAAGGAGATCCTGTGGTCATATTTATGAAGTGAGGCAAGATCCGTGAGGGGAAAGCGAGGCGATCCTTTCCATCCAGATAGAAGACTTGATCATGGCTCCAAAAAGACCTACGAGGGTAATGACTTTCTTCTTGGACAAGTGAAGTCCTCAATTTGCATACGTGCATGGAACCCATCACCATAAGGTGAAGAAAAAGGGTGGTTTCCAGCGAGTAGATCGTTGTGACCCCTAATAAAACTTGCATATAGATCCGAAATCGAAGTACGGAATAGGCATACTGTGTGAAGACCATCTGTACAGGTTGGTCTAGATTGGTGATTAATTGTTTTGCATGCTGGAGAAGACTCCGTGGATAAAACGTATGTTTAAACGTGTTGAATCCAGGGTCTGAGGGTGTGCAGGATGTTGTAGTGATAGTACTGGAGGTGATCTCAAGGAAAACACCCAAAATGGGGAAGAAGTGACTTCTGTCCTACTGCACGGCGGTAGTGCTATCGCCAGCGTTAGCTCCCAGTGAGCTAAGAACGGCCTGTCTCTAGGAGACTTGGGCCATTATTTGAAGATGAAGTCCTGGAGATCCCAGCTAGTGCCCATGAGAGCCATTATGTTTACTAAAAGCTCAGGTCCTGGGGACAATGTGAGCAGCAATTGAAGCTGAAGGCCTGTTGTGCCCATCAAAAAGGCCAGAGAGCCGAACGGCAAAGGGAAGCTGACCCGCGTCTTGTTATGGGGATTGATTGCTTCGGCTTTCGTCAATGACATGGCGATTTGAGCAATGGGAAGAGTACTAAACTGGAGCCTGCGTTATGTCACTTTGGGCTAGATTGCCTAAAGTAATTGGCTTTCATCGTTTTATAATATGAGAGTCTTAGGCCATGTGCCGGAAAAGACTAGAATGCTCAAGTATACCATCAAGTCTGGGACTATGGATGGTGGTGGACCCGGGAAGTCTGGTACATCAAGAATGTGCCTTGAGTACACGGGGCGTGTGTCCGATCGATCCTATATCTGAGGTGAATGGTTCTTAAGTATACGCTTTATTTGACAATATATATATATATATTTCTGCTTGTAGGGAAGAAGAACTTCTGCCCCGAGTGAGGGGTGGGATCGTTATAAATTGGTCAGCTAAAGCTGACCATTGCCTTGTTTGCCATCCTTATCGTGGATTGTCCCTGTGTAGGTGCTTGAGAGTCGAGCGAGAAATAGTGGGTTGAGCCCTTTTATGCTATGCCGACCCTCGAAGGCCAAGCAAAGGCTCTTTTAGTGTTTTTCATGTATGGCCAGCCAGCGCGCCGATATTTGTAAACCACTCTTTTGGGAAAACATTTGTAAGGACTTAAATCCGCACTGTTTTATGTATTTTGTAATAACATTCCTATGGTTTTTATATAGTGGACACCCTTAAAGATTCCGCTAGAATCCTCTGAGGTTGGATTCATTTGGTCTTTTTAAATTTAACCTATAACCCCGCTAATTGTCTGTGGAATATGGCGTAGGGCCCTGGCCGAACCCTCTATTATATTTCATGCGACGGACGGAGGTGTTATAGACAGTGGAGTCAGCTACATCCTAAGCGTAGCCCCGAGTATTCAATCATGGCAAACAGGAGTCCATTAAACAAAGTGATGTAGTGACATGTATGAGTTAAGATATAGTTTTTACTACTTTCTATACTTGTTACTAGGGGTGTGCATAAGTAACCGAAGAATCGAGAACCGAACTGAAACCGACCCGAACCGGACGGTTCTCTAATGGTTCAGTTTGGGTATGATTTTTTAAATGATAGAACCGGGAGTTCGATTCAGTTCTCCAATCTTATGGTTGGGTACCCAATAATCGACCCAAATCGATTTAAAAAAAGTTTAATTAATAATATATAATTTAATGTCCGTTTTCCTGAAAAAGTGCTGTCAAAATCTATATTTCCGCGGCACTTTTATATAAAAAGCACTGGCAATGTTCTTATTGAGTATTGATCACATTGTTTCCAAAAAAATGCCAGAAAATCAAAATACTATGATGAAATTTAAAGAAGCATCGCAACAAAAAATATCGTTATAACCCTAATTTGTTGTAGTAGAAGGCTTTCCTATTTATTATAAATCTAGTGAAATGTGAATGGATGTCCTCTCCCGTTCATTTATTTTAAATTCCATGAAATCTTGAATGACTCGCCTCTCCCATAGTCCCGTGAAAAGCCCTTCTGAACCCTATCAGCCCCCATCGCCATCTGGATAGCTCGTTGTTATAGATGACGATGCATCTTGCACTAGTTCTCAATTTCTTTGATCGTCATTTAAGTGGGAACTGAGATCCAAATGAAACTGAGCCGACATTTCTGGTTCGGTTCTGATTCTATAATTTGGAACTGTGGGTCGGTTCCGGTTCCAAAAATTGAGAACCGAACCTATACTAGTCGGTTCCTGGTTCTGAGCAGAACTAAACCGAACCGATCCGGGTAGCACCCCAACTTACTACCTTATGCATTGCTTAACTTGTTTGAATTAGTCTTTGTCCTGATTTTTGATTGTCCGACAAGAGCACTGTCCAATACAAGAGCCTCTCATTACTTTCTGTCTGAGGACTTTGTAGTGCGTATCCGAGTGCTTTCTTTTGTATCGATCAATAAAGTGAATGTGTTGTAACCTAATGGGTCCTTGATGTGCGCGGATAGAACCTGCAATGTTAAGGTGCGGATAAGAAGTCATGATTTTGTCTTGGAAGCATCTGTACTGTCGATATCTGAGTTTGATGTGATCTTTGGCAGGGACTGGCTCTCGAGCAGCGTGCCTGTATTGATTGTAAATCAAGAAGTCATACTGGGGCAAAACACCGAACGTGAGACTAAGTTGCAAGAATGCAAGGATCGAGCAAGATAGTGATGTATGCTCTCCAAGTAGTCAAGGCAGTTGGAAGGGCACGTCATTTTTCTTCACGCTGTTAGAGGCTATAGATCCAAACCCCAATTTGAGTGACGTTCTTATTATGTCGGAGTTTGCAGATGTGTTTCCTATGGATCTCCCTGGACTTTTACCCCATCAAGAGATTTACTTTACAATTGAGTTGTTGTTAGGTTCAAAACCTGTATCATGCCCACCGTACCGTATAGCGCCAAAGGAGATGGTGGAACTGAAGGTTCAGTTGAAGGAATTGCTATAGAAAGGTTATATGCATACAAGTACGTCTCCCTGGAGTGCACTGATCCTCTTTATGAGAAGAAGGACGGAAGCTTGCGGCTATGCATTGACTATCGTGAACTGAATAAGCTAACAGAGAAGAACAAGTCTCTGATTCTACAAATCAATGATTTGTTTGATCAACTGGTTGGATCAACTGTCTATTCAAAGTTGGATTTGAAGTTTGACTTTTGGAAGTTGAGCATTCGAGAAATTGATATTCCCAAGAAAACGTTTAGTACACGCTATGGGCATTATGAATTTACTATAATGCCTTTTGGGCTAACTAATGCGCCATCAGTGTCTATGGACTTCATGCACCGGACCTTTAGAGAGTATTTGAACTATTTGGGATCGTATTTATTGATGACATATTGGTATACACTTTGTCAGAAGAGGATCATGTGAATCATTTGAGATTGTTTCTGCATACCCTGAGGAAGAATCGACTATATGTCAAGTTCGCTAAGTATGAGTTTTGGCTATCTTCAGTGACTTTTCTTGGTATGTAGTTAGTGGAGAGGGTATCGTTGTCGATCCAACAAAGATAGTTGTGATACGAGAGTGGCATGTACTTGGTTATGTAGTGAAAGTCAGGAGTTTCCTTGGACTTGCCGGCTATTATAGGCGCTTCGTAGAGAACTTTTTGAGGATTTTTTTACCTCTCACTACATTGACAATGGAGAACAGAAGTTTGTTTAGACGCTAGAGTGCACGTAAGCTTTTGAGGAGTTATAGAGTCGTGTGATCACGTCACCTGTGTTGTACTCGCCATGTGGAACAGAAGGCTTTGAAATCTATAGTGAGGCCTCAGGGAGTGGCTTAGGCTGCATTCTTCTGCAATTTGGTTCATGTGATTGCTTATGGCTCTTGCCAACTGAAAGTGCACGAGAGGAGTTATCTAGTTCATGACTTGGAATTGGAGGCAGTGATATTCGCTCTTAAGCTATGGCGATATTTCTTTGTATGGCGTGAAGGTTGACATCTTTATGGACTATAAGAGCCTGAAGTACTTGTTACATTAGAAAGATCTAAATATGCGACATCGAAGGTGGATGGAGTTCCTTGGGGACTACACCTTTGAGATTCATCACACTCCCGGGAAGGGAAATGTTGTTACGGATGCGCTGAGTCGCAAGGCCCCGACACGATCAAATTGGTTACAGATGCATGATGACCATCTGATTCGTGACTTTGAGGCTTTGGACATGTTTGACAGGAGGACGAACGCAGTTGCATGCTTGAACTGGAAGGAGGTACAATATGATTTTACAAACAGGATTCGACAGGCATTGGAGCTTGACAAGAGCATGAAGCGCTATATGGCGGAGATAGTGGATGGGTCGAATTCCCAATTCTCATTGAACGACGGTCATTTGTAGAAGGATGGTCGGCTGTGCATCCCGAATGTTGGAAAATTGCAGGAGTTGATGTACGAGGAAAATTTTACCAAGTAATCAATCCACCCAGGGAGCACAAAAATGTTCAAAGACATGAAAAATTATTCTGGTGGTCAGGGTTTAAGAAGGACATAACACTTTATGTGGCGAAGTGTCAAACTTGTGCCCTAGTGAAGGTTGAATGTCAAAAACCCGGTGGTTTCTTGAAGTCATTACCAATACCAGAATGAGAGTTTAATAATATATCTATGGATTTCGTGCACGGTTTGCCGAGATTGCAATGTGGGAACGATTCCATTTGGGTGATCGTGGACTGATTGACAAAAGTAGCACACTTCATTCCAAATCGAAGGGATGATTCAGTGGAAAAGTTAGCCAAACTTTATGTTGAACAAATCATACGATTGCACGGTGTGCTCCGTAGCTTCGTTAGTAACCGAGATGGGCGATTCACGTCAAATAATTGGAAGCTTATTCATCAATTGTTGGGTACCAAGCTAAAATTCAATACAGCCTTTCATCCTCAAACGGATGGTCAGACCGAGAGGGTAAATAGAATGATTGAAGATATATTTCGCATGTGCACCCTGGATTTCGGGAAGAGTTGGGAGGGCGATCTATTTATGATCGAATTCACCTACAATAATAGCTACCATGCAAGTATTCAAATGTCATACTCCATTGGCTTCGGTAGAAATAGGTGAATCGAAGCTTTATAAATATAAAGACGTCGAAGATGCGACTTCGACGATAAGTTTGATCGAGAGTGGTTGTTGATTGCTCAGGATAGGCATGGAAAATACTATAATGCCAAGCACAAAAATGTGGAGTTTATGTTTGGCGATTGGGTTTATCTCAGGATAAAACCATTAAAGGACGTATCTAGGATTTGACGCTTTAAAAATTTGAGTCTGAGATGCCATGGGCTGTTTGAAATCATTAAGCGGATTGGTGAAGCTGTCTATCGGCTGAATATTTTAGCTGAACTCAGTGGTTTGCACAATGTATTTCACATATCGGTGCTGCAGAAGGCTGTGCAAGAGCCTTTGCAAGTGGTTATTGAGGTTCAAATTTTGGACAATAGTGGGTTGAAGATAAAAGTCAAGCCGATTTGTATTGAGGACATGGAAGTGAGGCGACTGCGGAATAAAGAGATCTGGATGGTCAAAGTCCATTGGGACAACTGTGGACATGAGAAGCTGTCATGGGAGTGCGAGCAGACTAAGCGAGAAGAGTTCCCTGAACTGTTCTGTTGAGTTACATTTGATATGTTTTGTACTTCTTTGTTGTTTCGCGTTAAGTGTAAATTTTAGGACAAAATCTCTTAAAGGAGGGGAGAATTGCAATGACCCAAATTTCCTGAAAACAACAGGTAGTTGGTCACTGGAGGTTACCGCTAGGCGGTAGAGCTAACGCTGGCAGTGTCCAGCTGATTTAAAAGACAAGCGTCTAAGGAAGGTACCGCGCAATGGTAATGTGATACCACGCGGCGGTAGCCAATGAATTAATTTGACCTTTGTCTTTCGACGGTACTTCCTGGAGGTAGCGGTAACGCTATCGATAGTGTACCATATATCAGATAACGTTGAGGCGGTCTTTGAGTGGAAAACTAGCGCCGACTGGGCCAAGCGGCTACCGCTTGAGCTATCGCGCATTGATAGCTAATTACCGTGCGAAAGTAGCTTATGATGATAAAACCTTGAGATGAAAATTCTTGCTCATTTTCTTTCATTTTCTCTCTCTCTCTTGGATCCTGAGATAGGAGAAGGAGAAGCATAGGAGAGCAAGGGCAAGGCGGATCCAGCCCTAAAGGGAAACTGTAAAGGCATTCATGTGCTCAGATTTGTGAGCCAAAGCAAGATCTGCTTAGAGGAAGGTGTTGTGATCATTTTTGTTCAGATTAGTTGTGATTTCATGAATCCTAAGCGATCGACAAGGGTAACGACCATTATCCTTAGATAAGTGAAGTCCTTATTTGGTATGTGCTTGGAAATCCTCACCAATGGTGAAGAATGAGAGATTTCCAATGGGTTGATCATTAATATTCCCAGTATGAAACTTGTATATAGAATCCGGAATCAAAGTACGAAATAGGCATGTGGTGTGAAGCCCATCCGGACAAGTTGGTCTGGATTGGTGATGAACTATTTGCTTGTCGGAGAAGTCTCCATGTTTAAATGTGAAGTTTATAAAGTTATGGGGTTATGCAGGTTGCTACAGTGAGAGTACTGGAGTTGGTCTCTTGGAAAACACCCAAAGTTGGGGGAAGAAATGATATTTTGTCCCCCTACCCCACGACGGTAGTGCTTTCACTGGCAGTATCTCCCTGTGAGCTGTTTTGTGATGTTTGCGAGCCCAGGTCCTGGGGACAAGGTAGGTGGCAAATGAAGTTATTGAGCCTGAAGTGCCAAGCTGTTGTGCCCATGAGATCCAGTATTGGACATAACTCAGTTATGTATAGTGTATACAGGAAAGGAGAAGCAGACCCACATCTTGTCAACCACAATATGGCATGGTGATTTGCGCAATGAGAAAGGGATGATCTATACCTGCTCTATATCACTTGACTAGACAGCCTAAAGTAACTGGTGCAGTTGGGGCATATGAGAGGGTCATTGGCTTTAAGCGTGACCAAAAATGCTCAATGTTGGACCATCAAGTCTAGGACTGTTGATGGTGGCGGCCTGGGAAAGTCAAGAATAGTAAAAATGTGCCATTAGTGCACAGGGTGTGTGGTTATGCTTTCCAACGTCTATGGTGAATGGTTCTTAATTGCACGTTCTGATGCCAAAATAGATACATACTGCTGTTTGTAGGGATGGAGCACCGCCGCCTTGAGTGAGGGGTAGAGTCGTTATAATTTGGTCAACTAATGCTGACCGTTGCCTTGTTTTGCCATATCTTGGTGGGTCGTGCTTGTGCAAGTGCTAGAGAGATAAGTGGAAAGTAGCGAACTGAAGCCCCTTATGTTGTATTGTCTGGCCCTCAAAGGCCCAAAGGTGAATATATTACTATTTTCATATGTGGTCGGCCTATGTGCCGATGTATGTAATATACATTTGTAAAGTGAACAATTGTAAGGCCTTAAGGTCAAAATACTTTGTCTTTTGAATATAATTCCTATGGTGTTGTTAGTGGATATTTCTGTGTTTGGGTTCTAAGAACATTTAAATATTTCCGCTAGAATGCACTCTGGGTTAGGATGCGTGAATGTTATGGTTTCAATGCATAACTCCATGTATTGTCCGTGGAATATGGCGTAGGGCCCCGACCGGACCTTCTATTTATTCTTCATTACGAATGGAGGTGTTATACCATTCTCCTGGGATGATTACTTAGGGGTTTCCACACAGTCCCTCCTATGAGGCAGGTGGTTTATCTTTCGTCAGCTTAGGCAGTGCTGAATGATTCGGCATTCTGCTTCGCAAGAACCTTCTCAGGAACCCTTGGCAAAGAAGGCGTTCAATATTTTTCTTAAATTTTGCGCAGTCTTCCGTGTTATGCACGAGTCCGTGGTGGAACTTACAATATTGCGATTGATCTTCCATGTTTGGAGCAATCGGCCTATGCTGGCGAAACACCACCTTGTCTTGGATTGCATTGCGTATGTTGGCCAAAGAGGTGTTAAGAAGAGGATGGCTCTGATATTGATGGGTATATGTTTTTTTGGTGCTACCATGGTGATCTGGAAGTGATCAAGCATGTAGTGTTACTGCCAACGCAGTATAAAACTATTAGGGTCGCACATAAGAACGTTTGGAGAATTTTGAAGATTGTATTATGTTGGTCTTGCTCATGTGATGAGTGAAGGACCAAGCACTGACATGAGATGAGTAAAGGACTGGACTCAGCCATGCTTTAAGTGCGTCGAGACCACTCAAAGATTTCGTCAAGTCAAGTGTTGATTCGTCGAGTTAGCGTTGAGTGTGTTGAGACCACTCGCCAATTCGTCGAGTCAAGCATTAATTCGTCGAATGATGGCGTTGAGTTTATCAAGTCTATTTAGCTAGGCATTCAGTGCGTCAAGACCACTCAATGCTTTCGTCAAGTCAAATGTTGACTTGTCGATTAGGCGTTGAGAGTATTGAGACCACTCAACGCCTTTGTATAGTCAAATGTTGACTTGTCGAATTAGGAGCTGAGAGTCGAGTTCATTTGACGCCTTCGTCGAGTTAAGTGTTGACTCGTCGAATGATGGCATTGAGTGTGCTGAGTGCGTTGAGTTCATTCAATGATTCATCGAGTCAAGGGTTGATTTGATGAGTCATGCATTGAGGCATTGAGTGCACTCAATGATTCGTCAAGTCAAGTGTTGATTCGTCGAATATCGACATGTATACTCAACGATTTGTCGAGTCAAATGTTGATTTGTCGAATATCAGCGTCATACTTGACAAATTAAGTTTCGTCCGGTTTATTTCCTTTAAGTCCGGTTCGGAGCTGTCTGCTGTTATGGGTTGGCTCGATACTTAGTATATAAATGTTATGTACTACAAAACGAGTAAGTGACAATTCATTTAGACCTAATCGGGAGTCGGCTCTTCTTCCCTCCCGATGGAACTGTTCCGCCAAGGACGATTACGCCGACCTCGCCGCCGACCATCTGCCATTCCTGTACGTCTCCAAAAATTGCTTCCTAAGCGTCGTACTCATCTCTGTCACCTCTCCTTGAATGGATCTAGCAGTCCGTGGAGACATTGGAGGGAAATCCTCTTCCGACCTAGATCTTGTGAAACACGAGTCTAAGGGTTCTCCCATTTGTGCGGATCACCTGTAGAGGCATGGACACTATTCTATGCTCGGAACTCAAGTCATTGTCATTCGTTGGAATCAATCAGAGCACCTTGGTTGAGTATTGACTCAATCCCTCAAAGGTAAAATTTTATTTACCGCACTTTACTTCTTGATTAATGTTCATCGCTAGATCCGAACTATTTTGGGGTTTCTTGTTCTATTTCTTCTGCGCACAAGTGTTGTGACGTATAGAAAAACCCAACAGTGGTATCAGAGGGAGGTTCGATGCGATGATCATTGTTTTAGAAGTTGCTAAATCCATTGCGTGTAGATCTGGAAATTTTAGAAGTGTTCTAAATACCCAAATCTATTCTGGGAACCCCGCCAAAAACGCATGTGATTGTTACTCCTTAAAAGTAACCGTCCCTCTTATTTATTTGTGAAACCAAGTGTGTTAGATTTTGAATCTCACATAGAGAGACAAGCTTGTCTACTGTGTAAGTGGAGTTGGTGTTGCTCATGTCCATTGCATGTAAATTTAAAGATTTAGAAAGGTTCTAGATGTTTAGATTTAGCCCAGTTCCTCAAGTGTTTATGATATCTCTTGTGCACATCTGGATGCATTTGGATTATGAATGTTGTTAGTCTTATTTTGTGGATGTGCACATTGGTTAATTATTAACCATGATTAAGTGTTAATCAAAAATCTAAAATAACTTATGTAATATTAAGTATTCGGATGCCTTCTGATGGATGACACTCTATCTACCTCGATCGATGAAGTGTGGGCTTGCCAAAGCAATGTGCATTATTCTATCATGGTAAGGGTGCGAGCAGATAATTATGATATTTACTGTCGACATTGAGTCAAACTTAACTGGGTGACCTCAAAGGTTGAGTGCCTAGAGGCATCCGGTTGGCATGCACCATATGATGGATACGAATAAAGAGTTATTCACCAACCATATAAGAGTTGCATAGTGATGTAATCGGCAAGCGTTGCCTATCTAAATAACTGTATTGTGAGAGAAAAGTCAAAGTTGACTCATAGTGTTGGTGAAATACGGATCGCATATACTCTCCGAATTGATATCGAGCGTTATCAGTTTGATAAAAATAGTGGAAGTTATTTTGATTTAAGACCTAATTGAAATGATAAAATGTATTTTGAGATGTAATACTAATTTTTCTCTGCTGAATCCTTGTAGAATTTCCATGGCAAGTGGATCTCATTCCACCCTGTCCCTTAGAGTCATCCTTGAGAAGGAGAAACTGAGTGCGACAAATTATTTGGACTAATACAAAAACTTGAGAATTATTCTCAAGCAAGAGTGTAAGCTCTATGTTTTGGAATAAGAATCCCCTAATGAGCCTGTCGGGAATGCGTCCCGATCTGATAAAGTTACTTACAAGAAGTATTAGGATGACTCCTTGGATGTTGAATGCCTCATGCTAGAAACCATGAACTCTGAGCTTCAGAAGCAACATGAGAATATAGGTTGTAAAGAAATTGACAAGCATCTAAAGAAAATGTTTCAAGGGAAGCTCGTCAAGAGTGGTTTGACATCACTAAGGCATTTTTTCAGTGTACGATGGGAGCTTGAGACCTAGTAGGGACTCACGTACTCAAGATGATTGGGTATATAGAGAACTTGAGAGGTTAGGCTTTCCTCTAGGCCAAGAGTTGGCTACAGACATGATCCTGCAATCATTGCTGGACAGTTATGAGCAGTTCGTCTTGAACTATAATATGAATGAAATAGACAAGACACTTCCCGGGCTCCTAGACATGTTGAGAACTGCCGAAATCAATATGAAGAAGGCCAAGCTTGCTACCTCCATACTAATGGTGCATAAAGTCAAGGGCAAGGCCAAGGGCTTCAAGAAGAAAAAGGTAGGACCTAAGTCATCTCTTGAGCCCAAGTATTCAACACTGAAGAATAAAGGCTTAGCAAAAGAAGGGAAATGCCACCACTGTGGCAAGGCTGGTCATTGGAGGAGGAACTGTCCATCTTACATTGAGGGTCTGAAGAAAATCAAGGGAGGTATGACTTTCGCTTCAAGTATCTATATTATAGAGATAAACCTTTCTGCTCCTTCATCTTGGGTATTAGATACCGGATGTGGTTCTCACATTTATATAAATGTGCAGGAATTGGGAAGGAGAAGATTGTTGAGTAAAGGAGAGGTGGACCTGCGTGCTGGCAATGGAACAAGAGTTGCGGCTGTCACCGTAGGAGTTTACCATCTTTCATTGCCCAGCGAGCTTGTAATAGAATTAGATAATTGTTATTATGCTCCTTCTATAACTAAAAACATTATATCTATTTCATGTTTTGACGTGATTGGATTTTCTTTTATTAAGAACAATTATTGTTCTATATTTAAAAATGATGTTTTTATGGTATAGCCCAAATGTTTAATGGTTTATATGTTTTGAACTTAGACCATCAGATCTATAATAAAAAAAATACTGAAAGACAAAAATTGAATGACTCAAATCATACGTACCTTTGGCATTGTTGTTTGGGCCATATAAATGATAAACACATATCCAAGCTCCATAAAGATGGACTACTGGACTCATTTGATTATGAATCTTTTGAGAGATATGAGTCTTGTTTGTTAGGCAAGATCAATAAGGTACCTTTCACCGGTTTCAATAAGAGGGTTGATGATCTCTTGGGTACAGTACATATTGATCTATGTGGACCCATGAGTTATATGGCTAGAGGTGGGTACTTCTACTTTGTTATGTTTACTGATGATTTCAATAGATATGGATACGTGTATCTTATGAAGTGCAAATCCGAAACCTTTGAAAAGTTCAAAGAGTTTTAGAACAAAGTAGAGAACCAGCTGGGTAAGAAGGTTAAAGCACTCCGATCTGATCGAGGTGGCGAATATCTGAGTCGTGAGTTTCGTGACCATCTGAAAGAGTGTGGTATTGTATCAAAGCTCACTCCACCCAAAATACCGCAGTATAATGGTGTGTCTGAGCAGAGGAATCGGACTCTGTTAGACATAGTACGGTCGATGATGAGTCATTCAGATCTGCCTGTTTTCTTTTGGGTTTTGCTCTAGAAACTGCTGCTTTTACACTAAATCATGCTCCAACACAAGCAGTTCTTAAGACACCATATGAGATATGGATTGGGAAGCGTCCTAGTATGTCATTCATTAATATTTAGGGCTATGAGGCATACGTGCGACTTCAAATGCCTGACAAGTTGGAACCCAAGTTGGATAAATGTTATCTTGTGGGGTATCCTAAGGAAACTAAAGTGTACTATTTCTACCTACCGTCTGAGGGCAAAGTATTTGTCGCAAGGACTGGTGTCTTTCTCTAGAAAGAGTTCTTAAGTAGAAAGACTACCAGGGTAGAACTTGAAGAAGTTCAAGAACCACAAACTGTAAATGAACTAGAATTAAATCCTGAGTAAGAAATATAAGTTGTTGTAGCTAGAGAGCCTGCTTACGAAACACTAGTTCCACGTAGATCTAGTAGACCAAGGTTTGAGCCCAAGAGGTATGTATTTCTCGTGTCTCAAATAGGTAATATATTACTTATGTATGATGATGATGAGGCAACCTACAAAGAGGCTATGAGTGGACCGGACTCTGAGAAGTGGCTTGACGCCATGAAATTCTAAATGAACTCCATGCATGAAAACCAAGTTTGGACCTTGGTGGAACAACCTGAAGGGGTACACCCCATAGGGTGCAAGTGGGTCTTCAATAAGAAGACTGACATGGATGGGATTGTATAGACATTCAAAGGGCGACTGGTGGCTAAAGGTTTCAAGAAAATTCATGGTGTTGACAATGATGAGACTTTTTCCCCTATTGCCATGGTTAAGTCCATCAGAATTGTGCTTGCTATTGCTGCGCATTATGACTACGAGATCTAGAAGATTGATATCAAAACGGCTTTCCTAAATGGAAACCTCATGGAGGAAGTGTATATGACACAACACGAGGGTTTTGTATCTCCAGGTGAAGCCATAAAAATATGCAAGCTTCAGAGATCCATTTATGGATTAAAACAAGCTTCTCAAAGTTGGAATCTTCGTTTTGATGAAAAGATTGTTGGGTCCATTGCCCACAATGTACTAGATTTGAGGATGTCAATCTTGTCAATGATATACATAAAGTTGTATTTGTTGAGTGCCTGAGTTTATGCATGTAGGGATGTCCTAGCAATAATGATGGGACAGGTAGCCTAAGTAGCTAGGTCAGGTAAACTCTAACCTAAGAAGTGGATAGACAGAAATCTATCTAAGTCCATAGGAGTTGAGTGAAGGTTACTCACTCAACGCCAGATGACTTATATCGCTGAATGGAGCCTATATAATCAAATCCAAATTAGTGGCAAGCTGAGAAAGTGGCTAAGTCCACATGCATTAAGTGAATTCAACTCACTCAATGTCATACAACAAAAGGCTGTGAGAAAGGCTAATGCAGTAACAGCCTAATAAGAAATGGGCAGAAAAGTGGCTAAGTTCGCAAGAGTTGAGTGAGTATCACTCACTCAACGCCATACTCAATATTTGCTGAGTATTGCCTTGTAAGTAAAAGCCATAGAAAATCTGTGCTGAAATTTGGCTAAGTACAAATGCGTTGAGTGTAGATTACTCACTCAATGCAAGATAAATAAAATAAAATCTGTTAAGTAGTTTGGCGTTGAGTGGAGCTTACTCTCTCAACGCCAAGGAGCAGAAATATCTTGCTAAGGCAGAAAGTGTTGAGTGAGACATGCTCACTCAACGCTCTCAACGCCATGATTAAGAAATCTGGCTAAAGAAAAAGCGTTGAGTGAGGCATGCTCACTCAATGCTCTCAATGCTTAGTGCTGAAGATGCAGCAGAAATTGATTACAGCAGAAAGCGTTGAGGAGGCAGCAAATCACGAGAGAGATGGTCACTCAACGCTCTCAATGCCAAGCCTGCAGAAAGGCCGAAGAATAAGCTAAGGCAAAAAATGATGAGTGAGGCATGCTCACTCAACGCTGTCAACGCCTAGATAGACAGAATTTTGTCTAAGTGCCTTGGCGTTAAGTGAAGCTCATTCAATCAACACCTATTCTATTGATGCTCGATTTTGGCTAAGTTCACATGTGCTGACGTCAGCAAAATTGACAGAGTCAACTAATTTCAAATCAAGTACGAAGAAGCTACAGAACACGACAAACTCTGTCGTGAAGCTACTATATGTCTTCTTCCATTAAAGCAAGGAATAGCTGGAAGCTGCAGGTGGGCCCCACTAATTCCTAAGAGCTGTTGATCAATGAACTACAAAAGGAAGAGATTGGCCAAGACGCAAATAACTTTTAGGGCTTTATTAATTTCAAAAGTTGCGGCTGGTCTTCATATTCCTCGCCATTGCTACCGAGAAAAAGCTTGATGTCTTCTTGCAAGAACCAAAAGTTCAGTTAGCTGGTGCCATCTTAACCTACACCAGCAAGTTCAGAAGGCCTTCCTTCTGAGGGAGAAGTAGAAATAGAGAACAAGTTTTTGCAGATCAAGTTGCTTCTCAGTACAGCAAGCTCAAATCTAAAGATCTACTTCTGAAGTTGAGAAGAAGAAAGAACAAAGTTGCTGATTCTGTCTTGGAAGGAAGAGGAAGCAGAGCAGTTTACTGCTAGTAACTTCCAGCTCAAGATCCTTGTAGCTGTGAAGAAAGTTAGAGTTGAGATAACTCAGCTTAAGCGGTTATCATAGAGAATTTTCTCCATGATACATATAAATCTATTTCACTCTAGTAGGATCCTATTGGATCTGAGTTGTAGGGCTCTCTGAGCCTGTGGTAGGGCAAATTTGCCTGTGTTGTAGGATCCAGTTTGGATCTGAGGTAGGTGGTCAATTGATCACTGAGTTGTAAGAGAGGAATACTCTCTGAGAGTAGGACCTTTGGGTCTGAGGTAGGATCCCTAGTGGATCTAAGGTAAGGCTATCCTCCTAGCCTAAGTGTAGGGCTTTTGGCCTGAGATAGGTGATCTGATGATCACAAAGTTATAGGCCCTTGTGGCTGAGTTGTAAGTCTTGGAGGAGACTGAGAGATCCTGAGAGATCTGATGTGTAAGTTCTTTGGAGCAGTGGTTTGGAGAAGTGCCTTGACTAATAGGAAGTTGGCCAGGTGGGAGGAGAGTGGATGTACCCAAAAGTTGAGAAACCACTATAAATCTGTGTGTGATTTTTTATGTTGTTTTCTTTGTACAGGTACATGAAAGCTAATTACTGTCAACACACTAAGTACTAAGGAAGATAAAATTAAAAGCTAGTAATATTTAGTGAGACAACCTTTTCACCCCCCCCCTCAGGTTGTAAGATACCTTGAAAATAAAGACTTTCAAAGATCAAAGAGTTTGGTTTTATGAAGAACGAGGATGAACCGTGTATTTATAAGAGAATTAGTGGGAGACTTGTTATCTTCCTGATATTGTATATAGATGACATACTGCTGATCGGGAATGATAAACCGACCCTATAAGTTGTTAAGAATAACCTAGGGAACTGCTTTTCTATGAAAGACTTGGGCAAAGCGACTTATATACTTGGTATTAAGATCTATAGAGATAGATCGAAGAAGTTGCTAGGTTTGACCAAAAGTAAATACATTGATAAGGTGTTGAAACGATTCAACATTCTTGAGTCTAAGAAAGGATTCTTACCCATATCTCATGGTGTGAGTCTCTCTAAGGACCAGTGTCCTAAATATTGTGAAGATAAGGACTGTATGAAATTGATTCCATATGCTTCGACAATTGGGTCAATCATGTATGCAATAATATATACTCGACCTGATGTATCTTATTCCTTGAGCATGACTAGCAGGTATCAGTCTGATCCCAGTGAAAGTCACTGGATTACCGTCAAGAATATCCTGAAGTACTTGAGAAGGACTAAGGATACGTTCTTGGTATTTGGTGGAGAGGAATAGCTCGTTGTAAAGGATTACACGGATGCTAGCTTCCAAACTGATAGGGATGACTCAAAGTCTCAGTCAGGGTTCATATTTTGCCTAAATGGAGGAGCTATTAGATGGAAGAGTTCCAAGCAGGAGACAGTTACCAATTCTTCCATTGAGGCTGAGTATATCGCAACAGCAAATGCGGGTGAAGGAGGCTGTATGGATTAGGAAATTAATCGGCGAGTTAGATGTAGTTCCTAGAATTATTGATCCCGTAATTCTCTACTACGACAACAACGATGGAATTGCACTTGCTTCGTAACCTAGATCTCATCAGCGCTCCATGCACATACTTCGGCAGTTCCATCTTATTCGAGAGATTGTCGATCGAGGAGATGTGAACATTTGCAGAGTGCCGACTGAAGTAAATATTACAGATCCACTAACAAAGCTTCCAGCGCAGCGAAAGCATGTGGTCATGTTAGATCTATGGGTAAACGATACCTTAAAGATCAGCCCTAGTGGGAATCATGTGAATTGTATATTTACTGGTTGTTATAATAATTCATTTGATGAATAGAGTACTATGCATTTCATTTTAGGTAACGCCCCCGATTTTTTTGCGACTATTTTATTCTCATTTGGCGTTACGGTGATGCATTTTCGTGGCTTGTGCCATTTGTGGAGTGTGGTTTAGCTCCTTAGAACTATGGGCAAGGTCTCCCTAGCAAGCCGAGTCATTTTGGGTGACCCGGTGTGCCCTCTTGGGGATGCTTGTGTTTTGGCTTTAGGTGGGTATAACTCGAGTTCTGTTCGTCGAAAGTTAATTTCGACTTCTCCGTTGTGTTCGTAGCGTGGGTATTTAGCTACGGTGCGAATTTTGTCAAATTCGAGGTAGTTCGGTTTTCGTGTCGTTTTGGCTGTGCCATTAGTAAAAGACTAATTAGAGAAACCCTCTTAGTTTAAGTGAACGGTGGCTTGGGAGACGGTTAGGCAGAACCATGGTAAGGCTTATTTATAAAGCTTTACTGGAGTGGTGGGCCCACTCTTTCCTCCTTCTTCCTAAAACCTATAACCGCTACTCCAGTTCGCGGAAAGCAGAGGCGGAAAACGGCGGACTGCCCTAGCCTTCAGCCGGCGATTTCGGGAGCTTTCATGGACGGAATTCGTTTCCGAAAGTGGCGTTGGCTTGCTCTCGCTCAGATCTACGTTTCGACGGTAAGAGATTCGATTTTCGTGGAGTTTTAGGAGACTTGGATTTTCGGATCTTGTGGATTTCCGCCATTTAAGTGCGTGTTGCTTGTTAGGTGCTTTTAGGTGCTGCTGCTGCTAGTGCTGAGTGAAGAGGAGGGAAAGACATCCAAGCTTCGCCGGAATTCCAGGCAAGTGGTATTCTTGCCCTTGCCATTGTTGTTCTCTTGTAATTCTTAAAATTCCCGATTAGCCCTAGGGTAGAAGCCAAGCATGTTCTCTTTTATCTTGCTGAATTTAGGGCTTAGATTCTCCTATGAGCCCCCCTTCTTTGTGTGTTGGTGCTCAACCCGCCGGTGTAATGCCATCAGTTAAACTCCAGATTGCTATCTAGTTGGTGGATTGCGGGTGAAGCTGAGATAGAGAGAGAGAGGAGGGGATTCTATCTGGCCGACGTTTAGTGTGGTGCATACACTCAACGCCGCAGTTGTAGCCAGTCAGAATTTTGCTAGGAACTAGGGCATTGAGTGAGGTGGACTCACTCAACGCCGCAGCCCCTGCTAGCGGCTAAGTACTTTAGCGTTGAGTGAGTCGACCTCACTCAACGCCATTTCCGTTTTGGCGTTGAGTGAGGCAAGCTCACTCAACGCGTGGTTTTCCTAAGAAGCTAAGTGTTTTGGTGTTGAGTGAGTCAACCTCACTCAACGCCATTTCGGTTTTGGCGTTGAGTGAGGTGGACTCACTCAACACCGTCACTTCTGTGCAGCCAAGTACTTTGGTGTTGAGTGAGGTGTGCTCACTCAATACCATAGCCTTTTCTGAGGCTAAGTACTTTGGCGTTGAGTGAGTTGACCACACTCAACGCCATTTCTGGTTTGGCATTGAGTGAGGTGGCCACACTCAACGCCGTAGGCAAGTTTGCGGCCAAGTCCCATGGCGTTGAGTGAGTGAACCTCACTCAACGCCATTTATGCTTTGGGGTTGAGTGAGGTAGACTCACTCAATGCCACAACCCTTCGTTGCGGCCAGGGACTTCTGGCGTTGAGTGAGATGACCTCACTCAATGCCATTGCTGTTTTGGCGTTGAGTGAGGTCATCTCACTCAACGCCCGCAGATTTGCCTTATTGCGGTTAAGTGCCAGGGCGTTGAGGGAGTGAACCTCACTCAACGCCATTGCTGTTTTGGCGTTGAGTGAGGTGGACTCACTCAACGCCGCAGTTTTCTTTTGCGGCTAGGTGTAAGGGCGTTAAGTGAGTGAGCTTCACTCAACGCCATTGCTGTGTTTTGGCGTTGAGTGAGGCCAGCTCACTCAACGCCACTTTCTCTGTTTGTGGTTAGGTACCAAGGCGTTGAGTGAGTGTACCTCACTCAACGCCATCGCTGTTTTGGCATTGAGTGAGGTTAGCTCACTCAACGCCAGAGAATTCTTGCGGGAGGCATTGGTGAGTGAACCTCACTCAATGCCATGCATGTTGTGGCATTGAGTGAGGCCAGCTCACTCAACGCCAGAGTAGTTCTTCTGGGGGCCGTTGAGTGAGTGAACCTCACTCAATGCCATGGTTGTCTGGCGCTGAGTGAAGGTATGGTTAGGCGTTGAGTGGGTCCCACTCAACGCCAAGCCGTGTTGAGTCATTTCAACACTTTTTCCTACCTTGATTTTTGCTCTCGAGAGAATTCCTTGATTTTCTTTGTTTTCTGAGGTTCCTTGTCGGCCATGTTTTACTTTCCTAAAGGCCGAATCGTGGGTCGTGGTTAGTAGTGGTGGTTTGAAGCTCTTCATGGGGGAGGTGTTGTGTAATAGCCGTGGCCACCCTTTTCTTCTATCTTGCCCAGGTACGGGCTGGGCATGGGGTGGAGGTCCCTAGTGCTTTCACATGTAGACCCTTGAGCTTTGGCTTGGAAATGGTGGTTGGGGGACTGAGTTTGCCTCCAACCCGAATCCATGTTGTTTGTTTTGTGCTACTACCATCTCCCACAAGCTTAGGGTGTTAGATGTTTCTTCCTTGGTAGATTGTAGCACTTTGGGCTCTTGGTAGCTTAGTAGACTCTGCAGGATGTAGTTTCTGGGCAGGGTTGGGGTTCCGCGGCACGTTTGCATTTTTTGCATCTTGCTTTGGGCAGTTGTGACTTTTACTGCGGGTTGTTCCTCTTTCATTTATCCTATTGGTTGCACTTTCAACGTTGTTTGTTTGTTTGCTGCCGATTTATTTTTTTCTTTTGCTGTGATAACCCTGCAGTTTCCCCTCCAACCTTGGTTACCGCTTGGTGGCGCTGGGACTGGGTGGGTCCTCTCTGATTTGTGTAGTGAGGTAGTTTACTTCTACACACTTAGAACTTAGAACCTGGTTTTCCAGTGGGGGGGTTTGCGGCCGCCCGCCCACGGGATTTGTTACGCGAGATATACGGGGGACATACCCGCTTTCTGCTGAGCTAACTGCCGAGGCGACTGGC